>CAWUFW010002131.1:0-1320000 GCA_963921515.1 Calotriton arnoldi | reverse complement strand
GGAGGAGGAGGAGGATCAGGAGGAGGAGGAGGAGGATCAGGAGGATGATCAGGAGGATGAGGATGATCAGGAGGGGTATCAGGATGAGGATCAGGAGGATGAGGATGATCAGGGGAGGATCAGGAGGAGGAGGAGGGGGATCTGGAGGATCAGGAGGAGGATCTGGAGGATCAGGAGGAAGAGGAGGATCAGGAGGAGGAGGATCAGGAGGAGGAGGAGGATCAGGAGGAGGAGGATCAGGAGGATGAGGAGGATGAGGATGATCAGGAGGGGGATCAGGATGAGGATCAGGGGGATCAGGAGGATCAGGATGGGGATCAGGAGGAGGAGGAGGAGGATCATCAAGAGGATCAGGAGGAGGATGAGGAGGAGGGGGCTCTGGAGGATCAGGAGGAGGATCTGGAGGATCAGAAGGAGGAGGAGGATCAGGAGGAGGAAGATCAAGAGGATCAGGAGGAAGATCAGGAGGAGGAGAGGATCAGGAGGAGGAGGAGGAGGATCAGGAGGAGGAGGATCAGGAGGAGGAGGAAGAAAAGGTGGAGGAGGAGGAGGATGAGGAAAAGGAGGAGGAGGAGGAGGATCAGGAGGAGGAGGATCAGGAGGATGAGGATGATGATCAGGAGGAGGGGGCGGAGCAGGAGGATGAGGATCAGGAGGAGGATGAGGAGGAAGATGAGGATTAGGAGGAGGATCAGGAGGATGAGGATGAGGAGGATGAAGAGGAAGAAGAGGAGGAGGATAAGGATCAGGAGGAGGATGAGGATCAGGAGGAGGAGAATGAGGAGGAGGAAGAAGAGGAGTAGGAGGAGGAGGATCAGGATCAGGAGGAGGATGAGGATCATGAGGAGGAGCAGGAGGAGGATGAGGAGGAGGATGAGGATCATGATGAGGGGGAGGAGGATGAGGATCAGAAGGAGGAGGATGAGGATCAGGAGAAGGAGATTGAGGATCAGGAGAAGGAGGATGAAGAGGAGGAGGATCAGTAGGAGGATCAGGATGAGGAGCAGGGGGAGGATGAGGAGCAGGGGGGATGAGGATCAGGAGGAAGAGGAGTAGGAGGATGAAGAGGAGGATAAGGATGAGGATCAGAAGGATCAGGAGGAGAAGGATCAGGAGGAGGATGAGGAGGAGGATCTTGAGGAGGAGGAGGATGAGGATCAGGAGGAGGAGGATGAGGTTCAGGAGGAGGATGAGGATCAGGAGGAGGAGGATAAGGATCATGAGGATGAGGATGAGGATCATGAGGATGAGGATGAGGATCAGGAGGAGGATGAGGATCATGAGGATGAGGATCAGGAGGATGAGGATCAGGAGGAGGAGGATGAGGGGGAGGATGAGGATCAGGAGGAAGAGGAGTAGGAGCATGAAGAGGAGGATAAGGATGAGGATCAGAAGGATCAGGAGGAGAAGGATCAGGAGGAGGATGAGGAGGAGGATCTGGAGGAGGAGGAGGAGGAGGAGGATGAGGAGCAGCAGGAGGAGGAGGATGAGGATCAGCAGGAGGATGAAGATCAGGAGGAGGAGGATGAGGATCATGAGGATGAGGATCAGGAGGAGGATGAGGATCAGGAGGAGGATGATGAGGAGGAGGAGGATGATGAGGATGAGGAGGAGGATGAGGATCAGGAGGATGAGGATGATCAGGAGGGGGATCAGGATGAGGATCAGGAGGATGAGGATGATCAGGGGAGGATCAGGAGGAGGAGGAGGAGGGGGATCTGGAGGATCAGGAGGAGGATCTGGAGGATAAGGAGGAAGAGGAGGATCAGGAGGAGGAGGATCAGGAGGAGGAGGATCAGGAGGAGGAGGAGGATCAGGAGGAGGAGGAGGATGTGCAGGATCAGGAGGAGGAGGATCAGGAGGAGGAGGAGGATGAGGATGATCAGGAGGGGGATCAGGATGAGGATCAGGGGGATCAGGATGAGGATCAGGAGGATCAGGATGGGGATCAGGAGGATCAGGATGGGGATCAGGAGGAGGAGGAGGAGGATCATCAAGAGGATGAGGAGGAGGATGAGGAGGAGGGGGCTCTGGAGGATCAGGAGGAGGATCTGGAGGATCAGGAGGAGGAGGAGGATCAGGAGGAGGAAGATCAAGAGGATCAGGAAGAGGATCAGGAGGAGGAGAGGATCAGGAGGAGGAGGAGGAGGATCAGGAGGAGGAGGATCAGGAGGAGGAGGAAGAAAAGGAGGAGGAGGAGGAGGATCAGGAAAAGGAGGAAGATGAGGAGGATGAGGATCAGGAGGATGAGGATGAGGATGATGATCAGGAGGAGGGGCGGAGCAGGAGGATGAGGATCAGGAGGAGGAAGAAGAGGAGGAGGATAAGGATCAGGAGGAGGATGAGGATCAGGAGGAGGAGAATGAGGAGGAGGAAGAAGAGGAGGAGTAGGAGGAGGAGGATCAGGATCAGGAGGAGAATGAGGATCATGAGGAGGAGCAGGAGGAGGATGAGGAGCAGAAGGAGGAGGATGAGGATCAGGAGAAGGAGAATGAGGATCAGGAGAAGGAGGATGAAGAGGAGGAGGATCAGTAGGAGGATCAGGATGAGGAGCAGGGGAGGATGAGGAGCAGGGGGAGGATGAGGAGCAGGGGGGATGAGGATCAGGAGGAAGAGGAGTAGGAGGATGAAGAGGAGGATAAGGATGAGGATCAGAAGGATCAGGAGGAGGATGAGGAGGAGGATCTGGAGGAGGATGAGGATCAGGAGTAGGAGGATGAGGTTCAAGAGGAGGATGAGGATCAGGAGGAGGAGGATAAGGATCATGAGGATGAGGATGAGGATCAGGAGGAGGATGAGGATCATGAGGATCATGAGGATGAGGATCAGGAGGAGGAGGATGAGGAGCAGGGGGAGGATGAGGAGATGGGGGGATGAGGATCAGGAGGAAGAGGAGTAGGAGGATGAAGAGGAGGATAAGGATGAGGATCAGAAGGATCAGGAGGAGAAGGATCAGGAGGATGAAGAGGAGGATAAGGATGAGGATCAGAAGGATCAGGAGGAGAAGGATCAGGAGGAGGATGAGGAGGAGGATCTGGAGGAGGAGGAGGAGGATGAGGAGCAGCAGGAGGAGGAGGATGAGGATCAGGAGGAGGATGAAGATCAGGAGGAGGAGGATGAGGATCATGAGGATCAGGAGGAGGATGAGGATCAGGAGGAGGATGAGGATCAGGAGGAGGAGGAGGATCAGGAGGAGGAGGAGGAGGATCAAGAGGAAGAGGATTAGGAGGAGGATGATCAGGAGGAGGATGATAAGGATAAGGATGATAAGGAGGAGGAGGATCAGGAGGATGAGGATCAGGAGGATGAGGAGGATGAGGATCAGGAGGATGAGGAGGATCAGGAGGATGAGGAAAATGAGGAGGAGGAGGAGGATCAGGAGTATGAGGAGGAGGATCAGGAGGAGGAGGAGGATGAGGAGGAGGATCAGGAGGCAGATGAGGAGGAGGAGGATGAGGATGAAGATGAGGAGGATGAGGATCAGGAGGATGAGGATCAGGAGGAGGATGAGGATGAGCAGCAGGAGGATGAGGAGGAGGATCAGGAGGAGGAGGAGGAGGATCAGGAGGAGGAGGATGATGAGGAGGAGGAGGAGGAGGAGGATGAGGATGAGGATCAGGAGGATGAGGATGATCAGGAGGGGATCAGGATGAGGATCAGGAGGATGAGGAGGATCAGGAGGAGGATCAGGAGGAGGAGGAGGAGGAGGGGGATCTGGAGGATCAGGAGGAGGATCTGAAGGAGGAGGAGGATCAGGAGGAGTAGTAGGAGGATCAGGAGGAAGAGGAGGAGGATCAGGAGGATGAGGAGGAGGAGGATGAGGATGATCAGGAGGGGGATCAGGATGAGGATCAGGAGGATCAGGAGGAGGATCAGGAGGAGGATCAGGAGGAGGAGGAGGATCATCAAGAGGATCAGGAGGAGGATGAGGAGGAGGGGGCTCTGGAGGATCAGGAGGAGGATCTGGTGGATCAGGAGGAGGGGGATCAGGAGGAGGAGGATCAGGAGGAGGAGAGGATCAGGAGGAGGATCTGCAGGATCAGGAGGAGGAGGAGGAGGATCAGGAGGAGGAGGATCAGGAGGAGGAGGATCAGGAGGAGGAAGAGGAAAAGGAGGAGGAGGATGAGGAAAAGGAGGATGAGGAGGATGAGGATGATGATCAGGAGGAGGGGGAGGAGGAGGAGGATGAGGATCAGGATCAGGAGGAGGATGAGGAGGAAGATGAGGATTAGGAGGAGGATCAGGAGGATGAGGAGGATGAAGAGGAAGAAGAGGAGGAGGATAAGGATCAGGAGGAGGAGAATGAGGAGGAAGAAGAGGAGGAGGAGGAGGATGAGGATGAGGATCATGAGGAGGAGTAGGAGGAGGATGAGGAGGAGGATGAGGATCATGATGAGGAGGATGATGATCAGAAGGAGGAGGATGAGGATCAGGAGAAGGAGGATGAAGAGGAGGAGGATCAGGAGGAGGATCAGGAGGAGGAGGAGCAGGGGGAGGATGAGGAGCAGGGGGGATGAGGATCAGGAGGAAGAGGAGTAGGAGGATGAAGAGGAGGATAAGGATGAGGATCAGAAGGATCAGGAGGAGGATGAGGAGGAGGATCTGGAGGAGGAGGAGGAGAATGAGAATGAGGAGGAGGAGGAGGATTGGGAGGATGAGGAGGAGGAGGATGAGGATCAGGAGGAGGAGGATCAAGAGGATCAAGAGGATCAGTAGGAGGAGGAGGATCAGGAGGAGGATGAGGAGGAGGAGGATCAGGAGGAGGAGGATGAGGATCAAGAGGATCAGGAGGAGGATGAAGAGGAGGAGGATGATGAGGAGGAGAATGAGGAGGATGATGAGGAGGAGTGTAAGGAGGATGAGGATCAGGAGGTGGAAGATCAGGAGGATCAGGAGGAGGAGGATGAGGAGGACAACAAAAATTAGAAGAGCTGGCAACCGTAGCAAAATACCACCACCTGGCAACTGTGGCCCCAGCTAAGTCCATGAAGGCTGTCATAAAACCATTTGTACAAAATCAAACAATCCCTAGTCCATTAAACTTTCAGCAGAAAAGGAGCTATTGCAACTAGCCACTGAGAATTGGGACCCGAGTATAATCAACCATAAAAAAGCAACTGCGTTACTGCTTCCGCAAACTGGACATAGAATCCCTTAGCGCCAGGGACTTCCACGAAACTGTGCCTTCCACAAATCCTACAAAAAACCAAGCGCCACCTCACGCAGGAAGTGGTGAGATGGGCATTATATCAAATCTTAGCCCCACTCTGCAAGGACTACCTTTTCTCATGGACTCAACAAATGAACTATAGTGATACTTTGTTTTTATTTGCTAACCACACAGTCAGCATTGGCTGCGTTCTCACCCTCTCGCTGCTACAATTTTAAAGTTTGAGTTTGTTTCAATCCATGATACATGCTTTTAACTTTATATTGTTATGATTTTAAGTAATCACACAAAAAACGTATTCATTCATTCATTCTTCCACCACTGTAAACTGCTTCCTCCTCTCTTTTTATGGCTGGATATTAGAGAGACTCCCTGACCTCTAATTACTGCGTTGTAGGCTTCCCATACAGTTTGATCCGAATCTACTGACCCATTATTCTCTTCAAAATAATTAATTGTCGTTTTCAATAAGTCTTCCTTATTAGCTGGTATTTTGAGGTACCATGGATTAAGTGACATTTGATTTCTCCTATTTGAGGGCGCTTTACCGTAGTAGGCAGTAAGCAGAGAGTGGTCAGAAATACCTCTTGGGAGGTGGGTCATCTCCCCAAACATAGGTAGTTGGTCTGCCAAGCCAAATATATAGTCTGTGCAGGAAAAGCTCCCATGTACCCCGGAGTGGAAGGTATACTGTCGGGCTGTCGGATTGTGTATTCGCCAGACATCTACTAGGCCAATCACCGACAGAAAGTCCGCCAGTGATTTCTCTGGGTTATCTCTCTGTCTGGCTGGCCAGCGGTCCATTTCTCCATTCAGGGCAGCATTATAGTCACCTCCGATAAGCAGCTCCCCCTCTGGCAGATTGACTATATGTGCACCGAGGTCAGTGAGTGTGGGGGAATGTAATCTTGGGAGATGTAGAGAGATGCGATATTTACAAGTCGGCCTTCCCGGTGCCCCAGCAGCGTCACAAAACGTCCGAGAGGGTCATGCGTTACTTTCAATATCGTGAATGGAAAGGATTTACGGAACAAGATACCCACACCTCTCGAGTCTCTTGTGTAGCCTGTGTGAGCTACTAATTCATAGCCCCATCTATTAAGTGCACAGTAGTAGGTCCCTTGTATATGAGTTTCCTGCAACAGGGCGATGTCAGGTGCCTGCCGCTTGATGTATTGTAGTACCACCCCTTGCTTAATTTTATCTCCTAGACCATTGACATTCCAGGAACGGATTGTGACACGAGTGTGGGGTCTGTCCCTGTTTAATTTACCATGCATCTACAATAGCTGAAAATGCGGCCAAGGATATAACAATTTCATGGAAGCCCATAGTTCCTCTGCTGCCTGTTCGGGGGCGGTAGGTCAACAGGAATTCCAACAGGCTTCCCTGGAGCAGTCCGGGGAGCATCTTGTGTTGCGACATTTCGGTATGTGAGACATGTATCATGCTTTACTGTCCTTACTAGGCATATAATGCATATAATATTCTTACAAATCCTAATAGCCCTGCTAAAGAAACTACCCCTTGTCTCCCCCTCCCTCATCCCCTGCAATGTGGACTTAGAACTGCCCACCCCCAACCATGCAGAGTCCCTGTGTACCCCGTCCCTCATTTCTTGATGATGGGGAGCGTGACCCAGTCGACCTCCTACTCACCGGGGTTCCTTCCTCCATGCATTCAGTCAGTTTACCACTTTGTAACAGTTATAGTTCAGTTCAGCAGGGTCTTAGATCCTCTCTGTCGTTGTCCGTCGAGTCACCTCTGGAGCTACCATTCACTCCAGTCAGGATAGTTCTCCTCTGCAAGTAGTCTCTAGGGTGATCTCTGGAGTTTTGTGACTATCAAGTCTCTACTTTCTGGCTATCGAGGTGAGCAGTTTTTATAAACTGTCTCAGTCTCAGCTTATATCTGTTCTCATTGGAGGGGGTTGAAGATCCGGCGACGGCCGGCCACTGCCGGGTCATTTGTCGCCCATCTCTTACTCCCCGTTTCGTTGTCTCCCCGTCTGACACCATTCCTTCTCACTTTTTTGTCGGTGGAGTTTGCTCCTATTGTTTCTAGGCTTCCTCCATCCATCCATTCCCAAGCGTCTTCAGGGGAGTCGTAGAACCATGTTTTACCCTCCACTACCACCCAGAGCTTGGCAGGAAACAGCATTGAGTACTTCAGTTCTTTTTCACAAAGCCATTTTTTAACTTCCAGGAAGGAGCACGTCATCTTGTGGACTTTAATTGTGAAATCTGTAAAGAAGGTTATCGTAGCGTTATCATAATATAATGAAGGGGCCGAGCGGGCCATCTGTAATATTACATCTCTGTCCCTGAAATTAAAGATTCTCGATAGTATGGGACGGGATGGCCCACCTGGTTGCAGTGGGCCCCCGGGTACTCGATGTGCAAACTCCACCAAAAAATGGTTAGAGAGACATCAGGGTTGCAGGTGTTTTGTAATCAGATCTTCGACAAATAAGTCCTAGCGGGCCCTCAGCCCTCTCTGAATCTGCGGAGGTGGGTCAACTGCCAGGAGGCTCACACAGAGGCAATGTGCAAATACACAAAATTGAAAAAAAGTACTCACAGCAAATGTGTAAAACACCGGCATCCTGCCTCCTCAAATAAATAAAAGTACCAGATCACGGGTGTGTTGACTCTGGATGACACTGGAGTGGCGGTGAGTTGAAGGGGCAAACATCTAAGCCCAACAACTCCTTGTGCGTAAATCTTGAATTAGGCTGCTGTAAATGCCATGAAAGTTACTGCAGGTCTCTGCTTGAATAAAGGTAAAAGATATCTCCCAATGACTGATGGATGGCAGCAGGCTTCAAGGTGAAACGATTGTGGATTGACTTCAGGCCACACAATCACATTTCTGGAAGCAGTCAAACGTTGATGCACACTGCATAGCGCTTTTCCTTTTTTTTGGGGGGTTTTAAACATCCATAAATGTAAGGAGTGTGAAACACCCAGGGCAGGCTGTCCAGATGGTGGAGGACACTGGTGGGGCTAGAGGAGGCGTTCTATTCCTTACTTTCCAAGTTGCTTTAGTTCCAGTAGTTTCCAATACAAGTAGTCTTGTTTTCAATTTCAAATATCTTCACCTCAGGTAAACTAGGAGCCAGTACACGCAGGGTTTTTTCTCCAGATCGTCGCCAATGTTACAAGGATGAATTGTAGGAACTCCAGACGTACCCATGAGGTATAACATAAGTAAGAGGTTTATTTAAGCTTAGATGGAGGATGGTAGTTACAAGATGGTAGTTCATCAGTTAAGTAATAATAACATTATTAATCTATTTATTTTAGTGAAGGATATAAAGAAATTAGATCAACCACTTCAATTATTATCAACTGCTGGTGGGAGAAATGAGGATATTTCAAAAACATAAAAGTGTAGTATTTGCAGTTCAACATTTGTAAGTCATTCAACACTACGGCATCATCAACAAAACATTCACAGTATTTTTTCGATTCCAGTGTATTGTGTGGATTGCAAAAATGGAATATATTTCATGCCCCGTAGTAAAAGTGGACAAAGAGCACCAATTCATGTTCAAAAAACAATTATTAAACAACAATACAATTTTGAAATTGCTCACTGTAGGGAATTTGTGGCAATGGCTAGCCACAGTGGGCATCCTGCACTGGAATGCAAACACCTAGAAATGGCCAAAAACGCTAAACCATTCCAATTTCCAAATGAATTTTAAAAGTCATCACTAAAGCATATGCTACAGAAAAATTTGATGTCGCTAACTCGAGAAAAAGAATGCAAAGAAGTAACTGAATACACTGCAAAAGCAGATGTTTGTGCAGTATATCTGATATTTCTATCCGAACATGGTTTTTCAGGAAGATTTGTTTATTTTTCTGTATACACTGGCAAACAGGACTACTGGTGTCTTTTCCTAAGGACACGTGTTACTTTCTGTTACAAGGATGAATTGTAGGAACTCCAGACATAGCCATGAGGTATAACATAAGTAAGAGGTTTATTTAAGCTTAGATGGAGGATGGTAGTTACAAGATGGTAGTTCATCAGTTAAGTAGTTAAGGTAGTTCAGACAGTTCAAAGCCCCACCAGGAGCAGCATCCTTGCTGCTCAGCCCACAGTCTCCAACTGTCTCTCTGTCCACACAACCAGGCACTCCAACATTCTACTCTCTCTTCAGCATTCTAACATTCCACATACACATCACGTTCATACTGGCTGAGCAGCAGGGAAAGGAAGTATAACAAAATCAGGGCAGTGGCAGTGTCACTGTAAGGGAAGCCACAAATCATGGTTATGCACTCACAGATATCTCTCAATGTGGTGGCTATTTCAACAACGTCCCGAATTGAATGAGGCAAGAAGGTTTTACAAAAGGAAGAAGACAATATATTGAAAGAGGACAGTTTTGTTAACTCCAGTGACTCAGAGTTTGAAATGTCTCCAGCAGCACTCTTGGAAGTGAGTGAGTACCCATCAGACAAAAAGCATGTCAGGACAATGGTGGAATACATACTTGCTAATAAGCAGATTCCAGAATATATTCCTGGGAAATTGACTATGGAAGACCCAAAAATGGCATAAAATATGCTTCCAATAGAAACACATTCTCCGTACTGCCCTGGCCCCATACCACCATCACTGCCTGAACCTAAATTATTCACAAAAAATGCATGAGTCCAAATTCAGATATAAAATGCCACCTTGCCCCGCTGGAAGAATCCAATCTGCAAAAGAGACCAGCTACCTAATTTAGAGTTTGACGGACAGGTATTTCACTACAAATGTGATGGATACCATGTCCACCTTTTTACAAGTGCATTACAATTATATGCACTTGTAACAAAGTGGATGGGATATCCAGCACATTTGTGATGGAGTACCATTTCAATAAACTCTAAACCAGGTCCTAAATCCCACCGTTGCATTTGCGATCAGGTAACAATGCCAAAAATAGCTGGTCAACATAATTACTATAGGAGCGAAATTTGAACATTTATACCCTAAAACCAATGCCTTAAAATGAACATGGCTCAAAGCCAATTCAACTTTAGTGAAACATTTCCGGATACAGCCTGTGCATTGCTTGATTTAGAGTGGCTGATTTTGTTTTTGGCACAGAAGGTATTATGTTGCAATGGCAATAGAGTACCCTCTCCTCAAAGCTGTTGGTTCACTCGCCCATGTGTACATGTAAGTGGAATGCCAGGTGGACTCCATTAGTGCAAAACTGTATCCAACAGACTGAGAGAGTAGGTGCCATTCGAGGTAAGCCATCCGACCGGCAGACCTATTGAGAACAGGTGGTTGCAAGGCTTTTCTTCTGTCTGTCCCCACCAGGTATATCTTGGCTGTGAGGGGCAGTAAAAACAAAGACCCCCACACCATGAGGATCATTAGATTTTTTTATTTTTCAAAAACAAACTTCAGCTTTGGGATTTGTTTTCTTAAAAATATAAAACTGTGAAAAAATGTGACATATGGCTGTCATGTTTGAAAGAGCCATCCTTCAAACCTTTCCTACATCAACAGAAATTGCCAAGACAGCTGTTCCTGTTAAACTATAGAAACGTCAGTCAGGGCTCTGGACATCTCTAAATTGGGCTGGTAGAGTAAAGGCAGTGTGACTGACAAAGTCATACGAAACCTGACCTTAAACTGAAATGTCAGACATCAGTTGCAGTCTGGCATCATCATACACCTGAGACAACTTAATCTGAGCATAGATTAGTTTAACAGCCTAGACCTTTCACACATGTTAACATGTCACAGCATGGTTCTGTTGTGAGGATTCTGCACCTACACAGAACTATGCGCAGTAAAACAGGACTTCGGTGTATAGGGGTGTACCAACCTACCACCTTAGTACCCAAAATCCCAAAACCGACTAGCTAGTGTCTCATTCGTTCTCCTCCAAAATCACGAAGCTACAAATGATTAGAAAACTCAGAACACAACACTCCCGACTCTCTCAGGAATCGCGATAGCAAGACATACCCTTTCGCTCACTCACTCGTACTTGTCCACAATAAGAATGGTCAGAGTCACTGATAGAGTTCAAAATGTTTATTTTAACTATTGTGCTCTACAATGCAGTATACGAGCCACTACCAGCAGCGAAATGCATAAACTGAGAACAATTAGCATTGCTACAATTCCATGGAATATAAAGGGGGATGTCATCATATACAGACAGTGGAAAAAGGAATATAAGGCGTAACCACCCTCCCCTTGGTAAGGTGTTTATTATATAAAAGAAGATCTCTGGGCTTTGTCAGCAGACCCCCTACCTTACTTAGTGCTTAGATGGAAGCTTTACATCATAGGGACCGCATAGCTCTTCTCCCTGGAAAGGACCCTCTCCAAGTGTGTGTCAGAACAACATGCATCCCTGTAATATCAAAGCACGAGTTTCCAGTAGTGCAGCTGAGTTGGCATGTTTTGTCTAGATGCTAGGGACTAACCAGAACAGAATACCAAGGGGCATTGTTTATCGACCTTGCACATCGTGTTCAGACTAAACTCCAGGAATAGGCAGGGAATGCAGAAAGCAGACACTTCTCATGTGAAAGGCACAAACAGAGTCTTGCAAAACAAAGTCATGTAGTAACGTGCACAAAAGCAGCATCATGGCAGCCGTGCTCATGCTAACTTAGCAATGTTGACAATGACCCTAACTGCCATATAACAGTCCATATAGGGCCCCAGAGTCTATCCAAGGAAAAAAGCTATAGCACGTAATTCTACATTAGACAAGAGATTGCCAGGTTTCAAAAAATAATTTCCATAATATCGACCACCCCCTTTAAATTAACGTTAGCCAGAGTACTGTTAACTTTGGGGAGCAAAATTAACATCCTGCACTATGGCTCTTTATGAGGCTCATAATTACTGTGTGAACCAAAGGTCTCCAACGGGTAGCCCAAGATCTGCTAGTAGCTATTCTGTCCTCAGGAAGTAGCTCTCTGAAGTGTAGTCCAGCATAGTATAGAATTTGGAGGGTCTAGTCAATTTGAAGATTGAAGTATTACACATCTTCGTATCCTTGGAATTTCTGTGAATAAAACCATTGGCAGGGCCACACACAAACACACAATCTGATAACCAAATTTAACTGCCAAATGACCACCTGTCTCAACTCTCAATTTAGCAAAGTCTGTTGGAAGTTTTTACTTTACAAACAGTACTCTATCAATCATAAAAATCCCTTTAGAAACTGAGCCAGAAAAGCAGTGTCATCAATACCCAGAAGTGATTCACTAGACTGTGGGACTAGTGGGGATAGATTGGAAGTATGTGATGACCAGGCCTTAATAGCCCTCTAACCAACAACAGCATAGAATACAGAGTGAAGACAGATATTGAGCTAGTTTATTTTACTGTGGAAGTGGTGTGTGTATCTATGTGTGTTTCTCTGTGCATACGTACACGTACCTATGATATTAAGTATGTGTTGTTCATGTGGTTGGAGATGTGTACCTCCATGAAAGACTTTGTCTCAGCCTGCCTTTGTACATAGTATACTAAGTCAAGGCAAAGTATATCAAAATGCATGAGGGAGAATATAAACGGTCTACTGACAGAATATCAAAGTGATAAATATTGTGTGGATAGAATATTGTCTCAAAAATATTGAGGTCCAAAATATCAAGACGATAAATAGAAATAGGTATGTACAGATTAACTATTATTACCTCCACATTTACTATTGTTAACTCCACATCTATGTACCTTGAAGATACATATATATATTTTCAATGTATATATGTGTAGAGTTAAGCATAGGAATTAAAAAGGAACTTGCACAATAACTCTAAAAGAAACAAGAAGATTAATACCAAGAGCAACACACATATTGGACTTGTTTATGTTATATTCTGTGTTGGTTGCTGGGTACAACTAAGGTTCATATTTCTTGTTTAGGATGTGCATTTTTGCTAGAGGGGGTTTAGGCACAATATTTGGAATAGTGCAATAATGGGAATAGTGCACTTTTAATGAAAGTATTATTAGATTGCTTGCTTTGATACTCTGTGTTTTGATTTTGCTTTATATCTTTTAAAATATGCCAATCTGGGAAGTGTTGGGCAGTTAAAGTTTTGGATTACTTAAATTGGTGTTAGAAAGGATATGGGCAAACATACAAGACTGTATAAAGAGAGGGCTTTGGTAACCTTGGAGTGGTGGGGAGTGGCAAAACCAGTTGGAATGATTCAAATTAATCAAACATCTTAAACAAATATATTAATAAATACCTTCAGAATATTTTTGTGCTCACTATTCATGACACAAAATGTTGTCCTCATATTTTTTCTTTGAGATTTTGTCCAAACACCATATAAACTTAAAACCATAAAAATGTGTTAGTGCCATGACTTTCAGAGGCGGGGAATGCTAATCCTTTAAACCCTAAAAGAAAAAAGCAGGAAAAAACAATATTTGCCAGATGTAATGTTGGTTACAATTTTTCTAAACATAGTACAAAAAATGTTGTTGCCCTTTTTAATTCAATTGTACCATTTGTGTTTAGACAGAGGTTCAGTGATTCCATACAGCTCCTGATTGTGTTAGCTAAACATGGGATATAACAATTTGTCTTTCTGAGTATAGGCTTGGGCAGCAGCATACAAAGTTCAAGAGTGACTCTATCACAGTAGCAGAGTCTACAAATAATAGTACCCCAGTTAAAACGGATAATACCTATGCCTGCTAACGTCTTTGAGAAGCACTCCCAATAATTTCATGAGATGATATTCTGTCTACAATGTAGCTTAAGGGTTTCTGAAAGTTATGGCTATTTTGATAAGATGTTATAAGAATTAAACAGAATGTTGCAAAACATTTGTTGCAAGAGTTCAATGTAGTCAACCGCTCATAACATTAAGACGAGTGGTGTCTTGAATTCTACTTTAAATAACGAGTAGGATGTTCTGGGCCTAGATGGAGTTCATTCATTAATGACATAGGCTGAATTAACAGATTTTTTCCAGGGATTTGACAGTTGAATGAATGAATGAATGAATATGCTTTATTCGATTTCAGTTCATAATAAAATCATAAAAGCCACAATAAAACCATTCGTAAAAATATATCGATACACAATACAAATTTATCTATACTCTATTCAATATTATCTAAACGACTGCATTTTAATAGGACTCCTATCTGTTATTTGCACTAAATTCCTAACATGTCCTTAGCGTTTTGGATCATAAATACACATTTTAAATTTATAAAATAGAAACCATTACCTAATAAAACTCTTTCTTTTTTCATTATACTTTTCAAAAGGCCACTCATGATTGTCACACAATAAACGTTTTCCAATAATTGCAGATATAAGAAGGCTGGGCGGCATTGCCTCCAGCCCCCTAGTCTTAACAAAGGCAGAATCCATCTAGCTCTTTCCTTTGCATATATTTTACAGAAGAGAATCACATGGATAGTTGATTGCTTTGAGATATTGTCACACGGACAATGACACAATTTCCTTGACCAATCGTTAACAGAAGGGAAACTGACCAAGCGATGGAAACAGTCAAACCTAAACCGTGTCAGAAGATATCTATCATACCCTCCAATACACCAGACCAAATAGGGCTGGATACGATAGGTTGTCAAAGTCAGATAATGCTGGGTCACCGTGCATTTATTCATCTCCTGTGCGGCTCTTAGGGACTCTAAGTGTGTCATACAAAGAAATTTAAAATCTTTCCTAGATATAGAATTCATGGTTTCTGGTACGTTATAAAAATCATAGCAGTTAATATCCAATAAAAATTTTCTAATATAATTCAGCCATTTAATTCTACAGGCATAGTCCAATTTCATTACATCCTTGATAATATCTCTATTCAATCCTGTATAGGTAGATGTCCAAACTCGATACCATAATAATAAAGGTTGCATTCTAATCATATCCGTAATATATGGAATCCCTAATTCACTATGACAATTAAAAACTGGGGAGCTCTGTGGGACCGCTAAAATAAATCTTAAAAAAGTATTTTCGACTAGTTGGATTAGGGAAACATCATAAAACCCCCAGATTCCTGCCCCATACATTGCAACACTCATACACTTAGCCTGATAAATTTTGAGGAGAATCTCCGGGGGTCTTTTACCCATTTTGTTTGCAAAGCTAACCACTGCCGCTACTGACCTCTTAAAAAGGAGACTCCTACTCTTAATCGCAGCTCCCCAGGAGCCAGTACGCTCAAACAGAACACCCAAGTAAGAGAACGTACTGGTTGAATCTATCCTATCTTTCCCAACTGAGAGAGTTCTACCTTTGCTTCTCCCCCTCCCACATGTCATAACAAATGTTTTTTTTACATTAAGTTTTAATCCTCGGTTATCCATAAAACTGATATACGAGGCAAGTGCTCTCTGGAGACCCAGCTGCGTTCTGGCCATAAGGACCGCATCATCCGCGTAGAGAAGAGAAACTATCGGCTTGTTGCTAACCCGAGGTGGATCTCTCGCCCCGGCCACCAATTCCTCTTCTAAAGCGTTAGTATACAAAGAGAAGAGGAACGGGGCCAGGACGCAGCCTTGTCTCACACCCTTCTCCACGCGGAAAGACGCCGTACATTCACCCCTTAACCCGTATCTCACCTTTGCACTGGCCCCCGAATATAATTGTATTAAGAATTGTACAATAATTGGGTCAACTTTTAAATCTGTCAGAATTTCCCACAGTCTAACATGATTGACACAATCAAATGCGGCCGTGAGGTCTACGAAGGCCACGTAAAGCTTACCTTCCTTTGCTTGCGTGTATTTCCCCATTAGGAGGCTCAGGTTTAAAACCTGCTCGTTAGTCCCCAACCCCTGTCTAAAACCATATTGGACCGCACTCAAAATATTATTATCCTCTGCCCACATTTGTAATCTATTTAAGACAATCCTGCCAGCTACCTTAACCAAAGCATCTAAAAGCGATATTGGTCGGTAGCAGGCAGGGTTGTTCCGATCCCCTTTTTAAAAATCGGTATAATCACTGATTCCGACCAAGACCTAATAAAACCCCTTGCACAACAAGCTTCTAACACCCGAGTTAACAATGGGGACCATAACGTTGGGATCGATTTAAATAGATCCATCGGGACCCCATCAGGACCTGGTGCCTTACATCCTTTACTGGCATTAATGGCCTCTAGCACCTCTTCATGCATAATATGCATCTCTATAGGCCGAAAACCACCCGGTTCTTCCCCATATTCAGGGCCAGGGTCCAAAGAGTTTCCTACCTTCTCCTTACAGCTATATACATTAGAAAAGAAATCAATCCAAGATTTTTCATCGATAGCAACCTCAATCCTAGCTCCATCGTTATTGGAAAAGAATGGGGCATTAACTGCCTGCCAGAATGAGATACTATCCTTTCTTAATGAAGCTTCGAGGAGAGTATCCCACGCTAAATCTTTAAGTTCTTTCTTCCTTACTTTTCTGGCAAGATTATAAGCCCTCCTACTTTCTCTAATCTCCTCCCGATCTCTCACCGGTCTATGGAGAGCATTTTTTAGTCCTGTATAAGTCCTGGTACAGTTGGAATCAAACCAGCCATTTTCCTTAATAGTAGGACCCTTACTCTGTGCTATGAGCAAGTTTTGGACCACATTACTAATATTAGCGAATGCACTCAAGGTGTCATCAAAAGCAGTATCATCTTGTAAGCATACTAGGATGTTATCGTATGCTTTGGTGATGATCTGCTTAATGAGCATCTCTGGTTCCTTACTACCCCAATGCACAGAATATCCGTTCTGGCGGCCTACGGCAATATTTTGGACCCATGCCAAACTATTTTTATTAGAATAAAAACCCCATTTAGGGGGTTATAGTAAGACTTGTGGGCAAATGATCGTTTAATACATTATAATGTGTTTTAAATTTATCAATCCAGGTGGCGTAACAGTTAGGAACAATAATGAAATCAATTATAGATTCACAGCCTCTACCAATAAAAGTGTAATCAAAATCCACCGGAGGGGAACATAACAGGTTCGCAAAACCCAGCTCATGTGTGGCCATTAGATCATTAAACTTCTCACCCCTATCGGTATGAACAAAATGAGTTATCGGATCATTCTCTTCATTTACTACCCCACACTGCCCGGATCCGACTTGAGTGCATATGTTTACGTTAAAATCACCTCCCCAAATCGTGATCACATCAAGGCCTATTAAGGCCCCTAATTTGTCCATTTCCTCACTAAAGGACTTTAAAATATCACCTAGTTGATCTTTCTCCATATTGTTGTAAAAGTTAACTATGGACACGGCTATATTACAGTTCAAGTAAATAATAACAAATTGATAGAATGCTGTGCTTTTACCATTTTCAAGTCTTAAAACCCCCAGTAAATTTGAGATATAAACACATATCCCACCTTTATGTCTCCCATGGGTTGACCGTATTGCTGGCATATGGTACGTCTTGTACCCATCAATATTAACTTCATCCAACAGCCAGGTCTCCTGAAAACATAGGATATCAAAGCTGCGGATGAAGTCTATCCAGATGGAATTGTTCAACTTAGAATGCAAACCTGCGATGTTCCAGAAAAGCACTACAATATCCTTGGGTGCTCTATCAGTTGAATTGATGTTGGCCAAGCTTTTCAAGGTCTGCCCCATGGTCTCCGTCCTCCCCAGGCCGCTCACTATACCTTCATCACTATTTTCAACAAACAGGGATTCATCCATTCCCAACCCTCCACTCAATATCTCACTCTGATCAATGATGGGTTCCATGAAGTGAGGTGTTACAATTCTCTCCTGGATAATTTGAGGTGTTAAACTTTCCTCATCAATGTATTGATCAGAGGTGTCAAAAAGTCAGTCGTTCTCATCTAGCGATTGAAGGGGCCCATATCTATTTGACACCTCTAAATTATAGGTTGAATGAACAATGGGCTGGGTAAAAGGATGCGGATTTAAATACCCATTAGATGTGCTAGGCTGATAAAAATAGCCCAGAGGGAGAACTTGTATACCTGATGCCATATTATTAATTTTGTTGCTTCTAAAAAGAATTTCTCGAACCAATAAGGGATTCCCCAAAGAAAGAACAACGCAGTCCCCTGGAAAAACTTTCCTACTTGTACCCACCCAAGCGACACGTCTTACCATCTTAAAGGCGAGAAACATCTCTCTAGTTAAGCCCACTCTTTGCCCCAAACAATGAATAACACAGTTCCTCGGGGCTATCCATGATTCGTTACTTCCATCAGAATGAGGGGGCACATTAGTCAGAACGACTGTATAAGGAATGGCAGCAGGGGGCAAATTTAAATTTAAATTCTGCAACCGAGACGGATACTCATGCTTATTTATACTGTGTGGCCTTGGGATCGGGCAAAGATCATTCACCGAAAGTCCACCTTGCTGTTCTAATGGTCTTCCTTTTGCTGCCTCACATGGAGCCACCTCCTTTGGCAACGGTTTACTTCTAGGAGTTCCAATAGAACTCTTGGGTCCCGAAACACCAAGCTTCCTGGCCCTCTCAACATGCTGACTAACAGGACTAATTAAGGTAACTGATGAGGACTGGTTAGAAGACTTTAAAACACTACCCTCTCTGTCCTCGTTTATCTTGGTAATATTCACTTCCTTTACATAATTCATATGCTGGTTCTTGATAATATTTTCCAACCCCACTTCTATTTTACTTAATCTTGCCTCTAAAGTACCAATCGATAGTCTGATATACTTAGTGAGGTCGGTTATCAAACTTACTATCCCGTTACTTTCAATAGAAGAGGGGGCGTTACTCTTACTTTTATTACGTGTAACTAGGTCTTTATCTTTACCTTTACCTTTGTGATTTAACGGGGTACCTTTCCCCTGCTGTTTATCGGCTTTAGCCTTATGTATAGGGGGTACAGGGGGGGCCTGATGGATAATTGGCAGTAGATTTCCAGGTAGTACCTTCACAATGGAGTTACAAGATCTTTTAGATGGAGGAAGTAGCTCTGGGTCAGGATCGCTAAGTGATAACTCGTCTCTGTTAGGCTGGATACAACCATTTCGGGGCTCCTCAACCACATTAATTATGGTAACAGCGTCCGTACTCTCATTGTGGTGTAGGTCAGTTGTATTACTACTTGTTAAGGCACCTTGTGTGTCCTTAGATAGAGACTCCTCAACGGTGGATATCTGCTTTTCAAGAGCTCCAACTGCCCCCGTGAGGTATTTCAACAGGGTCATATTAGCATCTTTTGGTTTATTTGTTGATTGCACAGTTTGCCCAGAGTTCATTGTACGTCGCTTCCTTTTACCCATATCTACAAAATCTCTGCAACTAGAAAACTGCTGAATACGCCAGTCCTTATACCCCTATAATAGAAGTGTATCTCTCTAACCTATATGCGTTCCCCCTACTTCTCAGCATCAATTCTATAACACGGTCAAGTGAATACCTTATATAAACCCTCTTTCTTATAATACAATGATATACGGCAAATGTCTAAATACAATTGTTCAAAATGTCACTAATCTTACTCTTGTCCCATCTGGCAGGTTTTAAAGGTATAGCCCAGCCCAGCCCAGCCGCTTTCAATCTCCTTCAATCTCTGACGCAATGGAGAGGCGGGATGGAAATGCCCCCCCTCACCAACGGAGCGGAGGAGGCAATACAAAGACCCCTATAACACCCTGGAGCTCATAGTCCCACCAAGATGGCTGGCAGCACCAAAGAAGTCTCGGACGAGCATTCCAGCAATTGGAATTAAGAGGGGACACTCTGGGCTTAGGCTCCCACCAGAGAATGCAGGCTCAAATCAAAATAAAGTGAAACAATGCCCCCTTCAGTTCCAGCGCGTACAGTTACTCAGGTTTATGACTTACGAATCCCTACTCCATGGAATCCGTGGAGGAGTCTTCTTTTAAGGGTAGCAGATGACAATGATATGGCCCAGCCCGGCCTCTATCGGTCTATGATGGGCTAAGACGGGCCCGTCTTGGCCCGGGCCGAGCCCGCGCGCGTCCCGCTTAGCGGGACCGCCGCCGCCGATTTAAAGCCCCTCCGGGGGCCGGGTGTAAAGTGCAGTGTGCGTTGAGGCCCAGGGACATGGGCAAAAGTCCTTTGAAGCAGTCTCCCGCGTCGCGGGACCGCCGCCACCGATTTAAAGCCCCTCCGGGGGCCGGGTGTAAAGTGCAGTGTGCGTTGAGGCCCAGGGACACGAGCAAAAGTCCTTTGAAGCAGTCTCCCGCGTCGCGGGACCGCCGCCACCGATTTAAAGCCCCTCCGGGGGCCGGGTGTAAAGTGCAGTGTGCGTTGAGGCCCAGGGACACGGGCAAAAGTCCTTTGAAACAGTTGATTTCTCAAACAAATTGTTATTGGGCTGCTTTTAAAATGCCGGCTCTCCCAGTTGTAGTCTGTAAGAATATCTAGGAAAATACGTTTGCTGATCTCGCTTTAGGAGCTCATTTTCTAGGTGAATCAGCATCCTGTGGTTGAATTGTGATAGTTGAAATAACCTTCTGAACATATTGCACTGTAATGAGTCAAGAAATTAAGCCAGTCTGTTGAGTGCAGCTCCCTTACCATATTCTGGAGATGGGAGAAATTTGATATCGTGTTCGGGTCGGGATTGGGATGGAGTTATTTGGAGTCGTTTGGCGGATGGAAGGACTTAGGGTGGGACTACCTCATCAACAGCTAGAAGAGAGAAATTATCGACTTCAAAGGGAAACCTTGACGCTGAGGCCTAGTACTCAGCTAATTGGAATGGAGAGAGGTGTGTTGATTTGGGAAATGCTGCTGAGTGAGTGTGATGCACTGGTGGCAAAAATGAAAGTCTGAGTCCTCTTGTTTTTTTGCTGTGCCTCTGAGTCTTCTTGGTACACTCCTCATGAAGCTTACCTTCCTTCTGCCCTTCTCCTTGACTCTGCAAAACAATTTCTGTTTTACAATACACAGGCCTTCTCGTCTCCTGCACGAGCAAAAGGTGAAAGCTGAGCTTAACACTTCTGCTTGCCGACCGGTCCAGAGAGGCATCCAAGAGTGACAGACATTCCCAAGGAGAATACAGATTCACTACCTATTTTGGCAATACAGTATCATTTTTCTTTTAACAATGATATTTTTAGAACTGGGTTGGTTCACTCCTCCATAATTTGATTTTTTCAAACCTAGAAGACAGAACATTTAGATATCTAATAATTTGGGTCTGTGGGGCAGAAGGACTTTTTGCAGTGCAGTTAACTGTACTGTGTGTCATACTCATTCCTTCGTTTCCTTCTACAACAGATTAATGATGATGATGTGCTGCTCATCGCCCAGATGAATATTGTTCTATGTGTAGTGTTTGTCTTTGTCACACCTTTCAACAAATCCCCTTTCCCATCCATTCATCAAATCCCTAATCCTATTACCCCGGACTGCGTGATTTATTGAGGTGCGACTTAATTTACACCATAAATGCATCACGCACTTAGTGGGGCAGATGTGGTGAAAGTGACACCGGCTCACTGCAGGATCTTCTATAACCTAAGCAATAGTCCCCACTGGCCCCATTTACCCACCCACACATAAAAGTGAACCATATTTTAGATACAGAAGAACATAATTCGTCAGCATCATCATTCAGGCCTTGTGTTGTGTAAACGCTTAACTTGTCCACTCTAGACTTTGAGTGTAGTTTTCATGACTTGAGTATTTGGTAACTTTAGTTTTAATTAAATACTAGCTCCCCGTTGCTCAAAAGAAGTTACTATTGCTATATTTTGTTATATTATCACTATTCGGTATTCTTTGTTGTGTCATGTAGTAGTCTGGTCTCAATTCTTTGTAAAGCTATGATATAATATATAAACCACTAGCTCAGAGTTTTTATTTCAATTTAGTTGCCTGCAATGGATAATCCTTCTGATTAATCCTATAGTTGGAGGTCACCTGGGTGGGAGTGTAACCTCGCTGGTGAAGTTGTGATGCCTTCTCTGTTATTGCTTCATCTACTTTTAGGTAAGAGAACTATGGAGTGAAGTGACCTAGTTAAGTTAGTAAGTAAGCAACTAACTTCTACAGCAGATAAGTAATCGTTTATGTGGATTGTTGTAGGCAATATAAGTCATAGCAGCATCCCCCCTAATGGTCAAGATAGTTACCGAGGGTATTAGGACAAGGCTATATAACTAACTATAACTAACCGGTATGCAGTTTTATTAACAGATTTTAAAAAACAGGCTGCGCAAAAAGGCAGCAGTGCAAAGTAGTAGAACACAAATAAACTACTCCTGGCATAAAGTGTGGTAAAATACATTTCTCCTTTAATTTTTTACAAAAAAAACACCCTCCCCACCCACAACAGTCCCACCCCTCTCCTCAAACAAATTGACCCATCCCCAACCCAGTCCAAGATTAAAACACCTATTACCATCTCCCTTCCCACCCTATCCACCCACAAGTCCCCCCCACACCAAACAAATTTCAAAAGGCTTAGAACGAGAAGAGGGCATTGTCCATACAGGTTTGGAGCTGGTCCAGGCTTTACTCTATACTCCCCAGCCAGCTTTCAATGTGGTCAAGCCTCTGCAGGAGGCAACACTGGAATTGCCTGCCTGAGCAGGAGGGGGTGGCAGCACTGGCAGTCAGCGCATCTGACAGTTGGCGCTGGCAATGTAATGGCCGGCAGACTGGGGCTGACTTGCTGAACTGGGGTCTGGGTCAGAGGCAGCTACTTCTGCCTCTTCATGTTCCAGGGCCACTAGCCGCCGGTATTCAGACTGGATAGTCTTCAGCCTCTACCGCCGCAGCCGGGCCGCTATTTCCTGCTGGTGGGTGGTACTGGTGGACCAGCAGGATTAGCTATATCAAAAAAACTAAAAGAAAAAGGACAAATTATAAACAATGTTCTGTGCAAACACTTGTTTAAAATAAAGTATTTGGTGGAACAGTGGCAGTACATTGCTGCTCCCCTAGGGCTATTGGAATTCGATGTGATTATGATTAGGAGAGTCACAGGGCTAATTTAATTTTTACCCACATATGCCTCACACAAAAGCACAGATTATCTGGCAGAAAAGAATGAAGGCAGTAACACCAGATTAAATAAACAGTTTTTAAAAAAAAGGCTTTTCTAGTAACTAAACAGATACTTTGAGTGGAAAAATGAAAATAAATTAGACTCATTTATGAGTAAGGCATTATGCACTATGGATTACAAGTTGTGCTAAATTAATGGAGGCATGCTAGCCAGCGCATCAGGTACTTTAGTACTGTCTGCAGCTGGGGCAGCTGTAGTTGAAAATGATCTACCTTTAATTCCAATGGCCCTGCTCTTCTCCAAATGCCTTTCACTTTCTACCCAGACTCCAAAGTAGCAGATGAATAATAAATAAGATACTACGTCACACATGTCACCTATAAAATGTGAATATTATCCTCTCCATTGTAAGTAGACGGTGGGGAAAACGAAGCACTGCACTATAGGGAAAGGAATGGGCTCTATAGATTGTATTTTGCATATTTGTCATAGAGTATACCATACACCAAACTTGAAATCAAACCAGGCACTTAGTCCTACTATACTCACTGGCCTCGCCTACCTCCACAAATTAATTCCAACAAGTTTAATCCGCTGGGCAGTAAGGAAAGGAAACTTGAATTACTCTACTGCAGGGTAAGGTAGAAGGATTCGGCGGATAGGTAGAACTTTTGCTATTGAATAGAGAGGTGATAATGATCATCGATTCGTCATGTGACTAAGCTTTGGCTTATTCAGTCACTGTAGTTGACGAAAGTCGAAAGGGAAAAATCTGAACAGGCGTCCAATAAATCTATTATGGGAAACCATGAAATATATTTTGGAATCACTTCACATTGCCATAAAAGTGTGGCACATGCCAAGAATGGATTTTTCAATTTTTTGGTAGGCTGGAATGGAAGTACTTAGGAAACAATAAAGGAGTGAAGTACTAAGAGGTGACTGAGTGGGTGAAAGGAAACACACCTTGTGTGTTCGGTTTGCAATGCATTGAAAACTTTGTAAATGCTGTATTAACTGAAGCAGACACACATTGCACAGCCAACACTGCAGTCACAAATTGAACAATACTACACTTCAGTCATGTGTGGTGAAATGCCATGGGCAGGGTGAGGGGTGATGAATGATGATGGGTGGGATACATAGCTGCCTCACTTAACAAATACAGTGAGTCAAAGGATTAGAACAAAAATTAAAATACCCCCAACTTTGAACCATAGCTTTGATAACCATAAAACAAAGTAAGCAAAGTAGGTGAGCAGCATGTCCCTTTCCAGAAGAGCCCCCTTGTTTATTCATCCAAGCAATTATTCATTCACCCTTTCATTCGTCTATATTCACCAATAGCCACCATGATTTAAGCTTTATTTTCTCTCATCCAGTCTTTCACCAAAATTTCCAATCCATTATCCATCCATTCAGTATCCACCCTTTCTTTCAACCATCCTTTCACACACCCATCCATTTACCCTATACCCACCCATGCACCCATTCACTCATATATCATTTAACCCATCCACTCTATTAACCTTCCGTTCCTTCCCATTTCCATCGAGCCATCATTTTAGCGTTCGTTATGTGAGCTTTCGCTGTGTTGCAGATAGAAGAGGCAATACCTCAACCACCCATGTAGCTGGTAAAGCAGGGGTTTCACGATCACAAGTCATGACGATGCCCTTGTAGCTAGTGAGTATAATAGTAATTGACAATAGGCAAGTGAAAGGAATCAAAACCTCAATTTAGATTTAGGCACTAATCATTCTGTTCATTATTCTGTTTTTCCTGTCTCTTTCCCACAAAGTGTGAAGCATTATCGTGTAAAGAAGGAAATTTTGTATGAGGCTGTTCAAATGTGTGGTTAAAAGTGCATGTTTAAGTAGCACATTTTATCTGGTAATAATCTACAGCCTGCTTCCAAAAAGGTCTTAATGCGGTCTAACTTAAGTGTTTTTTCCTCCTATTGTATGTTTCTGGGAACCTTCGTGACTTGAATATGTTGCAGGAAATTAAGAGCAGCAGAGGATTTTCCAAATATAGTTCTGTTTAGGTAGCATGACTGTTAGAGTCACGAACACAGTAAAAAGCTGTGCTTTAAGGAAATGTGTGCAGTCTGGGCGGGACATAACGGAAAAGCAGGAAGCTTTTTCTATTGTTAATATTGTATTGAAGTTATGGATGTTTGCCAAACTTAGTATTATAAGATTTGAGTCGCAGCGTGTGTAATTTGAGACTGACTTGTGCTTCTCTTATGGTGCGGTCACTTTCCCAGCTGTCTTATTCTGAGCATATGCAATAAACCTGTTTGTACTCCCTTTGTTGCAGATGTGGTGATTAAATGATTTTAGCTACTTAAAAGATTTTTTCACAACAAAAGCAATGTGACTTACCACCGCTCGTCCCTACCACCGCTTCCCCCCACCACCACTTCCCCCCCTCCAACCGAATATCCTCCTCCTGCAATAGCACTTGAGCCGGCAGCACTGGTGGTCTGTGTGGCTTGAAAATAACATTATACATTTTTAGATGCCAGATGAGCCTCCCTTTAATTCTTTTAATCCAAAAAATACAAGCGCAATATATTACTATAGTTCCCAGTATAGGGGAGTTGGAATAATAAGGGAGCCAGTATGTAAAAGGTAACATTAAAAGTAGTACATTAGTGAGCAGAAGTAAAAGCTAGAGAAATAATAATAATAATTAATAGTACTCACTGGGCTGAGGAGAGCCCTCAGCAGTGGCGCTGGTGATCTGTGCCTCCTCTCTAGTTTTCCCGGACCCGCCTCTGCGCTTCACCACTTCTTGCACTTGGGTGCTGATGTAAGAAATAAAGAAGATTAAAAAAATAATTAGCGGTAAAGTTAATCTCCACAAAATTATTATGACAGGTAAATGCAGTAACATTGTACTTATCTAAACCAGATTGCCTATAGTACTTATATCGACTATCCACTATCGTCGAGTTGGCCATACTAATCCTAAAATCCCTATTCCAAATTTCCTTAAATAAAACTACATTTCTGAACTAATATATTGCAATGAATGATCTTTGATTCTATACCTAACACCCTAGATGGACCACATCAGCCTCCCTTTTTTGCAATGCATAGATGCATACTAGTATTACACATCACTGTGAAATTGCTTTGGGACTGTACAAGCTACATAAAGAAAGTCACAGAGAATGCTAACTCACTAATCTCACTAATTCACTATGGTGACAGAAGGACAGAGGAGTCTGCAATGGCTTCTTAAATAATTAGCTAAAGTGAGCGCCGACTAGTATTATTATGTAGTGCCGAGCAGCTGACAAGCTCAAACTGGATCACATATTAATATTCTTAATGTAAACTAAAGGTAACTTACCTCTGAGTGTGAGCAGCATGATATTCGGAAAAAAAATGTCAGCATTGTAGAGCACAAACATAACAAATAATACTCACAAATCCTGGAATCTTGGCACTTAGCAGGTTCTGCTCCCGGTCGAGGATATCTGACCAGTGGTGCATCAGCTGCAGGGCAGTGCGCTAGACTTGGTTGGCACGGTGCACACACCTGCACACCCTCCCCCAATGCAGCAGACGCTCCTGCAGAGGGTACATGCTGCCAGACCTGCCACCTCTGCCAGCATGTAGGGGAGGTGCGATGCACACAAAAAACTAGTGCTGCCACCTCCACCTCACAAAAGATTGACTGGGGCTGCACCCCTTGCCAGCGCTGCCGTCTGCAGCGTAGGCAGCTGCTGCTCGCAGTTCAGGTGGGGTCTGACGCCGCCGCTCCCCTGTTTGCCCCGCTCTCACATGGCGCTGTGTTGGGGGATAAAAAATAAAAAAAGGGGAAGTAAGGAAAAAAATGAAATACAAATAAAGAAGTAAAGGAAAAATAAAAAAAAGTACAAAAACTCATGAAAAACCATGAAAAGAACATAAAATACATAGACACAAAAACACCCACTAATACAATTAATAGAAATGATGGGTAGATTAATTAGGAGAGGGGGGAAGATTGAAAATATTGAGATTTTTCAATTCTTCCCCCTCCTAATTTTTCGACCACTTTGCGGAGTTCCTAGTAGCGAAACTCCACCCAGGCCTTCCTAGGACCCTATGGGAATCATCACATAACATTACTAGATGTACATCTGAAACCCTCCACAGATTTTCAAGCGTAGTACAGGGAATGTTTGTAAATTCCAAAAAGTTGTAAATCTACAATCACACAAGGACTTACATATGTGGGTGCAGATTTATTCATTTTTTTGTGATTCAGCACACTGCAGTAAATCAGAATGAGGTTGACCATGAGGGTGTTCAGAAGGCAGAGAAGCACCTTTTACACAGATTCCTAATGCATATTGATAGCAACAAGGAAGAAACAAAGACGTTTTATGATTTGCAGACGACATAGAACCAGGCAGTGCCATATTTTATACTGTCACATGTACATACAATTTCTAGGGCTACACTGGCATGAATGAAACAAAGAACTACTAGTACCCCACAGTGAATGTTGAAAGTATGAATGGTTTCCGATTTTATTACATTTTTGTTTTTGTTCAACTTTTTATAACACACTAGTATGACGAGGGACGCTGCAGAGTACAGGGTACATCTAGAATAGGGAGAGAGAACATGTGGGGAGATAGTGATTCAGGATTAAACACTTGGAGGAAGAGGTGTGACATAATTTGCTTTCTACTTCCTCCCATGTGCACAGCCCATGTGGGAGTACCTAAATGACATATACAATGTTACCATTGTGCACTCCGTTGAAGTAAAACTATACTTTTCACAATATGTTTCACGGTGTGAGTCCTGGTCAGAGCACCCTGTCTGAATTGACAATGAGAAAATCAACAGAGGTAAGTTTGTCAGAGGCGGAAAAACACCTCCCTGTCTACCGGTCGCACTTAGCTTGAAAACACATATATGTTTTCTTAACAAATCTTATTCATCTATTCTTCAATAATTTCAAAGTTCAATCATGAAATCAATTGTTGTAACACCAATTACTTTATTGGCTGATGCAATCCAATTATACTTGTTGTAATTCAATATTTTGCTGAATCATCCATAATTTGCAATATGATATTGCTTAATGCTAAATTAGTCCCAGAGTCCTGCCCAATGCATTTTGGGTCATCAAAGACCCTTATTCAGGGGCCTTCAAATAACGGAATCTGTGAACATGATCAGAAACTATTGTCAGCTAAATCTCGTCCTCAAAGTAAATCCAAAACAAAAGAAACATTTTTATGATTTTTCAAGCCCTGCGCATGGCAACTAATCTGTAGATAAATAAATGGTTTAGATTGATTCAGTTCTAGTGGCAATTGCGCTTGTTAACAATAAAATCATAGAAATGACTTCAGATGCATTTTTATTTTACCTTGTATATAGTACTGTCAATAAATGAGATGTAAGAAATTGTATTCTTTGTTGAGAGAGGACGAAGCCCCACTCTAGAAACAACCGCAATCCTTTTCAGGGTGAACCACAAAAGTCTCTAAATTAACCAGTGCTTAGCCCTCAGGTAGTATGGCACAAAGTAGTCATGCTTAACTTGGAGGCAAACACAACATAGGATCCCAAACCGATTTAGAAAAACAGAGCGAATGGTCATAAATAAAATAACAGAATGACAAAAATCCAATCAGTAGAACCAGAGATCATGGATTTCAAAGCTTTTAGTAAAAATAGCATCAAGAAGCAGAAAGTGCCACAAGCGGTTATCTGGTAGTGCTAGACCAGGGGAATGTTAGAAGTGCAGGCCGACCACGATGGAGCACGGGTCGGATACAGTGACCAGATTAGCCCCGCTGTAGAGGTACCTTCTTAAGTACGGCACAAAGATTTCCATTCACACTGGAGGGCGAAGAGGTGGCTTTCAGCGCAAAGAACAGATTAAGCATCGCGGCCGGTCATTGCTGTGTCGCGAAGAGCTGGTTATCACAGGAGCTTCACATTGGTGATCATTGATGATGGTCAATGTCAGCGTGAAGTTCAGTTCTTCCATTGCCAGTAATTGTGGATGGTCACTTTTGGCCTGAAGAGCAGCTCCCACTGAAGCTTTGTGTTGGCTGTCTTCACGGGCAATAGAGGTTTTGCATGTACTGGCCCGTTCGAGGTCTTGAAGAGTCCAAACTTTAGTATTTTTACCTTTTACTTCAGGACGAGCTCTCACTGATACCAGCAAAGGTTCCAGGACCAAGGGGCACTTCCTGGGGATCAGGACTCACTCCATCAGAGACCAGCAGGGCCAAGACAGGTCCTGGAAGATCCACTTGGTGCTGGTTCAGTGGGGTGTTGTAGGGAGGCCTCTGGAAGCTTGTTGTGTCCCTGTAGCTCACACAGGAGGTCAGCCAACTGATCCTTGGAATCAACTTTAGATCATGGCAAGCAAGTTCAATCTTCCTTCTTCAGACAGCAAGGCAGTCTTTCTGGCAGCAGAGCAACTCTCTTTCTAAATCCTTCTACAGGTGCAGGAGTGTTCTGCTAAGTGGTTCTGGAGGTCCAATATTTACATCTGGTGCCAGCCTTTGTGTGCTGGGACTCCCTGACCTATCCTGAAACCCAGTTCTGGTCAGTTCTTCTCTTTCCCCCTGGTCTTGGCTCCAAACTATCTAGGGGGACAAAGGCAAGGGCAGGCCTGGTGCCAGGTTTCTTTGTTTAAAACTGCACTATAGGCTGCAGTGTTAGGTCTGAGAAATGTTTTAAAAGGCTACTATAGTGGGTGGCGCAATGGGTGCTGCTGCCCACTAGCAGCATTTATTTTGCAGATCATTGGTACATATAGTACCATTTACTAGGGACTTACAAGTAAATTAAATGTACCAGTCAGGTGTAGGCCAATTGTACCATGTTTTATGGAGAGAGCACAAGCACTTACCACTGTTTAGCAGGTAAAGATTGCACAGAGTCCTAAAAGCCAACACAAACGGGTTCTCCAAAGAAAGGCAGAGATATGGGGGGACCTGCAGAAAGGGCTAGGTCCCAGAAGACTGTTTTTATGATTTGAAGCACAACCAGTGCTGAAAGTCACACATTAAAATCACTCTTAGTATGGCGCAGGCCAGAAGTGGGGGATAGTGATGCACACTTGGCATTACTGGAAACGTTTACCTTGATTTAAAAAAAAAAAATACAGGTGTCCAAGTTTCTATTCTGAGCTTGCCACCTTTGCTGAAGGCTGGTGTTGCTGAATGCCAACACTGCCTAGTCTTTATTCCACCTCACACCTCTTCCATCATCCTACAATCCTGTTTCGTTGTATCACCCCTGCTGAATCTTTTTCATCCCTGCTTTCTAAATGTCTTTCCATTTTAGAAAGTCAAATGCAGGGGTGGAGGTCTCCTGTTGGTTGCAGACCTCCATGCCTACATTAGCAGTCATTTACAGGGGCTCCCAAACTGCAACATGAATAATTCATTAGGCAGGTTGTTTTGGGACCCTTTGAGAATGTACAATTCCTGATGTGACCTGTTAAAATAACACTCATTCTGCAGATTGCACTCCCATTCACAAGCCAGTTGGTGTACAAATTGCACATCCCCGGTTTGCCCACACCTTGGCATGACGTGGTTATTAAGAGTCACAAATAAGTAACTTCTATTAAAAGACTGCTAATGACTTCTGCAATAGGTATAGGCAGAGCAAGCACATCTTTTTCTGACTTTTCTCTCTACAGGGCCCCTCTAGAAGCAGATATTTGATCCAACTCTATTTGTCATGGGTTAGGTACCTTATCAAGGATTACAGGACTTGTGTCTTGTCTGTCTGTAGACTCCACATACACAACTTTTATTTTGAATTCTGGCATCAGCCAGGAGGTTTTGTTTTAAGTAAAATGTATATATGTAATATAATCACTTATAGAGGCTTTCAGCTAGCCCTCTTCACCCATTGGTCTGTTGCTGAATCATTCCCATTTTTCTTCCACCCACTGCAGCATGCAGCATGTGGCAGGAGGGCAGCCCACTTCAGACAGCGGGTGACTATGCCCTATTACTCATCCAAGTCCACGGACAAAAAAGTCTGTTTTATTCTTCCCTTTTATCCCAAGCATGACTGCTTGCAAATGACCCAGTTGCTTATTAGTAGTCTTCATTACTCCAAGTCCAGGTCTTCCGGTCACCTCCTTACAGGTCACCTGTGGGACAAACACACTATAACCTAACCCAACCTAAAATGTTCCCTCAACATGGCCACCAAGTCAAATGATACTAGAAAAGGGGGAACTTAAAATGACAACTTCCTTTTATCAGGAGCGTAATTTAAATCAAACAAGAATTGATCACTTGACGCATGGGAGGGGGTGAGGGATTCAGGACTGTGACAGAAAGACCTGTACTCAGAGTAATGAAGGCTACCGGTAAGTAACCTGGTTATTACCTCCTCGTCTTTATTCCTGTCCCATACTTACGTCATGAGCAAATACTCAAAGTGTAATGTGATTGATTCATGGTAACATGGCCATATAAGAAAAGATTCAAAGTCTGAACTTAAACCACCAGCTAATTAAAGTCAGTAGTGAGTCATAAAAGTGTGTGGTGAAGCCCCAGAAGCGGCATAACAAATGTCCTTTAAAGAAGCTCCTTTGAACAATACCCATGAAGAAGCTATCCATCTCGTATATGTACATTCAAAGGCAACTCTACATTTGCTGACTCATATTATTTTCCAATTGGCATCTTGATCCAGCGAGAGAGTGGATGAAGCGAGACGAAAACCACTACCCGAAAGACCATAAGTAACAAAAAGGAAGTTGACCTTTCAGAAAGAGACTTGCCTTTCTCAGACCTGATACCTGTTGTGCTGGGGTGGGACTCAGTCCCCCAGCGGACACTGCTGCACTGGAGGGAGAAGTCTCCCGCTGCGCTGGAAGCCTGGCCTTTCTCAGACCTGATACCTGTTGTGCTGGGGTGGGACTCAGTCCCCCAGTGGACACTGCTGCTCCGGAGGGAGGAGCCTTTTGCCAGCACAAAGGTGCCGACAGTCTCCCACAGCACGAGATGCCTTGCCTTTCTCAAACCTGATACCTGTTGTGCTGGGGTGGGACTCAGTCCCTCAGCGGACACTGCTGCACCGGAGGGAGGAGCCTCCTACCAGCACAAAGGCACTGACAGTCTCCCGCAGGGGGCCCGTCTTCGTCCGTCCGTGGGCGAGGCTGGGCTGGGCCCCCCCTCTTTTAGTTTGTATTTCTGGAATTTCAATTGGATCCCTGACTTGACCGAGACGGAAGACGCAAGACACAAGAACAGGAAGGTCTGTGTTTTCTTCCACTTTTTTCCCCTCTAATTAACAACGAGTAAAACAGTAAACAGCGAGGCATAGACCATGAGCAAATGTAAATTAGCCCAGGCAATTGGGCAGGGGGATCTAAAACCAGCAACCTATACCAAAGCAATTACAAACGAAATAATGCTGTGGGTTTACTGAACAATGAAATTACTAAGGCAGAGGAAAGACTGGCTGCAACTAAGTCTGCCCTACATAACGCTATGGATAAAGCTGTCGAGGAAGATAACTTAACAGGGCCAGTGAATTGCCCGACAAAGAAAATACTTACAGCACCATATGTTTTTAATGATTCTTTTGATCAGTGAAGACTCCACGATAGGCGAGTTATTGCCCCCCCCCGATCAAAGAAAAGTAGTCATTTGGCAGATCCACCACCCACTAATTTAAAAAAGGGGAAGGCAACTATAGGAGGAAACAGAAAATCTGCAACCATAAAGATACCTAGGGCCACTAATAAAGAAAAATAACGAAATCCACCAAAGCAACAGATTGGCCATTAAAGAAATTACATATTAGATTGACAACATTGGAGGATTCACTCAAGAAGGAATTGGAGGTTATAACATCCGGCATTTAATGCCTCTCCGTATGGGTTATGTAAAAAATGCATCATTCCTTTCATATTTGTTTTTACAAAATCTTAGAGATATTAGTTTATGCACGGATCTGGAGTCCTCACCACTGTGTATTCTGGTACCATTGAAACTATTTAGGTCCTATATGTCCTCCCCTTACTTCCAATTCCTTCACCTACAAATAGAAGAAATGCTAAATCTGGTTTTGATTAATTTCTATAATAATGTTTTTGATAAAACCAAAATAAATGTTATCATGGATCTTAAGCAAGGAGATTGAATCATTTTTAGCTCACATCAAGGACGATTATATATTAATATGGTTAGGGGATTTTAATTTGAGTTTATGTAGTCGGAGGGGATGCAACCCTTCTTGAAAGATAGAGGAGAACCAGAGGTAGAGGTATCCGTACAACAGGGGGACTGGTTAGAACATTTTGGCACTATTTTTAATCCGGAAAATTGCTCCCTAGAGTTATCAACCTCAACCATATATTTCATTGATGCTGTAGATATCCCTGTCATAAGTTTAGAAAAGGTCACTAATGCCCTAACCAAAGCTGCTAATGGAAAGGCTGGGGGCCCGGATGGGGTCCCAATAGATACTTTCAAGGCACATGTCACTTTATGGGCTCCCATGCTAACACAAGTATGTAACTCCACAGTTAAGGGTTTTCTCCCTGTTTCTTGGACAGAAAGCACAATTGTCCCAATATTTAAAAAAGGACTTAGAGGGGACCCGAGATGCTATCGCCCGAATATCCCCTGAACTCTAGTGCTAAATTAATGGGCAGAATCCTCTTGGGTAGGTTGGAACAATGGGTGGAGGAGAAACATGTTTTTACTGACACACAGTACGAGTTCAGGAGTGATATTGGTACGATAGAACAATGTGTTAATTTACATCTGCTTATTAACAAATATACGGTTGCAAAAGAGGGACATGTGCACCTATGCTTCGCAGACTTAAATAATGAGTTTGATTTGGTAAACCATAATAAGTTAAGGAAAACCCTTTCGAACATAGGTGTTCCAATGGGTATTGTTAATTACTTGTCCCAATGGTACTCCATTTGACTGCACGGGTACGCTATGGTCCAAAGGGGGAATGTACCGAGAGATTTAAGGTTGCCCGAGGGATCAGACACGGTTGTGTCCTTGCCCCTCTGCTTTTCTCACTCTATATAAATGGGTTGGATGAGTGTCTACAGAAAGTTAAGGCTGATGCTCCCATGGTTGGATCTCGCCCTGTCCCAATTTTACTATATGCAGACGATGCTGTCATCTTATCTAGAACAGCAAATGGGCTTCAGCTTTTGATTGATAACTTTGTTACCTTTATGGAAAACAAAGATATGAAAGTAAATCTAAAGAAAACCGTTACCATGGTGAGCGGAAAAGGAAGAGCAAAAAAGAGGATACATCATATAAAGGGAGAGAGACTATCTGAGTTTCAAATGTTTTCATACCTAGGAATACAAATTACTGCATCAGGGTGCTGGGAAGGCCAAATAAATATCTCTAAAATTTAATTCCTGAGATCCATAGTATCCATTTTTAGATTTGCGAGTTAAATAGGCCAGAAACCAAATAGGGAGATACTGATACTGTATAGAAATGAATGCCTTCCAAGTGCAGGTTACAGCACTGCTTTGTGGGGGGGTGTACTAAATGTGCCCCGCTGCAAACCCTTGAGAATACGTTTTTGGCTCAATTGCTGGCTGTCCCAAAAACGAGCTCAACATACATAACTCATAAGGAAGTGGCAGTTCCTTTTTTAGAGGACGACCTACATATTAGCCCCATCCTCTTGTGGTATAATATATGGAGTAAAGCAGGGAAAATAAAATGGTTGACCTATATAGATATTCAACTAAGAAAAGTGGACAATAGCATTGGAGTCAAGGATACAGACAAAGTCTTAAAATACTCCAAAACTGATGTTAAATCTATACTCAGGGGAAAGAGGGACTTAGAAAGAGACACCCAAGAAAGCAAAAAATCCATGATGTGTAGATATCTGTTGGGCCCTGTACAGGTGGGTTTGCAAAATTACCTGACAATTGTTAAGAGCAGTCAACGCAGGTGCTACCTCACCAGATTATGTTTAGGAACATTGCACTTAACTTAAGTGTTGCCTTTCCTAAAATTGGGGCAGGGACTGACACCGTACCAATTTGCCCAAGTGATGGTAGAACTAGCCAAAACACAATGCACTTTATTTGATTCTGCAGTTTTTATAGGGACCTTAGGAAACGATTCTTAGTGCCGATCTTATTTGATTATAATGATACTCAATGGATTGATTAAATTGTACTGCATGAGTGACAGGAGGCCAGTCAGTCAAATTCACTTTATTCGGTTAATTAAAGCCATAAAAGCATACTACATAAAACACCTTGAATACTAAAATAGCACAAACACCAACAAGATACAGATAAATACATCTTGATCATCAATATACAAAGGTATAATTCATATTATAATTGATTAAGATGCTCTAAAAATTATTAAAAGTGTTCTAATTCATAGCAATCCTTCTCTTTTTCTTTATTCTGACCGCTGCTGTCCGAAAACTGGCTATATTAAAAATTTCCCAAACATTAGTCAGCATTTGTAAATATATCAAAGCAGGTCTAGCTTGTAAAAAACCTTTGCCCCTTAAAATAGGTAAAATGAACCGATTCCGGATGTGCAAAAAATGCTCACAAAATAAAACAAAGTGCAATGAGTCCTGAGTAGGAAAATTATCACATGTACAAACACCCAGGTCCTCGATCTTTTTCCATCCCTTTGGTTGAGCAAGAAGTAGGTGCAATTGATTAAATCTAAACCTCACTTAAAGGAAACGATGGTGCCGATTAAATATTGTAACTAAATAGGGTTCAATTGCCCCTGAAGTGGATAACAATTGATGGGCCCGCACTGATGGCTTTCTCAATTCCCTGGCCTCTCTATCCGTCTGTGACAGCTGCAAGTAAGTATTTTTGGCCCAAAGCAGATCTGCCTTTAAAAGTTTCTCTGGGGAGATAAATAACTCTGGCCTTCCTAGATGAGTGGCAAGCCTTTTCACATAGCTCAACCAGGGGATACTACTTACTCAATCAAGTGCTAGGCAATCGCGAATAATTTCGCGATTCATCCCTAGCTCCGGGTTTATCCAAATTCCTATCCATTTGAGCAGAGGTGCCAAACCAATTAGGTCTGATATGAAACCTGAACTGGTTTCTTGATGGATTAGATAAGAAGATGTTGACTGTGGGACAGATAGTAAATTACTTAGGATTTTTTTTCCCACTATTTGGATATCCCTAACTTCTCTGTATCCCCATAGGTCAGAGCCATAGTTTGCTATGGCAATGCATTTGGCCCTATATATATTTAACATTGCATGCATTGGCTTTGCCCCTAATCTACGTGCAAAGTCAAGGACAGCCAGGGTAGATCTGGCCATTACATTTCTTTTTGCTTTCATTTGTGGTACCCACGTGCCCCTTTCATCAAATAAAACCCCTAAATAAGTAAATGACACCACCCGTGATAATACATTTCCTTCACAATAATGATTTTTAGGTTTTCTGGGCTTTAAACCCATAATCATTGGGTGAGATTTAGAAAAATTGACATCAAGGTCCAGTGACTTAATAAAATCGGCAAAGGTAGTTAAAAGATGCTGTCGGCCAATCGCTGTTCTAGCTAGCAGGGCAGCCTCATCCACGTATAGGAGAGCCGGAATTAACCGCTCCCCCACACGTGGGATGTCCCTACTAGCTCCCACTAAAACTGAATCGAGATTATTAATGTATAAAGTGAATAAAAGTGGGGCTAAAATGCATCCCTGTCTGACCCCATTTATATATATCACAAATGTTATAGGCTACTGACTTTGGGAACGGGCATTCAGACAAGAGTTTAGTATCTTTTTAGGTTATTTATTAATTGTATATGTTTTTGTGTACTTTTATGGTTTTATTTCTATAAACCGAATAAAGATTTTGATTGATTGACTTGTCCTGTTTAGATAGATGGAAATGGCTCTGCGAACATCCAGGTTATGTAACTTCTCTTCTTCCAGGGAGGAAGGGTCTGGGAAAAAGGCTGGAAGGACAAGATCTTCCTCACAATGGAATTTGAATGGGACTTTAGATAGAAAAAGAGGGCTGAGTCTTATGACAACTCTCTTCTTACAGTAGAAAATAATAAGTTATTTCCCGCTAAGGTTCTTTTCTTGGTTGCAATTTGCTCAGGCTGGAGAATCGGAGATTGGAGCTTCAAGGTCCACTGATTCTAAAGATTCAAACAGAGGAGACACTAAAGCCTGAAGGATTGAAGGGAGGTCCCCAGAAGGAACCGGACTTTGGGAAATAGGCTGCCTGAGGAAAAAACTTCTCAATAGGAGGGAGCCAAGGTGCGCACCTGAGGCCTCATCAGCACCTCTAAAGGCTTAGATCAAGGTCCACTGTGCTCTAATAGGAGAGACTGCCAAATCCAACAGAAACCCATCTCTTAAGAAATCTATGGCCACATGTACTTGCCTTTTTATGTCGCGAATGACCCGATTTGCAGAATTGGGCTGTTTGCAACCACAAAAAAAGCATTTTTCTATGTACAAAGATCCATTTTGAAATTCGGTAACCTATTAATGAATTGCAAAATAGGTTAGCGATTCGGTATTAGGAAGAGGCGTCCATTCTTAATAGCGACTCGCAGTGGTATATAAGAATATTTGGCGACCGAAATGCGGTTGCAAAGCATTTGCATTTTACCACTAACTTGAAGCTGGTGTTAACCCATTCACAAGCAGGAAGGGATTCCTACGGGACCCCTTCCCCGTTGTGAAGGTTTGCAAAAATGTTTTTTAAGAGCAGGCAGTGGTCCCACAGACCACAACCTACTCTTAAAAAATGAAAAGAAAACTTTTCATTATGATTTTGAAATGCATCCCGTTTTCCTCCTAAGGAAAACGGGCTGCATTTAAAAAAAACATTGCTTGATTTAAAAGCAAACACAGACATGGTGGTCTGTTTTCCTCAGCAGGCCACCATCCCTGTGTTTTTAGCGATACCCATTGGGTCGCAAATTGTGACCTACCTTATGAATATTAATTAGGTCTGTCAATTGCAACCCCATTAGGAATCACTAAATGTGTCAAAGACACATTAGTACATTGGTGTTTGCGATTACCTAATAGCGAATCACAAAAATTCGCTATTAGGTAATCTCAAAATGAAATCTACGTACATGTGGCCCTTAAAGTTTTAATGGGTTCGCAGGATTCAGGAGTCAAACCTCTATCTTTACATCAGGACCCAAAATGGCACCAATGGTGACTATAGGATTTCAAAGTGGAGGGTTTTCTAGAAAATTGAGTACTCTCTGCAACCCCTATCGAGCAACTTTGGGCTAAGAGGTTCAACTGCTCAAGAACCATATCACCACACTCAGATGTTTGAGGGAGTCTGTGCCGAGGAGGGGAGCTCTGAAAGAGGATGCAAGAAGGGGAGACTGCCAATGAGAGAGAAAGAAGAGTACCCCTGATATGAATATGGAGTACAGACCAGGGGAAAAATACACTTTCAAAACAAAAACATATTCCACCTACCCCATCAGATTTCAGAAATGCTCATTGGTCTACAATAATTTATAGTCATACATCAAGCATTTCAATGCAGAGCCCAAACTATATCCAAAAACATAACTTTTTTATTCATACATAAATGTAACTGTTTATATATTTGTTCATTTAATATATTAATTACTTGTCACTAATTTGCAACAAGAAACTGAGGTATTGAGGCAAAAGAAAAATGCACTTGCCGACAATGATATTGTGGGAAAAACGTAAGATATTCACAATGGTGCAACAAATCTTGGAGGGCAACCCCTCTCTACTCCAAATGGACAACTTCCAAATCACAAATTACAAATAGTGGTTCGGCACTCACAATTCGTAATCTATTATGTATAATGCAAGAATTCAGCAAAAAAAATTCTCTTTAACCACAACAGTGATCACGGTCCATGTATCAACAAGTAAACACTTCGGTGTGTCGAAATTTCCTTTCTTCATTTGTTTTTTATTAAATATCCTCTCATGTAAAGTTACATCAGTAAAATGAATGATAAAATCCAGTAGCCGACACGTTTCGTCCACACAGGACTTCTTCAGGGCTAAAAAAACATATAACACAACCCATATTTACAATATGTACATACACATAACACAAATCAAAAATGTATTTTTAAATTATTTTTTTTAAACAAAACACACATTCTTAGTCTTATTACAATATTGGAGAAAGCTCCAAACAGATCGCCATTATGATTTATTTTTGATTTGGTGGTGCATGCCATAAATAATTGATAAGAAGATAGAAGATGTTACGTGATGCATACCTCTAGATTGTATGTGGGATTCGCCAGATCCATAATATCTACTGCCTCAATCCCTCAGTTTCTTGTTGCAAATTCTGTTTTTGGGCATACCTGCACTGCCAATTGGGCATTGACAAAAATATCAATAAATATGGATTTCGATGATAATCATGAGGAAATGCTTGGAGATTTATTTAGCAGTAAAAAAAGTGGTAGCTTTGGACAACAAAATCCGATAATACCTAAAAATGATGGATTAAAAAGCAAATTCATACCTTTGGAAAAATTTAAGAAACAAGAGTTAGCCAAGTGGTGGGATGCGGCTACTCCGAAAAAATATATAGAAAACAAACGAATCCCTAGGGATTTGAGAATTTTTATCTTCTCTAACTATGACGATCTAGAGTCAGACTTATTGGAAGAATGGGAAAAAGGCCTTTATGTGGCCTCATATAAAATGATGGAAATACTTATTAGAAATTCAGAGAGAAAGGTAAAAAGATAAGAGAGGACATAGCCAAATTGGAAAAAGAAATAAATGGCATGATTTTAAAGGATGCTGCACAGAAGAATTATGTGATCTTGAAAACAGAACTCAATAGCTATCAGCTATATTTAAAAGATAAAAAACAGAGGAAGATTCAGAGAGATGAGGTAGATTATGAAAGGGGTCGCATTTTTACTTTTGCAAGGAAGTACGATGACTTAGTAACCATGTCACATCCAGCCTAAATCAACACAGATAAAGACTCTAGCGTATCCTCCAGTAGCACTTCCCTGTCCTCTGATGAAAGTGATCCTGGTGTAGGAACTAGCCAGGGCCCACTAGACAGTTCATCCTCTGTTTTTTTAAGGGAAATACAAAGATACCGCTTGGGGAACAGAAAAAAGGTCATACACGAAGAATCAGGAGGGGTGGCAATAAACACAAGAGCAGGGGTTCGAGCAAGATTACATTATTCGCATGTGAAGAAATAAGCCATAGTTATTGTCGCCCTATAACCGATACAGATAAATCTTCAGTTTCAAATAAATTAAGTGTCATTAATTTGTCTTCTAGAGTTCTAACTGAATAAGAAATGTTTGTATTATGTAAGGGCTTGAACTATTGCCCAACCGATAAATGTGATTTTGAAAATGTTCATCTAGATTTGTATAAATTTATACGAAAACTTAAATTAAAAAAACATTTTGATGAGCATCCTATTGTGCCACGTACTATATTTTCTAGTGACAAAAAAACAACACTGTTGATATCAGATATACACCTGATTGCCTCACTGTGTGATGAGGAACTGGTTGACGATGTTGTTCAACTTGCAGGTGAATTGGACATAGACGAAGTTGTTACTGTAAATAGCGGTCTACGCCATAAATCAAAATTTATGCCACCTTGTACACAAAACACTGTGATTGATGAGTTCTATGATAGGGTCACACGTGATCGTTTTCAGTTGGAGGACAAACATAATGACACTAATAAGTGTAAACATGCAACTAATATGACAAAAAAGGACAGGGAACTCCTGAAACTATTAAGAGATGATGATAGCCTTGTAATCAGGGAGGTTGATAAGGGAGGAAACATTGTCCTTATGGACCTCTCACTATCTAGGGGAAATTGAAAGGCAACTAAGTGATACATCATATTATGAGAAGCTGAAGTTGAATCCCATTGCCAGGATTGAAAAATGTATTAAGGCCAAACTTGGAACTGGCATGAATCATGCCTGTTAACCTATTTGGAATACAAGTACCTGCAGGCTCACCATTCCAGATACCCATGCATTTACATCTTGCCCAAAATTCTTAAAGGGGGTCCTTTTCCACCGGGCAGACCGATAATTTCAGGAAATGGTGGTCCAACGGAACACATTGCAGAATATGTGGACAGTTTCCTACAACCATTTGTACAAAATCGTCCATCTTATCTAAGGGACAGCAGAGGTCTGTTGTGCAAGTTGGAAGATTTCAAATGGGACCATGACGATTTGGCTTTTGTTACAATGGATGTCGAGAGCCTGTACACTTGGATCCAAAGGAATATGGATTAAAAGCTCTGAAACATTTCCTATTCAAACGTAATGCGCTCACTTGGAACACACATTGATGTTGTTGGAAATGTCTGAGATAATTTTAACGCAGAATGTATTTCTGCATGATGACTGTTGGTACTTACAAAGGCAGGGGACTGCAATGGGCTCCAGGTTTGCTCCATCTTATGCAACCCTTTTCATGGGCTCGTATGAGGTGGAGCATGCCTGGGGTTTTGGAGCACACGCATGGTGTAATAGGATCATATTCTATGGCCGTTACATAGATGATATAAAAATGATTTTGAATGGCAATATTGAGAGTTTGAACGAGTTTCACAAATACCTAACCAATAACAAATTTAATGTGAAACTGTCCATCAAGTACTCTAAGAATGAAATTGAATTTCTTGAGTTAAGGCTATTTATTGCTGATAATACTATACAGAGTGACATCTAAAGTAAAGAGACCTCGTGTAATAGTGTTTTACACGTGACCAGCTCCCACCCTCGATCTACAATAAGAGCGATACCATATGGGGAGATGGTCAGGGCCAGGCGCAATTGTAGCCAAGACTCTGACTTTCTGAAAAACATCAAGAAGATAAAGCGTGACTTTAGCGATAGGGGTTATGAAAAGACCTGTCTGACCAATGCAGAAAACAGAATAAAGAAGTTAGATAAAAGGAAGACACTTTTAAAAATTATGATTATATTATTGAGTCGACAATGTTAGGCAAAAGACATGCTTTACCTGCCACATGATAAACTAGTCAGTTTAGCATTTTACTATTAGACATAACATCATGTTTCAGACTGCACAACTTCTACATTGAAGTTGTTGCATATAATCATTATATTGACAGGGTAGATACAACACATGACCCATTGGATTTATCGTCAGAAACGAGTGCTGAGCGGTTTACAATTGGATATGTAATAACCAGGTGTAATATACTATTTTGCTCTGTTATTCATTTATCTTAAGTCTAATTGAACATACATAACTTCGTTAACGATGCATCTGGTTCTATGCTTCAATACAGTATTCTGACCATAACGTGCAAAATGTCAGAAGATAAGAATAACATTTTTTGTCCATCAAAATTGTTCATGTTTCACAAAATTGTTCATGTTGTATGTAATATTATCACACATGAGTTTGTTGGGTGTAAATAATTGTTTTCTGTGAAAAACATGAGCATGTAAATGTGATGCTTTTTTTCTCCTTTCTATCTCCTTTCTTTGTTAATTTTAGTTTTATACACTCCAATTATATGACATATGGATATAGTCCAAAAATAGTAATTTGACCTTTGTAGAATTCCTTTACTGTATGAATTGACAATTTGAGTGCCCACAGTGCCAGTAGATATTATGGTTTTGATGAATGTCAAGCATATTTCAGTAATATGTCTAATGTTAGCCCTTTCTCTTTTCTGGATAATTCTCGCCTTATATATCATAACTTTAAAATGGACATACATAGTTTTAAACATTTATTTGGCTTTTTCAGCATGATATCACAAAATTGGGATGTATACAGTGCCAGTGGATATGGATCTGGTGAATCCCACATACAATCTAGAGGTATGCATCACGTAACATCTTCTAATAAGAGTGTGTAAGTTATGTAGACTCGAGCAACCATGAAATATAATATCATAATCAATTATTTATGGTATGCACCACCAAATCAAAAATAAATTGTAATGGCGATCTGTTTGGAGTTTTCTCCAATATTGTAATAAGACTAAGGGGCCGATTCCGATTCATGCCGGAAAACGTACCGACCGACACATACCGGTGCAGCCCGACCTGCCAAGTACGATGAGAAGCGAGCAAAACCCGACCGACTCGTACGGAACACAAGCCGAAGGACCGAGCCGCGCGGAAAACTGCAATCCGGCCGGAAAAACACGCGCTTCGAACCGACCGACTCGCACCCGGAACAATACCGAACGAGACGTACCCGCGGACTCCCACCCGCCAAGTACGATGCAAGGCGTGGTAAACACGACCGAGTCGCACGGAGGACAAGCCGTACGACCGACACGCATACAAAACTGCGAGCCGAAGCAACCCAAAACACCGCGACCGACGCGTACGCAGCATAGAAAACAGCACAAACACAGCGTGAACGAAACGGACGAGCCCGTACCAGACAACTGCAGGGTCCGACTCGGTCACAAGAACGTCTCCTACATGCACGAAAAGTACAAAGGGAAAATACACAAAAAAAGGCCAAACAAGCAATTACAAAGCCAATAAATACTGGGGGGGGAGGGGCAGGGAACAAAGACACACCCACAACTCCACCCATATAAAGGACACAAATCCCTACCATGATCCTTTGCAAATTCATGCAATTACCTGCCAGCACTCAACAGACAGCAACCACACACCCACAGCTCATCCATCACACAAGCCACACACCATCAGCACCACAACAAATAGAAACCTCACATACACCTAGCAAAACACACACACACACACCTTCACCTGCACACCAACACACACATGACTCACCATCACCACCCATCACCATGCCCCCAAAGAAGAATCACAAGTTCCTAGATAGTGAATTGGAAGTCCTGGTAGATGAGATCCTCAGGGTAGAGCCACAGCTCTTTGGTACACTGGTCCAACAGACACCCATGTCACAGAAAACAAAGATGTGGGAGAGGATCGTCGACAGGGTGAACGCACAATCACCATGTTTGCGCACAAAGACAGACATCCAGAACAGGTGGTATGACATGCGCAGGAGGGTCAAGGAGCTGCTGAAGAAGGACTACATCTTGAGCCAATACACCGGCAGTGGCCCTCCTGCCAAGCCAGTATACCTCAGGCCCTGGGAGGAGAAGGTGCGGGCCATCCTACCACCAGTGAGCGTCTATGGACTAGAAAACATCCCAGAGCCTGGTGAGTACACAACAAATGTACACAATATTCTGCGACTACACACACACATCACTGTCAAGGGGAGAGTCAAACCATGCACTCTTAGCAAATACACAGCAACCAGAACAGAATCATCCCAAAATGTGTATGTCACTCAGAGAAACACAACACATGCCATCACAAAGTGACATTTAACTGTGTCATCACATGTACAAACACAACTACAACTACAGCTAGGCAGTGGCACAAATATAACTGACAAACACATCCAGACAAGTAGCCACCACTACAACACCAGCACACAGTGAAGCCCACTGAAAGAAAGGAAATATGTGTATGCTGGGCAAGTCAGTGTAGCCAATAGCATCATGGGAGTTGTAGGCACAGATATTGCTCACCCCCACAACTGTCCCATCAACACCACCCTGAACCATGCGCACATCACAGGGAGTGGAAAACAACTGACAAGATGGCTGACACTGGGCACTGCTGTGGGGAGCACAAGGCCCTGCTGGCAACTGTGCAACAACCAACAGCAGGACACCACTGACTGACATCCTGAAAGACAACTTGCACTCCCTGCAATGGAACCACGTTCCATGGTGGGATAGCTGGCTGGGTGGGAAGGAGGACTCACAGCCCTGACCATAGTTACCAGCAGCGTTTCTCACACACACCCCTAACACAAACTCCACAAAACTCACCTGGGAGAATGCATTGCCCCACACTCCAATCAAATATCCCACAAAGAACCACAACCCTGGGTCATGCTGAGTGAAGCACAGGGACACACATGGGACCTGTAGCAAAACTAACCCCAGGATAACACTGTCAGCCATCATGTCAGCACAGGCACACAACCCCACAGGGAAGCAGAGTCAAAGGGAAGGAAGCATGGGCATGCTGGGAAGGGGGTGGAGGCAATAGCATGATGGGAGTGGTAGTCACAGCTCAACATCCCCCACCCACATGGCCCAGCAAGCTCACACTCAAGCAAGCACACCCCACAGAGAGTGGAAAGCCCCATCAAAGATGTCTGACACTGGTGCTCTGTTGTGGGGATCACAAGGCCCTGCTGGGAACTGGCCACCAACCAACAGCAGGACACCACTGTCAGCCATCTTGCCATTGCTCTCACACTCACACACAGTGAAGTCCACCCAAAAGCAAGTAAGTATGGGCATGCTGGGAAGTGGGGTGTAGGCAATAGCATGATGGGAGTGGTAGTCACAGCTCAACATCCCCCACCCACATGGCACAGCAAGCTCACACTCAAGCATGCACACCCCACAGAGAGTGGAAAGCCCCATCCAAGATGTCTGACACTAGTGCTCTGTTGTGGGGAGCACAAGGCCCTGCTGGCAACTGTGCAACAACCAACAGCAGGACACCACTGCCAGCCATCTTGCCATTGCTCTCACACTCACACACACTGAAGTCCACCCAAAAGCAAGTAAGTATGGGCATGCTGGGAAGTGGGGTGGAGGCAATAGCATGATGGGAGTGGTAGTCACAGATATTGGTCACCCCCACAACTGTCCCATCAACACCACCCTGAACCATGCGCACATCACAGGGAGTGGAAAACAACTGACAAGATGGCTGACACTGGCTACTGCTGTGGGGATCACAAGGCCCTGCTGGCAACTGTGCAACAACCAACAGCAGGACACCACTGACTGACATCCTGAAAGACAACTTGCACTCCCTGCAATGGGAGCACGGTCCATGGTGGGATATCTGGCTGGGTGGGAAGGAGGAGCGGATGACAACCAAATACAACCAATGCAGACCATGTACACACCCCAACATTCACATAGAAATGCCCAAATAATGCAGGACAATGTGCTACACCAATATCAACCCCTGACTGTGACGACTTAGGACAATGCATTGTACAGGCCCGCATCCAGAGCCACAGTCACAACTGTCAGGTGTGCCAACCATTGATGCCTGCAGAAACATAACATACATTGTGTGTGTCTCCCAAAACAGGTGATGATGGGGACACAGCAGCAGATGCTGAGGAGTCCTCGTCCCAGGCTCAAGAGGATACGGAGCTCACTGGTGTGGAACAGCCTCTGCCCTCCTCGGATGACGAAGACTTACCTGGCACCTCCGGAGCAAGTCATCATGCAGCACCAGCAGGACCACCAGCTGCACCCCCTGCACCCACCCCTCCAACGACTGTCAACACACATACCACCCCTGCCGACACGGACAGACCAAGGAGCAGCACCACCACCAGCACAGGGACCCTGGACCAACGTGGGGCCATGGACACCACCACCACCAACAACCCACAAGGTGGCCCGGGGTCACCTGTGCCTGCCACCTCAGGTACTGCACGTGTCGCCAGGGGTGGTGGGAGGGGTGGGAGACATAGGTCGCTGCTCACAGAGTGGTCTGGACTGCATGATGACCCACAACTGGCACGCATAGCCGATGCGTACCAGTCCAGCACCGGAGAGTTCAGCCAGGTAGTGGGGCTCCTCAGGGACATTAAACAGCAGCAGGCTGCCCATCATGCCCGCTTGGACTCACACATGTCCCGCGTGGAGTCCAAGTGGGACACACTGCAAGAGATGACGGCGGTGCATAGGGACATATTACAATGCCTCCGCCAGATGAGCAGCAACCAGTCAACACCTCCCTGTGTGCCTACAACATCTGTTGCTGAAACAACTGCAACTGCCACAGGGAGGCAGGATGACTCTGGCGGAGAGTCCCCTGCACCGCAGCAGCCTGCACTTGAGGATCCCCCCCCAAAGAAGAGGGGCCGTCCGAGGAGGGGCAAGTGAGAGGCCGATGGCCATGTGCAACCCCCAGGAAGCCAAAACCTGTTCTGGAGAATAACCTTTGTGCGCAAACTGTTCACCCTGTTGACTGCAACACAACTCTCCCACATGACATGGGGAGCTCAAGTTGGACCAATGTCTCTGATTACTGTGGACTTTACTCTGGACATTTCTGCTACCAGGACTTCCAAATTATCTAGGAACTTTGGATCACAATCACAATGTACAGCACCCAACAACCTGTGCACTATACTCACACATGTATGTCAATAAACTCACTTATACACCATACTTGCCTCTGTTGTGATTCCAATGTTGTCTCAGAAGTTGCGATGATGATCGGGGAAATGACACTGTGCATGCTAACTGCTACAGCAAGTACAACACCGGCATGTGAGTCATGGCGACTTCACACATATGGGGGAGGCACACCACCAGGGCTACACAACACATACACACCATGGACATCTGACTCATCGCCTACACTGGTGTTGCCAGGAAATACGTTGCATTGCACAGACCCAACACCTATTACAGTCTGTGTTAACTAGCCCACTGGTGCAGTAAGCAAATGTCAGTCAGATGTGTGACCACAGACAACGCACATCACATAGTGAAGCACAGGTTTATTACACATTTGCAACATGTTGAAACCACCACAGATGCAAGGTAATCCCACCTGGCAGCGGGAAGTGTAGAAGGAAGGAAGTCCATGGGTGTGGTGCACATCACCTGTAGGGACACAACAGCTACCACCCGGGAAGTCGAATCTCGGTGTTGGGGATCAAAGTTGACCAAACGACTCTGAAAGTACCCTGTGAAGGACAGAAATGACACACAGTCAAAAGTACTGAAGAACAGGACAGAACTGCAATACTCATGCACAATACATGTTACAAGATACCCACCCAGAACCAAGTTAGCATGTCAACACTGTTGGGGAGTACAGACTACCTGCAAGGACACATCGCTACACGCATACAGACATGTAGCCCATGGACACACTCAAACAGCACCAGAGCACGACCAACACATATCATGCAAACTCACATCATTGACATGCCATCTCTGGATACTCACATTCAGCTGAAGAAGTTGGTGATGAACTGTGTGCGGACATCACCCTCAACATCATCATCATCATCACTGGCATCGTGGTCCAGGCCAGGATCCTCCACAGGTGGCGGACGTTGGTCATCGTCATCCAGGATGAGAGGCAACTCCTTTCGCACTGCCAGGTTGTGGAGCATGCAGCAGACAATGATAATCTTGCACACCTTTGCTGGGGCATATGGGAGGGACCCTCCTGTCTTGTCGAGGCAGCGGAAGCGGCTCTTCAGGAGACCAAATGTCCGCTCAATCACTCTCCTGGTCCGACCATGTGCCTCATTGTAGCGCATCTGGGCTAGTGTCACAGGGTTCCTGAGGGGCGTCAGCAACCACGGCATGTTGGGGTATCCGGAGTCACCTACATACAGACAATTGCACATTAGCAGAGTTGGAAAAGAGGGTGGAACACTACATAGCAGAACACACACAATGGTACAAAGTCAGTACACACCTTCAAGCCAGGCACGCTGGTTCCGCATCTGTGCCATCATCCTCGGGATGCGACTACTCCTCATCACGTATGCATTGTGTGCAGAACCAGGGAAACGGGCACACACGTGTGTGATGCTCATATCTGCAAGACAGACCACCAGTGCATTGACCGAGTGGTAGTGTTTGCGGTTACGGTAGGCCTGCTCTTGGGCCTGTGGTGGTACCAACGCCACATGTGTCCCATCAATGGAGCCAATGACATGCGGCATCCTCCCCAGGGCATAGAAGTCACTCTTCACGCCAGTGAGTCGTTGGAGTCTAGGGAAATAGATGTACTGGTTCAGGTATATCAACATAGCCTCCAAAACATCCCGGAGCACACGGCTGAACATGGTCTGTGACATCCCACCAGCAGTCGCCAGAGTGTGTTGAAAGGTACCAGTGGCAAAGAAGTGTAGGGCTGCCATCACCTTCACCTTGGGGGTCAGCGCTGTAGGGTACGGACGGCCAGGTTGCAAATGTGGTGCCAAGCGCACTGCCAAATCCTCAATCAGCTGCCTGGTGAAGCGGTACCGTCGGATGCTGTCCCGTTCCACCATCGTTGCCAGGTCAGGGAATGGTCTATGGACAGCTGGTGCCCTGCAGTGCATAGGTGAAGAAAGCAAGATTGTCAGTCACCCCACATATGTGGCATTGAACACACTCAACATCACATGATACATCATAATGAGGCACAAGTACATGATGTGTGCAGTTCCGTACGGATATGTATGGCACATACATGGCCAATATCTAACATCACAGTCCAACAAGTGGCATCAAGAAGTCCCAGGTCATCCCATCGGATACCATGAGGCCGTGTCCCAGTACCCATCTCCTGCTGCCAAATAACAAACACACGCCACAGTGACATGTGAGGACTGATGTGCCCCAGGCATCACAGCTCAATGACAGGTAGATTCCCAGGGACCCTGTATTGCCACATGGACACTGGCATGACATGGTGTATCATGTATACACCACAGCAAAACAACCATGAGCCCCACAGGTAGTGGTCCGTGTTGCCTTGGCAGGACAGACATGGACGTCTGTGACACACACACGCACAACATCAAAGTCCATGCACAAACAACGTGGATGTGGAGACTGCCTCCCATTGTGCACATGAAATCAGAGACATTGTAATCACAACATGCACACAGACTGTGGAGGACCATCAACATTGTGCCAATGGGTCACCCTGGGTTGAACATAACGTCCCACATGGGAATCAGGGGGTATGTGACATGACATACACATACACCACCGTGAACTGTGACCATGCCACATGCGCAGATATGAACAGTTGCACATCACAGTGGTCATGTACACGAAACACCAAGGATTCTGTCCCCATAAACACGTGCACAGCCTGGGGGTGGCTGCCCCAAGTGACACCCACAGAACAACATGTTCACCCCCATACACGGAATAGGTAATGCAGCCTTACATGCCCTAGGATACAGTTTGGACAGGCTGTGGTGTTGTAGGTGTGCCCCTCACTGCCTGGGAAGTATATGTGGCTGGCATATGTTCACCTGTGACAGGCATGGTGACATATGCCAGTGACTTGTACAGGGATGCTTTGGACAGCAAGGGACCGATCAGTGCGCACACATTGGCCATTGCATTCAATGTGCGCTGGTACGCGTTGTATTGGCAATACGCCTTGGACAGCAATGGACCGATCAGTGCGCACACATTGGCCATTGCATTCAATGTGTGCGGGTACGCGTTGTATCCTATGTACGCGTTGAACAGCAATGGTCCGATCGGTGTGCCCGGCCGGCCCATTGCATTCAATGTGTGCGGGTACGCGTTGTTTCCCATGTACGCGTTGAACAGCAATGGTCCGATCGGTGTGCCCGGCCGGCCCATTGCATTCAATGTGTGCGGGTACGCGTTGTATCCTATGTACGCATTGAACAGCAATGGTCCGATCGGTGTGCCCGGGCGGCCCATTGCATTCAATGTGTGCGGGTATGCGTTGTATCCTATGTACGCGTTGAACAGCAATGGTCGGATCGGTGTGCCCGGCCGGCCCATTGCATTCAATGTGTGCGGGTACGCGTTGTTTCCCATGTACGCGTTGAACAGCAATGGTCCGATCGGTGTGCCCGGCCGGCCCATTGCATTCAATGTGTGCGGGTACACGTTGTTTCCCATGTACGCGTTGAACAGCAATGGTCCGATCGGTGTGCCCGGCCGGCCCATTGCATTCAATGTGTGCGGGTACGCGTTGTATCCTATGTACGCGTTGAACAGCAATGGTCGGATCGGTGTGCCCGGCTGGCCCATTGCATTCAATGTGTGCGGGTACGCGTTGTTTCCCATGTGCGCGTTGAACAGCAATGGTCCGATCGGTGTGCCCGGCCGGCCCATTGCATTCAATGTGTGCGGGTACGCGTTGTATCCTATGTACGCGTTGAACAGCAATGGTCCGATCGGTGCGCACCCATTGGCTATGGCCTGGCCTGGCAACGGACGCGTTTTCAAAATTTGAACGAGTCTGATGCTGTAAATTCAGTTGGTCACCCACAACAATGTTGCAATTTCATGGTTGTCACGAAGTTGAACATTTGAAGGATGCTGGGGGCGTGTGTAAGTGGTGCAATTCCATGGATTGGCCAGATTCAGATGATGCAAACGACTTGGACCTATCACTTTGGACACATGGGACAGTATCTACCTCTGCAGCACACATATAATGCTGGCTGTTCCCCTGAGAGCTCACTTGCCTGCACTACATGCTCCAGGACGACATCTGTCACTACACTGCTGCTGTATCTGCACCCTCTGGACCCTGCAATGGCACGTACTGTGGAGAGAGCCCCAGCCTTCAGCACTGAGGAGAACCAGGCCCTGCTGGATGGCCTCCTTCCACAGTACAGCAAGCTGTATGGGAAAGCAGGGGAGCAGGTGAGTGTTCTGTCCACTGCCTTTCTAAATGTGCATGTTGTCTGACTAGCAAGGCTAACAGTCTGCACGCCACTGGCTAGCAGGCTCACTGAGTAGTTGTCACCCCCCATAGTGTGTAGTTACATGCACTGGACAGGTATAGTGCAGTGACAGTGCATTTAAACTAGGTTTTACTTCCCAGGCAATGATACCATGTAGTAACTGCTGGCATACTGTCCATAGCCATCGTTGCACTGCCTGTGTACATCATGTGCCCCTGTGATTGAGACATGTATATCCAACTGTGTAATGCACGGATATGTTGCATGTGTAGTAATGGCATTCTCACTTTGTTATCCTCACAGGTTGATGCCCACCAGAAGCAGAAGATATGGCTGACCATCGTCCGGGCAGTGAGATCCGTGGGGGTCTACAAGCGCCGGATCCGCAACTGCCAGAAGAGGTGGCAGGACCTTCGGGGCTGGACCCGGAGGATCGCACGGGTCCAGCTGAAGCTGTCGCCTCCTCGCAGGAGGGGCGGACACCGGACCCTGACCCCCACATGCTGAGGATCCTGGCGGTGGTCTTCCCTGATCTGGATGGGCAGCTGAAGGCCAGAGAGCAGCAAGGAGGGGGTGAGTCCATGTCTGCATTGTGAACTATGTCTGCCATGCTATGTGCCCTCCTCTGGCCTGGTTAAACGTCCACAGTACATCAGTCTTGTGGTCCAGGACCCATGTCCCTCTATTGTGCACTGCCCACTCCTCATCTGATACCCAGGTGTGGCCCTAACAGTCAGGGTATTGTGTCACTTGGGTACTGTGTCCTTGCAGTTTGCTTGACTCAAGGTGGGGGAACAGCATCTGTTTCCCTGACTCTGTGGTGGGCATCATGGGTGGGTCCATTGCTTACACATTGCCTGTGTTCTGACATGTGTTCTGCGTGTCATTTTGATATGTGGCCCAATTGCTGAGCTGATCCACCACATGTGCCTGGGGTATCTGGCACACACCCATGCTGCGGGTGGGAACAATGTTTGTGCCCCAGGAGTGTGTATATAACGTGTGTCACACATACTTAGCCAGCTGCCTACTGTCCAGGGCTCATCCCTCATTCATGTGGGACAGGACAGTCATGCCTACTCCAGGCCATACAATACACTCTGTACTCCCACTGCCGTGTATCAGCTGACACGTTTTGCTCAGTGATTCGTCCCCTCAGGTGTCTGCCTCTGTGTCAGTGTGCTGTGGCTTCGTTGTCAGGTCTGCTGGGGTGTTCCTCGGTTGGGGCTCCGAATGCCACCGGAGATGTGAGCATAGGAGATGATACATGTGTGACACATAGGTGTTTGATCACCTGACCGTGCAGACTGGGGTATGCGAATATGAGGTTCAGGCAGCTGTTTCCCATTCACAGCAGATTGTGATGTGCTCAGGTGCAGAGGGTAGTGTTACAGGTCTCCCATATGTACAATGGGTATAACCTGGACAGATGAGGGTACAGATGATGTGGTGTGTGGGGGATGTACATGTGCACTTGTTCAGCTCCAGGACTTGCATTCCCCATGATCTACTATTGTGACACAGTGCAGAGTGTTGTTGTCTGGCTGCCCTGCCCATGTGACTGGAGACAGTTATGTATGACTTAGCAGGCATGGCTGTGCCATGGCATGTGACTTCCTATTAGTGATCCTGCAGGGGAGTGAAATTTGCTACATGCACACCATTGTGGCAATGGCTATCAGGACATGGGTGCATCATGGTGTCTGTCGCTGGTATGCATCACATGCATTTCCTATTTGACTCTGGGCATCCCTTTCATCCGGACACCTGCACTGACTCAGTGGCAAGAGTTGTGATGTGTACATGTCCACATGCTTCACCGGGTTCTCTGCACTGTCCAAATACTGTGTAGGTGGTGCATGTGTCCACACTGGGGTATTGCCATCCCACAGACACCATACAGATGGGTGCAAGGCCAGGTGGGATGTGAGTGCCATGGTTGACCATCAGACTGACAATTGACTTCTCCTGTTCTGTTTGTGCAGTTTTAGCAATGTTCAACTAAGGATGCCAGGCTTGCTCTGTAATGTGCTGTACTTACTGTGGTGTGTGCGTTCGGTGCAGGTGACTGATGTCTGTCTGTTTCCCTATTGATTGCAGATACATCCACGGCCACAGGAGGGGACAGCTCCACGGACCAGGAGGAGCCGCAGAGCTAGACTGGGTCAGCAGCCGAGGAGTGGTCGGAGGGACCCAGTGGCACGGAGGGCGAGGGGAGCCACACCGAGGAGTCCTCAGCACCATCCACCTCAGCTGAGGACCAGAGCAACTCGGACAATGACTCCCTTATGGAGGCGGGTGTCAGCAGCCACCACACCCCAGCTAGTGTTGCTGTCCCCGCCACCACCACCACCACCACCAACGCCCTCCCATTGGCTCCCATTCCCGAGGTCCGTGGAAGCTCCCATGTTCGGGAGCGTGTCTCCTTCGGGCCAGGCACCGCACCCCCTGCACCTGTGTCCCCTGCTGCCCTGAGTGAGGAGTCTGTGTACCTCCTCCGCCAGCTCCATGTAGGACAGACAGCGATGCTGAGTGTCCTCCATGCACACACCAGTCTGTTGACTCAGCTGGTGTCATTCATGGAGGGCATCTCATCGGGCATGTCTGACCTACAGAGGGGCAATAGGTCCATGGACTCCTCCCTGACGGCAGCAGTGTCCCTCCTCCGACAGTCCCTCACCCCTCCTGCCTCTGCCCCATCCACACTCCCCAGCACCTTACCAGTCCCAAGCACACACACACTGGCACAGGCACACACCAGCACAGACACATGCAGCACACGGACACACACGCCAGAAACAAGACGCACACGCACGCACCGTCAGGGGACTGCAACCACACTCACAGGGGATGGGGCACAGGCACAAACACACGCATCCACAAGCACTGCGCAGTCCTCAGTTGCCTCTCCCTCCAAAGACCCCTCCCTTGCCTCCCTTGCCTCACCTGCAACCCCATACAAACAGCGGCTCTTCCTCTGTGACCTTGGCCTCTCCCCTCCGACCCAGCTGATCCAGCATTCAGGGGAAGAGGAAGCCCACCCACATGGAGCGGAGTGCCCCTGGCCCCCGGACACCATCCCCCAGGCGCAGACCGACTGAGGCCCCCATCCGCAAGTCCCCCCGGTCCCAGAAGAGCAAGACCCCGCCGCCGCCCTGCAGCTCAGGCACCAAGTCTCCTTCCTCCATCCCTCAGGCCCCCACTCCACAGGTGCCCCCACCACACCCTGCCCCAGGTTCCCCCACCCACTGATGCACCATCCCCAGAAGGGTCAGGCCTTCTCCCCCTGCCACTTGCTCTTCCGGCCCCACACCCCCGGCTGCGCTTGTCTGTACCACTGATGTGGTGTGGGTGTCCTCCCCCTCTGTCCTGCCCACCTTTCCTGATCCCCATTCTCCTCCCCTGGAGGTGGGCACTGCAGTGGAGTCCACTATCACCCTGTCTGACTTGGGCGCTGCAGTGGCGGACCTGTCCACTCCATCTGCAGGGTCCACTGCAGTTGTGCCGGCACCCACAACATCTGAGTCATGCCCCCAGTTGTGCCGGCACACACCATGTCAGACACCTCCACTGCAGTTGTCAGTGGCTCTCCAGCACCCACCACCCCTTCCCTGCCTCCTCCTGGTGAGCCCTGATCCTGTCCCTGCGGTGCCTGCCTGCCCCCCGTATGCCCCTCCTAGGGGATTGTCCCCGGTTGTGATCAGTGCAGGCATGCATAGGGTGACATCTGCCACTGTCACCCTGTATAGACTTCCTTGATGGACTGGCCATTGGCCTTTGTTGATACCTTGCAGTTCTTCCAAGTTTTGAACCCACATGCTGAATAAAGCAACTTTCTGTTCTCTAGTGGTTTTGCTTCTGATGTACATGATGTTGATGATGCTAACCGTGCCCTTGCTGCAGTGATGGTGATTTTTGGACTCATGAAAACGAAGTGTTACTGTGCATGAACCCATGTGTTCCAGGGGGACAGTGTCCTATCCTGTGGTGAATCCATGTCGTCCTTAGCAGCATCTGAGGGTGTCATGTATTCAATATTTGGCAATGGGATTTCCTACTTACATTAGCAATGTCACATCTGTGGGTTCCACCCATGCACATCTGTTGTGTTTGCCATTGTTCAATTAGTCTAGTTCCCTGACCGTGTGGCCATCTCCACTGGACATGCAGGTTTGGGCATCAATGGGGAAGGACTCTTCTGTGTTGTCAGTACAACTTGCTATACATGTGTGTTGGATCTGTGCTGTTGAGTTCGTTGACATTCCCATGACCAGGCTGATGTGACGGGAGCCTTCATTTGGTGCTAATTGTTGACTGTGTGACCAAGTGTTCTGAGGCATGATGGAGCCCTACTGATGCGACATATGGCACAGCTTTCCTCACACAGGAGTGGAGTCCCCTCATGGCAGTGTGTACTCCTGTGACATCTCGTGCGCCCAAGGTGTGTGTTGTATGAGCATGTGTGTGTGTTCACTTCCATGTTGCTGTGCATGCTGGGATCCCTAGTGATGTTCCTGTTTGTGATGCTTGCTGAGTTGAGCTATGTTCCCCCAAAGTCTTCTCCCTGGGTTCTCTGTGATGTGGGTGCATGGCACATTACTGGTCATCAGGGTGTCATCCATAGGTGTGTTTGCTGTCAGGGCTGAGTTTGTGGGCAGACACTGATGTGTCACAGTCCGGAATCCCCTTTGCACTTGTTGTTGACACCTGTCATGTGATTTCTGGTTTGTGTTAGCTTTCATTGGTTGTGACACGTTGTGTGTGTGACTGCTGGCACTCCTCAGGGCTGCAATGTTGGTAGTTGTCTATGTGTGTCCTTTGTGGGTGACCTTGGCTTCTTCATAGGTGTGTGGCTGGGATCCCATTGGTTGGTGTGGTATTGCCGTCATGTCCATGTACAGCGTAGTGTGCAGTGTGTCAGACATTCAGGAGTCTGGTAGAGTGGCCATGTGTGATGTGTTCCTGCACCTTGGTTCCCACCACCCCCCCTGGGATTGTCATGGGTGCATGTGCAATGTCACCAGTGCATGTGAGCTTCACTGCTGCACATTGTTGGAGGTCGAGGTGTGTGGTGTTGAGTGTGTGCAGATGAGAGTTGTTGCCCGGCTAGACCCCTGCCTCCATGTTGGCCTTGGCTGACAGGCCGTGCTGGTTGATTTGTGCTTGTGTAGGTGTGATGGTAGTTTGTTGCTCAGGACACATGACTGTGGTTCACAGTGTGAACGACATCTAGCTTTGTCATCACAGTGGGATTGTAATGCAGCCCAGGGTCACAACATTGTGGGGGCCCTGGGTGTGGTGCTGTGGTGTCTGTGTGTCTTGCTGTGTCAGTTGCTGTTCCTACATGCTTGTGTGACATGTGTGATTTGTGCTCCCACTCATCTGACAATGCCTGATTGCCCACATAGGGGATTTGGATCCATGAGTTACCTTTGTGTGGCACTGTATGCACGTCTGTGTAATTGGTATTCAGGCCTCCTCATGTGTTGTGTGTTTGCCTGGGGACACTGGTACCCCCCTCACCTGTTGTGTTTGATGTGCAGTGTGGGTCTGCCTGTTTGTGTTTGTGCATCTGCACCACTGCATTGGCATGTCTTTAGTGTGCCATTGGCTGTATGTTGTTTGGTGTGTTTGCCCTGCTGTCCCTGGGACTCCTAGGTCATCAGTCAGCACAATGATCATTGTGTGTGTGTCCCATTGCTGCCATGGTATGGTATCTGTTCACCTCCCTTCTACAGTCTCCACTGGGTATCTGAATTTGTGTGCCCATTGGTGCAAATATGTGGGTCTGCATTCTGATGGTCACTTCTGTCATTGAGTCATTGATGAGTGTTGACAGTGTCAGCCCCCATGGGTGATGTTTGTCTGCACATGGCCAAAGGTATGTCTTGTTTGCACTGCACTGTTTGCCTCCCCCATTCTATGTTGCTATGGGACACAAGCACTACTTTGCCACTGATGTGTTTGTTGTTCTGTGACCAGGAATAATCCATGCAGTTTGGCAGTTGCAGCTTATTCTTTGTCAACACATACATTTTGGTCACTGTGATGATGGGGGTTTGGACCCCATTGCCACAATGTTCAATATGTGCTTCAGCTATGGACCCCACACTCACATTTTGGTCACTGTGATGATGGGGGTTTGGACCCCATTGCCACAATGTTCAATATGTGCTTCAGCTATGGACCCCACACTCACATTTTGGTCACTGTGATGATGGGGGTCTGGACCCCACTGCCACAATGTTCAATATGTGCTTCAGCTATGGACCCCACACTCACATTTTGGTCACTGTGATGATGGGGGTTTGGACCCCATTGCCACAATGGTCATGGCCTGCTTGCATTGTGGGTGCCACACACATTTATGTGTGGCACTTGTGATAGGGGGTCACATTGTATGTCCACAGTCCTGTTCAGTGTTGTAGGCATTTGACACAGTCTACACATGCTTGTCATGGTGTTGGGGGGGATGTCTTTGTGTTGCATTCTTTCTGCTGGTGTGTGCTTCTTGTGGCATGTATTTGCCATCCTGTGAGTGGGGGTGGTAGTAGTAGGCATCCAGCCCCCCCTGGGTAGAGGTGGTAGTGGTGGTAGGCACCTGGCACCCCCTGGGTAGAGGTGGTAGTAGTGGTAGGCACTTGGCACCCCCCTGGGTAGAGGTGGCAGTAGTGACAGGCATCCAGCCCCCCATGGGTAGAGGTGGTAGTAGTGGGAGGCACCTGGCACCCCCTGGGTAGAGGTGGTAGTAGTGACAGGCATCCAGCCCCCATGGGTAGAGGTGGTAGTAGTGGGAGGCACCTGGCACCCCCTGGGTAGAGGTGGTAGTAGTGGTAGGCACCTGGCACCCCCATGGGTAGAGGTGGTAGTGGTGACAGGCATCCAGCCCCCATGGGTAGAGGTGGTAGTAGTGGGGGCACCTGGCACCCCTGGGTAGAGGTGGCAGTAGTGACAGGCATCTAGCCCCCCATGGGTAGAGGTGGTAGTAGTGGGAGGCACCTGGCACCCCCTGGGTAGAGGTGGCAGTAGTGACAGGCATCCAGCCCCCCATGGGTAGAGGTGGCAGTAGTGGTAGGCACCTGGCACCCCCTGGGTAGAGGTGGTAGTAGTGGTAGGCACCTGGCACCCTGGGTAGAGGTGGTAGTAGTGGTAGGCACCTGGCACCCCCTGGGTAGAGGTGGTAGTAGTGGTAGGCACCTGGCACCCCTGGGTAGAGGTGGCAGTAGTGACAGGCATCCAGCCCCCCATGGGTAGAGGTGGTAGTAGTGGGAGGCACCTGGCACCCCTGGGTAGAGGTGGTAGTAGTGGTAGGCACCTGGCACCCCCTGGGTAGAGGTGGCAGTAGTGGTAGGCACCTGGCACCCCTGGGTAGAGGTGGTAGTAGTGGTAGGCACCTGGCACCCCATGGGTAGAGGTGGTAGTAGTGGTAGGCACCTGGCACCCCCTGGGTAGAGGTGGCAGTAGTGACAGGCATCCAGCCCCCCATGGGTAGAGGTGGTAGTAGTGGGAGGCACCTGGCACCCCCTGGGTAGAGGTGGCAGTAGTGGTAGGCACCTGGCACCCCTGGGTAGAGGTGGTAGTAGTGGTAGGCACCTGGCACCACCATGGGTAGAGGTGGTAGTAGTGACAGGCATCCAGCCCCCATGGGTAGAGGTGGTAGTAGTGGGAGGCACCTGGCACCCCTGGGTAGAGGTGGTAGTTGTGACAGGCATCCAGCCCCCCATGGGTAGAGGTGGTAGTAGTGGGAGGCACCTGGCACCCCCTGGGTAGAGGTGGCAGTAGTGGTAGGCACCTGGCACCCCTGGGTAGAGGTGGCAGTAGTGGTAGGCACCTGGCACCCCCTGGGCAGAGGTGGTAGTAGTGGTAGGCACCTGGCACCCCTGGGTAGAGGTGGCAGTAGTGGTAGGCACCTGGCACCCCCTGGGTAGAGGTGGTAGTAGTGGTAGGCACCTGGCACCCCCATGGGTAGAGGTGGTAGTAGTGGTAGGCACCTGGCACCCCCTGGGTAGAGGTGGTAGTAGTGACAGGCATCCAGCCCCCCTGGGTAGAGGTGGTAGTAGTGGGAGGCACCTGGCACCCCCTGGGTAGAGGTGGCAGTAGTGGTAGGCACCTGGCACCCCCTGGGTAGAGGTGGCAGTAGTGGTAGGCACCTGGCACCCCCTGGTGTAGAAATAAAAACCTTCTTAGGGGTTCACTGATACATCTGGTCCTTAAGACCAACAAAGAAGAGATTGGCACAGAAGCTGTAATATCAAAAAAACATGTTTTATTAACCTCAGATGAGGGAGATTGCATCTTACGGTACCCGCAGGCCACTGTAGGAGGCATTCTAATGAGTGCAGAGAACAGGGTCCTTATATATGTATTTGTTACATAGTCAGCATAAAATCAAGGGGAGGTCCTAGCACATACAAGCATGCTTATTGACTAATATGGGTATACAGAATTTGCTTGCTCCACAAAGTGGGAGGGGAGACTAAACTGCTTACATGAGTAAGAATAGCTTGACAGTTGTATACTAGGAGCAGGTGCATTCTACCAGCTAGGCCTCTCTGAGCATGTGCAAGACTCTGGAAGAGGGAGAAAGCACATGGCGAGCACATGGCTAACTAAAATGGCTGCCAAGTACAAAATGGCTTTCAGCTCATGCTAACAGCGATTCCTGCAATCTTTAACAGACGATCCTTTTAGCATGAGCTAAAGACATTACCATGATCTAGTAGAGACATAGAAAATATTTTGCACATTTTCTTCTCATAAATTCATCAATATCCTATGCTAGGTGGGCATTTACATTCTAAACATTTAATTAAGCAGGTATATACAAGGTATAAGCAGGAGTACAAAGTGAACAGAGCATTGGGTCATACAAGTAGCAAGAGAGAATAATGACTATTATCTCAAACAGAAATCTCAATATTTTCCAATCCTAAGCAGAACCATCTAGTCTAATTTTAAGTTTCAGGGCTCTGATGGGGGCTCGTCAAGTCAATTTCAAAATAACCAACAGCACATACCTAATAAAAACATTTTCAATAGACTTTCTCAGTATTTTTATGAGGGCTGAATTATCAATTAATATACTTAAGGAAAGAGTAAAGTAACATGCTCAGATGAACTTTTCTCGTGCAGAATAAACATTACTCTTAAAAAATATTAAAGCAATCAGACATATTATTGCAAAAACAATTGTGGCTTCGGGGGACCAGGAGGACCACACAGGGCCATAGGAATTAGGATAAGGAGCCGCAAAGGGCTGCTCCTCCTCAAAAATGGGACGACCAAAGGGGTACATTACTAACAAACAAAAAAAGTCCTTGGGAAAGTTCTAAAACCAACCAGCCAGAGGGGAGTCTTCTCCCTGTGTCCGTTTTGAGCCTCACAGGCAGGCTCTTGTTGTTCCCACGGTGGAGCTGCACAACTCGCAACTCAAGAATCACGGAGAAGAAAAAGTCTGTCTTTCAGGATAGGGCAATCACCCCCCCAGGGCAAATACCCTCAATGATCCTATCCAGTGTCTCAGGCAGTGCACCAGTTTTCTTCACTTTAATCTAACAGGCACCAAGGGCATAGCACCTGTACCCTAAACTCAAGTCCTTCCCTAACTCCTGTATTTGCACCTCTGGCGCACTGCTCTTTTGTTGGGGCACAAATTGTACCCAGTGTGCTCGGGCATCTCTTGATCAACAAACAAAAGGCGTAGACTTGCATTCACTTTGGGACCAGGATTAAGAGGCCTGAAGCAACCCTTGTTTCAAAGGGGGTCACCTCAAGCAAAAGCCTCCTTGCCGTCCTTGTCGTTCTGTGACTCTCTCAGCTGGGCATCAAAAACTGGATTCACACAAAGATTTCTCCATCCTGATTTGTAACCCCGTCTTTCGCCCAAGACAGTGGCAGGGGTACACACTTCACGTCCCAGTGCTTCCGACTTCACTGAGGTCCTAGTTGCCAGCAACGCCTATGCTGGTTACCTTCACTTTGGCTTCAAACTGGAGTGGCGCTGACTCCCAGGCTGGATCTGATGTCCGGGCCCCTCTGGCAATGGTTGTAAGGCAGCAAATATCTATTGGTGGACAGAACAAGAGGTCTTTAGACAAGGCACAGAAATAATCTAACAACAGAGAGGATAGTCTCAGAATACTTCCTTAGTCTTGGGGCGCCCCATACATTAGCAAGGCACCCAAGAACCACTTCATCTATCTGAGAGTAGAAAACCCTGGACCTATTGGCAAGTATAAAAGGAACGTTTTGGTGAACTGACAAGAGTAATACATCACCCAATCCCAAACAGCCAAGGAAGTCTGTGTTCATTTACTAAATTCTGAGGAAAAAGAAAAACAATACAGACATACTCCAAATACTTACATTGGTGTATTCCTATATTACCAATCTGAAGAACCCTCAAGAAAAAGGAAATGTTCTACACTTTTATTCATAGATTTTACATTACTTGTACAGGACTGCAGACACTTGTAAAATAATTTCTCTTACATGTTATGCTTAGGACCATGCTCTCATGTTATAGGTGCAGCAGGAAAATCTAAAACTGCTAATTTAACAGGGATTCTTATTGCAAAAAGAACTAAACTTCAACATACTGAGTACATTTTTTCTTCAGCAGAACATGTTATGACAAACAAACTCCTATAAAACAATATTTTCCTTCAAAATGTTTGCTAAGGATCACATGAGCGTCTTTCCTGCATTGTACTTTTCACGATCTGGACTATGCAACATCATTTTCAAAAGGAAAAAAACCCTATCTCCAGCTCTAATAAGGGCTGTCAGCTTATTTACACAGACTAACTAATAAAAGACTAGCAATGCCCTTGCAAAACTGTATAGAACATGAGAATAACATAAACAATAATAGTGTTGCCACCTGAGATTTTTGAACAGAAACCCCCACTATACAATTTTCCTTAAAGATCAAATAAGGGAACATCAATCTGTTCTACTCATTCTTTCATACAGGATGGGCAGTAACATAACTTATGTGTTTCATCTTTTTATTAATTCTAACAATTTTAAAACAGTATTACAGAATAGCCAATTGTAATTGTAATTGTAAGTAGTATTTATATAGCGCAGCTGTCACCCAACGGGCATCCTGGCGCTGGGATTACCTAAATCACTGTGCAGCTATAAAACTATGAATCATCATGCGCCAATCTCTCAAGGCTATTCTTTTGGAAAGAGCCTGGTTTTTAGCTTTTTTCTAAACTGCAGTAAGTCATCAGTCTGTCTGAGTTCACTTGGTAGTTCATTCCATAGCCTTGCGGCTGCATAGCCAAATGATCTACCTCCTAGTCGGGTTTTCTTGACTCATGGGGTACATACTAGGTGGGCTGCCGAGGAACGAAGACTTCTAGCTGGGGAGTACCAAGTAAACATTCTCTGTAATGGTTTAGGCCCCATTTTGTGTGCCGCCTTATGAACAATGCAAAGTGCCTTAACTGTCACATGGCCATTTCCTAGACAGCTTTAGACAGACTCAAAAAAAAGTGAGAAAAAGAAGAGAGAAAACATAATTTTGCCTACCCTTAATTTGTAGAGGAGCTAGCCTCCTTCCCCCATTTTGACAGTAGGAAAACCTGAAACAGGTTTTACTTCTGTCAACACTTTCAACCCCTATTTGTAGCAACTGGGCACAAACAAACTTGTAGGAGATATCTTAGAAAGTGGCTATTCTCTGATTCAGTCTAACACAATGCAAATTGAGTTAACTTTAAACCAATTTCTACAGCAATTGTACTAGATTAACATGAGGGCGCATGAATGCAAACTAAAATCCATTTCCTCCTTATCGTAGCCCCTACACAGTATTCTTTAAACTAAAACCATTATTTTATATAAATTGCAGATCAATGCTCAACTGAGTGTTGTCTTCCTTCGTTTCATATGATTGCGCTAAACGTGTGTTTGCCAAAAATAGGAAGCAAAGCTTCTCTTCCTCTCTTTGCGCTATCATCTCGTCTTTCAAAAAATCTTTCGAAGGTCGAAGTGTCCCAGCAAACATGACCCTGCTAAGTTGCTAAATGCAGAACTCTGACCTTTGACCCGTTCAGCAGCTGCTCATTTTTGCGTGCAAGGCTTGCCATGCAGTTTTGTAATGCAAAGCAACTCTGGAGAATCACAGCGAAAAGCAGTCCTATACTTATTTTCATTTATGTACAGTGGTGTGCAATCTAGTAATGCAGAGGCAGCTGTTTATTTTATACTTGCATATACTTTATGGAAGCCTGAGAGCACGTTAAAAACTGCCTTGAGTGGTAGAACTGCTTGTAAAATTGTGAATTTAGCTCAATTTCGACTTTGGTGGTAGGGGCACTTAAAAATGAATATCCTACAATATTTTTGCATAATAGGAACCCCCAGAGTGTTCTCTAGATAGCTCAGGAATGGGAAATCAGAAATGTATAAGATATACCCTTATAAAAATGAGTTTTGTACGGCTGGGTAAAGTGACATTTCACATTTAAGTTCCCTTTTTCTCGGTACAGCACTGCTTAAATTCAACTTTGATGCTAGAAATTCACAGTATGATGATTAGGCTTTATAAAGATGAAAAAACGAATTTAAAGCATTTGTTTTTAACAATATATTTTTTCCCATATAATTACATTTTATTTTTTATCAATAAAACCAACCATTTTAATGATTCCACATTGGAAAAGCAAGCTTCATTGTAGCCTATCATATTTAAACACATTCATTCATAACCCTAAGCACAGAAGCCTTTACTTGAAACAGGAAAAGTCTGCGCCACTTTTTAAAAGCACAGTTATCATTTAATATCAGAACCATAGATATACTTATGAAAAAAGGCATTAAGAAAGGAAATCCCTACTTTCAATTTTGTTCTCTGTTATCCAAAATAATGAAACTGGTTTTTAGAAACTTTTAAAATAGGGCAGGCCCTTATACCAGTTTTAAACTGACTTAAAATGTCGCTGACGCAGCATTCCTGTCTGTGGCCGTGAGCAGGAATAGCCATATGCTATTTATGCAGCTGTTGTTTGTCAGCAGGCGTCGAATTTGCACGCCTTTCTCAGGAAAAAAACCCTTTATTATTTGAAATACCCTGACAGAGTTAAATCCCCATTTGCTGTGTCAAACGGTTGCTTTTTAGTTAGTTAGTTGAAACACAGCTGTCGGAAAGCTTTTTTTCTCGGGTGCTGAGAGAAAAACATGTCACAGTCTATTTAAAAACTGAGGCATTTCAATGCAGTCAAATCTATCTTTCTATAATGTGTATTTAGTTCAGCAACGACCAAATTCACTCAAATGATGTGCATGCCTTTTAATGTCTAATACAATGTATTTAAGGAAAAGGCTGTAACAGGAAAAGGCTGTAACATTGTGTATTTAAGTCTATTGATTACAAAACACACAATTTCGTTTTTTTTTTCTCTCTGTATGAGGCCTATTTTAATCCTATTGAATACGAATTCTAATTTTATGTTTAACATTGTGGCAATTTGCACACATGTACAGTGTCTTACTCTGTCAATTTAATAGTAACATGCAGCTGTTTAGCATATGTTACATAATTTATTTCTGGATTTTTATTTAATATGTAAGTAACTAAATGACATTTTGCATAACAGAATGATGACAGCAAAAAAAAACATAAACAAACTCATTGAGCTCATTCAAGACAGTTACAGAAGGACACAACACAGCGCGCTTAAAGCCAGCCATTCGTACACAGAGTACTCACACAAGTATTACCAATGTCAAACCAAAAACCCCACATAGACATTTAAACACACATTGAACCCACAAATCAATACTTAGGACAGCTTACAAAGTGTACGCAAGACCAACCTATTCGTAAATACTAATTGTAAGTCATATTTACAAGAAGAGCTCTCAAAAGTAGCCCAAAAAAACTGTTCCATGGTCAAAAAGCTGAAATACACCAAATTCGCCAGTTTTGGCTGGTAGAACACTCAAAAAGCGCTCTGCATATCACCACTTATGAATGTTACTAAGTGCGCAGATCCGGATCCGTTTTATGTACATATTTAGTTCCATGGGGTACTTAGTCACCAAGGAAGAAATATCTTTTTACTATACGTGAACCTATTTAGGTATCCCCTCTGAGGGGAGTCAACTAAGTACTTACTAAATCCATATCGGTACCTCCAAAACAGCAACACTTTCAACAAAGTGTGCTGGTAACAGGCATGCCAAAAATATTATAGCATATATAATATTATACTCCAAGTGACACTTAACACAATCTGTGTCGTTCAAATTTTCAAAGTTTAGAGAAAAATCTCCTCATTACCTGCCTATATGAATTGCAATGCATATATAATTACAAAACAAATTCCAAAATTGGCCAATCATACAAACAAAGCCACAGTAAGTGTTACTAAAACTACCTTACCAATCAAAGGCATCAAACCAACAGCAAGTGCCGCAAAACGGCTCTTACCAATCAAATGGTGTCCAGATTCCAACTGCCAAGTTCTGAGTGACCTAACGGTCGTTTTAAAATACTCACGCCAAAGAAGTTCTCAGTCGGGAGCGGCAAACACTTGGAGGATCAGAGCAGGAAGACCAGAAATATACTGGGCTGGAAGACAAAACAATCTCCGTGCGCAGGGTACCTCCTCAGTAGATTCCTGTCCTGTACTCCTCAGTAGATTCCTGTCTCCCTTCAAGACCACTCCCTTGGATAGCCGCTGCACCGATGAGTCCCACTTTCGGGCGCCATTTGTAGAAATAAAAACCTTCTTAGGGGTTCACTGATACATCTGGTCCTTAAGACCAACAAAGAAGAGATTGGCACAGAAGCTGTAATATCAAAAAAACATGTTTTATTAACCTCAGATGAGGGAGATTGCATCTTACGGTACCCGCAGGCCACTGTAGGAGGCATTCTAATGAGTGCAGAGAACAGGGTCCTTATATATGTATTTGTTACATAGTCAGCATAAAATCAAGGGGAGGTCCTAGCACATACAAGCATGCTTATTGACTAATATGGGTATACAGAATTTGCTTTCTCCACAAAGTGGGAGGGGAGACTAAACTGCTTACATGAGTAAGAATAGCTTGACAGTTGTATACTAGGAGCAGGTGCATTCTACCAGCTAGGCCTCTCTGAGCATGTGCAAGACTCTGGAAGAGGGAGAAAGCACATGGCGAGCACATGGCTAACTAAAATGGCTGCCAAGTACAAAATGGCTTTCAGCTCATGCTAACAGCGATTCCTGCAATCTTTAACACTGGGTAGAGGTGGTAGTAGTGGTAGGCACCCCCATGGGTAGAGGTGGTAGTAGTGGTAGGCACCTGGCACCCCCTGGGTAGAGGTGGTAGTAGTGGTAGGCACCTGGCACCCCCCTGGTTAGAGGTGGCAGTAGTGACAGGCATCCAGCCCCCCATGGGTAGGTGTGGCAGTAGTGGGAGGCACCTGGCACCCCCTGGGTAGAGGTGGTAGTAGTGGTAGGCACCTGGCACCCCCATGGGTAGAGGTGGTAGTAGTGACAGGCATCCGGGCCCCTATGTGTATATGTGGCATTGGTGATGGGCATCCCGCCCCTATGGTGCTGCTGTTTCTGGAGTAAGTAATTTCTGCATCCCTGTGTGTGTGTGTGATATGTCGGGTACGTGTAGTTTGTGTTTGTGGTTGGTGTCTGACTTACCTTCTGCGCCGTACGCGTCCGTGCCTGTTCCGGTAGTAGATATAGAATATTGGTAGGATCGGAACAATGGGATTCATTGTTGGTTCGTCTCGTTCGTCTTCGTCGTTGCTTCGCCTCGTCGCTGGCGTGTTCGTCTCGTAGCCGTGGATCGTGTTGTGGCGCGAATCGGAGCTTATGTGCGCCTCTCCCGGATGCTTTGACGTGCCGTGCGTAGCGACGGGTTCGGCGCGTACGGGAAGCGCATCGTACTTGTCCGGCCGGACAGGGCTGCTTTTTTGCTTCCGGGCGACTCGTATCTGCGTTTACGGATCCGGCTCGGTCGGGGATCAGGACCTGGATTGGGTGAGTACGACTCGGTCGGAATCTGCGCTGTTGTGCGCACCTTACTTGTTCGTTCGGATTAATGTGCGGATCGGTCGGGAAACAGGCATTCGCATGGCATTTTTCCCGACCGAATGGCGTTGGGTGTGTCTCCGACCGAGATCGGAATCGGCCCCTAAGTATGTGTGTTTTGTTTTAATAAAAAAAAAAAAAAAAAAAATGTTTTGATTTTTCTTATGTGTATGTACATATTGTAAATATGGGTTATGTCTTATATGTTTTTTGTAGCCCTGAAGAATTCCTGTGTGGATGAAACGCATCGGCTACTGGATTTTATCATTCATTTTACTGATGTAATTTTTACATGAGAGGATATTTAATAAAGAACAAATGAAGAAAAGTTCGACATCGGAAGTGTTTACTTGTTTATACATGGACCGTGATCTCTGTTGTCGTTAAAGAGAAACATTTGCTGAATTCTTGCATTATACATAATAGATTACAAATTGTGAGTGCCGAACCACTATTTGTTACTTGTCACTAATGCATCAATAGCCTAGCCAACTCATGGACCCATCAAATCTCCCCAACCTTGCCTCCCTTTACCCCAAAAACACGGAAAAAAAGGTTTTTAAAAACTCAATCAACTATCACTCTTATTCATTTTGCATTCATACCATACAACCACCCAACTAAAACATCAAAAACAGTCCCTGGTCCTGGCACTCCCAGAGTTAATGTTCTCAACAATTTCTTATTAATAGATTCTCTTCCTTAATAATTTACAAAGATATTTCATCACATTTACATATTATCATTCTATAGATGCCCTACATATTGTTCTTATTAATCCTCAAATAGTTATTATCATATTCATCTCTTCTAGGTCTCAAGTGCTATGCTGATGCACGTTCGGTGTGAGACTATTCTTCAGCCATACACCTTCCTCAGGGCATACTGTAGATGTTTATCTTTTAAAAGTGTGCAAAGGGGACCTTGAAGAGGGTGTGAAACGACCTCAATATGGTCTTACATAATTATAGTGATCCAGAGGAAAACAAATTCCACAGATTTATCTTCACCGAAACCTCAATCCTGCCTCAGAGTACTTGATGATCTTAAGTCAATAAAATCTAACCAGCTGAGAAAAATCCACTTATATGATGCTTGTCCAAAACATTCCACATCTAGTCACAAGCCCCATATCAGATAAGGGTTAACATCTCAATAGAAGACTTTTGCTGTTCTCCAACGTTCAGTCTGTGCGGCAGCATCCCTGGAACGGAAGTATAAGGGGTGAAACTACCAATGAGGGCCGACTGCAATTGTCAGAAGCAAGGGTAACCACAGTCTCCTGGACCATTCTGATACCACAAGAAGAAACTCCACCTGATCTTCCTGAATCTTGCTCAATACTCTGGGAATTAGAGGAAAGGGAGGGAATGCACAGAGAAGTCCTAATGGCCAGGGAATATCCAGAGTGTCTATTACTCAAGCCTTTTTGGATAGTACCAGACTGCAGAAATTTGGGCGTATTTTCATCTGTGGCAAACAGATCTAGTCAAGTTTGGGTAAATCTGTGGGCAATCACTTTAAAGAAGATAGGGCAGAGACACAGGGCAATTGAAGAGAGAAACCTCCTGCTCAGGAACTCAGCAGGCCTATTCTCCTTCCGTTGGTGGTGGAGAATGGGGATTCGCTTCTGCCTACATGCTTTCTCTTGAGAGAGAAGAAACAGAGAATGTTGCATTCTCCCCTGATGGTTGACATAAGCTTTCACCAGCTGATTTTCCATTTCAACACAGACTGAGCAACGTCAAAAGAATGGAAAAAACCATAGAAGAGCACTTCAGACTGCTGCCAACTCTTTCCAATTGAAGGACCTGGATTGCTGTTGTGCTGTTGGAGAGACTATTTGCCCTGGGCATTTGGATTCTCCAGAACTGGTTCCCAACCTAGACTGCAGACATCCATTGTCATAATGGCAACTGGTTGAGATGTTAGAGAATGCCCCTGGACAAGTCAATCGATTCACCCACCAGTGAATATCCAGGCCAATCCTGAGACACTGGATCAAAGTAGATGGTAGAGATTAAACCGTGGCCAAGGAAGTGGTGCCAGGCTTAAGGCCATTCCTCCCTGACTCCAAAGCCAGAGTCTCACTGGTGCTTGAGTTTTGGAAGGAAGGAGACAGAGATGACCTTCTTTCCTCTTAAAGATACACCACTTCCAAATCCATCCAAAACTGGGCTCCAAGGAACTGGAGAGATTGAGATGGAAGGAGACTGGACTTCTTGTGGTTTAGAAAAACCTGTGTTTCATGAGGTGAACACAGACTTGCTTGACATGCTCCTTCACCTTAGAAAAAGAAGAAGCAATTCGCCGCTCATCAAGGTATGGGTAAACCTGATTTGCCCTGGAATACAAAATACCCACCAAAGGGGCCAAGAGTTTTGTAAGCACTCGAGGCACTGAAGAGAGTCCAAATGGGGTGGATCTGGAAATGTTCTTCCCCTACCGCAAAAGGAAGGAACATCTGATTTGCCTTGTGGATAGTAATGTGAAGATGGACATCCACCAAGTTCAGGTAATTAAAAAAGTTTCCTTGTTTGTTGAAAGGAACACTGTCTTGGATGAACACCATATTAAATGATTGTGAGGGAGGAAATTGTTGACACCCTGAGGTCCAATACTCAGCAAAAATCTCCTGATGCTTTCTGCATCAGAAAAAGGATTGAATAATACCCTTGCCACCGTTCCTCGTGAGCAACTGGAACAATAGCCGACTTCTGAAGAAGGAGGCGAGTTCTGGCTAGGAGAGCTTGGCAACAGATAGGATTTCTGGGCAGAGGAGTCTGATGTAAAAAATGGCCCAGCAAAGTTGAAGACTCGATCTTTTAGCCCTCTACCACCACCTTTCAAACCAAAACATCCTGTAAACCCAGATGCCAATGATGTTGAAAATAAAGGAGATGACTCCCCACCAGCAGACTGGCATAGTCATGCTTTTGGCTGGAGGGAATAGAGGTGGCAGCGGGAGTGATCAGGGATTTGTCAGTAGGAGAGGCCCCCTGGACTCCACTCCTATGCCAAAATAGCTGGTCACCTTTCCTGGGTGGACTTGGTCTAAAAGCTCGCCAATATCCAAAGCCTCTGCTTCTAGAAAAAGGTTGCAAAGGGGTCGTTATTTTTTTTCTTTCCACTGACCGTTTCACTATCTCTTGCAGCTGTGAACCGAAGATCTTCGAACCTTCTAAAGGCAACTTTACTAGAACTTTTTGTGTGAAGTCTTCCATCCATGAACTTAACTTGATGACGGGCTGCAATGTTTGCTCCTCAAGCAGCCGCAGAAGCACACAAGTTGTAAAAAGAAATGTCAGTAAACAAATTGCTCTTGCTGCTCCAAAATAGGTAGTAGAGTTGAGGTTTCAGCCAAATCATTCATATGATCAGCTTAGGATTGAAAGCTCTTCAAAAGAGACTGCACCGTATAGGTCAGATATGTATTGGCATTACTTGAGAAGTTTGTCACGGCAGATGCTGTCTTTATGGCACCTTGCACTGTTTATCAGTCTGTTCAGAAGGAAGGTCATCTTCGGACACCACTGTGCCTTGGGAGCAAAGCCCATGCGATCAGATTATCGACTTTAACAGAGGGATGAGGGGGGAAACATGCCAGAGAACCTCTCCACAGTGTATCTTTAAGACAGAAACCATGGGAAAGACACCATGTCAATATCTTTCCACTCATGCATGATTACTCGGCGTACCACAACTGGCAGGGTGAGGGTACCAGGTCTACCTCTTGCAATGGATGAAAAAGTCTTTCACATCATCCTCACAAGAAGCTTTAGGGAAATTTAAGTTTTTCCATAAATGTTGAAACAGTTAAGCGAACTCTGTTCCCTGCGTGAAGCGACCATTTTGTCCTCCTCCGGATCATGCACAGTGGGCTCATCTGGTTGAAGTCTAGGAATTTTAGCAGGAAGAACTTCACAAGCTTTGAAATCAGCTTCACCTGGAGCCTGCGCCATTTGTTGACAGGCTTCCATGGTGGGAACCCCTGAGAAAAGGCCTGGATGTTCCTCGGCAAAAAACTCACATCGCTCCTGCAATCTCGTGGGACCCACCATCTTTAAGCCAGGGACATTCGTTCAAGACACCTGAACAAATAAGTAAAGACCGAATTTAAATACATAATACTAGGAAAGTGGTCAGACCTATCAATTGCAGAAAATAAAAATAAGATCTACTTAAATGGTACCATTCAAACATGAACCAAAATTACAATTAAAAAGACTGCTTGTGAGTCTAGTTATCTGTGTGCCAACCATCTTGCCTGCTCAGCAAGGTGGTAAGACAATACCTACAGACTGCAAAGGCACACCAACAGCAGCAACAATGCAACTTCCCTGCTAAAATTTTATCCAATGGCTTTCCAGTGCCTAAATGGCTGCACTAATAAACTTCACACAGCATCCCGGGACAATTAAAAAACACACCTGTGCTTTAATGTGCTTACAGACAAGCTATATTACAAAATTCATATTTATAGAAATGTCTTACTCCTGTGTGTTTGCTTTTGCATCCCAAATGGGCTAAAGTAAAGGTTCAATGTTCTTGCTGTCATCGGGCATCATGGCGCACCCATGACAATCCAACCCTTTAAATGGGGTAAAAGGCCGCTTTAATAGAACAGGTCTGGAATTCATTATAACATTACCTAGGCAAAGTGCCTTACAAAGCAGATTAAACCACACTAATACAAAAATAACCCCCAAACCTCACCCACCCAAATCTTCTTTTCCCCTCAATTCTCCTCTTACACCCTCACACCCCAAAGCTGTCATAGTGATCATGCACCCTCTTACATCACCATTCGCTCCCTTGCCCCTTCACCTAATCCATCCCCTTGCTCCCTGACCATATCCCCACCATGCCCGTGCTGTGGTCACCCAACCTGAGAGCCCCACATCACCACAAATTGTCCTGTTGACATGCCTCACGTGAACCAGATCTGTCTACCAGCAGCAAAAGAAACAAATAAACCTGCCCTGCTAAACCTGAAAAAAACACAGTGAAACATGATATATCCGGAAGGGAGGGACAAAACTGACGCTCTGACCTGCCCCTGGTTGTGACGATGGCCAAAGAGGCCAATCTGTACACACCTAAAACCTACTCTAGCCGGGACCCTTGCTCAGGCCACCAATGACACACCCATCGGGTCTAAGGCAGCACCACTTGCCCAAAATGCCCATGGGATATCACATTCCTGGATCCCCCTGGTGCCTCCATCGGGCAAGACGGCACAACAATCAGACACTCCACACCTTTAATTGGGATAAAAGGCCTCTTCAATAGAACAGGTCTGAAATCCATACTAATATTACCTCGGCAAGTGCCTTATAAAACTAATTTGGCCTCACTGATATAACAATAACCTCTTAATCCCATCCACACTTAGTAAACTTTTCTTTTCCCCTCAAATCTCCTCATATGCCCTCATACCCCAAAGCTGCCATAGCCATCATGCCCCTTTGACATCACCATTCACTCCCCTGTCCCCTTCGCTCAATTCATCCCCTTGCTTCCTGGCCATATCCCCGCTGTCCCTGTGCTGTGGTCACCCACCCTGAGAGCCCCCCCATCATCACAAATTGTCCTGTTGACACCGCCACCCAGGTAAACCCAGAGGCTTTTTCCTGCCCCACCCAAAAGTGCCTGTCCTAAGTTAACCCAAACCAAATATTAATGCAACAACTTTTCGCCCAACAATTGAGCCACCAACAGCTGCAATTTCATCAGATAGTCTTCCATCCCTGTAAAGGATAAATGTACTCTATCTTGGCGAAACAAAGCAGCATCTTCCTGGACAATCTCTTCATATTTTAGCACTGAATTACCCATAGAATGACACAAACTACTCATCTCCCTAGTTGCCTTCCACCGCTGCTTCTCAGTTGCGCTAGGTTTTATCTCACCTCTCCATATTCTCCTCTGAACCAGTTCTTTCCATTTGATATGGGTGCCCACCCAACACTCCTTAATATGGGTGAAATCTAGTTTCATTGCCTTCAATAACCCAATGCCTGACATCTTCACTAGATCATTTTTGCCAATGTGTAAAACTAGCAAAATCTAGACAAGCTCTTCTAATTAAGTGATTGGATAAAAACCCCAACAACTCACCCTAGGACATACCACTTTTTTCCCACTAGGAAACCATCACCATGCACCGTCAAGTCCTAGCTGCCTCCCATAGGTTATTTTTTATGCTTGCCTGGCAGCCCATCGAACAAAAGAATGCCCCACAATTGAAACCATCGTAAAACTGCTGAGAGGGCTGGGCACACAACCTGAGAAGGAAAAACAAAAATATTAACAAAAACATGAGCAATAAGAAGCCAACCAATAAACTCCTTCTACAATCTTACATAACATTTGTAACATACAGATTTGCACCTTCCTCTTGCCTTTAAAAGATTTTCTGAGAAACTCAGTCTTCTAGCCTCTGCAGCCTCTCTGATATGGAACGAATGAGTCCCATACTGATCTGGTGGAAAACCTAAAACAACTCATGCCGATCTCAAAACCTGAAAATAAGTTAGGGGTGAACCATCTTCAGGGATAACAACAGGACCACCCATTTCACCAATATTTTGCACACAATTCAACCACTTTTGCAGAGGACATTACAAAGCATTCGCCACTCTCTAATCGGTCTTACAATGCGGCAACCAAATCCACACCAACATAGCCAAAACTGAAACATGCCTCCTCAAAAGACCTCCCAACCTTCTCAAACCTAATAATTCCAAAATGCGGAAAGCCCCATGGAACAACCAAACCATACACAAAGAAAACAATGCCACCTCCTAACCTGAAAAACAAATATCTGGCAATTGTACTAAAATTCCCAACATGTCTGATGAAATGGGTCTCCTTTCTTTTCTGGCTCCCCCTACTCTCGCCCAACATGCCAGAATCCTACGACAAACTTCACCTTCCATCGGATCATAACCCCAAAAACATTTTCCATAAAAGGAAATACCTGCCGATTTGCTTGAAATTGCAACTGCAGCTATACCCAAACCAATTTGAGACATGATAAAGCGCTGGCATCTGACTGTCTCAAAAAACACTCTTCATCTGCCCTTCTTCCCCTCTGAGCACCATGTAGAAGAAACTCCTGCCAAGAATGTCTGTATGTTCTTCTGTTGGAAATCAACACCTACTTATTAATAAGATCCAGGATTCTCATCTGCCCAACTGCTAGAGGTCCTGCTGCATCCTCGTCTGCTTCACATCTGATCCAGGAGCCAACCCACGGAAACTCTGGCACTGTGAATGAGATAATGCATCCACAATATTGTTATCTATCCCCGGAACATATCTCGCCCTAAACAGAATGTTAAACTTTAAACAGCCCAAAAAGAAAACTCTGAATAACCTCAAAACTTTATCATTCTTCGCCTTCTGTGTGTTGACCAAAGTCACTACAGTTTAATTGTCTACATTAAAAGTGACTCTTCTGTTGGCCAAAAACTGGCTCCACAAAACCAACGTCACTACTAGAAAAAAAAATTCTAGGAAGGCATTGCTTTTCCTGGCAACTAATCAATCAGCCAGCCATTGTTCTGCTGCCCAGTGTCCATCTCAAAACAGGCCAAAACCATGGGCACCTGCAGCATCAGAAAAAAATAGTACCTGCCATAACCATTTATCCTGCAAAGATAACATAGTGACACCATTAAATTCTTTTTAAAAAAAAGTCACCCAGACATCTGCACGCATGACTGCTATCATACAAACTCGATGGTGTGGCAAGCCTGCACCTGCCATAGAAAATAGAATCAAACTGAATTCCTAAAAAGATTAAACCTGTCACAGGGCCCTCAGTCTTGTCCAGAACCCATGGCACCCCAATGTCTTCCATCACGAGACTAAAGGTCTTCAAGGCTGTGCCACAATCTCCTGAACTTGCTCGCCCAACAAATAGAAAATCATCCAAATAGTGGTTAGCTTTTTGAAAACCACTCCGAAACTGAAAATACCATTGCAAAAAGGAACTGAATAATTAAAAAAGGGAACACGAAACTGAACAACCCTTTGGCAAATCCTCCAAATGAACCGTCAAAAGGCAAAAGGCTGACTTGATGTACATCTTAACCATCTCCACGCCCTGACCAGAATCCCGCACCAGAAGAATGGCATCATCCACTGATGCATATTTTACCTCTGAATCTTCACTTGCAATGAAATCATTGATGGAGTCACCTGCTGGCCACGAAAGATGATGTATAAGCCAAAACTCACTTGGCTGCTTTTTGAGAACCACTCCCAGAGGGGAAATCGTGAGATTCTCCAAAGACCATTCATGAAATGGGTCAAAATCCTACCCTCAAACCTCTTTCTCCAACTTTGCTTTGACCACCATGAGCAGAAGCTGACTTCAAGTTTCTTGCCCATCTCTCCATCCATTTTCCTAGGTAACTTAACTTAAAGCCATCCTTAAAACCCCAAAAAAGTGTTGTCGCCTTTGTCTGGCCAAAATCTCAAATTTTACTGGCGTAGGCCCCTTTTCCTGCAATCGCTTGTTGTGCAGCTGTGCTCTGCCTCGCCCTTGTCCCCCTTGCCACACATATGCAAGGGGGACATATGTGTGGCATTGTATAACTGGGTGCCTCCCCCCACAGTTTCATGTTGGAATGTATGTTGTGCTTGCATGCACAAGCCTCTATTGAATGACCAGCATGCTCCATTCTGGGGAAAATTACCTTTCCGTGTCTCATTGGGGTGGGATAGGCCTAAAAGGGGTTATAAGGTACCTGTAAACCACTCACAGTATGCACTAAGGAAACTGGCCTTGCCAGTGTCATCCATTAAATTCATAATTCATTATCAATATCCCCCCATTCTTTGTCTGGGTTCATCACCAGACGAGCACGAATTCCTCGTCATATCGAAACCATGAAAAACCGCCATAATCCATTTGCGCTTCTGTATGACGTCCGTATACTTAAAAAATGCTAGGCATCGCTCCGGATGGTGTTCACAAAACACACTGGCATAAATCAGAAAAGCCGATGTCCAGTTCTCAATATTGGTAAGCACATCAGGTTTCCTGGCCAACTCACTTCCTTCTTCCTCTGAACCCTCTTTGGCCTGAATCTCCCTGTGTAATAATTTGGAAACATCAACAAAATCCCTCCTCCAAACTTTCACCTTGGTTGCCTGCGTTATGTGAGAACCCAGAAGCATAGACATCCCCAAGTAGGGGAGTTTTTTTATTTTTAACACTGTCACATTTGGCCCATTTGTCAAGAGCTCCAGAGGACTGCTTACCTTCTTGACTCGCAGACGCCCCATGCAATGGCTGTACCTCACCTGTACTTTGCTCACCAACAGTTGCATCAGTACCCACCGATTTCTTACCTCGCAGCTTAGGCATGACTGGATGTGCATGTTCCAGACTGTTCTCAATGCCTATAGACACCATACTCAAAACTTTCTACCCACCACACACTTTTTGAAAGCCATCACCAAGAGTCCAAAACAGCTTACCAGATTTCATCTAGGGATAAGGTTCTTGTCTAGCCAGACTTGATCTACGCCAAGCAGGGACATCGTCAGCCAGTCAAGGCACCAAAGGCTTCTGAAAAACACCAATTCTGTGACCTCCGTCATCACCTGACCCTACTGCAGCACTCCCACCCTTCGCAATAATATCCCCCAACACCAATTATCCACAATCTCACTCTCCTCCAACGACTCGCATCCTTCATCATTATCCAGACTCAAATCTCCGGTGTCTTGCATTGCATCTACCACCACATTCACCCCGGAATTGGTACTAGGCAAATCTCAATCTCCAATTCTGCCATCATCCAGATGATCCGCAAGGCGAGCTTCAGAACCACCCTTCACTTCAGCCCAGTGGCAACAAATTGCCCTGGGTTTGACCTGGGGCTGGATACTTTCTCTTGCCCCACTTATCTTTGAAAATGCCACAGCGTCCACACCTCTTGGCATGAATGGTGTGTCACAACCATAGACCCAACCAGTCACCCCAGACTGTCCTCCCTCTGTGCAATAAAAAGAACCCGATAACCATACCCACTGCCCTGCCTGGTTACCTGAAACCTGAGCCCCAGAATGACAAGTGCACCCTTCCCCAGAAAACTGATCCTGCCACCTAAAAATTAACCCACATACTCTAGACGGAGTCACATCTTGATTGGCCACCTCCCATCTTTGCACTTTATTAATCATAAGAGACATCTGCCTGGCCATCCAAGGAATTGGCCCCCATGCAATATCTGTTGCCATTAAGGAGTCTTGCTGCACATTTTTGGTGTACCTGAACGAATGCTCACAATCTTAACAGCTCTTCTGGCTCAGAATTCGAAATCACTATCGGATCCTGCTACTCTTGACAGTGTGCCACCATCTTGGGCACGCCTAACATTCTTTTCTCTAATGCATTCAGCACGTCATCAGCCGCTGATGCGCTGAACGCCCCATGCTACTGAATCCCTGTCACCGCACTCACATGAGGCGCTGACAGAACAACACTCTGCCCCTTCCTGTCACCTATTCCTGAAAAGAACTACCCTTGCGCCTCTAGAGTTTGCAAGCAATGCAATATACAGGAGCCTGCTTGAAGTGCCAGGTACGAAAGCTGAATCAGTCCCAACCAGTTCAGGGAGGTGGTGGATCCAAGCATTTTTGTGGCTTGATTGTTTTTACCACTGTGTTAAACTCTCAATTTCAATGATTTTTGCTGCAGTGGTAAACAAGCCATCACTGCGGTTGCAACACCCTCTGTAGACCCACCCATACCTGCTCCAGTACCCCCTCCTTTATCAAGCCTTACCTACCTTCTTGTTGTAATACTTTTAGGTCTTCTACAACCCTATTTCCTGATATCGCTAATTATATGTAATATGTGTTATAGAAATACTTGCTCCTCCCCACAGAGAATTGCCTAGCCTCCGGCCTAACCTGACTGAACAAAACTGCCCTTGGTTGTGAAGATGGCCAAAGAGGCCGTCCCACAATCTGTACACACCTACTCTAGCTCCGTTCCCTGCTCAAGCCACCAGTGACACACCCACTTGCCTGATATAACTGGGGGAATACCATGTTCCTGGATTGCTCCAGGCCCCCATTGAAGATTCACACAGACCTACTGTCAATCATCCCTTCTCATCTGGAACTAATGGAATTCACAGCGTCACTTAAGTGTGGCCAGTAAATAACAAAAGTAGCTCCTCTTGCAAAACACTGCATGCCTGTGTTTGTTGTACTGAGCCAGTGATTTTTGCAGCTAAGATTCTGCATGGAATAGGGGAGCAGGAAAACACAATTACTTTTCCCACCAGAGTCACACAATTTGCCAAAGTAGAATTTACAGAATTCGTACGGAGTCCTCCTGGTTCAGTCGTTTGCAATTCAGCCATCAGAGCCATGTGCCTGTGTTCTTTTTTCTACTATTGGACAAAGTCTCAGCTTTAAATGTGAAAGAGGGAAAACACATTAGATAGAATAAAGTATCAAACAGTGGAAGTTGGTGTTTATAACGTTTGTCTTTTGTAAAACGTACGTTCACCTCAAAGGCTCTTTTGGTATTGTTGAACAGAGATGCAGCCTAAAGGCCAATGGTACTGACTTTGGAACTGAGTAACCAGGTACCAGACCCGGAATCAGCTCAACATCCCATGACTATGGGCAAATCACTTCGAGCCCGATTTAGATATTGGTGGTAATGATTCTGCCGTCGCTTTTCCGTCGGATTCCCAGTCTGCCTACGAGATGGTTCCGCCCGTTCTATTTCGATGCTGATGGGTCAATGGACGAAAGACATTCGGAGTGCCGCTGACTCCGCTAAGTATGTTCACCCACGTCGACGGTCCCATAGGCAAAGGTGGCTGTCATTGATAGTACAGCCAGTTTGTCCATCGGGCCAATCACGATGTGCCTTCCCACCGACGTGATTATGGCGGTGAAACTTCCACACCTGAGTTGGCAGATTGGAATGGCTATGAGGCTGAAATTTACCTTCTTTCTGTTTCACACGTCATTTACCGTCATAGAGCTGATCGCACAAGTACTGTCTTTGCTGCTGCTACTTGACCATGAAGCAAATCCACACCGTCCTCGCCGGAATCGAAGGTAAGCTTCTATTATAACTTGTTACTTTTTGTCATTACACACAAGTTAAAGAAACACACCTGTATAATTTTATTGTAATTTAAAATTTGGGGCAAGTTGCCTTCATGATAATGGGCACTTGCACAAAAATGGACATCAATCCAAAATCAAAAACTGACCATACGGGTATGTTAACTTAATTTTCAGAACTATAACATTATAAACATATGCATTACACATTATTGGGATAATTGCAATGTAATAAAATGTAGAAATGGCACTTGACAAAGTGAAATGTTTGTTTAAAAATAACTGTGAAAGCAATGTCAGTTCCAAACTTGAATCTATTAAAATATTTGTCAATTTAACATTTGTCCTTGTCTAGTGCATTTTCTGTATTAAATTAAATGTTATTTGTGCCATCATTATTTTAAGGTGCACTTCATATGTTATTTTTTTATGACTTATCAAGTACAAATAAAAACATCTGTATTAAAATAAAAATATGACATCCATTGTTGTTGTACGTATCCATCATCATGATGAATGCTTGCACCACATTTTAAATGTTGATCACATACCTTTATTACTAGTTTACGGAGTTTACAAATTAGACCATTAAAAAAAAAATCACATTTTAATCATGAACAGTTCTAGGAATCAAAAAATAGTAAATGAAAAATAATCTAAGGACAACAAACTTGGTGAAATTAAAATATTTTTTATTAATAAAAAGAGATACTGCTCTCAAATCAAGATATATTTTAATTTTCAAACATAAAAAATCCAAATAATGAAATGTCCCAAAGTTGTTGGAGTGTTGTCCCAAACTTGCCTCTTAAACAGACTGCCAAAGGGGAACCACCTCAGGAAGGGGCCTCTAGTGGGGACAGAGCAGGCCCCTCAAGGATCTTCCTTGGGAGGGGTAATAGGTGTCGTTTGAGAGGGGTGGGTTTGGGTTTGAGAGGGGTGGGTTTGTTAATGTTATGTTAATGTTAATGTTAAAAATAATTTATAAAGCGCGCGTACACCAGGTGGCTTCATGGCGCTATAAAAGGCTCCAAGTGCTATCCGATAGAACATCAGTCATAGGCTTGTTCAAAAAGCCATGTTTTGAGGGACTTCCTAAACTGCAGGAGGTTTGTACAGGACCGTATTTCCAGCGGAAAAGAATTCCACAATTTAGGGGCAAGAATCGCAAATCTACGGCCTCCTTGACGCACCCGCTTGAATGTCGGAGTGATAAGGAGTGAGAGGTGGGCAGAACGTAGATTACGTGAGGGGGTATGCTTAGAAATCAGGCTGTTGATAAATACAGGACTATTGCCATGCAAAGATTTGAAAATAAGGCAACCCGTTTTAAAAACACAGCGCTGGGTGATAGGGAGCCAGTGCAGTTTCTTCAGCAAGGGAGTCGCTGATTGCCATTTAGGTTGTCGGAAGATCAGTCGGGCTGCATGGTTTTGGGCCATCTGAAGTCGTTTAAGCAGATAAAGGGGCATGCCCAAATACACCGAATTGGCGTAGTCAAGATGTGACAGGACAGTGGCTATTGTGACCTGAATCAGGGCTTCCTGAGTGAGAAGGCGGTGTATCTTCCTGATCTTGCGCATTTGAAAAAAACACTTAGAGATAACCGCACCGACCTGGGTTTTTAGTGAAAGGTCATTGTTAATGGAGACTCCAAGTGTTTTGGCCGAGGGGGACGGGGAAGGAGGGGGTCCTAGCTCTGGAGGCCAGTAATGGGGACCCCAGTACTTATGACTGTCCCCAGTAAGAACAAGCTCTGTCTTACCCGGGTTCAGTTTAAGATGGTTGAGGTCCATCCATTGTTGAATGTGCCGCATTGTAACCTGAAAGTCCATGACCGAGTTATGTGAGTTATCGATCCTGAAGAGTAATTGGAGGTCATCTGCATAATTAAAAACAGTCACCTTCATATCTTTAAGGGACTGAATCAAGGGGGCAATATAAAGATTAAATAAATGGGGAGAAAGAGCCGAGCCCTGTGGAACGCCACAGGTGATTTTACGTGGGGGAGCTGAGAAGTGGCCTTGGCAAACGGCCTGGGAGCGATCTTCCAAAAAGGAAGTAAGCCAGAGAGCCGCCGTACCTTGAATACCAGCATGTTTGCCACGGTCGAGCAGAATAGTGTGGTCGACCGTGTCAAAGGCGGCAGAGAGGTCCAATAATACCAATGCCTGAGGGAACATCTGTCTGCATTGTCCCGAGAGTATCCAGGACAGCGAGGATCACAGTTTCAGTAGAATGGGCCGGCCGAAACCCTGCCTGATGAGGGTCCAGGTATTTAGATTCCTCCAAAAAGTTAGATAGACATTTAGCTACATGGGCTTCCAAGAACTTTGCCAAAAATGGAAGCAAAGAGATCGGGCGGTAATTAGACAGAAGCGCGGGATCCGCTCCAGGTTTTTTTAGGAGGGGTACCACTGTAGCTTTCTTAAAAGCCAAAGGGACTTGGCCAGATGAAAGTGACTCGTTCAAAAGAGCGAGTGCAGGGCCCGGATAGACTGCAAGGCAGTCTTTTAGTATATGTGGTGGGCAGCAGTCAGAGGGGGCACCTGATTTAACTTTTACAAGAAGATCCTGGAAAGTCTCCATTCTGATAGAAGGGAAACAGCTAATACTACAGTTGTTACTGTGCAAAACAGAAGTGTTCTGGATGAAAAAATGCTTAGGGATACTGGCTTTGATAGTAATAATTTTTTCAATAAAATAATCATTTAAAGAGTTGCACAGTGTTTGGGAAGGTGTAGCCTTCAGAAGAATTCTCTCAGGATTGGCTAATTCATTAATAATGGAAAAGATTTCCTTGGAGCTATTGTTGGACTTCAGAATACGCGCAGAAAAATGGGCGGCTTTGGCCGTGAGGATGCTCCTCTTAAATTCCTTCCGGGCTGTAATATAGAGGAGTTTTTTATCGGGGGAGTACTTCAATCGCCACTGCCTCTCAAGTTGGCGCAAAGCCAACTTCTGGGTTTTAAGTTCAGTGGAGAACCATCGCTGTGCGTCTACGCGACGGGCAAGTTTAACTTTTTTAAAAGGTGCATGCTTATTGCTGGCATTAAGTAGCCACTCGGATATGTTCATTTCCGATGCATTAATGTCAATGCCAGGAAATGGGACAGTGTTGGATAATGTGTCAAGAAAATCTTTTTTGTTGACAGTATTCCATTTTCTAGCAGAGCTGCCTTCGGCCGTACTAATTTTCTCGATGGCCGGAAGAACACATGTAAATTTTATTAAATAATGGTCAGACCAAATGCAAGGGACAATTGTAGGGGTAGAAGTGGTCAGACCAATAGTCCAGACTTGATCGAGGATATGCCCTTTCAGGTGAGTGGGAGATGAGATCTGTTGGGTAAAATTTAGATTTGTAAGAAGATCAGTCATCTCAGCTGATTGTACCCCTTCCAGGGGGTCATTGTACCAGTAATTAAAATCTCCTACGAGAAGAACCTTGGCATGCTCAATCACGAGTTTAGCCATCTGTTCACTGAGTGAGAGGGGAAAGGAAGGCATCTGATAAGGTGGCCTGTATATTAATACACAGACAAAGGAGTCAGTGACAGATTCAAAATGTATTACTATGTTCTCTGTCTCTTTAAGAGCAAGACATGTCAAGGAGCAGGACTTAAAATTAGTATGAATGATGGCGGCCACCCCCCCCCCTGATTTACCTGGTGGACGGTTGGCAAAAATGATATAGTAATCGGGGGGTAATGCTGCCAACATATCAGGGGCAGAGTCGACAGTGAGCCAAGTTTCAGTCAGTAATAAAACGTCAGGTTTATCAGTGGTCAGTAGGAGGAATATGTCCAACTGATGTCTGACAAGAGAGCGGGTATTAAGGTAGTAGATCGATAAGGGTCTAGCTTCATATTTAGCCTGGCTATGTGAGATGTGCTTGGGAGTGGTGGAAATCTGTATTTCTGGAAACGTGCTTCGATTGATAAAAATTCCGAGTTTAGATATGAGGGAGAGAGTTTCACGAGCGAGGTGCGGATGGGTGGAGTGCATAGTTTTCAATGTTTCCGAGGGGTAGCTAGTAGGATGGACATAGCGAATGGACACTAGACCCGGATGGGCGCGGACGGGCGCAGACAGGCTTGCCTTTGGCGCGCCTTCGGCGCGTGCGGTGCGCCCGCTGCGCGCGTCCGCTGCGCTCCCGCGCTGCGAGCTGCATTTACCTCCGTTCCCCGCCCTCAGCTCCACCCTCTCGCAGCGTGATTGGCTGCTACCGGGGGAGTCACTAGGAGCAGCAAGAGGCCGGAAACAGTCTGCTTAGGCGTGGGGCGATAGCGAATATGGTTACACAAATTCAAGTACAATTTTAAAAAGAAGCGTGAGTGATTTTAAAAACAGTCATTGATTAAAAGTAAAGACAGCGCTTTAACAGGCCAATGAACGAGATCTGATCGCAAGGAAAGTGGGTTTGGGAGGGGTTGTTTTGGGTTTGGTATTGGAAGGGGTGGTTTTGGGTTTGGGTTTGGAAGGGGTCAAGGTCAGAGCAGAATTAAAAGCAGAACTAGGATAAGGGTAAGAGGGTGGGAGAGGACTGGGTTTTGGAGTTAGAGGGAGCTGGAGCGAGTGATGTGAGTGTGTCTGTCTGTTGTGCAGTTGCATGTAGGCCTGTTGTATGTTTTGTATGTTTGGGTGTGTGTTTTTTGGCAGGTGTGTGGTGTTCGGGTGAGTGTGTGCATTTGGTTTTGGTTACTGTTGTTTTGGGTGCAGGTGTGGTTCTGTGTGTGTGTTTAGATGAGTGTGCTATTGCGGTAGTTGGTCTGGTTGTGGTGATTGTGGCTGTGGTGGTGAATGTGGTGGATGTGGTGCTTGTGGGTGTGCTGGTTCATGTGGGGGTGCTGGTGAATGTGGGGGTGCTGGCTGTTGTGAGGGTGCTGGCGGTGTTGCAGGGATTCTGCACATACACAGAACTATGCGCAGGAAAACAGGACCTCGGTGTATAGGGGTTGTACCTTCCTACCACCTTAGTACCCAAAATCTCAAAACCGACTAGCTATAGTGTCTCATTCGTTCTCCTACATAATCACGAAGCTACAAATGATTAGACAACCCAGAACACAACACTCCCGACTCTCTCAGGAATCGAGGTAGCAAAACATACCCTTTCGCTCACTCACTCGTACTTGTCCACAATAAGAATTGGCAGAGTCACTGTAATAATTCAAAATGTTTATTTTAACTATCGTGCTCTATAATGCAGTATACGAGCCACTACCAGCAGCGAAATGCATAAACTCAGAACAATTAGCATTGTTACAATTCCATAGAATATAAAGAGGGATGTCATCATATACAGACAGTGGAAAACGACTATAAGGCCTAACTACCCTCCCCTTGGCTGGAAGAAGTTTTATTATGTAAAAGAAGATCTCTGGGCTTTGTCAGCAGACCCCATACCTTAGAGCCTAGATGGAAGGTTTACATCATAGGAACAGCATAGCTCTTCTCCATGGAAAGGTCTCTCTCCAAGTGTGTGTGTGAACAACATGCATCCCCGTAATATCAAAGCACGAGTTTCCAGCAGTGCAGCTGTGTTTAGCATGTTTTGTCTAGGTGCTAGGGACTGACCAGAACAGAATAACAAGGGGCATTATTTGTCGACCTTGCACATCGTGTTCAGGCTAAACTCCAGGAACTAGCAGAGAACGCGAAAAGCAGACAGTTCTCATGTGAAAGGCATAATAAAGGCATGTAGTAACGTGCGCAAAGGCAGCATCATGGCAGCAGAGCTCAGGCTAACTTAGCAATGTCGACAATGACCCTAATGGCCAAATAACAGTGGTTGTGGAGGTGCTGGTGCATGTGTTGGGGTGCTGGTGCACATGTTTGGGTGCTGGTGCACATCTTTGGGTGCTGGTGCATGTGGTGGGGTTGTTGGTGCATGTGGTGGGGGTAAGGGTGGTTAGTGTTGGTGGTTGTGGGGGTGGTGGTTGTAGTGGGGGTGGGTGTGCTGGTGGTGGTTGTGGGTGTGGTGTGGTTGTTGTGGACATGGGTGTGGTGAAGGTTGTGGTGGAGGTGGTGTCTGTGTGTTGTTTGGGTGTGTGCTTGAGTTTCTTGGTGTGTTTATGTTTGTGTGCTGATTATGTCTGGTGAAGTGGGTGCCTGCATAGAAGAGTGTGTGTTTGGGATATGGCTTGGAACTGGGAATTGGGATGAGGAAGGGGCCTGAGTTTGGAAACAAGGTTGGGCTGCTTGGGAGGCTGCGGTCAGTGAAGAGGCTGCGGTCAGTGAGGAGGCTAGTCCTGGAAAGGATCTCTGCAGGCCAGACATAGCACTATGAATGCCTTCCAGGTATGCTACCATTTGTTGCATACAGCATATTTACGAGTACAGCGTGGCTTACAGAGATGCTTCGTAGGAGTTCTATAGCCTCCTCACTCAGTGCAGCTGGGGGGACAGGGGCAGGGGGTGAGGTGGCTGCAGCAAAGTAGACCACAGCCATTTTAGGGGGGCAGTTTTGGCCAATTTTGTGAAGCAAGAGGGAGGGGAGATGGCTCTCTGGGTAGTGGACAAGGATGCAGGTGAAACAGTTTCTGTCGTGTCTACCACCATAAGGGGTAGGTTGCTTGTGGAGGCCTCCGAAGATGATCTAGAGCTTGTGGCCTCTGTACCAGTCCCCTCACCCTCCGTGCCACTGTGTCCATCGGTGTCAATGGTCTCACCAGTTGAAACACAGTGGCCATCTGCATCCCTGCCTACGTGAACAATTTTTCCTTCACCTGCTCCAGATGATGTTGAAAAGAAGCATACAATAGTTTTATTGTATTTGTTTAAATAGAACTGATCATAAACTGTGATCGCAAAACATTTTTTCAAGTTTTCAAATGTCCCCTGCTTCAAGGCTTTCAAACCTTGGCTCTTTATTAGCAATATCTCATGCATGTAGGGAACATCATCAGAAACCATTTGATCACAGTTTTGTAATTTCTCATAATAGCTCCTATATTATTTATGATCTTGTCTCTTATCCATTTTGAAGTCTCTCCAGGAACTGTTTAACACCTCTGAATGGTTGGGCTTTTGTTGTTTAGAAAATTGAACTTATGTCACCAAAAAGGATATAAAACAAACAAAATTTTGAACAGTGTGTGTACAAGGCCAAAAAAGCAGCATTATTTTCATTAAAAAAAAGTAAAATCGGAATAATAGTGTGCTAATCAATACTGCAATGTTTTACCAATAGTTGTACAAACTGAAAGCCTGTTTCCTTTGTTTGGGCATTTCACAATGGTAACACTTACTTCAAGTATATTTTAAATGTAAAAGTTATTATATGGATTCAGTACTGAAGTAGCTTATCAATGTGTTATGCACTATGTATATATCTATGCTGTAGAAGAAATTAAGAAATATGTTTTTGTGAGTTGACATATGACTTCTACAGCATAAGTAAATACACAGGGATTGATACATTTATAATCCACTTTAGAAGAGAGCAAATACATTTTCAGATTTGACTCCTAAATATCAAGTAATTTTCAGTTTGTTTTACCAATATGAAAATGTTGTACAAAATAAGCTGCCTTTCACTTTAGGCGGAAATTGGTACATCACAGTAAAAATTACATATATAATTTTTACATCAAAGATTCACATGCAATTCACAATTTGCAGGAGATTGCACCTTGATGCATTTCTACATTTTCATAATCAGTCAAAAGGCCTGCTGGTTTGTAAATGCAACACTTTGAAATGTGAGAACTGAAGTGTTTACTCAATAATTAAAGTAGCTCTCCATTTCATTTATGGTCCATTTAAAAGCATTCAGGAGCATCATTTTGTTCACAACTCCAATTTTGAGGTGACAAGGAATTTTTTCTAAGAGTTAAATACCATAGTGCTTTAGTTGCTCACCTCTCTGACTCGGCCCCAGCCTGGCCCACAAATCTGACTGAGCACTGCTCATTTCCAGGCATCTGCTATCTGCAGCTTGATCATCATGATGTCAAATGAACACAGCCTTCCCTTTACTTTGAAAAGAAGATATGACCTTGTGCTCATTTTAAAATAAACTCAAGGCTGTGAGCTAATCTAAAGGTGTCTGGGAGCGAATGGTAGCGCCCAAGTGACTGGTTGGAGACACCTGATCTAGGCTGAGTGATTTGTGTGATTATACATATAGCAAACATCATTTTTATTTGGTAAGTACAAAATTATATATATGTACAGTTGTAAAGAAAATATGTGTTTTCTAGTTTTACATGATGTGAAATTACTACATTTCACGTGAAATTTATATATATATATATATATTCACTGAAAAAACCATAGGTTTCAGACACGTTATAGTTAGAAATTAGCATTTAAAAAACCTTTGAAATTCACTGAAAAAACCATAGGTTTTAGGGAAAGTTATAGTTAGTTGGACATTGCACTCGTACAAAACCCGTGAAATTCCCCCGTTATAGTTAGTTCAGCTAACTATAACTCGCGCCCCCGCAATGCACTACTGATGACGTCACATATTACATCACTCATGACATGGTCAGTGACATCACTGATGACATCACTGATGACATCACTGATGACATCATGCAGTGACTGTGTGTTTCTGTAAAGTTTAAATATGTTTAATATATATAGGCAAAGGTGTATTGAAGAATGAGTGGGTGTATAAGTGTCTCAATGGATGATTGAGTAGGTGCGTGACTGACTCTACCAGTGAGTGATTAAACGTATCTTACTGAATGCATGGGTTACTGACTAAACTGTGTGAATGTCTATATCCGTCGGTCTGTTGGTGTGTAAGTGGATGCATGGATTTGCGAATAGCTACATGAGTGTTTATATGGGTTATTGATTGGTTCTCTGAGTATCTGTATGGGTGGCTGAGTGTTTGTGTGGGTGGGGGGTGTGTGACTCTGTACATAGATGTGTGAGTGGGTGATTCACTGGGTGCATGATTTGAAGAGTGCATCTGTGATGGACTGTATGGGTGGGTGAGTGTGTGTATTGGTGTGTTAGTGATTGAATGTATATCTCAGTGGTACATGTGTGAGTAACTACATATGTGAAAGGCAGTATATATGTGTGTTGGAGTATATAAATGGCTATAAGTGAGAGTGTGTGATTGTGAGAGTGGCTATATGGATGAGTGTGTGCTTGCATCAGTGATTGCATAGCAGCGTAAGAATGTGCTAGTATTTGTATGAGTAAGTGAGCTGGTGTGTATAACTGTATAGGTGAGTAAATGGGAGTGTGATTAATTATTTGCATGACTGACTAGGTGTATGAGTACCTCTATGGATGAGTGGCGGTGTGTGAGTGTTTATATAGGTGTATGAGTGCATATGATAGTCCTGTACTGAGTGACTGTAATTATGAGTGACTGTACGGGTGAGTGAGTAGATGTGTGTGTGTAGACCTAAGAATCAGTGAGTGGGTATGTAGTTATTGGTATTGAAGTGTGTATGGTTTTGAGAATGGCAGTCTGTAATTTAGAGTGGGTGTATCAAAAGTTATATTAGGGTGTGAGAAGATGCATTAAATTCTCACATGGATGATGTCATCAGTGATGTCATTTGAGATGTCATCAGTGATGTCATCAGTGATGTCACTGACCATGTCATGAGTGATGTAATATGTGACGTCATCAGCAGTGCATTGCGGGGCGCGAGTTATAGTTAGCTGAACTAACTATAACGGGGGAATTTCACGGGTTTTGTACGAGTGCAATGTCCAACTAACTATAACTGTCCCTAAAACCTATGGTTTTTTCAGTGAATTTCAAAGGTTTTTTAAAGGCTAATTTCTAACTATAACGTCCCTGAAACCTATGGTTTTTTCAGTGAATTTCAAAGGCTTTTTAAATGCTAATTTCTAACTATAACGTCCCTGAAACCTATGGTTTTTTCAGTGAATTTCAAAGGTTTTTAAATGCTAATTTCTAACTATAACATAGCAGTCGCGTTTGCAGAGTGGTGGAGAAAGGTGATCGTGGCCTCCAAACACCTTTTAGCAATCCCACTGTGTGGGATTTACTGGAGGTAACAGGAGGGGTAGTTAGCCCCCAACGTCAACCTTTGGGGCCAACTTCCCCTTTTATTAACTCCAGTAAGTCCCACACAGCAGGATTGCTAACTTGTTATATCAGGCCCGCCCCCTCCCTGCACCACTGTGCAAACGCACCCCCTGGCGCGTTGTAAGTTGGGGGATTAAGTCCCCTTGAATCCTGAGGGGCCCTGGGGGCCAACTAGCCCACCAGGTACCTCCAGTAAGTGCCACAGAGCTGCGTTGCAGAAAGGTGTTCCGAGGCCACCCCCCTTTTTACACCACGCTGCAAACGCGGCTTCTGGCGCACTGCTGCTCGGAGGATGAAGTCCACTTGTGTCCTGAGGTCCTCAGGACACAAGTGGACCTCATCGCCCCACCAGCAGTGCACCAGAAGCCGCGTTTGCAGAGTGGTGTAAAAAGGGGCGTGGCCTCTTTTTTTTTTTTTATCGCGGGAGGGGGGCCGCGTGGCCCCCCTCCCGGTCCACTTCTGGCCCCAGGGACCCATCTCCCGGGGCCTGGCCTCACTGTTGGGGACCGTGGGGGGAGCCCCAATGCCCCCACGGTCCCAGCCAGCTCCCCGCCTCCTGCGGGAGCCGGCATTGCTTTTGCACAAGGGGAGCTGCTAACATGCAGCTCCCCTTGTGCAAAGCTAATCCTGCTTTGCTTCATTGAAGCGAGAGCAGGATTTCCTGCTCTCGCTTCAATGAAGCAAAGCAGGGTTTGCTATGGCAGGGCAGGAGCCATGCTCCCTCCCTGCCATAGCAAACGGCAATGTCCCGGGGGTGCGCACCCCAGGACATTGCAGGAGCCAGCCCTGGGGGGTGGCGGTCCCCAGGGCCATCAAGGTCTCCAGGAGGGGGGCCGCACTGCCCCCCTCTCAGCATTTTCAAAGCCCTGGGGAGATGGTGGTCCCCGGGGGTCTGCAACGGACCCCCGCATTTTTAATGAGTATGTGCCCCGGGGAGGTGGTGGTCCCCAGGGTGTGAGGGGGGCTCTTGCCCCCCCCACACATCTTCTTTTTTTAAAACAGAGCCCCGGGGAGGTGGCGGTCCGCTGGGCAGCGTGGAGGGCATTGGGACCCCCCCACGCATTTATTTTTAAAGCCCCGGGGAGGTGGCGGTCCATGGGGCTGCGGGGGGCTGGCATGTCCCCCGCATACAATTAAATAAGCCCCTGGGAGGTGGCAGTCTCTAGGGCTGCGGGGGCCTCCGCGGGCCCCCACAAATTAATTGGTGAGTGCCCCCGGGACCTGGCCCACCCGGGGGCTTTCAAAAACGAAGCGTGGGAGACCGTGCTTTGTTTTTTGAAAAAAAATTCAGCCGGATTCGCGTACCCAGCGCGAATTCGGACGATTTTTTTTCTTTTAAATGCTTTTTGTGGCCCTGGGGGTCCTTGTGGGACCCCCTGAGCAGGCCTAGGGGGTCAGGGTGTTTGTACCCTGCTCCCTTTTCTTGTTTTTCACCTTTTATTTGACTCTTTTCTTGTGACTCAGTTACCGAGTCACAAGATGGCTGCCAACACTTCCTGGTTTGGAGTGTTGGTAGCCAATCAGAGTGAAGCTCGTGCTCGGGATGAGTCGCGACTCCTCCTCAGTGCTCAGATATTGATATTTTTCTTTTTTTAATTTCTCAGGAACTACTGAACGGATTTACACCATTTAAAAAAAAGGTCGCTTTCTGAAGCAAGACCTACCTTTTTGCCAAATTTGATGTAATTCCGTTCAGCAGTTCGGGCTGTAGCCCTGTCTAAAATTTCCCATGGAAATTAACATGGGGAAAACGTGTTTTGGGACCCCCCTTTTTTCTCGGCCCCTGCTTGACGAATCACCTCGAAGACAGGAGCTGACCGGAGCGCCCCATTAGTTTTGAAAATTTCGCGAAGTTTCGTTAACCGGCGCCAAAGATATTGGCAAAACAAAAAACGCTTTTTGAATAGAAACGAGGTCTTAACTATAACTACCTACTGGCGACCGCTAGTAGGTAGTATATATATATATTCACACAATGACCATTGCCACTCCAACGGTCCAGCTGCACTCTCCATGCCACGCCACTCCAAGAAAAGCGCTGCAAAAGGTCCGGGTGCTAGTGAGTATTCATTATCATATTTTTCAATGTGGTTTAAAGCAACACCCCATATGAAAAGCCTACGCGTTTTGGCTTGCGCCTTCAACCGTGCACCAATTCCCCCGTAACAGTCACATAGGTTCAGCCACATTGTAGTTCCAAATGTCAAATATATACGATTGTCCAAAAGTACCACAAAGGTTGCAGGGATATATAATAAAATAGTGATGCATTCTCATGGGCTAACTGCTGATATTACATCAGGCACGAAAAATAAAAGCTTAACCATTGTGAGCAAGGAGCCTATAATATAAATAATGTCTAACAAGATGATGAATTCAATTCCAACTAATGGATCACACCTGATTTCATCACATCTACCGTGGTAGACCTCTTTAGGCAACATGTAAAATTCATATGCGCAAAGCAACACCAATATGTGTATATTCATTCAAAATGATCATATAACTCCCATACAGCTGCCTATATCAGATTGTGGTCTAAACCTCAATACATAATAAAGTGCAAGTGCTGTTAGACGTAAACAATTCCAATCCTCCAAATGAGGTACATTGTCATTAATCAGCTCTGTTTTCCAATGAAAACTAGTCCACATGCGAATATTGCAGTATCCTATATCTGTAAAAAGTGCGGGTGCATCAGATGTATAAGCAAATTCATAGCGCAAAATCCGCACCCTGCTATCTAAATATTGCACCAACCACTTAAAGTGCAAATGCCAGTTCCTAGACATTGCAACCAGTGGGACAGTCGTTACTAATCTCCTGAACAACCATACTGTTGACCCTTCCGCTATAAAATACTAATGCATATGTAAACAATCCACTCCAATAATACAGATACAATATATCTACTTCAAAAATGTATTATCCCCTGCTCTTTAAAATAAAGGACAGCACGATGAATTAGAAGGTGTAAAAAAAAAAAGGTTCTAATCTCATAAATAAGCATAATGAGCCAGTACACCATCCACATCTTTCTGAATCAAACATATCTTCACCAAAACTAATTCATCAATAGGTTCATATATAACTATATAACATGAAAATGTGTCTGTGTGGTCTCCCCCTAAGTGGTGCATCCCAATTGCTGAAGCAAGGTAAACACAGCTCTATTACTAAAAATCCTGTTAAGTGCAGGTGCTATGTGTGTAATCTTAAAATAGCATGGTAAAGAAACATTTCATATCCAATAAATAACAACCAGTTCTCAGTTCGAAGGGGACAGAAATCTCAACGCAGATACAGCGGAATACCAGAAATCTAGGCCAAAGTCATTAATCATAAATGGACATGCAACTCAGCATCAAGATTATGTCCCCATGGTCTTTCAGTGCCCAAGAGGATAATCATCTGCGATTCACATTGGCATAGTTCTAGTTCCCTGTTGCCCTTGCACGGATGGAGCTTGATGTGCTTAATACCAAAATATCGTAAGGATGCCAAATCGCCTTGGTGCACTTCCCAAAAATGCTTCGCCATGGGGTATGCTCGGTCCTGATGCTTGATGGCCCAAATATGCAACAAAATCCTGAGTCTTAGCATATTAACCCGTTTACCGCGGCGGCAATTCCGCCGCGGTGCGGGCGTTCCACGGAGTGGGCGGGGCTGCGTCGGCCAACGGTCGTTCGCAGCACTGGGGAGGGAGTGCTCGTGACGGCCGTTGGCCGACGCAAGCACGGAAGGGGTTAATAGTGCTGCCCACATAGTGTTTACTGCAACCGCATTCCAATACATAGACTACAAACTCTGTATCACATGTTATTGTTTCCCTAATGTTGAATACCTTGCCCTCAAAGGTCTTATGATCAGTTCAGTTGATTCCAAATTTGCAGGCCTTACAGGTGGCACATTTTCTAAAGACTAGACTCCTACTTGTCAACCAATCAGGCTCTTGGTAGAACATAGACCTTGTTAGTATGTCTCACAAGGATGGTGCCTTCCGATAAGTGATCTTGGGATTTGACCAATTACATCCTTCAAATGTTCATCATGCTTCAAAATGTGACAATTACTATTGATCAGTGAGCAAATAGAACCATATTCCATGTTATAGGCCATGAAAATACGTATCACTTGATTCTGATCAGTTGTAATTCCTTCAGCGGTTGCGTTTTTGGTCTGAATGTTCAGTAGCTGATCCCTAATTTTAGTTGAAACCCTTTGCTTTGCTTCCCTGAGAATCTGCATTGGATATCCCCTTTCAGAGAATCATGCAAACAGCAATTTAGCCTCCACTTCAAACAACTCATCAGTAGAGCAGATCCTCCATACCCTAAGTAATTGACCTTAAGGCATACTCCATTTTAGAGAGCGCAGACGGCCACTATTGCCATGTAGAGTTGAATTACAGGCTGTCTCTTTACGAAAGACCTTGGTTTGTTTGGAGTTCCCGATTACTTGTAATTTCACATCCCAGAAATCAATTTCCTTTGTGTTCCAATTGGCAGTCAACTCTATGTTATAGGGATTGATGTTTAAAATAGCAACATATTCAACCAATGACGCCTCATCTCTATACCCCAAAATAAATAGATTGTAAATGAAACGCACCCACATTGCGATCTTGCTGGTGTGGCGAGCATTGCATTCCGCCCAAGCAACTTCTTTCTCCCACCAGCCCATGTAGATGTTAGCATATGTGGGGGCGAAGGCTGCCCCATCGAAGTACCTTGCTTCTAAAGATATATTTTCTTATCAAAAAGAAAAACATTATGGGTAAAGCAGAAGGAGAGCATCGTGAGAAGCATCGTGGTATGCTGTGTCAATGTCAGGGGTCTAGATCTTAAGAAATAACGGCAGGCCTCTACACCGTAGTTATGTGAGATGGAAGTATACAAAGAACAAACATCCATCGTTACCATGATGTAACCGCTACGCCAGGGAATGTTGTTAATCTTCCTTAAGAAGTCATTCCTGTCTTGTATGTACAATGCAAGACAGGTGACATAGTGACATAAAAACAAGTCTAGAAATCTGGAGGTGTTCTCTAACGGAGACCCATTCATGCTGACTATATGCCTCCCCGGAGGACTTATAATATCCTTATGGATCTTAGGGAAACAGTAAATGACCGGCATCCTTGGATGATCAATCTTTAGGCATCGAAATTCCTCTGGGGCGAGGAGTCCCTGCTCAGTCCATCCCTGGAGCATTTATTTGGTATTCTCTTTGATAATCTTGGATTGGGTTACTTCTTAATTCCTGATAATGTTCTTTAACCCTTAGCTGCCTTATCATCTCTCCGCTTTATTGGTTGGTCCTTAAAATGACAACGTTACCACCTTTGTGGGTGGGGGTTTGAGAATGGTGTTACTGTTATTTCTCAGTGCATTCAATTCACTTCAATCCTGTTCTGAGAAGTTATGACTCTTCCGTCGTTCCGTTGTCCTTAATTTATTAATGTCATCCGTCAACATTTCATGAAAAACATCAATCAAGTTTCCAGCTGGCACCTGCGGTACATATCTGCTACCAGGCCTCAATCCACTGGCTATAGTCTGGTCAGTAGAGAACCCCATTTGATTGAGGAAAGAAATGTCATTTCCTTCGGAGACGCCAACAGGATCACTTGTCAATCCTCCCATGGCCAAATCATTGATATCTAATATTTACGGGATGTCACCGATTGTAAAGTGCAAAGGGCTAGAGGCATGTGGTATGACATTGATGGTTCCCTCAGAACTTTTCATGGCAAAATGCTTACACAGTTTCAGTTTTCTCACAAATGTATAGGCCTCTATTCTTAAGTTGACAAAGTCAGGCACTTTAGAGGGGCAAAAGTTCAGGCCATACTTTAGTATCTTCATCTGGCCTGATGTAAGTCGAATACCAGAGATGTTAATCACAATATCGTCATTAGCCTTTGCCATTTCATTATTGATATCAATCCTGCTGCTCCTTTGCCATTTTCGCCTTTCCTTTTGCCCCTCCTCGTTTTGTGTTGCCTTGCCCCATGCCTCGATTTTGCCCTCTGCCTCGTTGGTGCATCACCATCCTCAGTAGCCAGATCTCCTCATCAAAATCCAATGTGTCTCTTGGTCCTTCATCAGCAGATCACCCGGGCTCAGAACTTTCATCCGTGTTAGTGACATCCATTGTTTTGTGGCCCATTTTGTTCAGTCTCTCCTTGGCCCTGAATGGCTCATAGTTTTTAGCAAAAGGGTAGATCCTCCCAAATTGGTAATCCAACTTGTCTCTCTTAAATTTATGAGCCTTGCGTTCCCGTATCTCCTCCTCATGTTTGCTAATGAGTTCCCCCATTTTTTTAAGCAATGTTTTCACCTCTTCTTGTTCCTTAATGCCTTCAATTTCTTTGACAAGTTGATCTGTAATTGCCGTTTGTTCTTCCAAGTGTAGTTTAGCATGGGTAATGAGGGTTTCCATGAGCCTGAATGAACAACCTTCTGTGTTGGATCTCCATTCATCAAACAAGTCTGCATCCATATCCTCAAATGTGGGCATCACAAAGATGAGTAACCCACGCGGTATTCTTTTACATTCCAGATATATTGTTAATCATGTCATCTCCCACCATTTTTTTAGATTCTGCAACCCTTGCTTTCTCCAATTCTTTAATCAATACTTGTGGCATTCTTGTGACTCCTGTTTTATCCTGGCGCGTGCCAGCCAGCGTTGATGCCCCACTGAATACATCTAGGGCTGCTTTTTCCCATTGTGCTTTGCGGTCTGCCATGGTGGAGACTAATAGACAGTCTGTAGCATGGTCCTCTTCTTCACCAATGTTATTTGATTATTGTATAACAAAAAGTCCATTCTTGAAAGAAAGAGCCTGTGTATTACCAGTAGAAATATGCTGTGGTAGGGTGTTGCTCAATTCAAAGTCCAAAAACTGGCAGCCGGTCACCCTTTTCACAAACATATGCGCCTTCTACACAATCTCAGTGTAAAGTAGCGGGGAGTCCAGTCACACCATCCAATTTGAATCATAAGGGCAGCCGGGCTGAGTAACGCAGGAAACAATTAAACTCCAATGCTTGTATGTATATCGGGCTAGAATCCCTCCACGATGTCGCATTAAATATCGGGCTGACTTGCCCCCCCTTGTTGTTTGTATTTGCTGTTCTTTACAGTTACGGTCAACAGAGCTAGACTCTTACCTCAATGCAGATCAACCAATGGCTCCAACTTGAATTCCGTTATGAAAACCGACGGAGAGCAGCCACCGTCCTTTTCACTTCCATTCCCGAACTCAGCAGTGGCACTTCTCCTCTCGGTTTGCTGGTTGTCTGCGCTCGGGATCATACATAAACATAATCACACAACGACCATCGCCACCCAAACGGTCCAGCTACACTCTCCACACCACTCCAAGAAAAGCACTGCAAAAGGTCTGGGTGCTAGTGAGTATTTATTATCATATTTTTTCAATATGGTTTAAAGCAACACCCATATGGAATGCCTACGCATTTCGGCTTGCGCCCTCAACCGGGCAATTCCTAAACTCACAACATATGGTGTTAATAAATAAAAGAAGAAAAGAAAAAGGATAATTACATCCTCATTACTCACTTCCTGTTAAACAACTAGTGCACCAACTCCCCCATAACAGTCACATAGGTTCAGTCACATTGTAGTTCCAAATGCATATATACGCTTGTCCAATAGTTATAGTATCACAGAGGTTGTAGGGATATATAATGAAATAGTGATGCATTCTCATGGGCTAACTGCCGATATTACATTAGACATGACAAATAAAAACATAATCATTGTGAGCAAGGAGCCTATGATATAAATAATGTCTAATAAGATGATGTAGACAATTCCAACTAATGAATCACACCTGATTTCATCATATCTACCGTGGTAGACCTCTTTAGGCAACATGTAAAATTCATATGAGCAAAGCAACATCAATATGTGTATATTCATTCAAGATGATCATATAACTCCCATACAGCTGCCTATATCGGATTGTGGTCTAAACCTCAATACATAATAAAGTGCAAGTGCTGTTAGACGTAAACTACTGCAATCCTCCAAATGAGGTACATTGTCATTTTGTCACTCATGAAATTAATCAGCTCTGTTTTCCAATGAAAACTAGTCCACATGCGAATCTTGCAGTATCCTATATCTGTAAAAAGTGCAGTTGCATCAGATGTATATGCAAATTCATAGTGTGTGCACAGAGAGCGCATAATCCGCCCCCTGCTATCTAAATATTGCACCAACCACTTAAAGTGCAAATGCCAGTTCCTAGACAATGCTCACTATGGGCCAATAATTGCTAAATTCATTTGCAAATATTGACATGGGACCATTATGCAGATCACCTATCCGCTACAAAGTGCAAATGCAGATGTAAACAACTTATCCAACCACTATCTAACTAATATTGCACCAACCACATAAAGTGCAATTGCCAGTTCCTAGACATTGCGACCAGTGGGCCAGTCATTACTGAACTCCTGAACAAACATGCAGTTGACCTATCCACTATAAAGTGCTAATGCATATGTAAACAACCCACTTCAATCATACAGATGCAATATATCTTCTTCAAAAATTAACTATCCCCTCTTTTTTAAATGGACAGCGTGATGAATTAGAAAGTGTCCAAAAAAAGTTCTAATCTCAAAAATAAGCATAAGGAGCCTGTACACTGAACCCCATCTTTGTGAATCAAACATCGCTTCATCAAAACTGATTAATCAATAGTTTCATATATAACATGAAAAAGTGGCTGTGTGTTCTCCCCCTAAGTGGTGCATCCCAATTGCTTAAGCAAGGTAAACACAGCTTTAGTGCTAAAAATCCTGTAAAGTGCAGGTGCTATAACGTGCGTAATCTTAAAATAGCATGGTAAAGAAACATTTCATATCCAATAACTAACAACCAGTTCTCAGTTCAAAGGGGACACAAAAATCCTAACGCAGCTACAGCGGAACAGCAGAAATCTAGGCCAAAGTCATTAAACATAAATAGACATGCAACTCAGTATCAAGAATATGTCCCCATGGTCTTTCAGTGCCCAAGATGATAATCATCCGCGATTCATATCGGCATAGTTCCAGTTCTCTGCTGCCCCTGCCCCTATATATAAATATATGTGTATATATATATGCAGTGCTGTCCTCCCGACCTTGGCCGGCCGGTAAATTTCATCCAAAAGTTTGCCACGCACACAATGAAAGGTCGAATTCATCCTTACAGCAATCCTTTATTAAGCAGAGCTGGCAACGTCGCTGGAAATGTCATGGCCTTGCCCTACGCGTTTCAGAGCTCCTGCTCCTTGTTCACGGGCTAGCGCTCTGTGGACAGATGCAAACAGGAAAAGTCTCGCAATTAGCTGTTTATATCGCCATCTAGTGGGCTATGTAAATTTAGAGGCTGCCTGGGACTTGCAGTCCTGTTTGCTTAATAATACCCATGGTGGGTTCTGCTTCACAGCATATACCTTAAAACACTCCAATAGTGTCCCCAGTTCAGTAGCCAGTTCATATACGTGCCGCCTTTCATCCCGCCACAGCGGTTTCCGTGAATCTGAAACCAGTGGCCCACTTCATTTTCTTGGCGGTGCTGTCCTCCCGACCCTGGCTGGCCGGTAAATTTCATCCAAAAGTTTGCCACACACTCGAGGACGCACACAATGAAAGGTCGAATTCAGCCTTACAGCAATCCTTTATTAAGCAGAGCTGGCAACGTCGCTGGAAATGTCATGGCCTTGCCCAACGCGTTTCGGAGCTCCTGCTCCTTGTTCACGGGCTGGCGCGCTGTGGACAGATGCAAACAGGAAAAGTCTCGCAATTAGCTGTTTATATGGCCATCTAGTGGGCTATGTAAATTTAGAGGCTGCCTGGGACTTGCAGTCCTGTTTGCTTAAATAATACCCATGGTGGGTTCTACTTCACAGCTTATACCTTAAAACACTCCAATAGTGTCCCCAGTTCAGTAGCCAGTTCATATACGTGCCGCCTTTCATCCCGCTACGGCAGTTTCCGTGAATCTGAAACCAGCGGCCCACTTCATTTTCGTGGCGGTGCTGTCCTCCTGACCTTGGCTGGCCGGTAAATTTCATCCAAAAGTTTGCCACACACTCAAGGACACACACAATGAAAGGTCGAAATCAGCCTTACAGCATTCCTTTATTAAGCAGAGCTGGCAACGTCGCTGGAAATGTCATGGCCTTGCCCTACGCGTTTCGTATATATATATATATATATCTCAAAATACACAGCAAATAAACTGTGGGGCTTAAAACACATAACACACACTAATGTTGTTGTTTTCTCTAATCATAAAGTGCTTAGAAATTCACACCATCATTGTTTTATGGAATGGAAAAAATAAATGACACCACTTCAAGGACTACACTTCACTCAGGAACTCAAAGGGACATTCTAGTCTTTGTATTAAAAAAAACCATTTAGACAGATTTACAAAAAATATTTTAAACATGTACCTGTTCCTATGGTGAGCCATATAGCTGGCTGTACAGGGACAGAACCTCAGGTGCCAGCAAATTCAGCTCCCCTGGCGAGAAGGCTAGGGCCCTGTCACCTGCTTTTCCTGGCATTGTGGCTCCCAGAGGTCAAAAATAGCAGCATTAGTTGAGGAGATCCTGTTGGCTGAAGTGTTAGGAGACAAATGAGTTTTTTCGAAACGCCGCATACATCTTCACAACATACATGATCGTCAATGGAGACGGACACAGCCATTGGCTTTCATACGTTGTTTTCACACATGTTAGTCTATGGCAGTGTCCATCATGGAGTTTCCCTACTCACTACCCGGTCAGCTTCCGCCGCGGCCGTCTACTTCCAAATGTCCTGACACTGAGGTCAGGCGCATGCCATTTTAAATGGTCAAATAGTGTTTGTTAATATTTAGTGCATCGCCACCACTGAAAATGGTGGCTAGCTTGTTTACATATACAGAATGCTAATGTCACTCATTAATTTAAAAATAAGCATTTATATGTAGTGTGCAACTGTGGTTAAATGCGATAGTTGTGCGATGTTGTTTACACTTTCGTTGGCGGTATTTTGGTTGAAAAAATAAAGATTGTGTAAATAATACATTTAAAATTTATTATTTACACAATCTTTTTTTTTTTTTTAAAACAATAGACAGGTAAAACATTTTATTTGTACAAAAACTTTTTTTACATGCTGTGTTAAATTATGTTAGGAAACCATATAACATGACATTTGTGTTATTTATCAAAAAAAGAATTGTAAATGTTTTAAAATGTTGACAATTATTCAACACAGACATATGAACCCAGGGAGAGTGAGGAGAAGACAGCCTCAAGTGTTCTGACCATTTCCAAACCTTGCCAACATGAAAGAACGGGCTATTATCAAAACATTCAGATTGAACAGGCAAACTATACTGGATTTATGTTTCAGCTGGAGCCAGATCTTCTACCTTACAATGGAAATCCCACATCAATCACACCAATTGTCAAACACATGGCAGTACTTCATTTTGTGGACACATAATCATTCCAATACACTGTGGCAGTATCTGGTGAAATTGCACAGCCAACTTTTAGTGGTATGCTACAAGAAGTTCTTTCTTCTAGGATAAGACACATCAACAGCTTCATCTAGTTTCCATGACATGAGGACTTTGCAAATTTGAAGGGAAATGTTTATGGTATGGGTCACCTACCACGTGTGGCTGGAGCAATTGGTGGTACACATATTATCTTAGTGCCACCACACGCCATGGAACAAGTCTACTGGAATCATAAGAACTTCCATTCAATCAATGTGTAAGTTGCCTGCTTGCCTGATTTGTACATCACAAGTGTCTGTGTGTGTTTCCCTGGATCAACCCATGATTCCTTTGTACTACGGAATAGCAGCATACCCCAGCAAATGTCACAACTTGGACCTGAGAGGGCTGGCTTGTTGGTAAGTACAATCTCTTACAATATTGTTTGGGTAATTTCAGGTTGAATAATCTAAAAATTGTGTTACATATTTTGCCTCTTTTTTTATCTTCAATATAGGAGACTCAGCTTATCCTAACCGACCATGGTTGTTAACAACGCTGAGGAATCCAACAATGCCCAGGGAAGTCCACTTCAGTGAGGCCCATGGAAACACACAGATGCCAGTGCATGGGCTTTTGGTCTCCTAAAGGCCAGATTTTGCTGTCTGGATAAGACTGGTGGAGCCCTCCTCTACTTACCCAATAATGTGTGCCAAATCACCATGGCCTGCTACATGTTGCACACCATAGCCCTGCAACGGAACATCCCATACATCGCAGAGGACAGAGAGGATGAAGAGCAACTGGGTGAGGATTATGAAATAGCAATTGAAGACAATAGTGGTGAAGAGGAAGGAATTTACTTACGTCAAGATGTTATTGACTTCTTCACCTGAGTGTAAGTATAAATTTACATATAATGACATAAAAGTTAAACCAATTTTTAATCTAATGAGAATAGCAGTCTGTGCTGGACATTTTTCAGAAAGGGCAAGTTAATGAAATGCAGACCACAGATGTCCGTTGATCAACGTGTTGACACATTGACTACTGGGTTCAGTTCGACTGTTTATTTATGAATGTGCTAAGTAAAGGTGTCCTCAACAGTATTTATGTGTAATGTGTCTTATGTGTAATGCATTCAAATAATTATTTGTATTTTGATCTGGTTTAGGATCCATCACCATGTCATCATCATTTGAACATTTGAAAGTTGTGACATTGGCAGTTATATGCTGCTGTTGCAAAGTACAAAGGGAACATGGGTTGATCCTGTGGAAGACACACACAGACTTTGAGTGTACATATCTTGTACTGAGACCACTTGCACAGTGATTGCATGGTAATTTTTAGGATTGCATTTGACTTGTTTTCTGTTGAATGTTGGCACCAAGCCAATATGTGCTGCTTGAATTGCTCTAACCACATGTGGTAGTTGACCCAAAGCCTACTAATCTCCCTTCACATTGGCAAATTGCTCATTTTGTGTTAAGTGTATAAAGCTGTTGATGTGTCTCATCATGTAGAAAGAACGTCTTGTAGCACACCACTTAAAGTTGGTTGTGACATTCCCCCAGATACTGATACAGTGTAATGGAATGATTCTATGGCCACAAAATTGAGTACTACCAGGATGTATAACTCAAGCGCCTGGATACTCTATAGGGTGATTAGCCGTGCTTTATAAATCCTGATTGATTGTGAGGCAGAAGATCTGGCTCCAGCTGATGACATCATTCAATAATGTTTTGCTTATTGAATCTTATTGTATCAATTATAGCCCCTTCTTACATGGTGGCAAGGTGTGGAACCGGGAATGTAAAAATGGCACTGAGTATTTGTGTTATGTATGGTTTGGTGTGTTTCAGAAAGTTTTAACTGAAAAATCTTTTTTGAATCTAATAAAATACTAATTGATGAGTTTTGGTATTTGTATTCTGTTGTCTTGGTAGGAAATTGTGAGAAACATTACCTACTTGTAATTCATTTATGAATAAACAATCATTTGATTTTTTACATTTTAAAATGTATGATGGAAGAAAACATGAATAAATGCAGAAAAGAACTACAACATCAGTCTTTGACTTTACTAGTTTTGCTTTTATTAAACAAAACCAAATAAACTAGAAAGCAAACAAACAAGCATTTGCAATGCAATCGGTCTCGCCTTTGGGACCTTATATGTAATTAGCTATGCAGCACATTAGCCTGGGTGCTGAAACATCTACTGTTCTTTAACATGGAGGGAAAGTAAGCACCAAACTGCGTGACACGCCAGGTATGGGAACACATGGAGAGAAATATTGCCTTTCAGTGGGAAATGGTATAGTCCAAGCTCTGTTTTTAATATAAAATCAGGGCCTTCGGTGGTCATATCACTGAAAATAGAGGATTTGAAAAAAATATTATTGTCTACGGGTGCTCGTGGAAGACAATTTCTGTGGACTGGAATCTAGAGAATGCTAAAGTGATTCTGGTATTTTACTGACCTCTGCAGGTCGTTTTCTATCAAGACAGTTAAATAGAGGCAGTTGCCAGAAAAATAAAAAAAATAAAGTCCCTAAGCAGAAAGCAATTCTGGTATTTTACTGGCCTCTGCTGGTCGTTTTCTATCAAGACAGTTAAATAGAGGCAGTTGAACAGAAAAAACAGTCCCTAAGTGGAAGCAGTCAAGTCCTAGGGCTGATCTCAAGAGCCCACAAAGTACATACACATATAAGTATATACTAAAGTATATAAGTATATACTGAAGAATATACAAGAGGTCTCGAATGCTCGACCTAAAAATGAAAGTCAGTCATGGTGAATGAAGCCATTATTGAAGAGCCAAAATTGTTTGGAGGCCAATGCCAAAAACACAACTGGCTTCAGAAAGGTAGACATGTTCAGAAAATAGTCCACAGAGTGAATGGTAGTCACACACTGGAGGAAATTAGGTTCTGCATCTCTTGCTGGTGGTGGTGGAGGTCTTGCTATCCTCTCCTGGTAGTCCGGATGAACGTGTACTCCTGTGGAGAGCAGATGGATCCACAGTTGCAGGGACTGAGATGGGTACAGGTGTTTTCTCTTGTGGCAGGACCTCCCTTTCTGTGGCTGAGGCAGATGTACTTGGCCCAGATGTTGTTGGACAACAGAAAGGGGAACATGGTGCTGGAAAAACCCTGCCCATATGGGTGTACATGTCACGCAGCACCCCAGTCAAGTAGCCCAAATTGGAGTTCAGAATCTCTATTGATACATTGTACTCCCTCTGCAGCTGCTTCATGTCCTCGAGCTTTGTAAGTACCTGGCCCATCATGTCTTGGGACAGATGGATGGATCCGTACACTTACTACCTGCAAGCACGGTGGCAGGGTGTATGATGCTGCACCAACTACCAGTGCTTGTTATAGTCAATTCAAACAATACTTCGTATGATACTTAACGACCAATGCCCACCTCCCGAAACCTGCCACCGACTAAGGTTTCAAATACATCCAGAAAACACACAATATGAGAGAGGCATCGTTATTGACAAAAAGTTTTTTCGGGTTCAAATCCCACAAATGATGGAGGACGGTGATGACAGAAAAGGCCAGTCTTTCAACTAGTTGATTCTGAAGATGCTTTTATTCACAATTAACTACACATCAGCCAACGCGTTTCACCCTTGCGGGCTTCTTCAGGGCAAGCAATTGTGTTCACACCATTGACAAGGATCTCCTAAAAGTAATGGCCCAATTCGGTCGGCACTTATGAACTTGTTAAATTTTGGTCGTTGAGTCTTAAAATATTTATTCAATATATGTTGGTCCGTAATAACTTGTCCCCTTCAGGGACATAGGTGTGTTGCGCGTTTAATCGCCAGCCTCTTCATGCGGCCATATGGGAGACTCGTGATGCTTCCGGAGTTGCGGAATTGTGAATAAAAGAATCTTCAGAATCAACTAGTTGAAAGACTGGCCTTTTCTGTCATCACCGTCCTCCATCATTTGTGGGATTTCAACCCGAAAAAACTTTTTGTCAATAACGATGCCTCTCTCATATTGTGTGTTTTCTGGATCCCTACACTTGGTCGATGGTGGGCTGGGTGACAGGGAACCCAGTGGCCTCACTATGCTGGCCCACAGATTCCCTCCCATGACCCCTACACCCACTACCATATGCCCTTGATCCAGTGTGCCCCATCCCACTGGGTCCTGGCTGGAATGGAGGTAGTGGCGCAGTTGTCTCAACAGCAGCTATAACTGGGGGGAGCATAATATTGGTGTGATGTTGGTTTGAACACAGGAAGCCTAGGTATCCTTAGGCTGAGGTTTTGTAACAGCTAGGGTGCGAGGTATAGGTGTGAGCCGAGTGAGACTCACTGGAGCGGTCTGCCTAGGCAGACCAGGTGGACCAGGCCACTCCTCTTCATCCAGAATTTCAGGAGTGGAATCCTCCCTGGAAGCTTGATCCTGGTCTGGAGTGAAGGTATCCTCAGTGGCAGATGTTTTGCCACGTGCTCTGGCTGTTGTGCCTATTATGAATGACAAAAAATAAATAAATAGAAAAAGTGTGGATTACACATCCAATGAGTTTTAAGCACAAAATGTAGCAGCGTAAGAGGGAAAAGGAATTTAATATCATGATTATACCGTTTAGTGGTATTGTAATTAATTACATGAACAGTTTAAATTTCAGACAAAAGTACTTCAAATAAACAGGTAAAATGAAATTAGTAACTTTACATGAAATCTACCAGCCATTCAACACAACACAGTAGGGAGAGGAGAAAGGTGACATTAACCACTCTAAGACCTAGGAGGCTAAAATACAGGCTTTTCACACATCTTGGAAGGACGTTTAGCATTAGTCATCATATAAACAGTGCAGAGTACATTTTTCACTATATCATTTATATTCAGCATACAAATTTACATACCTTAACATTTTTAGGTTAACAAACTTTGATTTGTGAAACTAATTACATCAATTCTATAACATGACAAGATAAGGACAACATACAAAATTCTACACAAACAATTTTCAAAAGAGAGCATCAAATAGATATTGAACAATAAATAACACTTTACCATATGTGAAAATATGATAGAAATGAGAGAATGAGCAAAATTGCATTGTAATATTCTTTTCACAAAACAGAAACAAGGCATCGTGGTAGTTGTAATTATTTCAAGGAAACATACCCAACACTTGCAAAATTGTAGCTTGAACATACCCAGTGAAAATCTGCAGAAAAATAGAACAGACATTTACTATATGGAACACATATATGTAATGTGTTATTTGGTGTACAAACACTTACAAGCACCAGAACATCATGTGAAGTGTAATAGAGAATGAAACCTGTAATCTTAAATACAACACCATACATTCAAACAAACATGCCAAACAAGATGTTACTGATATATTTAGGTTTCTATGGTAAACAAATGTGCAGAACACATTAGCACAGCTAACTTCAAAACAAACAGGACATTTTGGTTTAGTGACACATTGAAAAGTTTAACCTACTAGTCTCCACTCCACCAGGGATTTCTGTCAGGCCTTTAGGATGTAGGATCTACCAGACCTTTTCCTACCAGGGAAAGAGTTGTAATGGGGGCTGGGAGAACCACCGCCAGTCCTCTGGGCCTCCAGGTAATGCTTTGAGGCCATTGGAGGCCATGGACCTCACTCTACCCCGAAGGTCAATCCACCTCTTCCTAATTTCCTCCTGTGTGTGCTAGTTGTTTGCTACAGCTTTTACTCTGTCAACTATTCAGGCCCACATTTGCCTTTTCTGAGATATGGTTGTGTTTTGTACTTGGGCTCTGTTAGATTTGGGGGCCTCTAGTTGGCAGAGGTAGGTACCTTTGACCAAATAGGGACCCTTGCGTCTAGTCAGGGTAAGGGGGATACACTCCTAAAATAACCCCTGCTCACCCCCTTGGTAGCTTGGCACGAGCAGACAGGCTTATCTCAGAGGCAGTGTGTAAAGCATTTGTGAACACATACAGTAACCCAGTGACAACACTACAGATGGACACCACACAGGTTGTATATTAAAAATAAGTATCTTTTATATAGATTTAACACAAGACCATAAACGACAAAAATCCACAATACTGTACTTCAAAAATGGAAGAATTAGCTTAGTTCTCTTAAGATGTAAAATGCGACACTTTGAGTTCAATGTACCTTAGAATGCGTAACGCTATACAACGAAAGTGTTGCAGGTAAGGTGATGCGTCAGTTCCTTACACGCAAGAACGGTGATGCGTCGAGTCCCTACTGATACATAGGGGATGCGTCGGTTCTTCTCGGCGTGGGGAGGTGATGCGTCGGTTTCTTACTTCGCTTCCGTGGCGATGCGACGAAGATCCGGTGCAATGAAACAAAGATGGTGTCTTCTTCTTGATGCGACACGATGCGTGCACGCCCATCGGCCGTGCGGCAACTCAGCGATTTTTCTGAGCTGCGACAGGCCCTGCGACACGCTTCCCGGTGATGCAGCGGCGTCTGATGCGACGTCGATCCTCTTCTCCGGCGATGCGAGGCGCTTCAGCGATGCGATGCGACAGCTGCAGTGGCGACACCCTTCTTCAGCGATGCAACGACAGCGGCTGCGGCGGCAACACGCTTCTCCGATGATGCAGCGGCGTCTGATGCGAGGCGCTTCTGTGTTGAGAAGCGACAGCGGCGACACCCTTCTTCAGCGATGCGATGACAGCGGCTGCGGCGGCGACACGCTTCTTCTTCGTGAGTCGCGCTTCCAGCTCCTTGAGGCATGCAGTCCCTCAGAAGGCCCAACACAACAGCAGGCACTTCAAAAGAACTCTTGGGGAGCTGATGGGTGACGTCTGTTGTCCCTGAGACTTCAGCAGGAGGCAAGCTCTCTCTCAAGCCCTTGGAGATCCTTTACAAGTTGAATTGAAAGTAGCACAAAGTCCTTTCTCCTTTCCTTGGCAGTCAGGCAACCACTGCAGGCCAATCCCCCAAACAGCACTCAGCATAGGGATAGTCTCCTCCTGCAGTCTCTCTCTCTGGTTCCTCTCCTCAGCAAAGGTTCTTCTTGCTTCCCAAAGTGATCTAAAGTTCTCGGGTCTGGGTCCCCTCTTTTATACTCATATTCTCATTGTTCTCTGAAGGCAGAGAGGCCTTTGCCTAGTCCAAACCAGTTCTGGTCAGTCCTGGAGCACTTTGTTGACAAGACTCCTTCTTTCCTTTCACAGTGTAGGCCAGGGACATCAGACGCACCACAGGAGGTGCAGCCAGCCCTATTCAGGTCCCAGGTGCAACTCCTCCCACCCATCTACATGCAGATCTCTCTATTCAGCCCTGGGCTGACTCACCCTGTCTCCTGGAATCCCCCAGCCCCTATCATTCACAAACCACACATAAAATACACAACCTAGTAGAGGCAGGCTTGGATAGTTAGGTAAGAAAATACCTACTTTCTAAAAGTGGTATTTTCAAACACAGAATGTTAAAACCAACTTCACTAAAAGATGTATTTTATCATTCTGAGTCCAGGCATACTAAATTCGTTTTTCTACCATGTTCCCTGGGTCAGTTAGGATTATAAGATGTAATAATCAAACTGCTCATTCTGGCCTATGGGGAACAGGTAGCCTTGCAATAGTGAAAAACGAAAATGGCTGTAATTCACTATTAGGACATGCCACACACACCAGGGCATCCTACCTTATACTTACAATGCACCCTGCCCTTGGGCCTACCATAGGGGTGACTAATATGCCTAAAAGGGAAGGTTTAGGGACTGGCAAGTGGGTGCACTTGCCCAGTCAGCATGGCAGTACCAGACTGCACACAGGCTCTGCAATGGCAGACCTGAGACACACTTTTACAGGCTGCTTCTGTGGGTGGCACAACCAGTGCTGCAAGCCCACCAGCAGCATTGGATTTACAAGCCCTGGGCACACTCAGTGCACTGTAATAGGGTCTGACAAGTAAACCAATCCATCCAATCATGGAGTCACTAATCCATACATCAATTTATACCAGAGAGCATATGCACTTTAGCACTGATCAGCAGTGGTAAAGTGCCCAGAGTCATAAAACAGCCAACAACAGGTCAGAAAAAATATAGGAGGAAGGCAAAAAGTTCCGGGATAACCCTGCAAAAAGGGCCAAGTCCAACAGGCTCCAAACAATTGTGGCTCTACTCAGATAATTTCATCCACCATGACTACCAATTCTCCCTCTGCAAAACGGGTATTTCTCTTCCCTGCTATTATAATGTAATTAAATTAAATGAATTTGTGAACCCACAAGTAAAAGAAAATGAAGACGTAAAATGTACAAGAAACAGAGGGAGCCAGCTGTGCTGGAATGGCAAAGTATCATGTTCTGAAATAGAGTGTGTTTTATGCAGGTGCAAGAAATTGGGCAAAACACATCAGGTGTGTGATGCTAGCATACATCCTACTGCCACAGGAATAGTCCAAGGTTGACCGCGTCCCTGCCATGGAATCACTCTGTCGTAGCTAGAACACTGCCAGCACAACTGTGACATCTAAATTGGCTTGACGCAATGCTGCCACCCTTACGGCGACAGAGTAATGTTAGCCAGCAGAGAAGTCCGTCGCGTCGAGAGCAGGGACCCGCTTACGTGACGGAAAACAATCTGTTGATGTGGACGGCGGTTCAGCCAACACACATCTAAATAGGATGGGCGGGATTCCGTCAGCTTGGTGAAGTACTTGTAAACTCCACCACGGATGCACAACAGTAATCCCGTCAAGATCTAAATCAGGCCCTTAGTCTTGAGACTAAGAAAATGAATACGATCTTGTGTAATGTCATTTGGTGATCATGTAAAGCATTCTAATGCCCGTGGGGCGTGTTCGCTCTATATACAAAAAAGAAAAATTCACAAAACAAAAAAGATATTTTTGGGCCAAATAGTATTCTTTTTATCACCTTTAAGAGAAATGAAGGTTGAGCACAGTCGAGTGGTGTCAAACTACGACCCATGAGATCAAATACAGATCACTGCAGTGCTTGAATCAGTTCATTGAGCCATCAGACCCAGAATGATCAAGAGAAAAGCTGCACAGTCTAGTGGCCAGCACTGCACTGTGTACTTCAAAATAAAAGTGATATAAGATGGAATTAACATGCAAGCATGCTGAAGATTAGAATAGCATACACTCTGTTCACACATTGGGGGAGTTAAAAAAGCAGAAGATACCTGAGGCTTGTGCTTTGCATTCATCTGTATGTAAAACAATTGTGTGTTCCACATAACTGATCTAAACATAGTTGTACATTTAGAGCTCGCAATTTCAATGACTGAACTGTAACCAGTCTATCAGCTCCCCACCAGTGCATGTATGTGTTTATCCTCACTGCCATGCCTCTCTTCACTGATGAATATCAGTAGCATAATGATGCTTTCAATTGCAACATGGCTCCGTTACATGCTGTCACTTGCCGTGACAGATCATGGGATCAAGTCCTGGTAAGGAGAATTGGGGTCCTTTACCACAGGAGCTGTACTGTCAGACATACCACTGACTAGTAAAAAATGTAATATTGCAGCAAATGGCGAGACCAGTTTCACCTACTCTGAGTTCTAGTCTTCTTCATCACATTCCTATGTTCCCACCCTTCCTAAAAAGATATATTGGGGCATATTTACAAAGAAGTGATGGAGCGCAGCGTTAGCCTTCTTGGCTTAATGCCGCACTCCGCTACTTCTGAAACGCAGGGCGGCACCGTATTTACAACACTAAGGTGCAGCCCTGCATTTCCCCCTGCGCTGGTGCTAATTTCCGCTGCCTAATGCCCTTGCAGGCACCCTTGCACAATAGTGCAAGGGTGCCTGCGTTGGGGAGGAATGATTGTTTATGCACAGAAAGGTGTCCCTTCCTGCACATAAACAATCTTAAATGGTGATTTGTAACTTCTATGTGTGCTGTTTTCTACAGCACACATAGAAGTTGCAAATCGTCAATGATTGTTTATGTGCAGGAAGTGGCACCTTCCTGCACATAAACAATCATGCATGGTGTTTTGCTGTTGCAATGCAGCACACATAGAAACAGCAAAAATGAGGAGAAATAAAGCATTTCTCCTCGTTTTGCCATGTTAAGACCAAGAATCAATGGGTGCTGCAGCAGAATGCCCACTGAAACACCTATTGCCCACCCCTTTCACGCTAAGTGTAGCGTGAAAGGGTACCTTATTTACAAGGCAGAGTTAAGCCATATTAAGTGGCTTAGCACTGCCTTGTAAATAAGGCGAAGCCCGCATCACCACAGGAACGTCGAAAAAAGTGACGTTCCGTGGCGATAGGGGTGTGTAAATATGGCCCATTATTTCTTACTAGGAGTGTGGGAGCACAGATCTTTTATTTTCTTTTTGTTTTCTTGATAGCTTGATATTACAGGATTATGAAGGGAGTGACAGGTCAGTATAATACTGCCTCTGAAAGACGAGCTAGGACAGGGAACTCAAGTAGGTAACAAAATATATTTTTTTATTGGGCTCGGATAGGCTACTTTTTATCTGTAGGACGAGATAAACCTCAATGCATAAGGACTCTGATGATGAAAACTAGAATTCAAAGTATAGAAGTAAGTAATACAGGCATTGCAATCCAAGTACTCCACTGACCCTGGGAGTCAGTCAGGACAAAAGCTAATCCTTTTCTAGTAACAAGCCTTAAGTACAATAGAGAGAAAAGTAGAAACAAAATGCTCAGTTTAAAGAAAATACACTTCCTATCACAAAATCATCAAATTTATTAGGCAAAACAACTTGTCTTCCCGACGTAGTTATCCTCCTCTTCTGTCCAGCACCATCAACTCCTGACTCAGCTTCTTGTGGCATGAGACATCTCCTCACATGCGAGCCTTTCAAGACAACATCTTTTAACCCACTTGATGGACCACTAGATGAATTTTGCATGTTAGGATCCTTATTTGGCCCCATCTCCTCTCTGCTAAAACTTCTTCCTTCCCAATTTGAGCACTGTCCATGAGCCAATTCTGCTTCCTTCTACCACGACTTCTAATATTGACCTCATTTTCAAAGTTATTGCACTTAACTAATTTGCTAAAATGCCAAACTTCATCATTACTCAACTTGGCAGAATTAGTAAATACTTTCACTACTATGAAGGTTCCTTTGAACACACAACTATCTTTAGCCCTTTCCCTTTGTTCCTTCACCTTAACCCAATTTCCCCCGTTAAGTTAAACATCTTTCACACCATGCCTTGCATCATAGTCTCTCTTGTACTCGTGCTTTCCTTATATTATCTTTCACCTTCTCTAAGGGCCGATTTTCCACTCAGACTACCAAAACAATAAGCAAAGTCAAAGAAAGCTTTATTTCGGCCGTATGGCCATAAAAACACATAAAATAATGCAAATACATTTTATACAATAATAAATAACAAATGTTAAAATAAAATGTCGTCATAAAGCTAAGAATGCAGGTCCAATTTGTACATGGTTTTCCGGATCAGCATTGACTATGCTCCCTTTTGGCAGTTCTAGTACCAAAAGTAGTGCAGGCAATATTCAACAATGGATATGTATGCTACATCTTGACAAGAGGACCTGCAATATCCCATGTTATTAGTGATTGCCATTGCATATACATAAAACTCAAATCAATTGATACATGATAACATTTCTGACTTTAACTAATGGCCCAAGGGCGTATATTAAAAAACATGTTAAAAATGATTAAAATATAAAATATTTTAGGAAAAGAAAAGAAAAAAAAGCAACCCAAGGGAGAAGAATTTACGGGACAATGTTCGAGCTGTAGAAGTATGCAGGCATAGCCTAACTACATATCTAATGTGTAAGGTGAGCTAGGGATTTTCCAAATTATTTTTCTTTAAAATGCTCCTACGAATGCACCACATCGCATAGAGAAACCTGGAAATAACAAACACATATAGTGGGTCCATTTCATATTTGATGAGCCTGAAAACCTCAATGTAGTGTCTAATCCCCAGATTTCTGCAGAGCTGGAACACCCACTTAGCCCTTGGCCTACTATAGGCGGGGCAGAAGAAGAGAACATGTAGTTCTGTTTCCTCAACTGTATCACACCCTGGGCAATCTAGTTTGAGAGCCCCCTGCCATTTATTGGTAAATGCTCGGAGCGGGAGCACCCCATGTCTAAATTGGAGGAACAGTTTCTTTGCCAAGAGTGGTTGGATACTGTCAAGTACCAACTCCAACTTATATTGTTGTTTGAGATCCAGAAACCTGGAGGTCAAGCTACTTGTATTGGACCTCTGGCATAATTGGACCAATTTATATTCCCTGTAGAAGACAAGTAAAGCTTTTTTGGGAATTGTGGGGCAGATCTCTTCGGGTGTTGACCACATATTTGCCCTCCCCAGTGCCTGGCAAGTATTCCTAATATGGGCTAACCATGGTAGGTTCCCTGCACCCAAGATGGTCATGACATCCTTCAATTCCTCCCTGTAGTTAACCAACTCTGGTGTACTCCAGAGGCGGCGCCAATATAGAAGTGGTCTAGAGGCAACTACATCGGCTATGGGACCAATCCCCAAGTCCATCCTAAGTGGTGTTAATGGGGTGCTCTTGGGGAGGCCCAGCAATTGCCTGAGAAATAAATTCTCTGTCATGGATAGCAAAGTTGGTGGGCAATGACCCCATAGCTCTGCCCTGTATAGTGAAGCTCCCCTAGCCTGTATTTTGTAAATTTATGCTGGTGGGCCTATCAGTTTCTGTGAGCAGTTTTTGTGTGTTTTTAGAATGCCCCCAGTAGACTGGGTCAATTTTAAATTGGCTTTCTTTACTAGCGACCCCCAGTCCATCTTATCATTTAGTGTAATCCCCAGATAATCAAAAATGGACACCCTCTCAAGGGCCCTACCATCCAGTTGAGGGTGTGGGCAATTGGTGACATTAGCATGGAAGACCATGTATTTTGTTTTTTGGAGATTAATCTCCAAACCCCTTTTCCTGCAGAAGGTGCTGAATTCCTCAAGTACCCGCTGCATACCCATAGATGGTTTAGAGAGTAGCAGCGTGTCGTCCGCAAACATAAGTGCTGGGATTTTGCGGTTCGCCAACCTTGGGGCATCTATATCTTTCCCTGCTAATAAGGTTTCAACTAGACCATTTAAAGAGGGAGAACAATGTCGGGGCCAAGACACATCCCTGTCTCACCCCTTTCTCTACAGGGAAGGGAGCAGTCAATTCACCTTTTTTACCATATCTTATTCTCGCGTAATTGTCTTGGTGCAGACGTTTCAGCTGGTAGCAAAGATAATCAGGTACTCCCATGTTGAGCAGTATGCCCCATAGCTGATCTCGCTGAACCATATCAAATGCGGATTTAAGATCCACAAATGTGAGATAGAGGCTGCCACCCTCTAAAACCACAGTTTTCCAGTGGATCAGTTGCAGTCTAAAGATCTGGTCGATAGTCGAGGTCTTGGCCCTAAATCCAGCTTGTAAGGGTGTTAATACATTGTTCTCTTCTATCCAGGATTGCAGGCGGCCCAGTAGCACTCGAGTAAAAAAAAATTGGGTAACATCTATAAGGCTTATTGGGCGATAATTAGCTGGGTTAAGCGGTGTACCTTTTTTATAAATGGGAATGATTTCTGCCCCTGCCCAGGTCGGGGGCAGCGCCATGCCTTGTAGAATGGCGTTAAATAATGACCATAAATAGGGAGCCCAAACTACTTGTTCAGATCTAAATAAATCTCCAGGAATCCTATCTAGCCCAGGTGCTTTTGCTGGGAGTATGTTACCCAGAGCAACTGTGATCTCCTTCATTGTGCAAGGGGGAGCTTTCAAATTTGGGGGATTTACTTCTGGATAGCTAATACTTCCCTAACAGCTTCAGCTTCTTCTACAGACCTCGAATATAAGGTTTTAAAGTGAGATCTCCAGACTTCTTCCCCCAAATTTGGACCAATAGCTGATTGACCTTCAGATTTCCCTGTCTTAACTAGATTCCAAAAGCCTCGCATATCACGGTTGTCTAAAGCTATTTTTATTGCTTCCCATTTATCTATTTCCCAATTAGTTTTTGCTCGAGCTATAATTTTTTTATATTGGGCCCTGGCTTCCTTTATTCGTGGTTTGTCATTCGTTTTGATGGAAATTAGCAAAGCCTGCTTGGCTTCCCTGCATAATTTGTTGTACCATGGATGCTTGGGTTTGGGGTTCAACCTGATCTTGTCACTATTATAAAAAAAATTGTGCCAATGTGGAGAGCAAATTCTGGTGGTTTTTTTCCATCGCCAATTGTGATGCAGAGCCATAACTAGTTATAGACAATCGATGGGCTACTTCTAAAAAGGGAGCAATTTGTTGGTACAAAGTAGCCACTTTGTCCGTTGATTGTGCAAAAACACCCCAACGTACCCTCCCCCCTCCTTCAGTCGATACTAGGTTTGAGGTGGAGAGTGAGGATGTGCTTTGGGGGTCCTTAGACACAGTAAGGTCTATTTCTAGGGCCAGCGGGTTATGATCGCTTTCATGGCGGGAGCTAACCGTGAAATCCATAGTCTTATACCATAATTGGACATCTACCAAGATATAATCTATTATAGATGCCTGTCCCGGCTTATTAAAAGTACAATTCCCAGGGCTATCGGAGGGGAATCGGCCATTGCAGGCCCTTAGTGAGTGGCTGAACGTAACTGCGTTCATCTGTAAAACTAAGGGAGTCCATGCCCGTGTTGGCTGGATATTGGTTTCTGGGATTGACCAAACCGAGTCTTCCTCACTTGTAATAGTTGTAGTGAGGCCATTCAGGGGCTCGAATTGACAGTTAAAATCTCCGCCTATGATTACGTAACAGTTCTCTGGTATAGTGTAGAGAAATGTAGTAAGGCAGTCGAGCGTCTGAGAGGTGTGTCCCTGGCTCACTGGTCGAGAATAAACATTGATTATTGCAATCTTCAGAGAGTTGTTAAACGAGAGAAGAGTGCACAGAATGTCAGGGGAAAGGGTCTCTAGCATTTTAACAATACATCCCAAATGAACGCCAACCCTAGTACATAGACCCCCCCGAGGGTCTCCCCCTAGCCCCCTGAACGGCTGGAATACAATATGAAACGTAACCCACTCTGTATAAATCTGTCCTAGACCATGTCTCCTGGAACAGGCATAGCTCATGTTTATCTACAAAATCTCCCCAGTCTGGGAGGTCCAATTTCGAGCTAAGACCTGCTATATTCCAAGATAAGATCCGGGTGTTTTGTGGTTCATCTATATTAACTAACAAGGTCTGAGGGGTGCAACTTTCCTGTAGTGGGACTTTCTGTATCTCCTTTTCATTCTTCCCTAGCCCTCCCCCTAGACTACGTTCATAAGCCCAGATTATATTACTCAGGGGGGTAGGAGTATGGCTTGTGGCAACCACCTCACAGGTTTTCTCAAAGGCATTTTTTCCCTCCTTCGTCCCTTCATTCCTTGGGGAATTGACGAGCTGTGTGTTCCCCCGTTTATCCTCGTTATTCTCAATGGGCCTTTTATTGGTGGAGTTTAGTCAATCTACCAGATCCAGAGAACTGAATCTGTTATTGACAGGGATATTATACGCCATTGTTTTTTGGCGTTCCCAGCCCATGTTTGACATGGCACCATTCTGCTCACTTGTACCCCAGTTCTTATGCAAAGTTCCCTCTTTTTCAAGTATAGGCCTAAAGGGGTAGAAATATCCCAAAGGCAGAGAGAGAATGCCCCCTAATTCCCTTGAGTGGCCCCAATCCAAAATATGTTGGACCGTCCGGATATCTCTGAAATTGATCACCACACAATCCCCGGGTATGTCCTTTCGTCTCTGTCCCAGCCAGCTAACCCTACGTGTGAATAAGATTTCGCTTTGTTCTTGATAGGGGAGAGGCCTAAATTTATTCAACCAAAAAGTGGTTTTATTTTTGAGTTCTGAGTGTGTCTCCACTTGGCCTATATCCACCTCTGGTACACCAGCTAAAATGACAACATAGGGAATGGATGCTGGGGGCAGATCAATACAAGGAAGTGGGGATTTTGTATCCCTTGGTTTAGAGTGTGAAATGGTCCCGGTGTGAACATCATGATTACCTCATATTTGGTGCTTATTAGGTGGGCCTGATGTTGTTGCTATATGCCTGCTGTCATGTGCAGTCTCGGGGCGATGTAGAGGCCTCTGCTGAGGATTGACTGGGTCCTGGTTCTGTGGAGCAGGTGGTATAAACGTGGGAAGTGCGTTCTTTTGCACGATTGGATTAGGCCCTACAGATGGGGGTGGTTCACTTGGGACAGGTGGGTCTACCTGATTTTGATTCAAAGCCAACTTTGGGGATGAGGATTTAATGGACTCAATTGTATTGAAAATAACATCTACTTTGCTCTCCCAAGAGTCCATTAGTGTTGATAGATTGTCAATGCGTCTCATTGCATAATCAAGTTCGGATTTTATAGCCAAAACAACATGTGCTTTAAGTTCCATTATCAAATTAGATGCCCACGACGGGAGTTCCAGTGTTTTCTGCCAGCACTCATCAATGCCTTGTCCACCTAGAGGCTGGTTGAGTAGCATACCGGGGGTTTGTTTTGCCTGCCTTCCTCCCTTATGTGTGGCTTGTTTTCGTTTCCCCCCTTTCTTTTTCGCACCGCCTCCTGCAGGGATCGGAGTGATATGACCAGAGGCTATATTTTCTTGTACACTTGGGGTTCCTGGGTTTGGAATCGGATTTAGTATTGAGAGTAAATGCGAAGTCTCTGGTTCCGTAGATGTTGGGCTGAGGGCAAGGATCGGTGTTAAAGAGAGACGTCTCTCGGTGCGCTCAATTTCGCTAGATACTGCTCCTATGGCCCGCTGAAGCATTTTGTCAATTGCGGTCGGTTGGGCAGCGGGAGTTGGCAAAAGGGCTTTCTGCCTGGTGGTAGGCTTTGTCGCTGGGGAAGAACGTTTGCCCATAGCTGTTTTAGATCCCAACCTCTCCAGTCCTCGCCAATGGTTTGGAGTGTTGTTAACTTCCAAGGTGCAATAAGCACAAATCAAAACCTTGTTCGTTACCCATAAAGAGAGGAGAAGTAGGGCCCTAAATGACGTACATAACACCTCAGACACATCTGTGACAACCATCGACTTTAGCAACCCTGAAACATCTGCAACTCAATCTGTCAAATATAAATGGTTTGGTGGGAGAGCTTTCTGCTTTCAAAGCACCATCCCATGGAATGCCATGGCTTAGTACCCAAGGCAGGGGAGTAACTCAGACGCCTGCAGCCTGTGCGGCACATTGGTGGGGGCACAAAACTCCAGTGTGCCCCATTCAAGCCAAGGCCACTGAATATATGTGAGATATGGGAGACTCGTGGTGCCCTCACCACCTTCTGCAGGGGACCCCATCATTTTGCATAATGCCATAAAAAAAACTACTTGTTTTTAATAGCTTCAGGCCCCAGCACACGCCAACGTGTTTAGAATAAACATCTGACTGCTGCTACGTCTGGTTGTTCTGGGTTCTGCAACATCGACTGCTAGAAGTTGTTAACTTCCACTTCTCCATTCCTGTCTTCTTTTCACTTTAAAACCACTAGAAAGTGATACTAAAGTGATAAGTAAAACGTACATAAATGCTGGAATACCTATTGAAAGGTGCATTTTAAATTAAATAAATACGTTGACGTAGGTATGTCTTGTACCAATTCACTCTTATTTTAGTAACGTGGACTGCTCAGAGGTAATAGTGGCATTCTTCAAAGACTTATTCAGACAATATGAAATTAGTAGAGATACATGGATTCCATCTTCAAGAGGCCTCATGAGTAATAGAGAAATTGAAGCATTATCTTGCTTAAGGATTTTCGTAGAGGCAATTAGTGAACAAATAAAATTCAACTACACTAAGGGGTTATTCACAAAGGTATATTACACATTTGTGAAATTTACATGTGTAATTTACTATTACACTTGTACTACTTTACTACTTTGAGAAATTCACAAAATCTGAGTGTAAAGTTACTACAAAGTCTAAACTTACATATCCCCACCCCATGAAAAGAGGGAAGAGCCAAACTTACAAATGTGAAGTTACTACTGCCGAAAGGGAGCTGTAGTACACCGAGCACCACACATGGCCAACAACTGATATTGTAACACCCTCCCATAGAAAATAATGGAGATAAAGTCTTTAGGAAATAATGTGAACTTAAGAAAATATCTAAAGATAGTTTGATAGAAAATCCTAACATAAAAAACATTTTTTTAACATATTGTAAAAACCTTTTTGAATTTAAAAATGAATGTATATGTTCTATTAAAATATAATTAAATCAGTTTGAATTCATTCTAAGCATCATTTTTAATCATCACTATTACACAATAAAAATATAATTATTTTACTTTGTGTGGATTTTTTTAATTTAACTTTCAGAAAAATATTTCTAATTTAATATATTTAACTTAATTGAATTTTGAATTCAAAATTAAGTTACCAATTCATTAGCATTTGTTTCTTTTGTTCTACTTTTAAAGTAGATATATACGATTAATTGACATTAATACTTAACATAAAAATATATACATATATATTTTTTTTAATTTTCCCTATACTTTACCATACAGCGATCTGTCATCAGGGTGAAGATCTCCCTATAGTACAGTACAGGGACAACTTAAAATATTTATTAAAATATGAATAATTAGTATAAGTATATGGCATTTATCTATATTTTTAACTAGTTAAAATAATTTAATTTAGGTTATCATTATTACCTATGGGGTTGTCTTTCTTTTGGCACTATGAGGCTGGCAGACGCAAGGCAGCCTGATATTTTTTGCACTCCACCGTTTCTGAACGTTTAACTTATAATGTAATGCCGTTTTCCTTCAGGAGAGCTGGAATTCACCGGAAATGTGTAATAATTTCAGAGGTGATCCTCTCAGGGGCACATGTCTGTGCGGATAAGATGAACTAGTGGCATTAATGATTACAAAGACATCTCCTGCGGTGGCAATGATTCTTCCTCTAGTCCTGAAGCTTGGAATTATATACTTAGGTCACGCTCGTTACCAGCTTCAAGGAAATGCCCACTCTTGGGTCTCTCAGGTGCAGAAATGGATACATATGTTCCTGCAACTGTGAAATGTAAGTTTAAGAATGCACGCACACGCCTTTGGCTTTTAGGAATGCTTTCTTAACCTATATACTGACACCTCCTCTGCATTCATACCGCGACAAAAGTTTATTGGTGTTGCCTGCCACAACCTCAAGGAAATATTTACACAAATAAACTTAGTTTTACAGTTTTGCCATGTTAATAATTTAGCAAGGGCACATTAAAAGAAATTATTGACCATAAAAATCGAAGATTATATCACACTTTCTAAATACAGCTTTTATGTGCTTGATCAGAGTGCTTCAAACAAAATATTTTGGTAGTTTGTTATAGGAGTAATTATTCGTGGCATAAAATGTCGCAGACACCACCTGCATTCGTGCGATTCAATTAAAATATTAGGCAGAATGATCTAAACTACTGCTTGACTTAACGTCATAGCAGAAAAGGGCATATGGTGGAGCTTTCTTGCTAGTTAGATATTTCCCATAGTTTCCGAAAGAGCAGAAAAATAAAATGTTTAATGGTGTACATGCCATTCTGTGATTATTGCTGCAGAGTTTTGCTTATAACTGGACATTGTCTGCATTTGATGGTCGTTCTGCTGTTCAGTTATCTCCTGTGTTTAATATTCTTTTTACAGATTGTATCTCTGAAAGTTTAGCTTTTCGTAAATGCAAAATTAAGTTACAGAAAGTCTCATTAAATGTAATTGGATTGTGGTGGGTCTAACCCTCAGATAGACGTTAAGCTATTTTCATTTATCTGTCCGTTCTCATTCTTTGCTTTGGAAAAAAAGGGCGTCTAATTGTTCTGTCCAGAAATCTTTATTTGGAAAAAGATAAATATATGTTGTCACGTTTTGAATAAAAGGTTGTTCTGTGCTTGCTGGAAAAAATAGTTTGCCCGTTAACGTTTGTAAAGCAGTATTTTTAGTCGCCTTTTCCAATTAGTATTCAACATTTACTTAATTTGAAAATGTTGCTACTTTGCCAGAAACAGAATTCTTTTTGAAATCTCATGTTTGGAGAGTCAGTTTCAACGTCAGAACCAATAAAATACAAAAACAAAATTAACAAAAAAAGCATATTTTGAAAATCTCAGCTTTCTGATATGCAACGTAGCTAGCAACATCATTGTACTCTCTGATTTACCTTTGCATATATTGAATGCACAACAACAGTGTGTTGCATTTCATATTGAAATGGTACCTTTTTCAATGTTTGTGTCTGCAGATTAAAGAAGCATTTCCCCCAAAACGTCTCATACCCCTTCCAGGATGTTAGTATTTCATATCGATGTGTTCATTTTGTGGCAGACCATTGATGGTGTGATCAAAATCGCTGATTTTTGGAGACATCTTTGAATAGGTGCCTGGAGGAGAAAAGGTCAGAGTTTGATTGTTCTCACTGTAGCAAGAGGCATTTATCACCGTCCTTCCGAGGAATTCAAAATGAGTAAGCATCATTAGGCAAAGAAAAGGCAGCATGTCATTGCAGAATACCAACTAACCAACAGCAAAAGATACATGATCATCCTCATCTTCTAAACATCATATATCATTCAATGAAAAGCACCCGTAACACTTTACTGTATCAGCTACCTTGTTGCCTCTATCAACCTACTGAGCGTTCAACTACCCCATTGACTTGAACCCAAAAGAATGAATAAATGAACGGGTTTATAAGTGTGCTACCTTCAATTGGGCCAGAGTAACATTGGTAGAGCCCAAGTAACAAGTGGATAGATAGTGATGTAGAGATGACGCAGGTAAATAGTTTCTTTATGGAAAAAGGCTATAAAGACCAGGCAGAGAGTCTTGGGTAGCCAGAAAAGACCAAGAATGGTTTTGAGACATGTCTAGTGTCTTAAACAGGTGCCCACTATGGGTTTGTCTGTGCTGTCCATTCAAGCTCCAAAGTTTTTGATGGAGGTCTTGGGTATTGGGGGTGGGGGCACGGGAAGGAAGACTACCAGTGGTCACCCCAGAAGTGGGTATCTTTTCCTAGTAAAAGTATTTCTATTTTGTTTGCATTCAGTGAAGACAATTGGCATTCATCCACTCTGAGACAGCTTGCATTCCCTTTCGGAAGTTGGCCAAGTCTTTTAAAAAAAAAAAAAAAAATTATTTTATTTTTGCAGAGCAGAGGACATAACAATATTATAATAAAGTTGGTCATCAGGAAAGAAAAAGAAAAGAAAAAACAAACACCAAAACAAATCCGCATTTTACACCGATACACATTCTATACATTTATCAACTGAAACCCTCAAAACAGGGATGAACATACCCTAGTTGATCAATATCAGTTAAAAGAGTCTGACAAAACCATATATTCGTAAATATCAAAAAACAATTGCACCTTCCCGTTACTATAGGACCCTAAAATAACTTGTGCCTAGTTATCGTCAATTATAATAAAAAATGGCAGCAGGAGTCCATTAATAACTATCTAAAACCTTCTAACTGTGCAAAAATAGCTCTATTACAGTACAATCAAATTTCCCTAATATATAGGGGCTTAAAGTGCAATGTGCTAAAGTGCTAAATTCTTATCAATATATCCCAATGACAAAAACAATCAGAACCTTTCAATTGTAAAGGCCTAAAGTGCAATGAAGCTAAAGTGCTAAACTTCCATTGATGCATCCCAATTATCAAAAAGCTTCCAAACTGCTGTAAACTTTTTTGTTGCCCCAACCCGTTTAGCATATGCTTCTTCGAATTTCCTTATCCTTAACATTTTATTTATCCATTTAGGATAAGATGGAATCTCTTCCGATCTCCAATTTTGGAGAATTAGCGAACGTGCTACTATCGAGCAGATTGTAATGCACTCCTCTTCGGCTTTGGTCAAATCTGACCTTACTTTAGAAAGCCTGAAGAGAGCCACTTCTGTCTCGGGGTCGATCTTTTTTTTAATAGCCTGGCTTATTGCTAAAAAGATATTACTCCAAAAAGCTTCAAGCTTCAGGCATGTAAAAAATATATGAAGCCAGTCCCCCTCACCGTGGGACTGGCATCGAAAGCATTTATTAACCACTTCCGCATGGCGCTTGTTTAACTTTTTCGGAGTGTAATAAGCCAGCCACCATGACAAAAAGGCCATTCTTTTAAAATTGGCTGCTCTCAGGGCCTTACTTCCTACCTGAGCTATAGCCTGCCATTCTTGGTGAGAAAAGGAGCAATTGGTCTCCCGAGTTATTTTCCCCAAAAATTCATCGACCAGGGGAAATGCCCTACGTTTTATCAACAAAGAGTACCAGTTTCCTACCCTCTTTAATTTAGCTTTATATAGGGCATTGACCTGGTCGATTGGGACACCACTTGGCAGGAGATTGTATTTTTTAATAAAGTTTACGATCTGCAAATATTCCAGAAACCCAGGCTTGATTTGATTGCCAGTTCTACATAGAACCTCATCCCAAGAGATTACTGTATTAACAATTAAGAAATGGCCCAGATCCTCAAAGACACTGTCCTTCCATCTCTTAAGGCGACTGGAATGAATTTGCAGACCAAAAACCCTACATTCCTCTAAATTCAGAAAGATAAACCCAGAAGAATTTGCTTGTTTAAAAAAGGACTGGAGTCGATCAGAGTAGTCACGAATAGTCTTATAACGGGACTTTTTAGGTAGTTTAGATGTTTTTAAAAAGATTGGAATTTGTGTGCCAGACTCACAGATCATTCTTTCAAAAATATGTATCTATCCGATCATTAGGTTCCAGTAGACGTGCTGTAAGGTCTAATATAGCTGCCTCGTAATAGGTTCGGATATTTGGTAAGGCTAAACCCCTTGATTTATCTCCAGTTGTAATATGGGCAATTTAACCCTTGAGGCCTTTTTATTCCAAACGAATTCCCTAAACATTGAATCAATTTCCTTAAAAAACTTAGAGTATATTTTTAATGGTACATTAATAAACAAAAATATTAATAGGGGAAGAATTGACATTTTTAAAAGTGCTACACGACCGATCAAAGTCAATGGTAACAGGGTCCACTTATCCAGTAGGGTTTTAATTTTATTTCGCATAGCAAGATAATTCAAACTAAATAATTGTTCTATATGGTTAGAAACAAAAATACCCAAATATCTAATAGGCTCTTCTTACAATGCCTGGATTCTTAAATTGGTAGGTAAGAAGTTACAATCCGCATTTAGCATTAAAACCCCCGTCTTTTCTTGATTAATTTTATAACCTCCTATTTGTTCAAATTTACTAAATTCTAAAAGAGCTTCTTCCACAATCTGCTTTTCCAGGCATAGATACATAATTATGTCATCCGCGAAAAGTTTCAGCTTGGCCATCCCTTCGATTGGGGCTTTAATCAAGGGATTTCCACGGATTCTTATTGCTAGGGGTTCCATGAAAAAAGTAAAAAGCAAGGGTGACATCGGACACCCTTGTCTAGTTCCGCGATTTATTTCCACAACCCCTATTGAATCTCCATTAACTATAACCCTGGCATGGGCACCTTGATAAATGTTTTTCAACATATTTAATACTTGAACCGGGATACCAAATTTCCCCAAACCCAAAAAAAGTGCATCCCAGTTGACCAAGTCGAATGCTTTTTCGAAGTAATAAGAATGGGTATTTTATTATTAGTCGCATAATCAAGAGCTTGAATTAAAAACCCAGTATTAGTGGACATGGACCTTCCTGCTACAAACCCAGTTTAATCAGAATGAATTAATTCCTAAGCAATGGGGGTAAAACGTTGTGCCCAGATTTTCATTAATATTTTAAAATCTGCATTAAGAAGACTAATTGGCCTGTATGAATTAACATCCTTGCCATTTTTCCCCTTTTTAACAAAGCTAACCAATATAGATTCATTAAAGCTTGAGGGAACGGAACCTCCCTGTTTGATATTATTAAAAAGTTTTGCCAAAAAAGGGGTCAACTCTTTAAAAAAGGTTTTATGAATTTCAATTGGGAGTCCATCGGCTCCACAGGCTTTAGCGCCTGCAATAGATTTTACCACATTTATAATTTCTTCTTCCGAAATGTCTAGCTGGAGCTGTTTCACCATTAGCCCTGATAGAGTGGGAGATTAACCTCCTCAAAATAGTTAATAATTTGATTAGCTCCAGCTTCATATCTGGTAGTATATAACTGCGAGTAGTGTTCTAAAAAAACTTGAGCTATTTCTTCTTTATCTGTTAACGAGGTTCTTGTCTTAGGGTCAATGATTTCAGTGATCATGGCTGCTTCCTGTTTCGTTTTGGTAGTTCCGGCAAGCATCTTGCCGACCATTTGACTCTCCTCGTACACTCGCTGTAAATATGTTCTGGAGCTGGCAATCTCTTCTAATATAAAAAACTGCTTCAACTCGTATTTGGCCCTATCTATCTGGGCTCTGGCGTCCCCCCCAGTGGGTTGTTTATATCTTAATTTTGTTGTTTCTACTACTGCCTGCTGAAGTTTGAAAATTTTCTCACTCCTATATTTAATTTGAAAGGCGGAAAGAGCAATCATTTGCCCTCGGAGGGCTGCCTTAAACCCCCCCCAAACTGAAAAAATTTCTGCCGTGTTCTCATTTATCTTAAAAAATTCGGCAATCCACTCCTTTGTGTCAGCCACCCATTGGGGATCCTGCAGGAGGAGACGATCCATCTGCCACCTGGATCTTGGCCTCCTGCATATCCCAATTTCCACTTCGAGTTTAATAAGAGAGTGGTCAGAGAATGGATTAATATCTATGTCAGAGGTCATATAGCCTAGGGATTGCGATATAAAAAAAAAATCAATTTGGGATGCCGTATGAAATTGATTCGAGTAGCAGGTAAATTCCAATTTAGATGGATTAGCATCACGCCAAGGATCTATCAAAATATGTTCCTGTCTTAATACTTCTATCACCTTTTTGGTTTTGGGTTTAAGCTCTTTTTATTTTTATTCGAAGTATCTTTCTTTAAATCCTGAATAAAATTAAAATCGCCACCCAAAATTATTTTCCCAGGTACCCCTCTAAGTATCTCACTAATTTTTAGTAGGGCTGTGATGTCATCTACAATGGGACCGTAATAATTAATAAAATATAATCTCGTGCCATTTAATTTGGCCTCAACCCATATCCATCTCCCCTGGGGATCTCTCAGAATTTGGCCAAATTCCCAGGGAAGACCCCTGCAAAAATATAAAGCTACTCCTCTTTTAGCCAGTCCTGATGAAGCAAAAAAGGCATGCGAATACCACCTAGGAAGGAATAATCCTGGGGAATTAGTTTTTAGGTGTGTCTCCTGCAGAAATAAAACCTGCGTGTGAAAAAGAAGCTAACCATCTAATTAAAGCCCCATATTTTTGTTTATTTAATATCCCATTTACGTTAAGTGAAAGAATGCAGCACTTACTTGTCATTTTTAAACCATGTAACTGTATACCCTACCGACTACATCAATGCTTCTCACAATCCTGACCATTTTTCCCATCATATCCCTGCTACTGCTCATTTTACTACTGCTTTTACCCCCCACCAACACTCCCCTCCCCAAAATGTGGTCTCTTCAAGCCCCGCTAGCCACATTCCCCCCCCCCTTTCTCTTAATGGGATGCCCTGACCTTGCACCCTCAGTGACCGACCCCACCCAGATAACAAAGAGATTTACCACAGTGGACAGAAGTTGAAAAGCAGATTCATCTTATAACAGTAATCTCTTTCAGGAATTCCTGGGCTTCTTCTACCCGCGTAAATAAGTAAAACTTCCCCTTAACCAGCACCCTTAGCTTTGACTGCTGTGCAATGGATGCCTGAGCCCCATGAGCTTTAAATAACAATAGCAGTTTCACAAATTCTTTGCGTCTTCGCGCCGCCCCTACTGACATGTCTGAGAAAATTCGACATTTTGTACTCTCGTCAATAGCAAATTGTCTCATGTGAATAGCTTTCATTAAAACATTTTCTTTAATCCTGTAATCAGAAAAGTTAACTAGAATTGTATGCGGGTACTTAGAGTTTGGGAAAGGGTGTGCGGGAATCTCCATAGCCTCGACAGGTTTCTGGCTATTCAGCCGTCATCACGCGGATGTGCTCCTTGTCAAAGGGCTGAATGCAGTCTCGAAGTTGGCCAAGTCTTGCGTAGAGCTGGGTATCACCAGCAAATGAAACCAATGCAAGCCCGAGGATTTAACCACCTGTGCCAGAGGTTGAACATAAACATTGAACAAGGTAGGGACATCAATGAAGAACCCTGTAGAACGTTCTAGTGTAGAATGTGAAGTTGGAAGCTGTGAGTAGGAGAAATTACCTGGAAGGAGTGCTCAGACAGGAAAGAGGCGAACCAGGATAGCGCAGACCCACCTATGCCAATGCCCTGCAAGCACTGGAGTAGGATTTTATAGGACACCATATCAAATGCGGCGCTCAAAATTAGCAGAATCAGGCCTGAGGATCTGCCTCTGTCCAGGGCACTATGGAGTTACTTGGAAATCACGAGCAGTGAGGATTCCATGCTGTTTGCTGACCTAAAGCTGTTTCAGGAAATATCCAAGATATGGTTGTCTTCCAGGAACTTGGTTAGGATGTTATTATCATGTCTCTCTGTTACCCTAGCAAGAAAAGGTAAGAGAGAAATTGGGCAGACATTTTCAGGTTTGGAAGCATCCAAAGACGGTTTCTTCAAGAGGAGGATGACTTTGGCATGGCATGCTTCCAAGGGCTGGGTACAGAGGCAGATGCCAGAGAAAGATTAACCAATTCTAAAAAGGAAGGGAGGAGAGGGACCTGAAGCTTGAGGAGCAGATCTGGTTTAAGCGGATCTGCAGGTGAGGTGATAAGACTTGGCTACAGAGGGTTAGCAACTCAGGCAGACACGGGGGGTTAGCGAGTTGAGCGTGGGTGTAGAATGCTGGCAGCTGGCAGTGCTGTACCATCTAGCCTCACAGCTGGAGCATCGGAGGGGGAGTGCGAGTAGATATCCTCTATCTTGCCAGTGAAATACTCTGCTAGTTTCTTGCAGTGTGAACCGGAGGCTTCAATAGGGTTGGCTTGGTGTCTGAGAAATTGTAATCTAAAACTCTCTTTAATGTTAAAGTAGGATTTTATATTACAATTTTGAAAATGCCACTTTTAGAAAGTTGGCAGTTTCCTACCCTTAATATTTAGTGCCTGCAGCCTGTTCCTGGGTGACATGACTGGGTATAGTTGGCAACTTGACTTTGTTTATTCATCGTAGACAGCTACATAATAGAGGAATTAGGTGTGCCAGGATGGGCCATCAAAAACAAAAGTGGTGAGGCTGAGTTGGGCACAGCCCCACTTGCAACTGAATAGGCTGTGCCCTGTCTTTACACAAGGGACTTGTCACCACTGCATTGATCATGCAGTCAGCTTGGAGCCAGGGCAGGGGAGGCAAGAAGCTTCAAGCACTTCAAAGGGGATTCTTTAGAAACCTCTTACTTCAAAGAAGGCTCCAGGTATAAAAATAGGACCCTCAGATCCACTCATTAGTTCACTTTATGAACCTGCGGAAGGACTCTGAGGATAGCCTGCTTCTATGGCCTGCTGTGTTCTCCAGAGGACTGCTTTGCTGCCCCTGGAAGTACTGCTCTGCTGCCTGAAGCCTATCTCAAACACTCAGAGGTCTGCCTTGCTATCAGAGCCTTGTTCCACTTTTTGAACCCAGGACTCCAAGGGCTAGTTGGCTGGCCTTCTGATCAGAGCATCAGGGACAGAAAAGGCTCCATCCATCTTGAACTTACACCTGGACCAAGCCTGAGTGAGCCTTAACTCCCTAAGTGGTGCCCCTCCAGTCCTGGACCCTTAGTGGTGGTGTTAATTGTGACCAGATAGACCAAATTCCAAACTTGGGACTTTGCAAATCTTTGGTTAAAAACTGCTCTGAGAACTGAGAGGAGATTGGGACCAACCAGGTACGCCGGCCTGACTTCGCTGCAGATCCCACTACTTTCTTCTCCGCAACAGCAAATCCTGTTCAGTGGTCCTTTGCCAAAGGGGTACCTGTGTTGCTGGAACTCGTCGGCTGCAGCCTCCAGCTTTGTCCCAGTGGAAATTTTCGACTTCCAAAAAAGAGACTAAGTCCGAATGTAGAAATCTTCACTGCAACTTTATCCAGGGGCTCAGTGATGATGAGGCCTCTTCCTCAGACACCACCTGCAGCCTTGCCACACTGAACTTTATCTTGTCAGACAACTTTAAGCTGAAATTTCTTCTAAGTCTGAAGGGAAGCGCCGACTGGGCCCAATCCACTTCTTGTATCCAACTCTTGCTCCATCATGATGGGCCAAATCTTTTGTCTTTGACCCAGTCTCGCCTTTCTTGATGTCCACGGTTGGCATGTTGATCTTTTAGGAACTATTTTTAGCTTAAACTTTCAAAATTCATAACTCTGGTTCTACTAATTATATTTTGTCGTTTTGGTGTTAAATAATAAATTCAAAACAACTGTTTTTCTAAATTGGTGTGACATTTTTCTTGTGTTGTGTTTTCAATTTACTAATGCTCGTGTGCTGCATAAATACTTTACACATTGCCTCTGTTGAGCCTGACTGCTTTTGTGAAAAGCTATCGGAGGGTGAAGCACAGGTTAATTTAGTGACTATTTGTGGTTCACTCGGACTGGGATTATGGTTGTTGCTTGAGCAGGGTTGACACCCCTCTCAACTAACAACCAAATTACTCACATTAAGGAGCTAACATTTATTAGGAATACATTAACGGCTGTGTTGGAGTGCCCATCTGGGAGAACCACAAGCCTTCAGATCCTTCAAAGTCTTCTCCAAAGACAACCTAATACTCAATGTCTCTTTCTCCACTACTGATTTCACATCTGACATCATGTCACTTCTACACAACTTTTTGAAACATACCTGTTATGAACATACTGTCTTATTCTTGTACTTCAGCAAGGCGCTCTCACAAGAAGCTCTCTCATCCCTAATCACCATTGACAAGTCCTTCCTCACTCAATCCAACTTCCCAGAAGATCTAAAGACAGACCAAATCCGCCCACTCCTGGGGAAACCCACAGTAGGCCCTGATGGCCCAATCAACTTAACTTCAACCATCTTCTTCATGAAAACGATCTGGCTCTAGATCACGCTACAACACAGAGACAGCTACATTGCACATCATAGATGTGAATCCTAACCACAGACAGTTTTCCCCTGGCTCCTAATACTGCTGGATCACTTAGCTGGCTTCGGTACTGTTGATCATCCCACCCTCATCCACACCCCAAAGTCTCAAATAGGATTCACTGGTAATGTACTTCAATGGATCTCCTCAGACCTCCTTAGCCAAAACCACTTCATTCTCGTAGCACCTCCAGGTTCCAGAAGAACTCCATTAATGGGTAGTACTCCAGGTTTCCATCTTGTCTACCATTCTATCAACAGCGGAAGTCTCCAAGGTTCTTCTGGTCTCCCATCATCTCTAGTATCTACACAAAGCCCCTCAATAAAAACTTCAAAATTTACCAGTTCTCTGATAAAACACAGCTCTAAATCAAAGTACCCATCCCTAGGGACATCAAACATCTCAAATACTGCGTATACCTGATTCAGACTTGGATGTCCATCCCATATCTCAAGCTCAACCGCATGAAGGAAGAATTCCTAGTATTCACCAAGAAAACAAAGTAGCAACCAGTCCAAACGTGGCTCAATGACATGAATCTGGACAGTTCAACCCTGAAATTTCACCAAGTTTAAATCACTCAGATTGATCCTTGACACAGACCTCACCCTCAAGAATATATTGGCTAGAAAATCAAGATGGTTATGCACCATTTCTCTTTATAGAATAAAGAAAAATAATTCTTGCCAGAAAGCAACTTCAGAACTGCAGTTTAAGCCCTCATACTTTAACATATTTGATAGTAACACCATCCTCCACAGACTTACGGCTCCACATTGACCCTCTTAGGTGCATCCAACATGCAGCAGCGGCCTTATTACATATGATTACATCACTCTACTCTAATGGAGTTCGACCCAATGCCTTTGCCAAAAAGCACCATCTTAAAAACCAGCTGCATCATCTACCAAGCTCTCACCACCAGCTCACCTATTCCAGTGGCTGATACCAATTCACCACCAGGACACAATCATGGAGACAAAGAAGTGTAAACAAAGAGATAACATTGGAACAGGCCTTCTCCACTTATTTATCCCAGTATCTAAAACAAGATCACTACATGCCGTTCAGGGTTGGACACTTACCAGTACTCCAGACCTGGGTCTTCTTCTGCCATAAGTAAGGGAGACTGTATCTGGAAGAGATGTCACCACACACTGGAATATGTGGTGGGCAAGTGCCCTTGAAAAGTTGTCATTTTCTCAAAGAGTAAGAAGTCAAAGGCATTAAAACATAAGGAAAAACATTTGGAGATGATCCTGCAGAGAGGGCCAAGTCCAACAATCCTTATGTCTTAATTACAATCACAGGTAGCCAGACCACGTGTTGGCACAGAAACACCAAAAGTTTAAAAAAAAGGTCCCACAACAATCCACAGTGTTCAAACTAGTGTAAGAAGGGTCGGCCACCCTATACCATTTAAAAGCTATAGAACAAAGTCCCAATAAATCAAGAGTCATCCACTGTGAGTACAAAAGAGGAAAATTCAGATTTTTTTTTACGTGTACAATGGTTGCTATTTATTTTCTTCAGTTCATTTTCGCTTGACATCGCAAACCCTTCAATTCACATTCCTTAGTATCACAAGCCAGCACGTATTTCATAGAGGCCCATCTGCCTCATATATTTCTTCAGGGCTAACGTAACATGTGAGAACACATGATATATCAACCAGTCACAAGATTCTAACCATCACCAACAAATCCAAGGTGCAAGATAGAAAAGTAATAATATTCAAAGATTTTTGTAGAGGATCATGTAAAAAAGACTCAACATAATGAAAAGCATAAATTAACAAAAAACATAGCCGGTATAAACGAGAGTGGTCCCCAATAATCAATAACCTAAGATAACTAGATGATAATTCAGTGATAATAGTGCCTGAACCAGAAACGCCAGCATATTGCACCCTCACTCCTGTGTGCTAGATCTACCTGAACATGCAATATTATGTACCTGAAAAGTCAAGAAAACAATGGAAACAATTATAACAAATCTGTCTCAAAAATGTGAAGTTATCCAGAAGCAATGCTTGTTTTGCACATCTGAATTGTAGGAGTACTTGAGTGGAAAACCTTTCGGCAAGTAAGTGTCATTGCGTGCAGCATTGACAGCCGTCATGATGTCAGTGTCTATTCTCGTACTTGAACTAGTAATTGCAGCAATTGCAGCAGTTTGCCCTGTTGCTTTTGCAGCTTCATCAGGAATAGAATTCCGTTCAATGTGTATGCTAACATGCTGATGACGCAATCTGTGGATTACATGAGTCCGGGACAAGCAATCTTTCAGCTTTGCCACCTGCTCCCAAACCATCTTGTGCTTTATTGTGCACCCTTTTGAATCTCTGAATCCATTCTGGCTCCAGTAGTGTGGATATTCATTGTAGGACTGGACACAATAATACGAATCACACATTATGAGTGTCGGGAATACGGGATCCGTATTCTACAGTGCCAGTATTAGAGCCCTAAATTCAGCCAACTGCCCAGTGCAGTCACCAAGTAACTGCATGTATGTCTTCATGTGATGGAATTTTCCATCCTGCATGCACCCCTTTACAGCAGCACACGCTGCTGAATATTGGTGGTTTGTCCATACGGCAGGCTGGGCAGAACCATTAGTATATATGATGTAATCATACTGATCTAGAGGCATTATTTCATTACACAGAGGATATTTGTGTGGGTATTGCAGAAAGGCTTGTGTTTGCAGTGTAGAGTCAAATCTGTAGTCAACATCTGATACGGTGAGTGAATTAGCCCATTGTATCCAACGTGGATGTTATGCTTTTGTGTCCATGTTGCTCTCTCATGGCTAAGGTGACCTAGTCTAACGTTTTCTGCTGTATGTGGTAGGGTGCCATCAAACCAATTTCTGTGTTCTTGGTATGTTAAAGGTATTTCCATTTCTTCATACGATATGATATGGTGTGTAGTTCTTTGGAACTTCATCTTGTTTATAGTTGTGAATTAGCCTTGTTGTGTTTTCTGCTGGGAATGTAACCCATGAATAGAACACCTCTAGCTTATATGCTTTGTGAACCTCAACCACAAAGGGCACATCTGCACCTGTAAGTGTGAGACCATGTTGTAATAGCTTTTGAATAACTGCATGTCTGCAGTTCTCAGCAATGTTAAGTGCTGCTGGGTCTTCTATGTCAGACATCATCTGAAATGGAATTCAGAGAGGGTAACACAATGGGAAAATCATTTGAAAAGTTCAAGCTTGAACAACCTACAGCCAATACATAGGGGGTTACCTACTCAGCTGAGGAGGATAGTCCCTACCACCACGGACGTCTCCAGTTAGGTGGTGTGTAGGGGTCTCTGGGTATGCACGAGAGAACTACTCAGGTAATCCATTAAATAACAACCCAATCTATCAATGTTGGTGGTGCCATGTTGTACGGTTTGCCTTTCTCAGTATCAACTGTTCATTTGTTGGACAACATAAACGTTGGGATGGTTCCAGACTGATACTATGAACCCCCTCAGGATATGTTGGCCTACAGATCTGCTAGCTCACGGTGCCACCATAAATACTCCTAAACCAAGCAAGGTAGCAAAACGTTTGGGCAACCTCAGAACATGACAACCCTGACTCCCGTAGGAATTGTGGTAACAGATCTTGAACCTTTTCGCTCAGTCACTCGTGCTCACTCAGAGAGATACACATGAAATATACAAAGGGGCATTTTTGCTATTTTTTGAACCACTGTGATTCTTGTATAAAATATAAGCGCTGCAATAATTAATAGACAGAAGCAGATAAAAGTGATTAGCAATATAAGAACAGTGAAAAGGATATACGATTCCACCATTGTGCTAAGACAGTGTTTATATGCAGGCATAAAAGTACTGGGTATAGTGTACTCCTTCTATGTGATCACTAACCTAGTTGCCTAGGGTGGGTGTTCTGCCAAGAATCCCCTACTGGAAGATCTTACCCCCTATTACGTGAACGCAAAGTAAGCAGGTCCCCGTCTTGGTCACAAGAGGGACATCCCTCCTCGCAGAGGGTAAACAGGAATCAGATGGGATGAGATTCCGACACAGCAACAACCTCGAAATGACAGCAGAGTCCTCCTCTAATTTGAGCACGGAAATACGTGTGTATTTATAATAACAGCTTCCGTGTTGAGGCTTCAGCCGGGCTGACCTTGTTTATTTTCTGCCCTGTTGCCTCATGGACGAATAGCAAACAATACAATTTGCACAATGTGTCTAGGGCTTGTACTAAATGTTCAAGGTGTCATAATAGTGTTCTTATGAAGTGGAGTTGTAAGCAATGTGGTTTCAGAGAAACTAATACTGCACTGTCCTGTAAGCAAAGGTGTGTCAAAAGTGATTGTGTGGAATAGAAGGCAACTTAAGAAATGTGTACATGTAAAATGGCAGTGTTTCTTCCTGGGCATACCCTATCCACGTGACAACGTTACAAGACAAAATATTTTAAAAAATAAAGAATATGTCCTCATCACACTAAACCAGTTCATGAGTGTTGGAAAACGAGGCAGTATCTGTGAGGCCTGCACAAATAACATGACTACATTTGTCCTTCACTGGGAACCAAACACCCAATTGTAGCGCCTGACTCTCAGAGGGTAGCGTTGCAGAGCAGTCTGAGGCTTTACTCAAGGGAGGTGGTGTGGGCTAGTAATCGCCATTTGCAGGGGCGCAGAAATAACACTCAATAATTGATTGTCCAGTCTGTACTTTGCTTTATAAAAGTAAGAGTACATTTATTAACCACACACACTACTCAATAAAAATGCACCAATTTAAAAATATACATAAGCTGTTGGAATTACTTTGTGACATTGCGTAACATCTCCACCCCTCCCAAAAGGGGGGTGGGGTCTAGTACCACCACTCCCATGTATGCACATCATCTTGCCCCCTAATGCAGTGTGTTGAGCATAACCTGGAGCGAGGGCCCTGCGCACTGGCACCATCCCAGTGGCGGCCCACCCCATTACCTCAACACGCATTAAAAATAGGTTCACCTGCCCTAGTGACACATAACCCTGACTGAGCATCTTATATTGACCATACAGTATGCACCCCTACATATTCAGGGCTAACAGTCTGTGTTGTTCCTCACTTAAGCGCAGCAGCAAAAATACATGTTTACGCACACTTTAGAATGACAGTACTCAGCACATTTGTTGGACATTAAAATGCGTTGCAATTACAGCCCCTAAAGGCATCACAGATGAAATCACAGGATTATGCATATCCAGCCAGACACCCTAGCAGGAGTGTCTGGCAACATAACCCACTTTGCTTATGACATCACCTTACACAGGTACTTCACATTACATATGTGACCTTCAGTCCCTCTAAAAAGGAATAACCGTTAGTAAATGCAGTTCTGGTGCAATTACACCTCTTCACCTCCAGGGGATGCCCTTCTCCAGACATCCCCAACTCAGCCCTTCACTCCATGAAGTACTTCGCAATACACCCTCAGCTGTAGAACAAAAGTTCCAGCCTAGAAGGTGTATAAAAGCAGGTTGAGCCCTTGAGGGGTTATCCTTTCCAAATCCCTAGGAAACTTAGGGTGGGATTCTAATCTCGTGCTGGGGAGACTGCGCTTCTCCAGCAGCTCCCCAACACCCTTTTTCACTCTTGAGGGTGACCCCTCCTCTGGGGGCCACCAGGCACAAAACTGCAGATTTCCAAATGCCTGGCAAGGCATTATGGGGCGCTTCGTGCTCCTTGGTATGCATATTGGATGAGCGGCTCTCCCGCTGCGCCGGGAGAGCCGCGACCGATCTGGCGCTTCGCGCCGCATCCCTTCTCTGGTGGGGGGCCCGGTCCCACCCGGACCCCCAGGTGAGTCTTGCGGCGCGGGGAGACCACCCCCGGCCGCCTTGCCAATTTTCAGGGGCCCGGTCCCACCCGGGCCCCTCCTTTCTCCTCCGGGGTCCCAGTCCCACCCGGGACCCCTCGAGCCACCATCTCTGTTTGGGTGGGGGCCCGGTCCCACCCGGGACCCCCACATCCTCGCTTAGATGGAGGACAGTTCGGGGAGCCCACCCCTGGCTGCCCCCGCCGGTGTCCCCGCCCGGCCCGCACACTCGCGTGCAGCCGCGGGAGCCGGCAGAGTCTTCTTGTCTGCCCGCTCCTGCGGGCAGACGTGAGGTGACTCCGCTCCTGCTTCGGGCCTCTTCACGGGGAGCGCGACGGCGCTCCCCGACTTGTCTTCCTCCTCTGCGGGCCCGGAGATGGGGTCCCGGGCCCCTGGACCGCCTTCACGGGGGGGACGCGACGTCGCCCCCCGACTTCCGCCTTCTTGTCGGGGGCCAGGGTGGGCTCCTGGCACCCCATTCCTCAGCTTCCCAAGTAGCGCAACGGCGCTCCCCGGCTTCGGCGGGGCCCGGAGTTGGGATCCCGGGCCCCAGCATCAACTTCGCGGGCGGGGCAGCGCGACGGCGCTCGCACCTCCCTTCACTGCCCACGGGGCATTTTCACGGGGAGCGTGACGGCGCTCCCCGACTTTGCTTCGGGCCCGGGGATGTGCTCCCGGGCCCCCTGGGATCATTTTCGCGGGGGGCGCGACGGCGCTCCCCCGCCTTCCTTTTCTTAGCCGGGGGCCAGGGTGGGCTCCTGGTACCCCGGAGGGCACAATATTCACGGGGAGCACGACGGCGCTCCCCGGCTTTGCTTCGGGGCCCGGGGATGGGCTCCCGGGCCCCCGACCTCCCCTTTGTGGGGGGGTCAAAGGTCGCTCACCTTCTGGGGGCCATAGCTCTGACCCTGGGGGACCGATCTGCCCCATTTTCGTGTCCTTTCGCTCCTGGTGGCCAGCCCCAGCCACTGGGAACACTCTCCTTCGCCCTCGGGGTCTCTGAGAGGGGGGATTTGGCAGGGAGCTGTCTTCACTGGCTCCCTGCGCCAGCCTTTCGCCTGTCTCTCCTCCTTGGCCTCTCTTCTCCCTGCGCAGAGGCCTCTGCTTCTGCGCGCTGGTCCTGGGCTCCTCTTCTGGTGCTGGCAGGGCCCTGGGGGACAGTCAGGGGGTTCCTCCTTCCAACTGCCCATTGCGCCAAGCTCCAGCACCTTCCGCCTCCGCAGACCACACCCCAGAGAGAGCTCTCTTCCCCTTCCAGTGGTTTTTAAAAGTTGAGTAGGGGGCTGGCAGGAAGTCTCTGTTTGTCCTATCAAACAGCGACACATGACTTCCCTGCCCCTGCTCCCTCCTCCTTGTCCAGCTTCTGGGTTTGTTCAAAATGGCATCGTCCAGGGTCTCTGGCCACATGGTCTCTGAAACAAGACCCTTTCCCCAGTGCTGCCTTCACCTTGGTTCAGCTTGGTGCCTGGCACCCAGCGACAGCTGCTGATGGATTAGCCTGTAGCTCCACCTATCTTCTCTCCTTGGAGGGAAGATCTTCGCTCTGGGAAGAAAGGTCATTAATCTAACCTGCCAGGGCCAGACCCCAGCCAGGGACTCAGAGAAATATGACATTTCTGGATGACCCAAAAGCAGTACAAATATGACTTGGGACTCTGCAGAATACTCCTTTTCACATCCGCTACAGGGGACTTTAGTGCGTGTCTGGAATCTGTAGGCCTTATGGAAGTTAATCTAGCACATGGGCTCCACATCCCCATAGGGGAATAATGAAGTGAAAAACACAGTAAAGCACACTGACTTTCTCTGGCATATTCCTTCCTAGCGTGTAAGGCCTATTCCGTGTCACCACCCAATTCTGCATAAGCCCTGCCACACCATTCACTTTGTAGCTGCTCCCGGACTGCGCACGCTAAGAATCTCCCCTGCGCAACCCCTACCCGTGTGCACACGCATGTACACAGGTGTCTGCATGTAACCAGCCCGGTGCCCCTTACTCCAGCTGCTGCGCAGCGGCCTAGTCAAGCTAGGGGGACACCAGTAAAATCCACATGCAGTCTCTTTCATCATGAGTTCACTGTGGATGAGTCCCAATTTATGAGGCTCTCCCACAGTAAAACCTCAACACCTAGGTGCTCAAAAAGCGAAAAATCCGGGCGACCCATAGTGTCAGAACCACCTTCTAACAATGAGAAATATGAAGTTTGTTTTAGTCACTCAATCTGCTAACCCCTTCGGTGCTCATGACGGTGCTCCTGTGCTCATGACGGAACCATTCCGTCATGAGGACAGGGGCACGAAATCCCTCTGCTGTAAACAGCAGAGGGATTTCCATTTTTTGGGGGGACTCGGGAGGTGGGGAAGAGCTTCCCCAACCTCCCGAGGCCAATCCCTGGTTTTCAAAGTAATGACGATCGTGCGCATGGCGCGCTGTCGTCATTACATTGAAAACGAAACTGAAACTTAGTTTCAGTTTCAGTGTTTCAGTGCTCGTGGGGCTATCTCAGCCCCCCGAGCACCGAAACACTTGGGAGAGGTATTGTTGGAAAGGGGAGAATCTCCCCTTTCCAATGGTACCCTTCCCTAGTGGATCCCTGCTTGGGGATCACCCCAGGAGGGTGATCCCCAAGTAGGGATCCACCCACTAGCACCAGGGAGGGGGGAGCGGCCCCTTGGGCAAGGGCCTTTGCGCCCCCCATTGTGTTTTGGGCACACCAGTCTTTCTGCCCCCCCTGGGGGCAGATGGGGGCATAAGCCCCGAATATGCCCCCCCGGGGGGCAGAAAGCCCACTAGCACCAGGGATTTTTTCCCCAAAAATGTACTTAGGGTGGGGGCTGCCCAAAACAAGCATGCCAATGCCCCCACCCCGCACCAAAATTACAGCCCCCAATCCTGGGGGGGAAAAAATCCCACTAGACGCCAGGGATTTATTTTGGGCAAATGAAATTAGGGTGGGGGCTGCCCAAAACGGGCATGCAAATGCCCCGAGCCCCCCCCAAAAAAATTGCTGTCTTTCTGCCCCCACGGAGGGGCAGAAAGCCCACTAGCACCAGGGATTTTTATTCCGCAATTTTACTTAGGGTTGGGGCTGCCCAAAACGGGCATGCCAATGCCCCCACCCCCACCCCACCAAAATTACAGCCTTTCTGCCCCCCCTGGGGGGCAGATTGGGGCAGTAGCCCACAATCTGTCCCGCCGGGGGGGGCAAAAAGCCCACTAGACGCCAGGGATTTATTTTGGGCAATTAAAATTAGGGTGGGGGCTGCCCAAAACGGGCATGTCAATGCCCCCACCCCCCCAAAAAAATAACAGTCTTTATGCCCCCTCTGGGGGGCAGATGGGGGCAGTAGCCCCCAATCTGCCCCCCCGGGGGTTGGCAGAAAGCCCACTAGATGCCAGGTATTTTTTGGGGCAATTTTGCTTAGGGTGGGAGCTGCCCAAAACGGGCATGCCAATGCCCCCACCCCGATCAAAATTACAGCCTTTCTGCCCCCCCCGGGGGGGCAAAAAGCCCACTAGACGCCAGGGATTTATTTTGGGCAATTGAAATTTGGGTGGGGGCTGCCCAAAACGGGCATGACAATACCCCCACCCCCCCAGAGAAATTCCAGTCGTTCTGCCCCCCCCCAGGGGGCAGATGGGGGCAGTGGCCCCTGATCTGGCCCCCGGGGGGCAGAAAGCCCACTAGGCGCCAGCGATTATGCTGGCTTTTTTTATGCATGGGGGCTGCCCAGAATGGGCATACCAATGCCCCCACCCCCAGAAAAATAGCCACAGTCTCTCTGCCCCCCTTGGGGCCATATCGGGGCAAACTCCCCCCCCCCCGACTCCCCCCCAGGGGTGCAGAAAGCCCACAAGGCACAGACTTATTTTTAGCAATGTGCCTACCTGTGGATTTTGGGCCCTAGCGCAGCCGGCACATAGGGTAACTTAGCAAACCTGTGCATTTTTTTAAAACTAGACACCATGGGGAATCCAGGATGGGGTGACTTGTCTGGCTCTCACCAGGTTCTGTTACCCAGAATCCCTTGCAAACCTCAAACTTAGTTAAAAAAAACAAATTTTCCTCACATTTCTGTGATGGAAAGTTTTGGGATCTGCATGGATCCACAAAATTCAACCCACCCCGCATTCCCCAAAGTCTTCCGAGACAAATGGTACCTCACTTGTGTGGGTAGGCCTTGTGCCCGCGACAGGAAACGGCCTAAAACACAACGTGGACACACCACATTTTCTCAGTGAAAACTAACCCTTTTTTTGCAAAGTGCCTAGCTGTAGATTTTGAACCCTAGCTCTGCCAGCACCTAGGAAAACCCAGTAAACCTATACATTTTTGAAAACTAGACACCCAGGGGAATCCAGGATGGGGTGTCTTGTCTGGCTCTCACCAGGTCCTTTGCAAACCTTAAACTTTGTAAAAAAAAACCACATTTTCCTCACAATTGTGTGGTGGAAAGTGCTGGAATCTGAGTGGATCCACAAAGTTCCACCCACTCCGCATTCCCCAAAGTCTTCCAAGAAAAATTGTACCTCACTTGTGTGGGTAGGCCTCGTGCCTGCGACAGGAAACGGCCCAAAACGCAACGTGGACATCACATTTTCACAGTGAAAACTGACCCTTTTTGCAAAGTGCCTAGCTGTAGATTTTGAACCCTAGCTCTGCCGGCACCTAGGGAAACCTAGCAAACCTATACATTTTTGAAAACTAGATACTCAGGGAATCCAGGATGGGGTGACTTGTCTGGCTCTCACCAGGTTCTGTTACCCAGAATCTCTTGCAAACCTCAAACTTTGTAAAAAAAACACATTTTCCTCACAATTCTGTGGTGGAAAGTTCTGGAATCTGTGTGGATCCACAAAATTCCACCCACCCCGCATTCCCAAAGTCTTCCGAGAAAAATGGTACCTCACTTGTGTGGGTAGGCCTAGTGCCCGCGACAGGAAACGGCCCAAAACACAACGTGGACACACCACATTTTCACAGTGAAAACAGACCCTTTTTTTGCAAAGTGCCTAGCTGTAGATTTTGAACCCTGGCTCTGCCGGCACCTAGGGAAACCTAGCAAACCTATACATTTTTGAAAACTAGACACCCAGGGGAATCCAGTATGGGGTGACTTGTCTGGCTCTCACCAGGTTCTGTTACCCAGAATCCCTTGCAAACCTCAAAATGTGTCCAAAAAAACACAATTTCCTCACATTTCTGTGGTGGAAAGTTCTGGAATCTGCGTGGATCCACAAAATTCCACCCACCCCGCATTCTCCAAAGTCTTCAGAGAAAAATGGTACCTCACTTGTGTGGGTGGGTCAAGTACCCGTGACAGGCAAGGGCCCAAAACCTATGAAGCGACTTCAAAATTACCTATCACAAAACAACCTGTTTTTGCAAGGGGGGTCCCATGAGTTTTTGGCCCTGGGCTCGGCGGCCACCTAGGGAAACATACCAAACCCCCACATTTCTGAAAACTAGATACACGGGGGAGTCCAGCAAGGTTTGGCTTGCGTGGGTCCCCCAACATTTCCCTACCCAGAATCCCCTGCAAACCTTACATTTTGTTGAAAAAACCTATTTTTTCTCACATTTCTGTGTGGGAAAGTTGTAGGATCCACGGGCTGACACAACTTTCCTACCACCCAGCGTTCCCCCAGGTCTCCCGATAAAAATGGTACCTCACTTGTGTAGGTAGGCATAGTGGCTGCAACAGGAAAAGGCCCAAATCGTACTATGGAGACTTCAAAATTACCTATAACAAAACAACCTGGTTTTGCAAGGGGAGTCACCTGGGTTTTTGGCCCCGGGCTCGGCTGCCATCTTGGAAAACTACCAAGACCACACATGTCTGAAAAATAGACACCCGGGGGAGTCCAGGGAGGTATGGCTTGCGTGGATCCCCCAACGTGTTCCTACCCAGAATGCCCTGCAAACCTCAAATTTAGCTGAAAAAGACACATTTTCCACATATTTTTGGGTGGAATCACCGTGCCAGCACAAATGTCCTACCCCACAGCGTTCCCCTCAGTCTCCTGAGTAAAATGATACCTCACTTGTGTGGGTGGGGCAACGGCCTGTGACTGGGAAGAGCCCAAAACATAAGGAATAAGGGTATAGCACCGAGAATTCTAAGCGCTACATTTTTTTAAAAATACGTTTTTAGCCAATTCTGCATTTGACACTCACACAAGTGAGGTATCATTTTACTCGGGACACTAAGGAGAACACTGTGGGGTAGGACATTTGTGCTGCCACGGTGATTCCACACAAAAATATGTGGGAAATGTGTTTTTTTATCTAAATTTGAGGTTTGCAGGGGATTCTGGGTAGGGAAACGTTGGGGGATCCACGCAAGCCATACCTCATTGGACTTCCCAGGGTGTCTAGTTTTCAGAAATGTGTGTGTTTGGTAGGTTTCCCTAGATGGCGGTGAGATCGGGGCCAAAACCCCAGGTGCCCCCCCCCAAAACCAGGTAGTTTTGTTATAGGTAATTTTGAAGTCTCCACAGTACGATTTGGGCCATTTCCTGTTGCAGCCACTATGCCTACCCACACAAGTGAGGTACCATTTTTATCAGGAGACCTGGGGGAAAGCTGGGTGGTAGGAAATTTGTGTCAGCCCAGTGATCCTACAACTTTCCCACACAGAAATGTGAGAAATGTTGGGGGACCCACGCAAGCCATACCTTGCTGGACTCTCCCGGGTGTGAAATGTATGGGTTTGGTAGGTTGCCCTAGGTGGCCGCCGAGCCCGGGGCCAAAAACTCTTGGGACCCCCTTGCAAAATAAGGTTGTTTAGTAATAGATAATTTTGATGTCGCCTCAATAGGTTTTGGGCCCTTGCCTGTCGTGGGTACTTGACCCACCCACGCGAGTGAGGAACCATGTTTATCGGGAGACCTGGGGGAATGCTGTGTAGAAGGAAATTTGTGGATCCACGCAGATTCCAGAACTTTCCCACACAGAAATTTGAGAAAAAAGTGATTATTTCAGCTAAATTTGAGGTTTGCAGGAGATTCTGGTTATGGAAATGTTGGGGGAACCACGCAAGCCATACCTTGCTGGACTCCCCCGGGTGTCCAGTTTTCAGAAATGTGTGGGTTTGGTAGGTTTTCCTAGATGGCCGCCGAGCCCGGGGCCAAAAATTCATGGGACCCCCCTCGCAAAACCAGGTTGTTTTGTGATAGGTAATTTTGAAGTCGCCTCAATAGGTTTTGGGCCCTTGCCTCTCGCGGGCACTTGACCCACCCACACAAGTGAGGTACCAATTTTCTCGGAAGACTTTGGGGAATGCGGGCTGAGGTGAATTTTGTGGATCCACACAGATTCCAGAACTTTCCACCACAGAAATGTGAGGAAAATGTGTTTTGTTTTTACAAATGTTGAGGTTTGCAAGGGATTCTGGGTAACACAACCTGGTGAGAGCCAGACAAGTCACCCCATCCTGGATTTCCCTGGGAGTCTAGTTTTCAAAAATGTATAGGTTTGCTAGGTTTCCCTAGGTGCCGGCAGAGATAGGGTTAAAAATCTACAGTTAGGCACTTTGCAAAAAAGGGTCCGTTTTTACCGTGAAAATGTGTTGTGTCCACGTTGCGTTTTGGGCCGTTTCCTGTCGCGGTCACTAGGCCTACCCACACAAGTGGGGTACCATTTTTCTCGGAAGACTTTGGGGAATGCGGGGTGGGTGGAATTTTGTGGATCCACGCAGATTCAAGAACTTTCCACCACAGAAATGTGAGGAAAATGTGTTTTTTGGACAAATTTTGAGGTTTGCAAGGGATTCTGGGTAACAGAACCTAGTGAGAGCCAGACAAGTCACCCCATCCTGGATTCCCCTGGGTGTATAGTTTTCAAAAATGTATAGGTTTGCTAGGTTTCCCTAGGTGCTGGCAGAGGTAGGGTTCAAAAGCTACAGCTAGGCACTTTGCAAAATAGTTTCAGTTTTCACTGTATAATGTGGTGTGTCCACGTTGCATTTTGGGCCGTTTCCTGTCGCGGGCACTATGCCTACCCACACAAGTGAGGTACCATTTTTCTCGGAAGACTTTGTGGAATGTGGGGTGGGTGGAATTGTGTGGATCCACGCAGATTCCAGAACTTTCCACCACAGAAATGGGAGGAATTTTTTTTTTTTTTTTACAAATTTTGAGGTTTGCAAGGGATTCTGGGTAACAGAACCTGGTGAGAGCCAGTCAAGTCACCCCATCCTGGGATCCCCTGGGTGTCTAGTTTTCAAAAATGTATATGTGTGCTAGGTTTCCCTAAGTGCCGGCAGAGCTAGGGTTCAAAATCTACAGCTAGGCACTTTGCAAAAAAAAGGGTCCGTTTTCACTGTGAAAATGTGGTGTGTCCACGTTGCGTTTTGGGCCGTTTCCTGTCACCGGCACTAGGCCTACCCACACAAGTGAGGTACCATTTTTCTTGGAAGACTTTGGGGAATGCGGGGTGGGTGGAATTATGTGGATCTACGCAGATTCCAGAACTTTCCACCACAGAAATGTGAGGGAAAATGCGTTTTTTTAATATACATTTTAAGGTGTGCAAGGGATTCTGGGTAACAGAACCTGGTGAGAGCCAGTCAATTCTCCCCATCCTGGATTCCCCTTGGTGACTAGTTTTCAAAAATGTATAGGTTTACTAGGTTTCCCTAGGTGCAGGCAGAGTTAGGGTTCAAAATCTACAGCTAGGCACTTTGCAAAAAAAGGATCTGGTTTTACTATGAAAATGTGGTGTGTCCACGTTGAGTTTTGGACCGTTTCCTGTTGCGGGCACTAGGCCTACCCACACAAGTGAGGTACCATTTTTCTAGGAAGACTTTGAGGAACGCAGGGTGGTTGGAATTTTGTGGATCCACACAGATTCCAGAACTTTCCACCGCAGAAATGTGAGGAAAATGTGGTTTTTTTGGACAAATTTTGAGGTTTGCAAGGGATTCTGGGTAACAGAACCTGGTGAGAGCCAGTCAAGTCACCCCATCCTGGATTCCCCTGGGTGTCTTGTTTTCAAAAATGTATAGGTTTGCTAGGTTTTCCTAGGTGCTGGCAGAGTTAGGGTTCAAAATCTAGAGCTAGGCACTTTGCAAAAAAAGGGTACGTTTTCACTGTGAAAATGTGGTGTGACCACGTTGCGTTTTAGGCCGTTTCCTGTCGCGGGCCCTAGGCCTACCCACACAAGTGAGGTACCATTTTTCTCGGAAGACTTTGGGAAACGCGGGGTGGATGGAATTTTGTGGATCCACGCAGATTCCAGAACTTTCCACACAGAAATGTGAGGAAAATGTGTTTTTTTTTTTTTACAAATTTTTAGGTTTGCAAGGGATTCTGGGTAATAGAACCTGGTGAGAGCCAGTCAAGTCACCCCATCCTGGATTCCCCTGGGTGTCTAATTTTCAAAAATGTATAGGTTTGCTAGGTTTCCCTAGGTGCCGGCAGAGCTAGGGTTCAAAATCTACAGCTAGGCACTCTACAAAAAAGGGTCAGTTTTCACTGTAAAAATAAAGTGTGTCCATGTTGCGTTTTGAGCCGTTTCCTGTCGCGGGCACTAAGCCTACCCACACAAGTGAAGTACCGTTTTTATCGGGAGACTTATGGTAACACAGAATTGTAGAGCAACTGTTATTACCTATTGACTTACGATGCATTTCTGCCTTCCAAATGAAAGACAATGTGTAAAAAAGAAGTCATTTTGAAAAATGACCTATGGGTTCTCACAATTTCGGAAATGTGCAAATATCTACTGTTTCTAAAGTCTATATTTTGTTCCAATTTCAGAAATACATTGGTGTCTTTCATACCGATTTTTCCCATGTATATATTTTCCCAAATTAATTGCTATATACCCGGTACATAATAAAAAACCATTGCAAGACGCTGCTCAGTTATTGGCTCTGGGTTCGTCGGGTTATTGGTGAACCTACAAGTCTTATATATCCCCACAACCAGAAAGGTCAAGCGGATGTAAAGGTATATTGCTTTCAAACAGCTGTCATAATTAGAAGAAGTTACAGGTGAAAATGTTGACACAAATGGCTGTTTTTTTCAACTAATTTTCAATTTTTCCTATATTCAACGGTTAGTTTCTATAAAGAAACCTTGACGGATCTACACAAATGACCCCTTGCTGAATTCAGAATTTTGTCTACTTTTCTAAAATGTATAACTTTCCAGAATCCATTATTGCTTTCATACCCATTTCTACCATTAACTGGAAAGAGGTTGAAAGCACAAAAAATAGCAAACATAGGCTATGTCCCAGATAAATGCCAAAACTGTATAAAAAATGTTGGTTTTCTGACAAAAGTCTGCTTGTCCCTGAAAGCTGGGAAGATGGTTATTTGGATGTATGACGATACATCGCAAACCAAAACAACGCGTGCCTTTACAACGCGGTTTTTAGTTCGCATGTACCGTCATAACGCATGTTTTCACAACGGATGGCATTAGTTCGCATTCCCTTTGAAATGCATACTAAATGCCTTTACAACGTACCCCATTTCCCTGCATGTATTTACAACGCAAAATAACCCCCAAACAGTAACACAGTACCCTAAATAACACACATTCCACACCACTACCCTACAGTACAAAACAGTAGACTATCCTACATTACAGCCCCCTACCCTAAACCCTAAAACAGTACAATACACTACGACCCCCTGACACTACTCTAAGCCCTAAACCCTAAAACACAACCATACACTACGACCCCCTGACACTACCCTAAGCCCTAAAACACTCCCATACACTACGACACTACAACACTACCCTAGACACTACAACACTACCCTAAACCCTAAACCACTACCCACACTACTCCCACCCCAAGCACAATCACCCTTACCTCTCTTTCCTCGTGGTTCCTCTCCAGCGTCGCAGTCTCTGCTCCCGGTTCCACCATTGCCGTTTCTGCTCCGGCGCCATTACATCGCATGCGTTTTAAAAGCGCATGCGTTTTAAAAGCGCATGCGATGTAATGGTGCGCGTTGCAATGTGTACGCGTGGTAACGTCGCTTGCGTTCTAACGCATGCGACGTAAAGCCATGCGTAGTGATGCCGGTGTTGTAATGGGTGTTCATCGGTTATTTCAGCACCACAACCCTTTTTTTGATACCATTTGCAGGGGGAAAAAAACAGACGCTTTCATCTGTAGCCCTTTAAAAAAAAAAAAAAAAATTACCTGTATTTTGGCTAATTTCCGGGTCCCCTCCAGGGGAATCCACAAACCCTGGGTACCTTTAGAATCCCCATGATGTTGGAAAAAAAGGACGCAAATTTGGCGTGGATACCTTATGTGGTCAAAAAGTTACAGGGGCCTAAGGTCAAACTACCCCAAATACCCCAAAAAAGGCTTAGCACGGGGGGGGGGGGGAAAGGCCTAGCAGCGAAGGGGCTAATAAATGTAGTTCTCTATCACCAGAGTGCACCCATAATAGGCAATTTTGAGCCCCTCCCGAATAATCGCCATTAGTATCATTACCACCATGTGCATAATAATGCCAATATGCAAGAACTTGCCCGAAAAGAACAATATCATTCAATATATCTGTGAAAAAAGAGCCATTGAGTGGGACCAAAATAATGATAACAAAAAAACAAAAAAATTGTCAATCATTTCTCTGTAAATGAACAATAACTATAGTCAAAAACAGATATAATAAACATGCCTTGACTCACCCGAAAGCAGAGCACGTCTGGCAACTGCATAACAAAACCCTGTGTGCCAGCCTTCTACGTGGGTGCCATGTTAAAGAGTACTTCCATGAAAATCGAAAGAAGGCAAGACACGCTGCACCTCTGTCAAACCGTCAGAAAGATTTGTATACGTGTACTCAAATACAGGCGCAATCTTAAGTGTGTGAACACAATTAGCGTGTATTAATGCGTGTACTAACTTTTTATGGCAAAAGCATGTCTTGAGCCAGTAAAACTTATCTGTGTGAACACAATCATTTGCCATACCAAAATAAGTAGTAATCACGGTCATTTAACATAATTATCAAAGTAATTCATATTAACAGATCTTTATCATCAATGCCCAAACCACAAAAATAACACAACCACAGCAGGCACAGAGTAAAATCTCCCTATCAATATTTGCAAGGTCACCATGCTAAGAGGGGCAAAATCGGTTTCCGAAGGAAGATTATACAAATTATTATTTTTTTATTAGAAATCAGCCCTTTAAGACTTTAGCCCTGAAGAAGTATATGAGGCAGATGGGCCTCTACGAAACATGTCGGCTTCTAGCGAAATGAACTGAAGAAAATAAACAACGACCATTGTACACTGTCAGAGAAATGTTTTGCGCTCACAGTGGATGACCAATCCTTATGTCTCATTTTTTTTTTTAAACAATTTCATTTTTTAACTAGATCGGTTCAGATTTTTCACTTATTTCTTATCTGCTTTGTGTGGCCGTACAGGTGCAATTTTTTCTGAGATAGGTTTTTCTGTTTGTGACAAGTTTTCAAGGTGAGGCAGGTTTCCCTCACAGATAACTGTTTTCTTTGCAGAAATGAGATTGTTTTATCTGTGCACATACCACTTCAAGGCTGCCACCTCTTTCTCTAATCCACTTTCCATCAGATAACTATGTGAAATTTCTGAATATTGCTGAGTATCTGAAACAGCCTGAAGTTCATCTTTAAGGTAGTCGCAATCTAGTGAAGCAGAGCCATGATCAGAAAGACACCCTAACAAACTAAGCCCTACATTAAGATATCAGTTTGCTGAGCTTTGTAAAGGATCTTGCAGCATGCTCTTGGAATCAATAGTATCCGTTATCTCACTGAATTGAAAACATCCTGGCACTCTACATAATGTTGCACATAGACTGGTGAATCAGTTCTTCTGGGACACCTGTAATGCTGGGTATCTGCCGGACCACAATATGTGTTGATTGTCTGTAGTTCTTTTTTTTTTTTTTTTACCCCTTTCAGAATTTAAGCACAGCTACTAACTTTCAAGACTATCTGTGTTATGTCATTTGAATTAGTGAATGCCACTGCTGTTTTTCAGATACCAGTTTACATTAGCTCCCTGGAAGCTGGCGTTCCAAAGACAGGGATACAATTGAATCCCTTAATGTCCATTCATTCACTAAAAGCTAAGCTAATCATTACACTAATTACCAATATTTCGAATGCTTTTTTAGTTCCTCCTACTAGCCTTTCCCGGTCTTCATACTATTAACCTTCACATGTACACTACAAAGCTGCGGCGTAGTTTTAGACATACAAGGTAGGCAAGGAGAGTGGAAGCATGAAGATGATAGCTACCATCTTGATTCGCAGTGTCCCAGTCTGACATTTTAGTCCTTAGGCTGAAGCTCTGGTGGCATGTCTCCTTTGCTATGAAATCAGGCCGTACAACAAAGTGAGTGGTTTATATTCCTACTTTGGGAAGTTTGAATAAAGCCATAAATCTTTGCAATGATATCTCCATTTTCTCAGGATACATATTTTTGTGGCTTATTTGCAGGTGGATTCCTGCCTGTAAGCCACTCAATGTTCTCAGAAAGTAGGAGGTCTTCCATTAGTTTATTAATAATTGACTGAGATTAAACAATTGGTTTTCATCTTTAAATGAAGTATAAAAGGTGACTGAGCTGCCAATTAGTTTTACAAAAAATGCGCTTTTGAAAAAAACATAGATAGATCAAGATTTGACAAATAAAGCACACTGCTCCAATAGATTGTGTATCATCTTTTCATCTGTTAACAATGCATATATGCTTTTAAATGCCTGTAAATATTCACATTTGGGGTACATTATATAGATCACAATTGCAATTTTCTTTAATGAATGACAGTTTCTTTTAACGTCTTAAACTGATGTTCTCAGCAATGACATTTAAATGTGAGAAGAGGTGAGATCACTGCTTTGTATGTAAAATCAAAAATCAGACTCATCTATATATATCCTCAGTTTTTCCTGACATATCACATGCATAATGGAACAGATGTGTCATGTTTACGCTATTTATTGTTAGAGTATTCTCAAGCTAGATATCTGGCAAATAAAGCATTTGGCATTTTTCCTGTTCATCTGACTGCAGTGTCCTGGAGCAGAAATGTATGTCAAAGTAACTGCAGAAAAAGTACCAACGGAAATGTTCTTGCTTAACGTTTGTACAACCCGACTGTGAAAAAAATATGATTTTTGATAAGAATAACATGAATCTACACTTAACATGTTTTTATATGTATGCAGACAGTACAAGGTTTGTAAGAGAAACTATTTCGTAATCACAGAACAGGCAGTTATTAATCATTTAAAGCTCAAAATAACAACAGAAATAAACGTAGTAAATACTGGGCTCCACTAGAAAAGATTAAAGCTAAGCTAAAATGGTTACAACATGGATTTTAGATAGGATCAAACTGGCACAGAAAATAGGCCTGGGCACCAAAATCAAAGTGCCCTCCCACCCCCGTTAGCGAATCAGATAGCTAGAACAATGCCCACATTTTGCAAATCGGTGCTGCTTTGAACTTGTAAAGAGACTACGTATTTTTACAGTAGAGAATAGGTATTTTACAAGGTGTGGGAGACTACATGCATTTGTGCAGGCTGTTGACAAGGTCGTGGTAATAACAGGGAAATCAATATTAAAACCGGCCCACCAGACCACAAAACAGGCCCAGAAACTGCCATAAAATTAACCCACACTGACCTGTCACATCAGCCCATCAGGCACTGCCAGATTGGTCTATAGGCCAGTCCGACCCTGGCTTCAGATCAGATGCTGGAAGATGGTGACTTGCTTATAGAATAATCATGAAACGGAACATTAACCCAGCACTTAAGATGCCATTAGCTGGAAACAGTAACCCTCTGCCCCTTCTATCATGGCTACTGTCCATGTGTGGATTGTGCATTCTCATGATTTTATAGCAAAAAGAGCACTACAACAGGGCGTATTGTCATCTCAGAAGGCATTCCTTGTGGTGCAAGAAGCAGCACACATTGTCATGAATAAAATTTGTGTTTCATATATTAAGACATGCAGGGCTGCGGAAGCTAATTGGATTGTTATTTGGGGTGGGCGTTCACCCACATCAAGGAACACTAACAGCAACTTGTCGGGATAAACCCAAAACATCACTAAATTAACAGGGACTCAACTCCCTGGTACCAATGGCACAGAGCAGTCAGCCATTACATAGGTCATTGTGTAAAGAATGTATGCAGTACCAAAACAGTAATAAAGTAAAAACACCAAGCAATAAAAATAAATTTCCAATTAAAAAAAAGAGTAACATTTATTAAACAAAATGACACCAAAATGAAATTCAACAGGGGAGCCGGAGATATGAGTTAGTTTTAAGTGAAAATATCGGCAAAAAGCACTAAGCTCCAGTGATAGTCTATGGTTGCGGTAAACCAGGACCTACATGCACTTTGAGACCAACAACAATAGATCCCTAGGTCAACAGATTTGTGAAGGATTTTACCTGTTGGACTCGTTCTGAAAATGGGGAAAAAGACTTCCATCAGGCCAAGGCAGCTTATCCTTCAAGGTTGTTTCATTGTCAGATAGCCATTGGGCAATGTCCCACTGAAGCCATCGGTTTAAGTAAAAAAACACTTAGAGCAGCAGAAATTTGAATTTACTGTCGACCGTCATCTGGATATTTGAGCACCTTCTGCCAACTAGATTTTATCGTTGTGATTTGTCTCCGAAATGAAAGTCCTTTTCATCCAGAGAGGTGTTAAGTAATCCAGAAAGGAAGGTTGAATTTAAAGGTTTTAATTCAACAATGGAACACCAGCAAGAGAGCAAAGGCAGGCACAGCCTGCTCCCTCCTTCTTCCAGGCAACCGTCTCAAAGGCTCGCCCCGTCACTAACAATTTGAGAACCCTGAGAAGCTGCCTTGAAGAAAGTCAAATACAAACAGCACAAGCATGTCTGCTAATAACAATATATACAAATGTACATAACATAACACATCTTTCCCTCTTATAACTAATGACAAAGTAAAAACACATACATGCTATTTACTATAATAAACTTGAGTCTATGTAAGCAAGAACAAAGCATATTCAATAATAAAAGAACATAAAGAAAATAAGAAAAAAACAAGATAAAAAGGCATAAAAACCGAAAGCCATTTAGGTCTCAATCAAACTCTTCTACTATTAAAGGATCGTTTATCCAAAGGAGCATTATTATCTCCTTTGTTAGCTAACTTTCCTAGGAAATCCGGTTTGTCATTATCATCATCAGTCCCACTCAGTAGAATATCTACATCTTCAATGTTAACATCATCAAGCTTTCTACACACATTATATCACCATCACCACAGTTATCATAGCCAATCTCATATTAACCCCCTTGGTACACCCTTCTGCTCTCCTCACCATCATTACAATCCCAATGCAAATCTTTGAGACATCGGGATCTCCTCTATACACAACCCTGGTCTCCTTTCAAAATTGCAATTCTTTTAATACTCCACACCTTTCCCACACCCAACTGAACAGCATTACGTAAAACCTGTATAACCTTCAAAGGTTACGTGAATTGAATATCTTCCTTCCTTACTCTTGATGGTTTCTTAACGTTAACCCACATGCCTTCCTTAATCACTATTCTCTTGGACCACTTCATTCATACTAATCTTTGCAACTTAAATATTTATCAATGGTCTTCCTTCCCACAGTCGCCAAACGAAAATTAACACTAGTGGATTCCAATAACCACTCAGATTTACCTTTAGCTCTTGCCCCCTCCCTCTCATGACTTCGAAGGGGGATACTTCCCAGGCATCATGAATACTTGTCCTATACTTCCACACCGATTTCAAAACTTGCATCTCCCACTCTTCATTGTTCTTTACCACTAACGTCACAGCATTCTTAATCAATCTGTTAAATCTCTCAATACTACCTTTTCCACTAGGATCATAGAACAAAGTAGTGTGATGTTTAATTCCCAACTTTTCAAAATAATTCTCAGCCTTCTCAAAGGTGAATTGAACCCCATCATCATTGATGAGTTGAACAGGAAATCCTTCAGTCATGAAAACAATATCAATAAAATATAACACATCAGTATCCACCTTACTCACAATTTTAGCCACTGTCCATCTAGAAAATACATAATGTCAGTTGCAGCAGTTTTCCAAGGTTTCTTTTGAACATTTGGTTCACACATGTTGGGTCTTAATGTCCTCAGCGACTTCTGAATTAGCACAAGCAACAGAATTCCTCATCATTGTTTCTACAAACATATCCAGGCCTGGTCACCAATCACACTTCTTCACCTTCTGTTTTGTCTTTACAATACCACCATGGTCCTCTTGACACAATTTAACAATGGTATCTCTCATAGTAACAGGTGGTACTATGCTGTCACCCCTTATAACTACATTCTTCACCACTGACAACTCATTCCTAACTTCGCAAAACTGTTTTAATTCAGGGGTAAGTTTAGACTTGTCGGCCCATCCATGCACTACCACCGTCATCAGTTCCTGTAAAACGGCATCATTTTTATAATCATTCTTCCATTTAATCTCGTCCATCCCTTGTACACCTTGGTTGTGAATTAATGCAATCTGATATTCTTCCCATTTATCCTTTCCATGCTCTTGAATTTCCACAGGCATTCAAGATAAGCCATAACATTATTCTCTCCCTGTACATATTCATTTCCATTAAAAAAATCCTGCAATCTCATGGAATGTCTCGCAAAATGTGTAGATGCATAGCATGCCTTCAGTTGTTAATAATTTCACCAAAGATTTACGATCAGTTCACACCAAGCATGGTTTGCCCCAAAGAACATATCTAAAATGTTTGAATGCCCATAATCATGCAAGTGTCCCTTTTTCAATATTGGAGAACTTGTCTTCAACCGGTGATAAAGCATGTGAAGCATACCCATTTTATCTCTTTGTGACACAACTGCCCCTAACCCCTTATTACTGGCATCAGTAGTAATTATGTTTTCTAGGTTATGGCGACACTAAAGTATACAAAAAAGTTATGTATTGAATGCTTGAATAAATCGCAGTCACAGGTAATAACTCGGGCCACATCCCACTCCATTGTTATTTTGCACACCATGCCACCTCACTTTTGTTCCAGTCATATGCAAATCAGTCATGGCCCTGCTCCAATGGGAACAGTCCATCCCAAACTGCCAGATTAGGTTCTCCCTGAATTGGAATGCAAGCAACCCAGGACCGGTATCGCCCTAGTTAGGGCTCATTAGTCAGGTTTATTAGGCTGGGGTCCAAACGTTTAAAGCTGAAGCTTTAAATATCACTTCCTCAATTTCATCAAACTCCCCTTGTCATTCTGATGACCATACAAATGTTGTTTTGTTTTTTTAGAAGTTGTCTTATGTTATAAACATTATATGTAAACACCTTCACAAACTTTGCATAAAATTCCAAAATACCAAGGAACGCTCTTACTTCATCCTTGTTCGAAGGGGCATGAGCATCTTGAATGACTTTCAATAATTCTGGTCTAGGAGTAATACCTTCTGAGTATTCCACTGTCAGACATCTTTCTACCAAGATACACAAAACTGCCTCCAAAATGTCATCTTGTTCCTGCTTATCTTAGCCAAACATCTAAATGTCACCTTGGAAACACTTGACATTTTTCATTTTTCTAAATAACTGATGCATAAGCTTTTGAAAAACATCCACAGCTGACACCAACCCAAAGGGCATTCTTTATTACTGGAAACACTCCCTGGTAGTAATGAAGGCTATGTATTTCTTTATAACCGCGTGCAAGGAAATTTGATAGTAAGCTGCTGACAAATCAATTGTGGAAAGCCAGCTCACATCCTTGATTAAAGCCAACATTTCAGAAATCTTTGGAAGTAGAAAGTTGTCTACCACAGTATTGTTAATCAAGGAGAATAGATCAATACAGAGTCTGATCTTAGCATTATTCCATCTGGCTACTATCACAGGTGAAATCCACTCTGACTATTCAATTGTTTTGATGCACACACTAACTTCTCAAGTTCTTTTTCCACCTCTTCCCTCAAGAGAATGAGAATATTCCTAACCATATCGATTGTAGGTTGGCATCTTTTTTTAAAATGATTTGATGTTGGAAGTTTTCCATTGGTTTCTCTATTTTTAAATCTAAAAATTCAAGGTCTATATCGTAACAATTCTATTTCCCCCCAGAGGAATCCTCCGGGTGTGTATCAGGTTTGAATAACCTTTCACCAATATTGTTCACAAACTCCTCCTCCACTCTGCTTTATTCACAATAGTGTAAGGATAACCAGAATCAGCATATATTTGCACATTAACACCCCCAATGCACATCATACATGGAAGTTTCTTTTGTTTTTACCTTAACAATCAATATTATTCAAAACAAAAGAATCTTTAGAATCCATTACATTATTTACTCTAGATTCCTCACTGGCTCGAGATTCCTCACCTCTAGAACTGCTATCATGTACGCATTTAACTTTGACACCCTTCTTCCTCCTACAAGTTTTAGCAAAGTGGCCCACTAAACCACGGAACGTATTTTTCTGTTTAAATGCTGGGCACAATTTACTGTAAGCCAGGCATGACTTACAGTAGCATCTAACCCCTTCCTTAGGGTTGTCTTCAATCATTCAATCAACATTTGTAGAGCACGGCACTGTTACCCCTGGTGGAATCTGGGTGCCAGGGTGCGAGGTCTCTGTCGGAAAGCCAGGTCTTGAGGAAACAGTGGGGGGAGGAAAGAAGAACGCAGAAAAGGCTAAACAGAGGGGAGAAAAATGAGCGAGCAGAAAAGGCAAAATAAAGGGCAGAAAAAGCAAAACAGCAGAAAAGGGCACAACAGAGCAGAAAAACAAGCAGAAAAGGCTAAACAGAGGGCCGAAAAGGCTAAACAGAGGGCAGAAAAGGCAAAACAGAGGGCAGAAAAGGCAAAACAGAGAGCAGAAAAACAAGCAGAAAAAGTGAGAACAGAGGGCAGAAAAAGGAGCAGAAAAGGCAAAACAGAGGGCAGAAAAAGGAGCAGAAAAGGCAAAACAGAGCAGAAGAGGGCAAAACAGAGGGCAGAAAACTGGCAGAAAAGGCAAAACAGAGCAAGAAACCATCAGAGGAGGCACAAACAGAGGGCAGCAGGTAGACAGGCAGCAGAGGGTAGCGGACTGAGGGAAAGTTGGAAAGGAGAACTGTCACAGGGGGAGCTGGCACAAGGACCTGCTCATTTTACCTCTGGAATTGTTATTTTGAAACTTAGCATTCTCACAGAGCAAAGGTTCTTTAGACTCCTCTTTTACTGCTTTAGCACTACAACTTGATAACCATACCTTCCTCACAATCACTAAGATATCCTTAAGGTTTGTATCCCCATTGACCCATAATCTCTCTTGAATTGCGGGATCTTTGGTGTGGATGATTACCTGGTCTCCACTTAACTCTATTTGCAACCCCCAAATTTACAATGTAGGAACAACGTCCTAAAGTGATGTGGCATACTCATCAATGGTTTCGTTAACTTTCTGCTTTCTCAGAAAAAATGTACACCTAACACTGCCTATGCATACATTAGGCGCAAAGTAATTATGAAAGTACACAATAGCCTTCTCAAATACATTGGGGTCGTCTTCACCTGAATCTTTGCCGTATATTCATATACTTTCACTCCTTTTGGCCCCTCGAGGGCGAGACTATTCTTTTTTTTTTTTTGGTCTGGAGACATTGTCATCTACAGTGACCAGACAGTTGAGAAAATAAGATTCCCATTCCACCCATTTATTACAAAGGCTACCGCCAGCTGGCCCCTTGAGGAGGGGACAATGAAACATTGTGCAAACTCATAGTTATACGAGGTTAAGTTAATAGTAATAGTGGTACTCCAGCATCCCTTTTTCGCCCTGGTACAAAGGACTAGTTCACTGATAATGCCACTGTAAATCCAAAGGGAAAAAAAGTAGACATCAAGTATTCACCTTTATTCTGCCTGTTTTTTATGATTCCCTTGTTAAGGATAGAGCACCAAAAATCTTGAAGATTGGCACAACCAACGTAACCGCTAGTCCTTGTGGAAATGCTGTGTCGAAGAGGATACCCAAAATGACAACAATTCTATTGCGTGACCTAGTTTTGTGATGTGGTGCATTAGGGAAGAGAATAAATTACCATATCCAAGATGACGGCACGTAGAGTCGTGACCAAGTAGCGTGCCGTGGTGATGTACTGCGTAAGAATCAACGATAGAATATTAGTGGGGAGAGCTGCACATGACGGCACAAAGCTTAATGTTGCGCGTCCATAGCATGAAGATACTCAGCCATGCCCAGGAATGCTTGCGGAAGAGCAGCCTAGAAGGTAGGGAGCACGCAAACCAATTCAATATATACACATCAACCACTGATTAAATGGTACTGCATTCCGTGTGCAATGCACTTAATAGAAAGAGTAGCACGATCCCTGACCACAGATACGCTGAAGGTTGTAGAAGGTCAATATCCATTTTCAAACTCCTTCAAAATTACTTAATTTGCAGGTCAATCACCTTAGAAATGTCATCCACAGCAGTAATATTCTCCATAGGAAGGGTTGCATAGGTTCTATGGTGTTCCAACAGCTTGTCACCAAATTTGTTAAGTAATCCAGACGAGAAGGTGACATTTAAAAGCTTTAATCGAACAATGAAACACAAGCAAAAGGGCGAAGACAGGCACAGCTTACTCCTTTCCTTCTTCCTGGCTATTGACTCAAAAGTTCTCCCCTTCACTTACAATTCTAGAGCCCCCAGAGGCTGCCTTGAAGAAAGCCAAATACAAACTACACAAATGTGTCTGCTAATAACAATATATTTATGTGTGAATAACATCGCAAGGGAGTAAGTTGTGTCGTACGAGGGCTCCATGAGGCCGGATACCTCCTCACCAAGGACACACTCTAATGGATTTGCTGCTCTGGAGAAGCTCCAATGGGGACAAATGTCAGCACAGTGAAGTTGCGACTTAGTCAGATTGGCTCTGCTGGTTATTCCTGTCTTCTGGCAGGTAAGTCCATTTTTCCATAGGCTGACAGACTTCAGCGGACACTCTCGAGACTTTAAGACTTGATCCAGCAAGGGACTTGAGCAGGGTCCAGTGCAGGTCTAGTTGTGACTGGGCAACTGGGATTCCAGAAAAAAGTGTTTTTTCCAGCTTTTTGTGTCCCTGTATCCACTGAGGAACTCAGCCTAATAACACTTGGAGTCAAAGACCAAGGAAGAAACACCCTTTTAAGGAGAATTTGGCCTTCTTTAGCATGTAAAGAGTGCTAACCAACTTCAATATTTCTTCAATAAAGGGATCACCCGATAAGAATCCATGTTCAACATTTCTGCTTCTGAGCAGGTAAGCTCTCCACACTTGGGATCATTATTAGTGGGTAACACATTCAGAGTTCAGACAACACTGCAAATTGGCATTTCTAGGAAGTCACACTATATGCTGAACCTAGGCTGCAAGTACTTTCAGATTAGATAAGAGTCTGGAGACTTTCTGAAGCCTCATTGGAGCTGCTCAAAAATGTAACCCATTGGATACATTAAATTGACTGGTCTTTAGCAATTGATTTATGGGGAGGAGCACAGAGTAGACTATGGACTAGAAAGCCCTCTAAAGCCTGTCTCCAAGCAGAGGCATATATCAAGATACGCCAAAATGATTTGAAATCATGCACAAAGATTTAAAAAACTCTGGTCTTGCTAAAATTAATATTTAATTTAGTAATTACAGTAACATATCCTTGCTATAAAAAGAGCAAAGGGAGAGAGCATTTATCTGAGGCTGCAAAAAAAGAGGTGGGAGTCAAGAAGAGGATGGAAGTTAATGACGGACAAGAGCATTGGTTCGATAAGAGGACACTGTAGTTTGTTACAACAGCTCTAGTTTGATGAAATATGTATTCCTTTGTTAATTGGTTCAGGTAATATTTGCTACGATATGTGAGTATCAAAGAATGCGACGCATATACGCGCCTTCATGTCTTGATATAGAATGGAATCATAATGCTCCTAATTGATTTGTGCAATCTCTAATAATAGTTTATCTGAGTGGGTGAATGTTGTATGTGTTTATGACAATTTTATTTGTGACAATAATCAGATTCCGACTAACTGGTGGTCTATAATAAAAGTGGTCCCGCACTTCTAAGATAAGTCAAAGGCCAGCAACATATACAAACACTGCCTGTACATTAACAATCACCAACTATATTAACTTTGCTTGGCAATAATACATTGTAACATGAAAGACACATTTGAATCATTTATATAAATTAACAAACTATAAGAAAATTCACAATTCCATTTGAAATTTTTGAAACATACATTTAAGATGAAAGTTGTTGCATTTTAAAATATACACCTTTTTTCGAGCTTAACTATCAGTTATTGTGGAATGCACTGTTTGGTTTCATATCAAAAACAAGTTACCTCCTATAAAACAATCAAAGCAGGTCAGCTATGTTGATCTCAGATCAGGATTAGTGGTACCACCAGGGATTGACAAAGGGAGCACCCTTTATGACAAGGGACACTTCATCAGTGCCAGTTGCACCTTCGGACTTGTACTTGACAAACAAGCTAGAAGAAAAAGAAAGAATTTAGGGATACTATTCAAATTGAGAGTCTCACTTAAAAAACAGACTTATGCCATGATAAATTTTGCAAGCTTAAGAAACTTAAATTAATTGTTTCCCTCTCCTGAAGTAAATCGACCATTACTGATAGGGGCTACTGTAAATGTACTGTAATGCCTGTTGCCTTAACAAAACCCTTTTTGATCGTCTTCAATGGGCTGAAGCCATAATAGATTATATTAAACCCTCCCACAAGAAATTGCACTTGTTGCTAATGTCAGTCAATTGTACATTTAAGTGCATGTGTATCTTAAAAGTGTACACAAGGTGTGACGTACCGGAAAAATCAGTTTATAGGGCTGCAAATTTATCCCTATAATGATTTACCTTATTAGGTCCAGAGATTACCATTCCCTCACCCACCAAGGTGACATGCTTCGTCATCAGGTTGTGCCCCTCGTTGAGCGGGGTGTGCAATACCTATCAGGTTCCCCCAGGATCATTTTTCTGTTTATTATTTTTCCCAAGAACGCCACACCTTGTTGTGTACACTTATGACCTGGGAGGAAGTGTCGGACCGATATAATCCTCTCTTTTCCTTGATTAGGAGAGTCTACATCTATCATTTGCCGGTTACTTAGCTACTAAAATCAAATCGCCATTTCTCTACGCAGGGCCTGTATTGAAAAGATATAATGCCACTGATAGCACCTAAATTTAATCACAAAATGCGGAGAGGTTGATCATTTTCTGCACATGTTCCTTTCATTTGGAAGTCATTGTCAATGGAAATTAGGTTCCTAGACTCACGGATAAAAGAGGACATCTTTGTTTGGCTAGGACGTTTTTCAATATCAGAGCCAAGGAGAGGTAAGTGCTTTATAAAATCAGTCATTCAAAAAAAACCTTGGTCCTCAGAGAAGGTAGAGCAAACAATGCAGCAAAGATTTCAGGGTCAATTTGTAGGTAGCTAATTACGTGATGTTGATTTGTATGGTGCAGCTTATCACCTATGAGCAGGTGCGACTGGCACAGGTAAGAGCGGTGGGGCAGCGGGGCAGGGGTGCGGCGGGCGGGGGGAAGTAAACAGATAACAGAATAAGCGCAAGTTACCTGGATTTTTATTTATTTATTTATTTTCCCTATTCCGTCATCTGTCGACTTCCCGCCCACCCCCGCCTCCACTGCCCCATGCCACCGCTTTTTCCTATACCGGCCACGCCTGCCTGTGCCTAGTTGAACTGACAGGTCTTCAGTTTCTTGCCGAAGTGGAGAAGCAGTCCTGATGTGTAGAGGAAGTTCATTAAAGTTCTTGTCAGCAATGAAGGAGAAGACACGCCCTCCAGACTTGAAACTACAGATGTGGGGGACTCATTCAAGACTGGTGGAGTGTAGCTGTCTGGAAGGTTGGTAGAGTTGAAGTCGGTTGTTGAGGTATCCTGGTGAGGTGTTGCTGAGGGCTTTGTAGGCATGGATCAGTAGCTTTAATTTGCAACATTTATTGATGGGTAGCCAGTGTAGTTCAGTGAGGTAGGGAGTGATGTGTGTGCCTCTGGGGATGTTTAGGTTGAGTCTGGCGGTTGTGTTTTGGATGGTAAGGAGTCTTTGTCTGAGTTGGTTGGGGGGAGCCCTGCACTGCATTTCTACAAGTGAAAGCCATAATCATAAAAAGAATTACCAAAAACAAAAGTGTTGGCCCTTTTAAAGTGTATGCACACAAACACATAACATGCAGTGACCCCACCTTGAAAATGCTGCCTACACATAGGCGCACCCCTCATACTGCACTCACAAATTTCAAATTGTAGACCACTTACTCTGCACTCACAATTGACAATTTCAATTATGCATTCACCCAGGTGCACCCCTCACAATGGACTCACTAAACATGATACCTATCCTGCACTCACACAAGCACACTGCTCACACACAGGTATACCCCTCACTAGGAAGGAAAAGAGTTGGGACAGATGGTGGCATAGTACGAAGAACTTGAGGATCTGGTGTATCAGTCCAATAGTGCAATTCAAAGCTGTTGAGGTAAGCTGCACTGAATGTCTACTTAGGTTATCTAATGTTCCTCTTGGCATAAGAAAAGTCCCACTTGAAAACATGCCGCTTGCCCTCTAAAAACAAGGTGATGGTTTTCTTTGTAGTGCAAGGATATGCTAAAGCAAATAAAGAATTAAAGCAAAAACAAAAGAAAAAAGTATGACAGATAAATGTGAATGGCTTGTGCCTTGATAAAAAAATTTAAAAGTAAAGCTTTGCATTGGTCTGCCATCTTGGGACAGTGAAAAATTATAGAGTATGCAGAAAACCTTTAAAAGATAGTGGCATAGTTTTGGATCTTGCAGCAGTGCTTCCTGGCACGCTGAATAAGAATGTTGAGGTCCAGTAGCAATGACAGCAGAGCCTCTGGTACTCCCATTACTCAATGAGCACTAGTCTGCAGTTGCAGGTGATGAACCAAAGGAAATATCTACTGAGGTTGAACTCCTCTAGATGCTGAGTAACACAGAGAAAGAAAGGCAAAATACTGTGACTCAGAGGTAGGGCCAATCATAGGCAACAAAGCCAGGGGCTAAGCAGGGGTGATCCACGGCCCAATTGTATGTATGCTGTTCTGTATTATGTCTGATGAATAACTGAAGTGGGCTTACCCAAAGCCCTTTTTCTCTAAGCAAAAATATGTATTATTGAGAAAACATGAGGCTGGCACAACAGCTAAAACAGTTGTTTAAATATAGCACAGGGAGCAGGAGCGCAGTGGGTCCTTGGCTCACATGCATAAGAGATACAGACATCCAGCATTGGTAAAGAACACCACAATCTTCCCTGAAAGACGTGGAACAAGTGTGGTACTGAAGAGCCAGCGCTAATTTCTTTCAAAGACATGGAACAAGTGTGGCACTGCAGTGCAAGCTTCCTTCAAATACGTGTAACACATGTGCTACTGCAGGACCATTAAGTGCAAGTTCCCTTCAAAGACATGGAACAAGTGTGGTACTGCAGGGCCAGTGCAAGCTTGCTTCAAAGACATGGAACAAATGTGGTACTGCAGGCAGTGGTCCTGGAACAATGGAGGTGCTGACATCATTGTTACATTGCTGAAGTCATAGGGATTGTGAAAAATCAAAGCATCGCACATGAGTCATACCCATTCAACAGGTGAATGGTAAGGGTGTTGTTTTATAGCTAGTAGTGCATTTTGGAGCACAATGCCACAATATATTACTAAAGCATGTGATGGTAGTATACTGTTGTTGGACTTGGCACTTTCTACAGGGTCACCCCCAAACATTTGGCCTTCATCCTCCTGTTTTCTAAACACGTTTTTGTTGGCTTTTAGGACTCTGGGCACTGATCCAACGCTAACCAATGTTAAAGTCCTTGTGCTCTCTCCTTTAAACATGGTAAAATTAGCATACACCCAATTGGCACATTTAATTTACTTGTAAGTCCCTAGTAAAGTGGTACAACATGGATACAAGGACCTATAAATTAAATGTCACAAGTGGGCCTGCAACACTAATTGTGCCACTCACTTAAGTAGCCTTTAAACGGGTCTCAGGCCTGTGGTTGCAGCCTGTGTGTGCAGTTTAAAAACTGCCATTTTGACCAGGTAAAATAAATCGTTTGCCAGTTGGACATGTACTTTTAAGCTGTACATGGCCTGATTGTGGAAAACTCTTACATTTGTTTTTTCACTACTGCAGGGCTTACCTCTCCCATAGGAAAACAATCGGCCAATAGCAGGCTCCGAATCATTCATTATAAATATCTCCAGAGACTCTACTACACCCCCGCTAAGCTATTTAAGTTCAAACTATGCGATAGCGACGCTTGCGACAGGTGCGGGCAAGAGGCAAGAGAAAGCAGGCTTCCTGCATTTGGCATGGGAGTGCGCGGAGATCTGCCTATTCTGGAGGAACGTTATAGAGACGCTGGGACACATGATCACTACAACAATCACGCAAACTCCTGTAGTGGCTCTTTTGGGCTACACTGCAGATATACCTTCAGAATATCATAGCTAGACAGCACTGGGCCTCTTACTGGCTTAGCGAAGGGTGGCATGCAAATGGGGCAGAGGGAGGGCACCTAAATTTAAGGACTGGCTCATAGATCTCCTCCTCTGGCAAGAGCAGACATTAATATATGCGGAACTACTACCCAAGACCAAGAGATGTTTGGGATCCACTGCGCGCATATTTGCTTGCACACCCGGAGGCGATCAGCGACGATAAGAACTCCCCTACCTCCATAGAATAGATAAGGCAGGCCCGAAGATATAAAACAAGAAACAAATACCCCCTAATGCACGCAATCCCTTCCATACCCCCAGGGATTTAGGGCTAGGAGGCAACACTATGCAACACTATTTCAGCGTGAAGCGGCCCTGACCTGTCATCCCATACATGCGGAGCGGGCTCTACACTAAGCAACAAATGCACTAAACGTGACAAGATGATTTGGATGTCTATGTAAACCAATGTTAACGGGACTCTTCAAAATGTGAATATACTGTATGTACACTGTATGCTGCATTTAAGGAAAAAAAAACATTGGATTGCTTTTTACATTTAATAAGTGCAAACTTTCAATTAGGAGTAAGGAGGAACATTGAGTTTGGTGTAAAGAATTGTACTGCAAAACCCTCTTTAATTGTAAAGTCAAATTTAAAGTAACAATTTTGAAAATGCCCCTTTATAAAGTTGGCATTTTCTTGTCCCAAACATTTGGTGTTGTACCCTGGGTCACATGACTAGGTGCCAGGTGTAGCTGGCAGTTGGTCTTTGTGTATTGCTCCCAGGCAGTGATAAAAAAGAGCAATTGGTGTTGGCAGGATGGGCCATCTCTGACTTGATGAAGGGGAGGAGCTATCACCTAACACACTTCCACATCATAAAGGCTCTGCCTGAGCACACACACAAATAGTTTTCCACAAACAAATAGTTTGAGTATTTTGTGACTACAGACAAGCTGGGGCAAGGCCATTGAGGCAGGAAATTCCAGACACCTTCAGAACTCTCTCTTACTTCAAAGCTGGCACCATGTATTAAAATTGGACCCTCAGACCCAACTCTTCAGTGCACCTCTGGACCTGTAGAAGACTCAGAAGGGGATGTTTTCCTGGCCCTGGGGCACTGACAAACAGCCTCTGCTGCTGCCGTGAGGTGAACGGCTGGTCACTTTCATCCTTGGCCATGAGGGGAACGGCCCGACGACGACTACAACTCCCAGAGGCCCTTGCCCATCTGCGATGCTGACAACGCGCCAGGAGGCGCGATAAAAACACAGCAGCCCTCCCGCAGCGCGGGACGCTTTCCTGGCCCTGGGGCACTGACAAACAGCCTCTGCTGCTGCCGTGAGGTGAACGGCTGGTCACTCTCATCCTTGGCCATGAGGGGAACGGCCCGACGACGACTACATCTCCCAGAGGCCCTTGCCCATCTGCGACGCTGACAACGCGCCAGGAGGCGCGATAAAAACACAGCGGCCCTCCCGCAGCGCGGGACACTTTCCTGCCCTGGGGCACTGACAAACAGCCGCCGCTGCTGCCGTGAGGTGAACGGCTGGTCACTTTCATCCTTGGCCATGAGGGGAACGGCCCGATGACGACTACAACTCCCAGAGGCCCTTGCCCATCTGCGACGCTGACAACGCGCCAGGAGGCGCGATAAAAACACAGCGGCCCTCCCGCAGCGAGGGACGCTTTCCTGCCCTGGGGCACTGACAAACAGCCTCCGCTGCTGCCGTGAGGTGAACGGCTGGTCACTTTCATCCTTGGCCATGAGGGGAATGGCCCGACGACTACAACTCCCAGAGGCCCTTGCCCATCTGCGACGCTGACAACGCGCCAGGAGGCGCGATAAAAACACAGCGGCCCTCCCGCAGCGCGAGACGCGCGCGGGCGAAGCCCGGGCCAAGGGCGGGCCCGTCTGAGCCCGTCCGAGGCAGGAAGAGACAGGGCAGAGCCACCCCCCTTTCGTTTGCCGTTTCGGATGGGGAACCGCGTCTGAGAACTCGTGGAGATAAAATAAACCCCAAAGGTACTGTTCATACTCTCTTGTTTGGGACTGATCGTAAAGACTCTGGTGATTTCATCTGGCAGTAATAGCTGGCCCATCTTGTAGGGTGAAAGGTCTTTTCCTTTCGTTTTCTTTATATATATATTTTTTTTTTCCTTCTTACCTAGCAATGTTATATAGGTGATACTGCATGTATGATAGTAATATATTGGGGTAAATAGCAGGTATTGTGCACTGTTTGACAGAAGAGTCCATACTGTCTGACCCTTATTAATAGCTATGGGTAAAAGGAAGCTACCGGATGGTAAAGAGGACGGTGGGGAGGCCGGAGGTAATAGCCTAAACCGGGGTAGAAAGGGCAAAAAGGTAAGGAAGCTCCAGCTGCACGCAGGCAGTAACTGTGTCTTAGATCGGATAGACACCTTGATTGAGGAGTGTGAGGGCATTTTAGAGCTAGAGCCCTCGGTACAACCTACTTGTGCCCCGACTCCCCCCAGGACGTCCCCAGTTGCCAAACTAACCACTTCCACCATCCCGGCTATGTTTCATAAAACCCGTAAAAAGAATGTTGCTAATAAAACCGCTGGAGGAGAAACAGCCGAAGGGGGTATAGCTAATATAGGACACACCGCCACTAGGGTACATTGTACTAATAGATTCCTCCCACTGGTGGGTATATCCGAAAACGAAAGCAGTAGAGAAGAAGGGTTACAGGCAACTCAGGTGATACCGATCCCACCTGAGCAGGGAAGGGCTATGGGGACAGTCTCGACAAAGGAACACCAAGACTTGCTTCAGCAAGTTACTTTGCTAAGACAAGAAATGGGCCTAATGAGAGGACAGATAGAGGACTTAATATTGCTGGTAAAATCATTGACACCTATCCCAACGCATCCTGGGGATGTAAGGGAAAGAAGAGGCCCATGTTACCCACAGGGTACATTCTCATCTACTCAGGTAACACCTAGGGTTACACCAGCTATTGCCCCTCATGTAAACAAAATTCATGTAGATGGGGCCTCATCCAACCTGGGAAGGCCCTGGCCAGCGAACGCGAGGCTGTTATCTAAACCTCGATCCATTCCAAATTCTACCAATAGTCAAAATAAACCCTCTTATACAGCAGATCGGACGAGGGCCCCGGTACGGCATAATGAAAACACTGCTCCATATCCTACCCAGCTAGAGGCTGAGCAGAGAAATATGCACCCAGCTTACTACCCTACGGAAATATCTAATCCTCTAAAAATCTTTATGGTGAATGTACCAAAGTTAGATGTTAAAAGAAGACCTGAAAGTGAGGATTCCCTAATAAATAAATCCATTCATTGGATTCGGCATGTGAGAGGATGCCGTTCGGTAATAAGGGAAGATATAGTAAAAGCCCGCAGGTTGGTAGCCTCTGCAAACCTCCTGGATTGTATTGAGCTCACGATGGCCAGGGCGGATCTAGCAGAAAATCTATTTACCCTAGAATTTCGTACCAGTGCACCAGGACAGTCAGTCATCCAGTTTAGACGTTCTCTTAAGAGTGGTGTGAACGCCTGTTTACACGAGCTCAATCAAACTAGGCTCCAGGGAGTATCCACCCTGGATAATATAGATTGACATGCAGCGAATGTGGCTAAGAGGCAGGAGGTACATCAATTAACCAAGGTAGTACACAGGGACAGCTTGTCAGTGAATGAACGTTTAGCATCAGAGCTGGATTTGAGTGTAAAAGAGGTTTCCCTGTTATTTGAACAGAATGTTGGATTAGAACAGGAGGTCAGCCCTAGCCCTCACGCCTTAAGCGGACATATGGCTGTTAGCACATTACCTGTAATGAAAACACTGTTGTCATGGAACATTGCTGGATTAGGCTCTAAGATGGGATCTCCAGAGTGGTGTGCTTTTATTGAGGAGTTTGAGATTTGTCTGTTTCAAGAGACTTGGGCAGGAGCCCCCCTCTACCGTGTAGGGTATTTAAACTTTTATATCCCGGCCGTTAAAGGCCCTAAAGGGAGACCATCAGGGGGCCTAACAATGTGGGTAAAGCAAGATTTAGGGCTGAATATTCAAGTTCTGCCAACCCATAGTCAGGATATCCAGGCCGTTAGATTGTCTAGGGATACTAGTGGGTTTACGCAAATATATAATATCTATGTGCGAGGCTCCAGGGGGAAAAAGTCGAGAGTTTTAGTGGCTCTTGACGATTTTCTCGAGGGTAGCCAGATAGACACATATAATATCGTCGTGGGGGATTTTAATGCGACGTTCGAGCCACTGTTGAGTGAAGAGGGCAACATGTCTGATGAGGAAGATGTAAAGTGGGGCATTCCAAAGTTGGAGCTAGACCCAATAAAAAAATGGACAGACGCGGTGATTCAAATTAATTCTATATGCATGGAAAGGGGATTGCGTGCTGTTAATGGCTGCACACTGTCTGACAAAATGGGGGCTAATACATTTGACAATGGCCATAGTACCAGTAGGATAGACTACGTACTGGTTAGCTTAGCACTTTGGCACACAGTGAAGGATATGAGGATCCAAGCTAGGCTAGAAAGTGACCATAATCCATTATGTGTGGACTTGGACCTTTCATACCTTAAAGTCCCTCACGACATGCTAGATAGCTATATCACCACTGACGTTGTTCCTTCGAACGATTTGAGGCGATTAAAATGGGCTAAGGTAAAAGAATTACCGTTAATACTTGCCAGCATTGATAAAGAGTTAGATCAGGCCATTAGTGATTTACAGGCCAGTGTAATTAATTCGATAGATTTAAAGCGACCCATTTGCATACATAATGAATTTGTTGTACTATTGCGTACGCATTTTAGTAAAAGGGGCAAATCAAAAAAGGTAGCAACTCCCAAAATTCAGGAATGGTATAGCTTAGAATGCAAAAAGGCTCGTGTAGACCTAGGGGTAGCTATAAAACAAGGGGTCCCAGCAGTGGTACGAGTTGCAAGGGCTACATACCGGAGGGCGCAAATTAAGGCAAAAAGGGAATGGGACAGTAAAAGGTGGGATGAGCTGAAGGAGGCTTGTGTTAGCAGGAATCCCAAGCAGTTCTGGAGTGTACATAAATGGGATAGAGGAGGGCAGGCCTCCCAGGCCCAAAATCATGTCTCACAAATGGAGTGGGTAAACCATTTCAAACCACAATATGCAGCAAGTGAGCATGAAATAGAGGGCAGTATTGTTAAGCAATTTTTTAAGGAGGCAGTCTTCAGTAAGGCAGATGTTGAGGTGGCCCTGAAATCGATTATGGCTGAGAAGGCTCCGGGTTTAGATGGAATCCCGGGGGATGTATTTATCTACGACAAAGTGAGATGGAGCAAGTACATTCACTTACTGTCAAATGCTATTGCCCAGGGCGCGCCGATTCCAGAATCCTGGAAATGGGCAGAGATTATTCCTGTTTTTAAGAAAGGGGACAAATCATGCCCAGGAAATTATAGGCCGATCAGCCTCATTGACTCTCTACAAAAGGTGATGGGCAGATTGGTGCTCAATAGAGTGCAAGATTGGATCGACGAATTCAGTATCCTATCGCCCTTTCAAGCAGGGTTTCGTGCTCTTACCAGCACAATCGACCAAGTGTTTAGGTTCATTTTGCTGTGTTGGAAAACAGTAAATTTGGGGAAGGGAAGTTTGTACGCCGTCTTTGTTGACCTTAGGTCAGCATTTGATCTTGTACCGCGAGACAAACTCTGGCAGTCGTTACATGAAATGGGGCTACCACTCGATTTACTGACACTCATCATCAGGCTACATGAGGATAATAAGGCTAAGATCCGATGGGGTAAGCAGGGTGAAGTCACAGAATTTTTTCCAGTAGAGAAGGGAGTTCGACAAGGATGTGTACTGGCCCCGACCCTATTCTCCCTGTACATTAATGGGATAGTGAATTGTATGAGGTTAACCCCCGATACTAGCAGGCGAAAAAGTCCCCATCCTAATGTTTGCGGATGACACATTGATCCTTTCCAAAACACCGAGTGGGCTCCAGAGAGCACTAACAATTTTTGAAAAGTTCTGTGCTAGCCGAGGAATGGAGGTCAATGTGTCCAAAACAAAACTGATGGCCTTTAATCCACACAGGGCCTTTAAGGGGGGTATCATGTTGAATAACGCTGAGCTTGATCAGGTTAAGGAGTTCACATATCTAGGGGTCAACATTCAGAAGGGGTTAAATTGGTCACATCAGGAGGATATAGCATCCCTAAAACACCGACAATTGGCGGGGGTGCTACAAAAAGAATATAATACTTCTTTTACTAAGATAATTAGCCCTGCTATGGAGATTTATAATATGAAAGTTATCAGCTCTGCCTTATATGGTGCAGAACTCTGGGGGCATGAGAACTTATCTAAACTTACTATCTCGGAAAATAAGTTCCTTAGAAATATAACCAGCTTGCCCCAGAGTACCCCGACACGACCATTATTGAACGACCTTGGGAGAAAGCCAATCGCAGAAATTGCCAAACTACGTCCACTCTTGTACTGGCATAGACTGTGGTCTACTCCGGAACTTGCAGAGTATGCGGCTGGCTTTCTAGATGTTATAAGGATGGATACACTGCACCAAATAAAATGGCTAAGACAACTTAGAGCAACCCTATCGAATATGGGCATGAGTCCTCTGTGGGATGATCCCAAAAACACAATTTTTCCTGGAAAAAAGGTCTTGAAGGCCAAATATTGGGAAATGGCACAGACCAACATAGTGAGAAGTAGCGAGTCCTCTTCCCTTACAGGGCTTTTTCTGGAGTGGAAACCTACACTGGGGCTAGAACAATATTGGGACTTTATTACAAAACCCTCTGAGCGGAAATTATATTTTCAGTTTAGGGTGGGAACTCTGCCATTAAGAGTTTTCACTAGCAAATGGTCCACACCTAGAAATGATTTGTGTCTGGTGGGCTGGATTGGAAAAGAATCATTGGCCCATGTATTGTTTGAATGCACTGGTTATAAAGCTCCACGTCGTGCCTGGTTGATTCCAATTTGCAAGCTCTTGGGAACAAGAAGGGCGCATGAGGCGGAAAGAATCCTAAGAAGTGATACTACTGAAGCGATTGTTACAGCCATGGCTAAATATTTGGGGTGGGTGTGGGCCATAAGAGCGAGGTCCCACGACGAGGCATCTGCCCATTAGCATTTTAAACAGGCTGTAAGGCATTTTTGTATAATCAATTGCTCCTTTTTTAATTGGTATTAATTGTAGTATGTATTGTAGTGTATTCACAAAGATTTTAGCATATCGATTTTTAACAAAATTTTAGACTTGTATATAGAGTTTTAGGATTTTATATCTTTTCTAATCAGGGGGGTATGTATCGATTTTGATTAGAGTATATATGAATTGTTTGTAGATACCTTGTGAATGGACTTAAATGTAAGTTTGTGCTTTTGTAACTTGATACTTCGAATAAAGCTTTTTGGAACTGGAACTGGACTCAGAAGGACTGCAAGAAGGTCTGCTACTCTTTTGCCCTGCGGCCTGCCGACTGAATGAAGGGACTGGACCTGCATCTTGAACCCAGCACCACCAGAGTGACTCCAAGGGCTATTTGGCTGGCCTCCTGATCAGAGCCTCAGTGACAGAAAAGGCTCCAATCACCTTGAACCCAGCACCTGGACTCTCTCTGCCATGTGTCCTACCCCCCAAGTAGTGCCATCCCAGCCCTGGACCCTTGAAAGTGGGGCTGAAGGTGCTCTCGGAGCCCAGCTGTGATCCTGTGTAGCACAACCAATGCAACGCGACGCATCTCCTTGCAGCTGCATCGGAACCGCAGTAGCATTATCCACTTGGCATGGAATTGCCCTGCGGTGCTGGCCTATTGGGAGGCGGTGTTTGGGCATCTTGAGCAAATGATTGAGGTCGAGCTTTCGCACACACCCTTGCTTGTCTTACTGGGATATGTGCTCCCGTTGAGTCGAGGGGTAAGGCTTTTCACTGCTATTGCGCTAGTGCTGGCTAAAAGACAAGTTTTGCTATGTTCGCCCTAAGTTGGCAGGGTATGCCCAGACGTGGGTCCCTTGCTCACTTTGCCACTGGATTCAAGAAAGCCTGGCTGATGACGGCTGTAAGCCAGAAACCGGTCCCAGGATGCTTGTTTCCGGTCCAGGGAAGACATGGCTTGGCAGTTCGGGCTGGACTGTTCCCATGAGGCACAGGGTCAGACTGATTTGCATATGGCCATGTCTGAACTGGGGTGGCGGAGTGAGCTAAAGAATGATGATGGATTAAACCCAGATCAGTTGACTGGGGGTGAGTGCTTGCAATGTTCAACACTGCGTCCATCATCCTCTTTGGTTTTAAAAGACAAGTCCCCCTGAATTGGGGAGGAACCACGCCACCTCTAGTGGGGGCATGGCTCAGGGATATGATGTAATGTGATACGACTAGTGATGTATATTCGTCCCTGCTTCCACTTGCCTCCCGCCCTAAAAACGTCTGGCAGCCACTCCGCTCCTACTTGTTATTACATCCGGAACTTACTGATTGAAATGTTTCAAATGATGATGTGATTACTGGATTAGCCAACCGATCCTGCGGATCGGGATTGTCAAAATATCTCTGTCACATGAACCTGTATTGTTGTTTTACAATTAATGATTACGGAACTATCAATGCTCTGTGTGGACAAATCTTTGTTGTTACCTGGCGAGTGCTTCATTTAATCCGCATTATGAGAACAAAGCATTTTCTTTTCTCTTTTCTGTATAATTTCTTGAAAAATGCAATAAAAACAAGTATATAAAAAAACTGCAGTAGCATGACGCATCACCGATGCCATACCTCGCGTCTCAAAGTCTCCTCAGAACTACCACTGTGTGACAAATCCTCGATGCAATCCTTCGTATTGCAAGCCCCTTGTTGACAGCATCCTTGACGACAACGCAGGACTCAGCATCATGATCCTGCAGCTCTTCGGAACCACCACTGCACAACGCAGCCTTGATGCAGCATCTGGCAACGCTCCAAAACCAGGATTTATGGTACCTTTGTTCAGCTGGCTTAACTTGGTCCATGTATCCGGCCCGCGGTTGGCCTGATCTTGTGACTTTGTCCCAGTCCAGTACGACCAAATAACCACAGTTGGCGTTTTGTGCTTTTAGGCAGTATTTTTACCTAAAAACTGAAATTGCATATCTTTGGTTCTACTGATTTTATTTTTGCTGTTTTGGTCTCAAATAATTTATTACATTTTAATCTATTTCTCTAAATTGGTGTGGGATTTTTCTTGTGTTGTGCTTTTGCTTTGTCACTGTTTGAAATGCTGTATAAATACTTTACACATTGCCACTAAATTAGAGCCTAACTGTGTCAGACTACCAGAGGGTTAACCACAAACTAATTTGGGGTTTGCTTCTGTTTCAGCCTGACAAGAATTGTGGGTGCTGCTTGAGTAGGGCTCCACCAGCCTAAACCAGTAGCCCAACCATCATTAACAGGAAGCAAATGTTCCATTAGAATGGCTGTACGATTTGCAATGCCATGACATTTTACTGTTAATAATACACAGCACACAAACAAACAATAATGTGTAGAAATTGATTTTCAGCTAATATTTACCATTTGCACATCACAAAGTAAAGTCTCTTGATTTGCCTTGACCCTATTAAAATCATTATTTCCATCGCACTTCAGAATTATAAAAAAGTACTTTATTTGTGCTTTCCTAACTTCTGATATATTTTAATATCTTTGTATTTTTTTACAGGTATTTAAATGTTGCATGTTAGAAAAAACAGAACTCTTACATCCTTTCGTTTTGCACTCCCTGTACCCCAGCACAAAATGTCAGATAGTTCTCTTTACAAATCCTCTAACTTTGCAATCAGAGGAAGCAAGGTAAACACCAAATTCTATATTAAAAGAATAAGCAGCAATTTGTTAGAAGACACAGCTTGACATTTGACCTCTGTCTTTGAATATACTGCAAATGTGACAAGATAAAAATCAAAATTTAAAGGCACCTTTATTGCTCATTCACCTTCTCAACTAGAGCATTTTTATTTTGGGATGCTGCAGCAACCCCACAACTCTACTTCCAGCACCTTTGATTGTAGGGCCAGTGAAAGCTTGCTTAAAAGGCATGGAACAAATGCGGTACTGCAGATCAACCAGTTCAAGCTTCCTTTAAAGACATGGAACGAATGTGGCACTGGGCAGCACAATTTAAGTCCATCCTTCAATATCACAAAGAAGCAGCTTTTCAGATTTGTGTACAATTGTAACAGGAACAGCACTAGGGTGTGTGAGTACAAGCCTGACTTACCTGCATTGCAAGGTACAGTACAAGGTAGAAGTACACACTTCCCTCACACCCATAGAACATATACAGAGGTTTGCCCGTAACAATGCATGCTTCCTTGCATACACAGAACATGGACAACATCAGCAACAGCAGTTCAAGCCTGTGTGTAAAAAGAACAATTGATGGACAGAATGCAGGACAATGTTATACATTCACCCCAGTACAGAGATCTGGGCCTAAATCCATCGTTTTTTTGCTCACCATGCCATTCCAGTTTGGACCTAGCCATATGCAAATCAGTCTTGACCCTGCGCCCAATGGGAACAGTCCAGCCCGAACTGCCAGTATAGCTTGACTCCAGTGGCATGGAGAGCACGGGACCCACGTCTGGGCATACCCATCCCACTCGGGGTGACAAATGCAAAAAGAACAATTGATGGACAGAATGCAGAACAATGTCATACATTCACCCCAGTACAGAGATCTGGGCCTAAATCCATCGTTTATTTGCTCACCATGCCATTCCAGTTTGGACCCAGCCAATGGCTGCTCTGTGATTGGCCACTAATCAACCTATGGGAGAGCAGGACAGTTTAAATCACCCCAACACTGTGTATTGTTGTTTTTGGCTTATCGCACTGAAGAGGCATCACGCCGAAACGCGTCTGCGAACATTAAAGTCTTCTTGAAATTACACCCCGTGAGTGCACCTATGTTTGTGCGTTGTTTTACAAGCGGATCCCACCTCCGCGTTTAAGGTTGCACCCGTCGTGAGTACGACAGCCGCTGTGGGAAGCTGTTTATGGATTCATTACGGTCTGCCTGAACCGCCGCTGCATACCTCCGTCGACCATTGAAGCCTTCTTGAAATTACACCCCGTGAGTGCACCTATGTTTGTGCGTTATACATATATATATATATATATAAATATATATATATATATATAATATACAAAAAGAGTTGCCTCTAGGTGGGATGCACTCCCAGGTGGAAATTACGCCAAAGCAAGGGCACACGCCATGAACAAAGTCCTTTTCTGGTTTACCTGCCAGACGCGTTTCGGGCCAACGCCCTCTTCAGTGGCAGACCATGTGACGTGCCGGCATGCGGCAACCACCAGTAAATACCCATCATAATTATGCTCAGGTGAACCACCTGAAGCAATGCTTCCTGGTACTGGTGGTTCAGTAAAACCCAAGAGGGTTGCCGCCGGCACTCACATTCAAAAATGTCTTAAAAGGATTGCCGATGTTCGCGCCGGCACCCCTGCATATAACAGGCACCTCCTGTTCCACAGTTAGCTGCCCCAATAAAGCAGCTGCGGACCTGCAAGTGTTTTGCGGTGGTGCAATCCCGCGACCAGGCAGGCCGCTGTACAAAATAAAAAAGAGTTGCCTTTAGGTGGGATGCACTCCCAGGTGGAAATTACGCCAAAGCAAGGGCACACGCCATGAACAAAGTGCTTTTCTGGTTTACCTGCCAGACGCGTTTCGGGCCAACGCCCTCTTCAGTGGCAGACCATGTGATGTGCCGGCATGCGGCAACCACCAGTAAATCCCCATAATAATTATGCTCAGGTGAACCACCTGAAGCAATGCTTCCTGGGACTGGTGGTTCAGTAAAACCCAAGTGGGTCGCCGCCGGCACTCACATTCAAAAATGTCTTAAAAGGATTGCCGATGTTCGCGCCGGCAACCCTGCATATAACAGGCACCTCCTGTTCCACAGTTAGCTGCCCCAATAAAGCAGCCGCGGACCCGCAAGTGTTTCGCGGTGGTGCAATCCCGCGACCAAGCAGGCCGCTGTACAAAATACAAAAAGAGTTGCCTCTAGGTGGGATGCACTCCCAGGTGGAAATTACGCCAAAGCAAGGGCACACGCCATGAACAAAGTCTTTTTCTGGTTTACCTGCCAGACGCGTTTCGGGCCAACGTCCTCTTCAGTGGCAGACCATGTGACGTGCCGGCATGCGGCAACCACCAGTAAATGCCCATAATAATTATGCTCAGGTGAACCACCTGAAGCAATGCTTCCTGGGACTGGTGGTTCAGTAAAACCCAAGTGGGTCGTCGCCGGCACTCACATTCAAAAATGTCTTAAAAGGATTGCCGATGTTCGTGCCGGCACCCCTGCATATAACAGGCACCTCCTGTTCCACAGTTAGCTGCCCCAATAAAGCAGCTGCGGACCCCCATATATATATATATATCCAAAAAACAGCCTCCAAGCACACGGAACCCCCGACCCTACAGGGCGGCCTCAGAAACAATGGGCATGGAGCAGCCCATCAAATGCCATCAAGACCAAACAAACACTGAGGCCCATTTCTGAGACGGAGCATTTATTTCAAAGGCGAACCAGCACGGGTTTCCGTATCCTTACGCGTTTCGGCGTTAGCCATGCTCACAGGTGGAAACAATGTAAGTTCAAAGTGCATCGTGCATGCTGATTTGTACTGAAAGTCACATGATCAGTATTTAAAAAAATACATGTCCCATAATGCATCGTACTGATCTTATTGTAATATCCCATGGAATCTTAATAGATCCTCATAACTCATTGATGTTAAAAAAATAACACATTGTACCTGCATTAGGTCGTGGCAAAGTTAATATTCACACAGTCATGTGCTATAATCTTAGTGCAAAGTGCTCATTTCCTTCATCAGCCTCTGGTCAATGCTCGTCTCCCAGAACGGTCAGATAGAGAAGTCATCTCCTCTGACTCCCTTCCTGCACCAGTCACCACTTTCGCTGCTACTGGCATCTACTTGTTTAGGCGGGTGACTGAGAGTGGGTCATGCTCCTGATATAAATCCCAAAAACAGCCTCCAAGCACATGGAGCCCCCGACCCTACAGGGCGGCCTCAGAAACAATGGGCATGGAGCAGGCCATCAAATGCCATCAAGACCAAACAAACACTGAGGCCTATTTCTGAGACGGAGCAATTATTCCAAAGGCGAAGCAGCATGGGTTTCCGTATCCTTACGCGTTTCGGCATTAGCCTTGCTCACAGGTGGAAACAATGTAAGTACATGCTGATTTGTACTGAAAATCACATGATCAGTATTTAAAAAAATACATGTCCCATAATGCATCGTACTGATCTTATTGTAATATCCCATGGAATCTTAATAGATCCTCATCACTCATTGATGTTAAAAAATAACACATTGTACCTGCATTAGGTCGTGGCAAAGTTAATATTCAATATATATATATATATATATATATTAAAATCACCAAAATCCTTCGTCTGCTCGCAGCGCCAATCCACACCACTTCAGCAACAAAGGATTCACGAACCACCAAAACTGCAGGCAAGTCAAAGCTTTGTTCCTGTTTCCTAATCCTGATTACGCATTTCGGGCACCACTTGCCCTTGTTCACATATATATATTTTCATCAAAACAATTACGTCGCACTCTAGGGATTTGGTTATAGCAGTTTTATTCCGTGATCAAGACTGTAAAGGTCGAAACGCGTTGGTGATGGTGACAAGTGAATTAAACTGCTATAACCAAATCCCTGGAGTGCGACGTAATTGTTTTGATGAAAATTTGATGCGAGGATTGATTCGTCCTTGCATGATCGCACCGGCCTTGTTGCGCGCTGCCCTTGGAATCAATTGTTGGATATATATATATATATATATATATATATATATATATATATATATATATATATTTATGTATATATATAGATATTTATATATATATATATATATATATATATCCTGTAAACTCGTCTCTGACTTCAAATCGTAGAAAAGACGAAGCGAACCAAAATTTGCAGTGCTCTTTTCTTTATTGTATGCCCAGCACCGCCGCCATTACGCATTTCGATCCTCGTGGGACCTTGATCACATGACCTTAATCTTAATAGATCCTCATCACTCATTGATGTTAAAAAATAACACATTGTACCTGCATTAGGTCGTGGCAAAGTTAATATTATATATATATATATATATATATATATATATATATATATATATATATATACATATATATATATATATTCTCATCAAAACAATTACGTCGCACTCCAGGGATTTGGTTATAGCAGTTTTATTCCGTGATCAAGACCGTAAAGGTCGAAACGCGTTGGTGATGGTGACAAGTGAATTAAACTGCTATAACCAAATCCCTGGAGTGCGACGTAATTGTTTTGATGAAAATTTGATACGAGGATTGATTCGTCCTTGCATGATCGCACCGGCCATGTTGCGCGCTGCCCTTGGAATTAATTATTGTATATATATATATATATATATTTATGTATATATATATATATATATATATATATATATATTTATGTATATATATATATATATATATATATATATAATTGTATAATGCTGTAGAAACAAAAGAGTCATTCGTCGAGCTCCTAACAAATGATTTTAATTGGGTGGTGCTATTAGGGGTCTGCCCCTTTAAATGGACACACAACTCTATGGCCCTATGGAAGGCTTCGGATGAAACGCAGGGGCTATGTTTTGATTGCACTTTGGTTGCTAAATATATTGCAAGATATGAAATATTAAAAACGGATTTTGGAAGTCTCTGAGTTGTGCCGCTTGCTGCTTGAACCATCACGTGATCAAGGCACTTGTTGTGCCGAAATGCGTAATGCTGCTAGTGCTGATGGAGAACTCAATTTATTAAAAATCTGCACTTCACTTGAGGTCCGTGCTCCGTTGTCTTTTTTGAAGAAGAGTTGGAGTTATCTGGATATATATATATTTAATTGTATAATGCTTTAGAAACAAAAGAGTCATTCGTCGAGCTCCTAACAAATGATTTTAATTGGATGGTGCTATTAGGGGTCTGCCACTTTAAATGGACACACAACTCTATGGCCCTATGGAAGACTTCGGATGAAACGCAGGGGCTATGTTTTGATTGCAGTTTGGCTGCTAAATATATTGCAAGATATGAAATAATAAAAACGGATTTTGGAAGTCTCTGAGTTGTGCCGCGTGCTGCTTGAACCAGGAGGAATGTAGACGTAAATTGGAATTGTTTTGGTGAGTTGGATGACGATCAAAGGTTTCCCACACAGGGTACTGCACTTTAGCTTTTTCTGATGGGTGCTCCTGGCATGTAGGAGACTGTTAATGTAACTAGCCTCTCATCAGATTCCATTACCTTTAGAGGAAGAAACTCTACACAAGACCTTTTTGTGGTGCTGGTACAGGATACATTGAAATTATTGGGGTTAGGACATTGGACAAAAGTCTCAGCAGCTGTTCAGACCCTTTCCAGATGAGAAAGAGATCATCAATATAACACACCCACATCATCAAATGATAGTTACACATATCTAAAGTACTGGTGAACTGTTTCTCACACTAGTCCATGAACAAATTAGCATAGCTAGTGGTGAAGAATATCCCTATTGCTGTCCCTGAATGTGCTAATATCTTGTTATACAGTACTGAATTATGTGGATATGACAATTGAACCCGATTTCTAGATTTGCTTTTGAATCTCTCCCTGATGACTTGTGAGCTTACTCTTTGCATTTACGACCTGCGGCCACACCATATGTACTGGTCCTTAACCCCTTGAGGGGGGGTGTTGGCCAACGTCCGGCACTAGCACTACCTCCCCAGTATGCCTATACTGGGTAAGGGTGTAAAGGCCCCTCTGGTGCTCTTTACCAGAAGGATTCCTTTATGTAGATTTTACCTCGGGCTGCTTGGTAAGAGCTTACCAATCAGCCTACGTATTTATTTTTCCTTTACTGCAATGATGACCACTGCGCAGGGCGCGCTGATGTCATTACAGTAAAGAGAAAGTAAAACGTGCTCTTTTTACTTTCACTGAATCAGTGCTAGGGACATATCTCAGCACCTGAGCACTGATTCTTTTGGGAGAGGTATAGTTGGAAAGGGGAGAATCCCCCCCCCTTTCCAATGATATCTCTGCCCAGTGGATCCCTGCTTGGGGATCTCCACAGGAGCGCTATTCCCAAGCAGGGATCCACCCACTAGACACCAGGGATTTTCACATAGTGACTCCATGGGCAAGGACTTGTGCTCCCCATAACCTCCTATAAAATTCAGTCTTTCTGCCCCCCCCCCCCAGGGAGGCAGATGGGCTAGTTACCTCCGATCTGCCCACTAGACGCCAGGGAATATAATTATTTTTTAAACTATAGGGGTCGGGCTGCCTGGCATGGGCATGGCCATGCCCCCACCCCAAAGACATATTTTGACAGTCTTTCTGCCCCTCCGAGAGGTGGATGGAGGCAATTACCCCCAATTTGCCCCTGGGGGAACATAAAGCCCATTAGACACCAGGGACTGTATTATGCTCTATTTTTTGAGGGGAGGCCATGCTCACCCGCACCCTGGGGTCCAATAGACTTTCTTCTCTGGGGGGAATTTCCCCAATCAACCCTCATATGTGGGGCAGAAAGGCCACTAAACACCAGGACTTTTAACCCTTTCGGTGCTCATGACGGAATGGTTCCGTCATGAGCACCGGTGCTCCTGTGCTCATGACAGAACCAATCCGTCATGAGGACAGGGGCACGAAATCCCTCTGCTGCAGAGAGCGGAGGGATTTCCCTTTTTCCCTGGGGGGCAGAAAGCCCACTAGAAACCAGGGATTTATTTTATTATGTAAATTAGGGGTGGGGGCTGCCCAATATGGGCACGCCAAAGCCCCCTGCACAATAACAGTCTTTCTGCGCCCCCTGGTTGCAGATGGGGGATGGTAGCCCCCAATCTGCCACCCCAGGGGGGGGGCAGAAAGCCCACTAGACGCCAGGTTTCTTTTTTTACGATTAATTTAGAGGTGGGGGCTGGCAAAGATGGGCATGCCAATGCCCCCACCCCCCCACAAAATTCCAGTCTTTCTGCCCCCCGTGGGGGCAGAAAGCACCCTAGACACCAGGGATTATTGTTTTTTATAGGCCCAGGGTAGGGGCTGCCCAGAATGGGCATGCAAATGCCCCCACCCTACCCCTCCAAAGAAAACTAAAGACTTGCTGCCCCTCCAGGAGGAAGATGGGGGCAGTAGCTCCTGATCTGCCCCCGGGGGGGCAGATAGCCCACTAAGTGCCAGGGATTTATTTTTACATAGATAGGGGTGGGGGTTGCCCAGAATGGGCATGTCAAGGCCCCCACCCCCCAAAAAAGATGATACAGTCTTTCTGCCCCCCCCTGGGAGGCAGATGGGGCAATAGCCCCTTATCTGCCCCCCCGGGGTGGGACAGAAAGCCCACTAGCCACCAGGGATTATTTTTTTCCAAAGTTCGGGGTGGGGTTGCCCACAATGGGCATGCCTATGCCCCCACCCCCCCAAAAAAAGATGCCACAGCCTTTCTGCCCCCCCCAGGAGGCAGATGCGCAGTAGCCCCTGATCTTCCCCCCGGGGGGGCAGAAAGTCCACTAGGCGCCAGCGATTATGCTGGCTTTTCTATTAGTAGGGGTGGGGGCTTCCCAGAATGGGCATCCCAATGCCCCCACCCCCCCCAAAAGAATAGCCACAGTCTTTCTGCCCCCCTTGGGGGCATATCGGGGCAATAGCCCTCAATTTCCCCCCTCCCCAGGGCGGCAGCAAGCACACTAGGCACAAAAATGTGTGGGAAAAGTGATTTTTTCAGCTAAATTTGAGGTTTGCAGGGGATTCTAGGTAAGAAAACGTTGGGGGATCCACGCAAGCCATACCTCCCTGGAATCCCCCGGGTGTCTAGTTTTCAGAAATGTGTAGGTTTGGTAGGTTTCCCTGGCTAGCCGCCGAGCAGGGGGCAAAAAACCCTGGTGACCCCACTTGCAAAACCAGGTCGTATTGTGATAGGCAATTTTGATGTCGCTTCAATACGTTTTGGGCCCTTGCCTGTCGCGGGTACTTGGGTCTCCCACACGAGTGAGGCACCATTTTTATCGGGAGACCTGGGGGAATGCTGGGTGGTAGGAAATTTGTGCCAGCCCTATGATGCCACAACTTTCCCACACAAAAAACTGTGGAAAAAGTGATTTTTTCAGCTACATTTGAGGTTTGCAGGGGATTCTGGGTAAGAAAACATTGGGGGATCCATGCAAGCCATACCTCCCTATAATCCCCCGGGTGTCTAGTTTTCAGAAATGTGTGGGTTTGGTAGGTTTCACTAGCTGGCTGCCGAGCACGGGGCCAAAAACCCAGGTGACCTCACTTGCAAAACCAGGTCGTTTTGTGATAGGCAATTTTGATGTTGCCTCAATACGTTTTGGGCCCTTGCCTGTCGCGGGTACTTGGGCCTCCCACACGCGTGAGGCACCATTTTTATCAGGAGACATGGGGGAACGCTGGGTGGTAGGAAATTTGTGTCAGCCCGGTGATGCCACAACTTTCCCACACAAAAATGTGTGGAAAAAGTGATTTTTTCAGCTAAATGTGAGGTTTGCAGGGGATTCTGGGTAAGAAAAAGGTGGGGGATCCACGCAAGCCATACCTCCCTATAATCCCCCGGGTGTCTAGTTTTCAAAAATGTGTGGGTTTGGTAGGTTTCCCTAGCTGGCCGCCGAGCACGGGGCAAAAAACCCTGGTGACCCCACTTGCAAAACCAGGTCGTATTGTGATAGGCAATTTTGATGTCGCTTCAATACGTTTTGGGCCCTTGCCTGTCGCGGGTACTTGGGTCTCCCACACGAGTGAGGCACCATTTTTATCGGGAGACCTGGGGGAATGCTGGGTGGTAGGAAATTTGTGCCAGCCCGATGATGCCACAACTTTCCCACACAAAAAACTGTGGAAAACGTGATTTTTTCAGCTACATTTGAGGTTTGCAGGGGATTCTGGGTAGGAAAACGTTGGGAGATCCATTCAAGCCATACCTCCTTGGAATCCCCCGGGTGTCTAGTTTTCAGAAATGTGTGGGTTTGGTAGGTTTCCCTAGCTGGCCGCCGAGCACGGGGCCAAAAACCCAGGTGACCCCCCCTTGCAAAACCAGGTTGTTTTGTGATAGGCAATTTTGATGTCGCCTCAATATGTTTTGGGCCGTTGCCTTTCGCGGGTACTTGGGCCTCCCACACGAGTGAGGCACCATTTTTATTGGGAGACCTGGGGGAATGCTGGGTGGTAGGAAATTTGTGTCAGCCCGGTGATGCCACAACTTTCCCACACAAAAATGTGTGGAAAAAGTGATTTTTTCAGCTAAATTTGAGGTTTGCAGGGGATTCTGGGTAAGAAAACTTTGGGGGATCCATGCAAGCCATACCTCCCTATAATCCCCCGGGTGTCTAGTTTTCAGAAATGTGTGGGTTTGGTAGGTTTCACTAGCTGGCCGCCGAGCACGGGGCCAAACACCCAGGTGACCTCCCTTGCAAAACCAGGTCGTTTTGTGATAGGCAATTTTGATGTTGCCTCAATACGTTTTGGGCCCTTGCCTGTCGCGGGTACTTGGGCCTCCCACATGCGTGAGGCACCATTTCTATCAGGAGACATGGGGGAACGCTGGGTGGTAGGAAATTTGTGTCAGCCCGGTGATGCCACAACTTTCCCACACAAAAATGTGTGGAAAAAGTGATTTTTTCAGCTAAATGTGAGGTTTGCAGGGGATTCTGGGTAAGAAAAAGGTGGGGGATCCACGCAGGCCATACCTCCCTATAATCCCCCGGGTGTCTAGTTTTCAGAAATGTGTGGGTTTGGTAGGTTTCCCTAGCTGGCCGCCGAGCACGGGGCCAAAAACCCAGATGACCCCCCTTGCAAAACCAGGTCGTTTTGTGATAGGCAATTTTGATGTTGCCTCAATACGTTTTGGGCCCTTGCCTGTCACGGGTACTTGGGCCTCCCACACGAGTGAGGTACCATTTTTATCAGGAGACCTGGGGGAACGCTGGGTGGTTGGAAATTTGTGTCAGCCCAGTGATGCCACAACTTTCCCACACAAAAATGTGTGGAAAAAGTGATTTTTTCAGCTAAATTTGAGGTTTGCAGGGGATTCTGGATAAGGAAACGTTGGGGGATCCATACAAGCCATACCTCCCTTGAATTCCCAGAGTGTCTAGTTTTCAGAAATGTGTGGGTTTGGTAGGTTTCCCTAGCTGGCCGCCGAGCACGGGGCCAAAAACCCAGGTGACCCCCCTTGCAAAATCAGGTCGTTTTGTGATAGGCAATTTTGATGTCGCCTCAATACGTTTTGGGCCCTTGCCTGTCACAGGTACTTGGGCCTCCCACACGAGTGAGGCACCATTTTTATCGGGAGACCTGGGGGAACGCTGGGTGGTAGGAAATTTGTGTCAGCCCAGTGATGCCACAACTTTCCCACACAAAAATGTGTGGAACAAAGTGATTTTTACAGCTAAATTTGAGGTTTGCAGGGGATTCTGGGTAAGAAAACGTTGGGGGATCCACACAAGCCATACCTCCCTGGAATCCCCAGGGTGTCTAGCTTTCAAAAATATATAGGTTTGCTAGGTTTCCCTAGGTGCCGGCAGAGCTAGGGTTCAAAATCTACAGCTAGGCACTTTGCAAAAAAGGGTCAGTTTTCACTGTGAAAATGTGGTGTTTCCACGTTGCGCTTTGGGCCGTTTTCTTTGTGGGCGCTAGGCCTACCCACACAAGTGAGGTACCATTTTTCTCAGAAGACTTTGGGGAACGCGGGGTGGGTGGAATTTTGTGGATCCACGCAGATTCCAGAGCTTTCCACCACAGAAATGTGAGGAAAATGTGTTTTTTTTTTTAAATGTTGAGGTTTGCAAGGGAATCTGGGTAACAGAACATGGTGAGAGCCAGTCAAGTCACCCCATCCTGGATTCCCCTGGGTGTCTAATTTTCAAAAATGTATAGGTTTGCTAGGTTTCCCTAGGTGCCGGCAGAGCTAGGGTTCAAAATCTACAGCTAGGCACTTTGCAAAAAAAGGGTCCTTTTTCACTGTGAAAATGTGGTGTGTCCACGTTGTGTTTTGGGCCGTTTCCTGTCGTGGGCACTAGGCCTACCCACACAAGTGAGGTACCATTTCTCTCGGAAGACTTTGGGGAACGCGGGGTGAGTGGAATTTTGTGGATACACTCAGATTCCAGAACTTTCCACCACAGAAATGTGAGGAAAATGTGTTTTTTTTTACAAATTTTGAGGTTTGCAAGGGATTCTGGGTAACAGAACCTGGTGAGAGCCAGTCAAGTCACCCCATCCTGGATTCCCCTGGGTGTGTAGTTTTCAAAAATGTATAGGTTTGCTAGGTTTGCCTAGGTGCCGGCAGAGCTAGGGTTCAAAATCTACAGCTAGGCACTTTGCAAAAAAAGGGTCAGTTTTCACTGTGAAAATGTGGTGTGTCCACGTTGCGTTTTGGGCCGTTTCCTGTCGCGGGCACTAGGTCTACCCACACAAGTGAGGTACCATTTTTCTCGGAAGACTTTGGGGAATGCAGGGTGGGTGGAATTTTGTGGATCCACGCAGATTCCAGAACTTTCCACCACAGAAATGTGAGGAAAATGTGGTTTTTTTGACAAATTTTGAGGTTTGCAAGGGATTCTGGGTAACAGAAACTGGTGAGAGCCACACAAGTCACCCCATCCTGGATTCCCCTGGGTATCTACTTTTCAAAAATGTATAGGTGTGCTAGGTTTCCCTAGGTGCCAGCAGAGCTTGGGTTCAAAATCTGCAGCTAGTCACTTTGCAAAAAAAGGGTCAGTTTTCACTGTACAAATAAAGTGTGTCCACATTGCGTTTTGGACCGTTTCCTGTCGCAGGAACTAGACCTACCCACACAAGTGAGGTACCAATTTTATCGGGAGACTTTGGGGGAACGCTGGGTGGTAGGAAATTTGTGTCAGCCCGGTGATGCCACAACTTTCCCACACAAAATTGTGTGGAAAAAGTGATTTTTTTCAGCTAAATTTGAGGTTTGCAGGGGATTCTGGATAAGGAAACGTTGGGGGATCCATGCAAGCCATACCTCCCTGGAATTCCCCGGGTGTCTAGTTTTCAGAAATGTGTGGGTTTGGTAGGTTTCCCTAGCTGGCCGCCGAGCACAGGGCCAAAACCCAGGTGACCCCCTTGCAAAACCAGGTCATTTTGTGATAGGCAATTTTGATGTCGCCTCAATACGTTTTGGGCCCTTGCCTGTCGCGGGTACTTGGGCCTCCCACACGAGTGAGGCACCATTTTTATTGGGAGACCTGGGGGAACGCTGGGTGCTAGGAAATTTGTGTCAGCCCAGTGATGCCACTACTTTCGCAGACAAAAATGTGTGGATAAAGTGATTTTTACAGCTAAATTTGAGGTTTGCAGGGGATTCTGGGTAAGAAAACGTTGGGGGATCCACACAAGCCTTACCTCCCTGGAATTCCCCAGGTGTCTAGTTTTCAGAAATGTGTGGGTTTGGTAGGTTTCCCTAGCTGGCCGCCGAGCACAGGGCCAAAAACCCAGGTGACCCCCTTGCAAAACCAGGTCATTTTGTGATAGGCAATTTTGATGTCGCCTCAATACGTTTTGGGCCCTTGCCTGTCGCGGGTACTTGGGCCTCCCACACGAGTGAGGCACCATTTTTATTGGGAGACCTGGGGGAACGCTGGGTGCTAGGAAATTTGTGTCAGCCCGGTGATGCCACAACTTTCCCACACAAAAATGTGTGGAAAAAGTGATTTTTTCAGCTAAATGTGAGGTTTGCAGGGGATTCTGGGTAGGAAAAAGGTGGGGGATCCATGCAAGCCATACCTCCCTATAATTCCCCGGGTGTCTAGTTTTCAGAAATGTGTGGGTTTGGTAGGTTTCCCTAGCTGGCCGCCGAGCACGGGGCCAAAATCCCAGGTGACCCCCCTTGCAAAACCAGGTCATTTTGTGATAGGCAATTTTGATGTCGCCTCAATACGTTTTGGGCCCTTGCCTGTCATGGGTACTTGGGCCTCCCACACGAGTGAGGCACCATTTTTATCGGGAGACCTGGGGGAACGCTGGGTGGTAGGAAATTTGTGTCAGCCCGGTGATACCACAACTTTCCCACACAAAAATGTGTGGAAAAAGTGATTTTTTCAGCTAAATTTGAGGTTTGCAGGGGATTCTGGATAAGGAAACGTTGGGGGATCCATGCAAGCCATACCTCCCTGGAATTCCCTGGGTGTCTAGTTTTCAGAAATGTGTGGGTTTGGTAGGTTTCTCTAGCTGGCCGCCGAGCACAGGGCCAAAAACCCAGGTGACCCCCCTTGCAAAACTAGGTCGTTTTGTGATAGGGAATTTTGATGTCGCCTCAATACGTTTTGGGCCCTTACCTGTCACAGGTACTTGGGCCTCCCACACGAGTGAGGCATCATTTTTATCGGGAGACCCTGGGGGAACGCTGGGTGGTAGGAAATTTGTGTCAGCCCGGTGATGCCACAACTTTCCCACACAAAATTGTGTGGAAAAAGTGATTTTTTCAGCTAAATTTGAGGTTTGCAGGGGATTCTGGATAAGGAAACGTTGGGGGATCCATGCAAGCCATACCTCCCTGGAATTCCCCGGGTGTCTAGGTTTCAGAAATGTGTGGGTTTGGTAGGTTTCCCTAGCTGGCCGCCGAGCACAGGGCCAAAAACCCAGGTGACCCCCTTGCAAAACCAGGTCATTTTGTGATAGGCAATTTTGATGTCGCCTCAATACGTTTTGGGCCTTTGCCTGTCGCGGGTACTTGGGCCTCCCACACGAGTGAGGCACCATTTGTATTGGGAGACCTGGGGGAACGCTGGGTGCTAGGAAATTTGTGTCAGCCCAGTGATGCCACAACTTTCGCAGACAAAAATGTGTGGATAAAGTGATTTTTACAGCTAAATTTGAGGTTTGCAGGGGATTCTGGGTAAGAAAACGTTGGGGGATCCACACAAGCCATACCTCCCTGGAATCCCCAGGGTGTCTAGCTTTCAAAATATATAGGTTTGCTAGGTTTCCCTAGGTGCCGGCAGAGCTAGGGTTCAAAATCTACAGCTAGGCACTTTGCAAAAAAAGGGTCAGTTTTCACTGTGAAAATGTGGTGTTTCCACGTTGCGTTTTGGGCCGTTTTCTTTTGTGGGCACTAGGCCTACCCACACAAGTGAGGTACCATTTTTCTCAGAAGACTTTGGGGAACGCGGGGTGGGTGGAATTTTGTGGATCCACGCAGATTCCAGAGCTTTCCACCACAGAAATGTGAGGAAAATGTGTTTTGTTTTTTAAATGTTGAGGTTTGCAAGGGAATCTGGGTAACAGAACATGGTGAGAGCCAGTCAAGTCACCCCATCCTGGATTCCCCTGGGTGTCTAATTTTCAAAAATGTATAGGTTTGCTAGGTTTCCCTAGGTGCCGGCAGAGCTAGGGTTCAAAATCTACAGCTAGGCACTTTGCAAAAAAAGGGTCCTTTTTCACTGTGAAAATGTGGTGTGTCCACGTTGTGTTTTGGGCCGTTTCCTGTCGCGGGCACTAGGCCTACCCACACAAGTGAGGTACCATTTCTCTCGGAAGACTTTGGGGAACGCGGGGTGAGTGGAATTTGGTGGATACACTCAGATTCCAGAACTTTCCACCACAGAAATGTGAGGAAAATGTGTTTTTTTTTACAAATTTTGAGGTTTGCAAGGGATTCTGGGTAACAGAACCTGGTGAGAGCCAGTCAAGTCACCCCATCCTGGATTCCCTGGGTGTGTAGTTTTCAAAAATGTATAGGTTTGCTAGGTTTGCCTAGGTGCCGGCAGAGCTAGGGTTCAAAATCTACAGCTAGGCACTTTGCAAAAAAGGGTCAGTTTTCACTGTGAAAATGTGGTGTGTCCACGTTGCGTTTTGGGCCGTTTCCTGTCGCGGGCACTAGGTCTACCCACACAAGTGAGGTACCATTTTTCTCGGAAGACTTTGGGGAATGCAGGGTGCGTAGAATTTTGTGGATCCACGCAGATTCCAGAACTTTCCACCACAGAAATGTGAGGAAAATGTGGTTTTTTTTTAAAAATGTTGAGGTTTGCAAGGGATTCTGGGTAACAGAAACTGGTGAGAGCCACACAAGTCACCCCATCCTGGATTCCCCTGGGTATCTACTTTTCAAAAATGTATAGGTGTGCTAGGTTTCCCTAGGTGCCGGCAGAGCTTGGGTTCAAAATCTGCAGCTAGTCACTTTGCAAAAAAAGGGTCAGTTTTCACTGTAAAAATAAAGTGTGTCCACATTGCGTTTTGGACCGTTTCCTGTTGCAGGAACTAGACCTACCCACACAAGTGAGGTACCAATTTTATCGGGAGACTTAGGGTAACACAGAATTGTAGAGCAACTGTTATTACCTATTGACTTTCGATGCATTTCTGCCTTCCAAATGAAAGACAATGTGTAAAAAAGAAGTCATTTTGAAAAATGACCTGTAAGTCTCATGCTAGTATGGGTACTCTCAATTTCGGAAATGTGCAAATATCTACTGTTCTAAACTCTATATTTTGTTCCAATTTCAGAAATACATAGGTGTCTTTCATACCGATTTTTCCATGTATATATTTTCCCAAATTAATTGCTATATACCCGGAACATAATGAAAAACCATTGCAAGACGCTGCTCAGTTATTGGCTCTGGGTTCGTCGGGTTCTTGGTGAACCTACAAGTCCTATATATCACCACAACCAGAAAGGTCTAGCGGATGTAACGGTATATTGCTTTCAAACAGCTGTCACAGTTAGAAGAAGTTACAGGTGAAAACGTTGGCACAAATGGCTTTTTTTTCCAACTAATTTTCAATTTTTCCTATATATAACTGTTAGTTTCTATGAAGAAACCTTGAAGGATCTACACAAATGACCCCTTGCTGAATTCAGAATTTTGTCTATGTTTCCCAAACGTATAGCTTTCCAGGATCCATTATTGCTTTCATACCCATTTCTACCATTAACTGGAAGGAGGTTGAAAGCACAAAAAATAGCAAAAATAGGCTATGTCCCAGAAAAATGCCAAAACTGTGTAAAAAATTTTGGTTTTCTGACAAAAGTCTGCTTGTCCCTGAAAGCTGGGAAAATGGTGATTTCATCACCACAACCCCTTTGTTGATACCATTTGCAGGGAAAAAACCAGATGCTTTCATATGTAACCCTTTTTTCACATTTTGCCAAAAAAAACAAAATGTACCTGTATTTTGGCTAATTTCTGGGTCCCCTCCAGGGAATCCACAAACCCTGGGTATCTTTAGAATCCCCATGATGTTGGAAAAAAAGGACGCAAATTTGGCGTGGATACCTTATGTGGTCAAAAAGTTACAGGTGCCTAAGCGCGAACTACCCCAAATAGCCAAAAAATGGCTTAGCACAGGGGGGAAAAGGCCTAGCAGCGAAGGGGTTAAAATGGCACCAAAACAAACAAAAGGAGTTGATGGCCTATCCTGGCATTGAGACATACCCCCACCGCAGAAGGTGCAATAGCTTCTTTCTGCCCCCAGGGGGAAGATAGGAGGTTTCTCCCTAATAGGGCGGTTGCCCCAAATATGCCCCCTGTGGGGTAGAAAGCCCACTAGACACCAGACATTTTGCATTTGGGGCAAAAGAAAGGGACACGGGCATCAGTCTCTGACATTAAGCCATACTCCTACCCCAAAGGGGACAAACAAGGACTTTGGCCTCCATGGAGAGCAGCAAGGGAGTTTACCACCAATTTGGCCTTGGGGGCAGAATGTCCACTGGATGAAAGGACTATTTTGTTTTTAAATTTAACAATGGGGTGGGTTTGGCTCATCCTGACATCAGGCCTCACTCTCACCTCTAAAGACTCTACAGTCTTTCTGCTCTCCTGTAGACTATAATATCCCATCCCACAGGCAAGTGAGAGGACATTTGATTCTTTTGGGTGTTGTTTTTCTGTATAGGTCAGAAGAGTGAGGCTAAACTCAAATATCTTTCCACATGGCATGGTGAATGGCTGCACATTGTGGGTTTGGGAAGGCCACCACCTGGAGAAAACTACCAGAACTAGACATTTCAGAAAACTAGTATTTCTCTGAAGTAAACTTCTGTAATACACAGGGATCTATCAAATTCACACTGCCCAACATTTCCCAACTTGTTCTGATAAATGCTTGCATGGGTGGGCCTGGTGTCTACAACAGGAAAAGCTCAAAAGGTAATGTGAAAACATCAATATTTTATTTTTAAAAACTAACCTGATTTGGCAATTGGGGAAGTTGTATTAACTGGGGCCTGGCTCGGCTGCTACCTAGGGTAACCTGCCAAACCCACACATTTTCGAAAAGAAGACGTACAGGGGATTCCAGGGTGATGTATTTTGCATGGATCCCATAATGTTTTCTAAGCCAGAATGCCCTGCAAACCTTAAACTTTGCCTAAAATAATGAATTTTCCATGCATTTCTGTGATGGAGCATCCAGAATCAGGAGGAATCCACAAATTTCGACAAACTAGCATTCCCCCACTGGTCCCGATAAAAAACGCTTTTCCCACTTGAGTGGATGAGCCTAGTGACAACGACAGGAAAGCATCAAACCAAGATAAACAAAAGTCCCACAGTGGCCATGGTTTGACCTCTTCCTGTCACCCACACTAGGCCAGCCACACAAGTGGGGCAGTGTTTTTATCGTGACAAGTGGGGAAACGTTGGGTGGTAGGAATTTTGTGGATCCCTCCTGATTCCGGAAGTTTCCATCACGGAAATGTAAGGAAAATGCGTGGTTTGCCATAGTTTAAGGTTTGCATGGCATTGTGGGTAAGAGTTTTTCATGGGATCCATGCAAGGCACGCCGCCGTGGAAAGCCATGACTGTCTAGTTTTCATAAATGTATGTGGTTGGTAGGTTTCCATGGGTGGCAGCCCAGCAAGGCCCCAAATACAGCAGCTTCCTTTATCGACGATCTCTCCACTTAGAGCTTTTGGGCCTTTTGTGTGGTGGCCTCTTGGCCCACCCACAAAAGCGGGGTACCGTTGTTATCAGTAGACATGTGGGAACTCTGAGTGGTACACAATTTGAGGATCCCGACACATTCTGGAACTTTCTTGCTCATAAATGTGAGGAAAATGTCTGTTTTTAGTTAAAGTTTGAGGTTTGCATGCGATTTGGGGTAAGGAAAGCTTGGGAGAGCCATGCAAGTGACTCCTCCCAGGAATCCCCCTGGTGTCTAGAATACAAAAAGGTGCAGGTTTGTTAGGTTTCCATTGGTGCTGCCATGGCGAGTGCGAAAATTCACAGCTACCCATTGTGCAAAATAAAGCGTCAGTTTTGAGTGGAAAATATGATGTGTGCATGTTCTATTTTGGGCCCTTTGCTCTAGCGGGCACCAGGCCTACCCACACAAGTGAGGTACAACTTTTATCGGGAGACTTGGAGGAATGCTGGGTGTAAGGAAGTTTCGGTCTTCCCCTCATATTCCAGAACTTTCAATCACATAAATGTGAGCAAACTGTGTTTTTTAGTCAAGGTTTGATGTTTGCAAGGGATTCTGGGTAAAGAAATGTGGTGATAGCCACGCAAGTCCACCCCACACTAGATTCCCCTAGGTGGCTAGTTTTCAAAAATAAAAACGTGCTACGGTTTGCTTAGATGCTGCCTGGTCTAGGGACAAAAATCCACATCTACCAACATTGGGAAAAAAGGGTCAGTTTGGAGTGGATAAATGTGATGAATCCATCTTGCATTTTGCCTGCTTCACGCAAGTGAGGTACCATTTTTATCGGAAGACAAGACATGTGGGAACATAGAATAGTAGAACATTTGTTGTTACCAATTGGATTACACTGCCTTTGTGCCTTTCAAATGTTAGCCAATGTGTAAGAAAAAAGACATTTTGAAAAATGCCCTCTGAATCACATGCTAGCATGGATGCTCACAAATTCAGAGATGTACAAATAACCACTGCTTCTAAACTTGATATCTAATGCCCATTTCAGAAATACATAGGTTGCCTCGATACCCATTTTTCACTCTACGTATTTCATCATAGGATTTGGCGTATATTTCGAACACAATGAATAATCATTGTACTGTGCAGTGCAGTTGTTGGCTCTGGGTACCTCGGGCTCATGGAGAACCTACAAACCATATATATCACCGCAACCAGAAGAGTCTAGCAGACATAATAGTATACTGCTTTTGTGAAACGGGACAAAAAGTTACAGATGAAAATGTCACAAATGGCTGTTTTTTTCTACCTATTTTCAATATTTCTTTTTTCAACAGTTTGTTTCTTTGGGAAAACATTGAGGAATCTACACATATGGCCCTTTGCTGAATTCAGAATTGTCTACTTGGTGAAATCTATGGCTTTGCTGATTCACCCATGGATTTCAAACTGTTTTCCACCACAAACTGGAAGTATTTCGAAAGCAGAAAAAAACAGAAAAATGCGCTATCTCTAAAAAGGCCAGTATTTTTTTGGCTTCAGCTCTGCTTGTTCCTGAAAGCTGGGAATATGGTGAATTTAGCACAGCAACCCTTCTGTTGATGCCAATTTCAGGAAAAAAACTGACACCTTTTTGCAGAGCATTTTCTCCTAAAAATAATACATTTTTAGCTATATTATGGTCATTTTCTCTGTCCCCTCTTGGGGAATCCACAAATTCTTGGTACCTTTAGAATCCTCAGGATATTGGAAAAAAAGAACGTAAATTTGGTGTGGATACCGTATGTGGGAAAAAAGTTATGGAGCCCTAAGCGCAGACTACCCCGAATATTCCAAAAAATGGTTCTGTACTGGAGGCGGAAAGCCCCAGCAGTTAAGGGGTTAACGATGTTCCACCTGTCTGTTCTTTTCATATTGAGATTCGGACTACGCTGAGAACCAGAACGATTCATTCGCTATCACAAAGAGCAGGTAATTTACAAAACTTAGTCCGGGAGATCCTGATGATTAGAATAGTCCCTTGGTCAGGAAACACCCAAACACCTGAAAAGGGGATTACATTGTGATAACATTTAGGAGGCCGGAATATCTAAAACATATCATAAGTATATTAAATCACACATCCAATCCACCAAGCAGAATTGTAGCAGTCCCCTTGGGATTCTTCTATAAACCAAAGGATTTCTGAAGAGAGAGGGGCTTTACCAAACAAATCGGGGTCTCAATGACCTAGTGTATGATATTCCCATCTAAACTAGATTAACGCATCTGTCAACATTAGATGGTCAAGACTGACTTGGAAACAGTATTGTAGCATCCTCTACTATTGTCAGAGGTCGTCTGGTGATGGCGATATGCCTCTATTATTGGAAGCAGAAACTTTCAAGGAAAACGTACAGGTTATAGCGCCACATACTGTTGAATCTAAAGATATTCGGAGTGAGCTTTGTTCGGTTAAGGGGTCAGCAGAATTAAGCAAACTACACAGTATAAAGACGGGGTTTATAACACCAACTGATTCAATTTACCTTCCAACTTGGAATGCTGCAGGAGTGCAAGCAAATTATCAAATATAGGCTTGTTGAATGAGCTTAAGAATGTTTACTATTGTTTGTATGCAAGAAACGTGCGCCAAGGTTAACTAATCTGTAGATTGCTATAAAATATACAACACACCAGAGACTTCATCAATTTAAGGTAGGGCAAAAGGAAGCCTAGTAATTCTTATCTCAGTCCATCTGCCAAAAAAGATAGTATGGTCTAGATCGAATTTGCAAATATTATGTTGATGCATTGATGTTAATAAAGAGATTATACTCATCGTAGGAAGCTGGCTCTTTATATGAGATAACAAAAAAAGGTATACCATGCAAAGAGTCCAGGTATTCCCTTACTATTTGACAGGGGCTTGCTTAAGCAATCCTAAGGTGCTCTTCTAGTGGGTAGTGTGGTCACACAGCCTTAGGCTTATCAGAAAGGAGTGTTAGACACCCGCAGTGTGCACACATCCAATAAATGATACGCACGACTCCATAAGGAGATCCACACCAATTTATAAAAATAACACTTATTTTTATATAACTATAAGCACAAGGATCGTGAAAATCAGGTAAGTACTTTTTTAAATAGCAGGTTTAAAGAAAACTGATTTTTGATACTTTAAATCGATATTAAAGCACTTTGCTGTGATGTTACGCTATGGAGAAAACATATGCTGCATATGGTCACTTAACAAGGTAATTACAGGATCCTTTCCCGTATCTTAAGGTGAGTATGGGGCAAGGTCAAAGGCAGCACCAACAGGTCACCTTAGGAGGCACCAGAGCATCCAGGTGCAGAGGTGTGTTTTTCAGCGTCGGGTGATTTTGATATTTTAAATCATAATTGAAGCACTTCTTGGTGATGTTAATCACTGGAGGAAAAACATGTATTTCATTTGGGCACTCAACAGTGACTTACGGTACAAATCTTCTGGACTTAGAGTGAGTATGGGGCAAGGTCCAAGGCAGCACCAACAGTTAACTTCGGGCAGCATTAGGGCGACCAGGTGCTGAGTTGACTTAGAGCGTTGGGTGCCCCATTGAATGAATGAATGAATGAATGAGCGTATTTGGTATAGCGCACAGGTAATCAAACTAGAGTGTCCTCGCGCTGAAAGCAGACAAGTTGGCAGGTCAATAAAGCATAAGTTTGTTCTTGAAAAGTCAGGTTTTAAGATATTTCCTGAAGGTTAAAAGATCCGTAGTGGCTCTCAGCGAGGCCGGTAGACTGTTCCATGCTTTTGCGCCAAGGAACCCAAAAGATCTGCCCCCCCATATGAGCCAGACGAATTTTGGGTGTATGGACAAGGTCAGCATTGGAAGATCTTAAAGTCCTTGTTGGGTTGTAGCAATTGACACGCTTATTGAGGTAGTTAACGCCTATGCCATGGAGTGCTTTAAAAAGGATCACTATGGCTTTAAATTTGATCCTTTCCTTCATATGCAACCAGTGCAGGGACTTCAGGATGGGAGTCATATCGGATCTGGGTTTCGGTCTCAGGATTGCCCTTGCTGCAGCATTTTGCACCACTTGCAGACGCTGAGTAAGGTAATCAGGCAGGCCAAAGTATAGGCTATTGGCGTAATCCAGTTTTGATGTCACCAAGGCTTTAACCACAATCTTCCTACTGTCCTGTGACAGTAATGGGAGGAATTTTTTTAACATACGGAGAGTACCGTAACAGGAACCAATCAGTGCTTGAACCTGTGGACCCACAGAGAGGGCATTGTCAATGACAATGCCTAGCTTTTTAACCTTCTCCTGGGCTAAAAGGGGAGGGGACAATTTATCTGGCCACCATGTACTCCAATTACACACAGCGGGTTGGCCAAAAAACACAACCTCTGTTTTGTCTGGGTTACACTTCAGCTGATTTATTTTAAGCCAGTTAAATACCTTTGTGAGGCAGGATCTAATATTGTCTTCATCAAAGTCAGTTCCTTTTTCACATGTAAAAATCCGTTGTGTGTCCTCAGCGTTAGAGATAATCTCAGCCCCCTCTTTCTCTACTAGAGGTGATAGATAAATATTAATCCAATCCAATCCAATCACGGCATTTATAGAGCGCGCTACTCACCCGGGATGGTCTCAAGGCGCTGGGGGAGGGGGTAAGTTACTGCTCGAACAGCCAGGTCTTGAGCTGCTTCCTGAAGGAGAGATGGTCCTGGGTTCGCCGAAGGTGAGTGGGGAGGGAGTTCCAGGTCTTGGCTGCCAGGTAGGAGAAGGATCTTCCTCCGGCGGTGGCTCTGCGGATGCGTGGTACGGTGGCGAGGGCGTGGCTGGTTGATCGTAGCTGGCGGGTGGGCGTGTAGAAGGTCATGCGGTCGTTGAGGTACTTGGGGCCCAGGTCGTGGAGGGCCTTGTGTGCGTGGGTGAGGAGTCTGAACGTGATTCTCTTGCTGACGGGGAGCCAGTACAGGTCTTTCAGGTGTCCGGTGATGTGGCTGTGCCGGGGGATGTCCAGGATGAGTCGTGCGGGAGGCGTTCTGGATGCGCTGGAGTCTTTTTGAAGTTTGGCTGTGGTTCCGGCGTAGAGGGTGTTCCCATAGTCCAGTCGGCTGGTGACGAGTGCCTGGGTGACGGTCTTCCTGGTTTCAGTGGGGATCCATCTGAAGATCTTGCGGAGCATGCGCAGGGTGTTGAAGCACGAAGATGAGACGGCGTTGACTTGTCTGGTCATCGACAGGGAGGAGTCCAGGATGAAGCCCAGGTTGCGTGCGTGGTCCGTTGGCTTGGGCGCGGTGCCCAGGGGCCGGGGCCACCAAGAGTCGTCCCAGGCGGAGGGTGATGAGCCCAGGATGAGGACTTCCGTCTTGTCTGAGTTCAGTTTAAGGCGGCTGTTCCTCATCCAGTCGGCGACGTCTCTCATCCCGTCGTGTAGGTTGGCTCTGGCGGTGGTGGGGTCGTTGGTGAGGGAGAGGATCAGCTGGGTGTCGTCGGCGTAGGAGATGATGTTGAGGTTGTGTTGGCGTGCGATGGCTGCGAGGGGGCTCATGTAGACGTTGAAGAGGGTTGGACTGAGTGAAGATCCTTGTGGAACGCCGCAGATGACTTCGGTGGCCTCGGATCTGAACGGGGGAGGCGGACTCTCTGGGTTCTTCCGGCGAGGAACGAGATGATCCATTCCAGTGCTTTCTCTCGGATTCCGATGTTGCTGAGGCGCTTCACTAGGGTGCGGTGGCAGACGGTGTCGAACGCCGCGGAGAGGTCCAAGAGGATGAGGGCTGCTGTTTCCCCGTTGTCGGTTAGGGTTCTGATGTCGTCGGTGGCTGCGATAAGGGCGGTCTCGGTGCTGTGGTTGGCCCGAAACCCGGACTGCGAGGGGTCGAGGGATCCATTCGTCTCGAGGAAGGCGGCAAGCTGTCTGTTGGACGGTCTTCTCGATGACTTTGGCCGGAAACGGAAGGAGCGAGATGGGACGGTAGTTCTTGAGGTCGGTGGGGTCCGCCGTTGGTTTCTTCAGGAGGGCGGTAAGCTCGGCGTGCTTCCAGCTCTCCGGGAAGGTGGCGGTGTGGAAGGAGGAGTTGATGATGTCCCGGAGATGGGGTGCGATGGTGGCGTCGGCTTTGTTGAAGACGTGGTGTGGGCAGGGGTCGGTTGGTGATCCGGAGTGGATGGAGTTCATCGTGCGGGTGGTGTCTTCGGTGCTGATCGGGGTCCAGTTGCAGAGGGTGGTGGTGGCGGGCGTTGGTTCGGGCGGTAGGGTGCGCGGTCTGTGCGTCGAAGCTGTTATGTATGTCGGTGATCTTGCGGTGGAAGAACGCGGCGAGTGAGTTGCAGAGGTCTTGCGAGGGGGTGATGTCGTTGTTTCCGGCGCTGGGGTTGGAGAACTCTTTGACGATGCTGAAAAGTTCCTTGCTGTCGTGGGCGTTGTTGTCCAGTCGTTCTTTGAGTGCCGACTTCTTGGTGGCACGGATCATCTGGTGGTGTTTGCGGGTGGCGTGCTTGAGGGCGGTCCTGTTGTCTGTGGTCTGGTCGAGTCACCAGGCTTTCTCGAGAGTGCGGCAGTTCTTCTTGGATTCCTTGAGTTCGTTGGTGAACCAAGGGGTTTTCTTGCTTCCGGGTCTGCTGGGAGGGTTTTTTAGTGGTGCGAGGTCGTCGGCGCATGCGGTCAGCCACTTGGCGAGGTTGCTGGCTGCTTCGTTTGGGTCCGTTGTGTTGGTGGGTGTGTTCTGGCTGAGGAGGCGGTGAGCTGCTCGGCGGTGATCTTGCTCCAGCTCCGGCGGGGAGCCTGTTGCGGGTGGTGGTGGGTCGCAGTCTTTCTGAAGCTGAAGTGGACGCAGCTGTGGTCGGTCCAGTGGAGTCCGGTGGCGTGGCTGAAGGAGATGTGCTTGCTGGAAGAGAAGACGGGGTCAAGCGTGTGGCCGGCGTAGTGGGTGGGCGTGTTCACCAGTTGCTTGAGTCCGAGGTTGGCGAGGTTGTCCAGCAGGGCGGTGGTGTTTCTGTCGTTGTTGTTCTCCAGGTGGAAGTTGTGGTCCCCTAGGAGGATGTAGTCGGCGGAGGGCATGGCATGCGGGCTGATGAAGTCTGCGATGTCTTCGCTGAATAGTGTGCGTGGTCCCGGGGTCTGTAGATGAGGGTGCCTCGGAGGGTGGTCTTGGGGTCAGTGTGTATCTGGAAGTGTAGGTGTTCGGCGGCGGTGAAGGTCTCGTCGGAGTTAGTCGAGATGCGGATGGTGTTCTTGTGTACGATGGCGATGCCTCCTCCCGTCTGGTTGACGCGGTCCTTCCGGGTGATCTTGTATCCGTCCGGGATGGCTATGGCGATGTCGGGCGCTGAGGAGGCGTTCATCCAGGTTTCGGTGAGGAAGGCGACGTCCGGTGCTGTTGCGTCGAGCAGGTCCCAGAGTTCCACGGCATGCCTGTGGACGGAGCGGGTGTTCAACAGGATGCATTTCAGGTGGTTGCTGCTGGTGCTCGACTTGGCGGAGGTGGTGCACGTCCGGGGGCAGGTGAATCGGCAGGCTTGGCAGGTGAAGGGTCCGTGGGTGCGTCTCGGTGAGGCTCGGTAGCAGGCAGGGTTCCGGCCGGCATTGAGTGCGGTGAGGGTAGCGGCGTCGTAGGTCCGTCGAGTAGTGTTGCATCGGTGGGATCCAGGGGTCCTGGCGCTGGGCGCGGGCCAGGCGCGGACGGGCGCAGACGGGCTTACCTTTGGCGCACCTTCGGCGCTCCGTCGGTGCTCCCACTGCGCGCGGCCGCTGCGCGGTCGCTCAGGGGGCGTCATAAGCAAGGAGCCTGGAGGGAGGAGCAGCTGGGTGGTGGGAGCGGGGCGGCGAATGGAATCACGGGGGGGCGGGGCCGCAGGGAGGCAGTGGCGGGAAGTCCCAGGAGCAGCGGGAAAGTCCCAGGAGCAGCGGGAAAGTCCCAGGAGCAGCGGACAGCGGGAAAGTCCCAGGAGCAGCGGGAAAGTCCCAGGAGCAGCGGGCAGCAAGCGAAGGAATCTCCAGGCAGGAGGCGGCAAGGCAGGCAGGAGCGGCAGCAGTGAGTGGGGCGACCAAGCCCTGTGGAGGGCTGAGCGGTCACACTCTGTGGTCCCCTACGGTCCCCTTAAGTAAGGAGCCGGGAGGGAGGAGCAGCTGGGTGGCGGGAGCGGGGCGGCGAATGGAATCACGGGGGGCGGGGCCGCAGGGAGGCAGTGGCGGGAAGTCCCAGGAGCAGCGGGCAGCGGGAAAGTCCCAGGAGCAGCGGGAAAGTCCCAGGAGCAGCGGGCAGCGGGAAAGTCCCAGGAGCAGCGGGAAAGTCCCAGGAGCAGCGGGCAGCGAGTGAAGGAATCTCCAGGCAGGAGGCGGCAAGGCAGGCAGGAGCGGCAGCAGTGAGTGGGGCGACCAAGCCCTGTGGAGGGCTGAGCGGTCACACTCTGTGGTCCCCTACGGTCCCCTTAAGTAAGGAGCCGGGAGGGAGGAGCAGCTGGGTGGCGGGAGCGGGGCGGCGAATGGAATCACGGGGGCGGGGCCGCAGGGAGGCAGTGGCGGGAAGTCCCAGGAGCAGCGGGCAGCGGGAAAGTCCCAGGAGCAGCGGGAAAGTCCCAGGAGCAGCGGGCAGCGGGAAAGTCCCAGGAGCAGCGGGAAAGTCCCAGGAGCAGCGGGCAGCGAGCGAAGGAATCTCCAGGCAGGAGGCGGCAAGGCAGGCAGGAGCGGCAGCAGTGAGTGGGGCGACCAAGCCCTGTGGAGGGCTGAGGACTGAGAATAGAGCCCTGGGGTACTGCTGCGTTCATGTGAGGCATTGGAGATGAAAATGGTGGCATCCAAATATCCTGTGATCTATTTTCCAGGAAAAAGGTCATCCAGGCCAGTGCGGTCCCAGCCATACCCACATTCCGTCGTCTGTCAAGGAGTCTCTCATGTGGGACCGTATCGAAGGCCGCCGACAGGTCAAGTAAAATTAAGACTGCCCTACCTCCCTGATCTAGTTTTTCCTTAATGTGCTCTATCACTTCCAACAGAGCAGATTATGTACTATACTTTGTCCTAAAACCGGATTGAGAGACATGCAACAGGTTTCGGTCTTCAATGTACTCTAAGAGTACTCTGTGTACATGTTTTGCTAGGACCTTAGATAATGCAGGGAGTAGGGAGATAAGCCTGTAATTGGCCGGGTCTTTGTGGTTGGCGGTTGTCATTTTTAGGAGGGGTAGAATTTTAGCCTGCCTCCAGATATGCGGCATTTTACCAGATGAGAGGGACAGGTTAAGTACCCTGTTGACAGTGGGGTTGATAGTAGATGTTAAAGGTGCTAGTAGTTTAGCGGGCAGGAGTCAACTGGGAATCCAGACTTGAGGCCTTTGAGGTAATTAAGTGATTCATCTTTTTGTAATTCGGAAAATACTAACAGTGTGGGGGTCTGCAGGGGCAGAGCTTTTCATTCTGCAATTGGTAAGAGATCTGATCCTCCGCTGGTATTTTATCAAAGGACTGTTGGATTTCAGTGATCTTATTGTAGAATGATAATGCAACCTGCTTAGTCCACTCGGCTGAAAGTGGGGCTTCTTTCTTAGCAGCCTTCGGGGAAGTAAAAAATGTTACTATATAAAAAAATTATTTTCCCTTGTTTTGGGCTTGTTCGATCTTATCTTGGAGGAAATTTTTTCTGGCCTCTCCCACTTGCTTGTAGTGGGTTTTCAAAGCGGCTTTATCAGTCTCCTTATCTTCAGGACTGTAGTGTTTCCACCATTTCCTTTCGTGCCTTCTACAGGTATTTTTGCTATTTCTAAGAGATTCATTAAACCAGGGCGTAGGGGGTTGAGTCCTCCTTGAAGGACGAGAGATCATAGGAGCAGCGGCGTCAATGTTGGACCCAAGCCAGGATTCAATAGAAAGGGCGTCTGCTTCAGGGTTGTCGATTAATGTCAGGACGGATAGTTCGAGAGCATCCGTCAGCGCCGGGATGGATATTTTGTGTAAGGCTTTGTAACTATATTCCGTCCTTATCATTTTTGGCGGAGAATCCTTATTTAATTTAGGGATTTTAAAGTTAATAAGAAAGTGATCTGACCAGGTGATGGGAAGTGAAGGGTTTACCCCTAGTTCTATGTTACAGAAAATCTGGTCAAGAGTGTGGCACCTGTTGTGTGTGGGAGCAGATATCAGTGTGATCAGGCTACAAGCCTGCATGGTGTCAAGCAGAGAAATTGCTGAAGGGTCCTGAGTTTTGTCCATATGTGTGTTAAAGTCCCCCAAGAGGAGGAACTGGTTATATCTTGGGGCTAGCAGGATAGTGTCAGCATTTAGTGAGGTGATGAAGTTGCCAAGCGCCCCTGAAGGCCTGTATAACAAGTTTCCAGCTACACATTGGTGGGGGGATAGCGTACAGCGGAAACCTAAGCATTCTGCCCCCTCAATATTATCTAACATGATAGGTATGCAGTCTAACTGTTGTTTAAAAATAATGGCAATGCCACCTCCCTTCCTGAATGGCTGGTCTTTCCTGAGGATTTTGTAGCGCGCAGGAATGGCAGAGGCAATAGTGGGGTTTGAGGCCTCGGACAACCAAGTCTCAGTGAGAAATAAGAGATCAAGTTGCTCATCTGACAAGAGGTCATAAATATGTTCTTCGCGCTGCCATATGGTTAAATAGGCGGTGGACTGCCTGAAGGCTAAACTGTGCACTTACTTCCGGGGTGAGTAGCCGGGCGGAAGTGAGGAGAGGAGTTTTATCCAGCCCTCCCCTCAAACGGCAAAGCAGCCGCAGCGGAACGAGGCAGTTTAAAAAGGACTGAAAGAGAGTACACGGTAATAGAGGCAATTTTTAAAGGTTATGCAATGTTAAAAGTACAATTTTTGTTTTAAAAAGTTAAAAACACACAAAGCGTTACAGCGTTAAAGCCTCTTTGTGGTTCAGGACAGCAACAGCAGACCCTACCACTGTCCGCTGCGCGTCCGCTGTGCCATATGGTTAAATAGGTGGTGGACCTTCTGAAGACTAGACTGTGCACTTACTTTCGGGGTGAGTAGCCGGGCAGAAGTGAGGAAAGGAGTTTTAATCCAGCCCTCCGCTCAAACGGCAAAGCAGCCACGGCGGAACAAGGTGGATTGAACAGGACTGAGAGAGAGTACATGGTAATAGAGGCAATTTTTAAAGTCTATGGAGATCGATCCATCGAAAAAGAGGCTGAAAGTTCAGACTGGGGGACCAGTAGGCTCAACCAACAGGAGGGGCTCAACTCTTGCAATGCTTAGGGATGTGGTGATGCCTTTGGTCCTCTTCTCCAGGGACCAGGGGTGACGGGTGCAGAGGTGTCTTTAGGCGTCAACTTTTCATCACTGGGGGCACTTGCAGTAGAGGGGACCTGCAAACAGAGACTGCAGGCGGCGTCAGGAAGTGCAAAGTGGGCAAATGCAAGGTGGGCTTTGTCTCTGGAGAGCTGGGGTACCACTCTGGCTTCATTTGCCCAATTCAGTGTGGGCTAGGAAGCGCGAGTGCAGTGGTGCTTTGCGGTATTGGGGTTTTGCGGTTCCGTAGTCTCACAGTCTTGTTTGGGGTGCCTGCAGGATGCAGGGAAGCAGATCTGCTGCTTAACAGGAGTCCTTGAGTCTTTATTGAAGGTAGACAGTCCTACCAGGCTTTGGAGGCACAACAGCTGCAGGACGAGACATCTTTGGTGCAGTTTCAACAGGGAAAAGAAGACAGGCCGGCAGGTCTGGTGCCAAGTCAATTGCTCTTCAGTCTTCTGCTTAGTAGGTCATCAGGATCTGATTTCCTGGTGCCAGGGCTCTCCTAAATACTGAATTTAGGGGCGTTATGGAGGTATAGGATAGTAGCCAGTGCGCTACTTACCCCTGGGGTCACTGCACCCCCTATATGACCACTTCTTGGGGGAAGTGGGCATAACCCTGTATCAGAAATCTTAAATTTGCCATCACTAAGATGGTCACTTCTGGAAAGTTGCATCCACTTCAGATAGCCCAGTTCAGGGGTGGTACTCACCTGAGGGTGGACACGCTTGTCTTGCCTAGCTATTTTGCGGCCTGTCCAGGTGCCAAAGGGCTCTGGACAAAGGGGGCTGGTTTCCTCTCTGGTAAGAAAAGACAGATTGGCATACCAAAGGTGGTGGGCCTCTTTGAAGCTACCCGGCCCTAGAATGCTGATCCGCAGGTCATCCTGTGGGCGGGGGTGCAAAGCACCATGTGCCTATACAGGCTTGGTTTATGGCCCCCTGACAGCAAAAGCACTCACCCTTGGAGGGCAGAAACTCCTCTCTGGTGGATGGCTGCTGAAAACCAGTCGGTCAGCCACCAGTAACTGGTAGGTTTTCAGGGGGTACCTCTAAGGTGCTCTCTGGGTCCATCTATTACTAAATCAGACATTGGCATCAGTGTAGGGTGATTAATACAGGATATTTGATACAAAACATCCCTATTTTTAGAGAAGCCTTCATGTAGCTGGGGAACTCATTTTCACCAGTGTCCAGCACATGCTTTTAAAATGCGTTCCTTGATCACTTGTATTGGCAGTAATTGAACAGACCAGTGCCAGGGGGTGCATACCTGCTCATGCAGTTGTGCCCTTACATGTAGTATAGTGCACCCTGCCTTAGGGCGGTAAGGCCTGCTGTAGTGGTGACTTATTTATACTGCATGCACTCTTGGCAGGCAGGGCACACAGGTGGTGTGCCATGTCATGTTTTCACCTTTGTCTGCACCAAGGCACGCAGCCTACAGTGGCAGTGTGCATGAGCTTGGTGAGGGGTTCCTTATGGTGGCACAATTCGTGCTGCAGCCCTGTGAGACCCTCTTTAGTACCTCAGGGGTACCATTTACTAGAGACTTACAGAGGGTACTAAAGGTATCGCCAATTAGGGGAATCAATTGCACAGTTTTAAGAAACTAGTTAGAAGTCACATCATATACCAGGAAAAAGATGGGGGGGACCATGTCAAAAAGGGCACTTTCCTACCCTCATAAACTTCTATTATAATGTGTTTGATTCACATCAGGAAGAACCAACGATAGCCATAGAAGTACAGCTGAGTTTTTATATACTTTCAAACACAAAGGTGTTTCATCTTATTTGAGTAGGAAATTTAAATTTACAATTATGTATCAGAACTGTCAAGAACGTTTGTGGCTGAGAAGATATTGTGGGGGACGTCAGTTCCATTTTCTTCATTCAAAGTATGTGGAAGCGCTTAATACAGTGATTTTGAGGTACAGCTTGAATCTTATAGAGGCTCAAGGGACAACACTGTGGACCCTGTTGACATTTACTGGAAGAGGAGCTTCAACAACCACCAACCATATATTAATCTCTGATAATCTAATTGCATATGCCAGAGGCCAGAGGGTTACTAACACAATTTGGGGCAATCATAATCTAGTAATGTTTGAGTTGAGTGTACCCTTATTGGAAGCTCCTCCACAAATCTCTAGAAGTAATAAGAACGTTCACAGAAAAAATGGGTTTCATATAGAATGATCGGGGTTGTTGGAAGGGGTGGAATGGGCCACGTCACTTAGTTGGCTATGCTGGTACTATCTGCCTACTTGGATGCATCTGTGAGCAAGTTAAAGTTTTTGCGCTGCACAGATGGGGTCCACAGGTAAGGGGAGGGATTCTCCATGGGTTAGCTCAGTGGCCCAACAGAAGGATCCAACTGGGTTCACAGAGGCATAGAACTGGCATATTTATTAGATATGTTATCCCTAAGGTAGGCCCAGGTAGCCCTAAGGGAAGGATGGTATGTAAGTAAAAGGTAGGACATGTACTTTTATGCTTTTCATGTCCTGGTAGTGACAAACAGCCTATTTTGTTTTTCACTACTGTGAGGCCTACTCCTCCCAAAGGTTAGCATTGGAAATTCCGTAATACACTATTGAGCTATAATTCCTGATCAGAGAGGACTAGCTTTTTAATGTTTCATATGTTTGGAATGTGTAGTGTAGGCTCCACACACGCACACACACACACGCCAGGAAAGACTGGAAACCAGAGGCCAAGGAAGGTTCACCAATCCTGTTCTTTATATCGGTGGGACCAACACCCACATCAAGCTCCTGTCCAGCTCTGGAACAGAAGGCAACTGACAAACCTCTCTGCTCTAGAACCAGATCATCATTTGATGTGCTCAAGGTTCCAAACAGAATGTAAATGTGCATACAAAACATAACCAGGTGTAACACATTATCCTTAAACAAACATAATACAATGAATTAAATAATAACTAAAACGTACATACACATTTAACTGCTAATACCACAACACCCCCTTCCTTACAGAAAACAAAACAAAAGTATCAAGTCAGAATAAAATCACACAATTTAGAAGGCAATGTGATAGTGTGCTGGCTGTGAGAGCATAAAGGTTCCTGGTATGATTTTGCTCTGAGCCGATACAGCAGGAACATTGGAGTCAGCTGCCCCATCTTTATAAAATGCACCCCTGACAGCAGAATCACTGCTGCCCACATTGACCTGAGTAGCAGAAGTGGAGACAGCCACATCAGAGGTGCTGCGGTCTTGAATCCCTGGAGTAGACATGACCCCACAGTCAACATCATAACTCAAGATAGAACCATCATCAGGAGCTCTGTTAGACTACATGTGCCTAAATATGCCCACTTGACTTTCTGTTAACCGAACAACACTGTCCTTATTCCACCAACCTCTCCCATCCAGTAACACAGAAGCTTTACTAACCCTAATGACTTGTACAGATAAAGAGAACTTAGACTGACCTTTACAGACCCTATAGGGTTTCTTGATTAGCACCCAATCATTTACAGGCATTTGGACACTTTTAGTCCCTGTCCTGCTATCATACTGAGTCTTCTGTATGAACTGCTTGGCCGCCCCTCTGTCTCTCAGAAGTTGAGCATCTTCCCCCTCACTACTCACCTTGGCAAGCCACAACCCAGCAGAAGAATTCAAAAAACAGTTTGGCATAAGCTTTGATCTGGCTTCCCTGCCTCTGAGAGCTTTAAAGGAGTAACTCCTGTGATAGAATGAGATGTGAGTTACGCCCAAACCTTTTCCTGCAAAACCTCTGAAACATCAACATTGGCTGCAAATGCTGTCTGAATCCCTTCTTTGAGAAAACAGTTAGCCCTCTCAACTAACCCGTTGGAGGATGAACTATACAATGCCACATGAGAGTGTTTAATATCATACTTCCTCATAAAATCCACCATCTGCCTAGAGATAAAATATATGCCATTGTCTGTAACTAATTTGCAGGATGAACCTTCCACCTTAAATATATTCTCAAGAAAAGTGATCGTCGTCAAAGAGCTGGCCGCCTCTACAAAAGAGTAATACAACCACTTCGAAAAGTAGTCAATGGCTACTAAAAGATACCTTTTGTCAGATGGAAGCAGTTTAAATGGGCTGGAAAATCCAAAGCGATCTTTTCCCAGGCTTTATCAGGAAAAGGGACTGGAAATAACAGTTTTCTAGATAATTTCCAATACTTGCCAGAAACTACACATTGAGGGCATACACCAATATTAGAGACTTGCTTATCTAATCCTGGCCCCCATTAAATTTCTCTTACAAGTAGCTGAAATTCCCATATGTCCCTCATGACCCATTCTAATGCTTTTCTCTCAAAGCTGGGCAGTTGGAACAAATAGTTCATTCCTAATGCATATCCCATTCTCAAATGAAAGTTTCTCAGCAACTTGAATAAAATTCCTCATCTCCCCAGTGAGATTTTTCTCAGATGACCACTTAGTTCTAACAAACTGCTCCTCTTTACTCAAAACCTCCTCCTCAGCCATGGCTGCACACCACTCATCTTGAGTTACACTTCCTAGGCAAGCAGAAACCACATCCAAAAGACCCACAACACACTCCATGTTACAATCATCGATGTAATCTCTGTTATGAGGAAGAGGAAGGTGGGACAAGCAATCTGCACGAATGTTCTTCCCTGCTTGAATGTACTTGACCACGAGGTCATACTCCTGTATTTTTGACAACAACCAAACTAAATACAGCATTGACTGAATCGTTCCAATCAAATTTAACACCTTTCTTGAGAAGAGACCTCAAGGGCTGTACAGTTAGAGCATAACCAGGCACAAATCTGGCATAATACTCACAGAGGCCAAGGAAGGAGAGTAGAGTGTCCTTGTCAGAAAGTGCAGGAGCCTTTTTAATTGCCTCTACATTGCAACATTTTGGCTTAATTCTCCTCTCAGAAATAAGGATGTCCTAATTACACAACTTCTTTCAGAAGAAGCTTGCACCTACTAGGCTTCACAGTCATCCCTCTTGTTTATAATATACTCAAAACCTTATTCAACATCTATTTGTGTTTTTCTTTGGTTTCGCTGAAAATCAAGATATCATCTTGAAAAGCCTGCACATGTGGCATATCACCAGATAACCCATCCTTCAACTTTTGAAAGACACTTGCAGCGGATGCAAGTGCAAATGGTAGTCTCAAATATTTGAATGCTCCAAATGGAGTCACATACACGGTGAGTGACTGTGACTTTTCACTAAGCTGAATCTGGTGATATGCTGAATGCAAATCGATGGTAGAAAAATGCTTCGAACATCCAATGTTCGCAATCATCTCCTGTATGTGTGGAAGCGGATGGCAATCTACCAAGATGTTCTGGTTAAGCGACCTCAAGTCCACATACTGTCTGAGATCACCTGTCTTCTTCTTGGTCAAAACGACCGGAGAAACCCACTCCGATGCGTCAATGGGTGCAATGATCCCCTCAAACTTTAATTTTTCCAATAGCAACTTAAGATCGTGCCTTATGCTCAGTGGCACTGGTCACACTTTGTGCACTACTGGCAAGGCATTTTTCCTGAGCTTGAGGATGTGCTCAGAACCCAGTACCATGCCCATGGCATCATTAAAAACACCAAGATATGACACAACCATACTGTCCACAATATCATCTCCCAGCTCCAATTATAACAAATCATCATGTGGTTCCCTAAATACAATGGGAGGATCTTGACCTGGACGCAAAATGATGCCCAAACTTGCAAGATCTTTCCAACCCACTATGTCTCTTCCATTCACAGCAACACAAACCTTTGTGAGAATGGACCTTCCTAAACATACCAATGCAGACCAGAAAAATCCAATAAGGTCTATATCCTGTTTGCCATGACCTTGAGGTTAATGTCAGGAGGAGTCAAAGCTGTCGCTATTGGCCAGAGGTTGTAAAAAGTACGATCTGCCAAAATAGTGATTGGGGCACCAGAATCCATCAGCACCGCTACTTCATTGCCATCAATTACAACATCAACAATAGGTCCCTTAATTTTCTTTCTTGAGGTAAGACAAGAGATCTCCGGCAAATCAACAGTCAACAACATGTTTGAAAACCTGTTGCTACACTCCTGCAATTCAACCTCAGAGTCATTCACATTCAGATTGCTACCCTTAACCTTGTTAAGAGAGCTGCCCGTGCTAGAAACACTCCTGCACACACCTTGAAAATGACCCATTTTACGACAGCGATTACATTTTCTACCTATCGCAGGGCAAGATGGGTTATTCCCTATGTGATTCTTCGAACCACAATGAAAGCTGACCATGTCCCTGCTGACTACACTGTGTTTTTTTATGTAACTGTTTGCTATTGACGGCACAAACAGCCTCCTCCTCCTAAGGCAACTAACAGAGGATTGAGTTTGCGCATTATGATTAGTCAGCACTTTAGAAATGACACTCAATCTTTCTATGCTTTTGGCCGCATCAATAGTTTCTGCAAGCATAGGGTTACGACAAGTTAGCAAACGTTCCTCCACCTTTTTCAAAAAACAATAGAGAACAAATTGGTTGCGTATGTAAATGTCAACATTTTCCCTAAATTTACACTTAGCAGCCAAGACCTGTAGGGTGGCAATATATTCCTCTACAGTCTCATCACATGTCTGCTTGCACATTGCAAAATTGAATCTCTCTAGAAAAACACTAGATTAATCAGAGTACTGTTTCCTAATTCTTTCCTTTCCTTCCAGATAAACATTCCAGAGAGTCTCTTCAGTCAACGGCGCAGGAAAATTAGGAAGATTATCACAAACTCTCCCTGCCAGCCACCCCCAAATGATTAAATAACAGAGCCATTTTTCTAGGAGGACAGTATTTATGTGTACCAATGGCAGTAAAATAGCTTTCAGGGCTGTGCAGCCGCTGCAGACCTCCAGGAGAAGGTGTTCGAGGCTGCCCCAGGCCCGGTATTGTGCCCGTACTCCTGCTGTTTCTGGTCCTGTTTTTTCTGTTTTTCTGCTTATTTTCTCTGATTGTGCCAGTTTTATTGTGCCTTGTTTAGTCTGTTTGCTCCATGCCCGCTTCCAGTTTTATTGTGCCTTGATTAGTTTGTTGCTCCGTGCCCGCTTCCTCCCCGCCGCCGCTGCTGCCACTGCGGCCCCTCCACCCTGCCGGTTCCCGCCTCCCAGCTGCATGTCCCTCCCCTATTTAATGGCGGCCACTGCGGGGTAGCGCGAGCAAGACCTCTGGTCTGAGACCTGCTCCCTCCCCAGCAGCTCCGCCGTCTGTGCCGCCGCCGCTGACCTCCAGGACCTCCAGGAGGAGGTGTTAGAGGCTGCTCCAGGCCAGGTATTGTGCCCGTTCTCCTGCTGTTTCTGGTCCTGTTTTTTCTGTTTTTCTGCTTATTTTCTGTGATTGTGCCAGTTTAATTGTGCCTTGTTTAGTCTGTTTGCTCCGTACTCGCTTCCATTTTTATTGTTCCAGTTTTATTGTGCCTTGTTTAGTCTGTTGCTCCTTGCCTGCTTCCTCCCCGCCGCTGCTGCACCTGCGGCCCCTCCCCCTGCCGGTTCCTGCCTCCCAGCTGCACATCCCTTCCCCTATTTAATGGCAGCCGCAGCGCAACCGCGCAGCGGGCACGCTGCTGGCACACCAAAGGCAAGCCCGTTTGCGCCCGTCCTCAACCTGACCGCGACCAGTGCCAGGGACCCTGGCCCACCGACCATCCACCATTATGACGCAGCTGCCCTCCTCGCACTCAACCCCGGAAGGAGCAACAACTGCCAGCAGTCCACACCGAGCACCACCCACGGCCAGTTCTCCTGCCGTTACTGCCACCAGACCTTCACCACCATCCGCAACCCCATGGCCACCGTCCTTGCACCAAACGCCAACCCCACCAAAGACTTGAGATGCATCCTCCTTAACGTGCGCTCTCTGCACAGACACACCATAGAGATCTGGGACCTCCTCGACACCCTCTCACCAGACGTCGCCTTCTTTACAGAAACCTGGACCAACGCCTCCTCTGCCCCCAACATTGCCACCGCCATCCCCGACGGATAAAAGATAAAGAGGAAGGACCGCCCCAACCGCCCAGGAGGAGGACTCGTCATCGCTCACAAGAGCTCCCTCTAACTCTCCACCATGAGTGACCTCTCCACCACCGAACACCTTCACTTCCAGATACAGACCAGCCCTAGAACCACACTTCGAGGCACCCTCACCTAGAGACCCCCCAGAGCCCAAGCCTCATTCGCCATGACCATCGCCGACCTCATCGCACCCCATGCCTCTATGGACTATATACTCATCGGTGACCTGAACTTCCACCTTGACAACCCCAGCGACTCCAACTCCACCACCCTCCTGGACAACCTCGCCAACATCAAACTGAAACAGCTCATCACCTCGCCTACCCACAAGGCAGGACACACCCTCAACCTCATTTACGCATGAGGCAACAACATCCACTTCAGCCACATTACGCAACCCCCATGGACGGACCACCACTGCGTACAGTTCTACGTCAACAAACCCACGCTGACGAAAATCGCACCGTGCCCTCCATGAAGGAACTGGATCAAAGTCACTGAAGAGCAGCTCAACTCCACCCTCAACCGCAACCGACATCAACCTCGCAGCCAAAGAACTCCACAGATGGATCTCCAACTGCGCAGACAAGCTCGCATCCCTACGCAACCCCGCCAGACTGCGCACCAGTAAAGCCACCTGGTTCACCGCCGACCTCCAAGAATCTAGACGCACCTGCAGATGTCTTGAGAAGAACTGGAGAAACAGCAAAACGTCAGAAGATCGCACCACCTACAAGAACGCCATGACAGAATACCACCAACCATCAGATCCACAAAAAGGACCTTCATCCAAAACAAGATCCTCGCCAACTCCAAGGAACTCTTCAACGTCATCCAGGAATTCACCAACCCCCCCAGCGAAACCACGGACATCACCCCTTCCCAGGACCTCTGCAACAAGCTTGGATCCTAATTCTACCTGAAAATCAAGAGCCTCTACGACAACTTCAACGACCAGATACCTAACTCCGAAACCACTCCCTTCTCCAGCAACGCCAGCCAGCCCACCATATCCTCCTGGACCCCAGTCACCACCGAAGACACCACTTCAACCATGAAAGGCATCCACTCAGGGGCCCCCATGGACCCCTGCCCGCTGCACATCTTCCACAGAGCCGCCATCGCTCCAGAACTACGACGCACCATCAACGCCACCCTCAAGACCGGTATCTTTCCCGACGACTGAAAACACGCAGAAGTCAGACCCCTGCTCAAGAAGCCCGCAGCAGATCCCACAGACCTCAAGAACTACCGACCCATCTCCATCCTCCCCTTCGCGGCCAAAGTCACCAAGAGGACCGTAAATGCACAACTAACTAAATTCATCAAAGAATCCTCCATCCTCAACCCCTCCCAATCCAGATTCCGCAGAAACCACAGCACCGAGACCGCTCTACTCGCAGCCACAGACGACATCTGTACCCTCCAATGACCAAGGACACACCGCAGCCCTGATTCTACTCGACCTCTCAGCAGCGTTCGACACCGTCTCCCACCGCGCACTCACTGCCAGACTCCACGACGCCGCCATACAAGGAACCGCCCACGACTGGGTCCGCTCTTTCCTCACCGGCAGAACACAAAGAATCAGACTGCCACCCTTCCTCTCCGAACCCACGGAAATCAACTGCGGAGTTCCCCAAGGATCGTCGCTCAGCCCGAAGCTCTTCAACATCTACATGGCCCCCCTCGCCGCCATCGTCAGACAGCATGGACTCAGCATAGTATCCTGCGCTGACGACGCCCTGCTCATCCTCTCCCTCACCAAGGACCCCATCACCACCAGACTCAACTTCCAGGAAGGAATGAAGGACGTTATATTGTGGATGAGCAGCAGCTTCCTGAAGCTCAACTCGGAGAAGACAGAGGTCCTCGCCCTCGGGCAATCCCCCTCCGCATGGGACAACACCTGGTGGCCCTCCACCCTCGGCAGTCCTCCCACCCCTATGGACCACTCCCGAAACCTCGGCATCGTACTCGACTCCTCCCTCTCCATGACCCGACAGGTCAACGCCGTCACCTCCAGCTGCTTCAACACCCTACGCATCCTCCGAAAGACCTTCAAATGGATCCCCCTCGAATCAAGAAAGACCGTCACCCACGCACTCATAACCAGCAGACTGGACTATCGAAACGCCCTCTACGCCGGGATCAAAAAGTCTCTGCTCCGCAAGCTCCAGACCATACAGAACACCGCAGCAAGACTCATCCTCGGCATCCCTCGACACAAATACATCACCCAACACCTGCGAGACCTCCACTGGCTCCCAACTGAGAAGAGAGTTACTTTCAAGATACTTACCCATGCCTACAAATGCCTCCACAACACCGGACCCCAATACCTCAACGAGAGAATCACCCTCCACGTACCCAAGAGAAACCTCCGATCCGCCGACCTCGCCGAAACCCCGCACATCCGCAGAGCCAGAACAGGTGGAAAAGCTTTCTCTTACATCGCGGCCAAGACGTGGAGCGAGCTCCCGACCAACATCAGACGCGTCCCCTCCCTGAATATTTTCAGGAAGACACTCTAGACCTGGATCTTCGACTGATCGGAGCTGCATACCCCCTCTCCCAGCCCCTCACGAGTGAGTAGTGCGCTTACATTTCCCCTGATTGATTGATTGAGGGCAGTGGCTCAATAACTCCCTGACTCATAACCATTTAAAACAAAATTGAAGGGATGTGATTGCAAAAATTACCTTTGCAACGGGAGCAGGGTGAAATTGCCCCACGACTGGCTACTAAAAAACGGCTGTCCAGGAGCACAGGTAAAGCGAAGAGTAAGCACCAGCACAATGGTGAAACACAGAGTTCACCAATCCAAGATGAGGTCACAACGTATGCGTGTTCAATGTGCAGCAATCGAAAGAAAGTACAGTGCTCCGTAAACGTCACTGGAAGCAGGTTGGGAGCACTTCTCACCATATTCCCAGCTGAGAAGAGAGTGTCACATGAGCATTGATGACATCACAGAGCCTAAGAGCATGACCTGCCGACTGCTGCACTCAACAGTTAAGCCTTCCATCCACATGTGCCGATCTGGCTCCAGATCTCGCTTACGAAGCTCACCAAATCCACACAAGATGCACTGATAGATAGTAACTCAACGATAAATAAGCCAGGTGCTCATGATATACTTTGGAACAGCAGTTTCCAGAGTTTCAATTCAATTATTTTCTCTTTATTAAATAATCATTGTCGGTGGGTCCCGTAGGTGTAGGAGTACCCCACTTCTAGTACCAAAATGTAGTATGGGCTCCACACACACACAAGTGCCAGGGAAAGACTGAAAACCAGAGGCCGAGAAAAGTTCACCAATCCAGTTCTGTATTTTGGTGGGACCCACGAACACATCAAGCTCCTGTCCTGCTCCGGAACAGCAGGCAACTGACAAGCCTGTCCGCTCTAGACCTAGACCACCCACATTACCCTTAAAGAAACATAATACAATGAATTAAGTAATAACTAAAATTTACATAGACATTTAACTGCTAATACCATAAAATGGGATTGATAAATCCTACTTACTGTTGAAGTTGGATTTAACATTACTATTTTAGAAATATCACTTTTGGAAAGTGGACTCTGCACTTACTGCCCTGAGCAAAAGTGATCTCCTATGTGGATGATACACAGTTGCTCTTCTCCTGGAATAAGGGGAAAGAGGTAAATAGCTCTCATGTAAAATCCTGTCTCACCTCAGTCTTCCACTGGCTAGGAAAAGCGCAACTAAAATGTAATGAGGACAAAACGGATATTCTCCTCTTCTGGGATTTCCCCCCGCAGTTCTGGCTCGATGATGCACCCACACCAGTTCCCCAAGGAGGGCCTGTAAAATATTTGGGATCTGGTTTGATGACAGGCTGTCCTTTGGGCCCCAAATCAAAAGGCAGGTTGGAACCTGCTTTGGGATCATGAGATCGCAGAAGAAATTCCTGCTGCTCCTACCTTTCCATGCTAAGAAAACGGTAATTCAAGCATTATTCGTGTCCCGCATCGACTATGGCAATGTGTTGTATGCAGGCCTGTCAGGATATCTCCTACCTACTTGAGCTCCAGATTCAGCTTCTTCAACCCGTTGAGGCAACTGCCTACCTCGAATAAATTGTTGGTCCGTATCCCAAGGATTCGTAGACAGAGAGCTGGCAGCAGATCACTGTCCCTGTTGGGGGCTGTAGCTTGCCATCAGGTTCCACTGGAATTACACGCTGTAAGCGATCCATGATTATTTAAAAAGAAGCTGAAAACCTTTTTTAATTTTTTTTAAAATAAACTGTGCGTGCTTCCTTCCTAACTGTCCAGCAGGTACTGCGCCAGGACACTCTTTGGAGTAGCTGTGCGCAATAAAAGTGCTGAATCATATCCTATAATTAAGGCACTTTTAGGTATAACTGCTGAGTCTCTGACCCCCTAAAATTAGACACTTCTGGATCTTGAACTGAACCTCTGTCCGTAAGACTGCTGTGCTGTTTAAAAGACTTATCTTTGGACTGCAGACTTGGAAGGCCTGATTTTCTCTTGTGTTGCCCTGCTGGCTGCTGCTCTCTGACTCAGCTGAAGGAGAGCTGGACTCTGCCTTCACTCCAAGTGATCTACAAAGGCTTGTTGGCTTGCCTCCTGTTGCTTGGGACTCGGGGAAATCAAAGTCTCTACCCCTGCGCTTGGCTCACTGGAAGTGGCCCAGATACTTGCAGCACAGATTTTGAAGCATCTCCTGTCTGTGTGTGACAGAACTAGCGCTTCAACCCGGTTGCGGGAGTAAAATCAGCACATCGCATCAGAACCAGCGCTTTGCCACCAGAGATCGAAGCATCTACAGCATATCGCCACTGCTGCAGCTTGGTGAAATCGACACATCTCCTCAACTACGTGGCAGAATCAGGCACATCACTTGACGCCTCTCGACTCCGGCACCTGTCTTCGGAACATTTACTTCACTGCGTGGAGAAGATCGATGGATCTCATTGCTTATGACTAGGAAAGGTACCTTGTTCACTGGGGCCTGTGTGGGTCCCATAGCCAGCTGGCACTCCATTGCAGTCGGCCTGAACTTTGACTTTGCTCTGGTCCAGCATGACATAAAGTAATCTTTTTAGTGCGACTTGTTTCTAAACGTTTTACTACATTTATTCTTTTCAAATTCAATATCTCAACTTCTATAGATTGGATTTTTGTTGTTTTGGTCTTGTTTTGTTTATAATTTAATAATCTACTTTTATAAACCTTTGTGGGGTCTTTTTGTGGTGTATTCATTGTGTTACTGTGCGCATGTCTTGCACAAATACTTTACACATTGCCCCTTTAGATAAGCCTTAATGCTCTGTGCCAAGCTACCATAGGGTGAGCACAGGTTATCTTTTAGTGTGTATCCAGCTTACCCTGACTAGGATTGTGGCTCCTGCTTGGACAGGGTGCATACCTTTGCCAACCAGAAACCCAATTTCTAACAGGGGTTAATCCCAAGAACTTTATCAGGAACTTGATTTCCACTCATATGAATGACTTTATGGTTCGCTTACAGGACATTTCAAAGTCTGTTGATGCCTATTTATTCACTGACTCATTGCTTACCAAGAAGATAATCAGTAGGCCTGGGCAGTAAATTCCGTTCCGCTCGCGGAATTTGCGGAATTAGGGTAATTTCGCGTACCGCAAAAAACGCGGAATTGCCAAAAATTCCGCGATCCGCGGCCTTGCGGAATTTTTTGCTTGTTCGCGCTTTCAAAGTGCGTGTTCGCGAGATATTTCCCCCCGAGCATGCAAACAGCGTTCGCGAACAGGAAAAAAGCATCGCGAACGGGCAGAACAAGCAATTCCGCGTGTTCGCGGAACTTTTGCGTGCTCGCGGAGATTTTTTTCCGTTTCGCGGAACTTTGCGTAACGCTTCTACGCAAATTCCGCCCACCCCTATTAATCAGTGCAGCAAGTAATCATCCTATTGGATGCAGTCAAACTCAAATTACTCTCAAAACTACTTTGAAACTGGTGCCAAATATCCAAATCATTTTCGAGAGATGAGATTAACTTGCAAAATAAGATCCAGGAGAGAGAGAATATACTAAAGAAAGAGGCTTTGCATAACCAGTAAAAGCAAGTGCGACCAATTATAGTGCACTTTTCTGGTGCATAATTAACTCTCCATTCCTCACTAATAATTCTGGTTCCACTCATAGTGTGGAAATAAAATCTGAGTAGATTAAACACCTATTTTCCATGAGGATGACCCTATCTCTGACCTGGCCTGCTTTTATATAACTGGTCCAATCAAATTGAGGTTGGATATTTCTGAAGGTAAATCTGAGCAAAAGTCTCTTGGGTAGAGTGGCTGGCCCTGTAGATGTTTACAAAGATCATATTAATCTCTGATTCCATTGTTGATCAACATCCTAGATAGCATCAAATATGGACAGGTACCAAAAAACCTTTCTTAAATCCATTATAGTCCCCATCTGTAAGAATAGTATTTGAGCTCACACTCAATGCTATCAACAAATCGCTCTGCTAGAACCTTCTGTCAAATTATTAGGAAGAGTGCTGCTAGAGAGATTGGAACTGTAGGCATAAAATAATTTGATCATGTTGGACCTCTAGTTGGGTTTAAATAAAGATCTGGGCTCATTTGAGCAGTATCTTAATCTTAGGTTATTGATTGCTAAATACACAAGGGCATAAAAGGGATCCATATACCTTGACTTCATTGACCTGTCTAATGTGTTTGACACTGTTAGTCATACCAAATTTTGGAAGATTTTAAGATCTCCGGGGGTGTATGAGTCTATTTATAATTTGCTTAATTATATTTACCAGCATACCATGGCCCAGGTTTGATATGATCATAATGGAGAATGATAAACCGCCCTTTAAATTAGGGAGAGGGGTTTGGCAAGGGTGTGTCCTAGACCCTCTTTTTATTTACAATATACATAAATGGCTTAGAAAGGCCATTGCTTCACACACCAGCTGACACCCCAAAATTGGTACTCACCCAGTCCCTGTGTTATTATATACGGATGGCCCTGTTCTCATAGCCTGGACCCCAATTGCTCTAAAGAAGTTGTTGGATACTGTTGCAGATTTTATAGAGAATTTGAACTTGATGGTCAGCCTAAAGAAATCCTTCATAATCATAAGTGCTAAAAGAGTTCCTGTTCCGAGTACATTTTGTTTAAAGGGAGCCACATTACCAAAGATTAATACTTTCTCCTACTTGGGGATTCTATTTGGATAATTAGGTCAGTAGAAGCCATTACAGGTTGTTAAGGAACAGCAACTCGGGGAAAATGTACAAGGTATTTTGAGATTTGCTTCTAAATTAGGCTACAAGATTATCAAAGAAATGTGCATGATTTATTCTAGTAAATGTTTCTCTGCCGTAACTTATGTTTCGGCTATTTGGGGTTATACAGATTTACTGAGTCTCAGCAAAATTGAGAATTCTTTAGGCAGAAGATTATTCGCTATTCCTAATTGTACTGCAGCTTAAATTGTGCACAAAGAACGTGTATTACCTTATATTGAAGATATAATCTTAATGCACCCAATAATGTTATGAAATTCCATGTGGTCTAAAGAAGAAACAGATCCTAACAGATCACTCATAGCAGATTCTCTAAAATAAGACGATGTGTCCATGGCAAGCCTACATAAAATCATAATCCCGACGGCGAAAACTCTGTCCTTAAGGAATCATGAGGGCTTTCTGACTGGCTGACGGGTTCCTTAAACCCATTGGAACTGCATCAGATTCCCCGGCCAGTTTAAACTCCGTCTGCTGTCATCATAATATGGCGGTCGGACTTTAAACCTACCATGAGGTCGGAAAGCCTCCGATCAATGGTCGGAGGCTTTCTGACCCACATCGTAATCAGGCCCAGAGTATTCTTCACTTTATTTTATTATAGAAATTCTACAACAAGCCAAGAGCTCTGTACATTATGGTCTTAGTGCAGAATTTTAAGCAATGTAAACCAGTACTTATTTTCCTGCAGTGATTAGAAAGTATGTTTATTTGTATGGCCCTGATGAATATTTGAAACAAATCTCTTAAAATTAGGAAATTAATGTGGAAATAGCTGATTGTTTAAAGTGCAATAAGTTGTATCTGTATTTTTATGGTAAATATCATTTATAATAGTTTAATGTATTATGTTTTTGAATGAACTTTAAAGCTGTTCAAATGCTTTTATGGTTTTTATAAACCGAATAAAGAATATGACTACTGTGAGTTCTGCAGCCCACTCGTAATGTTTAATTTACAGGCCCTAGGTACATGTAATACCACAAACTAGGGATATAAACGTACATTAATTGGACCAATCAGGTGTATACCAATTTTACAAAGGAGAGCACAAGCACTTTACCACTGGGTAGCAGAAGTAAAGTGTACAGAGTCCTGATACCCACAAAAAGAGTCCAGCAAAAATAGAGTATTGAACACAAAATATATGTGGAAATACCACCTCACAGGTGTCAGGCTTAACATCTCTTACAAGCTTTCTCAGTTATTAGCCTTAAGTTTAACCTCCAGTTTTTCAATCTTTTATTCAAATTATCAACAAATTCCTCAACAGTTTTTCTCTATTCTTCCAGGCATATTTCACTAAGATTGTAACATCCCTTAAAACATTTCTCAGAATTTTGTGCCCATTCATTGAGCAATTCTTGATCAAAATTGTCATAAGAGATGATGGTGAATATTCTTAGTCCTCTGGGTACACTCCTGTTATCAATTGTGAGAAATTGGGTTGTTGATTGACTGGGGTGTGAGCCCTGGTCAAACAACAGTCACAACACTTTGCAGGGTGAACCACAAAAAGTTCCTTACTTAACCTGTGCTTTGCCAGGCTTAACTTAGAGGGAATGTATAAAGTATTTATGCAGCACACAAACAGTAATAAAGTGAAAACACAACACAAGCAAAATCCCAAACCATATAGTAAATGTTAATACATTATTTGACACCAAATGAAAAATACAATCAGTAGAACCAGAGTTATGAATTTTTAAAGTTTTTAGTAAAAAATAGGACCTAAAAGATCAAAGCGCCAACCATGGACATCTAAAGTCAAAAAGTATGGCAGACTGCAATGGAGTTTGGTTCTAATACAAGAAGTAGATTGGGCCTGGTCAGCGCTTACGTTTGGACTTGGAAACATTCTTGAGGAAAATGTTCTAGCGGGGCAAGGCTGCAGGAGGTGTTCCAGAAGGGAGAGTCTTAATCGGATAGCCTTAGATCAAAGCTGGTGAAGATTTCTATGTTAGGACGTAGTCTCTCAAATGGAAGTCGAAAATCTCCAGCAGGATGAGGCTGAGGGTTATAACCGAAGATAGTTCCATGAAGCCTGATACCCCCTTGACGAAGGACTGCTGAAACTGATTTTGCTGATGTGGAGAAGAACATGGTGGGAGAAACTGCAAAGTCAATCTGACCAGCGATGCACCTTGGGCGGATACGCAAGCAGGTTGCTCGTGCTCTCCTCCTGGTTCTCAGAGCAGTTTTTATCCAAAGATGTGCAGTCCACACTTTTGAATGTTGGCTATCTGGGCAGCTTTAGCACCTCTTTCAAGGACCCAGGACTGGAGGGACACCACTTGGAGGTTCAAGACTCACTCAGGCTGGGCCCAGGTGCTTGTTCAAGATGGAGGAAACCTTTTGTGTCCCTATGGCTCTGAACAGGAGGCCAGCAAACTTGCCCTTGAGGTCCTGGGACAGCTGAATATCTAGTCCTTATCCCAAGACAGAAGGTAGCAGAGCAGCAGGGCAGCAATCCAGCAGGTCAGAAGTCCTTTAGAGCAGCAGTCTAGTAGTGTGGCAGTCTTTCCATCAGCACAGTAGTCCTTCTTGCTGGCAGAGTATCTACAAATCCAGAAGTGTACAGCAGAGTTGGTGTCCAAGGTCCAACTTTTATACCTTGGTGCCCTTGTTCTTGAAGGTGAGAGAAGCTTCTAGACAGCGGCTTTGAAGTGCTTTGAATTTCCTGACTCCCCTGCCCTGGCTCCAAGCCAGCTGCGTTGAAATTGTGGGGTCAAAGGCCCTTTGTGTGAAGGCAGAGCACAGGCTATTCAGTTGCAAGTGTGGCTGTGCTTAGATCTGCCCTCCCATTCTACCAGCAGATGACCCATTGAGACACACCTAATCCCTCTATTGTCTGAATGTCTGGGAGGAATTTACAAAGTCTAACTGTCAGTTATACCCAGTCACAGGCTCAGGCTAGGCTACAGCACAAAAGGGCTAAAGGCAGAAAAATGGCAACTTCCTAAAAGTTGTATTTTTTAAAATTGTGATCAAAAACTCGACTTTACCATTAAACAGGGCTCTTTGCCACGATGCCAAGGACATCAAACATGATATAGCTTCCAGCTCCCATTGGGAAATTACAGTTTATTAAATTTAAAAAACGCCCCAATGTTATCTTATGGGAGTGGTAGGCTTCACAGTAGTGAAAAACGAATTTGGGAGACATGTCAAACTTAACAAGCATTTGCAATGCAATAGGTCTTGAATTCACGCGAGTTTGAGCTATTGGCATGTAAAAGGCAATGCCTTTTATTTATGTTTTGAGTTTTAAAACATAAATAAAAGGCATTGTCATTTACAATACTAATAGCTTAAACTCTCACAAATACGAGACCTATTACATTACAATAAAGGGCCTTCTCGACCGCTTGTTAGATTGTAAATATCAAAGGGAGAGACCAGTCTGCGACATCTTCAAAGTAGTGATAAATAGTGCAGTGAAGAAGATTTATAAGTGTTGTAAATTACACAGACACAAAGTGTAAAGTGAGAGTTACATATGATCTGAGCTATAAACACTAACAAAGCACTCCAACACCTTTCACTCTGTGATTACACTGTCTCGGCTCAGGAGGAAGAGTGGTACAGGGGGCTATTTCCTGCCCTCTCCGTGATTTGAGTGTGCAGTGTGGCATTGCGTAATGTCATTGCTATCTTTGGCCTAATAAACACTCCAGCTGTAGTAGGGCCCTGGCTTCACCTCTTGGTGCAGAGAGGGCTGTGCTTTATGTCAGGCATGGAGGGAGGGAGGGATGGTTTTGGCTGCAGCTCCAGCCTCGTACAGTGCCCCTGCTATTACTAGTGAGCGAGAGGCACTGAGGTGGGGGTATTGGTGGTGGTGGTATTGGTGGTGGTGGTATTGGTGGTGGTGGTGGTATTGGTGGTGGTGATGGTGGTGGTATTGGTGGTGCTGGTGGTGCTGGTGGTATTGGTGGTGCTGGTATTGGTGGTGCTGGTATTGGTGGTGGTGGTGGTATTGGTGGCGGTATTGGTATTGGTGGTGGTGGTATTGGAGGTGGTGGTGGTATTGGTGGTGTTGGTGGCATTGGTTGTGGTGATATTGGTGGTGGTGGTGGTATTGGTGATATTGATATTGGTGGTGGTGGTATTGGTGGTGGTGGTGACATTGGTGGTATTGGTGGCATTGGTAGTGGTGGTACTGGTGGTGGTGGTATTGGTATTGGGATTGGTATTGGTGATGGTAGTGGTGGTATTTTTGGGTGTGGTGGTATTGGTGGTGGTGGTGGAATTGGTGGTGGTGATTTGGTGGTGGTATTGGTGGTGGTATTGGCGGTGGTGGTGGTATTGGTGGATGTGGTATTGGTGGTAGTATTGGTGGTGGTGGTAGTATTGGTGGTGGTGGTGGTATTGGTGGTGGTGGTGGTATTGGTGGTGCTGGTATTGGTGGTGGTGGTATTGGTGGTGGTGATGGTATTGGTGGTGTTGGTGGTATTGGTGGTGGGGATGGTATTGGTGGTGTTGGTGGTATTGGTGGTGGTGGTGGTATTGGTGGTGGTGGAGGTGGTGGTACTGGTGGTGGTGGTATTGGTGGTATTGTTGGTGATGTTATTGTTGGTAGCATTGGTGGTGTTGGTATTGGTGGTGGTGGTATTGGTGTTGGTATTGGTGGCGGTGTTGGTATTGGTGGTGTTGGTGGTGGTATTAGTTGTGGTATTGGTATTGGTGGTGGTATTGGTGGTGGTGGAATTGGTGGTATTGGTGGTGGTGGTGGTATTGGTAGGGGATGCGGGGATTCTGCACCTACACAGAACTATGCGCAGGAAAACAGGACCTCATAGTATAGGGGTGTAGCAACCTACCACCTTAGTACCCAAAATCCCAAAACCGACTAGCTATAGTGTCTCATTCGTTCTCCTCCAAAATCACGAAGCTACAAATGATTAGACAACCCAGAACACAACACTCCCGACTCTCTCAGGAATCGCGGTAGCAAGACATATCCTTTCGCTCGCTCACTCATACTTGTCCACAATAAGAATGGTCAGAGTCACTGTTATAGTTCAAAATGTTTATTTTAACTATTGTGCTCTATAATGCAGTATACAAGCCACTACCAGCAGCAAAATGCATAAACTTAGAACAAATAGCATTGTTAAAATTCCATAGAATATAAAGGGGGATGTCATTATATATAGACAGTGGAAAAAGGACTGTAAGGCCTAACCACCCTCCCCTTGGTAAGGTGTCTATTATATAAAAGAAGATCTCTGGGCTTTGTCAGCAGACCCCCTACCTTAGTGCCTAGATGGAAGCTTTACATCATAGGAACCACATGGCTCATCTCCCTGGAAAGGACCCTCTCCAAGTGTGTGTCAGAACAACATGCACCCCTGTAATATCAAAGCACGAGTTTCCAGTAGCGCAACTGTGTTAGCATGTTTTGTCTAGATGCTAGGGACTGACCAGAACAGAATAACAAGGGGCATTGTTTATCGACCTTGCACATCGTGTTCAGACTAAACTCCAAGAACAGGCAGAGAACGCAGAAAGCAGACAGTTCTCATGTGAAAGGCACAAACAGTCTTGCAAAACAAAGTCAAGTAGTAACGTGCGCAAAAGCAGCATCATGGCAGCCGTGCTCATGTCAATTTAGCAATGTCGACAATGACCCTAACGGCCATATAACAGTGGTAGTATTGGTATTGGTGGTATTGGTATTGGCATTGGTGGTGGTATTGGTGGTGATATTGGTTGTGATATTGGTATTGGTATTGGTGGTGGTGGTATTGGTGCTGGTGGTATTGGTGGTGGTGGTATTGGTGTTGGCATTGGTATTGGTGGTGGTAGTGGTGGTATTGGATTGGTGGTGGTGGTATTGGTGGTGGTGGTAGTGGTGGTGGTGGTAGTGGTGGTGGTGGTAGTGGTGATGGTGGTGGTGGTAGTGGTGGTGGTGGTAGTGGTAGTGGTATTAGTGGTGGTGGAGGTATTGGTGGTGGTGGTGTTGTGTAGTTCCTACAAGCCTATATTGGATATGCGCGTTTAGATAACATGCTGTAGGATTGGAGTCAGACTATTTCTAAACACCCCTACCGAATATGTTAGCCTGTATACCAGCTAGCTCACAGTGCCACTAGAAACTCCTCTTACCAAGGAGAGAATAGTTATTGGCAACTATTGAACATGACAACCCTGATCCCTCAAATTGTGGAAACAGTGCTACTAGTCGCTCAGTCACTATTGCTCACTTCGTCTCAGAGAGATACACAGAATAAACGATGGGAACATTTTGCAATAAGCATTTATTGAATCTGGGTCATTCTAGTGTAAAGTAGGTGTGCTGAAACAACCACTAGATAGTAACAGATATAAATGATTATAAGCACTAACAGAGTAAAAGGATGGTAGATTTCTACCACAGTGCTAAAACAATGAATAAAGGCAAGTATATAAAATACATGACTGTAATAAATGCGTACTACTACAATGCGACCCTAACTAGATGTACCTAAGTGTACCTAGCATGTATGTAGGTGTAGAGACAAGAATCCCTGTAGGATAAAGTCAACCCCATTACCTGAAGTGAGAGACTGTGGGACCCCGTCTTGGTCTCGAGGTGGACACTCCGCGAGCTGGAGTGTCTGCGTGCAGGAGCCTCAGCGTCTCGCGTCAGTGTGTTGGCATGGAAGTCCTTTTCTCCTCTCTCTATCTCAGCAAGAGATGATGTATATATACCCAAAGCGGTACCCCCTGGGGATATACCTTGCTGTGTCATGTCGGACTTAGGATGACGGAAGGAATGACCCTTATACATAGTTATTATGCAGGAGATGGTAGGCCTGCTGTCCTGCTGTGATTCCAAGAATTCTCATGCATAATGAATGAGGCTTAAGCTTTTCAGAGAAAACCCCATGTCATCTTTGGACATTACCGTAACTAGGCAAAAGGTCAGTACTAAGAATCGTTATGTAGTGTAATGGTACGGAAAGGTTAGGTGAGTTCCTGAGGTTAGGTGACTTCCTGAGCCTATATTGGGGTACCTATATGGAACATAACACCCACTCCTCATCCGACTGGACAACATACTAAAAATTCTACGTACTGCTAAACGTGGTACGCAACTATTAATAAGTCCATTAAAAATAGTACTTAAAAATGTAAAATTTCAAAAAAATGCTAAAAAAAGAAAAACAGTGCATGCGATAGAAGTCTGTACTAACTATCGGCCCATCTCACTCCTCCCTTTCACAGCCAAAGTTGCAGAGAAAACAGTCAACAGGAAACTGACACAATTCATTGAAGAGAACGCCGTCCTCGACCCGTCCCAATCCGGATTCCGAAGCAACCACAGCACAGAGACCACCCTTCTCACCGCCACAGATGACATCCACACCCTCCTGGACCAAGGCCACTCCGCAGCCCTCATCCTACTCGACCTATCAGCGGCCTTCGACACCATCTCCCATCGCACACTAGTCGCCAGACTACACGACGCAGGCATACAAGGAACAGCCCTGGACTGGATCCGATCATTCCTCACCGGAAGAAGCCAAAGGATCAGACTCCCACCCTTCCTCTCCGACCCCACGAAAATCACCTGCGGAGTCCCACAGGGTTCATCACTGAGCCCCACCCTCTTCAACATTTACATGGCCCCCTCACAGCCATCGTCCAACAACACGGCCTCAACATCGTATCCTACGCCGACGACACCCAGCTCATCCTCTCCCTCACCAAAGACCCCACCACTGCCAAACTCAACTTCCAGAAAGGAAAGCAAGACGTCGCAGTCTGGATGACCAACAGCTGCCTGAAGCTCAACGCCGAGAAGACAGAAGTCCTCATCCTCGGTACCACCCCTTCTGCATGGGACAGCACCTGGTGGCCTACCGCCCTCAGAAGCCCACCTACCCCCTCAGACCACGCCAAGAACCTCGGCATCGTACTCGACTCATCACTCACCATGAACCGACAGGTCAACGCCGCCACCTCCAGCTGCTTCAACACCCTCTGCATCCTCCACAAGACCTTCAAGTGGATTCCCCCCTCAGTCAAGGAAGACAGTCATCCACGCACTCATCACCAGCAGACTGGACTATGGAAACGCACTCTACGCCGGCATCAACAAGTCCCTACTCCGCAAACTCCAGACAGTTCAGAACACCGCCGCCAGACTCGTCCTCGGCATACCCCGACACGAACACATCAGCCAACACCTACGAAGTCTGCACTGGCTCCCCGTGGAGAAAAGAGTCACTTTCAAAATCCTCACTCACGCCTACAAATGCCTACACAACAACGGACCCAAATACCTCAACGACAGAATCAACTTCCACGTACCCAAAAGAAACCTCCGATCTTCCAACCTCGCACTGGCCTAAACCCCGCGCATCCACAGAGCCAGAGCAGGTGGAAGATCCTTCTCTCACATTGCAGCCAAGACCTGGAGCAAGCTACCGGCAGACATCAGACGCGCCCCCTCCCTGAACACCTTCAGGAAGACCCTCAAGACCTGGCTCTTCGGCTAAACAGATCTGCGGCCCCCCCTCTCAGTGCCTTGAGCCCCTCACGGGTGAGTAGCGTGCTTACAATTCCCTGATTGATTGATAAGTTTGTATATATAGTCCAAACAATGAGAGACTGAAAGCCATGTAGTTGTTAGGAAAAAGTGTCTTGTTCAAAATTCCAAATTTAGTTGTTTTTGAAAAAGGCCTAATTTTCCCAGCACACTTTGAGCCAAATGTTTGTGTGTCCTGGCTGGGAGATGCAACATCACTGTTGCCTGCAATCGCAGACGACGGTCCCTGCAACACCTCATAAATCAGGTCAATCGAGCACAGATGTTCCTCCGTATTCACCACAGCCATTGCTGGTGGTGTACTAGTGTCATCCAAGGTCTGAGTATGTATTGAGGAGCCGGTATCCTTCCCGACAGGAGCTGAAGCATCCCACGGTGGCTCTAAGAATGCAGACATCAACATTGGGATACGCTGAGGACACTGCAGAACATGGGCAGTTATCGGGTCCAGTAAAGCATCTACGTCCGGTGGCGCAATTGTTGGAAGTGTCAGACAGAGATCCAACACGCATTCTTGTCCGCAGAACAGGCATCGAAGGACAGGCAGAATACAGTCGATCCAGACTGGCCTAAATGACAAGAACCAAGACTCGCTCAGTTCTTGAAGACGAGGTGTGCCTAGATGGATTACCATGTGATCACGGTATCGGCGCTCCAAGAGCGTTCGTTCCATCTCCTTGGTGACGTGGACATCCATTGCATAGCAGAAAAATGACAATCAGGATACCTGGTATTAGAAACAGGATCAGCGGAAAGCCTCCAAAAATGCTTCCGAATACGAAGTGTATAAAGTTGGGAACAACTCTGAGGATTGTCTGAAAGGTGCTTAACAGTCCAGAACCTATGGTCTTAAATAGGTGGACAATACCCATTGTATCAGACATGTTAAAGATACGTTGTACCATTTCTGTGAAATGGAAAGGGCAGTTTGTTCGTATCAGTGCCTGTATCTCAGCCGAGGACCTTCCAGCCTGGCGATCATAAGTTTCTTGGGCGGACGTTAAGGGCACGGTTTGCTGTAGAAGCATGGCTTTCATTCGGCTCAGAGTATCAAACTGTATAAAGGAAACATTCAACGAAGGCCATAACGGCGCCTCCCTGGCTGGATGGGTATCCATTGGTGGAAACAATACTTGCATACAGCAAGTAACCCTGGAGCCTACAGTGACAAGATATGCGATGCCCGGGAGCATCCCACAACAGCCTTGATCATTCAGCATCAAGTAACTCCCATTGGAAAGCATCTTGAATACCGGATTAATCACGGCAGCTGGGGAACCATTTTATGTGGCAGGATAAGTTAGCAACTGAACCATTACAGGCCCCATGAAGCATGATATCCTGGCATATGAGAGATCCACTTAAGGAATTCTCGCAGTTGGTACCGTTAAGAAACACTTCCGTGTCCCCATTCCTGCATCGAAATCTGTATGACAATTCCCAAGATTCCTTGAATTCCTTACCCATCGCTTCATATCTGTCTGCCTGTTGTTGTTCTAGGCAATATTGAAACTGGAAAGTAGTGACCGGTAGTGTTATATGGCCATGGATTAACCATTCTGTGGATGGTGACTCTGCCACAGTAAAAGGTAATTTGTCAAGTTTTTCAATCAGCAGCATTATATATTTTGCTCCTCTTTGTGCCATTGTTATCTGTTTTTCTGTAAGATTGTATGCAGAAAATAAGGACGTACTGTTGATAAATCACAAAGGCACATAACCAGCGCGCAATGATTGCAGCATCCAGCTTAATAACATAATAAAACAAAGTTGAGATTGTCCGTGTTGTAGTATGGACACGTCCTGTTCTAGTATATCAATAGCAGAAGATACAATGTTGCTCAGTGAATAAATCCTGGATGTCAATGTAGTCATGCCATTGTCAACTACAGCTAATGCCTTTTCTAGGTTAAGTCTATCTATTTCACGAAGTCTCTCTGCAGCTTCTTGTTGAGAGATTTTCCAGATTTCATTATAGACAGAGTAATAGAAACGTTTCTGACGTGGCTTTTGGGGACCTAGTAAAAATCCCTTAGATCCACCTCATCTGAGAGTAAGAATAAGTGCTGATTCACCTGGGACAGTGTTGAGGTTTTTAGCCAATCGAGGCCTAACTTCCCAACACTGTAGGATGTCACTACCCCTGGATTTTCTCTTTGTACATATCGTGGGTCTGGCCTATGGATACTAAACCCTTCAGTTGTACCCCTGAATCTTGATTGACATCTATTTGTGTCTGTGGGCCAAACTAACCATCCCTTCCAATTGGGGTCTGATGTATTGTACTGCATAATGTCATCTATTGTATCTCCTCCAGTTGATGTAAAATTGATGTGTAAAGGTGTGGGAAACCGTGGTGTGTTCAAATCCTTGTTCTTGGCTAGTTCAAGACAGGAAGTCTGTTGCACAGTTTCATTCAGAAATATAATTTGTTGCGGAATGAGGCATGCTCTAAATAGTGATTCTGTTCCCTGAACTTGCCACTCCTTAGAACCCCAGACTGATTTTGTGTCTATTGTGTCCTTTCATAAGTCGAAACCCTGTTCAGACAGTTAGTAAATAAAGGATGCAGAATAAATCTGTTTGGTGTTAGTCAGCATATTTTTCTGTGCAGGTGTAGGTGCAACCTTATAGTAAAATGAGGTCGGGTCAGAAGTGTTAAACCCTGAAAACTACAAAAATTTCTGTGCAAACATTTTCAAACTACCTTTTGGTGGTGTCGGGCAATGTTCGCACTGGTGGTATGTGAAAACATTATGTGGAATACTGGATTTGTGTAACAAGTGATGACCATAATGGTGGTAACAGTATAAGCTATCAAAATCAGATGTGTCCTCTAACATTTCATTGTTTGAAAATGCAGCGGATTTTTCCAAAATAAACAACATATTATTTACAGTTTCAAAATCCCAATTATCAGAAAATGTACTAAATGTAATGATATCATTTAGAAAAATTTTAAATGAATGTGGTATTTTCAAAAGTTCAGTAGAGCCAAATACATCATAATCAACCTTGTCCCAAACTATACCATCAGGAATTGGAACAGCTGTAATGTTCATGGAAAACAAGTCTCTTTGTTCACAATGAGATGATGTATGAGGTTTCAAGACCAAGTTCACATTGGATACTGCAGAGCGTTCTGGGAGATATTTTCCATTCACTAGTAAGCAAAAGACAGTCACTAGGCCAATCCAGAACAGAAAAAACAATATTCCAGATATTATCCAGAGCTAGAGCCAAGGTGATACTAAGTAAGTGTTTTTAAGAAAAGTGTAGAATTCATTAATTTGTTGCTTATGGGAAACTGGAGCTGGCAGTGTTGCAGGTTCACTGGGGTCAAGAGAGACGGTATCAAAATCGATGAAGTAGCCAGATGCAGTTGATCAATCTTTGGTAACTCGGCAGGTTATGTTGAACTGGCAGGTGTATTTTGTCGAGGCATATTGATGTAGACATCGGTGGTAGGCCGAATTGATATTTGTCTTTCATTTGAAATTTGAAGTTCTCTTTCCAGAGGAACGAGTTCCATTTTATTGTTGGAAATTCCATCATTTCGATTTGGTGACTCTTCGAACGTTATGAGTCTTTCTGTCTGAACTTCCTGTATGGTAGCGAGAGGAGAGCGTCGGCTATCCAGGAGCCCACGGGCTTACTATTCAGTATCGGCCACATAGTGTGGTTTGATCAGATCAATGGAGACGAACCTCTTTTTTTTTTGTCGGCAAGAGGCGGAAGAAGTACTGTTCTCGTTCCTTCGACAGCCAGGACAGGTACAGGCTTTCTGTAGATTGGCCCAAATTCTTTCTTGTCCTCGATCTTTTCTCTGACCAGATCCCCGACATTTGGGACCCAGACAGGTCGTGCCGTGACTAATTTGACTTCCCCAGTGGCGGACCGTTTTACTTGCACATTGCTTAGTAGTGCTCTTGATTCATTCAGATCCAGTAAAACAGCCAAACGTTCATTGATGTCAAATGGTTTTTGATCCGCCACCGTGCCTTCACAATCGAGATCAGGTACCCACATTCTTGTCCCAAATAGGACCTCATAAGGAGTGACACCCCTAGAGAACTTCTTGGCATGTTGTTGAGAGCACACTGTACTCCATATAGGTGATTGACCCAATAACCACCCAAACCTAATACTCTTGCCGGTAAAGGCAGCTTTAAGGCCCGGTTTTTCCTCTCCACTACCGAATTTCCATCGGGATGGTATGGAGATGAGTACCGCAATGCTACACCCAAACCTTCCATGGCTTCCTTGTAAGCCCTTGAGCTAAACGCGGGGCCATGGTCAGAATGTAATGTGCCAACTGCGTATGTCCCTATGAAGACTCGCAAACCTTTTATAACAGTTTGAGCGTCAGCTGAGTGCTGCGGCCATACCCATAGGAATCTTGAGCATGAATCCACTGCCACCAAGATGTACTTGTAAGCCCCATCTGAATGTAGGGGGCTGCAGTGGTCCAGATAGACACACGCTAGTGGTCTGACTGATATTAGTAAAGGTGTCAGCGCCGGACGTGCTACGGTGGAACCCTTCATCTGCTGACAGATGTCGCATTTTAAGACAAAATTCTTCGTCTGTTTAGTTAAACCTGGCCACCAATAGTGCTGTTTCAATAATGAAACTGTTGCAGTAATCCCTGCGTGTGCAGAACCTGGACCCTTGTGTGCAGCTAGTATGAAACCTAATCCTGCGATCCATGTTCGTTATTACTCTATCCCCCACTCCAGGAATCTGAGCATACGGAATGTTGTTTGCATCTAACTTGAGGGAGTATTTGAGTGGAAAGCCTTTCGGTAAGGCTGTGCTGTTTTTGCGTGAAGCAATGACAGCTACCATTATCTGTCCGTCTATTCTAATTTTTGAACGAGTGATTGCAGCTACGGCAGCAGTTCGTACTGCCCCCTTTGCAGCTTCATCAGTCAATGAATTCCCTTCAATGTGAATGCCATCACGTTGATGACTCAGCGTGTGTATAACATGAGCTCTTGGTAGTTCGTTTTTCAACTCAGCTACCTGTTCCCATAGCATTGTATGCGTTATTGTGCCACCTTTCAAGTCTTTAAACCCATTCTGACCCCAGTAGTGAAGATATTCATTATATGACTGGACACAGTCAAAAGAATCGCACACTATAAGTGTGGGGAATTCCCAATCCGTATTTATTAGTGCCAGTAATAGGGCTTTTAGTTCTGCCAGCTGAGCCGTGCAGTCTCCTAGAGACTGTGTCTTCGTATCGCTGGGATGGAACTTGCCATCCCGCATAGGACCTTTTACAATCGTACAAGCGGTGCTGTATTGCTGTTTACTCCCTATGGCCGGCTGAGCAGATCCGTCAGTGTAAATAATGTATTCATACTGATTTAGAGGCATTATTTCATTCGGGAGAGGATATTCTTGTTCATATTGCAGGAATGCTTGTGTTTTTAGCCTTGGGTCATATCTGTATTCTACATCCGTTGCAGTGAGAGAATTAGCCCATTGTATCCATCTTGGATGTAAGGCTTTAGCATTAGGAACGCTTGCCTTTGTAGCAGCCTCTAAGGCTGGTACCGGAGTTACGACAATTATTCGTTTCCCCTGAGCCAGTGCTCTTTCTCTTACTACAGCTGTCTGTACTGCTGTCAGTATTTTCTCTGTAGAAGCAAAGCGCATTTCAGCATTTGTGTACAAATGTGATTTGTAAGCTATGGGTACTGTTTCGCCTTCATTGAAGGTTAGGTAAGTGTACCCAGATTGACCCGCTATAACGCGGGTCACTAGATTGCTCACTTCGTCTCAGAGAGATACACAGAATAAACGATGGGAACATTTTGCAATAAGCATTTATTGAATCTGGGTCATTCTAGTGTAAAGTAGGTGTGCTGAAACAACCACTAGATAGTAACAGATATAAATGATTATAAGCACTAACAGAGTAAAAGGATGGTAGATTTCTACCACAGTGCTAAAACAATGAATAAAGGCAAGTATATAAAATACATGACTGTAATAAATGCGTACTACTACAATGCGACCCTAACTAGATGTACCTAAGTGTACCTAGCATGTATGTAGGTGTAGAGACAAGAATCCCTGTAGGATAAAGTCAACCCCATTACCTGAAGTGAGAGACTGTGGGACCCCGTCTTGGTCTCGAGGTGGACACTCCGCGAGCTGGAGTGTCTGCGTGCAGGAGCCTCAGCGTCTCGCGTCAGTGTGTTGGCATGGAAGTCCTTTTCTCCTCTCTCTATCTCAGCAAGAGATGATGTATATATACCCAAAGCGGTACCCCCTGGGGATATACCTTGCTGTGTCATGTCGGACTTAGGATGACGGAAGGAATGACCCTTATACATAGTTATTATGCAGGAGATGGTAGGCCTGCTGTCCTGCTGTGATTCCAAGAATCCTCATGCATAATGAATGAGGCTTAAGCTTTTCAGAGAAAACCCCATGTCATCTTTGGACATTACCGTAACTAGGCAAAAGGTCAGTACTAAGAATCGTTATGTAGTGTAATGGTACGGAAAGGTTAGGTGAGTTCCTGAGGTTAGGTGACTTCCTGAGCCTATATTGGGGTACCTATATGGAACATAACACCCACTCCTCATCCGACTGGACAACATACTAAAAATTCTACGTACTGCTAAACGTGGTACGCAACTATTAATAAGTCCATTAAAAATAGTACTTAAAAATGTAAAATTTCAAAAAAATGCTAAAAAAAGAAAAACAGTGCATGCGATAGAAGTCTGTACTAACTATCGGCCCATCTCACTCCTCCCTTTCACAGCCAAAGTTGCAGAGAAAACAGTCAACAGGAAACTGACACAATTCATTGAAGAGAACGCCGTCCTCGACCTGTCCCAATCCGGATTCCGAAGCAACCACAGCACAGAGACCACCCTTCTCACCGCCACAGATGACATCCACACCCTCCTGGACCAAGGCCACTCCGCAGCCCTCATCCTACTCGACCTATCAGCGGCCTTCGACACCATCTCCCATCGCACACTAGTCGCCAGACTACACGACGCAGGCATACAAGGAACAGCCCTGGACTGGATCCGATCATTCCTCACCGGAAGAAGCCAAAGGATCAGACTCCCACCCTTCCTCTCCGACCCCACGAAAATCACCTGCGGAGTCCCACAGGGTTCATCACTGAGCCCCACCCTCTTCAACATTTACATGGCCCCCTCACAGCCATCGTCCAACAACACGGCCTCAACATCGTATCCTACGCCGACGACACCCAGCTCATCCTCTCCCTCACCAAAGACCCCACCACTGCCAAACTCAACTTCCAGAAAGGAAAGCAAGACGTCGCAGTCTGGATGACCAACAGCTGCCTGAAGCTCAACGCCGAGAAGACAGAAGTCCTCATCCTCGGTACCACCCCTTCTGCATGGGACAGCACCTGGTGGCCTACCGCCCTCAGAAGCCCACCTACCCCCTCAGACCACGCCAAGAACCTCGGCATCGTACTCGACTCATCACTCACCATGAACCGACAGGTCAACGCTGCCACCTCCAGCTGCTTCAACACCCTCTGCATCCTCCACAAGACCTTCAAGTGGATTCCCCCCTCAGTCAAGGAAGACAGTCATCCACGCACTCATCACCAGCAGACTGGACTATGGAAACGCACTCTACGCCGGCATCAACAAGTCCCTACTCCGCAAACTCCAGACAGTTCAGAACACCGCCGCCAGACTCGTCCTCGGCATACCCCGACACGAACACATCAGCCAACACCTACGAAGTCTGCACTGGCTCCCCATGGAGAAAAGAGTCACTTTCAAAATCCTCACTCACGCCTACAAATGCCTACACAACAACGGACCCAAATACCTCAACGACAGAATCAACTTCCACGTACCCAAAAGAAACCTCCGATCTTCCAACCTCGCACTGACCTAAACCCCGCGCATCCACAGAGCCAGAGCAGGTGGAAGATCCTTCTCTCACATTGCAGCCAAGACCTGGAGCAAGCTACCGGCAGACATCAGACGCGCCCCCTCCCTGAACACCTTCAGGAAGACCCTCAAGACCTGGCTCTTCGGCTAAACAGATCTGCGGCCCCCCCTCTCAGTGCCTTGAGCCCCTCACGGGTGAGTAGCGTGCTTACAATTCCCTGATTGATTGATAAGTTTGTATATATAGTCCAAACAATGAGAGACTGAAAGCCATGTAGTTGTTAAGAAAAAGTGTCTTGTTCAAAATTCCAAATTTAGTTGTTTTTGAAAAAGGCCTAATTTTCCCAGCACACTTTGAGCCAAATGTTTGTGTGTCCTGGCTGGGAGATGCAACATCACTGTTGCCTGCAATCGCAGACGACGGTCCCTGCAACACCTCATAAATCAGGTCAATCGAGCACAGATGTTCCTCCGTATTCACCACAGCCATTGCTGGTGGTGTACTAGTGTCATCCAAGCCAAGGTCTGAGTATGTATTGAGGAGCCGGTATCCTTCCCGACAGGAGCTGAAGCATCCCACGGTGGCTCTAAGAATGCAGACATCAACATTGGGATACGCTGAGGACACTGCAGAACATGGGCAGTTATCGGGTCCAGTAAAGCATCTACGTCCGGTGGCGCAATTGTTGGAAGTGTCAGACAGAGATCCAACACGCATTCTTGTCCGCAGAACAGGCATCGAAGGACAGGCAGAATACAGTCTATCCAGACTGGCCTAAATGACAAGAACCAAGACTCGCTCAGTTCTTGAAGACGAGGTGTGCCTAGATGGATTACCATGTGATCACGGTATCGGCGCTCCAAGAGCGTTTGTTCCATCTCCTTGGTGACGTGGACATCCATTGCATAGCAGAAAAATGACAATCAGGATACCTGGTATTAGAAACAGGATCAGCGGAAAGCCTCCAAAAATGCTTCCGAATACGAAGTGTATAAAGTTGGGAACAACTCTGAGGATTGTCTGAAAGGTGCTTAACAGTCCAGAACCTATGGTCTTAAATAGGTGGACAATACCCATTGTATCAGACATGTTAAAGATACGTTGTACCATTTCTGTGAAATGGAAAGGGCAGTTTGTTCGTATCAGTGCCTGTATCTCAGCCGAGGACCTTCCAGCCTGGCGATCATAAGTTTCTTGGGCGGACGTTAAGGGCACGGTTTGCTGTAGAAGCATGGCTTTCATTCGGCTCAGAGTATCAAACTGTATAAAGGAAACATTCAACGAAGGCCATAACGGCGCCTCCCTGGCTGGATGGGTATCCATTGGTGGAAACAATACTTGCATACAGCAAGTAACCCTGGAGCCTACAGTGACAAGATATGCGATGCCCGGGAGCATCCCACAACAGCCTTGATCATTCAGCATCAAGTAACTCCCATTGGAAAGCATCTTGAATACCGGATTAATCACGGCAGCTGGGGAACCATTTTATGTGGCAGGATAAGTTAGCAACTGAACCATTACAGGCCCCATGAAGCATGATATCCTGGCATATGAGAGATCCACTTAAGGAATCCTCGCAGTTGGTACCGTTAAGAAACACTTCCGTGTCCCCATTCCTGCATCGAAATCTGTACGACAATTCCCAAGATTCCTTGAATTCCTTACCCATCGCTTCATATCTGTCTGCCTGTTGTTGTTCTAGGCAATATTGAAACTGGAAAGTAGTGACCGGTAGTGTTATATGGCCATGGATTAACCATTCTGTGGATGGTGACTCTGCCACAGTAAAAGGTAATTTGTCAAGTTTTTCAATCAGCAGCATTGTATATTTTGCTCCTCTTTGTGCCATTGTTATCTGTTTTTCTGTAAGATTGTATGCAGAAAATAAGGACGTACTGTTGATAAATCACAAAGGCACATAACCAGCGCGCAATGATTGCAGCATCCAGCTTAATAACATAATAAAACAAAGTTGAGATTGTCCGTGTTGTAGTATGGACAAGTCCTGTTCTAGTATATCAATAGCAGAAGATACAATGTTGCTCAGTGAATAAATCCTGGATGTCAATGTAGTCATGCCATTGTCAACTACAGCTAATGCCTTTTCTAGGTTAAGGCTATCTATTTCACGAAGTCTCTCTGCAGCTTCTTGTTGAGAGATTTTCCAGATTTCATTATAGACAGAGTAATAGAAACGTTTCTGACGTGGCTTTTGGGGACCTAGTAAAAATCCCTTAGATCCACCTCATCTGAGAGTAAGAATAAGTGCTGATTCACCTGGGACAGTGTTGAGGTTTTTAGCCAATCGAGGCCTAACTTCCCAACACTGTAGGATGTCACTACCCCCGGATTTTCTCTTTGTACATATTGTGGGTCTGGCCTATGGATACTAAACCCTTCAGTTGTACCCCTGAATCTTGATTGACATCTATTTGTGTCTGTGGGCCAAACTAACCATCCCTTCCAATTGGGGTCTGATGTATTGTACTGCATGATGTCATCTATTGTATCTCCTCCAGTTGATGTAAAATTGATGTGTAAAGGTGTGGGAAACCGTGGTGTGTTCAAATCCTTGTTCTTGGCTAGTTCAAGACAGGAAGTCTGTTGCACAGTTTCATTCAGAAATATAATTTGTTGCGGAATGAGGCATGCTCTAAATAGTGATTCTGTTCCCTGAACTTGCCACTCCTTAGAACCCCAGACTGATTTTGTGTCTATTGTGTCCTTTCATAAGTCGAAACCCTGTTCAGACAGTTAGTAAATAAAGGATGCAGAATAAATCTGTTTGGTGTTAGTCAGCATATTTGTCTGTGCAGGTGTAGGTGCAACCTTATAGTAAAATGAGGTCGGGTCAGAAGTGTTAAACCCTGAAAACTACAAAAATTTCTGTGCAAACATTTTCAAACTACCTTTTGGTGGTGTCGGGCAATGTTCGCACTGGTGGTATGTGAAAACATTATGTGGAATACTGGATTTGTGTAACAAGTGATGACCATAATGGTGGTAACAGTATAAGCTATCAAAATCAGATGTGTCCTCTAACATTTCATTGTTTGAAAATGCAGCGGATTTTTCCAAAATAAACAACATATTATTTACAGTTTCAAAATCCCAATTATCAGAAAATGTACTAAATGTAATGATATCATTTAGAAAAATTTTAAATGAATGTGGTATTTTCAAAAGTTCAGTAGAGCCAAATACATCATAATCAACCTAGTCCCAAACTATACCATCAGGAATTGGAACAGCTGTAATGTTCATGGAAAACAAGTCTCTTTGTTCACAATGAGATGATGTATGAGGTTTCAAGACCAAGTTCACATTGGATACTGCAGAGCGTTCTGGGAGATATTTTCCATTCACTAGTAAGCAAAAGACAGTCACTAGGCCAATCCAGAACAGAAAAAACAATATTCCAGATATTATCCAGAGCTAGAGCCAAGGTGATACTAAGTAAGTGTTTTTAAGAAAAGTGTAGAATTCATTAATTTGTTGCTTATGGGAAACTGGAGCTGGCAGTGTTGCAGGTTCACTGGGGTCAAGAGAGACGGTATCAAAATCGATGAAGTAGCCAGATGCAGTTGATCAATCTTTGGTAACTCGGCAGGTTATGTTGAACTGGCAGGTGTATTTTGTCGAGGCATATTGATGTAGACATCGGTGGTAGGCCGAATTGATATTTGTCTTTCATTTGAAATTTGAAGTTCTCTTTCCAGAGGAACGAGTTCCATTTTATTGTTGGAAATTCCATCATTTCGATTTGGTGACTCTTCGAACGTTATGAGTCTTTCTGTCTGAACTTCCTGTATGGTAGCGAGAGGAGAGCGTCGGCTATCCAGGAGCCCACGGGCTTACTATTCAGTATCGGCCACATAGTGTGGTTTGATCAGATCAATGGAGACGAACCTCTTTTTTTTTTTGTCGGCAAGAGGCGGAAGAAGTACTGTTCCCGTTCCTTCGACAGCCAGGACAGGTACAGGCTTTCTGTAGATTGGCCCAAATTCTTTCTTGTCCTCGATCTTTTCTCTGACCAGATCCCCTACTTTTGGGACCCAGACAGGTCGTGCCGTGACTAATTTGACTTCCCCAGTGGCGGACCGTTTTACTTGCACATTGCTTAGTAGTGCTCTTGATTCATTCAGATCCAGTAAAACAGCCAAACGTTCATTGATGTCAAATGGTTTTTGATCCGCCACCGTGCCTTCACAATCGAGATCAGGTACCCACATTCTTGTCCCAAATAGGACCTCATAAGGAGTGACACCCCTAGAGAACTTCTTGGCATGTTGTTGAGAGCACACTGTACTCCATATAGGTGATTGACCCAATAACCACCCAAACCTAATACTCTTGCCGGTAAAGGCAGCTTTAAGGCCCGGTTTTTCCTCTCCACTACCGAATTTCCATCGGGATGGTATGGAGATGAGTACCGCAATGCTACACCCAAACCTTCCATGGCTTCCTTGTAAGCCCTTGAGCTAAACGCGGGGCCATGGTCAGAATGTAATGTGCCAACTGCGTATGTCCCTATGAAGACTCACAAACCTTTTATAACAGTTTGAGCGTCAGCTGAGTGCTGCGGCCATACCCATAGGAATCTTGAGCATGAATCCACTGCCACCAAGATGTACTTGTAAGCCCCATCTGAATGTAGGGGGCTGCAGTGGTCCAGATAGACACACGCTAGTGGTCTGACTGATATTAGTAAAGGTGTCAGCGCCGGACGTGCTACGGTGGAACCCTTCATCTGCTGACAGATGTCGCATTTTAAGACAAAATTCTTCGTCTGTTTAGTTAAACCTGGCCACCAATAGTGCTGTTTCAATAATGAAACTGTTGCAGTAATCCCTGCGTGTGCAGAACCTGGACCCTTGTGTGCAGCTAGTATGAAACCTAATCCTGCGATCCATGTTCGTTATTACTCTATCCCCCACTCCAGGAATCTGAGCATACGGAATGTTGTTTGCATCTAACTTGAGGGAGTATTTGAGTGGAAAGCCTTTCGGTAAGGCTGTGCTGTTTTTGCGTGAAGCAATGACAGCTACCATTATCTGTCCGTCTATTCTAATTTTTGAACGAGTGATTGCAGCTACGGCAGCAGTTTGTACTGCCCCCTTTGCAGCTTCATCAGCCAATGAATTCCCTTCAATGTGAATGCCATCACGTTGATGACTCAGCGTGTGTATAACATGAGCTCTTGGTAGTTCGTTTTTCAACTCAGCTACCTGTTCCCATAGCATTGTATGCGTTATTGTGCCACCTTTCAAGTCTTTAAACCCATTCTGACCCCAGTAGTGAAGATATTCATTATATGACTGGACACAGTCAAAAGAATCGCACACTATAAGTGTGGGGAATTCCCAATCCGTATTTATTAGTGCCAGTAATAGGGCTTTTAGTTCTGCCAGCTGAGCCGTGCAGTCTCCTAGAGACTGTGTCTTCGTATCGCTGGGATGGAACTTGCCATCCCGCATAGGACCTTTTACAATCGTACAAGCGGTGCTGTATTGCTGTTTACTCCCTATGGCCGGCTGAGCAGATCCGTCAGTGTAAATAATGTATTCATACTGATTTAGAGGCATTATTTCATTCGGGAGAGGATATTCTTGTTCATATTGCAGGAATGCTTGTGTTTTTAGCCTTGGGTCATATCTGTATTCTACATCCGTTGCAGTGAGAGAATTAGCCCATTGTATCCATCTTGGATGTAAGGCTTTAGCATTAGGAACGCTTGCCTTTGTAGCAGCCTCTAAGGCTGGTACCGGAGTTACGACAATTATTCGTTTCCCCTGAGCCAGTGCTCTTTCTCTTACTACAGCTGTCTGTACTGCTGTCAGTATTTTCTCTGTAGAAGCAAAGCGCATTTCAGCATTTGTGTACAAATGTGATTTGTAAGCTATGGGTACTGTTTCGCCTTCATTGAAGGTTAGGTAAGTGTACCCAGATTGACCCGCTATAACGCGGGTCACTAGATTGTGTACGTTTACGCGTGTCTGCAAGTGTTTTGAAGCTATCATGTCAGCTTGTAGGGAGCAAAGGATATCTGTGTGTTCCTGTGTCCAATGCCTAACTGAAAAATCAGGTCTTATTGAGTCGTAGAAAGGTTTTTCTCTTACTGCGTAATCCAAAATGTATGTTCTGCCAAAATGTAAAAATCCCAATATGGATTGTAAGTTCTTCAAAGATTTAGGAGGTTCGATCAGCACACACTTTTCTAAAAAGTTAGCTGCCAGGCTTTTTCCTTCACTTGATAACTCGTATCCCAAAAATAGGACATTGCGGTGGGCTATTTTAGATTTTTTAAAGTTGAATTTGTAGCTCTCAGAGGCAAACCTCAAAATTATGGTGCTCAACCTGGTCAAGTGATCCTGTAAATCATCATCCATCAGATAAATATCATCGACAGAGGACAATGCCTTTTCATCCAAATTCTGAAGTAATTCTGTTACCCAAGCGCTGAACAACCCGGGGCTATTCTTATACCCTTGGGGGAGTCGACAAAATTGATGCTGTGAACCTAGCACTGTTAAATACCTGCTTTCAGGCGCTATATTTTGGCAGAAGAATCCATTTGAGATATCTAGGGTTGTTTTGTATTTTTTCCACACAATGTTATTCATTAGTGCGGTACTGTGTGCATTCTGTACTGCAAATGTTTTAGTGCAAGTGTTCAGATGTCGGTAGTCTAAAACTAGACGGTATGAATTGTCGGGTTTAATTACGGGAAACAAAGGATTATTCATCGGGCAGGTGCAATTTTGTATTACACCCTGGTATTTGTCGTAGGTAAAAGAAGTCCAAATGTAGCCAAGAGGTAAATCTCCACAAGGTAGTTTATTGTTCCAGTTACAGAAGATGGAGTTGGTGGATAAGATAGTAAGTAAGATGTAAGGTAACCCCACCAGGAGCAGCCTCCCTACTGCTCAGCCTGCATACACCAACTGATATTCAATACATAACCCAGACAACCAAGCATTCCATGACATCACCACACATTCCAACACTCATCCTGGCTGAGCAGTAGGAAAGAAGTAAATGAGAGAAAGAAGAAGCAACAAACAAGTTACAACATATCCCCTTTCTTTACCAAAACAAGCGAAAGACAGAAAGCTAAGAACGAAGATGAAACTTACAGCCTGGATAAAAACAGAAGCAAGAAAGCAAACAACATTAAATGCAGAAAGATGCAAATGTGAATTCTGAAAACAAAACTTGCAGTAAGTTAAAAGGAAGCAAGAATCAATAAATACGTTGACAACACCAAATGATAAACTTCACATTCAAAAATGTACTAAATGCAATAAAACATTAAATGAATTGATAGAACAATGCTGAAGTCATACAAAAGTCATAAATGCAATAAAACATGCAAAGAATTGGAAGAACAAAACTGAAGTCATAAAACAGTAAATTATGAAACAGCACAAAATCATGAAAAGAGTTACCTTGAAAACACTCTCACCCATCCCTTTTTCTCACAAAGGAAAGGATGCAAGCACACAGCACACTAAACTGTACGTATGCCATGAAATACCGTTGCAGGCAACACACATACGCACTCCTATGAACTTGAAAAGAATGGAGATTCAGGTAAAACGCACTACCCAGGCGGGCAGACACATAATGTATTCACTATACTGTAAATCAATCTCAGGCAAACACGCATACTAAGCACCTGATGTGACCTCCCGTCTCAGGCAATGCATATATGCTGTACACACCACCCACAAGGTTGTACTGAGGTACTCACCACCCCACAACACTGGAATGGGTACACACCACCCACAAAAACTGTACTGGGGTCCTCACCACCCCACAACACTACAATGGTTACACACCACCAAAACAGACTGTACTGGGGTACTCACCACCCCACAACACTGTAATGGGTACACACCACCCAACAAGACTGTACCAGGGTACACAACACCCCACAACACTGTAAAGGGTGCACGCCACCCACAAAAACTGTACTGGGGTACTCACAACCCCACAACACTGCAATAGGAACCCCCCCCAAAAAAATAGAATAAAGAAACAACCACACTGCATGCAGCACACAAGTATTACAATCAATAGCAGACAGAAAGTCTTTTACTCCGGTGAGCGGTCTCTCACCCGAAGTCCTCACCCATAGCGAATACTAGTCCAATTCACTGTGGTGCACATAGTTCAATACGAATAGACTGTGACCTCCACACAGTTGACGTCTCACATAGCGTGATGAGTAAGGTGAAGCTGCACAGTGTCCTCCACCTGATGGCCGAATATTTCTCCACATGGCGTAACGTTGTGCACGAGCGTAGAACAGTTGTGCTTAACAACGGTGATGCACGCTGTATGCGAGAAAACTCCTATGATGAGAAACAGAGTAAGGCATTCAAGATGGCGGCACGTTTTCATATGTCCCGCCGGATGGCTCATGGCACGTCGGTGCACAAAACATCTGAAAGCAGCACAGGTTTGCTGCATAGCAACTGTGACGCGGTAAAAGGCTCCGTAACAGGAGAAGACAGAGACTCCGCGCGACTACCAAAGAGTAGGTAATGGCGCGCGCGTGCAACACTAGAGTCTTGCCACCGTTTTGAAGAGATGCGCAGCAGTTGAACCGCCAAAGATGCTTAGTGATTGAAAAACCACTAAATTGGCCGGTGTAATGGCAGAGTTTTCTTAGCAGACTCACCATTTTGATGATCAATGCCACAGTACTCCACAGAACACACTTCAGTGTACCACAAAAAACAGAGTCCAATTGTGAGACGTGACTCATGCCCCTCTGTTTCCCAGTTAAAGCGTAGAAAGTATTACGCTCATAGCCATACTCCACTGCCAGAAACACACTTGCAGCTGGTTGCTTCAAAACGTAAGGTGCCAAGTAGAGTAAATTGGTTGCTGCCGATCCTTTAAATCAAGTAAAAAGAGTTCACATCCTTTTTGCGAGAGACTGTCAGCACTCCACAAGACATCCACATGATGGTGCAAATACGTGTATGATACATGTAGTACTATACATCAAAGTAAAGAAGGTCAAACAGGCTGTCCAGATAGTAAGGACACTGGTGGGGTTGGTAAGAGCATTCTTTACCTCCAAGTTTCAAGCTTCTTTAGCACATATCTCTTTAGAAGTTTCCAGTAGTACAGTCCATTATAAGTTTTCTTTGTAGTAAGGTCCAGGTTTCCACAGCAGTTTAAATGTAGATCAAACACACGCAGGTTCCTGATTCAAATCGTCGCCAAAATGTCGTAGGTAAAAGAAGTCCAAATGTAGCCAAGAGGTAAATCTCCACAAGGTAGTTTATTGTTCCAGTTACAGAAGATGGAGTTGGTGGATAAGATAGTAAGTAAGATGTAAGGTAACCCCACCAGGAGCAGCCTCCCTACTGCTCAGCCTGCATACACCAACTGACATTCAATACATAACCCAGGCAACCAAGCATTCCATGACATCACCAGACATTCCAACACTCATCCTGGCTGAGCAGTAGGAAAGAAGTAAATGAGAGAAAGGAGAAGCAACAAACAAGTTACAACAGTATTCAAGTTGATCCAAGATCTCCCTGACCTGCTTTTTCACTTCTTGTTTTATTGGATACTGTCTCTGTGGAGTTGGAGTAGTTTGTATTGGGATTACATGGTGTGGTGACTCAGCATCCCACCCAACATGGTTGCGATAAAGTGCTGAAGCAAGGGCTACCGCCCACTCCCGCACGTATGTGTGTTTTAAATAAATTGGAACATGGTCGGAAACAGCTGGTAAAATTACCGTTTCTCCCTTAGTGAAATCCATAACAATTTCAGGCGGCCAATCTTTTTCAGCTAAAAGGATGTCATAGCCATAAGTCAAGTTCTCCCAAAAGAGACCTTTAACTTTTCTGGGTTTGTCCCCCTCCATTTGGAGTGTTATTTCATGTAACCCATGTGGGACACTTACCCTCGTATCAGGTGGTTCCACTGTGATGTGTTCATTCAACTCCGCTGTCACCAGAAATTCCATCAGGTTCTGGCGAGCTATTGTTACTTCTGCTGCGCGGTCTAGCATCGTCAGAGCCCATTCCCCGTACAGAAGTTGAGTCCCCAGAATTCTGGGCATGTCTAACTCTGAGACCTGCTACTTTCTTCTTTTTAAATTGAGGTTTAGATTTTGGCTTCTCTTCTTTTTTGGAAGGATAGCTTGAAGCGTGTGGCGTGTCTCTGGACTTTTTACACTCTTCTTGTCTGTGTTCTAACCTTCCTTCTCTCTCTGAGTTTCTTGGTGAACCCTGAAAGGAACGAGAGGAACGTGTATCAGTATCCTGATACCTGTCAGGTTTTTTAATGTTATCTCTATTTCTAAGGTTATATCTCCTTTCGGATGGCTCCTGTTGAGGAGACCCACTCCTAGATAGAGATCTACTTTCCCTAATCTTTTGGTTTTTATTGTTATTATCCCATTTCTTCTTGGAAGAATCAGGTGCCTGCCTGGTGTTATCCTTTTCAGGACCACCCGTTAGTTGAGGTTTTGTTGCTCTAGCTCCCAAACTACCTCTACCTAATTCAGCATAGGTGTTTGTGATAATTTTAGGTAATTCACGTTCCTGTTGTAAAGGAGTGAAATCCCTCAGGCATTGGTGTATTGCCACTGCTGCTGCCTCCCCTTTTATATTTGCTAATATTATAGCTGATACCTGGGCAAAATTACCTAATAATTTCATCCCTAAGTTCAGAGCAGGTTCTGCTACATACTCAGTTTGTGTCTGTCCTAATATGTTTGGTATTACTGCTAATGACGGGATACCATGAGTTCTGGTATATATGGCAGCGAAAACTGTACCCCAGGTGATACAATCCTCTATCTGGGGAACAATCCCCATTGGCAAACCGATTGTTAACATTTTGTGTTTTTCTTGAGGACTGGTGTGTGGAAATACTTCCTCTAGCTGTGTAATTTTTTGAGCTATCCAGAATGGCATTTGTTCACGTTTAGTGGGCATCTTACCCATCACTGCGTATATCGTTTGTGGTGTAATTTTAGTTGTAGAACCCTGAATTTGTACTGCTTGTATAGATCTTGTTGGCTGTAGTGTGAGTGTTCTCATCACAAACTGTGTCAGGTTTCTGTAAAGTATTATTATTTCTTTATGAAGTGGACGTAGGTCTGCTACTGGCATTGTATCAATCTCTGGATGCGGTGTGTAAGCCGCAAGGACTAGCCATGTGGCTCCATCTCTTCCGAGGGGACCTAGTCTTGCTTTCTTTTTGTATGGGGAAGGGCGCCTTTAAACCAGTTTATATGCTTCTGGTAGGTGAGCGGAATTTCAATGTCCTCATACGGACAGTATTCATTTGGTGTTTCATCTTCAGTGTAAGAATGAAATGTATTTGATTGTACATCTGCTTGTGGGAATTTAACCCATGAATAGAATACCTCGGTTCTATATGATTCGTGAGCCTCAATCACGAACATTACTGTCCCACCCCTAGCTGTGACTCTGTATTCTGTTAGCTTTTCGGTAAGGGCATACCTAACATTTTCTGAAATGTTTATTTCCCCTTCTATTTCTTCTTCTCTGACTGCAGCAGGCTGTGCTCGCCCAGCGGCGTCTTCGGCAGCCATTGTTTGACAAAGTTTCAAGGAAGAGTTTCAAGGAAACAGAGATAAGGTTTTATGCACAATAGGAACTGTTTGTCCTTCAAGCTTGATAAACCTACAGCCAATAAATAGGAATTTTGATTACTCAGCTGTGGTGGATAATTCCCTTCCCACTCCAGACGTCTCTGGGAAAATGTCAGTAGGGGTCTCTGAGAAAAGCACGACTGAACTACTCAGATTTGACTGTTAAATAAGTACCAAACCAACGTTGGCGGCGCCATGTCGTGTAGTTCCTACAAACCTATATAGGATCTGCGCGTTTAGACAACATATACTGTAGGATTGGAGTCAGACTGATTCTAGACACCCCTACCGAATATGTTAGCCTGTATACCAGCTAGCTCACAGTGCCACTAGAAAATCCTCTTACCAAGTAGAGAATAGTTCTTGGCAACTATCGAACATGACAACTCTGATCCCTCAGAATCGTGGAAACAGTGCTACCAGTTGCTCAGTCACTCGTGCTCACTTCTTCTCAGAGAGATACACCGAATAAATGGTGGGAACGTTTTTCAATAAGCATTTATTGAACCAGCGTCATTCTAGTGTAAAATAGGTGTGCTGAAACAACCACTTGACAGTAACAGATATAAATGGTTATAAGCACTAACAGAGTAAAAGGATGGTAGATTTCTACCATCATGCTAAAACAATGAATACAGGCAAGTATATAAAATATATGAGAGTAATGAATGCGTATTCCTACGATGCGACCCTAACTAGATGTACCTAAGTGTACCTAGCATGTATGTAGGTGTAAAGCCAAGAATCCCTCTAGGATAACGTCAACCCCATTACCTGAAGTGAGAGACTGTGGGACCCCGTCTTGGTCTCGAGGTGGACACCCCGCAAGGGATGTCACACCACTGTGAGCTGGAGTGTCTGTGTGCAGGAGTCTCAGCGTCTCGCATCAGTGTGTCGGCATGGAAGTCCTTTTCTCCTCTCTCTATCTCAGCAAGAGATGATGTATATATACCCAAAGCGGTACCCCCTAGGAATATACCTTGCTGTGTCATGTCAGACTTAGGATGACGGAAGGAATGACCCTTATACATAGTTCTTATGCAGGAGATGGTAGGCCTGCTGTCCTGCTGTGATTCCAAGAATCCTCATGCATAATGAATGAGGCTTAAGCTTTTCGGAGAAAAACCCATGTCATCTTTGGACATTACTGTAACTAGGCAAAAGGTCAGTGCTAAGAATCGTTATGTAGTGTAATGGTACGGAGAATATAGGTGAAAGGTTAGGTGACTTCCTGAGCCTATATTGGGGTACCTATATGGAACATAACAATGGTGGTGGTGGTGGTATTGATGGTGGTGGTGGTATTGGTGGTGGTATTGGTGGTGGTATTGGTGGTGGTATTGATGGTGGTGGTGTTGTTAATAAAACAGGCTTTTGAAAACAACCAGTCAGGTGGATTTAGTGCCTATGACATGTAACACAGATGTGCTGTTGTCAGCTTCAGCCCATTAGCACACGATTATGTACTACCTGGAATTCACATGACTTAATTCGCTAATCATTTCAAAATCCATTTTACTTGGGGGTTGAAACAGACACGAGATAATGCCAGGTTAAAGTGATTGAAAGCAGGCGCCCGTGTTACGGGGGCGGCCATGCTGCTTAAAAAAACACAAGCGGTTTCAGCTGAAGCAGTGCATGTCCGGCCTGCAGTAAGAGAAACTCAATAAAGTAAATAGTGCTTACAGACTGAATAACAGGTTCTGTGTAACAACCAAAGTAAAGGGACCAGTTGCCATGGGAGGTTACAAATGAATATCACATCAATGAGGTAGAGTAGAGGTAGGAAAAGAAGGAGTCGTCCTCCACAATTCTGTCAAAATAACCAAGAAAAGAGTCCCTCCTGCTGGAGAAGGAAAAGAGGGGGACAAATGAAGACAAGGTCGTACTAAGGAAGGACTAACAAGCCTATTAACGAATCTGAAGGCAGCATTTACGAAAGACAACGACACAAGCCAATGAAAAATATGGGCGGAGAGTGGGCGCGGCTTCTCTCCCATACTCTACTACAGCAGTCTCGCAGAGCGAGCAGCGCATGCTCACTGCCGCTAGGCTCGACCTAAAAATGTACATGCCCAATCTTTTAATTAGACAGCACACTGCCCTATGGGCTACCTATGGCCTACCTTAGGAGTGACTTATATGTAATAAAAGGGGAGTTTAAGGTTTGGAAAGGGGTTTTAACCCCTTCGGTGCTCTGGACGGCCGGGAGCTGTCCAGAGCCACAGTGCTCATGTGCTCAGGGCGGCTCCCGGCCATCCTCACACATGGCACCGGAAATGTCTCTCGTGCTGGCACCAGAGGGATTTCCTTTCCCCCCAACAGCCTTGGGAGCTGGGGAAGAGCTTCCCCAGCTCCCGAGGCTGTTCCCCTGGTTTCTGTGAAAAGACGATCAGTGCGCATGTCGCGCTGACATCATTTCATAGAAACCGAAACTGAAATGAGCCAATAGGCTCATTTCAGTTTCACTTTCTACGTGCTCAGGGGGCTATCTCAGCCCCTGAGCATGTAGAAAGTCAGGGGAGGTATCATTTGAAACGTGAGAAACTCCCCTTTCCAATGGTACCCCTCCCTAGTGGATTCCTGCTTGGGGATTGCCCCAGGAGGTCGATCCCCAAGCAGGGATCCACCAGGGAGGGGGAGCCGCCCCTTGGGCAAGGGCCTTTGGTCCCCCAATTTTTTTGGGGGGGCAAATCAGTCTTTCTGCCCCCCTGGGGGCAGATGGGGTGCGGTAGCCCCCAATCTGCCCCCCCCCGGAGGGCAGAAAGCCCAATAGATCCAGGGATTTTTTGTTTATAACGCTATAGGGGTGGGGGCTGCCCAAGATGGGCATTATATAACAATGAGGTAACCCGAAATACCACTGGACCTGGGTGAAATACAGTACAGCAAAAAATGGTCACAGTGGAGAAAATTTTTGCGTGAAATGAAATTGAATCATTCAAACATCACCAGGACAGATCAAATAAATGCAATTTATTCTCTAATCATCATATGATTATAGAGGACAGCATGATTGTCTGTACATTTGGTAAAAATGGTGCTCAAAGAAGGGGGATAGAGTGCTCAGGTGGGAATGTGTGCTTGTGAGGCTTGTAGGAAAGGAAAGGCAATGTGCTATATATACATCAAAATTAGCTGAAACCTATCCAGCCTAGTGAAGGCAAATTAATACAAAACAAACATAGTATTATGTAGGCACAGCTAGTTGATCTGTCATCTATGCTTGAAAAATAGTGAAGGACCGTCGACGTTTCGACCCCTATGTGTAATAAAGGTTATTGGTTCCTTAGCCCTGGTTCTTCATCAGTACAAGAGAAGGGAGAGAGTACCTGGAGATAATCAGATACTTCATATTAGTCAGGTGATAAAGGGTGTCATTCTAAACAAGGATGCGAAATGACAATGGATGTTTACCGATTGACAGCAGCGTGAAGAATCAGGCTGGTGATTAAGAGACGGTGGGCCCTCAGGCTCCTAAGTCAGAGAGGACGAGAGAGATAGAGTTCACATTAGGCTTATATCTCAACAGATGGAGTACAACCCTGAAAGTTGCAAAGGGTACTTACTCCAAGGTGTGAGGTTTGATCAAGATAGATCTTTGGAAGTGAATGGGCGTCGAAGCCTCGAACGCCACGGGGGTTGGTGGGTCTAGATTCCCACACGCCCGAACAAGGTTGGTCACTAACCACCTAAAATGACAAGTAAAGGTCTGAGTGTACTCTGGGGACCGAAACTGAATTTTAGGCAAGCGCAACTACTAAAATGAGGGACTGTTTGCATTGTAAGTTAGCCCCATTCGAGTAGTACCAAACACATTATCCAAGGTAAGAAGGTAACATCACTAATAACCAGGGTGACTGTAAAATAAGTCCCACGAGTAGTTCCCACCTATCCAGGAGCTGGTGAATTAAACAACGGTGCAAAAATCCTTATATCAAAGTAATCCTGTTGTAAAGCCTCGTGAACGGGGGCTTTCTATTCATATGAGCCGTTAGGGGAAACGACATGGCTGAAAATGCCACTGAACGATCACACTTAGTGGAAAATCATCTCTGGAGGGGGTGGCCAAAGCGTGGTATGAAAAATTGAAATGGCCCAGTGCTATAATGGTTAGTAATCGCCGGGCATAGTGTGGCAAAAAGGGGACAGGGTTCACCCTATTCATGTTGTGTTAGTGATCACTGCATTCATTGTAAAGAGACCCTCTCGTCTAGCAAAAACATGATAAATCCATAAACTGGCGTGAGAACGCATTCGCCGGGAAATATACAAAAAAGTGTAGGACTGCCTACCTTGCAAGTAGTTGATGCAATTGAAACCCCTTTCAAAAGTTTTGCGAATAAATCTGAAATTGAAAAGAAAAGTAAAGAATGCCATGAATTTAAAAGTCTGTAGAGACCTGTGTGCTGGCTCAAAAGGTCCGCATAGTGTGAGCGCAAGTACCTGCTCCCGCCGTCTTACTGTTGAGACTGACAGCCGGGCCCGGTACGCGCCACAGTTAAAGATGAGAACCGCTGCATGCACGAAACTCACGTTGAGTGCCCAGCTGCTAGATACTGGCACGTAGCCAATGGAGCCGTGCTCCGGTGAGGAAAGGATGATCGGACCAGCCTGAATTGTCGGGACATGGATTACTGAAGCAGATAAAATAAATCTTAGACTAAGTGTCATATGAACCGCCCTTGTTATCTATAGGCGTCCCGGGGGCTGACATAATGTTATCGTGTTTTAGGATTAGAGGTCTCATGCTTGAAAGGGAAGAAAGGTTTTAACATAATTGTTTACCGTGTCACCATGAATGGTAAACTGTTCTTAAAACCATATAGCAACTTTTCCTTGATACAAAATGGGCCCACCCGTAAGGTCCATCCTTTTCGTACAGTATTAACATTAATACACTTACAACGGCAGTTGAAAAACATTGAACAAAGCACCTGCACCATGTTACATGCCGGCCCATAATAATTTGAAATGGAAAACATTATAAGGCTGGTTGGATGTCGTTAGAACAATTGCGTTTGGCGCATCAGAGTTACAAACGGAGCCAAATGTTGCATAAACAGTATCTGATATGACTTATTTGTGCATGGTGAGCCGCTGCTTCATGACATACAATGGGCTCGCCCATTAGGTTTGTCCTTTCCATACAGTGTTAACTTGTATCCACTCACAACGATGGTTGAAAGACAATGAACAGAGCATACACAAATACAGTTGTCACATTAGCTCAGCACCATGTTCCAAGCCGGCCCTAAATAATTTGAGGAGAAAGACATTTTAGGGCTAGTTCAGTGTCAATAAGACAATTACGGTAGGCATGTCAGTACTACAAACATAGCCTAAATGCAGCATAAACATTACAGTACAATGTGATACAGGCTAACAGTAAACCTTCATACCATATGATGTAAACAGCTGGACATAGTTGGGTTGCAATTGGCTATTCATTGCTCATACATGATAATTGAGCATTTGTAGCATCCAGTTCATTCAGGCCATTGTGGACAGTGTCCATGGTATGCATCCATTTGCATTCCCACACATTAAGTACAGAGTTTATGTCACCATCCCTGACACCCAGGGTAACCTTTTCCAATACCAACCATTTCATAGATTCGGGTTGATGTCCCAATGTCTGAAAATGATCTACTAGGGGCGCCCCCACAGTACCACACCTGATCCTGCTGCAGTGCTGCACGATCCGTGACTTTACCTTCTGATGTGTCTGGCCTATGTACATCTTTTCGCATGGGCATAAGATGGCGTAAATCACGTCTGTAGTGTTGCAATTACTGTGTACCTGTAGGTCAACTGTGTGTTGTTTGTAACAAAACTGCTTGGTTTCAATGGTCAATCTGCAGGCTTTACAGTGGCCACACTTGAAATGACCCACAATCTCCGGCAGGTTCCACATTGTATGAATAGTGGGTTGGGGAGGTGTTTCAAGAAGTTATCGTACCACATAGTCTCTTACGTTCTTGCCCTTTTTAAAGGAATACATCAGAGGATCAGGTATCTCCAGGTCATTGGAGATGAGTTTCCAATGTCTGTTGATCTGTTTTATCTCATTGCTGCGCGTGCAGTACGTTCTCACGCATATCATCCTATCAAGGGTGTCCGTTGAGCGTTGTTTAGGTGTCAGGAGGGATTCTCTTGGATTAAACCATGCTCTTTTCTAGCACATTTAACCATTCTTTTGGGGTATCCACGTTCCACGAGTCGGTTGATGAGATCGTCAGATTCTGTGAAGTAATCTTCTTTATGGGAACAATTCCTCCGAAATCCTCAGGAACTGGCCGAAGGGTAAGTTGTCTCATAGCCCCTCGGGTCGTAGCTACTCAACAGTGTGTTCCTCTCCGTCGGTTTTCTGTACAGTGTTGTATATAAACAGTTGTTCTCAATTTTGATAGATATGTCCAGGAAATCAATTGTGTGGTGGTCCCAATGGATGGTAAACTTGATGCCATCGGATTTTTCGTTGAGCCATCCTAAGAATGTTTGTAACTCCGTTGTGCTGCCCTTCCAAATGAACTGCTCATTGTCTATGTACCGTTTCCAGCACGTCACGTTGTCCTTAAATGGATTGGTCTAGTTATAGATAAATTTGTCCTCAAAGTTGTCCATGTAAAGAATAGCCAAATCCGGGGCAAAGCTAGCGCCCATGGCCACGCCCTTGGTCTGCAGATGGTACTTACCTTGAAAGAAGAAAAAATTCTTCATCATTGCTATCTCTAGGAGTTGGATTATAAATTTCGTTGGAAGTTTTGCTGGGAGAGGTCTCTTATCCAATGCTCTCCTGATAACTTCCAGGGCAGGCCGTTGCGGGATACTGGTGTATAACGAGACGATATCCATAGTAACCAGTAACTGGGATTCTGGGTCAAATGGCATATTGTCAACCAAGTTGATGGCTTCCATTGTGTCACGGAGATATGATTTGGTTGATTCTGCCAAGGGCTTTAAAAATAAATCCACAAATTTACAAAGTGGTTCCGACAGGGATCCGCACGCGGACACAATAGGTCGTCCAGGAGGGTGCTCCAGGTTTTTGTGCACCTTTGGCAGGGTGTAGATGGTGGGTAGGCGAGGTTGCTTCTGTTTTAGGTAATTAAACTCAAGGTCGGACAAAAAAAACAAGTTTTCTTTCTTCATCCGTGATGCGTAGGATCAGTTTGCTGATTTCCTTGGTGGGATCTCCATTGAGCCGTGCATAGCTCGCCCCATCCCTCAATTGGGAGTAGATGTCAGTCTTGTAGTCAGGGGTGTTCTGCACTACCATAGCCCCACCATTGGCTAGCTTAATCACAATTGACTTGATGTTTTTGAGTGAGTTCAGCACCTCACGCTCTGCCTTGGTGACATTATGTTTGAAGTATTGTCTCGTAGAGCATGTCTTCAGTACATCCTTAAGCACCACACTTTCATATGTTAAGATCTTGTGTGACATCATATGTGTTGGTGGCATGAACGTAGATGGTACCCTCAGGCCTGAGTGTGATGCTGATGGTGTTGGTTGGTAATGTCTGAAGTAATATCTCAGTCTGACTTTGCGAAAAAACCGATGCAGCTCCCTTTTTATGTTAAATTGATTAGGGTGTGCGGTTGGCACGAAGGAAAGCCCTTTGCTCAGAACCCTTCATAAGACGATAGGTTAATGATCGGGATTTTTGGTTTGGTCTGGATCTCCACGTGGCTCTCCTGGGGAAATCGTACCTGCTTCTGGTTCCGGCCTCGTTGTCTCCCGCCTTCCCAGTTCTGGCCTTGTTGGTGTTGGCCCCTCTGTGGGCCCCTGTTCCAATTGTAGCCCCTCCTTCTGGGTGGTCTCCATTAGGCATCTTTTAAAAAAGTCGGTCCCTGTGGTGGCTGATACCAGTTGTCTTGGTATTGGTATCCTGAGCTTGTGCCTGGTTGCTCCCCTTCACTACCAGCACTGTTGGAGCCTGATGATTCGGAAAAAGTCGTGAACCGTCTGTTGCCTCTGAACCCACCTCTGCCCCTATTGAAGAAGCGACCCTGCATGTCTTGCTTAAAGTATTCTTCTTGAAGGTACGGGTAAGTCAGCTTCTTATCATAAAAGCGGATGTCCTTTGACAATTTGTCCAACCTTTTGGCCTGTGTGTTAGTGTCAAAGTCCTTGATTGTCTTTTCTAAGCGTTCCGGAGCCTCTTTTGCATTTGTCAGTGCGTTCTCTTCGGTGATCTCTCGCTTGAGTTCAGTGATTTCCTTGAGTAATTTCTCAACTTGTTCAATGGCAGTCTCTATCCCCAGCACCATCCAATGGCGGGAGCAATTGTTTGCCACGTAGCTGAAGCCCTCTTTAAACTTTGGGATGTCTACAAATATAGCTGGTTCGTTCTTCACTTGCAGTCCTATAGGTAGGATGTTCGCCTGTAAGTATTTAGTGAGAAGGTGGCCATGTAGTCGTGTACGTACTCGTTTCTCTAACCTTTCCAACTTGCTGATCTTCTCATTCAATGAGAAATCTATGTTAGGAGTGTTAGATGATAGGAAACTAGTGTTGGATTGTCCCTGGATAAGCCTATTAATGTAGTCCTCAGTGTAAGAAAGTGTTTCATTCTCTGACATGTTGGACTGTGAATTTCCACAATGAATACCCTCGCAGGTGGAAACCTGCTCGTAGAGAGTTATATAACAATAGGGTAACCCGAAATACCACTGGACCCAGCTATAATACAGTACAGCAAAAAATGGTCACAGTGGAGATAAATTTTGCGTGATACGAAATTGAATCATTCAAACATCACCATTACAGATCGAATAAATGCAATTTATTCTCTAATCATCGCATGATTATAGAGGACAGCATGATTGTCTGTACATTTGGTAAAAACGGTGCTCGAAGAAGGGGGATAGAGTGCTCAGGAGGGAATGTGTGCTTGTGAGGGTTGTAGGAAAGGAAAGGCAATGTGCAATATATGCATCAAAATTAGCTGAAACCTATCCAGCCTAGTGAAGGCAAATTAATACAAAACAAACATAGTATTATGTAGGCACAGCAAGTTGATCTGTCATCTATGCTTGAAAAATAGTGAAGGACCGTCGACGTTTCGACCCCTATGTGTAATAAAGGTTATTGGTTCCTTAGCCTGGGGTCTTCATCAGTACAAGAGAAGGGGGAGAGTACCTGGAGATAATCAGATACTTCATATTAGTCAGGTGATAAAGGGTGTCATTCTAAACAAGGATGCTAAATGACAATGGATGTTTACCGATTGACAGCAGCGTGAAGAATCAGGCTGGTGATTAAGAGATGGTGGTCCCTCAGGCTCCTAAGTCAGAGAGGACGAGAGAGATAGAGTTCACATTAGGCTTATATCTCAACAGATGGAGTACAACCCTGAAAGTCGCAAAGGGTACTTACTCCAAGGTGTGAGGTTTGATCAAGATAGATCTTTGGAAGTGAATGGGCGTCGAAGCCTCGACCGAACAAGGTTGGTCACTAACCACCTAAAATGACAAGTAAAGGTCTGAGTGTACCCTGGGGACCGAAACTGAATTTTAGGCAAGCGCAACTACTAAAATGAGGGACTGTTTGTGTTATTAGTTAGCCCCATGCGAGGAGTACCAAACACATTATCCAAGGTAAGAAGGTAACATCACTAATACCCAGGGTGACTGTAAAATAAGTCCCACGAGTAGTGCCCACCTATCCAGGAGCTGGGGCCATATGTATCAAAATTGTTTTTTGCGATTCTCAAAATGCGATTTTTAGCGAATCGCATTTTGAGAATCGCAAAACCAGATGTAGATAAAAGATCGCAAATTTTTAGCGATTCGCAGAAAATCGCAGAATAATAATGCGAATACCTAACTTGCGATTCCTTAACTGCGAATTCGCTAATAAGGAATCGCAATTTAGAGAATCGGCAAGTCAGGTGCAGCTTGATGACATCACAACCAGGAAGTGTGACTGCCCATGCTGCACCTGATTGCCAGAAGCTGAGTGAGAGGCTGGGAGGAGAGGGAAAGAACTGTGCACTGCTAGACAGAGAAGGAGAAATAGATCCCCAGGAGAAAGAGAAGGAGCAGGAGGAGAATGTACGAAAAGGAAGCAGAAGTTTAGTGAGAGGGAGCAGGAGGTGCTCATCCAGGAAATGGTAGTCAGCCATGAGCTCCTGTTTGGGAAGAAATCCCTACGTGTGCCAGAGTCACGTAAAAGGAAAATTTGGCAGGAAATCCAGGAGAAGGTGAATGCCATCGGCATGACCTCCGCAAAAGGTGGTATGACATGCGCCAAAGATCTAAGGAAAAGGTAGCAACAAGGTTGGCAGAGGCGAAGAAGACTGGTGGGGGATCAACCACTGCTACTGAGTCCATGCCCCTTGAGGAGTTGGTGGAGGGCACCCTTCAGCCCGAGAGTGTCAGTGGCGTGGCTGACCTGGACAGCTCCGACCCTCCAAACACCAGACAAGGTAAGATGCATGGCATTACTCCCCTGATACATCACCACCTCACTCACACACTCAGGAAACACCCAGACACTAAACAGGAATGCAACTCCTGTACATGTTAACAAGCGCACCCAGCAATGCATTATGGGAGATGTAGTCACATGCACCAAACAGTGGAGCAGTGAGACACAGCAAGGTAGAATCTGGATGAGTAATTCAGGGAAGGCAAAAAACAGACAGATAGTACTCATGCAACTCAAACTCTGAAAACTGTATTGCATGACCAATGCGAGGCAGGACACCAAATTAATGTGTGCATTTACATTCACAGCACCACCTGAAACACACGAAGTCATTTCAGAGGGTGAGGATACAGCCAACAATGAGGACCAGGCAGGGCAAGAGGAGCAGGAGGAACACAGACCAACAATCCCTGTGCCATGCAGACGGCGCCTCATAGTGCCACCACTCCCACTGCTGGAGGCAGGACCACAGGACACAAGTGGTGAAGCCCAGCCAGTCCAGGGCCAGCGTGCAGTACATCACAGAGCACAGTCCCCTGTCCATCCAAGTGAAGGAAGTGGGTCCAGACGCAGGGCACGGCCATCCACCAGCGCTGCTGCCATAGATGAAGACACCGTGTTTGGCGGGCTTGAAGGCACATGGTTAAAGTCCAGCGCCTGCAAGCAAAAGCATTAAGGTCAATACAGCGCCAGTTTGCCTCACACAACCACAACATGACCGAGATGAGGGATGGATTCAGGGACATGACAGGTGCATTACAAGGACTGTGTTCCGAGCTGAGGAGAGAACGGGCAGCCAGGCGCAGGGAGAGACAACGTCTCCACAGCCGGCTGGACATGTACAGCAAGGCTGTCAACCGCCTGAGTACTGCCACGACCCTGCTGTCACGTCGCTGTGTAAGCATGCAGCATGAAATGGCTCACTGCTGCCAGAATGTGGCCAAGGGCCTGGTGCAGGTGACGCAAGCCGTGGACCAGCTGCGGGCAGCTACCACAGTGGCACAGGACCCCTGAGCTCATTGGAGAGTGAGGATCAGTCCAGTAGGAGCAGCATCACTCCACCAATTCCCCAGGACAGACGGCGGAGTGCGCGGCAGGGGACAACACACGATGACTCAAGGGAGGGCAGTGGCCACCCTGTGCGAGGGGCAACAGGCCGTGCACCCAGGAGATGAAGTGGCATCAGTGGAACATGGCAATGGGTGAGGCAACACATTGCATCTTGACTTATGTTTGTGCGACATCCTTGCACTGTGGGTCTAACATGTGCAAGCAATTGTGACACACATTAGGTGTACATCAGGCTGTGTGACAGATATGTTCCTGCCCCCAAGGAAATAAAAAACACATTTGTGCACCAATCTGTAGCATTGTGTCATCATTACTCACCTAGAAATAGTTCTGTGTGATCTCATCTCGTCTCTGGCGCCTGGCAGCTGCACCGACACCACCTGCTGGCCTGCACCGTGGAGCTGGGCCCTCCTCATCCGATGATTCGGAATCTGTGAGCTCCACTGGGGTGCCTTTCTTGGTGGCGATGTTGTGTAGCATGGCACATGTGGCCACGATTTTGCACCTCGTCTCGGGGCTGTACTGTAGCACTCCTCCACTCTTATGGAGGCAGCGGAAATGGCTCTTCAGGATTCCAAATGTTCTCTCAATGGCACAGCGTGTGGCTCTGTGAGCGCTGTTATACCTCCGCTCCCCTGCAGTGGCTGGATGTGCAGGTATGGAGTCAGGATGTAGTCACGTACAGCATACGCACTGTCACCTGCAGGGTGACAAGAATTAGGTTAAACACTGTCCTGCCACTTCAGTCTTTTACTGATTGTGTGTTTGAAAGCCATGCATTTACCTAGCAGGTAGCCCTCACCAAACTCGCCATCTGTGAGTCGTCGGTTTATTCCACTGTGGCGAAACATCAATGAGTCGTGTGTGCTGCCCGGGTATTTAGCAACAATATCAGTGATGACATGTTTGGCATTGCACACTACCTGTATGTTCAGGGAATGATAGGACTTGCGGTTCCTGAAAACATACTCATTCTGTGATGGGGGTGAGAGTGCAACATGGGTCCCATCTACGCAGCCAATTACGTGGGGGAATTGGGCTATCTGGTAGAAGTCCTGCTTGGTCTGATCTAGTGCCTGTTGTGTGCTGGGGAATTGGATGTAGTGATGGAGTCTCTGGACCATTGCATCAAGGAAAACTTGAAAGAAGCGCGACAGGCAACTCTGGGAGACCCCTCCTGCTACAGCTATCACCCCCTGAAAACTCCCTGATACCAGTAGGTGCAGTGAGCACAGGACCTGTACATGGGTGGGAATGGGGTGTGCCCTGCGTGTGGGGTGTTCTAGTATGCGTTTGAGCTCCTCTATTAAGTCCAGGATGATGTCTGCGTCCAGCCTGTAGTTCACATGGGTCTCCTCCTCGGTCTGCTGGAACAGGGTGATGCGCACTCTGAAGATCCTTTCCTGGCGTCTCCTTCTCTGTGCAGCAGCTCTGATTCGCAGCCTCCTGGCTATCACATACAGCCCAGCCATTGTGAAACCCCCTGTAGCATTGTGGGCCTGTTTAAATAGGTTGCACCTGGTTACCACCTGCTCAGAGTTGGTGGTAATTGCGAAGTGCAAAAATGCGATTTTCGCATATTCGTAATTTGCGAATTTTACATGCATCTCATTTTGCGAATTCGCTATTTGCGAGCAGGTTATTAGTGAATATCGCAAATAACGTGTCGCTGATTGCGAATTCGCATATTTTTTCGCAGATTCCCTGCCTCGCTAAATTGCTAATCGCTAATTTTGTGATTACCGTTTTTGCGCTCCGGATCCCTTTCTTACATATGCACACTCTGTTTTGCGATCGCAAACACCGATTTTTTGCGATTTGCAGTGTTTGCGATCGCAAAATAGCTTCATACATACGGCCCCTGGTGAATTAAAAAACGGTGCAAAAATCCTTATATCAAAGTAATCCTGTTGTAAAGCCTCGAGAAACGGGGGCTTTCTATTCATATGAGCCGTTAGGGGAAAGGACATGGCTGAAAATGCCACTGAACGACCACACTTAGTGGAAGATCATCTCTGGAGGGGGTGGCCAAAGCTTAGTATGAAAAATTGAAATGACCCCATGCTATAATGGTTAGTAATCACCATGCATAGTGTGGCAAAAAGATGGGCATGACAATCCCCCCCCCCCAGTGAAATTCCAGCATTCCTGCCCCCCTGGGGGCAGATGGGGCAGTAGCCCCCAATCTGACACCCGGGGGGCAGAAAGCCCACTAGAAGCCAGGGATTTATTAAATTTGATTTAGAGGTGGGGGCTGCCCAAGATGGGAATACCAATGCCCCACCCCCCTCAGCAAAATTCCAGTCTTTCTGCCCTCCCTGGGGGACAGATGGGGGCAGTAGCCCCCAATCTACCCACCCGGGGGCAGAGAGCCCACTAGATCCAGGGATTTTTTTTGTATTGCTATAGGGGTGGGGGCTGCCCAAGATGGGCATGACAATGCCCCCCCAGCTAAATTCCAGTCTTTCTGCCCCCCGGGGGGCAGAAAGCCCACTAGAAATTTGAGAAAAAATTGATTTTTTTTCAGCTAAATTTGAGGTTTGCAGGGGATTCTGGGTAGGAAAACATTGAGGGGTCCACGCAAGCCATACCTCCCTGGACTCCCCCGGGTGTCTAGTTTTCAGAAATATGTAGGTTTGGTAGGTTTCCCCGGATAGCCGCCGAGGCCAGGGCCAAAAACCCAGGTGACCCCCTTGCAAAACCAGGTCATTTTGTGATAGGTAATTTTGATGTCTCCACAATATGTTTTAGGCCCTTCCCTGCCGTGGGCACTTGGCCCACCCACATGAGTGAGGTACCATTTTTATTGGGAGATTTTGGATTGCGGGTTGGGTGGATGTTTGTGAACCCACGCAGATTCCAGAACTTTCCATCACAGAAATGTGGGGAAATGTGTTTTTTGACAAAGTTTGAGGTTTGCAAGGGATTCTGGGTAACTGAACCTGGTGAGAGCCAGACAAGTCACCCCCTCCTGGATTTCCCTTGGTGTCTAGTTTTTAAAAATGTATAGGTTTGCTAGCTTTCCCTAGGTGCCGGCAGAGCGAGGCACTTTGCAAAAAAAGGGTCAGTTTTCACTGTAAAAATGTGGTGTGTCCATGTTGCGTTTTGGGACGTTTCTTGTGACGGGCACTAGGCCTACCCACACAAGTGAGGTACCATTTTTATCATGAGACTTAGGGGAACACAGAATTGTAGAGCAACTGTTATTACCTATTGACTTTCTATGCATTTCTGCCTTCCAAATGTAAGACAATGTGTAAAAAAAGAAGTAACTTTGAAAGATTTCCTATAATTCACATGCTAGTATGGGTACCCACAATTTCAGAGATCTGCAAATAGCTACTGTTTCTAAACTCTATATTTTTTTCCTATTTCAGAAATACATAGGTGTCTTTGATACCAATTTTTTACTCTTTATATTTTACGAAATGAATATACCCGGTAGACAATGAAAAACCATTGCAAGACGCTGCTCAGTTATTGGCTCTGGGTTCCTCTGGTTCTTGGTGAACCTACAAGTCCTATATATTCCCCAAACCAGAAGGGTCCAGCAGATGTAACGGTATATCACTTTTACAAATCTGTCATACTTAGAAGAAGTTACAGGTGAAAACGTTGGCACAAATTGCTGTTTTTTTCAACTCATTTTCAATTTTTCTTATTTTCAACTATTAGTTTCTATATAAAAACCTTGAAGGATCTACACAAATGACCCCTTCTTGTATTCAATATTTTGTCTACTTTTCAGAAATATATAGCTGTCCAGGATCCATTATTGCTTTCAGACCCATTTCTATCACTATCTGGAAGGAGGTTGAAAGCACAAAAAGTAGCAAAAATAGGCTATGTCCCAGTAAAATGTCAAAACTGTGTAAAAAATGTTGGTTTTCTGACAACAATCTGCATGTCCCTGAAAGCTGTGAAGACGGTGCTTTCAGCACCACAAACCTTTTGTTGATATCATTTGCAGGGAAAAAGCCAGACACTTTCTTCTGTAGCACTTTTTCCCCATTTTTCAAAAACTAAAAGAAAATGTAGCTGTATTTTGGCTAATTTCTGGGTCCCCTCCAGGGGATTCCACAAACCCTGGGTACCTTTAAAATCCCCATTATGTTGGAAGAAAAGGACGCAAATTTGGCATGGAAGCCTTTTGTGGACAAAAGGTTACAGGGGCCTAAGCGCAAACTTCCCCAAATAGCCCAAAAAACACTTCGCACGGGGGGGGAGGCCTAGCAGCGAAGGGGTTAAATGCCTAGTCAACATGGCAGTTTAAAACTGTATTCAGTCTGCATTGGCAGGCCTGAGACATGTTTTAAAGTGCTACTTAAATGGGTGGCACAATAAGTGCTGCAGGCCCGCTGGTAGTATTTAAATTACAGGCCTTGTGCATATGGTATACCACTCTACAAAGGACTTATAAGTTTATTAAATTTGACATTTGGGAATAGCCCATTCTAACCATGTTTTGGGGGAGTAAGCTCAAGCACTTTAGCACAGGTTAGCCTTGGTAAAGTGCAAAGAGCCCTAAGCCACAAAAAATAAATTTCGCAAAAAGTAGAGGGTAAAAGGAAAAATGTTTGGTGGTGACCCTGAAGAGAGGGCCCGGTCCAAAATCATTGTATTTGGGGAATGACACTGCATCCCACCATACTAAGTCCTTGCATTGAGAGTTTTTGCAATCCCTTATACGTTTCTTAGCTGATTTGGTGGAGCTTGTTTGTAGTGAATTTAACATGTTCCTCACACCTGTGACTTGCACAATCACTGCTAGGGCCGTTAGGAATATGTGGGTCCCATGAGCACTGTGCCATACTGCACCTGATTGACAAGCCCCAATCAGGTCAAAACCATTCTTCAGTGGTTTGTGTTCCAGTTCAGGGAGGGCCTGGCCTGGCAGCACGAGCTGGACTGTTATTGCTGGAGCAGCATTGAGATTTATTTGCATATGGTTGGGTCCAAACTGAGGTGGCATGATGTGCAAAACAATGATGGACTGGGATGCAAATGAGGTGATTACTAGTGGCTGAGATCTATCTTAAAAAATAAAAGTTAAAGTGAGAAGAAGAACGAAAACAATGAAATTCACCAATAATAGTTTACCGAGTTAACTGTCAGGTTAGGCGGGGGGAAATCTGTTATGTCAGAATGTATTCAGGTGTGAAAAAACATCTTTCAAAAGTGAAAAGACCATAGCAGAATCTGCTTCAGCCTCTTTGGTTGAACTGTGGTTTGACACTGAAGCAAGTGGAGACTGTGATGTGAATTGAGCACTCCATTGGACTCAATCCTTAAAGAGGGTTTTCCGTCGATACACAGGTTGGATGTTGGGTGTTTATAAAGAACCAAAGTCTAATAAATCAAATGGAAGAATAAGATTGGAGTGCAACATTTTTTAATTTCTGAATTATATACATTGGGGTATTACTTGAAGTAACCTTCTGTAAAGTATTTTCGAACAATCCTCAAGTTGCTTTTAAAGGTTTTATTTAAGTATTAGTACAGATAGGTATATATGTAATGGGGATCAAAGGATCATCACCAACTGACTCTGTGATGTTACAATCCCGCACCCAAACATTCCATTTATTACAATATACAGAATACAGGCACAAGAGAAAATAGAGTATTCCAAGTAGAGTCTGTAAGATGAGCACATCAATAAAATAGCAAATAACTTAATCATCACATATCTCCCCTTTTTAATGAGAAAAAAAATAAAAGATAAATATCTAAATAAGAGCAGAGAAACATGCATAGCAAAAGATCAAACATTAAACCTACTGGGGACTTTCTTGATCCTTGAACTCCTTCCTACCACCAGAGTACTTTGATTTTTATCTTGTTTGATTGCTTCATTGCTGCTCCTCTTGAGCTTAGCCAGATGGGAAACATTCCACCACTGACCATTGTCTAACATCACAGCGTGACCTCTAATGTTGACAATGCATGCAGGTTCTCTGAACTTGGACTTACTCTTTTGCAACAATAAAGGCTCTTTAACACAAACCCAATCTCCAATAGACAAATTAACTTCCCTTCTTGTTACAGGCAATCTTGACCTTTCACATCTGCTGCGACTAACCTCATTACTCAACTATTTGGCTTTGACAGCCTCGTTCACCACATTGCATTCCATATTCAACGCTTTAACTTTCCAAAATGGATTGAGTGTGGATACTACTTTTCTCCCTCTCATTAATTCAAAAGGTACAGACCCAGGTACAGAATGTGGTGTGGTTCTGTATGCCCACACCACGACTCTGACAGCTGTCTCACAGTCAACTCGTGCCTTTATCGCACTGTAGATACATTCAACCAAAACTCTGTTGAATCTCTCAACTTTTCCATTGGCTTGAGGGTAATAAAGTGGGGTACGTAAATGTTTTACACCCACCTTTGATAAAAATTCTTGCATGCTACAAGATGTAAATTGCACCCCATTGTCTGCTAGTAGTTCCTCAGGGACACCTTCTCTACTGAATACATCTTGTAAAAATCGAATAACCGATTTCGTGTTGGGGTCTGAGACTCCCCTCACTTCCACCCATCTGGAGAGATGATCAATTAATACAACAAAATATTTCATGCAATTGGGAAGTACATGAAATGGACCTAAAAAATCCACAGTGACCCTTTGCCACACTTTGTTTGGACACAGCACTGGTCTAGCGCTCGGTGAAGATGTTGGCAAATGCTTATCACTGTACGAGCATTGTGTACACTCACTCACCAAGGTTTCAACCTCACGATCAACTTTGGGCCATCAAAAATCATTACGGATTCTGCGCTTGGTTGCTGTCATTCCTAAATGATCAGAGTGAGCCGTCTCTATAATCTTTTTCCTAAAACAAGCGGGTAGAATTAATTGTCCTTCTCTAACCAACAGATTGTTTTCAATGGACAGCTTGTTGGAAACCTTGCAAAAGGGCTGTAAATCAAGATCAATGGATCTTTCTTTAGGCCATCCCGCTACAACAAAGACCATCACTTGTTTTTACACAATGTCGTTTTCTAGAGCCTTACCCCAATCTTCCATATTGGGACAAATCACTGTGTCTTCCACATCTGAAATAATGCATTCCTCAATGTCGTCTACCTCTTTTGAATTAATTTTAACGTCTTGAACAGGAAGTCTGGATAAAAAATCTGCCTTGGCATTCACTCCTCCAGCAATGTGTTGCACAGAAAAATTGAAGTCCAGAAATTTGGTTGCTAGTCTAGCCAATCTAGAGGTGGCTTTTTTTTTAATGTTATTGCCAGAAAGAATATCTACTAACGGTTTGTGATCGGTTCATAGCCAAAATGTTCTGCCCCATAGATAAGACTTGAATTTCTCTGCTCCCCACACACATGCCAGCATTTCTTTTTCAGTGACTGAATATCTTAATTCCACATCTTTCATTCTTCTTGACGCAAACCCAATGGTTACCTCTTTATTACCCACCATTTGTGACAAAACTGCACCCATGCCATATGAACTGGCATCAACTGTGACATAAGTATCCCGACTAACAACATATGCTTGAAGAGCCGGAACGGTCAAAATACTTTCTTTAATGAGTTGAAAATTTTCTTGACAAGATGATGGGCATACGAAATCTGTTCCTTTTTATTAATAAGCTTCTAAAACACTCAGTAACACTAGCAAAATTTGTGATGAATTTGGAATAATACTCAAACAAACCAATAAAGGATCGTAGTTGATCCTTGTCAGCGGGTTGTGGAGCATTAACGATTCCATCCACAATACTAGGTTTGGGTTTCACACCATCTTTGGAACGTACATGACGCAAATATTCAATCTCATTGACTGCACATATACATTTGTCCTCCCTAGCAGTGACTCCATTATTTTGCAAGTTTGAGAGAACTTGTTCCACAATTTCATTGTGCCTTTCCTTTGAATCAGTGTGAATTAAAATGTCATCCTGAAACACAACTACGTTGGATACACCTTGAAACATGTTACTGATGAATGAACAAGCGGCCGAAGCCAGTCCAAATGGCATTCTGCGAAATTAAAAGGTACCATCAGGTGTGACAAAAGCTGTTAAATGTCTGGAAGACTCATCCAAATCCATCTGATGATATGCTGCTCATAAATTCAATTTAGAAAACCATTTGGACTGACCTACAGCTGTAATTAAATCATCAATATGTGGCAAAGGATAGTTCTCCACCCATATGGCGTTGTTAAGAGACCTTAAATCCACGCATAAGCGTAATTCACCTGTTTTTTTCTTGGCTAGAACAATGGGAGAAAGCCATAAAGTGGCATCCACCTTTTCTATAATGCCATCATTTTGCATTGTCTTTTAACATTTGTGTCAATTCATTTCTTATACTGTGTAGCACATTGCATAACACCTTCCTTGACCTTAATAGTGTGAGTAAAATCTTTTATCAAACCAATTTTATTATTGAACGTCTCCAAATTTCTCTTTCCATTGTGTATGGTCAGATACAGCATTTGTAAGTGATACAGGATGCTTTTGGCCTGGTTTTATAATCATACAAAATTCTGCTTGATGCCACCATCCCAGGACATTTATGCCTTTATAAGCTACATAAACCTTCCCATGTATGGTTTTAGTTTAAAAAGTTATCACCCCAAAAATATCCTGCCAGATCAATTCTACTGCCCTCAAATGCCGTAGTTATAACATCTGGAGGTAACATTGCTTTGTGTGACCAAGAATGCTTATACTTGTCAATAGATATTATAGTGATTCTTGCCCCTGAATCAATAAATAATGGAATATTAAAGTCATCAATTTTTATCTGAACCAAGGGATCACTAATATTCTTTTCCACATGAATGTTGTTGATTTCCACACAGTCAACAGATTAAAGTAACTCTTCCAGTTTTTTTTCTACTTTATCATGTTCACCATCTACTGCATCATCTTGGACATGCCCAATAGGTGTGCGTCTGCCTCCCCTGCATACATTTCCAAAGTGGCCAACCTTTTTACATTTCCAACATTCTTGTGCAGCCGCTGGGCAGTTTTTAAAATTTGAAATGTGTGAATTTGATCCACATCTATAGCATTGCAACTTAAGATGACCAGTAGTTGCACCCCCCCCACCTCTGGTGTTAGTATCCATAGTACTCCTTCCCCTTTTTGAACTAGTGCCAGAAGTGTATGGAGTGTGTGAATCTTTAGATGATGACTTGACATTGATAGCATTTGTGATGGGCGATTCAATTTCTAATTGTTTAGCATCAAGCTGTGAGCATTCAATGCTTTTTGCTAAATCAGTCACCTCATCTAAGAATGAATTTTTACATGATAATAGCTTTTGTTGAATCTTTTTTGAATAACATCTGGATACTATTTGATCCCTGATTAATTGAGATGTGAAATTCTCAAAATCACAGTAACCAGCTAGGACTTTTAGAGCAGTTACATAAGAATCAAAAGATTCATTAGGGCTTTGTACATGAGTGAAAAATGTATTTCTGTGTACTACCAGAATAACTTTTCCTTCAAAATAAGTAGATAGTTGTTTTACCACTAATTGAAATTCATCGAGATCTTCACTGTCATGACCTATGTAATCTGGTAAGTGATCGAAAACATTCTTACCCTCAACACCTAAATAGTAATATAACAGACTACGCTTCCTATCTGCTTTAAATTTTAAACCATCAATAGCCCCCAAATAGACATTGAAAGACCTATACCAAAGACACTATTTTACTGGAGGTTCTCCTGGTTCCTGTAGAAAAGGACTTGGAGGAGTGACAAACTGCATTGTAGATAAAAATTTGCCATATGGAACTGTATTTCACACTTGTAAAATTAGATTTAGGTATGGTAACACAAAATTGGCGCTATATGCTTCAGTAATACCAATAATGCTGTAAAAACAAAAAAAATAGAGAAATGAAATTTAAAAAAAAGAACCAAAAGCAGAATGAGCGTTTTAATCGCTGTTAACACGAAGCAGAAATGAAAACTTGAATGGATGAATAAACGTGTTAATCGTTGTTAACACGAAGCAGAAGACGATAGCGGAGTAAGCGTGTTAATCGCTGTTAACACGAAGAAAATTGTAGAGATGCTTTGTTGCAGTACCAATTTTCACCATTGAGAGTGCTGTAGAATTAGTGCTTGAACATCTGAGAGCAAAACTCCAATGCTGTTCGTGTCACTTCCTGAATAGTAAAATGTGAACACTGTCTTGGTGGAGGCGCCGGAACGCACAGGAGAAAACACACGTTGAAGAGTGAAGGAGCACTGAATCCAGAGATGGCGTGGATCCATCAGCACACAGAAGCAAAACCACATGGCGAGAGGTGAGTGTGAATAGCCGTAATCTTGCTGATGGGTTGCGTAACCACCGCAGAGCTTGGTCGAGAGACGCGCGCCGTGTAGACTAGCGCGAGAGGTGCACGCCGTGTAAAACAGAGGGATTCAAATGAATTGAAGGAACTCGAGCAGGGGAGATCATGCAGTGCCCAAAAGTCAAGGAAAATGCCATGTGCCCAGATTGGATGTCAATAAATATCCCAACAAAAATTAAGCATGAAAAGGGTCACGATTCCCAGCACCAGGGAAAGTAATAAAGCAAACAGTTCGGTAAATTAATCACTCCGTGAAGTGAGATCCGAAATGGAGCCAATAAACGAAAGTTCATCCGAGTTGAGAAATACTCTTTGGCATAGAGAAGAACGATCCTGAGCCCTCGCTCAAATCAATATAAATAAAACCACAGTACCTTGATCTTGATATGGTCTGTGAGGGAAATGTTGGAAGAAGGTGAAAAAAAAAAATTACACTTCCAGGATGACTCCTCCAACGAATTCGCATCCCAAGCTTGTCGCCATTCTTGTAAGGTATCTTCAGACAATCCTCAAGTTGCTTTTAAAGGTTTTATTTAAGTATTAGTACAGATAGGTACACATGTAATGAGGGTTCAAATGATCAGCACCAACTGACTCTGTGATGTTCCAATCCCTCACCCAAACATTCCATTTACTACAATATATAGAATACTGGCACAAGAGACAATAGAGTATTCCAAGTAGAGTCTGTAAGATGAGAACATCAATAAAATAGCAAATAACTTAATCATCACACCTTCCTTTAAGGAATATAAGTTGTGCCCCCACCACGCACTGCTTATGACTTCACATATTACATCACTCATGGCATGTTAAATGACATAATTCATAACTTTGCTGATGACATCTCAAATGTCATTATTAGCATAAATATCTGAATTAAGAGGTCTTCCATGGTTCAGCGAGAAGATGGGCTACAAATTGACATATATAATTTTTCAACTAAAAGCATATTAGTGTTGACATTAGAAAAGAGATGCATGGAAGCACCTGAAGGTCGGATTCTTATGGGCTGGGAATTAATTACAAATGAAGGAAAGGAGTTTTTTTATATTTACATTTTTTATATTTATTTTAAAAGCCAGTGGTATATTTTAAAAATAAATGTAGCATAATCGGGTTGAAAGAAGTGCCTAGACGAACTGTCATTTTAATAGTAAATGTCATCTGAAACCGAAAGACCACTCACTGCTGCACTGCACTGCAATCCGCAGAAGAGGTCTGTTTAACATGACTTTTGGCTGCGCATTTGCACTGGCATTCTGACATCTATTAATGTGCTGTGTGGAGTCTGGGGGGTGTGCTGCTTGAATGGGATCGTTTCCAGCCGCTGTGTTTCCTGTAAATATTGAACGAAATGTATTTGTGGTGCAGCTGTACTAATATGAAAGTCACTTGCAAGAGAAAGAAACGGGTTTGTGGGAGAGCCGAACTCTCTTTCTATACTTTAAACTGAATGTAGCAAGAATCGCCCCGACAGCTGTTGCCAGAACCCATGGGAGAGGTAAAGGACTTCAAGCTACAGAGAATAATGCCAAGTTAGATGCATCTGAATTCTAATAGAGGAAGTAACTCGCCACATAGATGAGAAGTCGCAGATTAATGCTATAGAGGATGCCTACTATAGAAACTCCTTGCTAACCAATCTCACAAGCCAAGCAGCACCAGAGAACTCTGACAATAAGCACCCCACATGAAGCCCACGTAGTGTTCCATGTAAGTATGGAGAACACTTATGTGAACACTTAAAACAGAAGGCTGTGCCATTAATAATGTGAAAGTGCGACTCATACAATAAAACATGTAAGTGTGCATGTGCAGCTCCTCGTCGCAGGACCCAAATGCTCTCCACTAGCAAGTTATGACAGATCATTGTTTAGATGTCCTCCAAACCTACCAGAAACGCAATCAAAACTCATAAAATCAGCAAACATCTTCTTAATCAGATGTTAAAGAACTAGCCAAGGTGTTTAATTGAAAAGAAAAAAAACACTTTCTGATCCATAAATCTGTGGTAAATTTGTCACCACCAGAATGGCTGGGGATAAACAAGAAAATTGATCTGAATATAGTCGCCAAGATAAGGATACAAGAGGGTCAAGCAGTGGAAATTAAATAACTGTTTACAATGATGTATAGGTTTAGGATAAGGAACTAATTTAATAACAAAGCAACGTTTCTGCATCATACTCCATCAGGTAGGAATACATGTGAATGCTTTTGCTGTGACACCTTCGAGATTTAATAAAGTACCATCTTGACAACTCTGATAGATATCGAAAAGATGGATATTTACGCAGGAAATTGAATGTAATAGTGATAATGCATGGCAAACTGCACACTCTATGGAACACTAACCTGGTGAGATGGGACAATAGCCATTCTTTTATTTGCAATTAAACACTAGGATGCCAGGACTCGGACTTCAACTGAGCTACGGTGGATGTGTAAGTAAAATACAAACCATTTAATAGACAGTGACACTTAATTTTAGATACTTCATAGGGGATATCCATATGTCCATCATCAATTGCCAATATGCCTTAGCTATACATTTAAAATCGATTGAAGAAGACACAAGTGGAAAGAGTGGGAGGGTACTTCATTGCCATAATATATCAAACTCAGAGGAAAAACTAAGATTTATAAAAAATAAGAGTTTCCACAAATTAATTGGTCTCCTGTTACAACTTATAAGACAGTGGTCAATAACTACATAAAATGAAGGCTCCTTGTGATCCACTACAAATCCCATGAAAATAATCAATTCATATACAGTTCTGGGAGCAAATCTGGCCTAAATTAGAAAATAAGCATTTAATTAGATGTTGCATTAAGCACTACATATCTTCTTTTGCTTAATTCAGAATTCTTGACAGAGTGGTAAAAGAATACAGTCGTATGGTTGGGAAGAGAGTTTCGTCCACATCGAGGGTGCCCAAAATCTTTTACAGGTATAGTATGTGTGGCAAATTTTTAGGATTATTGGAGGTTTTTTAATATTTTCAAGTACACAGGATGATGGCTGGTACTGAGCCTTATGGCAACTGTGCAGTACATTCTAAAAAATTGGAAAGGGCCATTGAAATGAAGAGGGAGCCACCACTGGAGGTAAGATTCTTCATTCCTTTAGGCAGCAACCTCTTACAGCAACCACCAACTGCCAGCACCTCCCACAACTCTTTTTCCGTTACCCCATCATCGAACCCCTGTACGTTCCACATTTCAAGGAACGCAGTGCAGAGGCATTACATATCCCAGCCCTTTAACAATGGAAACACATTAATGAGAAAAACAGAACACAAGTTAACAAAAGCTCATTCTAAAACAGTGAAATAGACTATAAACTTAAACTCTTAACAAATGGAACATATAAATCCAAAAGTGACTAAAGAATGCAGTGGAACAAATAATAAGAGGATACCTTCCAGTTCATAAGATTGAAAGAATCTCCAGGATGGAAATTCAAACCATTACATAATCCTTAAAGGGATCAGGTACACACTGTGATAATGCAGACCGAGTATGTTGTAGAAACTCTCCACTTTCGGAACCATCATTGCATCTCATGAGACTCCGAACCAACTCTAGCTTATCTTTGGGAATCATCACCACTCTGATGATATTCCACACACATCCATAATTCGTGCGTCTGGCATGAGACAATACTTGGACTACCTGGACAGGAGGGTGATACCATGAATCACCTTTCACAACATGGCCTGGCTTTCTAAACTTCACCCAACACCCCTCTTTCACATGCACCTTTCTCTTACTACCCTTCTTTGTTATATAACAAGTTTGAACCTTAGCCCTGACATCCACAAACTTGCCCAAGCATGAAGCATCAACAGTTTGGTGACTCATCCTTATCTCTATTCATTTTGGAACCAGGGGCACACACCCTCAACAAGACAAAAGGTGTTACCTCCTAGACAAACTTGGTGTAGTCCGTATGGCCAACAATATTTTTTCCACCAATTGTTTCCAATCCAGATTATTGATTAATGCCAATTGCAACTGATCCTTCAATGTATGGTTAATTCATTCTACCAGCCCATTACTTCTAGGTTGGTATAATGAGGTCTGTGTGTGATTGATGCCATACTTGCTAAAACAAATTAATTTAATCTGAAACCAATTGCGTACCAATATCCGTCACAATCTTGCTAGGATAATTTTCACGATTGAAAACTCTCTGTAAGAATTGTACCACAGCATGCGTATCAACATTATTCACAAATGTGACCTCCGGCCACTTAGACAGGTAGTCCAACAAAACCAAAGCTTACGTAGGAATTTCTCCTCTAATATTAATGGAACCATAAATAGCTAAAGCTAACTTAGACCATGGGTCCATATCTGTCTCTGTCAGCAACGGATCGGTAACTTGGATCTTGTCACTCTTAATACAACTCTCAATTTCTTCCGATCTCATGGGCACACCAGCATCTGTGGTGTGTGAGCCTTCTCCTACATTGCAAGTGCCTGAACCCAGAACAAGGAAGAAGGGCATAGCGAACATTTTCAAAGGGGTGGAGCTGCTTCAGATACAGAGCCTCTTCAAAAACAATGGTGACGAGAGTGCAGAAGATCGTGCACGGATTATCTGGGAATATGCAGGGAACAGAAGGATTGCAGAAGCATTGAAACATTTGAGAAGGAAGAAGAATCGTCGTGTGTTAAATCGAGAGCCTCCCGTAGTCAATGGTGACAATGTAGGGGTCCTTTCTGTTCAACATTTTAGCCAGCTCTGCTTAGAAGATGGTAGTTACCCAGTCTGCAGTCTGAAGAGTGACAGCGATGTAGGAGATGACGAGGCTCCACCCAGCAGAGATGAAAAGTCTGGCGGAACACGGTGGAGGCCATCAACCCAACGAGCCACAAGGAATAAACGAGTGAGCACTGGACACGACCCCTCTGTCTATCTTCACCAGATACGACATTAAGACACTAAACAGGAAGGGTTAGACGGTAGCTCCCAGAATACCTTCTGCTTCCTTTCCAGGTCGCAGACCATCGTGCCAAGTACCGTTCCAGATGAATATCACTGTGAGCAAGGACTGTAGTGGATTCTATACTTGACATATGGACATGCAGAAAACCAGGTAGTACTGGAAAGCAATATTTCTGACACTCCACAACCCACCCGAGCATGTCTATTAGAGCGATGTATTGCACAAAGGAGAGGGAGCGGCATTTATCTGCAGCATCTTGGTTTTTCATTCTAGATTCTAGTTACACCAAATAAATCATGGACTTCAGTGCAAAAAGCATAGGGATGGTTAGGGGGGGTTTCGCACAAATATATCTTCGCTCCATCGCTGTTCTTAAACACTAAAAAATTAATGCATTTTCTTCTTTAGTGCACATACGGACAATCATGATAATGCTGCTGCTTTTTGAGTGCAATAATTTGCAATTTATTTACAGCTAATAATAGCTAAACAGGTTTTCAGAGGCAAAGCTTGCAGGATGTGTTATTGTGGCCAATTCACCACCACAGATAGGTTGACAAAAGGCATCTTAATCATTTCCTCTACCTTACCAGTAACATTAACTTCATTTGATTGCACACTAGAAGTGGAATGTCACTTTTTATTTATTATGAAAACAGCATGTTTGTTATTAAAAACACTTGTCAAAACCCAACAAAAGTGCTCTCTCTCAATCTAGACAATACTTTGTTTAACCTTTGTTATGCTCAGCTAGAATACTCCCAAACACCAAGATGTCATCTTGGAAGTACAATACATCAGACAAACCTTATCAATCTCTGGGAAACCAATAAAGCTGATGCCAGACCAAAAGGCATTCGTTTGTAATGATATGTTCCCAAGGGAGTAATAAAAGAAGTGAGGTGTCTGGATACGTCCGTCAAGACTACATGGTGGGGGCTAAGTATCCCAGGACAATGATTGTGAACTTTTCTGATTACCGCATTAGGGAGGCTATTTTAACTAAGGCGATCCAAAAGAGGGACATTGTTCTACCTAACGGTGCCAAAGTGAAAGTCTTTTCCGATAAGTCAGCATCGGCAGCACGTAGACGGAGAAACTTTGTGGGTATGATGAGTCAATTCAAGAGTGTGGGAGCACAGGTTTCAATTGCCCAGCATCTAAACTGAAAGTACTATGGAAAGGAAGGTTCCATCTCTGCTCCGCTCTTGAAGAAGCCCAAGAACTTCTAATAAATAATGAAAGGAGGAGTATTTGAGCGGGGGCCGTTGCTCAGATTCCTGGGTCTGCATTCGGCAATGGAAATTTAAGCGTGATCTTTTTGCACCTTAAGCACCTTAGACACTTAGGCACTAAGTTCACTTTAGGAACACTTTAAGTGTGTGTATGTCTGTCTGCCATTTGCACTTTGCTCCCCACTAGGGGGGAGGATGTACTGGGTACAGCTGCTACTACTGTTTTTTGTTATAGGTATTACTCTCCCTTGCTATAATTATCCAGTATAGGAGTTCTAGAACGCACTCTGCACTTTATGCATTGTGCTTACTTTCAATATTGCATTATTGCACTTTAGTTTTCCTCCCTTATGAGGAAGATATGGTACTATTTCTGCGGGACTGAGAAAAGCTTGCGGCGATCCTATTTTTTTTGGGGGGAAGTATTGGATATTGAAGGGTGTTTTGTACTTTTAATCTTTCCCTCTTGAGAAAGTTGCAGTACTGTTACAATAGGTTGTCCAAGCGAATGGAAAAAAAACGATACTCTCTCAAATCACTGTGGTTTACATACAGTAATGGTAATTTAAGCTTGTTCTTTTTGCACTTTTTGGCATTTTAGACACTCAGGCACTAAGTCCACTTTAATTGTGTGTATTTTTGCCATTTGTACTTTGTTCTCCAGGGGGTTGCTGTAGTGGATACCGCCGCTAGTACTGTTGCTGTTATATATACTATTCTCTCTGCTATAAGTATCCAGCATTCAAGTACTAGATTGCACATGGCACTTTATGCACTGTGCTTACTTTCAATATTGTACTATTTAAAGCACAAGCACCTTTTAACAACGAAAGCACTTTATGTTGGTAATACCTTGGGGCCTACTTAATTTTATGGGGTTTTCCACGGATAGGGGGGGGATATGACGTGCAACTAGGTGCCACGTCAAGGCGCCTTTGTTCATTGGGGGGGCTGGGGAGGCGAGGTAAGGGCTACATCCCTCTACAGATAGCCTGGGGTGGGAAGGGGTGGTGGGGATGGGGGCGTGAAGCATCACAAAAAAAATGGGCGATTGAATAGCGGGCAAGCATGGGATAACAAGCAAGAAAGTAACATAATCAAGTTCAGGGGTCAAGGGATATACAGCAGTCTCTATGTCACTAAGGGGCTATATGTAACCTTATCATCAGAGACAGTACAGTTTGAAGTATGGCGAAGGAGAGAGAACATTATGTACTTGTTAAGGTGGCATGGTTTATTTTGAAGACTGATACAACCATTGAAGGTAATTTCTTGTAATGTGAATGGATTTTTAAATGTACAGAAAAGAGGAGCAATGTTAAAATGGCTAGGATCTTTTTCTCCTCGGGTGATTTTTTTACAAGAGACACATTTAAGTCTAATTCCCCTAACCTTTCTCTCCCCAAGAAGTATGCTCACATGTTTTTTGCTTCGGCACATGCAGTGGGTATTCTACTTTCATCGGCGCTAGACTGGGAGCTGAGAAAGGAAATTCGGGATGAGGGAGCGAGATGGATCTGGGTCGAAGTCTTAGTTAATGGAGTAGCCCTTGTGCTGCTTAACTATTATGGGACAATTTTTGATGACACGCAGGCCTTGAAACAGATTTATGATTTGCTGTCAAACGCTCATAGTTTTATAGTTATTGGTGGGGACTGCAATTTTATTCAAGATCTTGGTCTGGACACATCCAATAAGGGTAAGCAGCAATTCAAGCCAAAGATAGCAAGATTATTAAAAGTTATGAAAGAAGATTTCACTCTATTAGATCCATGGCGGATCGACCACACAGGCCTTACTGAGTTCACGTGCTACTCAGCTAGATATAAAACAGCATCCAGACTGGATTTTTCTTTTTATAAGTAATCATCTTACAAGAGGGGAATCTGCGATCTTTTCTAACTCATTCTCAGATCACTCCTTAGTCTCCTTGGTAGCATATTTACCCGCCCCTAGGGAAAAAAATAATAGCAAGTGGTATTTTGATAAAGCATTGCTCTCTGACCCAATATGGATTGCTGAAACCTGTGATTTTATACAATGGTTTTTTAAGGAAAATGTTAACACAGCATCAGGTTTTATGGTCTGGGAGGCTTTTAAGGCTTCTTTTAGGGGACGGGTCATTGCATACAGGGTGAATCTCTTCAAACTAAGGCAACATAAGATTGTAGGCCTTCAGAAGGCTGTGGATCGGGCTAGGGGAGTTCTTATGTCTAGGTCCCCAGAAGATATTGAGGCAGAGGCTCTCCAGCAGGAACTACTAAGGGCGAAAGAGCAATTAAACATTTGTTTTATTCTTGAGGAGATTTCTGGGAGCAAAGCATCTCAACAAAAGAGCCAACACATAGGTAAATTTCAAGCCAGGTCAACAAAAACGCATCAGAGTAGACAAATAATCCCACAAATAAGGGATCCCAGCACTGCGAGCTTGGTAAATGATAAAGATAGAATAGCTGAAATCTTTGTGTCTCATTTTAGGAAGATCTATGCGGAATTCCAGCTAGTCAACTTCCAGGCTCTTGCGGATTATTTTACGACAGTCCAGTTACCTATGATCCCCGAAGAAGACTGTAGAGTGCTGAATTAACTAATTACATCGGCAGAACTAAGGGAAAATTATAAAAGAAATGGCTAGTGCCATGGCAAGTGGTAATAATGGGATACCGATTGAAGTCTACAAGTTGTTTTTAGAGGAACTTTCTCCCTTCTTGGTATCCCTGTTTAATCAGATAATGGATGGACTGCCTGTCTCTGACAGATTTAAGGAATCTGTCGTGATCTCTATTCTGAAGAAGGATAAGGACCCTAATGACCCGAGCTCCTACCGCCCAATAAGTCTATTAAATGTAGATTATAAGCTGTTTATGAAAATTTGGGCGAATAGGATCTTGGGCTGTGCGCAACAGGTAATACATGCGGACCAAACAGGGTTCCTGCCTGGTAGATCGATGTCTGCAAATACATTCTTCTTGATTCATGCTATTGACTATTTTTCAGATAGGAAGGATAGTGCTGCCATTTTAATGATGGATACAGAAAAGGCATTTGATCTGGTAGATTGGCAGGTCCTCTTTTTCATCTGAGAGAGGTTTGGCTTTCCACTCCGCCTGATTGAGATGTTAGAAGGAATCTATAAGGGGGCAAGCGCAAAAATAATCATAAACTCAGATCTAGCGGGAGAAGTGGTGATAAGGCGGGGTACTAGTCAGGGCTGCCCCCTTTCCCCCCTTCTATTTTCTCTTTTTATAGAGCCACTGGTGATAAAGATTCGCTCCAATACATTAATTCGGGCTCCCCTAATAGGAATGGCAAAAATTAAGCTGTTTGCTGATGATTTGATCTTGTACTTGAACCCAGACAAGGCGAACATTCAGCTGGCCCTTGGAGAGATCCAGGCATTTACAGAGTTGGGGGGTTACAAGGTCAATCAGTCGAAAACGGAGCTTCTCTTATTCAATTCATCGGGAGCTGATCTCCCTGAAGGGATGACATTTCTGCCTTTAAGACATATTAGATACTTGGGCCTATACGTTACAGCCGACGTCTCTCAACTTTTTCACTTAAATTATGTAAAAGCACTTAATAAAATCAAAAATCTTTTAGATAGATGGTTGCTTTTACCACTGATCATAATAGGCCGAGTCTCCCTAGTAAAGATGTCGATACTTCCCTTGCTGATTTTTCTGTTTTTAAATCTCCCTTTAAAAATACCAATCTCATATTTTAACGAAGTAGATAAAGTGATCTGTGAGTTTATTTGGGGGGAAAAAAAAACCTCGGGTTAAGTTATCTGTTTTACAATTGGACGTAGAACAGGGGGGGGCTTGCACTACCTCATGTATCTACTTAATATCAAGCTGTGCTACTTAGTCTAATAGCGCAGCTAGTGGCCCCTTCCTCGAATTTTGACAATTTCTTATTTAGTCACATGTTAACAGCAAGTGCAATTAAGTTACCCGCATTCCTGCGCACCTCAAAACTACCTGAAAAGACAAGATATAAGGTCGTGAACATATTTCTAAATCCATGCAGGGGTGCGATAAATTTTACAATGTTCCAACATGCCATGCATATACCTCCAAGACTGTGAACTATGGGGTCTTCAACTTTCGCGTAAGGGATTCCAATCATATAATATGTTAGGCTTTTGTAAGCTAGTTGACTTCTACAAAGGCACTAATTTGATAACATGGGAAGCTTTTGTAGCGCAATTCGGTCTCCAGGGCCGTGTTCTCTGGTTAAGCTTCAGGCAGATAACAAGCTTTTTTTCGAATAATTATAAAATAGTCAATGAGAGGGTAAGAACAATCTTAAAAGCAGCCTTCGAGATGAATTGAACTGGTATTGGCAATTGGTACCAGTTACTGTGCCATGATATAAATAAGAGTCTTGTTGAAACAATGCTCCCTAAAATTGCTCAGCAATCTAATTGTTTAATATTCAGGAATGGCAATGAGTGTGTGAGCTCGGGCATAGGGCTCTGAGGGCGGCCAACTTTAAAAGGATGTCCTTTCTCTCAAGGTGGATGTTGTATTATACTCCCCTCAGACTACATAAATGGTTTCCTTCAATCCCGAACACATGTTTTAGATGCAATTTGGCGGAGGCAGTTGACTGGACACATATTTTCTCCACATGCCCTAGATTACAACATTTCTGGGAGGAGGTGTTCAGGTTTATCAGTCTCTGTATGTCAATGCTAATCCTACCATCAACATCGCTGGCCTTATTTGGCTTTTCTTAAGCAATCAGTCAGCTACCAAAACATAGGCAATATTTTGTTTTCAAGGCCATAGCGGTAGCCAGATCGTTGGTATTGCAAAATTGGCGATCCCAGAAGGTTCCTACAGTGGGACAGTGGCTTCTTAAGCTGGATCGGGCCTACCAATTTGAAGTGGCCTACGCGAAAAGGGTAGGGGCGCTTCGTAGATTTAGGCAGACTTGGGAGGGCTATGCTTTGACCATATAAACAAATGATAACATGTAAAAGAGGCTAACTCTGGCATAATGTAAAGAGAGGGGTTTCAATTCAGAATCTGCAGGTTTTTTTCTTTTTTTACCTATCAAGATGAGGCCAGCCTGTAGCAATATTTCTTGTACCTTTTTATCTGGACTTGTACTTTGTGGGTGATAGTCGGATGTGCTCTATAGATTGTTGGTTTTACATCATGTAAAATAGAATATGAATTTGCACTATTTATTGTCTATTTTAATATGAGAGTGGGTATTATGTAAGCTTGTCTTTTGTATGTATCTTGATTATCATGTCTGCTATTCACGCTCAATAAAAATAATAAAAAAAAAAAAAGACTACATGGTGGTATGAAGCTGACATGTCCAGGGGTAAAAATCCCCTCTCAAATGTACATAGCCTCTTGTTGATATTGGGTAGTGGTTTGCGATACATCCAAATATTATGATTGAGCTCAGGCAAATCAAACCGCAACCTCAATGGCTGATCACCTTCATGGGCAAAGACAATAGGCACCAACCAGTCAAATGCTTCAATGGGGTCCATAATGTCAAGTTTGCAAAGCCAATCTAATTCCTTTTGCAACTCCCTCGACAAACATAGAGGGATATTGCTAACCTTATCGATCGCAGGTTTGGTCCCATCTTTGAGCAAAATCTTGTGTTGAAAACCAGTCAGTTTTCCCAATTTAGCCACAAAACCTACAGGGAATTTCTTTACTCACTGGTCAGTGGATGACACACTCATGCACCCTTCACACTTCAGATTGGATCTGTATTTGGGTCGATAGACTGCAAATCTAGTAGCCTTATTCGCAATGTCAAGTTGTTCCTTGAACTCACCCTCGACCACAATCTTTGACCAACCATAGGCAAAAATCTGGATAGTTGAAGGATTTCGATATATAGGCTGAAATTTTGTAAATATTTCTAATCAAATTATAGGGAATGGTGACACTGAATCTGCCATTACTGGAACGTTCATGCCATTAAGACAGATAGCACAGTTAGGAGGTTTCCTCATGACATGGCCTACGATTTTCTCACACTGCCGCTTGGATGCCTAAGACATTTGAGACAGCCAGCACAATCCAGCACTGTGTCCTTTTTTATAACACTTGAAACATACTTGTGACTGAGCTGGACAATGTTTTTCTGATGCCGTATGAATTTTGCTGCCACACCTAAAACACATAGCAACCTATTTCTTACAAGCAACATCATGTTGATCCTTTTGTTTTGACTGATACTCAGGGGCATACTTATGAGGGACTTGCATCACATTTGCACCACACAAAGTGGTACATGCATGACACAAGCCTCTGAGTCAGATTTTATGAAGCCACAAAAAGTCTCATTGCATGGCTTTTTAAAGACATTCATGCGCTGTACCTACTAAGGACAATAATGAATACCCACCATTTAGGACCACAAGTCCCAGCATACTATTAGGCTAATGAAGCCACGCCTACTAAGAGCAATGATGCAAATAAAAGAAAGTGAAATGGTGAGCCTACAGTGTATTTCTGTCAGCCCAAGAAGAAGAGGCGCAATGCCTCGAAACGCGTCGGCTTTGTGGAGTAATCTTTGGGAAAATGGAAACGAGCTGCAGCGAGGCTGGTAATTGAAGGAGAGTGCTGTCCAGTGCCCTCCCGTTGCTTTGGGGCAATTTTGGTTTACATAATTGACACGGCAGCCGTTGCCGTGGGGAGGAGCACCATTTTCCCAAATCGATGAAAAGGCTGTGGAGTGGAACGGTGCCACATCGCGAAGAACGGCGCTTTCCCGCATCAAATAAGCCCGTTTTTCCTGACACCCATCCTACTAAGGAAGCAATCTGGATTATAAATGAGACATTCATGCGCTGTACCTACTAAGGACAATAATGAATACTCACCATTTAGGACCACAAGTCCCAGCATACTATTAGGCTAATGAAGCCATGCCTACTAAGAGCAATGATGCAAATAAAAGAAAGTGAAATGGTGAGCCTACAGTGTATTTCTGTCAGCCCAAGAAGAAGAGGCGCAATGCCTCGAAACACGTCGGCTTTGTGGAGTAATCTTTGGGAAAAGGGAAACGAGCTGCAGCGAGGCTGGTAATTGAAAGAGAGCGCCGTCGAGTGCCCTCCCGTTGCTTTGGGGCAATTTTGGTTTACATATATATATATATATATATATATATATATATATATATATATATATATATATATATATAATTATTTTTGCCTACCGGCAGTCGCCAGTAGGTAGTTTAGTTAGGACCATGTTTCTGTAGGAAAAGTGTTTTTTGACTCGTCTATATCTTTAGCGCCATTTGACGAATCTTCACGATTTTGTTTGAAAAAAAGTGTGCTAGCTATTCTTGTTGTGCATGTAAAGTTGCTTGGGGATCTGTAAAGCGAGGACCGAGAAAAGGGGGGGGTCACAAAAAGTGTGTTTCCCATGTTAATTATCATAGGAGCTTTGAACATGACTGCAGTCTGAACCGCTAGACGGAATTACACCAAATTTGGAAGAAAGCTAGCTTTTGGTCCGCAGATTGTGGGTTTTGTATTTTGGTGTAAATCCATTCAGCAGTTTGTGAGATATTTAAGGAAATCCAAATTTGTTTCTCTACGATCGCGCCTAATTTGCGAATAATGATGAGCTTGTGCAGAGATCTACGGAGCTCTGATTGGCTGCCAGCACTTCAACCAGGAAGTGTTGGCAGCAATCTTGGGACTTGGCTTCAGTCGAGTCGCTCAACAAAACGCAAAACAAAAAAAAGATAAGTGGGAAAGGTAGGATTGCCCTGACCCCCACGCCCTGGTCTTGGGGTCCCTGAGGGACCCTGCCAGGGCAAAAAAGCACTTTTTCAAAAATATTTTGCTGTTAGATCACAGCGTATTCACTGCAAAAAAGAAAAAAAACAAGTGCAGGCTCCCGCCATTGTTTAGACTAGAGCTCACGGGTGAGCCAGGTCTCAGGAGCATGTGTATGTATTTTAAAATTGAGGGAGGGGGTCGCATGGGGCCCTCCTCCTTGAGCATTATTCTGCCCCGGGGGCCACCACCTCCCAAGGGCTGTCACGGATGTGGATACTCACTTAAGCCGATACTCTCGGGAGCAGAATGATGTTTCATTCTCAACTCCCACTTCAGGCTCCACACGAAGGCCAAGTTACTGGCTGTCGCGTGAACCCCGCCGGGGGAAAGGGGAAGTGGACAGAGAAGAGACTGCCTTAATCCGCTCAGTATCTTCGCACTCGTCTTCTTCCTATACTTCTAAGGCGATTTCTATTTCAGTTGTCACCTCTAATGTATGGCTAGTGGAGATACTGTAACAGAAAGCACAACATTAACAACTTCCCTATGCTCCTTCCTTGCTCTTTTGAAATCTATTCTCTTTTCCCTTACCCAAGGGGTCTAAGGCCTTGCTTCTCTTCTATCTTCTTGCATGCGAAAATGGGTACTTCCTAAACATGAACAGAGCTCGTAAGTATTTCCTCGCTTACCTCTAGATAATCATACTCTCGTTCCATACATCTTTCTCTCACTCTCTCTCTCTGTCTTACTTGTTATTTTCTGCTGAAAAACCTCTCGTATTTCTCTTTTCTTCCTCAGGACGAGCGAATGAGTTGAACGAAGGCGTTAAACTGAGAAGGCTCTGGAACAGTTAACTCCGGTAAGTGACTACTCAATTTACCTATGGAGGCGTACTGCCACTAAACATACCTAAAACTAACTATTGCCGCCGAATAGCGAAACGCGCTAACCTACGCCTTGCCTGGCTGAACCACTAAGTCTAATTCTATCTAACTATCTCCTGAATCTTCAAAAGGCTCCTGACACCGAGAATTCGTTGGTGAAGTGCGCGGTTTGAAAATCAACCGCGGCACTTCACAACTGAGCTAGTCCTCGCGCCCGGACCCAGGCGCGAGAGACTAGACCGGCAACTACTTTTGCCTCTCTCCCTGTTGGGAGTACAGGGCAGAAAGCTTTCTTATGCGCGATGATCGCCCGCGATCTAAGTCGAGCGGGAGATCCTATCCTGACTGCTCTTTCCTGGACCATGGTGGCGCAAAGGAGTTTTTGCACTCCCTTCCATCCAGCCCTGACAGTACCCCCTCGCAAGGTCAAGCCTCCGGGCTGGGGCTTGTGTGGATACTGCAGATGAAACATTTTGGTTAATTGTGGTGCATGAACTTCTGACTGTTCCACCCAGGACCTATCCTCAGGGCCGTAACCCTTCCAGTCCACAAGGTAAAAGATTTTCCCTCGCATGACCTTTGCGTCTAAGATTCTTTTTACTTCGAATTCTTCTATCCCTTCAACTAAAAGAGGTTTCTTGAGCTTCGACTCTTTCAAGTGGGGTGAAACCTTCTTGAGCAGAGAGACATGAAATACAGGATGCATTTTCCACTGTGGGGGAAGTGTCAACTTGAAGGTTACAGGATTTAGCACTTGTTCCACCTGAAATGGGCCAACGAAACGTGATTGAAACTTCCTATTTCCTTTTAACCTTAGATTTCTTGAATTCAACCAAACCCTGTCTCCAACATGTAAATCTGGTTCTGGTCTTCTTTTCTTGTCAGCATTTAACTTATAACGTTCTTTAGCTAATGCTAAATTCTTAGTGGCAGACTGATGAACCTCACTAAGCTGGTCTACAAAATCTTGCGCTTCAGGCACCAGTACTTCTTGGGCGGAAATCATGGAATTCGGGTGTCTACCATAGTTTAAGTAAAAGGGTGAATACCCAGTGGAGACGTTCTTAGAGTTGTTATGGGCAAATTCTGCTGTCCACAGAAGATCGGGCCACTCTCCCTCTTGATCAAGAAGGAACAATCGGAGATACTTCTCAAGCTCCTGATTGGCCCTCTCCGTTTGTCCATCAGTTTGTGGATGAAAGCGAGTTGAATATCGTGACTCAATGCCCAACTTTTTAGTATATGCCTTCCAAAAGTTGGACAAAAACTGAGACCCCCTATCAGTAATTAAGACCTTAGGGATGCCATGAATTTTTATCAGACTTTGGTTTAACTGGGTGCCTATTTGTTTGGCTGTGGCATTCCTTTTCAGGGCAACAAAATGCGCCATCTTGGAAAAGGCGTCCACCATTACAAGGATTGAATTGAATCCCTGACTGGAAGGTAATTTCACAATTAAATCAAGTGTCACAGTGTGCCATGGATGAGGTGGTGTGGGCAAAGGTCTCAACAACCCTTGAGGTGCCTGTTTGTCAGTCTTTCCCATTGCACAAGTCTCACAACCATCGACATGAGTCCGAGCATCTTTGGATAGCCCTGGCCTCCAGAAATGTCTTTTTAGCAATTCCTCCGTTCAATGGATTCCAGGATGTCCAGCCAAAGGACTATTATGACACTCTATTAGTACTTGTTGTTGGAGTTCTTGTGTCGGAATGAACAAGGCTTTTGAATGGAAAGGTAATCCATCACGGATTTCACGAGCCGGATTTTCTCGAGCCCATTCTTGTCTTTCATCTTCAGTCAAGACTTCTCTAACTCTATCTTCTAGTGTTTTCCCAACTGTAGCTCCTACAATTTTTGCCTCAGGAATTATCTTCTAATCACTTATTAAGTTCTTTTTCCCATCAGTATCCATCCGCGACAAGGCGTCTGCCTTCCCGTTGTTTCTTCCAGGCCGATAAGTGATCACAAAGTCGTAATCGGCGAAGTACAAGGACCACCGAAGCTGACGTGGCGTGAGAGTTCTGGCTGACTTTAAAAACTGAAGATTCCGGTGGTCCGTAAACACCGTGACCACATGACTGGCCCCATGGAGGTGATGCCGCCACTCCTGGAAGGCGTCCTTGATGGCTAGGAGCTCCTTATCCGAGATAGTGTAATTCATTTCAGCTGGTTGTAGCTTCCTGGAATGATACGCTACTGGATGCAACTGGCCTGTATCCCTGTGTCTCTGTGAGAGCACCCCTCCGATGGCTTGCTAAGAAGCATCTGTTTCCAAGTAAAAAGGTTGCGTTGGATCTGCATGTAGTAAAATGGGTGCAGTCGTGAAGCTTTTCTTTAGGAACTGGAAGGCTTCTCCTGCTTCCTTAGTCCATAGAAAAGGAACCCCTTTTCGCAACAATCTTGTGATAGGTGCCACCTTCAAGGAAAAGTCTCGAATAAACCTTCGGTAGAAATTCGCAAACCCGATGAAACTCTGTACCTCATTAACAGAGGTCGGTGGAGGCCAATTCAGTACCGCTTCAATCTTTTTCACGTCCATGGTTAGTCCTTCAGGTGCAATCACAAATCCCAGGAAATCCACCGAAGTGACTCCGAAGGCGCACTTTTCCAGCTTCACATAAAGATCGTTTTCCTTTAGGCAGCGTAAGACCTTTTTAACTTGATGTTGATGTTCTTCCTCCGAGGACGAGTAGATTAAAATGTCGTCAATATAGACAATTACACATTGGTCTATGAACTCTTTCAAAACGTCGTTAATGAAGTACTGGAAGGCCGCTGGTGCATTGCTTAAACCGTAGGGCATGACTTGGTACTCGAACAATCCGTACTTCGTTCTAAAAGCGGTCTTCCATTCGTCTCCTCTTCGCACTCTGATCAAGTGATAAGCCCCCTGCAGATCTAATTTTGTAAAGATTTTTGCATCTTTTAACTGATCTAGTAGTACGGAGATCAGGGGCAAGGGGTATCGATTTTTAATGGTAATTTTGTTTAAGGCGCGATAGTCAATACACGTCCTCAGATTCCCATCCCGTTTCAGGACGAAAAATAGAGGAGACGAGACGGGGGCTTCAGACGGTCGAATGAATCCGTTTTCCAGGTATTTCTGAATATAATCCTTAAGATGTCGATTCTCGGGTTCCGTGAGCGCATAAATCCGACTGCATGGTAAATTGGACCCAGGTTCCAAATCGATCTTGCAGTCGTAAGACCGATGCGGAGGCAACCTTTTTGATTCCGATTCACTGAACACTTGGGCAAACTCATGATACTCCTCAGGCAAGGTCACAGTCTGAACCGCGCACACCATCATCTTTCGTTCACATAGTAAGGTCGCTGGATTCTCTTCCCGTTCATTCAGTTTTTCTCCAAAACAATGTTTCAAACAGTGGCTAGAATCAAACTTCACAGTTCTCTCACTCCAGTTGATGGTTGGATTATGTTCCGTCAACCAGGGAAGACCCAAGATGATTCCAAACTGCGGGGCATCGATTAAGTTGAATTGAATCTCCTCTCTGTGACCTCCAATTGAGATGAGTTCTACAACCTCCGTTTGGCTGGTGATAGGACCGGAGGACAAGTTGGTTCCATCGACGGCCCTTACCGCTTCAATTCTCTCTTTTGGTAATGTCTTCAATCCCACCTTCAAGGCATACTTGAGATCACAGAAATTTCCTGTAGCTCCTGAATCAAGCATCACCACCACCCCCGATAGTTCACAGTCGCGGAACTTCAGAGTCATAGTCAGAACGAGATGTGGAGCAGCAGATTGTAGAGTGTTTGCTATTATTTGAGGATGTGGAGTTGTGTTCTTGCTTGCAACCACCAGCCCAACTCCCTCTACTGGTGGTGCTGAGAGTTTTCCTTCTTGAAGATTTTGGGCTTCTTGGAGCATTCTTTCACGAAATGTCCACTAGCACCGCAGTAGAGACATAAATTACCTTGTCTTCGTTTTTCTTTCTCTTCTCTTGATAGCGGACATCTGATGGTACCAATCTGCATAGGTTCGCCACTGAGTTCCTTCTCCCCTGGCTTCAACTGCTCGGTCCTTGCTCGATCAAAGCGTGGAACACTCGGTCGAAACTCACGTCTTCTCTCTCCCTTCCTTTCAGTTTGTCTATAATCTATCTCCAACACCAGGTCAATCAGTGCTGATATCTCGGTAGGTCGATTGGGAATCTGTGCCAAGGCGTCTTTTAAATCATCCTTTAACCCTCGATAAAACAGGGCAGCTCTTTTAGACTCCGGCCAATCCGTTTCTACCACTAACTTGTTGAATTGTGCCAGGTAGGTGACTAACTCCCGGTTTCGCTGTCTTAATTCCAGCAATTCATTATCTGTTGCTTGAGCAACCTTTCGGCGATCAAAAATACGTAAAAATTCTTTCTTGAATTCCTCAAAATTATATAGAATGGATGAATCTTGCGTAACGAGAGGCATTGACCACAAGGCAGCGTCTCCATTGAGATATGATAAGATGAAGGCTATTCGAGACTGTGCATCTGAGAAGACCGTGGGTCGGCACATGAAATGTAATGAGCACTGAGTCAAAAAGATTTGAGCCTTTTGGGGATCCCCACCAAAGTGCTCCGGTGGAGCCAAAGGAATAACGGGAGCTAGGGAATGTACTACCTGAGTAGCTCCGATACTACTAGTGGACCCCTGATTAAACATTCCAGTGCCTGAGGGAAGTGAATGAAACTTATCCCCTGAACCTTCTCGCTTAAACTGGGCTGCCATTTCCTTGGTCTCACGTCTGGTAGCCTCCATCTCAAATTTTATCACCTTATTCTCCTCCCTTACTGCCATTAATTCCTGTTGAATTTCCTTAAGGACGTTACCTAAATTTTTTAAGTCTAATCCCTCTGCCATTCTGCTCAGGCGAGTAAAGCCCATGGGCACTTCACTCTGTCACGGATGTGGATACTCACTTAAGCCGATACTCTCGGGAGCAGAATGATGTTTAATTCTCAACTCCCACATCAGGCTCCACACAAAGGCCAAGTTACTGGCTGTCGCGTGAACCCCGCCGGGGGAAAGGGGAAGTGGACAGAGAAGAGACTGCCTTAATCTGCTCGGTATCTTCGCACTCGTCTTCTTCCTATACTTCTAAGGCGATTTCTATTTCAGCTGTCACCTCTAATGTATGGCTAGTGGAGATTCTGTAACAGAAAGCACAACATTAACAACTTCCCTATGCTCCTTCCTTGCTCTTTTGAAATCTATTCTCTTTTCCCTTACCCAAGGGGTCTAAGGCCTTGCTTCTCTTCTATCTTCTTGCATGCGAAAATGGGTACTTCCTAAACATGAACAGAGCTCGTAAGTATTTCCTCGCTTACCTCTAGATAATCATACTCTCGTTCCATACATCTTTCTCTCACTCTCCCTCTCTGTCTTACTTGTTATTTTCTGCTGAAAAACCTCTCGTATTTCTCTTTTCTTCCTCAGGACGAGCGAATGAGTTGAACGAAGGCGTTAAACTGAGAAGGCTCTGGAACAGTTAACTCCGGTAAGTGACTACTCAATTTACCTATGGAGGCGTTCTGCCACTAAACATACCTAAAACTAACTATTGCTGCCGAATAGCGAAACGCGCTAACCTACGCCTTGCCTGGCTGAACCACTAAGTCTAATTCTATCTAACTATCTCCTGAATCTTCAAAAGGCTCCTGACACCGAGAATTCGTTGGTGAAGTGCGCGGTTTGAAAATCAACCGCGGCACTTCACAACTGAGCTAGTCCTCGCGCCTGGACCCAGGCGCGAGAGACTAGACCGGCAACAACTTTTGCCTCTCTCCCTGTTGGGAGTACAGGGCGGAAAGCTTTCTTATGCGCGATGATCGCCCGCGATCTAAGTCGAGCGGGAGATCCTATCCTGACTGCTCTTTCCTGGGCCATGGTGGCGCAAAGGAGTTTTTGCACTCCCTTCCGTCCAGCCCTGACAAGGGCTTATCTTTCTATTATCGGGAGCCGTGAGATCCCTGGGCCCTGGAGCCATCCACCTCCCAGGGCTTTATTTTTAACAATTGTGTGAGGGGCTGCACGGACCCTCCCAAGCCCTGGGGACCACCACCTCCCACGGGCTTTAAAAAAAAGAATTGTGTGAGGTTGCATGGACCCCTCTGAGCCCCGGCGACCACCACCTCCCTGGGGCTATATAGAAAGAAATGGGGTTGCCTTGCATATCCACTGTGCCTCGGGAACCATCACCTCCCCAGGGCTAAATTTAAAGTAATGGTGGGCCTCGTGGAGCCACTCGGGTCCCGGGGACCACCCCCTCCCGGCGGCCGGTTCATGAACAACAAAGGAGGGAGGCGGTGCTACCCCCCTCCTGGAGCCATATATGGCCCTAGGGACCGCCACCCCACAGGGCCAGCTCCTGCTATGTCCCAGGGAGCCCACCCCCAGGACCTAGCTTTTTGCTCTGACTTGAAGTGAGCTTTGACAGCTCCCATCAAGTCAGAGTAAACACGAACTCCACTCTTAGCAAGTGAGAGCTGTGAAACCGCTCCCGCTAGCTGAGAGCAGAGTTTTAATCCATTTCCCTGTCCACGGGCAGGGAAACAGGCAAAAGTATTACTATCACACAGAGGGAGCTGCATCTTTTACAGCTTCCTGTGTGTAAGAGCAATGCTGGCTCCCGCAGGAGGCAGCGAGCCAGCAGGGACCGTAGGGGCTTTCAGGCTCCCCCCGCAGTCCCCAACAGTGGTGGCTGGGTGGACTTCAGGGCACCCAGCATTTGAAGGCCGGGCCCCGGGGATGGTCTCCTTGGGGCCAAAACTGGCCCAGGGAGAGGGGCTGCATGGCCCCCCTTCCCCATTGAATTAAATCAGGCCTCGGGGATGGGGTCCCCAGGGCTGAAATTGGCCCAGGGAGGTGGGCTTCCCAGCCATGACCCCCATTTAAAGGTGGCCAGGCCCTGGGGAAGGAGTCCCCAGGGCTGAAATAGGCTTGGGGAAGGAGTCCCCAGGGCTGAAATAGGCTTGGGGAAGGGGGCCATGCAGCCCCCATTGTATTATGATGGGCCCTGGTGGATAGGGTCCCTGGGGGGTCAAAATAGGCCCTGGGAGGTGGGCAGCGCGGGGCCCCTCCCCCATTGAAATTATGGTAGCCCCCTCCCCTTATAGAGGGACAATTTAAACAAACAAAAAAGAAAAAATGCAGAAAAACGTGAAGAAAATGCAAAACAGAGGGCAGAAAAATGATCGGGAAAGGTAAAAGAGAGAAGAAAAACTAACAAAAAAGGCAAAACAAGGTGGCAAAATAGAGGGCAGAAAAAGAAGCAGAAGAGGGCAAAAGAGAGAGCACTCAGACACTCACTCACCCACTCACAGACCCTCTTAGAGACTCATCACCCACTTACAGACCTCTTCAGACACTCACATACCCACTCCCAGGCCCATTTAGACATTCAGGCACTCGCTAGGAGACTCACACACCCACTCACAGATCTACTCAGAGACTTATGCACTCACTCACAGACCCACAGGGAAACCCATGCACCACTCACAGTCCCACTCAGAAACTCACAACCCCGCTGACAGATCCACTTAGACACCCACATACCTACTCACAGACCCACTCAGAAACCCTTCCAGAAAACAACATTAAGAAAACCTTAGACATTCACTGAAAAAAAACAAAGGTTACAGGGGATGTTATAGGTAGGAAATAGAATTTTTTAAAAACTTCAAAGTTTACTGAAAAAGCAAAGGTTACAAGGATGTTATAGTTAGGCTTAAATTTCACTCATACAAAACCAGTGAAATTTAGCAGTTATAGTTAGCTGAGCTAACTATAACGTACACCCCCGCAATGCACTGCTTATGACCTCACACATTACGTCACTCATGACAAGGTCTCTTTTTTTTTTGCCGCGGGTGTGCAGATCCACTTATGAATTTACTGCAAAATTCAATAAACAAAAATGCTTTTAACACCCCCACCACCCTTTCTGGGGGGGGTCAGGATATTCCTACCCTGCCCCCTTTTCTTTTTTTTTCTTTACATTTTTTTGGGACTTTGTTTCAAGCCAAGTCCCAAAATGCCGACCAACACTTCCTGGTTGTAGCTGTTGTACTATTGTAACATCCTGTAACTAGGCGCCAAAAGTTCGGTTATTGGGAGGCTACAGTCAGTCCAAAATGGCGCTCCCAGATTACAGATTTCTCTCTCTTCATTTTGTACCGTCTCAGGGCTCCTGAACGCATACAGTTTAAAGATTTAAGTAAGTGTATGCATTAGGAGCCCCCATTCTCTCTACACTTATGCAACCTTACCTATCCACAAGATCCCTCCATCATACTGCTCAACCTGGTGGTTACTCCATGGTTTAAAAAAATTAGATCAGGAGGCTGCTCCTTCCGGGCCCTAGCCCCAGACTTATGGAATAGCTTGCCCACATACCTAAAGAAAATGCAAAACCATATTAGTTTTAGGAAACAGCTCAAATCACTATTTGTAACCTAGATCTTTTCCCAGGCTTTTACAGTGCTATCCCCTCTCTGTTTAATTTTCGATGTGTGGTATACTGAATAATGGTGTAACACTGGGAAGCTCCATTGCTGGGGCAGCCATGCAATTTATAAATCCTTTTAACATAACATAACATAACATAACATAACATAACATAACATAGCATAGCATAGCATAACATAACATAGCATAGCATAGCATAACATAACATAACATGTTCTGCTACTGTGCAACTGTATAGAAACAAGTGTTTGCATTCAGCAATACAATTTGTGTTATTTTCTGCTTTCTTTGGCTCATCTAGCTGATCCTGCCAAAGGACCAGTCCCAAGGTCACTCCTGGCAACAATATCGCCTCTGCTACAGGTAGCATAGGGTCCCAGCCACCCCTGTGCAGCAGAAGCACTACCACCACCATCAACTACTGTCCTCCTCCATAAAATTGTGCATGACCTGGAAGATCTGAAGAAGGGCCAGCAGGACCTTTGTAAAAGACTGGAGGCTGTAAAGGCCTATTTTTATAGGGAAGGAGGAGTGAGACTGTTGTTGTGGGAGGTGAGAACAGTTGGAGACAAGGTAGTTGGACCTTCAGGGTTTTGAGGGTAGTGTTTTAAGTGAGTGGGGTAGGTCAGTTGTGGGAGGAGAGGCTAAAAAGGACAATTGGGGAAAGAAGGGAAGATACTTGTTTTTATGGTGCTCTGCTTTCTTGAGTGAGGGGGTGGGCCAGTTATGGAAGGAGAGGGTAGGAGTTTATCTTTAATTTAATAAATATGTTACTTTTTTTCTTGAAAAACAGGCTTAGCATTAGAAATTAGTGTAAAGTTCCGTTGATTAAACAGGAAGCACAACGTAGTGACAAGAGGCTGACCTCCACACCTGTCCCACTGCAAAGCAGTTGACATCCCAAGTCCTAAACAAAAAACTGACTACACAATAACCCTGGGCAAAGCACTGCGCTACGCTCGCGTAGTTTGCGAAGTTTGCGCTACTTCGCACTACGCGAATTGCACGTAGCACAGTGCAAACACGCGTAGCGTAGTGCAGCGGTCATTTTTTGCTTGCTCGCGGTCCTCAACGTCAAGTTGGCGACCGCGAGCATGCAAAATGACATCCCGGCGAGACTTTTTCTCGTTCGCGATCAGCAACATCAAGTTGCCGATCGCGAGCGTGGAAAATAAACCTCCCGGCGAGATTCTCAACGCGGGGAGGTCAGGTTTCTCATTGCGAGTGGTCGCGTATGCTCGCGACCGCTCGCGATGAGAAACTACCAGTCCGCGTTGAGAAAGCTGCCGCTCGAGTAAAAATCTACTCGAGCGGCAGTAAAAGACAGCTCGCACTGTGCAAGATGCCGTTTTCAATGATTGCACAGTGCGGACAAGCATCCGGCACTGTGCAATCATCGCGAACAGCGCACTACGCAGTTCGCGTAGTGCTACGCGTAGCTCGCGTAGTGCGAAGTGCACTTCGCGTAGCTTCGCGTAGCGCTACTTCGTGAACTACGCCCAGGGTTACTACACAAGCCTCCCACCCTTTATTACTTGATCAGGCTGTGCTACACCAATCCTCCTATCAGTAATAGTTGTATATATTACTTACTCATTGCCCTTGCCCGACTCTCTGTAACTAGTGACCACTAATGGGGTCTGTCAATATACACCAAAACAACAATCCCTCCTTCCTGAGGACTTCTTTCTTACCTGCATAGATTAAGTGACGTCTGCTACCTCTCACAGTTGGGCCATACCTCACTTCAGGGATTTCCACATGCACTTTTTAATGCTGGTGGAGGTGGCCCACCGCAAAGGAACAACAGGGTTTTTCTTATTGCAAATTACTCTGGAGGTGTGATCTAGCCAAAGCATTCTTATTATGCATCATAGGCTATTAGACTAAAAGAGAACACGGAGTGAGTGGACAATCCAAGACTGAGAACACCATGTCAACAAAACAACAACTAGCAACATAGGGGCCGATTCCGATTCGGGCCGGAAATCTCTCCGACCGAGCCGGACCCGGAGAGATTTCCGACCGAATCGGACCCGTGCAGTCCGACCGAACGAGTCCGATGCATTCGTATGCCACCGGACACGAGTCGGTCGGACTCCCATTGAACTCAATGGGAGCCGGTCGTACAACGCGTACGCGGGCTCCCATTGCCTCAATGGGTGCGAGGCGGACAAGGGCGCCCCCTACAGCGAGTACGCCGCGAGCGCTCGCGGCGTACACGCACAGGTAGGGGGACCCATGGGTCCCCCCTGTGTGCGCCTCGCAGGGGTACGCGTACAGGGGGGTCCGACACGGACCCCCAAAGTACGGCTCCGACAGCGAGTTCGAGTCGGACGGCGCGAGTCGGTCGGAGCGGTCGAGGTGCGCATCGTACTTACCCGGCCGGAAAACGTCTCCATTGCGCGGTGCGAATCGGGTCCGAGCGAGTCGGTCGGAGCGGTACGATCCGGGTACGAGTCGGTCGGAGCGGTCGGGTCGCCCGTACGAGTCGGTCGGCGAATACGCATCGTACTCGCTCGCCCGGACGCGCGTACGACTCGGTCGGAAAATAGGGCTCCGGATCGGATCCGGTAAAACCGAATCCGATTCGGAGCACTACCGGCCGAGATCGGAATCGGCCCCATAGTGTTGAGTTGTTTACTAAAGTACGCATAATGAAGCCCTTAAGTCTCATGAGTCAGGACTCTGAAGATGTTTGCTTCAATAGAATCCATTTGGCATAGAATGTGTAAAAACATTGCGTAATGAATCTCTTCACTATAATGTCCCTTTCTTGCCAGGGTAGGAAGCATGGGTTGGGCAATGTGTACATTTTTATAACCACATCCTGTAACAGCTTTAACCACATCCACCCCACCAAGTGTAAGATATGTTGATGATCAAAATTAATACACACCTCAACCGATCATACACAGGGGTTTCATGAATGAATGGATTGGGGAAAGGTCAGTGTTAGACCTGACAGCCTTAGAGTGGTCTTCCCCCAACTTTTTGCCTACCTCCTCTACTTTTCTGACCTCGCTTTTGCTGGCTTTAGGACTCTGTGCTCTTTACCACCATTAACCAGTGCTAAAGTGCTTGTGCCCTCTCCCCTAAACATGGTAACTTTGGTTCAACTTCAATTGGCTTATTTAATTTACTTAGTCCCTAGTAAACTGGTACCCCCGTGCTCAGGGCCTGTAATTTAAATGCTACTAGTGGGCCTGCAGCACTGGTTGTACCACCCACTGAAGTAGCCCTTTAACCATGCCTCAGGCCTGCCACTGCAGAGCCTGTGTGTGCAATTTACACTGCCATTTTGACCTGGAAGAATAAACCTTTTGCCAGGCCCAAATATTCCCTTTTTATACATATAAGTCTCCCCTCAGGTAGGCCCTGGACAACCCAGAGGGCAGTTTGCAATGCATTAAAAAAGTCAGGACATGCACGGTTAAGTTTTACATATCTTGATAGTGCAAAACTCCCATAGTCGTTTTTCCCTACTGCAAGGCCTATCTCTCCCATGGGATAACATTGGGATCGCAATGGATAAAACATTGCCATTCTTCTGGCATTGTCTCTCTCAGGTTCAGGGCTAAACCACAAAGCTGGAGTGCCATGGAGCACTCTTTTTACAGAAGCGATGCCCTGTGGAATGCAAAATTAAAAAGGTCAATATTGGAGACTCAAGGAAAGTGAAAACCAGCATGATGAGCAGGAAGGCAGCGGATAGGCTGATGCAGTACTTTGCCATTAACTAAGAAGCAAGAAGAACCAATCTCATGCTACCAATCCCAATTACCGGTGTGTACCAGACTGATCACTTTAACAATAACAACATTTTGCTTTGTCCAGTTAATCAGACCACAAGTCAACCACTAAATTAGTGGTTATTTGAGCCACTACTCTGCATTTTCTAATCAATGTACCTCTCTCAAGGCCAGAGGGAAATGCCTCTTTGAGTGTTCTTGCTTCCATTCAAGCAGATAGGTCATGGCCCTTCTTCTGACTGTAGTCAGCAGTACTTTAAGACTTCACTCAAAAGAGATAACCTGTAGTGTTGAACAAGAAAATGAAAAGAATTTGAGGATTAGTTTAGTCATAGTAAATGAACTGGCTAGTCTCAGAAGAACCTAGTGATGGTGTATATCCCAGTCCAGTATGAAAGACAAGCTTTGATGTAGAATGATCCACCAAATATTACATTATCAAGTTTAGTTTACCAGACCTTCTCAGACACCACAATATTCATCATTTATTTGGTAAAACTCATTGGCACAATGAAGTTACCTGTTCCAAGTGTGGTATCCATTTACCTGTATGTCTGTCTTCTCCATGTAAGCAATACACAATATAGGGTAGGCTTTTAAATCTTCACTGAGTGCCCAGCAAGAGAATGAACCAATGGATTAGGATGTGAGATATCTTCTTGTTCTTTAACTTTTTATTTGTAAATGGAGTCTTTCTATTGCTGCCGACTGTCGCCATTTGCTCAATCAATGGATGAACCGAAGATTGAATTAATTTTTCTCAGGTCATACCACTCATTTAGCCCAGTCCGCATAATTGCTGCAAACCCCCTTGATTGACTGTCAGTGCCATGCACACCGATACACTCAATTTCAGTTTATTACTTCCAATAGGCAGTGTAAGCTGCATATCAAATATAAATTACATATAAATATTTTGATATATATTTTGTTTAACAAGCCCTTCTATGTAACTTTTTTTGAATTAGTCTGGAAAGTAGACTTCGTACTAAAACTCAGGGGGGTCATCTGGAGGATAATCACTGGCCAAACCTGAGATGTCAGACCAATTGCCCCTATCATCTTCAGTTGTTTCAGGAGCGCTATAATCTTTTGAAATGAAGTTTGCTCATTTTAATTATCACCAATCTCTCCATGTTTTAAGGCGAGAGACTGGCTTTTCTGACTGTGACAACTACACCTGCTTCACTAAAAACACACTCCAAAGACACACCAGCCACCGGACATGCAAGATACTTTATTGCCAGCTTGCTGAGCTCTGGCCTCTGTGCACTCTTCCCATACCAATAGGTCAATGGGTCTTGATCCAAGTATACCTCTGTTAGGTCATACAGATAGTCTTGGACCATATTCTGAATTAAAATTGGTGCTGCCACTTGCTCTGCATATGTTGCCTGTGCCATTGTACTGGACTTAAGTGCTGCTGAATGAAACCAACCCATTGCAGAGGTTGTCAGTGAACTTGAAGCGGTTATTGCTATGGGTTTTGGAGTTGCTGGCATGGTGTTGGCTGGTGCTGCTGCACAGACTGTGAGCCAACAATACCGTTCTCAGTGGTATTTGACTGTACTTCAGAACTTCTGCCCCAGTCTCGAATTGACAGTCGTTCTTCTTGATCACTCACTTTACTGAAAATGCAAGTCTTGTAAACTAAGACACCAGTTTCAGTAAAAGTAATACAAGTGGCCAGCGCTTTTTTGTATCGTGGGCCCAGTATGGTTGCACTGATGTAGTCTTTGGGGGACACAATCTCATTTTGCAGCCTTTTATAAGTGCACAAGTGATTAATTAAGCGGTATACCAAAGAAACTGCTTCTTCATTGACAGTGGTGAATATTTTTTCCACCTTTTTTAAATGATCCGGTAGAAGATGAAACAGGATTTCTTGCCTCATGGTACTGCCCGACTTGCTGACTTCCCCTGTCATAATCTCAAAATGAAGTAGCATTCATACCAAGCACTCAACTAGCCCCAATTTGTCCACCTCCATTGTCATGGCTTTGGCAGTTGCATCCCCTCTTCTTTAAATTACACAATCATTGATAAACTTGCATTGCAGCATATAGTAGACTGAGTTCCAACATGCTGGCACCTCCTGTACGAGTACTTTTATTAGCATACTGCATGATATTCAACGGCTTCCGGGCTTTGAATGAATGACTAAAATGACTACATATTCTTTGGCAGGTGACCTGTATGTAGCTGACTATCTTTTTGAGAAAGTCCTGCACAATTAGATGAATGAAATGCGCCAAAACATGACTCTGAACTATGCACCATCAGCCATGGCATTGACTATATTACTGCCATTGACAGTGGCAAAAAACCGATTGGTTTAAGCCATTCATAGACCTTAGTATTAAACTCGTCCAAGATGTTTGCAGCTTTATGTGATTTCTCATGCTGAATATCACAACTGCTGCATGCTACTGAATGCCCCGAAAAGCATCATTAGCAGTGAGACTAGCAGGTTGCCTTTGCTTAACTCCATGGAAAGAGAACCAGTGTGCAACGATGCACATGTAATCTGTTTATTGACAACTGGTCCTCATGTCTTTCGTGAGGTGGATGGGCTGAACAGTGCTCTATTTCATATCATTGCCAATCAATTGCAGCACTTCATGATGGCAGCCACTCTCGCAAAATTGGTCTGGCTGGGAACCTTCCATTTTGGGCAGTGGACCGCCACAAATGCAGAAAGTCCACTCCTTTCACAAAAGAAAATGGGAGGAGGTCAAGCACAAACATTTTAGTCAGCTTACTGTTGTAGAAACAGGATTTTTTGTGGTTCCCTTGATAAATATAGCTGTGAGAAATTGGGTTGTTGGTTGAGTGGGGTGTTAACCCTGCTCAAGCAACAGCCTCAATCCATGTCAGGGTGAATCACAAAAGTCACTAAATTAACCTGTGCTTCACCCTCTGGTAGATTGGCACAATAGCAGTCAGATAGAATTTAGAGGCAATTTATAAAGTATTCATGTAGCTTGAAGCTACGGGACAGACAAGAACAACCAGTCACAGTTCTGGTTCAGTTCTTGTCTATCCCATGGCTTCAAGCTACGGGACAGACAAGAACAACCAGTCACAGTCCTGAGGTGAACCTTTGAATTACAGGAATGCCTCATCTCCAAACCAAATGGTTTACATGCACTTCATTGTGTTCAACCTCAGTCTGTAACCCCCACAAAATATTTTACCTCACTGAATTTAATTGGGTCAATAATTACAGCACTTTCCCTTCTTGGTGACAGAGTGAGCCCGCAAGTCGAGCATAATGCCCATCATCCGCTGTTTATCATTTAATGGATGTCCATTTGTCCGTACTGTTAGCTCTTCCAGGTCGCATAACCACAAATGCTACGTCTAAACATATTCCACAAGTTGTTGGGGAGAGGGAGGTACTGCTAGCGGTCAACTATGATTGGAACAGTAGGAGAACCTTAGCCAATCCTAGTGTGCCACAGAGAATTCTCAAATTCCGATTAGCTGTTGAGTCCGCACATGCATTTGTCCAAGCCGTCACTACTTAATAAACAATACCACAAGCAAAAAACCTACACATACAATGAAACTTGATTGCGGGAGCGAATTAGGTTGCTTGGCACTCTCTGAAAGCCCTAGAGGGTGCCACATAGTGTGAATCTTTTCTTCTGCACTGTCTAGTGCCTCTGAGATAGTTGGGTAAAGAGCAAGTCTTTCCATCAGAGTAGACTCTCCTTCCTGCCCTGCGGTTGGCATGAACCCACTAAGAAGTGTGCGCAGGAAGGTATACATGTCTCTGTGCTCATTTAGTCTTAGGCCTCTGTAATGGAGAATTTTGAGGGGGCATCTGGACAAGCTGGGCTGGGATATGGTGAAGGACGGTAGCTGTCAGGTCAGGTACCTTTAATGAATGCACTCACTTCAACAATGGTGACAACTGTTACAGTGCACTGGACATCTAGAAAACTATAGTCCTTTCTTTGTGTCTACCTCACTGAGTCCTTCTTTGTTTCGCTGGGTCCGGACGTTTGAGAGCGTCTACTGGTGATTCGATGTTTTGTTGACCCCCCCTCATACTCCGCACCAGGTAGAAGGAGCATTATGTTGTAGGTGTATGGAAGGAAATTCATACCTCAGAGATGATATGTGTTTAAGTACTGTTTGCAGTATGTACATGCAGGCTCCTTCGTACAGTGACAGTTGGGAGTGGACTTGGAGTAGTGGCTGGAGATGCTGTCTGCTGGGAGACAGGAGGTAAGGCTTACATACGAGGGCATGAAATCTAGTTCTTGAGGGTTGGCACGATTTCAAGAGGGAGTACTGTAATGCTGCCTGCATGGTACCACCTACATTGGCCAGTGCACTGTCCAGTCACGATCTAAATGAGCCTGACGGTATCATCTCAATGAAGAAACTCGTTCTGAGTTTGGCTCTAATGTAAAGATCATGAATGATTACAGACTTATTTTTCCAAAAACTAAACAAACACCCTATTTCTTCCAGCAGATGCCAATACGTTAAAATAAAGTGTTACGGACGGCACTCCGCTGTTGGGAAACTTCACGTAGCGCGGTGTAGTTTTTGGGTCATTTTGCGGAGTTCCGCGTAGCAGAACTCCACAAACTCCGCCCAGGCCTTGTTTTAATATCAGGAAATCAACAGTAAAAACCAGTCTAGCAGACCATAACACAGACCCCAAACAGCCACAAAACCAACACACAAACTGACCTGTCAAACCAGCCCTTCGGACACTGCCTGATTGCCTGTAGGCCAATACGACCCTGAGCTTTGGACTAGATGAGTCATATTGCTTCAACACTAGAGAGAAGAATGAAGCACTGCAGTAAACTGGGTGAGGCACTTGATGCTGGTCTGGAGTCCAAAGAACTGGAGTCTAAAACGATACTGCTACCTCCTGTTCCATAGTCTCAAAGGCAGGCAGAGAAATCTGGTTTGATTATGACTTACACTCAAAGGCTTGCGGTATTCTACCAAAATACTGAGTCTTAGATATCATGTTACAAAAATATTGTGAAGGTAAGCATGTATGGGTAGAGATAGAATAACTATACTTGAATCAACATATATTTACCTCAATGACATATATTATGGCCACAAAGTACTAAGATGTGAAGTTAAGAATAGAAAATATACGCTACACTATATATACTTACAATTTTGATATTGTTGTTGTTCTATTTTTATAGCACAATATTTTTGTGGCTGATATTCTGACATACAACTATGCTGGAATTCCTTGCCAGAGCTATAGGAAGTATCAAGACAAGCAGAAAGTTCGAGACTCACTGTGGCTTTTATACAGAGCCACAGGGAGAGCAGCATGACAGTTATGGGAAGTTTGTAAGAGAAAACCTCTGCACATTCCCACTGTAAAGCATTCTTTATTCCACGGGGCAGGTAGGCTAAGTAGTCCAGGCTTAGCCTAATCTAGATAGTGCTAAGTCTAACACTTAATGCAGTATAACACAGTCAAAACAGTCAATACAATCAAAAAATCAAAATAAAGATGAATTTGCAGCCAAGGTTAATTTGAAACAGACAACACTAATAAAACATCTTCAAATACCGAAAGATTAAACACTAGAATGAACAGCGACAGTTTGCTGACTCTAGTGTTAACCGTTTCATGGTTGAGACCCCAGATAGTTTTGTGTGGCTTCAAGTAGCTGTTGAAGGAATAATCATGAATTTGGGGGCTTATTTACAAGCCCTGCGGCTGCAGGAAGGTCACTTTTTCTGACATTCCGGTGGTGCACAGGGCTTAGCCATATCTACAAGGCCACGTAATGGCACCCTGTGTGGTTTTTCATACCTTATAGATATGGACTGAGGCAACGCAGTGCAAGTCGCAGCTTTGCGTCTCACTGCGTCGGGGAGGATTGCCATGAGCGTTGTAGTGGGTGGTTCCATGCAATGCCCATAGGTTTTGCTTTTAACACATTCCCAGATTTACAACATGGCGTAATTCTGGGAATGTGTTAAAACCGTGCGCCTCCCCAGGGGTGGCGTAACAAGGAGAAATAACATTATTTCTCCTCGTCTATACCCCTTTTCATGTGTGCTGCAATTTGCGAGCGAGAGAAAACATGCGCCAGACCACCTCCGGGGGAGATTTCTGACCCTGGACGGTCACAGTAGGTCACTACCACTTGCATTTAGAAAGCTGCTGCTTGTGTTCAGGAAGCTGCTGCTCGTGTAGAAAATCTACTTGAGCGGCAGAAAGAAACAGCACCCTTTGATGCTCTGCGTGATGCCGTTCACGCTGATTATGCAGAGCTGGAGAAACTCCTGGCACTAAAAATCAGTGCGAACAGCACAACGTACTATACTCTGCCACTCGCGGAACTCAGTGTAGCACAGCATCGCTTTTTGGGTGACTCTTTGAGCTCCACCCAGGCTCTAATTCTCCCACATAACAGTCATGGATTTTGACACTTCCCCATATTTAAAAAAGCATGTAAACCTGGGGAAGTGCCAAAATCTTACGCCCTCGAGGTGAGGGGTAGCTTTATTTTTCCTAATTTTTTCCTCTTTTTATGTATGTTGCCTTTTGCAGCACACAAAGAAAGAGGAAAACACCTCTTAGGATAGCCCTTTCCTGCACGAAAACAATCCTGCCGACAACACAGGCGTGTGCGTGCGCGTGCCGAAACGGTGCCAGCGCAGAGGGAAAGGACAGGAATGCCCCTGATTGCATAAATACTGTAAATTCCCGCCCTTTCACTTTCTCGTAGGGCAATGCAGCAAGCTGACTTGCTGCACTGCCCTACTCCAAATCCCCCTAAATGAGGACCTTAATGCTTACCATAGAACTCTCTCCTCATCTTCACCCCTTTTACCACAATACTCAACAACCCTCTAACCACTCCCACCTTCCCAGATGCTTGGAAGCATCCCACCATCTTACCTCTGCTGAAAAAACCATCAGTGGACCCAAACACACAGGTAAATTGCAGACCCATCTCTCTGCTATCCTACCCAGCAAAAGTCTTAGAAAAACTTGCCAAAAACAAATGGCTGACCACCCCCAGAGCAACCATCTCCTGCACTCTTCCCTATCCGGCTTCAGGCTGAATCACAGCACTCATCGCCATCACCTACGGCATCCGCCTCATTATGGACAAGGATCACACCATGGCACTCACCCTCCTTGACATCTCTACTGCGTTTGACACTGTCCCACCTCACCCCATCCTCATCCAACGCCTCCATGACTCTAGAATACATTAATCCGCTCTCTGTTGTATTAGCTCCTTCCTCACAGGTCGGACACTGTCAGTCAGCCTGGCCCCATGCAGCTCCTCAATCTCCAACCTGATGAGGGCTTCCCCCAAGCATCCTCACTCAGCCCAATGCTCTTCAATGTTTACATGGCCCCGCTCACTAACATCGTCACAGCCCACGGACTCAACATCATCTTGCATGGTGACATCACATAGCGCATGACAACTCCAGCACTCAGACAAAATTCATCAACTACATGTCTGAAGTCTTAAACTGGTTGAAGTCCAACTGCATGAAGCTCAACTCTGACAAGACATAGGCAGTAGTCTTCAGAAAAGACACTGAGCGCTGGTAGCCCTTAGCAATAGGTCCTATTTGGTTTATTGCTCAACCTACCCCCGTTTTGTTTGCTCGCTTGCTTGCTCTACTGTTTTTTCTATTCTCTGACTGCATCACCTGTATCTCACCGAGCTATCCCGACTGAAAACTGGAAAGTGCCCCTTCACGTGCCATTCCTGTTATTACACTGATCCTTCATTCCTTCCTTTTCAATGACTGCCTTCCTGGACTTGCCCAAGCTAGGCTACTGATCCATCACTGCCTGTGGCGCATATCTGACCCACAATCCCATTTGGCCCAGTAGTCTGCTTGTTTGCGGTTCTCCCACCCTCCCAAGCACATTTTTCCTTGCTCCCCTCCCCAAAATCCTCCTTTCTTTCTTCTCCTACCTTCTCTCCTCCTTCCACCTGCTAAGGAGGTATTTCAATTATAAAACAATCCATACTTAACCCCATAGCACTGTGAAGGATCACCATCAGCCCAAACATCTATATGTACTTTCACTCAATACCTCACCTGTTTCATTAAACGTAAGAAGACATTAGCCTATATGGCAACTAAATCTTAACACACTGCCCTAATGCAGGAAACCCACCATTCACATCTGGATACCAACAAATTAAAGAGGGACTGAATAGGCAGGATGATCAGAGCAAGTTATAGTGGCAGGGCAGACACACCTAGCAAGCCACAGAAGTCGGTCAAACATCCCAAGAAGAAAGAAGAGGGGGGTTGCAATCCTGTTTAAGATATCGCTCTAGTATACTTTCCACAAGACGTGGGTGGACTAAGGGGGCCATTATGTCTCACGAACATCAGTTCTATTGGGTCCACGTTGGCAATATGCTCAGTATTCAGCCTAGATGCTGATAGGGCCTCCTTTTTCTCTTCGTTATCACGGTTGTTTGCTGAATTCGGACATACCAAGTTAATCGGGGGAGGCGACTGAAACCCGTACCTAGACTCGCACATGGATAGGACAGGGGGATATGATAGGGTGAATGCGAGAGAGCACGCATTACTTTTGGATGTTGTGTCACATTATGGGTTGATAGACCCATGACATCTCACCCACTCGAAGGACTACAAATATTCTTATGTAGCAGGGGTACAGGGCTCCTGTTGTGAATTGACGATTTCTTCCTGAATCACCTCAGCCTGTTGACCTTAAGAGACTGTACAATACTGGAGGGGTGTATACATGACCACACTCTAATGCTACTGGAAGTAGAACTGGGGCATTTTGCACCAGTGGCAAAGCGCTGGTGCCTCAACGTGTCCTACTGTAAACATCCTCTGGAAAAGCAGAAGCTGACTGCCCATCTCTGCTGATGTCTAGCTGAGAACGAAGAGTCGGTATCCTCTGCTCAAATTCTCTGGGAGGCCATTTTGTCAGGTTTGGGCTGCACATTTGTAGTACAATTGTAGCACAAGGGTATAAGTATTAGGGCTTTTGGGCTCCCTGCCACCATTTAAGCTTTGGTGACCTGGTGGCTGGGAGCAGGGATTAGAGTTGTAGAATTTTTTGAAGTTTAGGCCTGTTTTGTTAAGGGTAGTAGACAGGTGGTAGGCGAGGTTAGACTTTAGGTTAGGCTCACCTGGTGATGGCTGAAGTGAAGGTCCGTGAGGCAATGTGCCTCTTGAAGGAAGCGGGCGGCCTGACCTGCTGGTAGCAGAGGCCGCAGAACCGGCAGAAACAGCACGCCCAGTCTGCCAGGCGTCAGCGGGTGTGGCCTTCCAGCAGGGGGAAGGCATTGCGGGTAAGTGAGCTGGGCCGCTCCTATACATGGAGAGCGGCCCTCCAGTGTATGTAGCAGTCAGTGGCTGGAGTGCGGAATGAGGCTCCTGCCGCTTTGAGGGAGGTGGGGGGCGAGGCCGAGGCAAGGCCTGCCCGGATCAAGGCTGTGCCCCCCGTTGGGGCTGAAGTTACGTTCCGCGCGGCCCCGGGGTGTGCGACACGCCTGCCTGGAGCTGCACGGGGCAGACAGGCACAGGGCAGAGCCTCCTCCTTCGTAGAAGAGGAGAGAGGAGGCAGCGATGCGTGAGGGGGAGGGGCAGTAACCAGCGTGCAGACTCCTGCGGGGGGCTCGACGGGGTGGTGCAGCAGGAGGAGGACTGGAGGGAGGGAGGGTCAGGTAGCTGGTCTCACATGGGCAATGGGAGCTTTGTAGAGAGGCATGCATTTACACTGCGGAGGGCACAGACGGAGGGGGGCCAGCTCAAGCTGGGAAATATCGTTTAGGAAACTCTCGAATATGGGACCCTTAAAAGCCATGTACTTTAGCATAACAATAGCCCCTAATGTAGCAATGGCTAGAACTTTGATTTACAGACCCCCTAATTCCCATCCCCATCACCTACTAGAACTTTATAATACAGCTGCTGACCTGTCACTTAAGCACACCCACTTTACGATCCTAGGGGATTTTAACATGCACGTGGACGACAAACATTGTACTAAAGCCCGTCAGCTTATAGAGACTTTGGAGGGTCTTAATTTGATCCAGCTGGTTTCTGGCCCCACGCATCGGTCCGGTCACACGCTGGATCTACTTTTTACCAACAACCCCAACTTGGCTACAGCTCCTCCCTTACCACTCACATGGTCCGACCATTTCTTAATTCCTTTTAGCGTGGCACTACCTTCTCGGACCTCCAGTCCTTATATTAACTTGGATTATAAAAGGAATTGGTTCAAAATTACTAGTAATAACATGACTTACCTCCACCCCCCCTTCAGCTGTCAGGTGTCCCGGACCTTGACTCTTCAAACTTTAACAGCTGGCTCATTTCTGCTTTAGATACTGTGGCCCCTCTTAAACCCACTAACTCTCGTAGACATAAACCGTCAGCCCCTTGGTTTACCTCTGTGCTTCGGGCAGAGAAAAGCCGTTGCAAGAAACTGGAGCGCAGCTGGAAAATAGCCTATGACCCCACGGCTAAATTAGTCTATAAAGCCGCCATAAAAAAATGTCATAAGCTCAAACGCTCTGCGATGAGAAAGTATTTTATTAACAAAATCCACACTGCTGGCAATTCATCTAAAACCCTATTCAAAATTGTAAAAGACTTTACTAAGCCGGCTGCCAGATCTAGCATAGTTCCTCCTACCCAGGATCTATGTGATGGGCTATCTGACTTTTTCCATGACAAAATCCTGGATATATACTCAACGTTTGCCCCGCTACTTCATTCCCCAATCCCTGATACCAGAGCAGCTAATAGTGACGCTCTGACCACTTTCCACCCTATCTCCACCGATTCCTCATTTCAGAAACTCTTAGCATGCAAATCAGGCTCACCTAAGGATCCTTGCCCGGCTCAGTTCTTTAGTATCTTAGCCCCCCTCCTCAACGCTCCCCTGAACCAGATCTGGAACTCCTCTCTCTGTACTGGTATTTTCCCCACAGCCTGGAAACAGGCCCTTCTTGTTCCTATTCTCAAAAAATCTGATGCCGACCCTGCGGTCTATAAAAACTATCGACCTATTTCTCTTCTACCAGCGCCAGCTAAAGTCCTGGAAAAATTAGTACAGGGACAACTCTCCAGTTATCTGGAATCGCGACATCTTTTTCATGACTCTCAGTCCGGGTTTAGATCCGGCTACAGTACTGAGACCGCCCTCCTAGAAGTTTCTGAGACCATTCGGGAATGCATGGATTCAGGCAAAGCAGCCATGTTGGTGCTTCTTGACCTGTCCGCGGCATTCGACACGGTCTCACATTCTATCCTTCTAGAGAGATTATACAACTTAGGGATCCATGGCACCCCCCTGTCTTGGATTCGGTCCTATCTGAGCAACCGGACGCAACTGGTATCTCTCCATCCTTTTGTCTCCGATGAGAAACCTTTGAGTTGTGGGGTCCCCCAGGGCTCTGCGCTGAGCCCTCTCTTTTTTAATGTTTATCTCTCCCCCCTTGCAGCTTTGGTTGAAAATTATGGGGTGAGAGTGATCTCCTACGCCGATGACACCCAATTGGTGTTTTCCTTTGAAGATCACTCCGAAGCTGCATTCGCCAATTTCAGACACTGCCTGTGTAACATCTCTTCATAGATGTCACTGAATACTCTCAAGCTCAACTCGGACAAAACCGAGGCTCTTTTCTTCAACCAAAAAAGCCCACCTCCCCCGACGCTTTGGTGGCCATCCGAGTTGAATCCCCCTCCCAAGCCTGTGGACTCGTCCAGGAACCTTGGCTTCAGGTTTGATACAGAGCTTTCCTGTAAATCCCGAATTAGACAGGTGTCTTCTTCCTGCTTTGGTAAGCTTCACATGCTCCGTAAATTTCTTTATTTCCTCCCCCTGAAGTCCCTACGGATCATCATCCATGCCTTGATTACTTCCCGTCTTGACTACGCAAATAGTCTCTACCTCGAGGCAACAGCCTATCTAATCAGACGCCTACAGATTATTCAAAACGCGGTGGCTAGATTGATATGGAAAATTCCCTTTCGCCACTCAATCACACCCCATCTGAGGAAGCTCCATTGTCTTCTGGTGATCAAACGCATTCTTTTTAAGGCTCTCATTTTGGCTTTCAGGGCTTTCCAAGGACGTGGCCCAGCCTATCTTAGGGCTCGACTCAAGCACTCTCAACATAGCTGTACCCTTAGATATAACTACCTTCGCCTTCTGGCGACCCCCCGCTTTCGCCGGTCGAGAATGGGTGGCAGAGCCTTTGCAGTGATCAACGCCAAAGCTTGGAACGGCATGCCACTCTCCCTTCGTACTGCTGAGTCAGAAGCTATCTTTCGACGTGCTCTAAAGACCTGGCTGTTTACCAACCTTTAGTCCCTTTTTGGTACCTACCTTCTGCCGTCTGCCATAGAGCCGGGACACCCCCGTTGGGGGTAGCTGTGCGCTCTACAAACTCCTAAATAAATAAATAAAGAGTTGAGACACAAGATGTGTTTAGCAAGGGGAAATGGCCAGGCCCCCAGGGGGACCTTGGATTTTCTGAAGGGGAGCAGGAGTGGGGAGTAGAAGGGGAGGATGACATGCCTGAGGAACAGGATCCAGCAGGGGGCCCTCAGGCCTGGGAGGTCCTTGACATTTTTCAGTCATGGGGGAAGGGGTGAGAGGGGGATGCTGTGTCCCAGTTGGATGCCTACTTAGCAAAAGGGGGTCCCTGCAGTGTTAGAAGGGCACCATAGCACGGAAGAGGGGGTTAAGAGAAGGGACAGGTGAGAGGGGTCCGGGGACACAGGCAGGGGAAGTGGCAAACTTGGAGTAGAGCCCGGTGTGAGCGCTTATCGCTGAGATGCTGGAATGGAGCGGAGAGGAAGAAGGAGGGCAGGGAGCTGAGGAGCAGGGGATGGATTTGGGGGAGGGATGCGGGCAGGGCGCAAAGGGGCAAGGGAGGAAGAGGAGGGTAGAACAGGTAGGTATATGGCAGGGAACCAGCACACCAGTCCAGCCTTTTGTTTTACAGGGCAGCGAGTGGCACAGTGCAGTCGACTCAGCAGAGTTGAGAGAGGCTCATTGGCACCAAGGTGAAGTGAGGGCTTGGCCCAGAATGGCACCGCTGATACCGCCGGGGGAGCCCATCACAACCAGCACAAGTAGGCCCAGAAAGACCTCGCTGGACCCAACACCCGGAGGGTATAGCAGGACTCCCGGGGCAAAGAGGAAGGACGAACGTCGCATAGGGGTGCTGGAAGGGCACCGTAGAATACAATCCCCCCCCGGAGAGGCAAAGGGGGGCCAGAGATGGGAGGGCCACAAGGGCCCCATCGGGGGAGGTGCATAAGGGCCACGGATGGCCGCAGGGTTTGGCTAATGGTGATGAAATGCTGGATTTTGATGAAGAGAGCCTTGAAGAAGGCGAGCTAAGGGAGGATGAAGAAAGGGATAGGGGGGCACTCTAATGTTTTGCATAGTGTGTTACAGGGGCCGTCAGAAAGGCCAGTAAGGGCATCGTGGCCTGCGGCAAGGCCGGTGAGACCAACAGAAGGGACAAGGCCACTGGCAAGGCGGACTGCAACATTACGGGCACCCTCCTTGGAGCTAGGTAAGGCAGAAAGCATGAAAAGAAAACCTGTCATGGTATCAATTGGGATAGGTGCGGGGGAGCTGCACGAGGAGGGGGATGGTAGGCTGCGGAGAGGGAAGTATGTCACGGACGTGGGCACTAGCAAAGCAGGGAGTGCGGGGGCCATGAAAGTAGAAAATGGGGCCAATATAGAAAAAGAGTTGGGAGAAGAAAAGAAGAAAGGGCATAAAAAGAATGGCCCAGAAAGCAAGGAATTGAAGTTTAAGAAACTTCCATACATGGGGGTGACAAAATCTTTGGGGGCCCATCTTATGCCGGTCACAAAAGAGCGCATTTGGAAGGGGGAATACGTAGAGATGCTAAAGCTATTACACAGGGAGGTCAGGTCCAAGGAGGGATCCAAGGAAGAGGGATACGAGTTGGCCAAACACCCAAAAGTGCAGCTGACAATAGAGAATTGGACCGCAGCATTCTTGATTTATGCAAGCGTCTACTGTGAGAAATGCCCAGAGCAATGCGTGGCTCTTTTTAAGTATATGGATGTCATCAGGAAGGCGCAAATCACAGGAGGGGATATGCGTGGGCCCAATATGACGAGGAGTTCAGGGCGCGCCTAGCATGGGATTCCAAAGCGAAATGGGGTGGGGGGTACAGGGAAGATTCAGCCAGGAGCAGGAGGGGCTTGCGGGGACTTCAAAAAAGAAATGTGCGCACACAAATTCTGTAAATTTCGCCATAAATGCTCAAAGTGTAGAGGTCGGCACGCGCTGGTCAATTGCTTTGGGGCAGGGGAAGGGTACCACCAGGGAGGGCACCAAAGGCAGCAGACAGGAGGGAATGCAGGGGGTCACCAACAGCAGTTTTCGGTCGCTCGTGGAGGTAAGGGACCACAAGGGGGCTGGGCCCAAGGGCTCATACTCCGTTTAGAGTAGAAAGGCTGGAATTGTGGCTACAGTGCTATAAGAATCAAGGGGAAGTGAGGGTGTTAAGGGAGGATAGGATAGGATAAAAGTTATAAAGCGTACTAATACCCGAGGGTGTCAAGGCGCTGGGCAGACGGAGGGGAGGAGAAAGGCACAGATCAGCCAACTATGACGAAAATAGCCATGTTTTCAGCAGCTTTCTAAAAGCCGGAAGAGATTCCGCGTTGGAAATAGAGGAGGGCAGGGAGTACCAGAGTTTGGCAGACGCTTCTGAAAAGGAGCGACCGCCCCATCTGACCCTGCGGAATTTAGGAGAGAGCAGTTTTTTCTGGGAGGAGGATCTTAAGGTCCTCCCGGGGGTGTACCATTAGAACATGGTTTTCAGCTGCGGCAAGCTTTTACTGTGTAAGGCTTTGTAAACTGTGCTAAGGACCTTGAAGGAGATGCGCTTCCTAATGGGGAGCCAGTGCAAGGCACGAATCCCCTCCCTGGCTGGGAGGGGTTTCGATAAGGTTTTAATTTGGCATACACAGGACCACGGACCAGGAGATGGGCAGAGAATTTGCGATCAGCCACAGAAAATAAGCAGGCAGTGCAAGACAAGCTGGATAGAGAGGTGCGGGAGGGTAGGATGGCGGGACCTTTTGAGGAAAGGCCCATGGAGAAGTTGATTATTTCTCCCATTGGAGTAGTGCCAAAAAAATCATGGCCTGAAGGGAGTTCGGTCAATGACTTCATCTATGAGGATGCGGCCACGGTATCTTACTCATCAGTTGACGTGGCAATGTCACTGGTAGTGACGGTGGGCGCAGCTGCACTAATGGTAAAATGTGATATAAAATCGGCGTTTTGGCTGCTTCCAGTCCACCCAGATGATTGGGAACTTCTGGGTATCCACTTTGATGGAAAGTGGTACGTGGACAAAGCATTGCCGATGGGCTGCTCCATTTCGTGCGCGCTGTTTGAGTGTTTCAGCACATTTTTGCAGTGGCTGTTTTCATGGCGCACATGGCACTAGTTGGTGACGCACTACCTGGATGACTTTTTCTTTGTGGGCTCCCCTAGCGCCGCGGAATGCCAGAAGGCACTTGAAACTTTCCAAGAGCTGATGGGGGAGCTTGGGGTGCCACTGGCACCACATAAGACGATGGGCCCTAGCACGGAGTTGTCATCTTTGGGAATCGAGATACATTCAAAGGAAAACGCATGTTCGCCACAAAACAAGAAGGATAAAATGCTAGCATTGTGTGGGACATGTTGTCCCATGAGAAAGTAAAGGTTATAGAAGTTCAGGTTCTCTTGGGTCACCTCAATTTTGCTTGCAGAGTAGTATGGGTGGGTAGGACATTCTGTAGGAGATTGGGACGAGCCTTGTCGGGAAAGCATTTACCTCATCATCATGTTCAGCTCTCAGCCGGAGTCAAAGAAGACTTGAGGATGTGGAGCGTGTTTTTACAGTCATTCGATGGAATTCCACTAGCAAGGGGCAAAGACTTAGAATGGGACATGCACATTTTTTCGGATGCAGCAGGTAGCCTGCGCTTTGGGCTGTTCTGGCCAGGGAGGTGGTGTGCGGAACAATGGCCGGCACACTGGCGTAACGGTGGCAGGAGCATTGCTTTCCTAGAATTCTTTCTCCTGGTGGTCACAGTGACACTTTGGGAGGAAGAATTGGCACACAAGAGGGTGCTGTTTGGGGTGGACAGCATGGCAGTGGTAGAGATTGTGAATCGACAGTCCGCCAAGGATGAATGGGTGCTGAAACTGTTGAGAGTTTTTGTTTTGGGATGCTTGCGTCATGATATCGCTTTCTGAACCTTGCATGTACCGGGTGTGGACAATGGCATTGTGGATGCTTTGCCTCGTTCACAGTGGGGGAGATTCCGTGGGCTAGCCAAGGACGCCGACAGGACCCCGACGCCCATGCCCCTGCATCTGTGGTACGTAGGCAGTGTCGGATGTTACAATTGGTGGTAGGGTCGCTTATGGAATCCACTAGAGTGGCATACATTTTGGCAAGGAGAGAGTTCTTGTGTTCGGGTGCTCATCGGCGGGTTGAAAGGTGGCTGTGGGCCAAGGACGCTATACAATATATAATGGACCTCATTGACAGAGGCTTATAGAGAGTCACAATTGCTGGGAAATTAGCAGGAATTGCTTTCATGGGGAAGCTATTATGGGGCTATGCCCCATCAGCATGGAAATTGGGTCGGAGAATTCTAGAAGGTTGGACACAGGAGCAGGGCCCGGGGGCCAGACTAAGGAAGCCGCTTTCATGGCAGATATTGAGTTGGGTGCTAGCAGTGTTGCCGGAGATATGCAGAGATGAGGTAGAAACGTGTCTGTTTTCCACTTTGATGGTGTGGATGTATTTTTGGGACCTTTCGAGTATCGGAATTGCTGGCAAAGAAGGGGGCAGGGGAGATTTTTGGCAAGACGTGGTCATGCACAGCAGTTGGGTCCAGATATGGTTGAGCCAGTCTAACACAGACCAGAGGGGGCAAGGAAAATGGGTCGTGCTACGGGCGTTGGAATCCCCCTGCCCACTTAGGTGGGCATGGCAATGGTCAGGCTTATCTGGGTTATCGGGGGGGCAGTTTTCAAGCACGCAAAAGGGGACAGAGTGACAGCACACCAGTTGTTGGCATTATTGAGGAAAGCTTGCAAAGATTGGGGGTTGACAGGGCAGGTTATTAGACTCATTCTTTCTGCATTGGTGCAGCATCAGAAGCAAGCAACAGGGGGTGGGCGCAGGATGAAATTATGCGCAGTAATATGTGAGATTTATGTACATTTTTGTCATTTCAGGTTCAGTGTCCGGCCCAGAGATGGAAGGAATGGCTGTTTGGGTCTTGGGGCACTTGTATATTGAATGGGCTCAAGTACAGGCTCGACAGAGCTACTTTGGTCAGAACCTCGGATTTAATGAGCATTTGTTCAAAATTACATGGAAAGGAAAAGGGGGAATGTGTTGAAAGGAGCTGGTCCCATGTTTGAGTAGAATGATGGTGGGCGGCTGGTGCCCGGATATTTTGGTCTTGCATTTAGGTGAAAATGATTTGTGCAAAAAAAAGAGCGTAGTGCTGATGCGCAGCATGAAAAAAGACTTAGCACTTGTCAAGGAGCAGGGGGCAGGATGTTTCATGTTGTGGACGGAGTTTGTGCCCTGGAGGGCGTGGAAAGGGGTAGTAAATCCAGGAGTAGTAGATAGGGCAAGGCGGAAAGTGAACAGTAAAATGGCTCGTTTTTGTAGGGGTCTTGGATTTGGTAGGATTTGAAACTCTGAGATACGCTTTGACACAGTCGAGTTCTTTAGGGGCGATGGAGTGCACCTATCTAAGGCGGGTATAGATTTGTATCTTTTAGAGATCAGGGAAGTTCTGGCTAGAATGGTGAATGTGCAGCGGCACAAGTGAGGAGCTAATTTCTTGTTAGCAGGAGAGGGGGGCAGAAAAAGCAAAGTAGGCACCCCCCTTTTTCTGGGTGGCAGGGGTTTGCAAAGTTTGCCTGGGGTTGGCAGAAGTTTGGTTGGTGTTGAAAGTTGGTAACATGGGCAGGGAAAGGGTAGGCAGGTAGTTCAAGGTTCAGTTGTAGACATTTGGTTATTTACGGTTTTCAGAAGGGCAGGCATAGGATGTAGGTTTAATAGAATTGTGTACTTTTTATTGCAATACATTGTAATGTTCGTATGATGTTAATGGCAGGGTGGGGGCATGTTGAGGGGATCATAGGGGTGGGGTGGGATCAGATGTTAGGTATCGGATGTATAGCAAGATTTTAGTTTTGTAAGGCATTTGCAAGGTATGTTATTGTAATGTGCACCTGTTTCAATAAAGTGGCCTTTTTCACACACAAAAGTGGTTTGAGTCTGGACTGCCCCCCTCTCTCCCAAAAGCAGGTTGCAGGGTGACCTGATGAGAGACACGGCTATCCGGAAAAGACAACTAGCCAACAAACAACGGACATTGGCGTGAGGGGCTCCAAACTCGAACCCAAAAATGCGTAACCTTTCATGTCTCACAGGCTCTTAGATGTCTTAAAATGGCACGCATAGGCCTAAACACATTTTTCACCATTAAAGCGGGTTATGCCCTCTTCTATTTACACCACTACCATTACGAACAAGGGTACAAGGTGGGCAAGTTACTGGTGCAGCTTTACCAACGGGAGGAGCAAACGGCCATACCCGGCGATCCGTGACTCGAGGGGCCGATTAGTCCACATCCTGCACAGATAGCTGACACCTTGTTTCTTAGAAATTCTGTACAGTGCCAAAATCTTTGATGATCCTCATGGAGAATTGGAGTTTTTGCACAGGTGCACCAACTGACCCTTTCTGAGGCAGGCAGGCTATTTTTGGGCAAAAACATTACAGAGGACAAAATAGCTGCTTCTGTCTCCTAATGAAATACAACAAAATGCCTGGAAATTATGTATTCCCCCCCAATCTAGCTATTTTCTATGGATTGAAGCTGTTAGGCTTGCAAGATTAGCCGCCGCTGCTGATGGCAATGTGGACAACTTGGAAAAAAGCCCACAGGCTAACTGGTGTACACAGTTCACTCCACCATCGTGGTCCAATATCGCCATTTGTGTAGGACGTCACCCGCTCAAATGGTCAAACTGGGATTGATGTGGCATCCGAATGGTGGGTGATGCATATGATGATGGGACTATTAAGACTTTCCAGACGCTGTGTAAGTAATTTACCCTCCCTTGCATCCCAAGCATAGCCATACCGGCAACTCAGACACTGCCTTAAGGACACAATAGGGCTGACCCAGGTATCGATATGGTGGGAATTCCTGGTCCAGAATTACTTGTTGTGGGGGAAAGAGCAGGGCATTTTCACAAACCTTTATCAGTTTCTTATCGATCATTTATACTCGGATACCACCCTGTCTGCAACCCAGACATGCTGGCAAGACCTGTTAGGAGTACAATATGAGGACGAGGACTGGAGGGAGCTCCTGGACAAACACAACGATGCATTTAGAGAGCTGGATTGTAATTTACGTAATTTAACACACTATATAATTGGTACTGGTCACCCTACAGACTAAAACCAGCTAAACTCTTACTGGGCGACAGGTGTTGGAGATGCGCCCAAACAGACTTTGACCTCTATCACATATTATGGTCATGCACTAGACTCTGCAACTTCTGGGTGGACATTTGGCGTACATTACATGCTACCAGTCTCTTTCCCTTTACTGAATCACCAAAACTGGCCACCATGTTGAGGGAAGTATCAATAGGTTAAAAGACCAATTGCAGAAATTTGAAGATGCATGGGGAAAGTTTCTACATCATGTTGACCCACAGACTGCATCCCTTAGGGAGTGAGCCCCCCAGCTGCTCCTACATGTGTGAGCAGTGACCTCCGGATCCTCATGGTGGGCCTCAGCGGGAGAAGGGCAACACTATCGGAGGCCCAAGGAATGAGGAAGTGAGGCAGTGAGTAATATAAATGTGGAAAGGGACAGTCGATATTGAGTGGAGTGGGAGGATACTGTGGACCTGTGAGCAGAGGTGGACCCCGGGAATGGACGGCCATGGCAATTGGAGTCAACTAGATTGAAGTTAACTTGACAGCTGACATACTGTCCCGGACAGTCACTAAGGCAGGAGGGAAGGTAACTATCACTTGTGACTGTCGCTCACCTCTTTCTTTTTTCTACGCTATTCTTTTATTTTGCATATTTTAGCCCACTTTCTTCCATCTGTCTCTAAATTTGGATGTACACTGTATTGTTTCACATGAGCAGCTAGGCGGAGGGAATGGAAGGATACTTAATGTGATCTAAATCAGTAGGGCTGTCTGTTGAATTTCTCTTGATTGACTTCAGTTTGTTTGGTTGCTTTGATGTTGGACTTCATCTGGCCTTTCGCTTCTGATATGTATGGACAAACAGTGCTCCTTTTGTCAAGTACATCTTAGACTCTATAAAATCAATAAAGAAATGTTAATCAAAAGAAAATAGGTCCCATACCCATCTTGTCAAACCAAGGCAGAAGCCTTGGATCATAATCAACAATCAAATCTCAATAACCAGTCAGGTTAACACAATTGCCTCCTCCAGCTGCCACATCCTCAAGCTCCTCAGAAAACACCCATTTGCACTCCCATCAAAGACCTCCAGTGGCTTCCCATTCACAAATGCACCCTCTTTAAACTCCTCACACACACATACAAAGCACTGCACAACCTAGATCCTATTTACCCAAACAGCCATATCAGCTTCCACAAACTGACATGACACCTCCACACAGCCAGCCTCCTACTCCCCCACATTGCCAGCATCCGAAGGACCAGAGTCTGCATTTGAGTCATCTCATACCTGGATCCTAAAGCCTGGAACAACCTCCTGCTATACACCAGAGCCACCAGTTCAGTCCTTCTCAAAGCACAAGGATAACCTTCAGGATGACGCGCACAGTACAAATACACATAACATAGCCAATAAACACATTTCAACATCTATATTGTGCTTGGAAAACAAACATGATAGGAAAACAACAGCTTAACAACAAAGTGAAAATAAATGGTTTATAAATTGCTTTTTTCTATTGCCCCAAGCCACATGGCTCTAGTAGTTACCATTAAATTGTAATTCTTAGAATAATGCAAGCTTCGAAGAAATCAAGGCATGTGTAGCAGACAGAACCTCCATCTTACGTTGTGCTGGAAGCTCAGAAATGTTTTATTTGAATGCTGTCTGAAGAAGTGGCAGCCATTATGCAAGCTTGCAAATAAACAGACCCCATTAGCCTAATTAGGTATGAACTCATTGTGTTCTTCGGATGAATGATATTCATATTTTGAGTTTTCTGTACCCAGAACCTGAACTCACACGATCACACCACACACTCACTCTCTAGCTCTCACTGGGGCTCTATAACAAAGGCATTCAGGAGAACTATTTTTTGAATTTCCTACATGCTTTTGCAAATCAGCCTCTAAACCCCCAACTCTCTACTAGTAAAAGGACAAGGAAGACATTGTGTTTTCTACGTGTACTAATTGTATATGAATATGACAAATCTTTTCACATTCATTTTATTCCCATTTTGATGTTTTGGGTCTGACTCACAAAGGCATGTAACAGTATCGTAAAAGAGTACTACAAGAGTATTCTGACAGTTTCATATTATTATCCAGTGTGAGAAATTGTGTTGCTGGTGGAGTGGGGTGTTAACCCTGCTCAAGCAACAGCCATAATCCCTGACAGGGGTAACCACAAAAGTCACTAAATTAACCTGTGCTTAACCCTGTGGTAGCTTGGCACAAAAGCAGTCAGCTCAACTTAGAGGCAATGTGTAAAGTATTTATGCAGCACACAAAGAGTAATAAAGTGAAGACACAACACAGGAAAAATACCACACCAATTTTGTAAAATAGAGTACATATTAAGAAATTATTTGACACTAAAACAGCAAAAAGTAAATCAGTAGAATCGTAGTTATGCATTTTTGAAGTGCAAGGTAAAAACTTGCGTTAATGGATCAAAGCACCAACCGCGGATATCTAGTTGTGCAAGATTGGGTCAAAGTCGTAAAATATGTCCGACCACGATGGAGCGCGAGCCCAATACAAAAAGTGGATTTGGCCTGGTCAGTGTTTACCTTCATACTAAGGGGCCGATTCCGATCTCGGCCGGTAGGGCTCCGAATCGGATTCGGCTTAACCGGATCCGATTCGGAGCTCTATTTCCCGACCGATTCGTACGCGCGTCCGGGTGAGCGAGTACGATGCGAATTCGCCGACCGACTCGTCCTGGCATCCCGACCGCTCCGACCGACTCGTTCCCGGCTCGAACCGCACCGACCGACTCGCTCGGACTCGACTCGCACCGCGCAATGGAGACGTTCCCCGGCCGGGTAAGTACGATGCGCGCCGTGAGCAGTCCGACCGAGCCGCGCACTCCGGCTCGAAAGAGCTGTCGGAGCCGTACTTTGGGGGTCCGTGTCGGACCCCCCTGTACGCGTAGCCGCGCGAGTCGCACACAGGGGGGACCCATGGGTCCCCCCTACCTGTGCGTGTACGGCGCGAATCGCTTTGCCGCGTACACGCTGTAGGGGGCGCCCTTGTCCGCCTTGCACCCATTGAGTCAATGGGAGCCCGCGTATGCGTTGTACGACCGGCTCCCATTGACTTCAATGGGAGTCCGACCGACTCGAGTCCGATGGCATACGTGCGCATCGTACTCGTTCGGTCGGGCTGCCAGAGTCCGATTCGGTCGGAAATCTCTCCGAGTCCGGCTCGGTCGGAGAGATTTCCGGCCCGAATCGGAATCGGCCCCTTAGAAGAAATTTCTGTAAAATGTTGTCTAAGAAGGTAAAGTTCAGCGGGCAAAGGCTGCAGGCAGTGCCCAAGGAGGAGGCATCATCATCAGAGAGCCGCAGGACCATCGCAGTGAAGATTTGTACATTTAGACGTAGTCTATTTTTTGGGAGTCAAAAATCTCCAGCGGAATGAAGCTGTAAGCTGTAGCTGACAAGAGTTCCACACGGCCGGATAGGAAGGACTGCTGAACAGGATTTGCTGCTGCGGAGAAGAACGTAGCAGGAGCAGCCGCAACATCAGGCCAATGGCAATGCACCCCGGGTGGATAGATGAACAGGTTGGTCCCGGCCTCCTCTCAGTTCTCAGAGAAGTTTTTACCTCAAATCTTTCTAAGTCCCGAGTTTGGGATTTTTGCTATCTGGGCACCTTTAACACCACAACCAAGAGTCCAGGACTGGAGAGACACCACTTAGGAGGCTAGGATTCATTCAGGCTGGGTCCCGGTGCAGGTTCAAAATGGCTGGAGCCTTTCTGTCCCTGAGTTCTGATCAGAAGACTAGCCCTGGAGCCACTCTGGTAGTCCTGGGTTTAGCAGTGAAACAGGGCTCAATAAGTATGACAGGCCTCTGAGGGTTTAAGGCAGGCTTCAAGCAGCAGAGCAGTCCTTCCAGGTGCAGCAAAGCGATTCTCTGAGCGGCATACAGCAGACTACAGCAGCAGACAGTCCTCTGAGAGTCCTTCCACAGGTCCAAAAAGTAAAATGAAGAGTGGGTCTGGGGTCCTATTTTTACACATGGAGCCTTCTTTTAAGTAGGAGAAGTTTCTAGAGAATTCTCTTTGAAGTGCTTCAAGTTTCCTGCCTCCTCTGGCTCCAAGATGGCTGCATGAACAATGCAGTGGTGACAAATCCTTTGTATGAAGGCTGAGTGCAACCTATTTAGTTGCAAGTGGGGCTGTGCACAGCTCCACCCCCATCCTGCCAGTGATGGCTCATTCATGCACACCTAATCCTTCTATTGTGTGGCCATCTAGGAGGAATAAACAAAGTCCAACTGCCAAGTACACCCAGTCACATGAGCCAGGAACAGGCTGCATGCATCAAATTGCTAGGGCAGGAAAATGTCAACTTTCTAAAAGTGGCATTTTCAAAATTGTAATTCATAATCAGACTTTACTAATAATGAGGATGTTTAATTACAATTTCTCATATACCATTTTCAAGAGGCATTTTGAAAGGCATTTAGGCATTTTCAAGAGGCATTTTAAGAGGCATTTAGTTAAATCTAAATGTGTTGAGTGTTGGATGTATTAAAGATTAATTCATTATTTCCAACACTTTTGTGATATTCTTGCTGAAACAATAAGTTTAGTCCATGAAATTGGACATTTTTCGCAATCACCGTTGTGTTTTTTCACAGATGATGCAAGCTTTAAATGTTTTTTGCAATTGATTTATGTTTGTTTTCATTTAGTGATCTTGTCGCTTGTTGTAATTTGTTGCAAATAATTCTTACTTTGGTGTATGTCCAAATTGTTTTTGATTGTGCATTGTGTTATTTATATGTGAAGGTTTCTGTGTCAATTTGAGAAATATGTGTTTCTTTTTCAGTCTTTTGAAAAAATCGTTTTGAATCAATTTAAAGACTATTTAATAAAAATTTTACTTGGACAGATAAAAGAATAGTCTGCCCGTTACTCCATAAATAGTAGGAGTGTAGGTTAGTACGGAGCCAGGTGTTCATGTTGTGTTTTGAATTTTGAATAGCCCTGCCTGGCCCCGGTCCTTTGGGCTTAACCCCTATTGTTGTTAATAACTTTCTAAAAGTGGCATTTTCAAAATTGTAATTCATAATCAGACTTTACTAATAATGAGGATGTTTAATTACAATTTCTCATATACCAAACATTAAATGTTTGCCTGTTCCTAATTAAGAGTTAGCACTTGTTAAATGTAATAAGACAACCCAATGTTATCCTATGGGAGAGGTAGGTCTTGCAGTAGTGAAAAACGAATTTAGGAGTTTTTCACTAACAGGACATGTGAAACTTAAATGTCTATGTCCAACCTTTTAATCACAATGCACCCTGCCCTATGGCTATCTAAGGCCTACCTTATGGGTGACTTATATAAATAAAAGGGTAGTTTAAGGCTTTACAAGGGGGTTATTTATTTGCCACGTTGAATTAGCAGGCTGCAATGGCAGACTTAAGGCATGTTTTAAGAGGCTGTTTAAGTGGGTGGCACAATAAGTGCTGCATGCCCACAAATACCATTTAATTAACAGGCCCTGTGTATATGGTATGCAACTTTACTAAGGACTTATTAGTAAATTAATTATGCCAATAAGGTGTAAGCCAATTTTACCATGTTTAGGGAGTGAGCACAAGAACCTTAGCACTGGTTAGCAGTGGTAAAGTGCTCAGAGTCCTACGGCCAACAAAAAACGAATTCAGAGAAATAAGAGGGTAAAGGCAAATGGTTTAGGGGAAGACCACCCTAAGGCTGACAGGTCTAACAGCCAGCATTGATGGGTTAATGCATCTAGACTTCATAATAATTATAATTAATTTCCTCGTAGTGAAAGCGCATTTTTGACCACTCAGGTGTATTTTGGTCTAAGTAAATCTTTGTTTTATATATTAGATCGTATTCCTTTACATGGCACCTTTATTTTTCGTTCAGTGGAATGAAATCATAGATAGTCATAAATCCTAACTTGTCAAAACGTTTCTATGATAAACTGTAGTGTTAATAACGCACATGAATATTCTGTTCATATTAGAAATGTATACTGTAGTTTCTTCCTATAGAAGCAATTGCAATATGTAATCAGATTCTACAGAACAAGCATAATTGTCCTGGGTGAGTGATATTCACAGATGTGGTTTGATTTAATTCTCCTGTAATCTAGGTATGACCTCTTTAGAACTGTCTTTCCTGTTTGCTTTCATCTTCCAAAGGTATGAAGACAGCAGTCACTAGCTTGCTCTTCTGTATTTGAGGTTAATACAACAATCAAGGTTCCATGCTTTAGTTTTTAATTTTTACATCCATCATGGTGACCTCAATGTTTTCACCGGTAACTTTTGAAAGGGCAACAGGAGTGAAATTACAGAACAATACATGTGTGGAAAAGGTCACGACTCACGATAAAAGCAGATTTCTGCAGATGCATTTTTCGCTGGTGTAAGACAGCATTTGTTGAGGATGTGAAATAATTCCCACATGCAGTGCTTAATTTGAGCCAGAGCTTTCCGGTGCTGAGCTTTCCGGTGCTGAGCACCAGCACCTAATTGGTTTCCGGTGCTCGGCACCGGCACCTAATTGTCAACACCACACTTAGGGTAGTCTGCCACAAGGTGGCGCTGCTCATGTAATTTAGAGATGAGCAGTATAACAGTTGTTTAGGAAAACAATATACATTCAAAAATTGCTAATACCTGCCTCCCCAGCCATTCCTTTAGCTTTGGGGACCTGGAATAATCTGAACTGTCGCATTTACATGCGAGAGAGATGGTTAGTAGCCATTTTGGCAGCGATGACAGGGGCGATGGGTGGTGCAAGCTGCAGTGGCCTCCTGGTCAGAGCCCTGGCACTTAATATTTTACAAATTAAGCATTGCCCACATAGTTATATTGTAAGGCTTATATTAAATTACAGAACCTCAGCAAGCAGCCCTCAAGGCTTTGTTATGCGAGTCTTTTCTCTTGCAGCTACCGAGGGCTTGCTTTTACATTGTTCTTGACAGCAGAAAACTACGTGTTCTTGAAGCTGCGCGAGCGGGGCATGAAGTGCATTATAAATTACCATATCACACTCAGAATATAAGGCAGCCATTACATCTCTTCTTCGTTCATTTTTAATTAATCTATTCAGGGCACATTTACAGCCAATAAAACAATGTGTGCCTTATCTTTTCTTGAGAGACAGCTTTAGAATAATCAAGCCTGGAAATTAGCACATCGTTTCACAATTAATTAAAAAGAGTAACATTTGCTTTTGCCCAGAGTTTGAAATTCTTTTGAGAACTTTCCTGCTGAGATCCTGGATCAGGGTAATTTGCTGGAAAGGTTAGGGTCTCTGGACATACTGACTTCGATGGCTTGGTAGGGAAATGTTAGCAATCAGGTAACTAAAGTGACTTGACACTGTCTGCCTGGTTATAAGACAACTCCCCATTTTAGCAAGCATAGGCAAAGCCAACCGGGTTCTTTGGGTTTATTGCTAAAACAAAAGTTGGATCTCTAAAAGAGGGGAGGCCTAATGAACGTGCCTAGGACTCCTTTTCAAGAGGCGTATTACATATAAATAAGAGCGTGGGTTGAAACATGTATTTTAAGATTCTGTGCTTCCCAGTGCGCAACACCTGAACAGTATAAACATTACTACATTACTCAGGTCTGTGGAAGGCGTAGTGGTCTTCAGAGTCAATCACTCCTGTTCTTTCCTTCACAACACGTTGCTCTGCATTGCAGGTTAGACAGCTTTTTTTCTCCCAACATCATTTTGAAATCTTCCATCTCAAATAACACGACATCTCTTTCCTTTTTAGCACCCTCTTTTCACTCTCTCCTCCATGCACTCCCTTGCATCTCCTTAACTTCACAGTCTCCATACACACACCCATTCTCCTCTACCCACTGCCTTTTCTTGTACTTGTTCCCTTTCAATATTTGGAGAGCTATGTACCCCCTTCACACACTCACAACGAATCACATTTACATTTGCCACAAGTGACCATTGGGCTCTGAGCTCTGCAGAGAGGCCTGGGGTTGGATTAGCATGTATTCTAAATACTTTTATGGCCCACCGACAGGCACTGTGACAAACACTCTCTTCAGCTCAAACCAGCCCCGCCAAAAACTCCTACCCACAACCTAAACTCACACTGACATGTAGCGGCAACTCTATTCACAGTAGTGCTTAATTTGAGCCAGTGGTTTCCATTGCTCGGCACCGGCACTTGATTGTCAGCACCAGCACTTATGACAGTCTGCACATGGTGACATTGTCAGTCGAAATTAGGGATACGGACAACAGCTGTTTATTAATTCAATACACAATAAGAAAATGGCTGATACCTACCACCCAGGCCGCTTTTATAGCTTTGAGGGCCTGGAATTGTCACACTTTTATGATTACCTCACTTCTCATTCCGGGGTACAAGTGGGAGCAGGTCCAGCTCTTCAGATCTTCACACTAGTCTCAAATAGCAAGTCTATACTTCTGTTCATCCACAGGTGCAGAAAGTCTTCTGGTGAGCTGTGGGTGAGGTGACACTTTTGTAGGATTTACTAAGTGGGGATGACTCCTGGACACCCACTAACCAATAACACTAAGTTCCCACACATAGCACAAATGTCATCCCTTCATCAACTCAAGGTGGGACATGGATATAATCCTTATGTTGGTGAAGGGATGACAGGTTTGTATTATTCTCTTTTTGTTCCATAGAAAATTACCTCCTGGTGAAGGACTGAATAGTCCAAAATGCATTGAGGAATGAGATGCTAATGGTTAAATTTTGAACATATGAAACTTGAATACATGGCACTTTATTTTTTCATGTTTTCTAGAGAAATGATTTCAATACATTTGGGAACCAACCCAATGAACAAACAAACGATTTACTTATTATTTGGCTTAGCATAATAATGATTTATATGATAAAGGATTGACGTAAACCTGTTAGGGAACAAAGTGGGAGTGCTGAGGGAGACACAATGTCAGGAAGGCAGAGTGCAACTATTGACTTTTTGTTTATGCCCTGACCAGAAGGTGATATCCTCGTGCATCCAAAAAAGCATCTATTTTGTTAAAATGTATTGTCGAAAAGCAGAGTGCACTGGAACGATAATTTGTTGGTTTACAATTCATTTCTGGTCACCATTCAGTAGCACCCAAAGAAAATGTAATTTGAGGATATAACATGGCGTCCAAACCTTTTGGCTACTCAAATGAGGAGGCTCAAAGAATTTATTTATTAATTAATGACCTGGAAGTTACCACAAAAAGCTCAGGAACAATTGTGAGTCTTGTGTGACAACTGTCTGTTATTCAAGTCTAAAAAGGAAATAAATCAACGATTGCACACAACAACTTTAATCAAATACCACAAGGTACAAAGAATACCCAGAGGTCTGAGGATTGCACTCAAGCACACGTTATGCAAAAATAATCATAGGTTCACAGAATGATGGCACGCAATCTTAAACAAATGCTTGTTGGATTTAATCTTACTGATTGTAGAAGAACTATCATGAACTATCAAGAATATTAGAGGATATAACCATTGAGGTTATACAATTAAAAACTGAAATCAGGAAACAGACAGAAACTGAAATGTGGGATCAGATCATATAAGACATCAATATCCAGTTAGAGCGATATACATCTGAGATCAATGACAGAAAAATCAGAAATTCAAGTGCGATACCATCTATTACACTACCAACTCTCCCTCCTCATCAACTCACCCCCCCCCGAATCCCCCTCCCACCTTCATGCCACTTTACCCCCTGATTACTGCCTGCCCAATCCACAACTTAAAAACAATGCCTCCTGGCATAACTTCCATCCCGTAACGGAGCTTGATGTCTCTAACATCATTTCTAATCTCAAACCTTCCTCACACACTAATGACCCTCTTCCTTCTAACCTTGTCCGCGAACTTAAGCACATCATCGCGCCTTATTGGGCTACTATCATCAACTCCTCTCTCTCCACGGGCTGTGTCCCTGCCTCCCTACAACTTGGACAAATTACACCTATTCTCAAAAACCCCAATGCTGACACTAATGACCCTAACAATCTCTGCCCAATCTCCAACCTCCCCCTGCTCTCAAAAGCCCTTGAATAGTGTGCCCTGCTCCAACTAGATAAACATATCGACACTTTTAACCTACTGGATCCCTTACAATCTGGCTTCCGAAAAGGCTGCAGTACTGAAACGGCCTTGCTTAAAATTTTGGACAACATCCACCGCTCCCTTGACAATGGTGAGACTTGCCTACTTATTCTTCTCGACCTCTCCGCCGCATTTGATACTGTTAACCACCCCGCCTTACTCAATGCGCTTAAAGCTCGTTTTGGCATTAATGGTCTGGTTCTCAAATGGTTCTCCTCCTTCCTCCAACACAGAACACAGCAAATCAAAATCCTTAACTGCCTCTCAAACCCCACACCTGTCTCCTTGGGTGTCCCTCATGGATCTATTCTCTCCCCCGCTCTCTTTAACCTCTTTATGGAACCCCTTACCACCATCCTCAAACAAGCTGGTATCAACTACCACCTCTATGCTGATGACACCCAACTCTACTATAAGATTAAATCCCACTCTGATATTCTGCACCTCAACAACACCCTGACCAAAATCCAATACTGGTTCCACACCAATCATCTCAAACTCAACCCCAAAAAAACGGAAATCATTCTCTTCTCTCCTAAAAACAACCCTCTGCCTATCCAAACTTGGATCTCCGACCTAAATGCCCTCAACTGTCCGCTCTCCTTAACTAACTCAGTAAAATCCCTCGGTATCTCCATCGACAACAACCTATCCCTTCAGACCCACATAAAAAAATCGGCGAAGGGTGCGCTCTTCACGCTCCGTCACCTCAAGAAAATCAAACCCTTTATCCCAGCTGACGACTTCAAATCGGTTGTCCAATCTCTAGTCCTCTCTAGAATTGACTATGGTAACGCTATCCTCTCCGGTACCCCAAACGTTCACCTAGCACCAATCAAATCGGTGCTAAACCTAGCTGCCAGACTAATCACCGACTGCAAACACTTCGATCACATCTCCCCAGCCCTCAAGTCCCTTAAATGGCTACCTTTTGAAGGCAGATCCACATTTAAGATTGCATGCATTACGCACAAAGCCCTTCATCATGAGAACCCGCTGTATCTCACTAGTAAACTCAACAAAGCAGGCTGCTCGCGATCATTGAGAAGCACCAACACTCTCCTCCTTATCCCACCCCTGACCAAAAAGAAAACTACGCAATCCTGCTCCTTCTCCGGAAAGGCCCCCACCATCTGGAACGCCCTCCCTAAAGACCTGCGCTGCAACCCCTCATACCTGAGCTTCAAAAAAGACCTCAAACTGCACCTGCTCAACAAATACTGGGGTCCTTAATATTCTCCTCTCCCCTATCTTTTTCTTCCCTCTCCATTTACTCTGCCTTCCCCTCCCCACCTCTGCCTTGCTCACCCCCATATTCCCTCCCCTCAGTCATTAATTCCCTTCCTTTGCCTATGTTCATTCATCCACCCTATCCACGCCTCCCCTCCTGCCACCCCTGTTCCCTTATCCCCCTCCATCTACCTGTTATTGTATATAACCTTACTACTTGTATGCATTGTATTTGCCTGTTATTATTTCTCACCAGACTTGACTCTTCATTGTTTTATTCTATCTGTAGCCTGTAACCCAACCTGTGTGAAATCCACGTTTTGTACTGCTGTTTTATACCTGTAACTACACTCACTTTGTAAAGCGCTCTGATACCTCCGGGTCCAGCCAGCGCTATATAAAACCTTTAAAATAAATAAATCTATTACAAGTTAAGAGAGGTATATAATTGGGCTGAAATATATGCGAGAAGAAGACAGCCAAAACCATAATCTAGAACAACGGAAAGTGACGCATCTACAAGTGACAAGGACACAAACAAATGAGGATCCCTCACAACTCAAAGCCAAATTAGTGAACCCATTTCACAAACCAAATACACAATCACAGGGATTACATCTACCAATGTGGCTTTTTTACAAGTAGTCCCACCTCAAATGAAAGACCAGAAGGGGACAAGGGCAAAGGAAACAGGCAGATTAACAACATTCTTGAGGGTAACAAACTGCCAAAAGGACAAAAGCACATTGAAGAATCTACAATCTAAAAGTTCATTTGAAGCTACGGTAAGCCACAAAATCATAGACACATTTGAAACATTTATAAAAACAGACATCAAGAAGATCTTTTCAAGCAAAAGGCAAATACATTCTAATTTAACCAGCAAAGAATTGGTAATCATCAAACAGATGGCCAGAGATTAATCCATAGAATTTTGTAAGGCGGACAAGGGAGGAGCCTTACAAAAGGATATAAAGACAATGCAAGGAACCACCTAAGGGATTCTACAACATACATGATGACTGTGACAAATGCCACAAAATAATTTGTTAAAATATTGAAGAACATGTTATGTTATGCTATGTTAATAACACTTATATAGCATGCAAATACCACAGGTCTCTTGGCTCTAAGGGTTATGATACTATATTGCAGTAGATATTAATATAATGAGAAAGTCAATATCATAAAAAAGCCTGTTCAAATAAGGAGGAGGGGGAGGAGAGCGGTTTCTCTCCTCAAACTTTCTGGTAATCCGTTCCAGATCTGTGTTATCAGAACTTAAAAAGCCTGACCGCCCAAGGTAGTTTTATTAAAGCGTGGGCCGGTCAACATAATCGCCTCAGAGGAGCTAAGATGCGGTCGAAGCACATAGTGCCTCAGCCGCTCCTCAATATAGGCTGGTACCATGTCATACACCACCTTGTGTGCAATACACATGCCTTTAAACCTGGCCCTCTGTTTGACTGGCAGCCAATGCAATTGTTGCAGCAGTGATGTGGCATGCACCCGTCTTGGTAGATTGAACAATAGTCTTGCAGCATCATTCATAACCACTTGAAGCTTACCCAGCAGCTTAATGGGGAGGTCGATGTACAGGGCACTGCCATAGTCCAACCATGACATGATCAATGCAGCCACTAGTTGTAAAAGAAAGAATAGGAACCAATTTCCGGAGCTGTCTAAGGAGACCTGTGTAGCTGCAAACCACTGTCACCATCTGCTTAGCCATCAACAGGTTACTATCCAGCTTGATACCTAGGCACAGGTTCAGGGACAGGACCGAACTCTTGGGACCAGAAGCCGTCCATCCACAGATTTCCCTTTATGGTAATATCTATCACAAGAGAAGGGGGGACAGGGAGCTATTTAACAGGTCCAGTACCATTGCTCCCAAGACCAAGTAAGCAAACAGTAGTGGGGTACTTGTTCCTTAGGAAAATGTGCAAATGTCCATGGCGAGAAGGGAGCTTCCTTCTTAGGAAGTGGTGCCCTCACACGATCGTTAGGGTGTCATGCTTTATTATCGGACTTTGCTCATCGTGGGTTCGGCGCTCCAATACTCCACAGCCCCGCAAGAGGTCTCTTTGGAAGAGATCTTTTAAATATAGCCATGATGGTGACTGCGAGTGTGTGGGATAAGTGGAAATGGTGAGTTAAAACTACCTAAGAGGTACCGTTAGACACGTTTAATCAGAGGTCCCTTTGGTAAGGATAAAAATGTGTAGATTGTACTTCTAACTATGAAGAATGGCAATCTTTCGATATGTGTAGGTCGAAATGTTTCACGCCTTAAGGGGCCATGAGGGATCCGTGGCGTTTCTTCAGGACCAGAAAATAAAAGCAATAGGTATCCCTACCCTTAGTAAGGGTTGGGTGCGTAGTTTTGTGGTATCAAGTGATTACCATCAAGCGATTTAAGTAAGGAGGTGAACTGAGGAAATATATTAATAAGTCAAGTAGGTACCTCCATTGTATACCCCAAGTGGGGTCCCAATTCAACCTGGAAAAATTGAAAATAAAGCAAGCATGATCATGTCATGTTCTATTCTGCGGGTTTTCACATACCCTGTGATGCATTCACAAGGAGTGTTCAATGGCATAGATATATAATGCATAAATAAAAACATGCTCAGAGAAGAATGCATAGCTCCTGTGATGCATATTGTGGAGTGACGCATCCCAGTTATTTTTGGCAAGTGACATTCTATGCAGTTTGACAGTATAAAAAGTCTTTAAAAACACACACAGACACAACACTTGCAAGGTGAACCAAGGTAAGGGTAGGGATATAATCTTACCCTACAATGAAGGAAGAAATGCACCTTGGGTCGAAAGCAGATGACTGTGTCTGAGCTGCAATGGAAATTTCTAAAAAAAAAAAGAGGTAAGAATAGGACGAGAAAATGAAATGTCAAATCGGGCATCCCGTTGGGAAGGGAACGGTCTGCTCAGAGTATATGGCACTTACTTGGATGATTGCGGAGTGCGATGTTTTCACCTACCCTGCATGCTGCTCACCCAGAGGTGACTGCAGCCCAAGCAAAGGCACCTTTAAAAACACCGCAAATCCCCAGCTGTAATCAATCTTGTTTTGCAGAATCCATGACAGCCAACACGCAGTGGCGGTCATGTATGAATGACGTGAAGTGGTTCTGCCGGTTCGTGGTGGTGGCCATCTTGGCATGTCTGAATTTGGCCGTGTTGCAAGCCAGCCAGTATTCAAAATTGAGGCAAATGGTCTCGTATGTGTATGCTACAGGCACTTGGCACATAAAATATCAAAGTATCCCATGGCCGGCGTCTCGTTTAAAAGATTACGGGCTGTACTTGTGTGGGGAATAGGAGTTCTAGTGTGGTGGCCATGTTGGAAAGGGGGGTAGATTTCCAACAGGGTGTTATGTATATATTTTTATATTTATATACGTGATAGAATCCAATAAAGTCAGAGTGACAATACTTAGGTAAAGAGACCACATGGTTCTCCAATGTAGTCTAGCAGGATAGAGCAAGTAAGGAGGCGGCATGATAATGTGGGAAGAGATGTAAAGTCTATATGTGATCATGTCACTACATGAATTAGTTTGGTGATACCTATCGATGGCTATGCATAATATGCGGATGTACTCAAATAAAAGCTAGGTACTGTCTCAATTAAGGGCCGGTGTCCCCACAGATATCCATATTTCCTGTGGATCTATAGATATCTCCTTGGTATATCCGGCTGATGGTGCTGGATATGGTGGTGTCACTGATATGTCTTGACCTGAAGAGGGGTGAGAAAAACCTAATTCAAGTCAGAAGGGTAGAGAGGTTCTTCCGCTTATTGGAAGAGGTGCTGGAGGGATATGGCCTCCCTACTTAATACTAGCCAAACGAAAAAGTATCCCACCCTGTTATTGTGTGTTATGTGGGGCACTACTCTCTTTAGGTGGTACACCGTCTGCTTATAGGAGGGGAAGGAAATAATTCCTTTTTGTTATATAACCCTCACATACTCTAGTAGTGTCATGCTTCATTATCGGGTTCACCCTGACGCCTAAAGGTCAGGGTTGGCTCAACCGTATTTCAGGGACCACTTAGAAGAAGTAGGACAGGGGGCTTAAAGATTAAAAATCCTCAGTTAACTCCAGGTATCCCTTTATTAGTGGAGTTATTAGGGATATTAAAAATAAGGGGTAGGGTGGTGAGGATACAATGGTCATATGACCCTAAAGACAACATGTTTCAGCCCTTTAAATGGCCCTAGTGGGTCCTGGGCTTTCTTCAGGGCAATTCAAGTTACCTCCCTGGGATTTATTAAGGTTCTACCTATTTTTAGATGAAGGTGTGCAGAATTCTGCACCAAAAACCGGCCAGGTATATACTTGCCCTCAAACCGGCTCTTCTGTTGTGGTGTCCGACCTTTAAATTAAAACATTTTTTTCTACTGTCACTTCACATGCCCATATCATGCTGCGTGAATAATATCAATAATGAAGTCCTTGTAGGAGACGCTGCGCGCATTCATGCATCATGCATAGTGAATTCATCACTAAGTGATTGCTGGGTGCCTTGTTACCCAAATACACTCAGATTAGTGGTAGTGTTACATTCACACACCCACTCATCTCGTGAATATTAGAAATTTAGGTGTAGGCTTTCTTACACCTCCTGTTTACTGCCATGCACCTTTAAAATCATACACCCAAATTTGGTCCCGCGTATCCCGGCTCTCAAGGACTCTGAAGACTGGGAGCGTGTCTATTTGTGCGTGCCATTGCCAGCATGTGCGGCTCGTTAGCTGCACATGCTGGCAATGACACACACAAATAGACACGCCCCCAGTCTTCAGAGACCCTGAGAGCCGGGATACGTGGGACTAAATAGGTGTTGAAGTGGGGCAGGAGCCTTGATGTAGTAAGTGTAAGGGCCATGACTAAGAGTGCGATCAGCACACTTCTGGATACATGTGTGTATATCCCACGGGCGCATAACTTTGGCAAAACGCTGCTTTTCTTTTTCTCCCCCTTAACTCTGTTACACGCCGCAAGTGTGTGACTATAGGGCTACCCTTGACTCCGCGCACCCTCGTGAAGCAAGAGGGCCACTAAGGAAGGGTGAGTGCCCACAGAATGTAATTTACCTATGACAAAAGCTTTATGAATGAGTGGTGATAACATTTTTTGTTTTTAAATCGACAAGCATTTGGGTGTATGATTTTAATGGTGCATGGCAGTAAACAGGAGGTGTAAGAAAGCCTACACCTACATTTCTAATATTTACAAGATGAGTGGGTGTGTGAATGTAACACTACCACTAATCTGAGTGTATTTGGGGAACAAGGCGCCCAGAGATTACTTAGTGATGAATGCACTATGCATGATGCTTGAATGCACGGAGTCTCCTACATGGACTTCCTTATTGATATTACTCAAGCAGCTTGATATGGGCACGTGAGGTGACAGTCGAAAAAACTGTTTTTATTTACAGGTCGGACACCACAACAGAAGAGCCGGTTTGAGGGCAAGTATATACCTGGCCGGTTATAGGTGCAGAATTCTGCACACCTTCATCTAAACATTGGTAGAACCTTAATAATTCCCAGGGAGGTAACTTGAATTGCCCTGAAGAAAGCTCAGGACACATTAGGGCCATTTAAAGGGCTGAAACATGTTGGCTTTGGGGTCATAGGATCATTGTATCCTCATCACCCTACCCCTTATTTTTAATATTCCCAATAACTTCACTAATAAAGGGATACCTAGAGTTAACTGAGGATTTTTAATCTTTAAACCCCCTGGCCTACTTCTCCTAAGTGCTCTCTGAAATACGGTTGAGCCCATCCTGACCTTTAGGAGTCAGGGTGAAGCCGATGATGAAGCATGATACTACTAGAGTGTGTGAGTGTTATATAACAAAAAGGATTTTTTTCTTTCTCCGCCCCTAAGCGGACGGTGTACCACCTAAAGGGAGTAGTGCCCCACGTAACACACAATAACAGTACTTTTTCATTTGGCTAGTATGGTGGTGTCACAACAGACTGATGGTGTCCAAATTAATTGGATGGGTTCTCAATAATGTGAATGCACGCCTGTGGATACACAGACTATTTTTATGTAGATACACAGACTATTCCTATGGTTGTATACAGTCTCGTAGAGGGTGTAGAAAGAGGGGGCATATACTGTACTACAGGAGTGCATTGGCATGTCAGCTGTGATCAGTTGCATTCGGTCCAGAGTATGTCATCGTTGAGCCCTTGGATATGTGTCTGGAGGCAAAAGAGCCATTGTTGTTCTCTATTGAACAGTGATTCAGTACTCCATCTGTCATTGGCCTCAAGAATTATCCATTTTATGGTTTCTGGTTGCATTAAAAAAAATGGGTCGACATTTTGGTCGTAGCTCTTTTGCGGCGGATTTTACTGCGATGTTCTGTGATCTGGTTTTAATCATCCTTGTGGTCATCCCAATGTAGCGTAGTGTGCAGGGGCAGGTGATGAGGTAAATACAGTTCTTAATGTTACAATTTGTGTGACCTCATTGTTCCCATGGACGTGTTTTCCCAGGTCGATCGCTTTTGTTGCTTGAGTACAGGCACATGCAGTGCATGTCCCTCTTGGGCAATGATCCATGACTGGCAGAAGACCCCACAGTATCGGCTGGGGGTTCCTCATGGGAGGTGGAAGTTGTTTGTGAACTAGGAGGTCTTTTAGGTTGCCTGTGCGTTTTTATGCAAATAGGGGGTCAGTAATGTCTAAAGTCCCTGTTTTGAGAATCGGACAGTGTTTTTAATGATTTTTTAACATGGTTGGAAGATGGTGTGAAGGTAGTGAAACAGGTGAGAGTGTTCATGGTATCCTTCGTTTTTGTTTCCAGTAGGGATAGGCAATGATTATTTCATGCCCTCTTGTACGCTTGGATAACAATCCTTGATGGGTAGTGGTGTGCAGTCAGGTTGGTATTAAACTCCTAAGCCTGTACATCATATTCTTTCAGTGTGTTGCAGTTCCACCGTAAGCGGATAAATTGACCAACCGGAAGATTGTCTCGTAGGGCTTTGGGATGGTGGGTCTCGTAAAGAAGAAGACTGTTCTGGTCCATAGGTTTTTTGTAGTTGGTAGTAGATCGTTTTCCATCTTCTCTGGAGATAAGAAGATCAAGAAATGGTACTGGGAGCTCTGAGACAGTGCTGGTAAATCTTAGAAATGGGTTCAGAATATTTTTCCAGGAACAGACGTCAGCACACTTGGCTGTGTCTCTATGACACATGATTAGGATGTCATCTATATAAATGTTCGCCATGTTATAATGTTAGTCTTAAATGGATTCTTATCTGTAAGGATATGTTCTTCTTCAAAGGCCGCCATGTAGAGCCAGGCCAGGCTCGACGCAAAAGTGCTGCCCATTGTAGTTCCCTGTATCTGATGGTACAATTGTTTCCGCCAGGAGGGTGGCTTCCATCACTTCGATGTTCGCATCTTGGGGTATGCTGGTGTATAGCGCTTCCACATCGAGTGTGACTTGTAGGTCAATCTCATTCTGTGCCGTGAGGTTTTTTAGTAGATTAAGTACAACCGTCATTTCTCTCAAATACGTTGATGTTCGCATCACAACTGGTCTTAGGATGTGGTCACAAAATTTGCTGAGGTTCGAGGAGGGAATCAATCCCAGATACTGATCCAGCGGGTTACTAGCAACGAGCATTCATACACAAAATACTCACTCGGGCCCATACATTCATACTACGCTAGCAATTTTCCGCTGGTGGGTCAGTTGGTACTCTTTATCAAAATCCCTGCTACCACTTACTTTTCCGATTGAAGAGTAATGACTTACCAATGAATCCTTTGCTAATTGGGAAGTTTAAAATGAGTGACGTTCATTACAATTCATAATCCTGAAATAATCACTGAGTCAGGAAGTTTTAAAATGTTTATCTAAAGATTTAGCAGAGTAAAATACAGAACCACATGATACTTAATCACATATCAAGGATGAAGCATAATAATCAATTATCGATCAATGACGGTCCCTTAGGAAAGGAGAAGATAGAGACAGCAGTGCAACTAAGGTTTGCATTTATATTTACCTAATGTGCGAGAACCAAACCCCTTGGCCAAGGAGTTGGATAAGATAGGACCCTGGAAGGATGAAGAGCAAAGACCTCCTCCCGGATCAGGACAGAACCGGTGACCTCCCTATCCACGACGCCTGCGTCGTTCCCCTCTCTGGTACTTCGTTTCTCCTCGATTTCTCCCGTGTCTTCCTTCTAAGCTACTCCGCCGCCCCCACCTCAGGACCTCTCTGGATAGCGGTTCAGTCTGCAATCGATCAGCTTGTACGTCTGGAGCTTCTGCCTCTGCCTTCTAGTCCGTGTGCTGCGCTATTGCTAACTAATTAGCTAATTCTGTATCTGTTATACCCTTCTACGCCCATGTACCTCCCCTAAATGTTGCAGAATTATGGGACCACTAATTCTGATTGGACAGGGACAGGGGGTTGATCCTCACACCATATTGATTTAATTCATTTTTCTTAAAGCCCTTTGTTTTAAAATACCGCCCATCACTTTTAATTCATTTGCTTTATTTCCCACCCGTCTCACGACAAAGTTTATACATTCTTCAGGTACATTGTTGCATATTAGTGGGGACATTCATGGGTACAGCAATATTGGCCATCAGGTCACGGCCTTGGACGACGTCCAGGTTGACTTCATCCTTTTCTCTCTCTGGGCAGCCTTCAGGGAGCATGCGCAGAACCATTGTCACACGAGTTTTCAGTTCACCAACCCCAGGCCCAATTTACGAACTAATAAAAGTCAAAGAAGAAAATATTAAAATCACAAATAAAATGTTTCACTGAATACCCACTCTTTCTACTCTATTCCCATTTATTTATAAATTCTATCCCGCATTAGTAGCGTTAGAATACCACAGTTTAATTGCAACACAAGAGCAAGCTGTAGCACGTGAAAACATGAAGCAGCCATTTTAATGCACACTGCGCAGAAGCAAGAGTTTCCCACCAAGCAAAGAAAGACGTCACACCACGTGATATGGTTGAGACATGCGCAGTGAAGTTCCAGCGTTTTAGCGGCCATTTTTAGAATAGACAAGCGTTACTTGTTAGTTTAAACACATAAGCAAGCTTCCTTGCTACTTATTTTTGTGTGTGCAGTTATTAGTATAAACAATATAAGTTTAATACATTAATACTTTTGAGAAGATTGCATCCGAGCAAGTCTCATTTGTGAGTCCTTGCTCCATCAATCCCCTCTCTGATGGCGATTCTGAGCCATCAATTTCTACCCACAACCAGATGCCAACTTTTAGCATAATATAGTTTCACTTTCATTTTTACACTTTCTATCAGTTTCTTGTATAATTCACTTCTTAAATCTTCAAGTTCGATTTCGTCAAACTTTCTCTTCTTTCCTTTTCCTGTCACATTATACGATTCATTCTTTTTACAACATTTGCACCATATTGTTATTGACAGTACTATTATTGCTATCCCTGCTAAGGGTACTAATATTTGACCTATAAGCCCTATTCCTACATTAGCAAACCAGGTACCAATTGGCCTAATACTATTGGTCAATCTTTCCCATACACTATCAACTTCCAGTGGTTTCAGTTCCTTTTCAAGTTTAGTTATATTCTGTATATACGTTCCAATTTCTGCACTTTTATCAGGTATGTAAGTGCAACAGTGTTTCGTCTTCAATAATTTACAGACTCCGCCCTCTTTTGCCAATATAATATCAAGAGCAAGCCGATTTTGCATAACCATAGATCTAATCGCAACCATTTCCGCATTAATCATTAGAAATCCTCCAGCAGTGTCAGTTGATAAACGATCAACCACTGTAGATAATTTACATATTTTCCTTGAGTTCAGAATTATTCCCACTGAAGGTATCAATGCACCAAATATATCACCTACAATTTCTGAAAAACTAGCTCTTTTCTTACGTGTTAATTCACTAGTATTTTCATTGCTGCCAGTGTTTCTTTTTACGTGGTATATCTTTGGAAATACTATTCCAAAATAACAACTTCCATACCACCGTGCAGGAAGCCTAAAGTAAGCCTTATTCCCACACACATAATAGATTCCAGGAAAAACTGAATCTGTTCTTGAGTCCCCAACCTCCAAGAATTAAGAAATTGTGTTCACATTCACTGGTACCGATGAAAACATTGTTATACTCAGTCTTTAACCTATGTAGACAAATTTTCCCTGTCTTTACAAAATCTAGAGCCATAGCAGCTTGAGCCTTGCCAGGTGTGTAACTACCTTCTTTCTCAGCCCAAGGTGGCAAATGAGCCTTATGCTCAGAAGCTTTCTTTTGGAAATCTTGTCTTCTATTCTCCACTAAATTCAAAAATATCTTTTCTTCTTCATGTAATGAACATGTTAGATTGCTTCTATGTGCATGTGTTACGTCTATTGATTTCATTGTTAAGAAAAATTCTCCCATAAATTGTGCATCTTTACTACTAAGCACTGGATTCATATTCTTTCGAATCGGAACCTCAGAAAATATCACATCTATATTTGAATAATAATACTGAAGTCGCCCTGTTCTATAAAATAAACTAGTCAGTACACTACATGATATGCCATAGGTTAATGGCAAGTGATGATACATTAACCCTTCTGCTACTGATTCAGGTAGTTTCATACAGACATAACAATTACTAACTTCCATGGTATCTACATACTGAAACAATAATTTTGTGAAAACATTCAGACTAGTGTCATTATCTGTTACTTCATGATGAAATTCTGGTTCATCTTCTACCTTTAGTTCTACTCTATTACTTTTCAAGTTATCTTTCCTTTGTTTCGTTGTTAATCTTTTTATCTATTATCATAAGGTAAGGAATTGCTACGATCACAACTAACCATACTGTAAGCATCACTACCAGATTACATATGCATATAGCACAGCATCTTTTACAACCTTTCTGCTTTGGTCTCCCAGTAACTCTATCGTCAGGCATTTTGACAAGGAAGATTGCTCTTCTTATCGTTTTCTTCAAGTTTCTTTATGTTCTCAAGGTGGTTCTATTTCTTTTTCATAAGTCAGTTCTGCACTGGTTCCTTCGTCACCACTTTCACTTGATTCTGAGCTTTCGTAGTCTTCGAGAATAATATAAGTCCAATCAGGACCTTTAAATTTGTTGTTCACAAGTTTCAGTCTTTTGCTTCTTCGTTTTTCACTTTTACCTTCTTGTCCCGTTTGGCTTGTTACTTCGTTTACTTGTTCTGGATCTTCACTTCTGGTTGTTATGTGGTATTTTACTCTTTTAATGACACTTGGCCAATGATCACCTTTTCTTGTTTTCTCTGTTTGCACTTTCTCTTTATTTTCTTCTTCAGAAATTCTTTTATTTTCAGGTTGTGTTACAGTTTCGTTTTCTTCAATTTCAGTTTCTTCTGCTATTTTTTCTTTTTCAGGTCTTATTTGTTTCTCTTCAGCTGCTCCACTGTGAGTCTCTAGTAACTGATCTTGTTCTTGATTTACGTTTTTATGTTCGAGATTCTCGGGATCGTCTTTTTGAATGAATTTTTCTGGATCTAACTGATTCTGATCAGGGCTTATTGCACTTTGTACTTCTGCAGCCTGACCGCGTTCTTCTAAACCTGTCTGTCCCTGCTCAAAATCTGTTGGTTCGTTTTTATTTTGAGCCCAGTTTCCTATCCCTATCTGGTCCTGCTCAGGTTCTTTTATTATCTCTTCTTCTTCTTCCTGAGCTGCTTCTTCTTCACCTATCTGATCTTCTTCAATTTCTTCTAAATTTGCTTGACTTCATGTTCTGTGGTAAACTTCAGGAATTTCCACCATCGGTATCCAGTCCTGACTTGTGCTCGGTTGTTCTTCTTCCGCTTCCCTCGAATCTTGTTCCTGAGATTCTTCAGCTGGGCAACCTTCAGCTTCCTCAGCAATCGATACCTTCTGAGTATTTTCTTCTTCAGGATCTGGTACTCTTTTGGTGTGACTTACATGAATCCAATTAGGAAATCCTGCACACTTTACTGCTGTGTTTGTGACCAGTATGACCTGACAAGGTTCGCCCCACCTAGGTGATAGACACGTTTCTCTGGTGTGATTCTTCACTACCACCCAGTCTCTGGGACTCAGATCATGTTCTTGTTCAGGCTGCCTGGAAACTGCGTCTTCTCCAACCTGGTGAGAGACAGAATGCACTAGGTCAGCCAATCCTTTGCAATAGTCCAGAACCATATCATCAGATATATTCAGCAGTTTATTCGTGGGAACATGTGCTTGTCTCATTGCTCTTCCCATCATTATCTTGTGCGGACTCAATCCGGTATTTCTATCAGGAATGCTTCTGAGTCCCATTAAAACAAGAGGCAATGCATCTGGCCAATCTAATGATGTTGATGCACACATTTTTCCCAGTCTGGATTTTATTGTGCCATTTATTTGTTCAACCACTCCAGAAGCCTCTGGACGATATGCACAGTGCAATTTTTGCTCAATTTGGAATGCTTCACAGATTATCTTAATCACTTCACTGTTAAAATGTTTTCCTCTATCTGATTCCAAAGTTACTGGAAAACCAAATCTCGGAATGAGTTCTCGTAACAACAACTTTGCGACTGTAATACTGTCATTCCTCCTGGTAGGGTAAGCCTCCACCCACTTTGAAAACAGACACACTATGACAAGTACATATTTCAGCCCTCTACATGGTGGTAACTGGATGAAATCAAGTTGTAATCTCATAAATGGACCCTCCGCCTTTCCAATTTTTCCAAACCCAATTATTGTTTTCCTTCCTGGATTATGCATTTGGCAAGTTAAACATCTCTGGCAAAGACTCTCTGCTACCGCCCTAAATCTTGGATTGTATCAATTTTGTCTGAAGAGCCTAATCATTGCATCTCTCCCTACGTGTGTGTCTCCATGATACATCCTGGCCATTTGTGAAAGCAGACAGTCAGGCATGACTGGTCTGCCATCGGCACAAATCCATACATCATCGTCTGCCCTCTGAGAACATCCCACTTTAATCCATGTACTTCTTTAACTCTCATCGGCATCATCTTGCAATCGTTTCACATCATTCCATGTTTCAGGAGGTGCATACAGCATAAGTTGGCAGCTGATTCCCATCCTTTCAACCCTTTTATTAACTGACAGTCTGTTTTTGGCACAATGTTGAGCCACAACATCTGCATATCTGTTGCCGACTACCACCCAGTCATCTCCTGACTGGTGTGCGGCACATTTCACCACAGCCAATTCTTTTGGTGATTGTATTGCCTCCAGTAGTTCTTTTACGAACTGTCCATTTTTAATGGGGGATCCTGAAGAAGTCATGAAATCCCTCTGCATCCATAGTTGACCAAAATCATGCACAACCCCGTAACCATATTGGCTATCTGTAAATATAGTTACTTTTTGATTCCTCCCAATTTTGCAAGCCTTTATCAATGCGATCAATTCAGCTATTTGTGCAGATTTGACTCCCGGTAAATAGGATGCTTCGACTATTCCAGTTAGTTCACACACTGCATATGCTGCAGTTAGTTTTCCATCTTCATTCCTTTGGCATGAACCATCAACAAACAGCTCCCTGTCTGGCTTCCTGAGGGGCAGTTCCTGAATATCAGGACGTGGTTTCGTGCACAACTCTGTGACTTGTAAACAATCATGTTCTTCTTCGTCATCTTTAACCTCTTCATGATATGGGTCTGGTAGTAAGGTAGCTGGATTTACTATTGTGCACCTTACAATGGTCACATTTTCAGCACCCAATATTATTCTTTCATATTTAGTCAGCCGACTAGGAGTAAGATGCTGAGTTCGGGTTCTTGTCAACAAAATCACAACTGCATGTGGAACAAACACTTTTACAGGGTGTCCCATTACAATTGACTCACTTTGTTCAATGCTCAAACAGGTAGCCGCCAGTGCTTTTAAGCAGCCTGGCAATGCGGCTGCCACTGGGTCCAATGTAGCAGAGAAATATGCTATAGGACGTCTGTCTAAACCATGTCTCTGGGTTAAGACTGAAAGTGCACAATTCTCTCTTTCATGGCAGAATAATGCGAATTTTCTTTTATAATCAGGCATGCCTAGGGCAGGTGCTCCACACAAAGCCTTTCTTAATTTTACAAAAGCTCCTACGCTCTCATCATCCCACTCAACTGGGTCATTTGCCTTCTTCTTCGTCATTTGAATTAAGGGCTTTGCTAACAGTGAAAATCCTAGTATCCATTGTCGACAATAACCTACTATTCCCAGGAACATTCTCACTTCGCGTTGAGAGACAGGCATTTGCATTTTCTTTATTAATTTTATTCTTTCAGCTGTTATTCTTCTTTCGCCCCTCTCAATCTGGTGTCCTAGATACTTAACTGCTGTTGTACAGAACTGCAATTTTTGAGGTGAAACTTTATGCCCTTCCTCAGCTAAATGATTTAATAATGCAATGGTGTCAACAACACAGTCCTCTCTGGTGTTAGATGCCACCAGTAAGTCGTCTATATACTGCACTAAGACTGAGCTACCTGCCATCACTAGTTTCTATAGGCACTTTTTCAATATCTGATTGAAGATGGAAGGACTTTCCGTGTACCCCTGAGGAACACGATTCCATACATACACTTTGTTCTCAAATTTAAATGAAAAAAGATACTCGCTATCTGGATGCAAGGGTATCGAAAAGAATGCTTGGCATAAATCAATCACAGTAAACCATCCTGCACTCCAAGGTATCTGGTATAAAATTACGGCAGGATTGGGCATTATAGGACAACAGGGTTCCACGATTTTATTTATTTTGCGCAGGTCTTGAACAATCCTATACTTTCCACTAGGTTTCTTCAAACCCATGATTGGTGAGTTACAAGGGCTACTCATTACCTCTTTTAATATTCCCTGTTTTACCATTCTGTTTATTTCTTCAATGACTCCTGCTTTTACCTCTGCACTCATCTTGTACTGTCTGGTGTTTGGGAAAATTGCACCTTCTTTTACAGTAATCTTAACTGGGTCTATTTTGGCCATAAGTCCTACTTCCTTCCCCGTGAAATCCCATACCATAGAATTGACTGTAGTTTTCAGTTCTTCTGGTAACTCGTCTTTTTTATCAAAGAAAACATCTCATCTACTTCTGTACCTTGCTTTGCAATCATAAATTTATATACATGGTCTTCATCTGGGGTCTGAACTGCCACACCATCCGGCGTGCAGAAAATTGTGCAATTCATTTTGCATAACAAATCCCGGCCCAATAAATTTACTGGACTGAAATCACATACTACAAATTGATGCATTTCTCTAAAGTTTCCGATTTTTACTTCCATTGGTTCGGTAAGAGGTGTTCTATTCTTTTGATTAGCCACCCCCACAACTTGGATAGCTTCTCCAGAGAGGGGAAGGTCTGGGATGTCTGCTGTTCTCACAGTAGACCTGGTAGCACCAGTGTCCAAAAGGAAAGTAATATCATTACCTTTCACATTTCCTTCAACATATGGACCTGACTGATCTACCGGTAAGGATGCGCCAAGGACGCACTCCTTCTCCCCCTCTCCCAGGCACCGTCATTGGCTGTAGGTACAAAAGTCGTCCTGTAAAAGAAATTGTGATGTTACATAATCATTCTTACCACTTCCTCCTTGATATCCGACGTCTGTACCGTGCTTTGCTCTGCTTACATTACCCTGTATAGGTGCAGGTGGCAACTGACTCTGAGGATTTACACCCTGCTGTGAGTCATTCTGCGTCTGTGGATTTAAATTTTGATTTGGGCCATTATTATTCCGAATCTTTTACATTCATCCTTCCAATGCCCCAATTTTCCACACCCGTGACAAGGAAATTTCTTTTTAGCCTCTTCTCTGCTCATTCGTCCTCTCAATTTTCCTCCATTCCCAGTGTCACCATTCGTTCCAGAATCTTTTCCCTGATTATCACTTGGATTATCCAAATTAATTCCCTGTTTCTCAGCCATTTTCACCTGAGCCCACATTACTTTCTCCTGTAGTTTCTTGTGCCTATCCTCGATGTCATCTCCACAATATTTTGCATATTTCAAGATCTCGTCTATTGGCTTCCCCTGCCAACATAACATGTGCTGCTTAATCATCTGACAAATCTCTGGCTTCAGACCGTAAACAAATCGGTAGACAAACTGACTCATGTTTTTATCTCCAATGTCCTCAAATCCACTATACTGCTTGAATACTTGCAATAAACGTTCATAGTAGGCGTGTACCGATTCACTGGCTTCTTGAGTAGTTCTATCTATTTTCACCCAGTCTGTTTCTTTTGGTGGTATTTTCCCTTTCAGGTAAGTTATCACCTGCTGATACTTTTTCATGACATCGCTTGACGGATCTCTAGGATATTCTTCACTGGGCCAATCAACTGTGATTTTGCAATCTGTCCACAAATCGGCAGGTACCACTATGTCGAACAAACCATCCAAATCTTTCAACAATACCTTTGACACCTTCACAAACCTCTCAACCTGCTTGTACCATTCAATTGGCTTTTCCCTCAACTTTGGAAAATCATTCGTAAATGACAAAATATCCTGTCTGCTCCATGGGACATGTACATATCCCCCTCCTGGAACTTCTCGCATCGGGTACATTTGATCTCCTTTCCCTGTTTCCTTCATTAAATATTCAGAAGTTGTTCTACTGTATCGTGCTTCTTCCTTTTTCTTTGTCCATCTAACCTTCCATTTATCTAGTTCTCCCCATTTCTGCAAGACTGTCATTAATTCCTTTACTTGTAATTTTCTTCCAGAGGCATTCATGTTTTCCAAATCTTTATCTGAAAAATCTGCTCTAGAGGGTTTTTGTAATACTTTTGACTTCCCTATTTCGATTCCCATCTGTTAAGCTAAATCTGATAATTTCTCATGAAATATTTTTACATTTCTTGTGATGCTTCTGCATACGAACAATAATTCTTCTTCATTGTAAGTATTTAGGCGATCTACCCCTACATTTCCTGCTATCATTTCTTCTAATTCTACTTTTAATTTATAAATGTCCATGATCTTTGGGGGTGAACTCTGTTTGTCTGATCCTTGTGCCCACCTTTCTAAATCTTCAGGTGTAACTACTGTGGCACTTTTCATTCCTGCTGAGGTTGCTATGTTTACATCTCTTGAGCAACCAGGTGTAGCTCTTCTGGGGGTACTATTTACAGAATCTCGAATGGGCAAGTCCATTAATGAAATCATAGACTCGCAATCACTAAAGTGATCCTCAACCATTACTACTGCTTCAGGTTTAGGAACATTCACAGGTGTAGGCATAACTAAAGGTTTGGGATAAGTTACTTCGTCACCATACAAGGGAACCACTGGACCAATTGTTACAGGTATGGTCAATGAATCAGGATGAATACTCAACTGTGTTACTTTCTGAATTAATTCTGCTCTGTTTTTTATCTATTGCTTCCTTTTCTTTATCGTGAAGTACTCTACTAACTGGTGAATCATGCAATACTTGTGGTACCAAGGGTGTCCTTAACAGGGGTGCACTTGGGGTGCATCCACTTGTCCCTTCCTGATATGGTGGTGGATTCTTTAATATATCTTCCATAAATTCATCTTCGGAATCTCCAAATCTAGTTAAGTGTTTTGTCTTTTCTGTGCATTTACTCCCTAATGATTCTTCTGCCATTAATATTGGATATAGACCTTCTGTAAGCATCGCTCTTCTCCACTGTTTCATCTGTCCGACCCTTGACTCATTTTGGTATCTGGGAAAAAATCCCAGATAACCCCTATTACTCCTGGATCGGTCACGCTCAAATGCCTCGGTTTCCCACTCTTCTAAGGCTTCGTATTGAGTTAACCTTGGTCTGGGTTCTAAGTCATTCATTCTTAATCTCAAATTTTGAAGAATTCTCCCATTGAAAGTACCATTCTCGGGAAATGCTAGTATTCCATCATTTTTGGTATATTCTATCCAATTTTCTATCCATACACAAGTATGATAACCTCTCTCCATCATCATGAATGAAGCGGGTGTTTTAGCCGGTTGAATGATAATTCTTTCCCTAGTTTTGATTGGTTTATCCTTTTTAAAATAATTCTTAATCTTTTGTAGAACTGACATTTTCCTCTTCTCTCCTTACATTTTGGGCAAATTCCGGTGTACAAAATTATATTCTACAAAGCATAGGAATCTCCTATCCGGACGAACTCCTATTAAAGTCGGATCACGTTTTAACATACAATCTCCACTATCCACTAGGATGTCAGCTTCTATGGTAACAACCAATCAGATTCCAGCTAACACTGGTCTCTGAACCAATCCTAGCGCGGCCTTTTAGTGACGTCTCTTCTGCCAACCCCTCCTTTACAATCTGCGTTTCTCTCTCCCTCGCTGTTTCAACCAATCCCAGTGCGGTACCTGTGACGTCAGTACTACTCCTGACTACTGACCCCTCCTTTACAAGAGTCTTTCTACGCCCGCGGTTTCAACCAATCCCAGCGAGGCGTTTTGTGACGTCAGCTTCCTCTCCGGTAGCTGACCTTCCCTTTACAAAATCGTACGAAAAACTTTATTTTCTCTACGCTTCTTATTAAAATTCAGTAACAACATAAAACATTCGCTATCGTGACAGTTTCTCTAAACTTGAAAAGGATAGTTTCTCTCACACTTAGTAAAACCTTTCTGTTTACTATACATATACTACGAGTAAAACCCTTCCGTTTACTCTTCACACAAGTTTCAGAAATACCTGCTACTTTTTCAATGTTACCCTTTCTAGGTGATATAACATCACATTTTCACTAGCATATTCCTTGGCTGTCACTCACACGCATAGAGTCCCTAACAAGTACTGATAGCCCTACTTAACTTTTCAGTACTATTTCTGCCTGACAGATAACCTCACTGCAGTATGTCTTCCACTTACCATCCGCTATTCTTTCCCCGGGGATTCTGAACAACATAAAACAAACTTTAAAAACACACGGATGTTAGTTCATAGAAGTACCATTCTCATTACCCAATTAACAAAGCACAACCATCCTCTGATAACCAGAAAACTGATCCAGCGGGTTACTAGCAATGAGCATTCATACACAAAATACTCACTTGGGCCCATACATTCATACTACGCTAGCAATTTTCCGCTGGTGGGTCAGTTGGTACTCTTTATCAAAATCCCTGCTACCACTTACTTTTCCGATTGAAGAGTAATGACTTACCAATGAATCCTTTGCTAATTGGGAAGTTTAAAATGAGTGACGTTCATTACAATTCATAATCCTGAAATAATCACTGAGTCAGGAAGTTTTAAAATGTTTATATAAAGATTTAGCAGAGTAAAATACAGAACCACATGATACTTAATCACATATCAAGGATGAAGCATAATAATCAATTATCGATCAATGACGGTCCCTTAGGAAAGGAGAAGATAGAGACAGCAGTGCAACTAAGGTTTGCATTTATATTTACCTAATGTGCGAGAACGAAACCCCTTGGCCAAGGAGTTGGATAAGATAGGACCCTGGAAGGATGAAGAGCAAAGACCTCCTCCCGGATCAGGACAGGACCGGTGACCTCTCTATCCACGACGCCTGCGTCGTTCCCCTCTCTGGTACTTCGTTTCTCCTCGATTTCTCCCGTGTCTTCCTTCTAAGGTAGTCCGCCGCCCCCACCTCAGGACCTCTCTGGATAGCAGTTCAGTCTGCAATCGATCAGCTTGTACGTCTGGAGCTTCTGCCTCTGCCTCCTAGTCCGTGTGCTGCGCTATTGCTAACTAATTAGCTAATTCTATATCTGTTATACCCTTCTACGCCCATGTACCTCCCCTAAATGTTGCAGAATTATGGGACCACTAATTCTGATTGGACAGGGACAGGGGGTTGATCCTCACACCATATTGATTTAATTCATTTTTCTTAAAGCCCTTTGTTTTAAAATACCGCCCATCACTTTTAATACATTTGCTTTATTTCCCACCCGTCTCACGACAAAGTTTATACATTCTTCAGGTACATTGTTGCATATTAGTGGGGACATTCATGGGTACAGCAATATTGGCCAATAGGTCACGGCCTTGGACGACGTCCAGGTTGACTTCATCCTTTTCTCTCTCTGGGCAGCCTTCAGGGAGCATGCGCAGAACCATTGTCACACGAGTTTTCAGTTCACCAACCCCAGGCCCAATTTATGAACTAATAAAAGTCAAAGAAGAAAATATTAAAATCACAAATAAAATGTTTCACTGAATACCCACTCTTTCTACTCTATTCCCATTTATTTATAAATTATATCCCGCATTAGTAGCGTTAGAATACCTCAGTTTAATTGCAACACGAGAGCAAGCTGTAGCACGTGAAAACATGAAGCAGCCATTTTAAAGCACACTGCGCAGAAGCAAGAGTTTCCCACCAAGCAAAGAAAGACGTCACACCACGTGCTATGGTTGAGACATGCGCAGTGAAGTTCCCGCGTTTTAGCGGCCATTTTTAGAATAGACAAGCGTTACTTGTTAGTTTAAACACATAAGCAAGCTTCCTTGCTACTTATTTTTGTGTGTGCAGTTATTAGTATAAACAATACAAGTTTAATACATTAATACTTTTGAGAAGATTGCATCCGAGCAAGTCTCATTTGTGAGTCCTTGCTCCATCAATACACTCGGTCTCCCAGGTAGTGGATGTATCCCTTTGGGAATCTTGGGTAGCGTGCAGAAGTATGGAATCTTGGTTTTGAGTTTACCAGGAAATCTGCCTCGTTTCTTTTTAAAATCCAGCCTTCTGTCTCTGCTGAACTAACCAGGTGAGTAATCATGGTTGTTAACTTGGTAGTTGGGTCAATATCAATTGGAGGGTAATATTCGTTGTTTGAGAGTTGATGCTCACATTCTTCATCATAAATTACGATGTCTTGGAGCACGATTGCCCCTCCCTTTTCTGCTAGTTTGACTACAACAGATTTGTCCTCCATTATGGTTCGGATGATGTTCCTCCCCTGTTTGGATAGGCTGTTAAAAGGTTCCTGTGGGATCAAACTGCCCACATCCTTGAGTACCGCTTTTTCAAAAGTAGTGACTTCACTTGGAGTCAGTGCTGTGGTTGTTGTAAATCTGGAGGAGTTCCACAGGCCAGAGTCCTCTGGGTCCCTGGTGGATTTATCTTGAAAAAACACCTGTAGACATATTTTCCAGAAGAATAGCTGTAGTTTCCTGCACTGAAACAATAATTTGTTGATCTTTCAATCTAGCCACATCTTCCACCACTCCAGCTCTAGGAACACTTGCCTGTTCCACTACAAGAAGGCTGTTGAAACTGAGCAAATGCCGCCTTTGAACCTGGAGAACAATCCTTGAATACAATGAAAGCTCTGAAGTTTGCTAGATTAAACAAATGATTAGCCAACGTCTTATACCAAATGTAAGCCTTACGAACAGCAGTGTAAGGCCCCAACCTCTGATCTACTCTATCAACACCGCCCATGTGCTTATTGTAGTCTAAAATGCACACAGGTTTGAGCACTTCAGCAACCTGACCCCAAACAGCCACAGGTGAAGTGCTTTCATCATGGTTGTCAGCATGTGGACAACTCTCATGTTAGCAGATTTCACAGCTAAATGTTCACCACTTTGCAAGGCACTGCACTGTCCCCTTTTTACATACATGCTCTTAAGGGTATCCTTTACAGGTAGAGCAGATTGTGCCACAAGCAACAATGTCCACTTTGAACAATTTCCTGAACAATTGCACATTAGTATAGAAGTTACCTCCGGATAAATGGTGACCTTTGTTAAAAAGTCCTCTATCAAGTTCCCAGAAAATCTTCTCACTAACTTCAAAAGTGGACAGACAACTAGAGGGGTCATTATGTAGCCTCTACCAGTATACACCTTGAAATTAAAGACATATCTAGTACTACTCTCAGACAGCATATACATCCTAATTCCATAATGTGCCCTCTTGCTAGAGATGTACTGTCAAAAAAACAAACTGCCTTTGAACAGGACCAAAAACTCATCCACAGCTATTTCATTCCCTGGAATATAGATCTCTGAAAATTGATCTACGAAGTGGTCAAGGACATGCCGAATCTTAAAAAGACGGTCACAATCAGGGTGTTCTTGTGGCAATGTTGAGGTATTATCAACAAAATGCAGCTTTCGAAGCATAAGCAAATACCTATCACGACTCATGGTTGCAGGAAATATAGCTGTTAATGTCAAGGGACTAGCAGACCAATATGAAGATAGCGACGGCTTCCTAATCAGGCCCATCAAAAACGTTAAACCCAAGAGCTTCTTCAGCTCATCTAGATTTGTGGGAGTCCACTGGCTAGTTCTAGAGTGGGGCTTAATTATGTTGTCCCTCAAATACTGTTCGGCATACAAATTAGTCTGGTCAAAAATCTCATCCAAAAATACATAGTCCATAAACAACTGAAAAATGTATACGTAAAATATTTTCAGTATTCACGCTACACCCTGCGACATCAGTAAAGGCAGTCAACGCATGCTGCAACATGTTTGGGGCAACCCAGAATTCAGCACTTCCAATGGGAAGCCTTTCAGCCCCAGGCAGCAGTCCAGATGCCTCTTGCTGCAGTATTGGCATACCAGTGTCCTCCTCTAAAATAGTGGCTTCATTATCAGATGATTCCTCTGGGACAGAAAACAGAAAACTCACTGCCAGAATCATGCACTTCCTCCTCTGCCTCAGATGCAGATTCAGTATCATAATCATAATCATGGTCAGAGGAAGATTTGAAAAGCATACCAACAACTTGCTGAGCGGTAGTCCTGCAGTAGCTATAATCCTTACTAATAAAGGGGTCTATTACGATGGCGCCGGACCGGCGGTGGACATCCGCCCGCGATCGCAACCAAGAATACCGCCAGTCAAATTAGGATGGCGGTGGTGACCGCGGCGGAGGAAAATTCCGACTGCCGCTTTTCCGCCGGTTGCCATCCGCACTCCTGCCTGGCGGACGGAGCAGGACCAGGATAATGGTGGCGGTGCAGAGCAGGCTCCGCCGGCAGGATTATGATGCCGGCGGTAGCCAGCCTTTCCTCAGCGGTCAGGCCGCCATGGAAAGGCATGCGGAGATTGTCTTCCGGGGGCCCGTTGCGGTCCCCAATCTGTTGGGGTGGGGGGTGCACTGGGGGGTACCCATGGTCCACCCCCTACACTTCCCTGTACCAGGTGGCAGTCACTGTGCAGTGCCTGCCACGCAGTGCAGGGAAATGCAGGACATGCTCCTTTCGGCATCGCGGCGGTGCTGCGGGCAGCAGCAACCGCCGCAATGTTAAGGCCCGCGATCAGACCGCCGCGGTCGGATTTCGAACGCGGGTCATCGTAATTCGACCGCGGTGATGTCGCGATCCATGCGGGCGGTCTTTTCCCGCTACCATGGCGGTCGGGGAGGTTTTTCGACCGTCATCATAATGACCCCCAAAGTAACTTGACAAATAAGTCAACAATAACCAGCACTGTGCAGAATAAGTAATAAAGAAAGTGTGGCTTTATCAAAAAGAAAGTAAAACTACTGGTAATCTGGAGGGAAAAGTCAATTAATACAAAGCACACAAAGACCTACATACATCAAAACCACTCACTTGAAAGAGACAACAAGACACACCAGCAACTATTCACAAGACAACCCAATATACATCCTGCACAAATCCAAATATAATTTCACATGCAATAAAACAGAAACTAAATATGCTGCTATTATTACACCATTTAGAAAAAACACATTCATGCAGGGAAAGTATACTCATTTAGAGTAAACAGTACAAAAACCTTTTTCTTACCAAACACATGCAACTACACAAACTGCAGACCTACCAGTGCCGAAACTACAAGCAGGAGTAACAGCAAAGGAAATCAAAAGCTTTGAACTAGAATAAAAAGGAGAAATAAAACATTACAATCACAAATGCAAATGATGACAAGAAATAAAACAGCCTACATTATAAAACGCTATGTCTGCCCATCACCACCCAGAAGTCAGTCGACACACACTGTCGGCAAAATCCCCAGTTCAAACACTCTGCCAACAAAGTGCCAGTCCACATACACCTCCAGTCGACACACACCGCTAGGGAAGCACCACCCCACACACACCGCCAGGCAAGTGCTAATCCACTCAAACCACCAGACAAGCGCCAGTCCACACACACCGCCAGCCAAGCGCCAGTCCATAGGGGAGATTTTTTTCCCCATACCATTGTTGTATTTCCTGCACCATATATTGTGGCCTTACTGGAAAGTTAAATATGACAATTAGGAGTTAGCAAATGTGTCCATGTTTTCCCATGTTTTAGAGGTCAAAGCACATATACTGGAGACTCTACAGAGCCCCAGTGAATTGAAAAACAAGCAGCATCAGTCCACAAAAAATGGGGATGACCATGCAAAAAGAAGCCCTTCCTCATCGATAGATAGATAGATAGATATTGTATTGTATTGTATATAGTATTTATTAAGCGCAACAAACACCCCACGGGTACCCTGGCGCTGCAATACGTAAACACAGACCAATGTTAATCAGGAGGGCGAAAGTTAGTTTAGACAGTACTCAGGGAACAGGATCAAGGATCAAGATAGATAGATAGATAGATAGATAGATAGAGCCTTTAAAGTGCACAACAGCATGGAGCTTCTCTAGTTTAGCCTGTCTGAGAAATACATGAGCGTATTCAGCTACTTAAGATACTATTTAAGATACTGGCATAGGGATTTTACCACTATGAAAGCCCTGACTATGCTAGGCAAAAACTATAAGCTGGATGGAAGCACAAGGCAAAAGAGGTGACTGTGAAAGGGTTCAAGGGGAACGTTTATGGCAATACTTGAGCTGCTTTTTCAAAATGAGATTCTAAAAACCACAGCTGCTATAGCAGCTCAATTTCATAATTGTTAGCACTGCTGAGTAGCTCTTGGGGAATTGCATTTAATGCCCGAAACCATATCACATTTGTTTTGCATTTGTTCTTAATGTTTGCGCAGGTGGCTTAGTAATTATGCACATATTCTCGTGTGTGCTGATAATACCTTTTACAGTCTTGTGTATTTTTTCTCCTGCATATATTTACAGTTAGTGCTCTAAAATGGCAAGGCTTTTTCTTATGTCATCATAAGCCGGGAAAATATATCTGTTGGTCTTGAAAAAATGTATGCACATTTGGAAAGATAATGTTTTTGGATCACAAACAGTGGTTTTCGGCAGGAAGATTGGGGGGGGGGGACGTTCAGATGCCACCATGGCATATAATATTGAAGTATATGATAGGACAAATAGGGCAGATGAAAGGGGCAGTGAAAAAGGGAGACAAATGCATATTGGTAGGGGGGAGGGGGCGAGTTTCAGTTTTTCCAACAATCACCCAGGCATATAATGTTGAAATATATTACACGACAAGTAGGGCAGATGAAAGGGGCTGAAGGGGCAGTCAAAAAGGAGATGAATGCACAGTGGTAGTGGTGCTAAGTGAAAGAAAACACAATATTTTGTAAAATAATCAATACTTTTGAAGACTTCCAAAGCAGAGAGGGAGAGAGTGTGTGCGTTTTTATCTGTGTTTATGTAAGAATTCCTGGTGAAATCCGGTAGACACACCTCACCATACCCGACTGAAAGCACCTGTACCAAACTATTTACCAAAAAATACATTTATTTCTACCCCCTCCTCCCCCCCACACAACCACCCACCTCGATGCCAAAGGAAAATAATCATATTCCAATAACTGTTCCTAGGGTCTGGAAAGCAGCCCTCAAAGTATAAAACAATTATTTTTAAAGCCAATAGGTCTGACTTATTTATAGTATATGCATGCATGCTTATGTAGATAATACATACAGTGCCTCTACTACAGAGAGAACATATGTTCAGTTATGCAGACACAGACAGCACACATACATTTAGATATGTGCCCAATTACAACATCTATACAAGGACCTATATCCAAAATGATAACATGGTGGCAGTTACCCTTTCACACAGAAAATACACATATGACCTCACTGGGAGGTGTTGAGGAAAACCGATGTGATACTTCAATCGGAATTACCAATACCATAATGTATACAGTCAATACCGGGTGCGTTATTACAACACAATTACAGTTTTTGATGCATAAAACTAGGAATTACCTCAGAAATAAATGTTTAGGACCATTGTTCACTGATCTTCACTGCTTTGCCTATAGTTTCCAAAGTTGTAGGTTCTTAAGTGGGTCGCATAATCATTTTTGGTTCCAGTTTTCACTTGAATCGGGATGTATGAGATACTTACAATGAGGGCTAAAGTCAGTCAGCCAGAAACTATCAAGCAGTATAGCATTCACCTTAATAAAATTATAATGACCAATATTACGCTTAACTGTAGTAGTAGTAATGTTTTTCGTAGTGACAGTTTTTTATTGGTTTTCATTAAAGTTTGAGAGTATGACTGTATGAGGTGGTCAATGGTTTTATGGGATCATGTGTGGAAGAACGTGTTGGTAAATGCCTGCTGTGTTTGTGGTGCATGTGTGCTTTTTTACATTCGTGCTTTGTTAGTTGGTGGTGGTGAGTGAAGTAAAAGAAAATAAATTAAGGATTAAGGTTTTTTTCCCTCGTGAATAAAACACAATGAAAGGAATGCAAACACAAAATGCAGTCGAAGTTCAGCAAAATAATTCTTTACATTATCGAGCTTTAGTTTTGTAGGTTCAATACTGAACTTGTTAATGTGGCAAATATGCACTTAGGCCCAAACAGATGAGATAGAAGCTAAGGGCCAGATTCATGAAGGAAAATATAGGGGCCTATTACCAACAGCGTGCGTTAATTAACGCAAACCACAGTTAGCGTAGTTTTTTTTATCGCTGGATTCGTTTGCGGAGATAACGCGTTATTAGCAACGTTTTATCTCCAATGCGAAACAAATCCAGCGATAGCGGCGATTCCCAGCATTAGCGCGAGAATTCCTTGCGATAAATTCCCATCGCTAAGGAAAAACTCGCTAATAGGCAGGTGGGGACTTAACCGTAGAATCCACCTCCCATAGACTATAATGGCTAAGTCAGGTTTCTAGCAGGTGTTAAAATCCAGCGCTAATCGGGGTTAACGCACATTTTTTATCGCTTCGCGGGCCTTGCTAATAGTGTGAAGTTGTGTTTGCGACTGTCTGCGTGTATTTTTAGTGAGGAACGCCCACTTTGCATGTCATTAGCGATAAATATCGCTGACATGCAAAGCGGTAAAAAAACGGGCGCTAATGCCCGAAAACTGTCGCTAACCGCTGTTAGAGACAGTTTGCTGATATGGCGATAAAAATATCGCCGCTTTAGCGGCAAAAAGTGCCGCTAAAGCGGCGATAGTGCCCTTGTTAATATGCCCCATACTCACCTGAATATTTACTATTATACCTAGGAATAACTCCAGTTTTTTTCTATTCACCATTTCTGGGTGGATATTTACACCTAAGTACAAACTTACATGTTTCCATCCCCTCTAATGAGGGAGTGGAACCTCTTAGGATGGCATTTACAACTGTCAAGTTGCTACAAGTAACTTTGAGACCATATTTTCCTTTCTGTCTAGTTAGCGTACCTGAACGCCACCGAGGCAGAGACATCCTACACGGAGATGGAGAACTCCCTATGGAAAGTTTAAGTTTATTTTTTTGTAAAAAATAAAGAAAAATATTTTAATGTATAATATAAATGTAAATTAATGTAAAAGACTTATTAGCATCCTAGAAATAATAAATACACTTTTGCTGCAAATTAAATGTATATGAAGCAATACAATAATTTAAATATATTACTTAAAATTATACATGTTAATTCTTACACGATAATTTAAAAACAACTCACCTTCACTAACTTTTCTATTTTTATTTAATATTTAGTATACTTGGATAAAATATATATTACATATTTAATTATTTTAAATAATGTAAAAGTTTTTACATTAAAAAATGTTTAACAGTTTAATTCATTTTTTTAAATAAATTTATTATTGAATAAAAAAGAATAATTATACATAACTTTGCATACATATGCGTGCGCACACACACACACACACACACACACACACACACACACACACACACTAGATGTTGAACTAATTTAATATTAGTTCCTGTGGGGTGTTATTTAATTACATGTTTGGGCTGAAGCACCTTTACATCTGTTTTGACAGTTTTAGGGCTGTTGTACCTTTAGTCCTGTACTTTGTGAACTATGACTGTCTTACGCAGTTGTGAGTGTGCTTGTGTTATCACATCCCTCCCGAAGCTCTCCTTAAATTTCCCCAAACCCCTCCCATTTAGTAGTAGGTATTCCCTATTTTTCAGCCAATTCCCCTTGTTCCTCCCACATTTACTACTAAAATATATTCCTATATGGGCGGAGATCCTCTCCAGCTTAAAGTAGATTTTCTCTCAGAAAACATAGGAGCTGCTAAGGTTTCCAGCCAAAGGTTTTTGAATTGCATTTTGTAATACCTGAGTAATAGTACTGTAGTATTACTATACATACTACAAAATGCAATTTGCAATCTGGTCCTAATTATTTTAATTTCTGACCCCTACGTCAATGCTGTCAAAAATTGTACTACCTGAGGTGTTCTTCACTTGTATAATTAAACCTGCACAGTATTAGAGGTTTGTTATTTTCCCCTACTTTTGTATCATCTTTAATGGCCATTCCAATTTCCCAACAAATCTTGACTAGATTGTAACTTGCTGTCTGTTTAGGCTGAATTGCAATTACAACTCCAGTGCTAATTGCGATCTTGGCTGTTTGGCTGCACAATATTCACCAGGTCAAATCTACACAAATCTTCTGTTTGCAGAGGGGTGAATAGTGCTAGGGTTCACACCAAAAAGAGGTCAGGACCCAATATTGCAGTTGTCACGTGCCTCCAAAGTGGCTACACCCAAGATCCACGAGTTATGGTGAATTGATTTAGGCCGGGAGAGAGGTCTGTGTCTGATGATCAGTAGTATTCTCTCGGATAATAATTCCCAAAATCCAAAGTGCTTTTTAAAGCATAGTATGCTGTTTTAATTATTGTTCCTAGGTTATGCTGCACTAGGAATCCATGATTGCGATTTATGATTGGCAGACTCAATCTCAACAAGCATAAAACACGTGACAATTGAAGGATCCTATTAATAGCTTAATTAGCCCACCACGGACCAGTAGCACGTCAAAAATGTAATATGATCTTGCCGACTTTGGATCTCTAATACTCTGCTTTACTTTTGCTATTTCCACATACTACATGACTACTACAAGACATTTTAGTATATGTAGTACCCTGAATTGTAATTTAACCTCTTTAACTGTTTAGGATTTTTCCTCCCAAATTTGTTGTAAAAAAAACAATGTTCTGCAGTGAATACCTATACCCTAATGCAATTTGTTGGGGGCTCCTTCAGGTTATGATCTTGCTGTATAAAATGAGGAGATTTTCAAGTATTGTAATGTCTTCAATTTATGATGAAGGTATATGTGTCTCTCTCCCCATCTCCCAACGCTACCGGGACATGATGGATTTTGTATCTACCTCTAAACAGAAGCTACTCTCTGTTCCCAAATGTGGGTGTGTTTATGGCTAATTATCAAATTTTATCCAAAAGTTTGTTTAACATGTTGATTAGAACACTGTTTTAGGTCAATATTACCAATGTCCTATTCTTGGGAATTTTGTTATGACTTGTATTCTGATGTTTATTACAATTTTTAATTAGCTCCCTTTTCCCTTTTCTTTATTCCTTTTGCTTTTTCTGTTCACTACTGTTTTTTAAAAAAAAACTCTGCTCCTTGGTGTCTTTATTTGATTAATTTTCTTCCCATTCACTCTTTTTACTCACATGATTATGAATCAATGGTCTCTTGATTATGTCTCTGTTTCACATAAACACCATGCCTTTACTGTAAATGTCAGCATTGAAAAAGCCCTCGGCCTGCGGGCCAATCAGGCTAAACACATGTCGGCTGTTCTCTTTTTAATTGTACTGTTGGAACAAAAATTAAAACGGCATACTATGCTTTAAAAAGCACATTGGATTTTGGGAATTATCATCCGAGGGATTACTAGTGATCATCAGGCACAGACCTCTCTCCCGGCCTAAATCGACTACACAAATCTTGTAGGCAAACAAAGTAACATCTAGTTTTGCACACCTTCTAAAGAGGAAAGATACACTATGGCCCTCATTACAATTTGAGCTAGCTCAAGCTGAGATGGGAAATACCTCCTATTCAAGGTTTTCAGAAGTAAAATGACACAACAAATGCAAAATCCGCGTTCAACACTCTAAATTTCACATGTTGTGTTTTTGGGAGCCTTTTCTCCCCCGATAAATTTGAGCAGGTTTGACCTGCTGGAATCGATCAGGGAAAAACTGCAAGGTTGAAATACTTCTCACACAGCTCATATTTCTAATGCTCTTGTATTCAATTAGTGTGTTCTCATATTCCAATAGTTAAATCTCGAAATAGTGTCTTTATTACTCATCCAGGAACATACCACAACCTCCCATATTGGAATTAACAAGGTGTCCAATTACCAGCGGGGCACTAAGAACGGAGTCCTAAGATTTTTAATTTGTAGTATAGTAATCAGTCTCTCTCCATTCCTAATTGTACCTTGTTCCCTTTCCTTCACTGCAGGCTTCAACATTCAGATGCCCAAATAGATATATTTGACCTCATCATGCATCCCAAATGCATGACATACCACTTGAGATGTCCTGCTTCATTGCCCACACCAGTGATTGTTTTTCCTTAAGAATTCTTTTTTTATTTGCTAGTTTATTCTTTAACCCTGTTGTTGGAAACAAGAAGTCCTGGAACCCTTTCCTAGAGAACACATCCCTTAAAAGGTCAATAGTCTTTCTTGAACTAGGCTCAGACACAAATCTCACCTCCAGCCATACTATAATAATCTATAAGGGCAAAGGTGAAACAATTTTGCAAAGAAAGAACATGAAAAGATCTCACCATGTCACTTCATAACTTAACCCAAAGCTTAGTAGGGAATTCTATAGTATGTAGTGGTGGTGTGCTAATTTTAAATCTCAAACCACACACTCCTAAATCACTTCGTTAATGTCCCGATCATAGCACAGTATAAACTCTCTTTTTCATTATTGTCCTTCTTAAATGACCTTTATGCACACTCTTGATCAGTTTACACAAATCCCAAAGGGTGCCACAAACCTGTCACACCATATCAGAATTCCATCCTTCACTAAAAGTTCATAATTTAAACAAATGGCTGCAGACTAAAGTGCATGTTCCTTTCTCTTGGCCAACCATCCTGAACCTATTTGACCACTTCCTTCCATCTCTATTGACAGCCAATTCATCAGCATCAGAACTTCTCCACTCTCCAAAAACAAGGCAGTAACTCTGCAGAGTACTAGTGTATAGATTTCCTCAGTACTCTTGAAGAAAATCTATCACCGCTTCACTTCTAGACTTTTGTGTAGTTACAACTCCCAGCCCATATTTGCTGGCATTAGCAGTAACAATGCTTGGCGTACTAGGGTTGTATGGCTTGAGGGCTTTGGAATTTGTCATCTGAAGCTTAACCCAATTATATGTTGACTGACATTGTTAATTCAAAAAAAATGCAACTCATTTCTTTACAAAGTTAGATAAACATCCCATTTGTGTATCATAATCTGCTGTAAACTTAGAATAGAATTTTCAAAGACCAAAGGACTTACTTTCATCTATGCATTTAGGTAGAGCACACTCAATAACTACGTTCACCAAAACAAAATGAGGTTTGACCCTATTTTTAGATTTTATACGCCCCAGAAATTCAAACTTTCTTTTCAAAAATTCACATTTTTCCTTCTTCACCACCACTCCATGTTACAGAGTAAGTACTTGTTTAGAAACAAGTCAAGCTCCTGAAGCTCTATGGTGAAGACTAAAACATCCCTCCTGGAAGACAATGACTCCCTTCCTTCCTCCCAATAATTGGAACATAATCCTTTGAAAGACTGAAGTTCCCAATGCTAAACCAAATGACAATGCTTTCAGTCCAATTCTAGCTCTACTTGCTTGTATACAGTCACTAACTCAATTTTAGAAAACCACTCCGCTCTGTTCATCACTCTTAATAGTTTTTTGATCTTAGGGAGAGGATGTTCATTAACCCAAGTCTCTCTGTTGAGACAATAGAGGTTGACAGAGATTCCCATTTCACTATTATGCTTTTGTACCACCATCAGGGAGACAGCCACGGGGTTGACTCTACAGGTTCAAAAATACCCTGTTTACATAATGTAATTAATTGTTTTACCAAGACCATTCTCAAACTAAATTGAACCTCGCCCCACATCTTGTGCTTTACAGGAATGGCGTTGTCTCTCATTTTGATATGATGTTTAAGTCTCTTGATTTTACCAAGCTCATCCGAAAATATTCCAGGAAACCTAAGTGTTAGTTCATCAGTGACAGATCATTCTTTACTAACCAATAGCTGTTCTCTAGCACCAGATCTCAATATCATCTCATATAGGCCCTGATGAAACCATCCTAGAATGTTGAGGCTTTTGACTGCTACATACATTTTATCCTGACCTTTACATCCCTTAAATTCCAGTATGTCTTCAAAAAACCCGGGTAAATATATCCTCCTCCCCTCATACAAGACATGATTTCCATCAGGAGGAAGTACATTTCTTTGACAGACATTCTGTCAAACAAGTCCTTTGTGATCATGGTGATCCTGGCTCCTGAATTCACTATCAGATTTAAACAATTATTGCCCACCAATACCTCAATGTATGGATCAACACATTCTAGTGGATGCCTTGTAGTGATACCCCTTTACGTAACAACCAGAACAATGTCTTGAAAATCATCTTCTCAACAGATATTATGGTGTTTGCAAAAATGCTGTCACTCGTCCCGTACTCCTTATGGCCAGTACCTATATTCTGTTGGACAATCCCTCCTGCTTCACATTGCAGTTCATTAAGTTCTTTAACTGAAACTTTCGATGTTTTGATACTTTTAGTCATTTTGATAACATTCTCACGTGCATGGTTTCCCATTTTCAGACGTTTCTGATGAGTTCGGCCTCATCTGTTGTAACAGTCAGCAATAAATTGCTCTTTGACCAATTGGTCAGTAACATTTTCAAACTGGCGTCCTGGAATCATTCGGTGTAATGCAGTGCCTAATTAATCCAGACATTCCCCATGCCTCTGTATTCTTTTGAAAAATGTGTGATGTAAAACCACTAAACTATGATGTACATCAAATCTTTCCTCAGGTTTTTTAACCCCCTCTTTATATTCACCTAAGTTCTCACCATTTTGGAATAAAAAGTCTAAAAGGTGTTTGATAAATTTCCCTCCCTTCAAAACTCAAAGAATGTAATAATAATAATGTTTTCTTTTAGGTCTAAAAATGATGATCCAATTGCCCAAAGATACATCTGAAAGGCATCATACCACTGTCTCCATGAAATTGGTGGCTCTCCTGGAACTTCTAAAAATGATGGTGGTGGGTTTACAGACTTCATAGTATAAAATGAGGCAACAAAAGAGAAATATAAATAATACTAGGGGTCTTTTTCAACAGTAAGCTCACAAATGATGTAGTATATGTACTACAGAAAACAAGAAGAGAACAGGAAAATAAAATAATATACAACCAAAGAGTTTGTTACAAAATAGGGTGCTGCGAGTCAATGATGTACTGTTACGATGTTTTGATACACAGTCGGGAAAAATCCTGAAATGATGGTTACATAGATGTAAACATCAACAGAGAAGTGTTATAAATCAGAGTTTAAGAGAATAAAATTATCCTTCAAGTGACACACTTTTAATACAAGTCTTACTTGATAGGTGTCTTTGGCCTCTGAAGAGTAAATAGGGTCTCAATTTTTATTATATCCTTACCTATTCATCAACACCTTTAGTAAATTATACAGAAAAGAAACCTGACAAATCAAATCTAACAGCATTTGTAAAGCACGACACTGTCACCCCTAGGGGTATCTGGGCACTGTATCTCCATCGAGGAGCCAGGTCTTGAGTCTCTTTCTGAAGTCTGCCAGCAAGGAGGCTGTATGGAGCTGGAGGGGATGGTCATTCCAGGTCTTGGCAGCGATGTAGGAGAAGGAGCGGCCACCGCTCCGGCTGCGGTGGGTGTGTGCGAGGGCAAGTGAAGAGGAGCGCAGGTGTCTAGTGGGTTAATGGAGGTTCAGTCAGTGGTTGAGGTAGGCGGGTCCTAGGTAGTGGAGGGCTTTGAAGGCGTATGTGAGGATCTGGAACTGGCATCTCTTCTGAATGGGGAGCCAGTGGAGGTCTCTCAGGTGAGGGTGATGTGGGTTCGTTTGGGGAGTCCAGGATAAGTCTGCCTACCATGTTTGTATGGTTTGGAGTTTTCTGAGGACCTGGGTGGAAATGCTGGTGTAGAGGGCATTGCCTTAGTCGAAGTGGCTGGTGACGAGGGCCTAAGTGACAGATAGTGCCTCAAACAACCTCCTCAGAATACCCAACTGTCTACCAGCCACTTTGAGCAATTCTCTCACATCCCAATATTTACTGATATCAAACACACACCCATTTTAATTCTAATATATTAAACAATTAAGCAGTCTCCCTCTAGTACATTCATTATTGAAACAATCTTCAAGCACTGTGAAAAAGCTTACGAGGTGAAAACCCTACACAAATGGCTTATGTTGGTGGAAGGTGATTAGAGAAATTAGCACATTATTTTGGAATGACACTCTATTAAGCTATCTAATCAATAATTTTACCTTATTGTGTCAATACAATTGTCTGTATTTTTAAGAATTAAGCTATAATTTGATGAAAACTGTATACTAAGTGGTCAATGGGAGTAACAAATGTCTATTTGCAAAGTGCCTGAAATCACTGTTATGAATGCTTGATCACAAAGATAAGGTCATACAGCGATTTTGATTCTGAAAAATGTTGTTTTTACATTAGTTTATTGCTTTCAAATAAACATAAAATGAATGGGTAAAATAGAAAGAGGTCATGGTACGATACTGCGTAGTCAGGAGAGAAAAAAAGTAGTAGACCATTTTACATTTCACTATTACAGTAGATGTTATTAAGCATTACCTATTAGATAACTACCCTTCTCCGATATTCAGTCATAAGACGTCATCTGGCAAATGGTTACAGAATGATCCTAAGTACCTGAGTTATGATGGAAAACAACATCAGCAGAGCATTAGCTAGGGCGGACATCAACCATGGATAATGATATGAAGGTATTATCATATAGCAGTGACATTAATTGTTATGTTATTGAACTGTGGTTAGTGAATAGGTTTTTAGTGGACTCTAAATGCCTCAGGGTCTAGACGAAGGTAGCATAAGTTCTGCATACATCTAAAGTTGTTCATTACAGTAGATGAGGGAGTACAGATATTGTTTATACTTTGGAGACCTCCCTCTTCACCAGCAACACGTCACAAATCTCTTGGCTAGCTAAAGCACTAGAGGAGTGATTTTCTTATAGGGAATGGAGAGCTCTTCACTCATTCCAAGAGTGCGACCCTAAGGTCCAATGGTAATTCAGAAACAACCATGACAGACAAAGTGGACCTCAATGTGCACCAGTATGCCTGTGGTGCACTGCCTCCAGTGCACCACATCTAGCACAATTTGATTCCTCTCTAGGACCACATTTCTATGAGGCCGTAGGGGTATAATGGGCCCTTTGAGGAATTTGTAGTGAATATGTAGTAGACTGCTTGAGGAGAACATGCCTGTTTGAGTGCTGCAAAACATCCACATCTCCTCTGGGATGTCTATGCCTATTCCTTCCCCCATCTAATCCTCGCAGTATGGCCTGTTATGGATATTTCCTCTTGTGCTCAGCAATATAGATTAGATGTTTGGTAGTAGTTGCAGTTAAATGCTTCTCTAATATGTGAAAGGGGTTAGACTCCGAGGGAAAGGCAGCAATAGCCACCTTGCATGATGCCTGAGATGGTAGAAAAGGATATGTTCATGGAGGTGCAAAGAGAATCTTCCTTTAAATTTGAATGAATAATGAAGCACCTATTTTTATATGACTCCCCCCCCCCAGTTCAGCAGACGTCGACTGTTTAGCTGGGAGATCACCTTTGTTCCATGCATTACAGGTAACAGCACATGATGGCAGTAGAGCAGGCAGGGGAATAAATTATATCTAATCCTTCCCTTCTACACAGCCTATCCCAGGCCCTCACTTGGAGATGTTAGGGTTGCCTGAGTGGGTGTGCCTGGACCACATGGTCCATGGCTGCCCAAGAGGATAGTCAGGAGTACCTGGAGCCTGGAAGAATGGCCCAGGTGCTTGCCAAAACAGGAAGAACTAGGGGTGCAGGAATCCTGCACCTGAAACTCCCTCGGTCAGGAGAAGGCTGAACCTGAGGGGGAGGCCCCTGAGCCTACAATGGAGGATGTTGCCTCCCTGGGAAGGGCGTAGAGGGGAGGATGTTGCCTCCCTTGGAAACCAACCTGATCTGGCCAACTGGCAGCATGTAGGGGGTCCTACCAGGGAGGAATTCTGCAAGGCTCAGATGGAGTGCTCCACTCTTAAGGGCCTAAGGCAGCAGGCCGAGGCCCAGGCATCTGGTGATACAAAAGGGGATGATGGACGGAACGTTTGAGCCAATCAAACACTCACCCCCAGTCAACTGATCTGGGTTTAATCCATCATCATTCTTTAGCTCACTCCACCACCCCAGTTCAGACATGGCCATATGCAAATCAGTCTGACCCTGTGCCTCATGGGAACAGTCCAGCCCGAACTGCCAAGCCATGTCTTCCCTGGACCGGAAACAAGCATCCTAGGACCGGTTTCTGGCATTCCAGCCGTCATCAGCCAGGCTTGCTTGAATCCAGTGGCAAAGTGAGCAAGGGACCCACGTCTGGGCATACCCCCGCCAACTTGGGGCGAACAAAGCGATACAAAAGGGGTGATGGACGGAACGTTTGAGCCAATCAAACACTCACCCCCAGTCAACTGATCTGGGTTTAATCCATCATCATTCTTTAGCTCACTCCACCACCCCAGTTCAGACATGGCCATATGCAAATCAGTCTGACCCTGTGCCTCATGGGAACAGTCCAGCCCGAACTGCCAAGCCATGTCTTCCCTGGACCGGAAACAAGCATCCTAGGACCGGTTTCTGGCATTCCAGCCGTCATCAGCCAGGCTTGCTTGAATCCAGTGGCAAAGTGAGCAAGGGACCCACGTCTGGGCATACCCCGCCAACTTGGGGCGAACAAAGCGATACAAAAGGGGATGATGGACGGAACGTTTGAGCCAATCAAACACTCACCCCCAGTCAACTGATCTGGGTTTAATCCATCATCATTCTTTAGCTCACTCCACCACCCCAGTTCAGACATGGCCATATGCAAATCAGTCTGACCCTGTGCCTCATGGGAACAGTCCAGCCCGAACTGCCAAGCCATGTCTTCCCTGGACCGGAAACAAGCATCCTAGGACCGGTTTCTGGCATTCCAGCCGTCATCAGCCAGGCTTGCTTGAATCCAGTGGCAAAGTGAGCAAGGGACCCACGTCTGGGCATACCCCGCCAACTTGGGGCGAACAAAGCGATACAAAAGGGGATGATGGACGGAACGTTTGAGCCAATCAAACACTCACCCCCAGTCAACTGATCTGGGTTTAATCCATCATCATTCTTTAGCTCACTCCACCACCCCAGTTCAGACATGGCCATATGCAAATCAGTCTGACCCTGTGCCTCATGGGAACAGTCCAGCCCGAACTGCCAAGCCATGTCTTCCCTGGACCGGAAACAAGCATCCTAGGACCGGTTTCTGGCATTCCAGCCGTCATCAGCCAGGCTTGCTTGAATCCAGTGGCAAAGTGAGCAAGGGACCCACGTCTGGGCATACCCCCGCCAACTTGGGGCGAACAAAGTGATACAAAAGGGGATGATGGACGGAACGTTTGAGCCAATCAAACACTCACCCCCAGTCAACTGATCTGGGTTTAATCCATCATCATTCTTTAGCTCACTCCACCACCCCAGTTCAGACATGGCCATATGCAAATCAGTCTGACCTCTGGTGATCACCTGATCTACTGGGAGAATGGTCTCTTGTGTAACAAGCCTAAGGTTCCTGAGCCTGGGGCAACACGTATTGGTAGACCCCAGTGCTACCGGGCATTCCTACTAGAACTGGCTCATGATGCACCCCTGGCATGTCATTTGGGGTGGGACAAGAGCTTTGACAGGCTTGTCACACAATTTAAATGGCCTCAAATGAGGATGGCCTCAGATGCTTTCTGCAGATCCTGTCCTACCTGTCAGGCCAGTGGCAAGTCAGGAGGGAAGCGAAGGCTCCTCTGCAACCATTTCCTGTCATTGGCACCCCCTTTGAAAGGCTGGGCATTGACATTGTTGGGCCTCTGGACCCCAAGACAGTCATGGGCAACAGGTTCATCCTTGCCTTGGTGGACCATGCCATCCAGGTAACCCTCTGAGAATGGTAACTGCCACCACAGAGTAAGGACTTGCAGTGAACTCCGCTCCATCAGCGGAGTTTGCAGAGTTTTGCCAACTCCGCACTCCGCTGGGAACGCAGAGTTATGCAAAAAACTCAGACTCTGTCACGTAGCGTACTTTGCCCCCACTGCCCACCCCTAATTATCACCACCAAAGTATTAGCAGCTCACTTATGGTTTCATTCCTCTCAATAGCCTTTGACACAACTTGTAATAAGTTGTCGCAGCCAATGTTTGGCTCCACTCACACATATGCTGACACAACTGTGGCAATACAAGGATGTCAATATATCGATTTACACTCAGAAGATATACATAAATGAGTCCGTTATTGATAATCGCGACAGATAGAGTTTCCATCCCGTTTACTCTGTCGCTGTATCGATAACAGCTGCTTGAACTGTAAATCTATTTGTGTGAATGACGACCGAGCAGTGGTGGAATTGCAGTGTGATTCACTTGTCCATGAGATGATGGGTCGAGGGGGTAGAAACCACTTACATGAAGTGGAGGGGTGCGCCTCGGGGCCAGGGTTTAATCCATAGGCATCTCTGCTCTGCCTCTGGAGGATCTGACTGGGCAAAGAAGTTAATTGTTAACGGTACCTGCTTCCTCCTCCCAGGATGCCATCAGCATCGAAGACAGTCTAGTAGGGCCTGCTGGTGCCTCACAGACGTGTCGGTATTACGCATCGTCACTTCCATTTCCGGGCAGCCCTTCAACCCCCAACTCCCGGATTCCCGGTGCTGAGGAAGGGAGTGATGGCCGAGCTCAATGTATGGAGCGGCAACCCCACCCCTGAAGGGCAGGGGGGTGTCTGAATATGGTAAGGACAGAGGGGGGGTCATACTGCACCTTGAGATACCACATTCACCAAGCCATTAGAAGAGATTCTACTCTTTAAACACCCACCCCCTGACATTCTGTTTGCCTCACTCCCTCGCAGAATGTAAACTGCCATTTTAGGATATATGCAGCCCCATGCTTAAAGGAGACTGCGTCATATGTACCACCCCCAGGAGTTGTGTACCTCTCTCCTGCTTTATGACACTACATACCTCAACACTTTAAGTACGACTCTTTCTTTTCTAGGGCAGAGCGGAACTCAGCAGATTTCCACTGAGTTTTTATGCAACTCCGCAGATTTCCGCGCAGTGGAACTCCGCAAACTCCGCCCACTCCTGCCACAGAGGCCAGGGCACTGATGGCCATGTGGCCTTCACCAAGGAGGCAGTGTAAGACCGTGGTACCAACTTCATCTCAGCTTACATGAAGACCATGTGGAAGGAGTATGGGGTAACCTACATGTTCCCCGCTCCTTACCATCCTCAAATCAATGGGCTTGATGAGAGATTCAGCAAGACCCTCAAAAGCATGATCATGGGCTGTCAGAGCCCTTGAGGTGGAAGTGGGGCACTCCTCTTGCATAACTGTTGTTTGCATACTGGGAGGTGCCTCAGAAGGGGGTTGCCTTCAGCCTTTTTTGAGCTCCTGCATGGGCCCTCAGTGCGAGGACCTCTCAGTCAAGTCAAGAAGGGGTGAGAGCAAGCTACCAGGAAGGCTCCCCAAGATGTGGTCACCTACATTCTGGCACTCCGGACCCAAATGAAGCGCTTCAGAAAGCAAGCTAAGGCGAATCTAGAAGCCAGCCAAGAGGTCATGAAACAATGGTATGACCGGAAGGCCACTCTGGTTGAGTATCAGCCTGGCCAAAAAGTAAGGGTGATGAAGCCTGTGGAGCCCAGGGCCTTACAAGACCATTGGCCTGGGCCTTATTAAATAAAAGAGCGCAAGAGTTAGGTCACCTACATGATGGACCTCAAGATTCCCAGGAACCCTTTAAGGGTTTGCACATCAATTGCCTCAAACCCCACTTTGATATGTCTGAGTTAACTATGCTCATGGTCACAGATGATGAAGTGGAGGGGGAAAGTGAACCATTCCCCACTCTCTTTTCTTTCAAGGAGCAGGATGGGCCAGTGGAGGGTGCCAGCCTCTCTCCAACACTGACACTAGAACAACAGAGAGACAGCTGCCAGTTGTTGTGGCAGTTTCCCTCTTTATTCTCCCTTACCCCAGGACTCACTACATGGTGTACCCATGATATTGATACTTGAGACAGCACACTGGTAAAGAGTAAAATCTCCTGGTTGTCTCATAAGGTGAGCGCCATCATTAAGGAATAGGTCACCAAAATGCTGGAGTTGGACTAGTCTAGTGGTGTTGGTCCCTAAAGCTGCCCATCCAGGTGCCAAATCCAAACTTAGGTTCTGTGTGGATTACTGGGGGCTCAATGTGGTCACCAAGACTGGTGCACACCCCATCCCTAGAGATGATGAGCTCATAGATAGGTTAGAAGATGCCAAGTTCCTCAGCACGTTTGACTTAACATCTGGGTACTGGCAGAATGACTTGACCGAGAGAACTAAAGAGAGGACTTCGTTCTCTATCCCAGAAGGGTACCTCCAGTTCGGGGTAATGCCCTTTGGGTTGAAGAATGCCCCTCCCACCTTCATGAAGTTGGTCAACCAGGTTTTGGCTGGATTGGAGAACTTCAGTTCCGCCTATCTAGGCGTCATTGCAGACTTCAGTTCTAGCTGGAAGGGCCATTTGGGCCACCTTGGAGAAGTGCTTTAGGCTCTGCAGAGGGCAGGCCTGACTATCAAGGCCAATAAGTGCCAGATAGTGCCAGATAGGGCAGCGTTCAGTGGTCTACTTGCATCACTGAGAGTGAGGAGGCAAGGTGCAGCCCCTCCAGGCCAAGATTAAAACCATTGTGACTCAGGAACCCCCAAGACTCAGGCAGAAGTGAGAGGCTTTTTAGGACTTACTGGTTATTACAGGAAAATTGTCAAGGGGTAGGGCAATTATTGTTGCACCGTTGACAGAACTGACTTCTAAGAATCAGCCACGTCAGATGATCTGGACAGAGGCGTGCTAGAATGCTTTTCACACCCTGAAAGAGGCCATGTGCACAGTACCCGTGCTGCTCAAGGCCCCTAACTTCTCCCAAGAATTCACTGTATTGACAGATGCCTCAGAGCATAGCACAGGGGCCATGCTCTCACAACTAAATGGAGAGGGTGTGGATCAACCTGCAGCCTGCATCAGTAGGAGGTTACGTCCCCGGGAACAGAGGTGGAGTCCAATAGAGAGGGAATCCTTTGCAGTGGTCTTGGCACTGAAGAAGCTGAGATACTACCTATTTGGTGCTCACATCTGGGTTCAGCCATACCACAGACCCTCAGATGAGGGGTGAGAATTTCAAACTGCTACCTACAGGAAATTGATTTTATGGTGGAGCACTGTCCGGGAACAGACCAAACCAATGTTGTTAACCTCTACAGGTTCTTCCGCCTTAGTGAAGAGAACTCTCAAAGGGTTGGGCAGTTCTCTTCACTTGCAGCTGGAGGGGACACGTGTTAGACCTGGCATCCTAGGTGTGGTTCCCCCTAAGTGTTTGCCTTTAGACCTCCTGTTTAGCTGACTTTGTGTTGTCTGGCCTTAGGACTCTGCACACTTTACCACTGCTAATCAGTGCCAAAGTGCTTGTGCTCTTTCCTTAAAACATGTTAGTTTGGCTTATACCCAGTTGACATATTAAATTCACTTATAAGTCCCTAGTAAAGTGGCACTACCTGTGCCCAGGGCCTGTAAATTAAATGCTACTAGTGGGCCTGCAATAATAAGTGAGAAATGCCCTCAAAGGAAATGTTTATGCAAATGTTTGTTTTTTTAGAAAAATTCAACATGTCGAGTCATGACCTCAATAATGCTATTCACAATTATTCAAAAAATCAATCCAAAAAGGAAATATAATTCAATGGCAGGTGATGTAATTTGATATTTTGTATTCAAAAAGATTTAATAAAAATACGTATACAAAAGGGTACACAAAAGATCAATCTCAAAAACATATTGACAACGGTTATAGATGTACTTTACATATCTTAAGAAACCACACTTCAATGTGTTAGCCATCCAAATCCTATACAAAATTTGAAACTTTCTCACAAATTAGAACTAAGTTGCAAATAGCACATATGACAATTCATTTAAAGGAGATTGGACACTACGTCGACGTTTCAGTCTCTGTAGCTGCAAGTCAGTGAGACCATCTTCAGGACTGTAGGTCTTTCAAGAGGATGGTAAAAGACTCCTCGTATAAAATATTCAAAAGGTATTGTAACAGACAAAATGTATACAAATTGTGAATACCTTCAATTTCACCAAAGAGAAAAAGTTATAACGCCTGCCATGCTAGAGAATGCTAAATATAGCGTGGATATAGAAGACCAAAGTCCCCAGAAAAAGATTCTTATTTGCTGAAAAGATGCTGAGATTTACAAATTAGATTTTCTGGAGAGAAGAAGAAACATTTATAGTAAAGAAGAGAGTCTCCCACCACCTACTGGTCACAAAGTGATGCTTATTAGTAATCATGCATAGATAGAGGTTGCTCACTTAGTTGTCCCAAAACTGGGCAGTAGAATTATAGGGAATTACTTCAATAGCAATGACCGGTATGTTGTACTATAAAGGAAAAAGGGGAGGGGAGACAAATTATCAGAACATGACTATATATTATATTATCAAAGCATGGCTAAGAATCACTAGGTTATCAGAGCATGGCAGTAGATAACCTGTATATTTTTAGTTTGTACTTACACGACAAATCATAAAGTCAAAAGTAGGTGTAGAATAACTGCCACAGGGACAAAGTTGTTTTTGATATTAACAAATGTACATCTCTTCTAAAAAAAGACAAATTATATTAATTGATGGTATATGTTGTATATGTTGATGTTCTGTACCAACGAGGAAAGAATGAATTGTTTAAAAGAATATTAGGGTAAGGAAGTCGTAATTATATGAATGTATAATTTTTACCCAAGAAGATACTCTTCTAAAAAAATCTGTATTACTAATAATAGTGCAATCTCTCTGTAGTTAGAAAAACAGGTAGAGATAAAGGATTATTATCATGTTTTTACTCGCTCACGGAGCCAGCGTTGACTTACAATCATGGCATAGCTGTCAAGAAAATATATCATATTTGTAATCCTCTCAGTTCCGTATCTCAACAGTATATAAGTATTCCTGAGGGGAACTTAGATATATATCCTGCGGATTATATTCGGTAACAGGCGGTCAGATTTAATTTAGACACCGCCATGAAGATGGTCACGGCATTCGAAATGAATCTGACGAGGCCGCGGAAACCTGGAAGTGTTGCTTCTTACCGTTGAGAACGTCTAGAGTGATGACCCAGATCCGCCATCTTATGAGGAATTTTTACTTAGCAAACCATGCATCGTGAAGAATGTTATGGCGTTCACAGTACATCCCGCAAAGCCGCGAAAAAAACGTAAGTGTGGCTACTTCACGTCTATAAAATCGAGAATGATAACAATGGGCAGCCACCATTATGCGAGATATTACTAAAACGGCCATGCATCGTAATGAACAACATGGCAGGAGATTATTTCAATAGTGAAAAAAATAATCCTTATACACCATTCTAGGGAGAAAAAAAATCTCTATCTGTATATATCTCTCAATATACATATTCATAATGTAGAATGAATCGAATATCTATCTAGACAAACTAACATAATGTTCGTAATTAATATTGTTTATTTTGCAGTTATTTTGAAAATAGTTTACAAAAGAGAAAGAACATAAGAATTAGTAGAAAGGAAAGATATAAACCCCTACAATGTGGGAGGTTTGAGAAACCAAATGTAGAGCATATATATGGAAGACATAAAAAATCATTTATTTGTTATAACTCATTTGAATATTATATCTTCATATTAGCCCCAAAAGTGCAAGGAAAAGGAAGGCAAATTAGCTACATTTTAAACAGCAGGTAACATTGGATATAGAGCTTTTTATTACAATGATGGAATTGTACAAAAAAATACAGATTTTCTGCAGCCAAAACTTTTAAAATTGCATATATATTTAAAAAGGTTTTCTAATAAAAGGTCAAGTCAACGAAACAGACATTATGATCATGTTCACTGATTATAAGACAACTTAGAAGTTATCCTGATGCAAATGTCCATATTTCAGGAAATAAGACCTGTAAATATTTTTATATATACAGGATATCTAATTGTGTTATAGATATTACAGTAAAGAAAGTACTTGCCGTTCCACAGAGATATTTAGGCCTTTACTGACACTATCAGCTTTCTGTATCCATTTATTCTCTTTGATTGTCAAAACACGATCTACGTTTGAATATCTAATTGTTTGTTTGGCAACATCAATAACCCACCATTTGATTTCTTTTTCAGTGTGTTTAAGTCGTGTATAGTGTTCCACCATAGGTGCATGATCTACTCGACATCTAATCCTAGATTGGTGTTGGAGTGTACGCTTTCTTATGGGGTGGGTCGTTTTGCCTATATATGGGAGCCCGCAAGGACATTCAGTGCAATAGCTAACATTGCACATATTGCAATTTGAGATTTGTTTTAAAAAGAACTGTTGATCATTAATCACAAAATTCTTTTTTATTGTCTTCTCGTGTTGCATGCTACACATTTGTTGAATACTAGGTGGAGTGGGTTCAATATATGCCCAAACAAACTTATCCCTGAGATTAGTACCTCTTTTAAAGGCAAATAAAGTTAGTTTTTTTTTAAACTGGATCCCTCAAAAGTAGATTCCAATTTTTGCATACAATTTTTCAAAATTTATTTGATAAAGTGCCAAATGTAGAAACACAAATCAAATGTGATTGTTCGGGTCTTTTATTGATATCCAAAAGAGCCTCCCTTTCATTGTACCATGCTCTTTTTAAAGATCTCTGTAGGATTTTGGATGGATACCCACAAGCTTTTAGTTCTTCTTTAAGCTTTTTTGCCTCAAAGAAATAGTAATCTTTTTGGATCAATTTTTTCTAAGGCAAAGAAATTGCCCAAAAGGCAGGTTATCTTTCAATGACAGTGGATGGTGGCTGTCAAATTTCAATAATGTATTTCTTGCTGTCGGCTTGGTATATAATTTGGTATACAGCTTGTTATCTTCTGTCTTTATCATAATGTCTAGGAAAATTCTTATTGTAGTTATTATAGTCAATGCTGAATTTCAAATATGGGTTCAGTCCATTGATCCATTCATGGAAATTCAATAGACTCTCCTCATTTCCTTTCCAAATTAAAAACACATCATCAATGTACCTCATCCATTTTCCAATATATGTTCTATATGGATTATTGACACTTTCTATATGTTTTAATTCAAAATTAGCAACATAGATATTAGCTATATCTGGTGCAAAAATTGCCTCCATTGCTAAGCCTTTCATTTGTTCGTAGAATTGATTTTCGAAGAGGAAAAAGTGTTTATTTAGAGCTATTTAAATGCATTCCAGAATAAAGGATGTAGGGACCTGATGAGGACGTGTTCTGGTTTCTAAGAGTATTTCAAGTATCTGTAGAGCTTCTGTTTGTGGTATATTTGTACATAAACTCTCGATATCCATAGTTACGAGAATTTCTTCGAGAGGATCAAATGGGTGGTTTTGTATGGATTTAATCACTGCTGTAGCATCTCTAATGAAGCTCAGGTGATTAATGGTAATGGTCTAATGAAGAATTCTGAATACTGGGCTAGAGGTTTCAAAATTAAGTTGAACCCTGAAATGATCAGGCACCCAGGTGGGTTTTCAGGATTTTTGTGTATCCTTGGTAATATATATATATATTGCCAGTACTGTTGGACTAGTATTGTTTAAAAATGCGGCTTATTTTTCAATTAACCATCCCTCATCATGACCTTTTGCACTTAGATTGAAAATGGATTTACTCAGTTAGTTTGCAGGATTATAAGGGAGTTTCCTATCATTTTCAGACACTGCAAGTTGTTTTAAAATTTCCTCATTGTATGATGATTTGTCCATAAGAACAATACCGCAGCCCTTATCTGCTGGTTTGAAAACCACGTTTTTAAGGGATTGCAGATGTTGAAGAGATGTATATTCATCTTTACAAAGATTGTATTTATTGAGATGAAAATTTGCTGAACAGATTCTCTGTTTCAATCATCACCGCATTTTCAAATGTTATGATTTCTTTCGCGATCATGTGGTTAGATGTAATGAATGTCGAATTCTTATGTAGACCTGTTGAGTCCTGTATAGATATAGTTTCATGTCTGGAAAAGAAATCTTTCAAATATATTGACTTAAAAAAACAATGAAGTTCAATTTTAGTTTGAAATAAATAGTTTCTGTATGTAGGTATGAATGATAGTCCAGATGTAAGTACAGAAGTTTCGGTTGCAGTTAAAGTGTGTGATGACAGATTAAAGATTGTTAAAATTCGGACATTCTTTACCATTCGCAATACTGGTTCCTCGTCTGTCTGAAAGCCGGGAAGATTGGTTCCGGTACCACCATCTCCTCCCCCTTGTTTTCTCCTGCATGGGACTTGACCTCTGTTTGTCTGTCCTAAAAAAGGATGGGGTATGGATGCTTGATTGTTATAATCATTAGAATGGGAACTACTTGAGTCTTGTTCGCTAACTGTATCCAAGCATGTATCTGAAAAGGTTATTCTTTTACATGGTTGGTCATTAGGTACATGGGTTTGACAGAAAGCCTTTCTAAAATATTGTTCCACTCTTTGTTGTACCTTTTTATATCTTTTTGAAGTTTGTCAGTCTTTTTGTTGATATTATTCTGTTCAAACTCCTTGATAGTAGCTGATATTTTGTCTAAAAGTATTTTAGAGTTGATTATGGTTGTATCATTGGTAATCTTTTTCTCTAAGTCATCAATTTCTTTTAGTAGAAACTTAATATGTTTTAGGGCTGTTTCGATGCTCAGGGCCATTCAGGTCCTGGAGCATTTATTGGCTTAAAAACTAAAGCCTATTTTAAAATCATAATCTTCTGTAAATATAATTGGAATGTTTTTAACTTTAAGACCTACAGGTATAATATTTGCACTTAAGCAGTCAGTGAAGAATTTAGCATTATGTTCTGTTCTAATTCACTTCTTTTTTAATCTTTCAAGATGAGCTTGATCATTTTCGAATGGCTGATGTGTAGCCAGGCCTTTTGTACCAAGTAATGATGGGTCACTTGCTATTATAAGAAAATAGTCATCAGTATAAGAATGGGTTTTGGCTTCCGACATTTAAACAGGGGTAAAGATAAGTAATATATCAAAAGCAAAGAAATCGAACAAAGACAGAGACAAACCACTTTATATAATGGCCCTAACAGATACTTGTCTACGCTTAACATATAAAGAGAAAGGGTCAACCCAATATTCCCTTGTGGGCTTGGGTAAACAATTAAATAATAAATGTGAAATGCCCACAAAGGAAATGTTTATACAAATATTTGTATTTTTAGAAAAATTCAATATGTCAAGTTATGACCTCAAAAATGCAATTCACAATTATTCAAAAAAATCTATCCAAAAAGGAAATACAACTAGTGAACCTGCAGCAATGATTGTGCCACCCTCTTAACTAGCATCTTGAACATGTCTCAGGCCTGCAATTGTAGCCTGTGTGTGTGCAGTTTTAAACTATATATATATATGTGAAAGTGAACACGCACCAAACTTCAAAAAGCTGCTTCTGTATTCAATTTGTAGCGTGCTGAAAAAGGGTATCACTCCCTGATCAAAGAGTGTGTATAAATTAAAATGCTGCGTTCCCTGTTAGGAAAGTGTTGGAACAAGCCACGGAACGTTGTAGGAGGAAACCTAGACAAGAATTACTTATGAACACTCAGGCCAAACACAAGACAAAAGGATGGTTGTGATTTCAAAATATTCTACAATGAGTTCTCAGTTTCGAAAGTCAATTTTACAGCATTGGCCAATTCTCACTACAGAACCTGATTTCAAAGGCATTTTTGCGGAGACTCCGATTTTTGCCTTTCAAATGGGAAAAAACATAAAAGAAATTTTAACACAAACTGATCTTGATACTGAGAAACCCACCTATAATGGAACGATTCCTTGCTATATTGTAGCCACTGCAACAGCATCATCAAAGGAACATGGATTTCGTATCACATGAAAGGAACTAAAATAGATCTTAAAGTTTCTGCAAACTATGACACGAAAAATGTCATATATATGCTGAAATGCCCGTGTCGGCTAGTATATGTTGGTAAAACAGGAAGATTAAAACCAGGTTGAATGAGCATAAAAGTAGCATTCGAACAAAAAATGTGAAGTCCGTAATAGCAAGTCATTTTTTAGAACATAGTCACAACATCTGTCAATTGAAATTCTTAATACTGGAGATTGTGGAGAAGGAGGAAGGGAAGGACAAAAATAAATGCCTGTTGAAAAGGGGGAACTTCTGGATCAAGCACTTAGACGCTTTGAGACCTAATGGCCTTAATGACAAGATGGAAGTTTTATGTTATTTATAGCATTTGGGGTGATTTGCAGCAGTCTATTACTAGGAAACTGTAAACCATGGTCTCCATTTTGACATGTTTATTTGTTCATGTGTACCTTTTGATTAATTTCAGATTCATCGTGCCATCACAATGTTTATTAATGTGCAAAATGGGTGAACATTTGTGTTCAACAGCACAGTTGCAGCATATTCGTAACATGTGGTCTAATACATTTTATGCCATCTTTTAAATTGCCTTTAGGAACGCAGTCTTTATATTGGACTGACAATAACATTGGGTGTATACACAGGTGAAATGCTATCACGCATGAGCTCACATTCATAACCTGGTGTATCGTTTCACAACCTTCTCCAAGATGGTTCCCGTAATGCATGATTATTTGTTAGGAGAATATGGCCGCCTCTCCGGGTTTAGTAGTCCTACTTTAATTTTCAGCACGCTATAAACACACGCATATTTGAATCAGAGAAAACAGCATTGTTAGGTGAAAACTGGTGGCGGATTAAACACGAAGATCGAAGTAAGTTTGTATTTGGTGAAAAAATACATGTGGATGTGAGTTGCGGGTGAAAGCTTGGACACTACATGTTTGTGGATACCAGCAGTTTATATGCATGTCACGATGTTCTCCAGAACACCTACCATAAGCCGTTAATCACTCATTAACACTTTGGCGAGTTCAGTTATTGATGAAGCAATCTGCTTGCAGCCGACCGTGTCACACGCTATGGCGTTTTTCGAATTTAAACCGCATGACTGTCAGAATTGTTTTTTTTTTATCAAAGCGCATGAATATTGGGGATGTGGCATGAACCTCACTTGGGAAGCACAACATTTAAACTATGCATGACATCAACGGATGAGCTTGGTACATCCGATAGGTCAGGTTTATGTTTTAGACCTGGCAATCATTACGTTAGTGGTTTACGAATGTATCTCGCACTAAAGGCAGTATAATGATCTATTTCAGGCTGCATTTCAATGCAGTATGTGTATGTATGTATTTATTTCATTTGTGGCATGAACACAGGCAACATGGTTTATTATTGAGTTTTTGCACTTTATGATTGTAGGTGAATTTGAGGAAATACAAGAGCTTCACACTATGACATGACGCATGCTGTCCCGTTTCACTATTCTAGCAGTCACTGCACCTGGTGGTGTGGGTAGACTATTTAAGTTTGAGAGAATGGTTTTCTCATGGAATATTGTGCATTTTTACAGAACTGATATCCCCTGACGAAGGGCCCCAGCCCGAAATGCATTGGGATGGAAGAATGTAATTGATTTACCTTGAATATTCATCATTTTGAGAAATGTGTCTCATGAAAGAAACTTGAAGAATGAAAAGGTGAATAAGGAATATAATATCGCCTTAACTTAAGAACATATTGCGTTTGAATTTACTTTAAGTGGAATTATTATTGACAACCCCGGGATGAAGGGGCCTGCACAGTGCTAGAGGGGACGAACCCTAACAGGGAATGCGGCATTTTGATTTATAAACACACTCTTTGATCAGGAAGTGATACCCTTTTTCAGCACGCTACAAGTTGAATACAGAAGCAGCTTTTTGAAGATTTGGTGTGTGTTCACTTTCACATATATATATTGATTTGTATCTGATCTAAGAACGCAGCACTCATCTAAATTTCAGTTGAACATGGCATATGAAGACATATCGAATTTGACAGATCTCAGAGCAGATACGTTCACTTTCATGGAAGATGAAGCCACAAGGATTTACGCTTTAATTCATGAGGAAACCACACCATCATCAAATGTTGGCAACATACAAAACAGCATTAAGCAACTCTTGTATTTGACGAAGAAAGAGATCAACCAACGACTGCATGCAAGCACCTTAATTAAATATCACCGTGCACAGAGGAGCCCCAGAGGATTAAGAATTCCATTAAAACCCTTCCTATGTAAAAACATTCCTAAATTTGTAGAAAAATGGTATGCAATACTTAATAAATGTTCCCTGGATTTAATTCTTTTAATCGTCGAGGAATTGTCAAAAACTTTGGAGGATCTTTCGAAAGAGATCACACAGATCAAAGCAGAATTGTCAACCAATATGGAAGCTGAAGATTAGTCGAAAACACTGACTGACATCAACACCCAGTTGGCTAAATACACACAAGAAATCAACGACAGGAAAATCCATAAATTCAAGAGAGACACTATAGATTATAAATTGGGGGTAGTGTACAGTTGGGCGGAGGTTTATGCCAGAAGGAGACAAAACAAGCCTTACAGCCAAAACACGGAGACAGACACATCTTCTACTGATAGCGAACATAATCAGCCACGAAGAAGACAAGTTGAACAATCTCAAACAACCTCAGAAAAAACATCCATTGCTAAGGACATAGAACAACCACAAACTTCTGGTGTTTCTTTTTTAGAGAGTGGCCAAAAGGACAAAGACGACCTAGGAGGGGAAAAAGAAAAAGAAAAAGACAAAGAGAATTCAGAGACGAGGAACATACCGATGGGAGGCAAGAGAACCAAAGGGAAGAAAACGTAGAGTATAACAATTTAGTGATCAACATATCGTCACATAAATTTAGCTCAATAGAAATCAAAACTCTTCAGAAAGGGACCTCATTTGTCCCCTCCTGTAAAACCAACAGCTTGGAACTGGAGATTACCCTATTTAAATTTATGCGCAATTATGCTTGAGAAATTTCTTTGAGAACAAACAAACAGGGAAGAGAGTCTTTTAAAAGTCCTTAAAGTGAGAAGCACCTATATGGCCCCTGTCAGCCATAAAATATTAGACACATTTGAAACCTTAGTGAAACATGACATTCAAAATTTGAACTTTCAGAAGAAATCGAAACATCGGAATTTGACCAACAAAGAATTTGGCATTCTGAATAAAATTGCGAAAAACGCGAGCATTACTTGTCAGAAGGTGGACAAAGATGGGGCACTCGTTGTCATGGACACAGTGTTCTACAAAGAAAACGTAAACATCCACGTATCAGACACTGAAACTTACGTCAAATTGGATCATAATCCCACAGCATGGTTTCTGGGAGTTCTCAAGAGCATTTTAGATAAAGCTGTGAAGGATGGGGTTGTCACTGAGGAGGTTAGTAGATTTCTCTTTCAAAAGAACCCTAAAAGTCCGCGGCTTTACATGCTACCCAAAGTGCACAAGTGTCTACATAATCCACAGTTTAGACCCATTGTGTCAACCAGAGGAAGTCTACACGAATCAGTCGGGAAGTTCCTGGATAAACAGTTACAACCTTTCGTTCAGAAAATGAGTACTTATGTAAAGGACACCACTGAATTTTTATCAAAGATCAATCTGATTTCTTTTGCTAAGGATGACCAGATTCTGTTATGCACCATTGACATGAAATCATTGTACACTTCAATCCCTCACAACTCAGGCATGGAAGCCATTGAACATGTATTGGTCACCTCAAAATTGGACAAAGATTTTCAAGTATTTCTGATGGAATTATTACACTTTACATTGTACCAGAGTTATTTTAAATGGGACGAACAATGGTTCCTACAGCTTACAGGAACTTCTATGGGCAATTGCGCCGCCCCGGCGTATGCGAATTTGTTTATGAACAAATTCGAGGAAGATAACATTTTGAGTAAGGATGTGTGGAAAACAAATGCTATCTTATTTTTAAGATACATAGATGACATCTTCACATTATGGAGAGGCACCAGAGAGGATCTAACTGAAGCACTAAATGAATTGAATCAAGTGAATGAAAGAATACAGTTCACGTACGACATCAATGACACCAGCATCACATTCTTGGATGTTCAAGTCTCAAGGTCACACAACAAGTTGGAGACCAACATTTTTAGAAAAAGGTCAGACCGCAATAACATGTTGCATTACAACAGTTTCCATCAAAAGTAATTAAAAAATAATTTACCATATTCACAACTTTTGAGAGTGAAGAGGATTGTATCTGACCCTGAAACGTCCACTAATCAAATGGAGAAGATGATAAAAAAATTGTTCACAGAGGATACCCCAGGAAAGTGTTTGAACAAGTCAAGGAACATTGTAGGAGGAAACCTAGACAAGAATTACTTATGAACACTCAGGCCAAAACACAAGACAAAAGGATGGCTGTGATTCCAAAATATTCTACAATGAGTTCTCAGTTTCAAAAGTCAATTTTACAGCATTGGCCAATTCTCGCTACAGAACCTGATTTCAAAGGCATTTTTGCAGAGACTCCAATTTTCGACTTTCAAAGAGGAAAAAACATCAAAGAACTTTTAACACAAACTGATCTTGATACTGAGAAACCCACATATAAAGGGATGATTCCTTGCTATAATTGTAGCAACTGCAAAGGCATCATCAAAGGAACATGGATTTCGCATCCCATGAAAGGAACTAAAATAGATCTTAAAGTTTCTGCAAACTGTGACACGAAAAATTTCATATATATGCTGAAATGCCCATGTGGGCTAGTATATGTTGGTAAAATGGAGAGGGAGATTAAAACCCAGGTAGAATTAGCATAAAAGTAGCATTCGAACAAAAAATGTGTTATGCCCTGCATAGTTATTCTATGTTCTACGTTTCATCTATTCTTCCTGCTGCTCAGCCTGTGAGCATGTTTACTGTAGAGTGTTGGGAATGCAGTGATGCACGGAATGTTGGGTGTCTGTGTGAGTGAGGAATGACAGTTAGAGAGAGAGGGCTGAGCAGCAGGCAGGCTGCTCCTGGTGGGGTTTGCTACTACAAGGTGTTTCCTACTACCTGGAACTAATGGCTTGACTACTGGTTAATCTACTTATACTTCACCTGTTACCTGGACTACCTGTCTGTTGTACTTACCAACCATCTGGATGTAATTGAACCGACTACAGATTAAAGGTACATGTTAAATCTACTTGGCTACCAGCGTCTACTTTCTACCACAGACCACAACATATTTTGGCGACGAGCGAGAGTTGGAGACTTTCCCACGTGCTTAATTTTCTCCACAATTGAACAAGAAAGCAAAAGATGACATCTGTAACCAGTCCACAGGGTGAGAAGGAGCCACAAGCCTTACAGTCAACCATGAAACAACGCTACAACAAGCATACAAGAGGCAACACAACAAGAGAATTCATCGCAACAAAAGAATTTGGTACAACATATTCAGCAACCCCACCAGTGTCATGTACAACTGACAGCCCCAACAAAAAAAGCATGCTGTACTGTGTGTTTGCCAGAAGACCTGCGCAATCAAGGGAGGAGTGTTCCTTAGCAATGACATTCAATTTGTACAAACTGTGCTTGGATGCAGCTCTTGTCAGGTTCTTACATGGGCATCTAATCTGCGCAAAATCTAACTTCTTCTGGTTGTGGGCGCAACTTTGGAGGTGCCCAGATAGTGTGTTCACGTGCTACATGCATCTAAATTGGAGAAGAGATCCCTACGGTCAGCTGTGGACGATCTCTACGCTGCTGACATTTCACACTAAGGTGAGCTGTGTACTTCACACGAAGGAGAACTGTAGTCTCCACTGAGCTTTTGGCAAGTACGAGTATCTCACTGGCAGTGGCTGGCAGAGTGGTGTCAGTTTGTGCTTGGCGCTTCACAGCAGTGTTATAAGGGGCAGGTGAGACTTGTCTTTTAACTTTGATTTTTGGCCTACTTTGAGACCTGATCTCTCCAACTGCCACTTTCATGTTTAAATCACAGCGCGCGCACCTTACCTAGTCTCTGGTGTCACGCGGAGCTGTGGAGTCTTGTGATGTACTCCGGAGTCTTCTCTGCCTTCCTATTGACGCTGTACACATAGGGCGTGCCGTGAGCCACCCGGCACGGCGTGAGAAAGCGTGGCGCCATCTTGGGGTTGGCAATCGCCCACCTGAATTGCTGGAGTGTCAATTTGCCAACCACGTATTTTGCCAACCACGTTTTTTTCTTTTTTTTTCTTTTCACTTGTGCGTCGTCTTCAATAGGGTTATTTGGAGAATGAAGACTGACGAGAACGTCGTGAGATGAATGAACATGCTGTTGCTTCTTGTTTTCCTGCAGCACTTGCGGTTTTCACATTATCCCGGTGTTCAGTCTGATTATCTAACAGAGGACTGATGATGCTGTTTTGTACACCGGTGGTGAGTGGAAGTTTATTTTTGTTCAAATGACTGCCATCCGGTGACAGTATTGGTTTGTCTTGTTGCCGCTTCACATGGACATTCAGAAACCCGAACATGAAGTAATTTCTTATTCGAAATTGGCAGGATATGATGGAGAGATTTATCGGAGCGTTGGTGAATTTACATAAAGAACAGTGACTCGTTTTTTTTGCTCTAGTGAATGCGTGTAAATGTTCAAAACTGTTATGATCTGTTTTTCAGTATTTTCTGCTCTGTGTTATGCTGCCATCTAGTGGCTAGTTGGAATTCGACGTATTGGTAGTAGAAATGAACCTTCAATCCACGTTCTCTCAACCTATATCCAGCATGATCCTGGTGAGATATCGCTCACCGGTGTGTGATACAGTTGTAAGATGCATTGCATTTAGAGTACTTGCATGTTTTATGGAACGTTATTTCGTATAGTGATATGCCACAGTCTTCGCTTCCCTACATATGGGTGGGACATCTAATTTCAGCGTGGTAATCACAGGTTTATCTCTTTTTTGAGGGATGGGTTTCGGCATTTGCTCATCACACAGTATCCCTTATGATAGGGATGGGCATGGGTTTGGGAACGAGTCCCTTTCCCATAAAGCGTTACACGCAACCCCTACGCAGGGGTGGGTAGTTTGAGCTCTTTTCTCGTTAAGCGTTAAACGCAGCCTCTACACAGGGGTGAGTTCATAAGTGTGTTTTACAGGTACAGTTATTTGTTTAGTAACTCCTGACACGGCGTATGTTTATCGCGTCTCCGCCGATTAACATAACAGGTAACCCTTACACTGGGTTGGTTTTAGTCATGGGTACGATTCCCATTTACTGTTGTTTGTTTGGTAACCCCTACGCGGGGTATGTTTTGGGGATTTTTCCAATCAGCATTTCATGTAACCCTTACACGGGGTGGGTTTTGGGTTTATGGGTACGGTTCCCCTACACAGGGTGTATCCCATATTCATGTATAAAGTCTTACTGGACTTTATGGGTCACAGTCCCTAGTGTTAGTACCTCGTATGAGGGGTGGAAGTTTGGTTTTTAGCTCCTCTTTCACAGCAAATGTAAGTTTCCTTACATGAGGAATCTTTACTATTGATTTGTTCCCTTTCAGAAGGGTTTGCAGTTGCGGGTTTGTTTTTGCCCTCTGCAATTTTCAAAGAACTTTGTTCATTATATTTATTGGGAGAGGATGGGTCTTTTTACTCCATTTTTGGTTCGTAAACCATCCATTTTCTCTGTTTTGAATAGCTCTGACCCTCTTGTGATGTTTACTTTATTTCTCATCCCTGGGTTTTGAACTATTTCTTGCATTTGTACATTTCTGTGTATAGTTCTACTATTACAGTATTGTTACTCTTTCGTTGTTCATTTTAAAAGGAAAGGGATGTGTTATGCCCTGCATAGTTATTCTATGTTCTACGTTTCATCTATTCTTCCTGCTGCTCAGCCTGTGAGCATGTTTACTGTAGAGTGTTGGGAATGCAGTGATGCACGGAATGTTGGGTGTCTGTGTGAGTGAGGAATGACAGTTAGAGAGAGAGGGGCTGAGCAGCAGGCAGGCTGCTCCTGGTGGGGTTTGCTACTACAAGGTGTTTCCTACTACCTGGAACTAATGGCTTGACTACTGGTTAATCTACTTATACTTCACCTGTTACCTGGACTACCTGTCTGTTGTACTTACCAACCATCTGGATGTACTTGAACCGACTACAGATTAAAGGTACATGTTAAATCTACTTGGCTACCAGCGTCTACTTTCTACCACAGACCACAACAAAATGTGAAGTCCATAATAGCGAGTCATTTTTTAGAACATAGTCACAACATCTGTCAATTGAAATTCTTAATACTGGAGACTGTGGAGAAGGAGGAAGGGAAGGACAATAATAAATGCCTGTTAAAAAGGGAGAACTTTTGGATCAAGCGCTTAGACGCTTTAAGACCTAATGGCCTTAATGACAGGATGGAATTTTTATGTTATTTATAGCATTTGGGGTGATTTGCAGCAGTCTATTACTAGGAATCTGTAAACCATGGCCTCCATTTTGGCATGTTTATTTGTTCATGTGTACCTTTTGATTAATTTCAGATCCATTGTGCCATCACAATGTTTATTAATGTGCAAAATGGGTGAACATTTGTGTTCAACAGCACAGTTGCAGCATGTTCGTAACATGTGGTCTAATACACTTTATGCCATCTATTAAATTGCCTTTAGGAACGCAGTCTTTATATTGGACTGACAATAACATTGGGTCTATACACAGGTGAAATACTATCGCGCATGAGCTCACATTCATAACCTGGTGTATCGTTTCACAACCTTCTCCAAGATGGTTCCCGTATTGCATGATTATTTCTTAGGAGAATATGGCCGCCTCTCCGGGTTTAGTAGTCCTACTTTAATTTTCAGCACGCTATAAACACAGGCGTATTTGAATCAGAGAAAACAGCGTTGTCGGGTGAAAACTGGTGGCGGATTAAGCACGAAGATCGAAGTACGCTTGTATTTGGTGAAAAAATGCATGTGAATATGAGTTGCGGGTGAATGCTTGGACACTACATGTTTGTGGATACCAGCAGTTTATATGCATGTCACGATGTTCTTCAGAACACCAACCATAAGCCGTTAATCGCTCACTAACACTTCAGCGAGTTCATTTATTGATGAAGCAATCTGCTTGCAGCCGACCGTATTACACGCTATGGCGTTTTTCAAATTTAAACCGCATGACTGTCAGAATTGTATTTTTATCAAAGCGTATGAATATTGGGGATGTGGCATGAACCTCACTTGGGAAGCACACCATTTAAACTATGCATGACATCAACGGATGAGCTTGGTACATCCGATAGGTCAGGTTTATGAGTTAGACCTGGCAATCATTACGTTAGTGGTTTATGAATGAATCTCACACTAAAGGCAGTATAATGATCTATTTCAGGCTGCATTTCAATGCAGTATGTGTATGCATTTCAATTTGTGGCATGAAACATGGTTTATTATTGAGTTATTGCACTTTATGATTGTAGGGGAATTTGAGGAAATACAAGAGCTTCACGCTATAACATGACGCATGCTGTCACATTTCACTATTCTAGCAGTCACTGCACTTGGTGGTGTGGGTAGGCTATTTAACTTTGAGAGAATGGTTTTCTCATGGAATATTGTGTATTTTTACAGAACTGATATCCCCTGACGAAGGGCCCTGACCCTATATGCATTGGGATGGAAGAATGTAATTGATTTACCTTGAATATTCATCATTTTGAGAAATGTGTTTCATGAAAGAAACTTGAAGAATGAAAAGGTGGATAAGGAATAAAATATCGCCTTAACTTAAAGAACATATTGCGTTTAAATTTACTTTAAGTGGAATTATTATTGACAACCCCGGGATGAAGGGGCCTGCGAAGTGCTAGAGGGGACGAACCCTAACAGGGAATGCGGCATTTTGCAGTTTTAAACTGTCATTTCGACTTGGAATACTAAACCATTAGCCAGGCCCAAACCTTTCTTTTTAATACATATAAGCCACCCCTAGGGTACACCCTGGAAAGCCCAGAGGGCAGGGTGCAATGTATTTAAATAGTAGGACATGTACTTCTAAGTTTTACATGTCCAAGTAGTGAAGAACTCTTAAATTCCTTTTTTCACGACTGCAAAGACTACCTCTCCCATAGGATAACATCGGAGTCACCTTATTAGATTTTAAAAGTGTCATTCTCAAATGGGAACAGTTAACAGATCATGCTTGGTGTCTGGAATCAAAATGTAAAATCCAAACTTATGGTGAAATCGGATTTTAAATTCCAATTCTGAAAATACCACTTTTAGAAAGTAGCATTTTCTTGCCTTTGCCATTTGGTGCCTGCAGCCTGTCCCTAGGTCACATGACTGGGTGGGCTTTGTGTATTCCTCCTAGACTGCCACACACAATAGGGAGCTTAGGTGTGATTGGATGGGCCATCACTGGCAGGATGGGAGCGAGAAGCTGGGCCCAACCTCACTTATATTTAACAGGCTGTGTGCTGTCTCGACACCAAGGGCTGCATACCTCCTGTAGTTAGTTTGGAGCCAGGGCCAGGAAGGCAGGACACCTAAGCACCTGTGCACCTCAAAGACATGCTTCTAGAAGCTTCTTCCTACTTCAGAGGCACAACTATGTATAAATACTGGACCTCAGACACCACCTTTTCAGTACACTTCTGCACCTGTGGATACTCTGCCAGGAAAAAGGACTGTTGTGCTGAAAAAGGATTGCCACTCTGCTGGACTGCTGCTCTGAAGGACCTGCTGCTCTCCTGTGCTGACGTGTTGCCTGCTGCCCTGTTGCATAGGGAGGAAGAATTGGAACTGCAACTTTATTTTAAACCCAGGGCTCACAGAGTGACTTCAAGGGATAGTCTGCTGGCCTCCTGAACTGAGCCTCAGGGACATATTAGGCTCCCCAACATCCTGCACCAGCCCAGCTGCAGTGCAGCTCCTGACCCCCAAGTTGTGCCCCTCGGGTCCTGGACCCTTGGTGTGGCTCAGTGAGCTGAAATCAAGCTTTTGGGCATTTTGTAACAGTTAACAGGCCCGTTCCCACCAAGACCTCGCCCCATGTACCGCGATTCAGTGCGAAACTCCGTCAGCCCGTCTCCGCGCTCCAGCATCGATCGCCTCCAGCGATGCTGTCCCTGCTCCTCGCGGCACTCTTCAATGCGGATGGGACTCTTGGCATGGACTTGAGAAGGTAAACTTCAGTGGGCCTAACCTGGTGACTGTATCCGACCTGCCCTGCATTGGGGTCAGCCTGAAAGTATGACTGTGGCCCGTTCTACAGATTGGATTTTTATCGTTGTGGTCTTTTTTTCATTATTAAATTTCACTCTATTTTTCTAAGTTGATGTGGGATCCTTTTTGTGAGGTGTTTTTACTGTTTTATTCTTTGAAGTGTTGCACAAAGACTTTACCCATTGTCTCTAAGTTAAGCATGACTGCTCTGTGCCAAGCTACCATGGGGTTGAGCACAGGTTAATTTGGGTTTGCTTGTTCCTTACCCTGACAAGCATTGTGGTTGCTGCTTGGCCAGGGCTCACGCCCCAGTTAACCACTAACCCAGTTTATCACAGTTAGCAACTATAACACAGTTCTCTATGAGGGACCCATTTGATTATTTACCAAGATTAGTTTGAGGCTGGATAAGTTATCAGAAATGCTCTGCAAAGCCGGAAGAATAATCTAATTGAGATAATCCAGTCTGGTTGTGTATCATAGAGTGTTATGCCCTACTTCCAAAGAATCATAAGTTGCATAAGAAACGCTTTGCAAGGAATTATTCTTCATTATTGTGAAGGCTGGTTATTGTGAAGACTGGTTTGTTAGGAGGATGGGTAATATGATACTGCCAGAACAATGATAAAGGCCTTGTTTGAGCGATGGAGGTTATAATTTTCCCTTTACTTATCTATTCCCTCAAACATGTTTGTATTGAGGCACATGCCAAGGAGTATTATGTAGATTATAATAATGCCAAATGTGTGGCATCAAGTTAGCAACCTGTAGCCAGGATATTTCATTGTTTCATCATTTAGGCCTCGTATATGTGTTCTCATAGGGTACACCCAGTGGTGTTCCCTGTTGAGAAGTCTCTTAATACTATTACAATTTTGTTTGGGCTCTATCTTTCCTAAAACTACCCACTCTAGGTCTTTGTCAGAGTGTTTGTGCTCTAAATATAGTGGGTAGTCATAAGTGTAGTACTTCTCTTACATCTGATATTACTCCAATGTTCACCTGTCCCAATGCGTGTGGTCATGCCTATATATTGTGATCAGGGGCTTGTTATAATGTAGATAACATTTTCACTATTGCAATTTGTGTGGAGCTTCATTACCCATGGACGATATGGGCCCACTAGGGAAATTTTCCTGCAACGGAGGCAGATTCCTTAATGCTGGTGGCCTATTGCATGTGTGGACAAGCCTATCTCTCAGGGTGGTACTCCTTTTAAATGAGAAAAGGGAGAAGGGCCAGTTGTTTCCTGAATTCTGTAGAATATTCCAGCTTTTTGTAACAATTCTCTTTACTATATTAGAAATTGGGGTGAATCTGGTTACACATATAAGCCTATCTGTTTCTTATTTGGGAAATGTTTCTAATAAAGAGTCCCTGTTGTTTTTTTGAACTTTTTTTGCTTGTTTGATGATGGACCTTGGGTATTGGTGGGCTAAGAGTTTTTCACTGAGTCTGTCAGCTTGTTCGTTGAATGTAGCCATATCTGTACAATTACGCCTGATTCGAAGATATTGTCCGAAGTGGAGGTTCTTCCTAAATGCTCTGGGGTGATGGTTATCAAATCTAAGTAGTCCATTTTGACTGTTGGTTTCTGAAAAACTTTAGTTACCATCTTCTTGCCCCAAATCTGGATCTCTAAATCCAAAAACGTGATGGTGTTGATGTAATGGTATGTGTATATTTTAAGAAGGAGTTTCTGGTATTAATTAGGTCTGGGCAGTGAACTCGGCTCCGCTCGTGGAGTTTGCGGAGTTTTCTGCACCCCGTGTTACGCGGAGCTCGTGGAGTTCCAAAAAACTCCGCTTTGCGGAGCGGAGTTTTTTTCCTCGCTCGCGTTCGTCAACGTCAAGTTGGCGAGCGCGGAAAATCCACCTCCTGGCAAGATATTTCCTCGTTCGCGATCGTCAACCTCAAGTTGGCGATCGCGAGTGTGGAAAATCAACCTCCCGGCAAGATTTCTCAACGCGGGCGGTCAGATTTCTCATTGCGATTGGTCGCGTATGCTCGCGACCGCTTGCATTGAGAAACTGTCCGTTCGCGTTGAGAAAGCTGCCGCTCGAGTAAAAATCTACTTGAGCGGCAGAAAAGGAAGCAGCACCCGATTGCGCTGTGCATGATGCCGTTCGTGATGATTGCACAGTGCGGACAAGCATCTGGCATGGAAAATCATCGCGAATAGCATTTATCTAATGCACTCCGCTGCTCGCGGAGCTTCGCGCAGCGGAGTTTTTTTGCACTTTGCGGAGTTTCGCGTAGCGGAACTCCGCGAACTCCGCCCAGGCTTAGTATTAATCCATTGGGTAAAGTTAGCAGCAGTATGCTCGTTTCCCCTGGAGATAATGAGAACATTGTCTATGTATCTACACCATATCATTATTTACTATGGTAGGGATTGTCTGGAGTGTATATGTTATCACACTCAAATTGATGAACATAAAGACAAGATAAGCTTGGGACAAAGGTACTGCCCAGAGATGTACCTTCCACTTGGTGGTATAGGGTCCCGCCATATTCAAATAAGTTTTCTGTGAGGGCTATTCTGGCACACTTGAGAACGAAATGGATGGAAGTGATAGAATCTATCTCATAGTGTCTTAATCTAATTTCAATAAAATGTAATGTTTCTTCTTGTGGGATACTGGTATACAATGCCTCAATATCAATGGTAATAAGGATATCTGTACTAGGATTGATCTGTAGATCTCTTACTAGGCATAGAACATCCTTCATATCTTTAAGATAAGATGGTATCTTTGTAACAAGTGGTTTTAGGAACCAATCCCAGAACTGTGACAGGGGTTCCAACATAGATTTATCCCTGACGCTATGGATCTCCCTGGTGGTGGGTGTTTGTTTTTGTGGATTTTTTGAAAAATATAAAATAGGGCATTCCTAGGATCTCTGGCTACCAGGAAGTCTCTCATTCAGCAAATCGCATGAGCCTCTCCCAACATGCTCTTTATTTATAGAAGCCCTTAAGAACGGACTCAGGTCAGTCCTTAGGATCTCATTGCTATTTCTGTCCTAAAGGGGACTTCTGCATTCACCGTCATATGTGTCGTATGACATGACCACAATTGCGCCCTCTTTGTCTGCAGGTTTTATGATCAAATCTCAGTTGTTCTCCAGGGACTTAAGGGCCCTTTGTCTCTGTGTTTGAAAAATTGTGAAAAAAGTTACCATTATTGAACTGAATTTCCTCAATTTCCCTAACCACCACTATCTCAAAAGATTGAACTTCTGCGGAGGTTTGTTGCGCAGTTGGTTGAAAAGTGGACTTATTCTTAAGCCCCGTTTTCTTGAAGGACATTTCAGTTGTGGGAAAATCCTGAAAAAATGATTTAATTCTGATCTTCCTAAGGTATTGGGCATGCTCACATTTGAGGTTAAATTTGTCAACCATTGGTGTTGGGTCAAATCCTAACCCCTTATTCAAAATCTCACACTCATTCTTTGACAAAGTGGTTGGGCTAAGATTAATAACTAGGTTGTTGCTCTGCTTGGGCCTTCCTGGTTGTTATCCTTGACCTAGCTCTGCATCACCATTTGAGATTTTTCTGCCAATTGGACCCTGGTATTTTCTTTCTACTTGCAGTAATATGGTGAGTATTGTCCATGATTGCCCTCCTCCTCACTACTACTGCTCCCGTCCAAAATAAATGACCAGTTGGTTGGTGGGTTTGACATCTCCTTGTGTTTTTGTTTTTCAATTGCTGTAGTTGAGGATTACTGTTGATACTGGCATAATATTCATCCGTCGTATAGGGAAATGTAGTTGCATGACGAAATCTCTTGATGTCTTTCTGTAGTTTGTTAATCTTATACTGAGTTATAAATGCTCTGTGTTGGTTCATGCCCTCATTGATTTCAATAGTCTCTTCTTATATATTGATATTTGAACTGTTGTCTTCAGGTTATTGTCACTTGTCTGTATGTAATCCTAATAAACAAACAAAAGTTTCCCCCGTAGAGTAATGAGTTATAGTTGATAACCACATTCAAAATACCTAACTTAGATTACAGTTCACAACTAGGGATTTCACCTTGGAATCCAGTTTACATCAAGGGATTTCCCATTTTAAATATGCAGCACGTGCAATATTACGGGATTAAAACTCCCATGATTCCAGTACGTAATACACGGGTGACAAACACAGGCCGCACCATGGGTCCACAACTCCCATGATTCCCAGTCACAATATGTGGGTATTACTTACACGCCACACCTTGGGACACCAATTCCCATGATTCATTGAAACATCGAGTTATGGCATGGCCTATACATGCCCTGTGTCGCATTCCTAGGCTCACGAAAAACACTTGTTGTCCTCGTCGGGAGGAGGAAGAAACACCTAATAGGTTTGAGATGCAGGGAGAGACCTTTAATGAAGTAAGTGACTTCGCCCAGCTGGCCCCATGACTTTTCCCATAAGTAACCCTTATAACTCACAATTTCCCTCACAGTGTGTGACTACATGGCTCCCTTGGTTAACTCCTCCACGAGGCCAGAAGTTCCCTAAGTGAGGGTAAGAGGATGAATTACTTTTTGTGCATGATATAGTCATACTCGTGAGACCACAAGCTTGGCTTGCAGTGAACACCTGATTATGATGTGTGACAAATAGATGCTCGCTATGCTTGCAATGTACACACAGTTGACACACCTTGCTACTTCGAGGAGACCAGTCTCCCTTTGTGTTCATGTACTTTCCTTGTGTCTGTCTTTCATTTACTGTGAGCCTATGTCAATATGTCGCAAATGAATTTTTAATTTATTATTTATCTTTCTTTTTGTATATATAAGTACAGGCCCTCATGAAAGCTAATTGAGAAGGGATTACTTTGCTGAAACATTACAAGGGTATTGAATGTAGGATTGCTGGTTATGTATAATTGAAATCAGGGACTTATTATAGGGAAACACAGGAATCCTGACAAAAAGCCTCAGACCTATATAGGCCACGGACAGGGCTGAAACATGTTGACCCGCTGAATGCAGGAGCAATAAGACTCTCCTATTGCATCCCAAGCTAAGTTTTAATCATCAATTCACCACCCAACTGTTAACAAGGATAGTTTCTTTGGGTAGGTGATCAGAATTTTTATAATTGCTTCTTTGTCTGGATTCTTTACCCCTTATCCACGCAAGTACCTTCAATACAATTGAGGGCCCGCCCGCCAAAAGAGGATTCTTTGGCGACCGCAGGATGACCGATGATGATGACACCCGGAGTGGATTTAGGGGACGAGTGTGAGGTCATCCCACAAATATTTAAGAATATACAAATTGTCCTACATTGGTTGACACTAGGGATGTTTGTGTTGTAATAGGAATAAGGTTTTGTCCAAAATACAGAGGCTCTAATTTTGAGCCTCCATAATGCTACGTTTGTTTTATGTGCTAAAAGTCATTTGGGAATATGGAGACGTAGCTGTGCCTCTTCTACTCTCTCATTATCCACGCCCCTGAATATATAAGGTCAATAATATGGTGAAAGGTATAGTAAACAACGGTTCATAATATCCTGCAAGTGTACGATTGTTGTTGTTGTATGGAAAATGTTCATGTCAATAAAAGGAAATCTCAAAAATGTCTTTTCAAATTAATCTTTTATAATAAGAATGCTTTGAATCTGCTACCACCCTGACAAACATAACTGACCATTGCAAAGTGCATATATGTTTAAACTGTTTAGTTTGTAAGGAATGCTCTAACGTGAACTCTTGGGTAGCAGTTAGATGCAAAATATAAATATGAAACAACAGAATTGTAAATCTACTTGAATATAGCGTCCAATCTTTGATTGTGTCAAACATTACAGATCTGTAGATACAATTCTTAGTTCTATTCAAGGCATATAAAAGCAGTCAAAAGCATAGTAAATCTATAAATGCTTTATTTTAATTGAAAGTCGCTGTTATTGTTTCCATCTTGAAACCAAAATGCCTTTCCACAGTTAGCGTCACATGTGAAAGACAGCTGTCCAAGAGGTGAAAATGATGAACCTTCAAGTCAGTGAAGTTGATGGTAACTAGTCCAACACCAGACTGACGATTCTGCATAACCTCCACTAGAAGGTTGTATGAGAGAAGCACCCATGGCTAAACCATTCGTGCCTCTACAATGCAGACCCAACAACGAATGCGTCTTAACCACGCATCTTTTTACCACACATGCCTTTACCACGCAATTTCGTTGTAAAGGCATGATTGGTAAAGGGATATGCATGGTAAAGATCACCACTACATTGACCCTCCCTCCCTGCCCTAAACCCTAAGATCATATACCCTACCTTGCCCTCCCCTATCTCAGCCCTAAAATCAAACCCAATCCTTAAAACTACCCCTTCCCTTTAGCCTAAAAAACTGCCCCCTACCAAAAACTAACCCGACCCCAGCCCTCCAGCCCCCTGCCCTAAGCCCTAAAGCTTACCCCTGCACTGCCCTTAAAACTACCCCTACCATGTCCGCCGTCCTGGGGCCTAAAACTCTGCCCCCTTTCAAAAAAACTATCCTGATCCCCGGCCTGAGCCCTAAATCCAACCCCCGCCCCAAAACTCCACCCCCAAACCCTGCCCCAGCCCTTAAAACTACCCCTCCCCCACCCCAGCCCTAAAACCTTGGTCCCTTTTAAAAATACTGCCCATCCCCCAACCCCCCCCCCCTCCCCGGGCAGGAGCCCATGTTGTAAAGTCAGTTTCCCCCACAAGAAATCAGGGACACAAATTACACAACAGATGAGCGTGGAAACCATAGAAAAATACAACAACTGTGTTACAACACAGTGATAAGGAAGGAAGTCATTTAATTGTGTATAGACAGGAAAAAGGAGTGATATAGAATTCACATGACAGGAGCCATTGGAGTTTGGGAAAAAGAAATACAAAAAATATCACACCTCCATCTTGAAACTACAAGAAGATACACAGAAAACCAGGCCTGAACTTGACCTCCTTAAAAATCTCCCCAAGGCCCTTAGACAAAGGATAACCCTATTCTCCAGAAAGGCCAATGGGTAGTTGGAGAGTACTGCCCCCCCCCTCCCAATCAGAGAAAATGTGCTGAAAAAACGCCATGAAATGGAAGTGGCCAGCCTGAGGACCCTCCCGAAACCCAGGAGAACAGAAGACTCTGACCCTCCGGGAATACAGGTACGTCAAAATGCCCTCTACAGGTATTTCCTGACTGTTGGTGTTAGAAATGGGATCTCTAGTTGGCAAGGGCTTGCACCTTTGTCCAAGTAGGGACCCTTCTTCCTAGTCAGGGTAAGGGTTGTTACACTCGTGAAGTAACCCCTGCTCACCCTCGTGGTAGCTTGGCACAAGCAGTCAGGCTTAATTCAGAGGCAGTGTGTAAAGCATTTGCACATAACCAACAGTAATACAGTGTAAGCACTACAAACGGACACCACACCAGTTTAGAAAAATAACCAATATTTTATATACTCAAGACAAGACCAATTACGACAAAAATCCACAATACTATACTTTACGAATGAATACTTGATACGTTAACTTCTTCTTTGCAGGAATAGCACAAAAGCAAAGTTCGTACGCAGTCGGTAGCTCCGTCCGAGCCTACCGTGATGCTGAAAACCACAGAGTCTAACAGTTCCAGCCGACCGCGTCGATACGGGCCAGCAGAGTCATGAACAGACTCGGTCACAGTACCTTTTCTCGTTGTGGCTGGTACGGAGTGTACGAGCCGGTCGGCGTTCGTCGCGGTTGCGGTGCAAGACGGAGCGATGCAAGGTGCGGTGTCCCTCGATGCGGTGCAGGCAGCGGCTCGATGAGCGTCGTGCAGACGGAGTCGGTGAGTCCAAGGCGTGCGATGCAGGGTGAGACGATGCTCGATGCGGTGCTGACAGGTTGCGATGCAGGCGACCTAGCCGGAGTGCGGGAGCTGGCGTCGGACAGCGGTGCGAGTCGGAGCGGTGCGTCGCAGACGTGCGAGCGGTGCCCCAAATGCGGTGCGGTCACGACTCTTGAGCCAGTTGCAGCGACCTCGTCGGTCGGGTCCGGTTGGTTCAGTGAAGCGATGCGATGCGAACTGCGGTGCCCACAGGTCACGGTGCAAGCAGCGGCTCGATGTTGGCAGCGTCGGACGTCGCCCACGGTGAGACCAGGGTTGCGATGCGAAGCGGGGCGATGCGGTCTGCGGTGCAAACAGGTCACCGGCCAGGGATGGATTCGGTTGACGGAGTCGGTTGCGGTTCCCTTCCTCTGTGGCAACTGAAACAGCGTTCCGGAAGCGGTACCCAGAGGCTTGTGAAGTCTTTGCAGTCCCTGAGACTTCTTAACAGGAGGCCAGCTCGGTTTCTGGCCCTTGGAGATACTCAGCACAAGTTTGGAGAAAGTTCAGTCCAGTCCTTTCACTGCCCAAGACAGAAGCAGCAACTGCAGGCCAACCCAACAAAGCAACAACACAGCAAAGGGGCAGTACTCCTCCTGGCAGCTCTTCCAGCTCTTCGTCTTGGCAGGTTCCTTGATTCCAGCGAGATCTAAATTCATGGGGTCAGGGCCCCAATATTTATATCCCAAATTCCTTTGTTCTCTGAAGGCAGAGAGGCCTTTGCCTAGTCCAAACCAGTTCTGGAGCACTTTGTTGACAAGTCTCCGTCCCTTCTTTCAGTGAGTAGGCCAGGGACATCAGACGCACCACAGGAGGTGGAGCCAGCATTGTGGAGGGAAGGCACTGTCCTATTCAGGGCCCAGGTGCGACCCCTCCCACCCATCTACATGTAGATCTTGCTATTCAGCCCTGCGCTGACTCACCCTGTCTCCTGGCATCCCCCAGCCCCTGTCACTCACACTCCAGACAAGGAATACACAATCTCGCAGAGGCAGGCTTGGATGGTTAGACAAGAAAATACCCACTTTCTAAAAGTGGTATTTTCAAACACAGAATGTTAAAACCAACCTTACTAAAAGCTGCATTTTATCATTCTGAGTCCAGGCATACTAAACTCGAATTTCTACCATGTTCCCGGGGTCAGTTAGGATTATAAGCTGTAATAATCAAAACTGCCCGTTCTGGCCTAGGGGAACAGGTAGCCTTGCAATAGTGAAAAACGAACTAGGCTGTAATTCACTATCAGGACATGCCGCACACACCAGGGCATGTCCTACCTTTCGCGTACAAAGCACCCTGCCCACAGGGGTACCTTGGGCCTACCTTAGGGGTGACTAACATGTAGCAAAGGGAAGGTTTAGGGACTTGCAAGTGTGTGCACTTGCCAAGTCGACTATGGCAGCCCCAGGCTGCGCACAGGCTCTGCGATGGCAGGCCCGAGTTACACTTTACGGGCTGTTTGCGTGGGTGGCACAATCCAGTGCTGCAGCCCACCAACAGCATTTGGTCTATAGGCCCTGGCACTCGCAGTGCACTTTACAAGGGACTGACACATAAACCAAATAGGCCAATCATGGAAACACCAATCCATAACACATTTTATACAGGAGCACTTGCACTTTCCCACTGGACCGCAGTGAGGAAAGTGCGCAGAATCATCACACCAGCAAAAACAGAGTCAAAACCGGGAGGTCAGAAAGCAAAAAGTCAGGGGAAACACGCCAAAAGATGCCAAGTCTAACAGTTGGTGATAACCCGCCAGTGCAGCGGGCTTCCCACAGGACTCTGCCTGTGCTGCAATTTTCCCATGTGAGCCGCACAGCAGTGCTTAATTGAGCCAGTGGTTGCCGGTGGGGGACACAAACACTCATTTTTGTGGCCTGGCACTTATTTTTCCATTAGATAATTGACAAGTGCAAGAGAAGGAAAAACACACAGTAGGTAAGACGGAGGAAGAAAAAGACGGTAACAAACAGAAAGCAGGAACCTGCAAGAGCGAAATAAGGATGGAGTGCACATATGATTCTATGTGAAGGAATATGTGGATTTTTTGCATATTAAAGCACACACAATTAACTTCCTGCAATCCAACTTTAAATCCCGTCAACTAGGTGGGATTTAATGCAGAGGGGAGTAAAATTGTAAGGGAGGCTGGCTTGCAGCTTTGGGTATGTTTTAAACTTTTCAAGCTTTATGAAATACAAAGCTTATGAGGTTCTTTTCTTTGAAAAAAAGAAATAAGCTGGCCTCATCTCAGAGTCCTCCCTTCCACATCTCTTACCTCAGGTGGTGGATGTCCAGCCTCCACACTCAATTGGGATGTCCTACCTATTCTGCATCAGGAAATGTTGACACCTGGAAGACCCGAAAGGATGAACCTTACCTCATGCAGAGGTAGGAAACTTTATCTGCTTCATAAAGTGTGAGTTTCCTAATTCCACCCACCTTTGTAAGTGAGTTTTTGATTTAACTCAGCACTAATTTGAAATACTTTTACAGAGAGCTTGGAAAATATACATTAAGAACATTTTGGGAAATTATTTGTGTGTTTTAAACATTTTAGGGCTGCAACAATGGTGAAAAGAATTTAGATGTCAGTTTACAGGGATAGTTGGGAAGGCCTCACAATGAATTTCACTATAAGGTTGTGCCAAAGATGGATCATTCAATTACATTTGTTCACAAGCACCAGTCAAAACTGCATGGACCTGAAGCGGACTCCGACATTGGAATACACTGCTCATAGTTACAGGCAGGTTGTTCAAAAGGTGTAGTACAGAAGGAGACCTTTCTTAGACATCAACCAGCACGACAGGAAGGCATGGTAAAGGGTAGATGACTGTGGTGGTTTCATGGTTTGCATCTAAAATCCTGCTCTGCGATAACATCTCTTCTTGATACTGCCTGCATGGTACCTCCCATTTGGATTCCACATAGTCCTCCACGTTGGGAATTATTGACATTCTCCACTCTTTGACATGCAGTAGACTCCTTGCATAGAATCCTCAAGGTAGTATCCTCTATGTGCCAAACATTGCTTGGACAAGCATACACTTTTCTGAATGATGCATGTACAAAGCATGGAAGCCTGCCATGTAGCAAAGAAATTGAAAATATTGACTTCCAGAAGGATTGTTCGGCATTGCTACAAGTGCAGATAAAAGTTATTCTTCATGTATGAAACAGTTGAGAGGCTGCCTTATTTCAATCTACATTAGAAAGCCAAATCACCTCCTTAATAGAACTTAGTCCTCTCAGCAAGTAGGTTGTACTTTCCCGCAACTATACAAGCAAATGTAGACATAGCTGATATGCATTAAAATAGAAGGTGTCAGTACTTTACTCTCATCAAGATCATATAGTAACAAATGACAAGGGGATGAGAGGTCAATTGTAATTCAAATGGTTTCAGCCTCACGTGTTCTGATTATGGTTTCTGCAAACTTTGGTTCAAAGAGATGAATACTCAACGTGTTCACCCTGGCAGGATTATCTGGATATTAAACTATTTTTTAAAGATAAATAGCCTGTTATTATAGCAGCCCTTTGTGACAGGGCAGCTATATTGGGTCATTTCAGATTCATAATGCTGCTAGTTAGGGTATTAGCTGTCCTCTGCAGCAGGCACATTAGCCTAACAAACTGTCTGTGTCTTGCAAACAAAATAAAGATCTCTACAGCAGATACATTATCTCATTAGGCTGTATTTAAGTTCAAGCAAGTGTAGGCTGTAACAATGGCAGTCAAATGTAAGTCATACCTGACTTATGATGACCCTGCCCCAGCACAATAGACTAATCAAAGCACTATGCAGTTTTGAAATCTGGAGTTTCCTCCTGATTCAACATTGTTTCTGAAAGGCTATTCGGTAGTGACAACCACTTATGTACAGGAATAGGAAAGGTCTTGATGTTGCTGATTTAACAGCACCATGTCTCAATGTCCTCTACTATTGTGCAATCTTTTCACACAGCAAATTCTTGTTTGACGCATCATATCTGAAAGTAAGTAGATAGTTCAGCCAATGCCCATTGAATTCTTAGCCTCTAAGTTTATACTATGAAATAGTTGTGGTACCAGCTTTCACATCAGCTCCTCTCACACAACACTGTGGCATCCCTCAGGGTTCCATTATATCTCTTCTATTATTCAGCATCTACCTCACCCCTTACCAAACCTGATTAAAACATTCAACCTCATGTGTAAGAACCATGCATATGACACCCAAATCATTTAAAAAATGGATGGTCTGGAAGACCTCTGCAATTTAAATCTAGATAACTACCTTCGAGCCATAAACATATGGATTACGAATAATCATCTATAGCGCAAATACAGGGATAACGACCTGAAGACATTGTCAAAAATAGCAGTCAACCGCCATATGGTCTAAGGAACATGAGGTCCCTCCAACAAGGTCAAGAAGAGTCAGAATCCTAGTGGTAACCATGGATACGACCTATATTTGATACCACATATTTATAACGTCAAACAGAGTGCCTACTACACAGTGAAAACACTATGTTATATGCTCTCATTCCTTGGATATGAACAGAAACTGCAAACCATCCTCACATTGGAAATCTCCATCCTTGACTATGCCAAAAGCCTATACCTTGGTGCACCCACAGTCATCATACACACTTTATTTTTTTAATTGAAAAAATGAGTAGGGACTGTTTCTACACAATGAAATAGGCCTGAGAACATTTTTCTCACCGGTTAAGGTTTCTGCCTCCTTTGACCTTTGAAATTGAAAGAAGAAAGCAGCTGGCTTGATATTAAGTGCTGAAACGCCGGGCTAGAGTAGTAATTTGTACATCAGTGTAATAACGTCAGAGGCCTTTGAGGGAGCACGACGTGTTTATTTACTTATTAGAGCCGCACCATAAACCCAAATGAATCTAGCGTTCCCACCCAACCGTTAAATTCCTCCTGAACATTCCATTGACAGCGCGCGAGGTCCTCGCACGCACACTTAAGGGAAGGGCAGGGGAAGAGAAAAATGTACGGGAATAAACACAATAAGCTCGGAAATAAGGGTCATAGTGATAATAAAGTAAGAGCAGCAATATTACAATCATCTGCAGAGATTCCAACAATATCTCTTGTGTTTAATATTAACATTTCAAAAGCGTGCTTAAAGGTGGCCCTATGCTATAAAAAGCTTGTAATTTCTATCGATATGGGGTTTCCTCCACGCTGTTCCTTATTCCTCTGTTCCAGTGTTTCAAAACATACACTTGGGTACAGGGATACAAAATACTGATTGACTGAATTTAAGAGGCTGCGGACACCACATATATAGTTGTTATGGAAACTAAAATTCGACCCATAACAGAAAGGAAAATCATCCGATTGCTGTGACTTTACCGTGGAGAAACTCGCTACTTCGGCAGTGTTAGAAACATATTCTCGCCTTTAGAGATGATAATAGCCAGGAATGTTTTCACCTTTAGGGAAACTGACAAAGTAGAACCCTAAATTATATTTAATGGACTTAATGCCGCCTATCGCCATGGCAACAAGTGTGTCTCACACATAGCGGGGAGGTGTAGATGGCCCCTGCTGATAGAGCACCAAAGGATCTTATCGAAAGCAGAGATGCTCAGACTTATAAACTCTGATATGCATTTTATATCACACTAAGTACTGCACCTCTGGCTTTACTAAGTGCTGCAAGTAACAAATAGTAATTGCCAAATGATGGTGCTATATGTAACAACCTCGAAAGGAGGGAAGGTTGAGCCTTGCTGAGGTTTGAACTTGTGCTCGCTGATCATCCTGCTGGCCTCACTTCCACCTATGCTTACCACTCTCCTTACTTCGATTTATCAAGCTCCTGCTTTCGTCCCTCCCATCTGACCTCATATCCATTTAATCCTCCCATTCTACTTCCGCTTGCCTCCCTCTAATTTTACTTGCTTAGTATCTGTGTTTTTACCACCTTTCCCTGCAGTTACTTTTATTTTCCAAAGGGAGTGTGCAGCAAGGATCACTGCAATATAGGGATTTTAGAAGAAAGTCTGAAAGCCCCCCTGTATCATCGCTTTTTTACGCATTCCCAAACCGTTCCATATATTCTTGTAGAAATATGTAAGAATTTGACATTTAGAATGAACAGTAACGCACAATAATTATTCCTGATCTGCCCACGTAATCCACGCTTGAGCTAAATGAACAACTTGTTTCCTTCATACCTCTTGGTGAGATGTTACAGAGCCAAACCTCCTTTTACCTTGGTAATAATAAGTGTTGTACTTTAATTCCCCAGGTATAGTGGGAAAGCGCCCATATCTGGAACATTTGCTGTACATTTCAAATACAAATATTCCCAGTCGCACAGCTCAACGTAATACACTTAAAACTTACTTTAGGGTAGGTGTTCCACTCTTCTACTTGGGTACCATGATCACTCTTCTCGAAGAGTTGGGAATTAGATTAGATTCAATAGTACTTTTAAAAACCAGGATTAGGCTCTGATTATGAGTGGGCTGAAGTTTTCCAACCCCTGCATAAACCTTTATTTCTGCAGGGGTCGAAATTACAAGTTTTTCAGTGTTTATCGCACCCGGTAATGGCGTGATGAGATAAAGTCCACACATTTCGTTATATTTCGACAAGTCAGTCCTGCTAGAATTTAACAAGGAGAAGATATGTCATTCACCATGACATGGATTTTGATGAGCTAATCACCAAAATATGCTTGCTAATCTCCAAAAAATCACAACAGGCACAATCTATCACACCTGACAAATTCTGAAACCTGGGAAGTTAGGGTTTAGCAGGTGCATGAAATAGCACCTACCCCTCAAGGGGACAGGACACAAGCAGAACCATTCTAACACTATAAAATGTGTTGTATCATCTGGGCCATGAAACTGGAAACATTTACACTGCATCATCTTCTCATTGGTTATTAGACATGTGGTCGTCAGACAACACATCATGTCCTGTGACAAGTCAGTAAAACATGCCCTTTTGCATAGCCTCAGAATCCTTGGCATTCCTACTGCATTATATGTTATTTGTACTCCTTCTACTTCTTTCACAGGGAGGATGTTCATCCAAACAGCATTTGACTCCTTGCTGGTTATCTTGTGGGTGAAGGATGTATCCTAGGTCTCCTCTCTAAAAAACACATATGATTGTTTTAGAGATGGCCATACTGTCAGCATTTAGCACCACAGCAAAACCCAATCAGTTGCCTAATTTTAACAGGAACGCAAACTACACCAGATCATTCCTTACAGACCTGGCAGATAAAACGGAAACTGGACATGCCAGGCTGTCCTGGGTTCGATCTCTGGCTATGATGATAAAAGGATTTATTTATCCTCCACCTTTGAGGTCTCAAAGATGCTGAATTTCAGGTTTTGTGGACACGTGTTGTGTGGGACCGGGGTCAGTCCTCCTATAGGGCTACTTGCATCTGTTGGTCTTTGGGTATAATGTCATGAGCATGAGGCCTGCTGGCAGCGCACGAATCCTGCTAGAAATCTTTAGGCAATAGTTGCATCAATGTGCAAGTTAAGGACCCTCGTGGGCAGTTCACTGTGTGGTTCTCCCTCCCTCAATATAGCTGCTGTGTTCCTTCAAGGAGGTTGTGTTGTGAGCTTAGGGACACAAAGGAGATCTAAGCCTTCTTGTACAGCTCTTGCTTTTGCAAGTGTTTCCTGGAACTATATAGTTGATGGGTATTGTTAGTGTGTGAGGTTGCGAGTGAGTAATAGCTCTGTGTATGTAGGGAAGGGGTTTATTTCGAAGAGACATAGCAGGACCATAATATCTCAGAATAAGAGTGACATAATAAAGGAGAGAATGAGTGTGCAACATACACCTGTAAAGAATAACTGGAAAAGGAGCAGTGCCTCCATTGTACTGACACATAAAAGGAGGAACAGTTATATCTCCTGCACTTGCCCCCACACTCACCAGCTCACCTATTCTTTCTGTGATGTATTTTTGCAGTAGTCTGAATTGTGAATTGCATACTTTGCTATAGAAGTTCAGAGATACACTCCGACAGTTTTAATGACACATTCACCGTCTCCAGTGTCTGCTTATGCCCACATATTTGCACCACATTTACCACAACCTATTAAAGTTGTAAATTATTGAAACACCGCCTCCTTTCAAACTAGATTTTAGCATTGGCACACCTACTCAATCAAATAAAAACCCTAGTACTTCCTGTTTTCTATTAACCACAGAGGAAATGTGTAAAATCTGAATCTCTCAGGATAAACTAAAATCCTGTTTTTGCAGCACAGGTGGGTATCTGAAGGTAGATGAAGGATTACAGGGGACAAGTGCCGACAAGAGCGAAAGATGCAACAAAGTGGTACAGTTCACAAGAGACGTGGGTGCTGGTGCAAAAATGAATGGGTTAAAGGAATTGGTAGGACCGAGCAGTCACTGATTGGCAATGTAGAACAGGAACTACAGCAATCTGGGCACTGATGTTAATTTTACAATGACTCGCACCATCTGATTATGTTGACTGATTTCCATAAGTGACACTGCTTACATTTTTCTCTCACTCTCTTGCACCTACTGTGTCTTTGTCATTAACACATTAATCCATGCCTAAATATGAGACAGTGCTCGCAAGTCCCCTGGCACAGAACTGCATTTAATAACTTCACATATTTTAATCTCACACATAGCAGTTGTCAGGAATCATCGTCCACACTAATGTATTTGGGTCTAAATAATTACATTTCTTGGCAACTGAACTACGTAGAACAGAAACTGTTTGTTCTTTCACTTTTGAAAGGCATCTGAAGTCTCTATATATATATATCAGCATCCCTCCTCGTCAGCTACTAACATAATCTTTGTTATTTTTTGTTAAGGTTTCAGTATCTCCTTTGTCCTTTTTCCTAAGCTGACCTATTGTTTCATCCACAAGTCTCCTGGCATGCAGGGGATTTACTGTTTAGATGAACTACTGGTGCACTATGATCTCCGAAATCTCCCAAAAGACAGCAGTCACTACACCTACACTGCAAGTTATCCTTCAATTTGTGAGTTCTCTTCAAGTAATTCCCACCGTGACTCCTCAACTGGCATGTGCAGACTATCATGTGAAACTCCCACAACATATGTTGGCACCACAACAGGTATCCCTCCCTAGAATGATCATGTCTATGAGATTCTTTGATGGTCTGAGTCATCTAAAAGCTCCAGGTACCAGGGTTCAGCTTGAATGAATTTTAGTATGAGTGTACAGGGACAACGAAAACAATCACAACATGAGTGACTGCTGTTTGCTCTATTTTTTCAGTGTGAGGTGGGCGCGAAGAAGCTTTTGGCGCTAAAACACAGCACCAATGCCAGTTTTACACTTCACATAATAGTCATGTTTTCCAAAAATATTTCACAGTCGGGCACAAACACCCTGATACTAAAAGAGGTGAATACCATTAAACTGAAGATTATCAGAAGTGACATTGCATTTTAATTGTTGGCTGACAATCTACCCAATGACCAATCAGTGATGGAGGAAAAGACTGAGATTTCTGTATCCAAAAAATAATGAAGATTCATATTTAATTATTCCCATCTTCAAAATTGTTAGTGAAAGTTCGTTCGTATGTTTTCGTATGCTATTATTTCATTCCTTAACATTTTGAATTAGTAGCATTGAAAAACTGAACAATGTTCTTATTAACTGCTTGTTTTATTCTGCTTCATAAAGTACAATATTTTACAATAGACTTTAAAACGGAATAGTGTCAGAGGCGCTGCGCGGGTCTTAAATCTGGATAATGCACAATATAAATTATAACCGAAATGGTAGATGTTTGTAAATGAGAACACTCCCCAGGGTTTTCATGTTTATGGTACTGAGGGGTACCTCAGCGGATGAGCAGATAAACCGCAGTGCAAGACACTAACTAGTACATAATGTATTCTGACATGTTCTGTGGGGAATCCATATTGACAAAGTGCTTCAGGGAAGGAGCACTGGCATATCACAATAGTAAACATTACTGAAATATTCGCAGGGCCATGAACATTTGCACGTTCTAAGAGCAATGCACATAGGCTATGTCTATGGACTGTAGTCTGTGTCTTGCACAATATCAACAGTGTAACTTGGCAACAGTGAGGAATTAAAATATCTCTGTGAAGGGGCCATAGTGTTTGTGTGTGTGTAAGACAAGTAAGACAAGTATTGTGGCCAAAAGGGAAGTGGTGAATCTGGCCAGTCTCTTCTTTGTTTACATGGGCCTTGGTTGGGTCTGGCTGACCTCGGCAAGAATAATAAAAGGGTCCCATCTATGCGGTTCAGGTCTGAGACCTGAAACGAAAGTGCTTGTGTCGACGAACAGTTAGCACCTCTGCTTACACCTGGTCAGGGGCTTGCACCCAACCTGATGGCTGGAAACGAGGAGGCCAGCCTTCCGTGTGTGGCACACCCACATTGGAATCCCCTCAGCTCACTTAACCCCACAACAGGACCTTGCGGTTGCTGTCACCCCTCTCATGGAAGCACGGTGTTTCGCTGTAGCCCCAGTATGCACGGTGAGCTACGTGACATCCGCTGCGGTACCAGCAATCCGCCACTAGAGAGCACTTGGCACAGTCAGACTGAGTGGCGCCACATCAACACATTGTGTTCTGGTGGCAGCCACAGTGGGCTGATGCCAGAAAACGTGTGCCAGGCCTAACAATAAAGGCATCCAGGAAAGGAGAAAACCGCAAGCCCAACCCGGGGCAGTAGTAAGTGTACACTGGGGGTCAGTGCCACTCTCGCAACCAATGCCCGATCATCTGCACAGAAACCTATTCCCAGCACCAGGGGGTGAACACCTACAACCAACCTAAAGGGCTGCCCTGAGACACCCCAACAAGGATGGGCAGACTAGCTGCCATGTCCTTTGTGCACCACAGTTCACAGAATCATCATCAAATGTGTCCGTCCCAGCCATCGAATCACTCATTGTAGCTGGGGCTCTGTCAGCCCACGCAGAAACATAGAAGTATTGGGTGGAGATTGGAGCTATACTTAGCAGCCATGCAAGTCAATGGCACCTGGAAATGCCCACTCCTACTCCATTTGGCAGTGGTTAATTTGAGCCGGTGGTTTCCGGTGCTTGGCACCAGCACTTAAATGTCAACATGGGCCCATGTGACAGTCTGCCACGTGGTGGTGCTGTCTGCCTAATTAGGGCTGAGCACAGCAGCGGCTTTTTTTTTATTGAATATACATAAACAATGACTAATAAAAGCCACCTGAGCCATACTTATAACTTCGGGGGGCTGGAATAGTATGAATTGTTGCACTTGCTACAGTGTGATGGTTAGCAGTTGAGTTGGTATTGTCTTTGGCAGCACTGGCAGGGGCGATGGAAAGTTCAAGCTGCAGTGGCCTCCTGACAAGGGCCCTGGCACTTATTGTTTTACAAATTAAGCACTGCCATTTGGCCAGTTAGAGTATCTACAAGTTATCTCACAATCTTCAAGAAGAGGGGCCATCACACACCTACAACAGACATTCAGAGCGCTAAATGACTCTGAGTGCTTCCTGCTACATCAAGCATGGCAGAATTCGGAGGAGTCAGTAGACAGCTTTTATGCCTAACTTATAGAGTTGGCGAGGACATGCACACTCCACGATGTGAGGGAGGACATACTTGCACCACTCATGTAAGGTTATGCCTCAGTAAACAGATCCTCCAAGAACCTGGAAAACCCCTACAGCATATCTTAATAATAGGAAGGTTCAACCAGCTGTCCAAGGCCAGTACCTCACATATGGAAGCAGCATTACAGAAGCCACTCAAACAAGAACATGTAAATCAGATCATCAAAGTGAGGAATTTGAAGGAAGAGGAACGGAACACTAAGCCATGTTGTCCCTGAGGGGATTGGGGAAGGGTATTCCCACAAACCACTGAATGTCCATCGAAGGGGAAAAAGTGTGTAGCTTGTGACAAGCTTAACCACTCTCCAAGGTATGTTGCTCGAAGACATTTCAAAAACCAATTCCAAGAAGGCAGTGAGCACTGTATCCCCAGAAGTGGAAACAAGTACAGAAGAGAAGAAAAAAACATGGACGTGTGCACGTGGTGTGTGTGGTGGAGCATTTAAAGACACCCACATGCTCACCACAAAAATGCCAGGTGCTGGTAGGGGGCAAGGCCATCAAAGCCATCATGTATCCCTGGGCCTCCATAAATGTGATGGCCAAACACACATATGAGCTCCTGCCTGATCATCCTCCAGTGAAACCCACAAAAGTGTGGGTGTTCACCTATGACACTCTTAACTCAGGCAGGAACATTTGTTGCCATCATCTTGCATGAAGACTGCAGCACCAAGGTGTAGATATACGTCACCCAATGAAGGACCGTCATATTACAATGTTGTCAGAAAGCCAAGCATCTACACCTCATCAGGTTGGCCTACAACGTACATGCTAAGGAACTCAACAGTCTACTGGACGAGTTCTCCAACCTCTTTCTAGGCATTGAATAGTGAAAGCAAAAGACAGTGCAACTATACATTGACAAATTGATACAACTGATGGCCCTGAGACATTGTAGAAAAGCTTTCCACCTCTGAACAAAGGTCAAAGAAGAGATAAGCAAGCTGGAAGAGGAAGGCATCATCAAAGCCTTTGAAGGGCCCACCCCCTGGGTGTCGCCCATCAACATCACAAGGAAGTCAAAACATACGCAAGAGGTGAGCTTATGTGTGGACATGCACTTTGTCAATCTGGCCATCAAATGAGAGAGGTCATTGCACCCTGTTATTAATGATCTAGTGGGAGAAATCAGAGGATCCAATTGGTTCTCAAAAAGAATCTCCATTCTGGATACCATCAACTGGTTTTAGATCCAGCATCCCTTTACAATAAGATGTTTTACACTCCCACTGGATTACACTAAAACACTCAGCTTTGGCATTTTAAGTGCAGGCATTCCAGAGAACCCTAAGGAAGGCACTGTTGGGACTGATGGGAGCCTTTGATGTCAATGACAACATACTGGTTTATGCCACAAGCCGGAAAGAACACCACACTCACCTTCAGAAGATACGACAGAGGCTCCAAGAAGGTGGCCTCACACTTAACAGATGAACTCCTCCTGAGGCTAGTGATATTTTTTCAATACCGTTTCTCCATAGACAGAGTAGCACTTGATGCTGCCATAGTCAAAGACATCCAAGCAGCATCCCCACCCACCTCAGTGACTGAGCTGAGGAGTTTCCTTGGGTGGGTCAATTATTTTACTCATTAAAAATCTGACCACTCTCACATCTGCACTACGTGAACTCCTCAATTTATCTGTCACGCAGCGGTGGAGAAAAATCCCGGAGGCGACATTCTAAGACACGGAGAGAGAGCCTTGTCAGTAGAGACCAGTTTGGCTTATTTTGATCCATTGAAGAAATCTGTGCTGACCGTAGATGCCAGCCCCCACTGGGAGTAGGAGCAGTCCTGTCACAGAGACAGCCATTAAGAGAGCTCACAGTAGAGGTAAATGTGAGCAGAGCACTCACCCCCACTGAATAATGATATTTGCAAATCAAGAATGAGGAGATTGCTAGACAACGGGAGTGCCAGCACTTCCACCCATACCTATATAGACACCCTTTTATCATCCACAACAATTATGAACCCTCACCCCTTTATTCCAAGGGTCGTCATCAAAATCTCTCCACAAATAGAGAAATGGATACTCGTACTGCAGGAGTACTCTTTACCACAATCAGAACATACTCCTGACTATTGTTCCCAAGTTCTTTTCCACAGATATCGCCAGCCTAGGATGTTGGGAGAGTTACTCGGATGAATTGTGAGACCCCTTTTTTGTAATCCATGGTTAGAGAGAGCTTGACCACTGCCCATCCCCCTGGAAGAAATAGTGCAAGCCACAGCACATGATAACTGCCATTGATGCAACATCCACTGTAAGTTGATCACTCCTGAAGAGCCAGTTACCGAGACATACCCCAGAGGCAAGGTGAGTGTTGGAGTCACCTCTGGCAATCTCTGGAAAAAATGCTCCTATTGAGGGGACACCAGCTTGAGCTAGTCCAAAGCCTAACCAAGCGAATCATCCCGCTAGTCCATGTTGGGCACCAATGGATCATTGTTGCAAAGTCATCCTGTGCCCTGGGCACCCCTATTCTTTGCTGACTGGTGCAGGTGGTAACTGACTCTGACTGTCCCTGGGATCTACCCAACCAGGCCCAGGGCCAGTGCCATCCTGAAAACATACTTAAAATACAGTGAAAACACCTACATACACTAGGGTACACTATGGGTTAGGGTACCCCTATGATTGGCATGACCCCCCCTATAAGGCCCTACTACTTAATAGGGCAGGGGGATCAAAACGACATTTAGGTCCCTAGTATATAATAGGGCATGGATGTTTAGAGGCCAGCAGCCTTTTCTGCACTTGCATGTGTGCACTCCTGAAGCCTGAGGTCAGTTTAAAAGCAGCCCTGTGTTGCAGGACTGCCTTTAACATGTAAATTGTGCCCAAACTCGACTTTGATGTTTGGAGGAACTAAAAATTGATAAACTACAATATTGTGGCATATTAGGCACCCCCAGGGTATCCCCTAGGTGTCCCAGTGGTGGGGGGCCAGGTACCTATAAGGAGGACCCTTATAAAATAGGTTTTATATGCCTTGGGTTTAGTGAAATTGCACATTTCACTTCCAACATTGAAGTAAACTGCTTCCAAAAATCGACTTTTGTGCTAGGAGCACTGTGGAGTGACGATCTGCAATATTTTTACATTTTCAGAACCCCTACAGTCTCCCCTAGGTGTTCCAGGGGTGAGGGTCCCTGTAGATATAGGCAGGGTCCTTAGACAAGATGTTTTATAAGCCCTAGTATTGGAGAAATTGCCCAAGTCATTTTCCCCACTCCAGATTCCCAGCCACATAGGTTAACATGGCAAGAAGTTATTAATTAATAACTCCTGCCAGGAGAAACAGCAAAATATAATTCAAGGACTTACTAGAATGGTATTGATAAATCTAACAATATGCTATTGTTGAAATTATCCTAAAAGGTACAGACAAGAAGTTATAAGACTTCCTTGTCTGTAAGCCAAAATTCAGCCTTCCAGTGATCTGTCCTGATTGGTCCGAGGTAAGTGGATTAGCCAGGCTGCTTTGATGAGGTGATAAGTAGCCCCTGGGGTGAAAGAGCCATCCTGGGAGAAGAGGGTTCTGCTACATAGGAATGCCAGAGCAATAATAATAATAATAATAATACTGGAGCTTATAAAGCGCGACAGCTACCCCAAGCAGGGGTGTCCCGGCACTGAAGCAGCAGGTAATAGTGACCAGAGCGAGCACCGGGGTCCATCGAAACCCTATTGATCTGCCATAAAGAGCCACGTTTTCAGGGTCTTTCTGAAACAGGATTCTGACTTGACCTGTCGCAGGGACCCCGGTAGAGCATTCCACAGTGAGGCCGTTCTGACTGTGAATGCTCTGCCGCCCAAGCGTGATTTCGCAAAGCGTGGGGTGCGCAGCAAATTATGAAAATTGGATCGCAACGTACGATTTTGCTTATAGAGGCACAGTCTTTCCTTCAGATAACCAGGGCATTTTCCGTTGAGGGCCCGGTAGGCCAATGTCATGGCCTTAAATTTAATTCTTTTCTCCACTGGAAGCCAGTGAAGCTTCTGTAGATGTGGAGAGACATGGTGTCAAAATGGTATGCGACGAACCAGCCTCGCAGCCGCATTCTGTATCATCTGAAGGCGACAAATGGCGTAATTGGGCAGGCCAAGATATAGGCTATTTGCGTAGTCCAGCCTAGATGTAACTGTGGCGTGGACTACTGATTTGCGGACACCTTCCGGTAGGAAGTGTAGGACTTTCCGAAGATTTTTTAGTATACTGAAACAGGTTGCAGAAACCTGCTGTATTTGGGCTGAAAAAGAGAGGTCCGCCCCCCATCGCACCCCTAAATTTCGGATACGTGTGGCAGGGGATGGTAGTGGACCCATTTCTGATGGCCACCATAAATCAGAGTCTGGCACTGGGTCTATCCCGAAGAACAGAACCTCTGTCTTCCCAGCGTTAAGCTTTAGTTTATTCGAGTTCATCCATAGAGCTATATCGCGCAGACAGCCCTTGAAGTTCTTGAAGGCATCTGTCGTCCGCTCTTTAAATGGAAAAACCAACTGGGTGTCGTCAGCGTAGGAAATCGCCTTCACTCCCCAGTTGGCAATCAGGGAAAACAGTGGAGCTAGATATAGGTTAAAAAGCAAAGGACTCAAAGCTGAGCCCTGGGGGACACCACACCAGAGCTGTTTTGGTTTAGATTCACACGGTTGAAGGGCAACTCTCTGAGTACGCCCGCTCAGATAGGATGTTAGCCAGGTCAGCACTTTCCCACCAAAGCCCTCACCTTGTAGTCTCTGAATCAATATGGTGTGGTCGACAGTGTCGAACGCGGCGGACAGATCCAGGAGCACCAGCAGTGCTGATGCTCCTGAATCCAACGACCATCTTACCGACTCTGCCACCTCAAGGAGAGCGGTCTCCGTACTAAAACCCGCCCGGAAACCAGATTGTGTGTCATGCAAAGCACTATTCTGCTCAATAAAAGTGGTCAGTTGGCGCTGGACCAGCTTCTCCAGCATTTTTCCTGGGGCGGGGAGCAGAGAGATGGGTCTAAGATTGCTGAGGTCGCCTGGGTCACCATTTGGTTTCTTACGCAAAGGGAGAAGTGTTGCATGTTTCCATTGATCAGGGAAGATGCCTGTATCTAGGGAGCTATTCCAAATGTGAAGTAATCCGCCCATCAGGGAGGGAGCTAGAATTTTCCACAATTTGGGAGGGCAAGGATCATTTGGGGCGCCAGAGCGGCATTTTTGGATTTCAGCTACCGCATCCTGCGGTGAAATCGGTGTGAAGTTGGTGAACGGAAGAACCTCACCCATACCCTGTGGAAGATCCGATTTCTCAGTTGCCTCAGGGGGCGAGAAGGAGTCGTAGACCTTTAAAATTTTGTTATCAAAATGACTTTGTATATGCGCTCCGTGAGGCCAGCTACTGTGTCTTGACTTGCTGCTATTGCACTGCTTGCACTTTACTTTTAAACTTTTAAACAGAAATATTTCTTTTTGACTTTTACCTGTGTTGTTTGTTTCTGCCCTTTTTCGCGGTCCCCGGTCCGTCACGGCAAACAGTGCCGATTGAACGGAGGGACAAACGGGACTCCGCCCACATTGCTCCTCACTTCCGTCCCCCGGGTATATGGTTCAGAGGGCTTGCCGGCCGCGCAGCGGACGCGCCACCGGCGCGCCAAAGGCGCGCCTAAGGCAAGCCCATCTGCGCCCGTCCGCGACCGGATCGCGGCCAGCGCCGGCCATGCTGCAGGTTGTGGGAGAGGTAATGCCATTTGTTGGTCGCGAGACGACCTGATGCGTCTTCAAGGCTTAATCTGCCCAGGAGCACACCTGTTTGACTTAGCTAAATCCTCACTGCCGCATAGCTGTGGCACTTGCGATCAGCTTTTGAATCAGGTTAAGGCCTCCAATTTGAGTAAGGGGGAGGGGTTGTAAACAATGATCTTCAGTAGAAGGAGGAGACAGGCAGAAGAAGCTAGTGTCATTTACACCCCTACTCTTTGTACCCAGCCAGATGGCAGGCATAAGGAAGGAATGTGCCGATGCCGGGGGGGAGGATGCTGGGGGGGGGGGGGGAGAACATGGAGATAAGCCATCCTAGAGGTTGGTTTAGCCAGCTCTTGCCTTTCTTCATAAAGAAAAGGAAGGTGCACCAGAATGAAGTCAGTGAGCTTCAAATGTATTCCAAAATATATCCTTTATTGTAGTTTCAGTTTAAAATTGGACATCAGCCAACGCGTTTCGTTCCAAATGGAACTTCGTCAGGGCTCAAGTTTCTTGATCTTGGTTCAATTAGTTTGTACACAATAGTCAAAGGATTCCAAAAAATTAGTCCAAATAAGTAGAGGCCTGGGTTTGCAAATCGCAAATAGGTTTCAGAACCCCACAGTCTTTCAAACAGAGACAAATAATCCAAAGAACGTTGACCCAAGTCCGGGGATGGGGCGGCTGCTGCTGCTGCATGGCTCGGGGGCCTCCGGGGGAGGCGAGGCTGATGTCTGTCTGGGCGTGGGTGTCCGGCTTCCTCCTTCCCGCGCCCACGGAGCCTGCGAACGTTCTCTCCCTCTTGACCACGGTAGCTCAGCTTCCCTCCAGCCTCAGCAGATTGCAGGAGTCTGGCCGGAGCACAGGGGACTCCTCTTGCCTTTCTGCTGAGACTTCAGACATATTGAATGTTGGAGAAATAGTGCTTTCTGGGAGATCATCGTGCCACACTTTGGAGGAAATGTTGTAGAAGAAAAAACGTTTCTAGGGGTTCACTAATGCACCTGGTCCTTAAACCAACAAAAAAGAGATTGGCACGGAAGCTGGAATATCAAAATAACAACTTTATTAACCTCACATGAGGGAAACTGTGTCAATACAGTACCCGCAGGCCACTGTATGAGACAGTCTAAGGAGTACAGAGACTCTGGGTCTTTTATGCCCAGTTTATAACTGAGTTAGCATGTAGACTCAAAAAGAGGCGGTACAAGTGCACACATGAATAGCTAGTTACATATAAGGATACATAAGAATTGCTTAGTCAACAGAGTGGGAGGGCTTACAATATAGCTAATATTAGTTAAAATAGCCTGACAGTTACTCTAAGAGCAGGTGCATTCTACCAGCTAGACCTTTCTGAGCATGTGCAGTGCTCTGGCTCAGTACTGAAGGAGTTAACTATAGTTCCTGACTCAAGTGAAATACAAGAGCAGGCAACAGTGAAGAGGGAGAAAGCACATGGCTAACTAAAATGACTGCCAGAAACAAAATGGCTTCAGCTGATGCTAACAACCATTGCAGCTAGTTTCCACAGATGGCCGTTTTAGCATTTGCTGAAGACATCCGCTATGATCTAGAAGCATGGAAGTTATCCTGCACATTTATCCTATCTATTGCTAGGTGGGCATTTACATTTTTAACATTGCTTAACTGATGAGATACAAATAGAAATACATGGGGAACAGAGCATCGGGTCATAATGAACACACAGATAACAGGAGAAAATAATGGCTATTATTACAAACAGAACTATCAATTTTTTCAACCCCAAGCAGAAAGTGAATCCCAAAACCATCCTGTCCAATTCTATGTTTCAGGGCTCCTATGTATTTCAGTGACCATCTATTTCAGCTTCAGAATAGCCAACAACACATATCTAATATAATATCTTAAATAAAAAACATTTTTTTTTAATAGACCTTTCCAGTGTTCTTTTCATGAGGGCTAGAGTACCAATTGATATACTCAGGAGGAGGGCAGAGTAATATTTATCGACTGTTCAAAAAAAAGTTTCTCTTGCAGAATAAACATTGCTAATGCAAATATTAAAGCAAATACAAGGATCCTTACAAAAACAATTTTCGCTCCAGGGGACCAGGAAGACCAAACCGGGCCATGGGAATTAGGACGAGGAGCCGCAAAGGGCTGCTCCTCCTCAAAAATGGGACGACCAAAGGGATACATTGCTAAAAAGTACTTAAAGAATAGAAGCCGCTGTACAACCAGCCAGAGGGGAGTCTTCTCCCTGTGTCCGTCTGAGCCTCACAGGCAGGCTCCTATCGAAGGTCTTTTCCAACGGTGGAGCTGCACAACTTGCAACTCAAGAAAACAATCACGGCCCAGTTTTAAGGGAAAAAGTTTCTTCTTTCAGGATAGGTCAAGCAATCACCCTCCGGGGCAAATGCCCTCAACGATCCTGTCCAGTGTCTCAGGCAGTGCACCAGTATTCTTCACTTTAATCTAACAGGCACCAAAGGCACAGCACCTGTACCCTGAACTCAAGTCCTTCCCTAACTCCTGTGTTGCTCCGCTGGCGCACTGCTCTTTTGTCGGGCCAAAGATTGTACCCAGTTTGCTCAGACACCTCCTGATCAACAAACAAACAGACTTGCATTCACTTGGGGACCAGGACTCAAAGGCCTGAAACAACCCTTGTTTCAAAGGGGGTCACCTCAAGCAAAAGCCTCCTTGCCGTCCTTGTCGGTCTGTGACTCTCTCAGCTGGGCATCAAAAACTGGATCCATACAATGATTTCTCCATCCTGATTTGTGACCCCGTCTTTCGCCCAAGACAGTAGCAGGGGTACACACTTCACGTCCCAGTGCTCCCGGCCTTCTACCTTCACTGAGGTCCTAGTTGCCAGCAATGCCTGTGCTGGTTCCCTTCACCTTGGCTTCAAGCTGGACTGGCGCTAACTCCCCAAGCTGAATCTGATGTCCGGGCCCCTCTGGCAATGGTTGTAGGGCAGCAGATATCTATTGGTGGACAGAACAAAAAATCTTTAGACAAGGCATACAAATAATCTATCAAGCAGAGAGGATAGTCCATTTCCAAATACCTTCTCCTTTTTAGCTTGGGGCGCCCCATACATTAGCAAGGCACCCAAGAACCACTTCATCTATCTGAGAGTAGAAAAAAAAACAACCCTGGACCTATTAGTGAGTATAAAAGGAACTTTTTGGTGAACTGACTAGAGTAAAACGTAACACTATTTGAAGCAGCCAAGGAAGTCTATGTTTATTTACTAAATTCTGAGGGAAAAAAGAAAAACAATACGGACATACTCTAAATCCTTACATTTGTGTATTCCTATATTATTCATCTGAAGAACCTCAAGAAAGGGCTTTTGTGCTTCTTGTCTTAACAAGCTTGTGTTTCATAAGTTATAACCTTTCACTACTTGTACAGGACTGCAGACACTTCTAAAATGATTTTTCTTACATAAAAACACCTACATTTTATACTTAGGACCATGCTCTCATGTTATAGGCGCGGCGGGAAAATCTAAAACTACTAATTTAACAGGGATCCTGTCAGCTCAATTACACAGACTAATAAGAGACTAATAATGCCTTTGCAAAACTGTATGTAGCATAAAAAATAACTAACAATAATGGTGTTATCACCTGAGAATTTTTGAACAAAAACTACCCACATATAGTTCCCCTTTAAAGGTCAAATAAGGGGGCGTGGCCAAGATGGCGATCTGACTGGTCGCATAGCCCGTGGGCTCCTCGTCTCCGGCCCCTGAAACCGGCCATATATACACGCAATCCCCCTCGGAGTAAGCGGCTCGTGGGGGTAAACTTGCCGGTAGATCGGCGGTGCCACTGCGGGAGCTGCGGATCGCGGTGCCTCTCGGACGGGAGCCCGCGGGTTCCGGTGGTCGGGGACAGCAATGGCGCCTGGACCGAGGCCTGGGCACACCGACCGAGTGATCTTCGCGTTGCCGAACTTGCGGAGGTGGTGACAGAGCGAAAGACAGGAGACACTCCAGGCCCCTACGTGAGTGAGTCCTCGGAGCGGCGGCGCACACAGCAGAGGCGGAGGCGCGCAGCAGAACGGATCTGCGGAGCTCCGTGCCCTCACCTCACAGCTACTAGAGGGTGCGGCTTCGGGCCTACGGCGCGCGAGCGCAGACACTCACCAACAGCCAGAGGGGTGGAAAAGCGGGAAGAGCGACGCTGTGCCCCGGACTTCGGTGTTACTGTGGACTCAGCACACCGGCGAGGGGCCGCCCGTGCCGCGATGAGGGGTCGTGGAGCCTGAATCCAGGTAGGCAGAGCGGGCCGGGGGCCTACATCGCCGAAGGGGAGTGCCCTCCTGTCCACGCCTGCGGGACCGCAAGGCCTAGAATGAGAACACACACGTGGGCAGTGAGCACTTAGGGGACATAAGGCACCCGGGGATGGTTAACCGACGTGGGAATACTTCTCACCCCGGCGGAGAGGAAGACACTGCAGGAGTCCCCTGGAACCCTACGCATTGGCGTCCATCTGCCATTGGTGGAGCGGGGCGGAGAGGTGACCCCACCAGCAGATCCCCTGCGAAGCAGCAGCATCTAGAGGGGCGAGCGGCAGATAGAGCGCAGCGCGATCCCTGCCCCGAGTGATCGTACCCTGGACTAGAGGACGGAGGGTACACCGGGGCCCTACCTCTCCCTTGGCGCTTCTCGGAAGTAACACAGGCGACATACGAGGAGAGACCATCAACCCCTAAGGCGGGGGATCGCCAGATAAAAGACCCTCTCTCTGTGGCCACTGGTTCGACAGAGACACTGCCTGCGCCACAAGGCATATATCTTACCTCGCCAATACAGGGGGCGCGCCGCGACGATGGCCACAGCTCGGAGGAAGGGGGAACGGTCCCTAAGGGAGATGCTCATCAAAGGGCCCCTACTGGAGAAGTGTGGCTCAATGGTTAGAGCGGCAGACCCTGATGCAGAGATCTGGCCCGGGACCAGGGTTCAATTCCCGCCTCGGCGGGTCTTGGGCTCAATTTCCTCGGACCTGATAATTCTCGCCTCGGTGCCTATTCTAATCATGGGTCCCACTCTGCAACTCTGGGCAATAGCTTGCTTAATCTCCACAACGGCCCCAACAGCGCTGGGATGCCTGGCTTCACCCTGGGGGTGCCCAGGAGTGGACATTTCACAGGGAAAAGCCAGGAAGGGTTCCACAGCGGTATGCGTACAGCGCCAGGACACCCCTTTGGGGGTATAAGTGCGCTTTACAAGTACAAATTTCATTTCATTTCATTTCATTTCAAAGGCAGCAGAACGCCACCCACTGCAACTACCCCTGAGGGAGCGGAGGGCCGTGATGTCCCGATCACGCGATCCTTTCTGGAATCCCTGTTCAACGTCCTACGTGATGACTTCCAGATGCTTAAAAACGAAATAGCGGGTGAAGTAAAAGAAATTGGACGTGACGTTGATGAAATAGGGGACAGAGTTGCGGCAATAGAAGAATCCGAGCTGGCCAAGGGTGAGGAGGTTGCAATGCTCCAGCAGGAGGTCATCCGCCTTCGCGACCAACAACTTGACCTACAAGTACAAGCGGAAGACCTCGAGAACCGCTCACGACGCAATAACATCCGCGTCAGAGGGGTTCCGTCGAAGGCAGAAGGGGCCGATACGGCCCAATACCTCCAGGGTCTTTTCCGAGACATTTTGGGGGAGGCGGCAGATTTCGACATCCGTATTGACAGGGCACACCGAGTGGGGCTGCAGAGGCGGGCCCCTGCCCCACCGCCGGACATTTTGGCCTTCCTGCCCGACTTCCCCCTGAAGGAGCGCATTTTGCGAGCGGCACGCTCGAAACAGCCCCTTACATTCCAGGGTAACCCTGTAGCCCTTTATCAAGACCTGGCGGCTATCACCCTACAACGGAGGAAGGCCTTCAGGGAGGTGACCACACACCTGAGGGAGCAGGGGGTGACGTACTCCTGGGGGCATCCCTTTCGCATGATTTTCAGGTGGAACGGCAAACTCCACCAGCTTCGCTCCCTCCGGGAATCATGCCAGATCTTGGGCTTGGAGACCCAGAGCCCGGAGAGCTCACCACAACGCCCACAGAGGTTACCCGGGGCGGGATGGCAACGTGTGGGCCGCAGACGCTCACCTGGCGGGGAGATACGCCCGGACCTCAACGCTTTGGCGCAAGAACGACAGGCAGCTGTTGAAGCGGTCTTGAAGGACACTGCATCCATGACTCCCTCATGATGATGATGAAGCGAGGGGAAGTGATGAAGCAATGACATGGCAATGGTCGGGGACGGGGTTCGGGGGCGGGGGGCCCGGGCTACTTGGTCCACACGTTCACCCAGATTCTTACTTACCACGTGCCCCATCTACGGATGACGGGCGCGGGACAATGACTGAACTTGGGGACTATTTGGTTGGGGTTAGGGAGGGGGTAGGGGGGGGAGGGAGGGGGTCACAGTGGTAAACACAGACTCCAGTTTGGGGGGGTTGTTGGGCTGGGGGGGAAGGTTTGGGTGGGGTGGGTGGGTTGTCCGGTAGTTCGGGAGCGTGATACCACAGACAGTGCCTCGGCGCAACACTATGGCAGGGCTTCGACACATAAAGACACACTAGCGCGTTGGGTCAATGAAGGTCATGGCGGCTAGGGAGGTAAAGGTCCTTACTCTTAATGTTAAAGGGCTTAACAACCCAATCAAGAGACGAGCTATACTGTCATATCTGGAACATTCGGGAGCGGACATATGTCTTCTCCAAGAGACTCATCTCATGGTAAGGGATCACCACCGCATGCGCTCCAGGGCATTCCCACACCAATATTTCTCGTCCTCGGGGGGAAAAAGGCAGGGGTTGCCATACTTGTTGCTAAACGGTGCCCGGGAGCGATACTAGAGAAGGTGGCCGAAATAAAGGGGAGGCTACTGGCTCACAACTTGCGGATTGGCCCACACACCATAGTGATAGGCTCTATATATGCTCCCAACATAGGACAGGAATCCTTCCTCAAACAGGCACTAGCTGATTCACTGGCGTCCCAGAATCGCATGACCCTCATTGGGGGAGACTTAAACTTAGTGATGGATGCAAGCAAAGATAGAACCCAATCTGTATATTCTCCGAGCGGGGAACTCTCAAAGGGAGGGAAACAGTGGCTGCGAGAGATGGGCCTTGGGGACCTATGGAGGGAGGCACACCCGACCTCACACCAGTACACCTTCTTTTCCCACGCACATAAATCCTATGCTCGTATTGATTATTTTCTCGGCACACAGGACATTGCTAGGGTGATGGGATCGGTGAGCATCGAGCCAGCGGCGCTATCGGACCATGAGGCAGTGGTGGCAACCATGTCACTCTCTACGGGACCCGTGCGGGTGGGTCAGTGGCGGGTCAGTGGCGGCTCAGAGAGACGATGCTGCACAAACAGGCCGTGGAGCAGCAACTCACTGCTCGTATCCAGGACTACTTGGCTCTTAACGACACGCCAGGTATAGGCCCCACGACTCTTTGGGAAGCGTTGAAAGCGGTCATCCGTGGCGAATTAATAGCTATAGCGGCGGCAGATAACAAAGAGCGCAAGGAAATCCGCGCGACATTGTCCGCACAGCTGCAGGAGCTTGAAAGAGTTCATAGTAGAACTGGGGCACCCCGCGTGTGGCGCCAGATTAAGGCCGCCAGAGCGCAACTGGCAGGCCTGGACTTGGACAGGGCCGAATACGCGGCGGTCCGATTAAAACACTTGTATTATGTAGGAGGCAACCGCACGGGCCGCTTGCTAGCTGCCAGACTTCGGGCTCAGAGACAACGAACGCAAGTACCCTCACTGCGGGACAGCGAGGGGGAGGAGATAGTGGGAGACCAGGACATAGCGAGGGCCTTCCGGGACTTCTATCAGAAGCTATAGACGGCTGATCTCTCAACGGACCAGGCGACACTAGAGTACCTAGACTCAGTCGAAATGTCCAAAATGACGCCTGACCAGAAGGCACAACTAGATGCCCCCATTAGAATTGACGAAGTCATCTCTGCGATATCGCGTCTTAAGTTGCTTAAGTCTCCCGGCCCAGACGGGTTCCCTGCCCTCTACTATAAGAAATTCTGTCACTTACTGGCCCCGCTACTGGTCCGCCTGTTTAATTCGTTCGAGGGGGAGGACGCGATTCCCACTACAATGCTGGGGGCCGCCATAGTGGTTCTGCCGAAGCCCGGCAAGGATCGGCAACAATGCGGCTCATACCGCCCAATATCGCTCCTCAATGTCGATTTTAAGATATTTACTGGAATACTCGTGGCCCGACTAGGCCCATGCATGCTCAACTTAATTGAGCCCGATCAAGCTGGGTTTATTCAATCCCGCCAATGCGGAGACAATACCAAACGGATACTACATCTCGTGGATAAAGCCAACCAGACAAACCTCGACGCGATCCTCCTGACTATAGTTGCCGAAAAGGCGTTTGATCGGGTAGACTGGCGCTTTTGGGGCACACGATGGCTAAATTTGGTCTGGGTGAGAGATTTAGGGAATGGGTGGGCTGTTGCTACAGCGGCCCTACAGCCCACATTAGAGTGAATGGCTCAACGTCGCAGCCCTTCGCGATCCGGAGGGGGACACGGCAGGGATGCCCGCTGTCGCCACTCCTTTTGCATTATACATCGAACCCCTTGCGCAAAGAGTCCATGACAATCGCAACATCCGGGGCATTTCATTTGGGGGGGAAACCCATCCAATCAGTCTCTATGCTGATGATGTGATAGCGGCGCTCGAGGAGCCTAGGGTCTCCCTTCCGGCATTTCTGGAGGAGCTGGAGACATTTGGTGAAGTGTCCGGCTTCAAAGTTAATGCTGGGAAGTTGCTCATTCTGGATCTTCACCCGACACCGGCATTGCTTAGAAGGCGAGAGGGCGATATGTGCGGCATCCAGGTAGTGGATTCAATCCCATACCTGGGGTTAGAACTAGCGCCGTCAGTGAATCAAACGGTGCACCTGAACTACGCCCGTTTGGCCCAACAGGCAAAAAGAGACCTGAATAGCTGGAGTAAGCACCAGCTTTCCCTCCTTGGACGAGTTGCGGCGATTAAAATGTCCCTACTGCCAAAAGCACTATTTCTCTTCCAAACTCTCCCAGCGCCACCACCTCCCGGGGTAATAACTTCATTGCAACGCGACATCAATCGTTTTATCTGGGCGGGAGCGCGGCCACGCATGGGTAAAGCGCTGGGATACCAAAGACCGGAGCAGGGTGGGTTGGGAATTCCAGACCTCCTTGGCTTCTACAAAGCCGCGCAGTTGAGATACTTAGTGGAGTGGGTCCGACCGGAGTCGGAAAAACGGTGGCTCTTCCAGGATAGGGCCCTAGCCGGGGTACCACTCTGGAGGGTTCCCTTCCTGAGGAAGGCGCAGCGCCCACTAGGCCTCATGCGCTCTCCCATCACTAAATCGGTGATGTCGGTGTGGGATGGGGTAGCGGTCCGCAGAAAGTTTACTACATACCCTTCACCTCTGACCCCATTGTTCGGGAACAGCGATTTCACGCCGGGCTGGTCCGATAACGCGTACACAGCATGGCATGGCACCCCCTGCCGCTCAGTGGGCCACCTATTCGACCTGTCGGGAATTATCCCCTTTACTCAGCTGAAACAAGACTATGGGATCCCAGAAGAAGAGCAGTTTCGATACATGCAGTTGAGGCACTGGGTGCTTCAACCGGACATAAAAACAGAGGGGGCCGCAAGTTAACCCACTTCGAAAAATGGCTGATCACAAAGACTACGGATAAGGGCTTGGTCTCCAATATATACGACATGCTCAGACACACCACGCAAACACGAACCACACCGAGCAAGAAAAGATGGGAGCGGGAGTTAGGAGGGGAGCTCACGCAGAAGGACTGGGAGGGGATCTACTCCAGGGCAAAACACACAGGTCGCAATGTGGCTAGCATAGAGACCGCCACGAAAATCGCTACTTATTGGTACCTTACCCCGGTCCGCCTACACAGGGGCAATCCGCAACGTAGCTCTGCTTGTTGGAGGGGCTGTGGTGAGGAGGGCACGCTGCTGCACATCTTGTGGGACTGCCCGCTACTCTCCCCCTACTGGGCTGAGATCCTCGAAGTGGTAGACGAGCTGTTTGATACACAGATCCCGAGGCTCCCGGTGTACGTGGTCTTAGGGCTTCCAAATCCAATCACATATCCACTTAAGAGCGTGAAGGGACGCCAAATGGGGTTGACATTGGGGGCCGCACTGCAAAACATACTGTCTCACTGGGGTACCTCCACCTTGCCCACTCACACAGGGTGGCTACACAGACTCTGGTTCATCCTGGGCATGGAGCGCATTTCGGCTACCCTGACGAACTCCACTGCCTCATTCCAGATAGTGTGGGCCCCTCTCTTGAAACTGTTATCGTCTGAATTCAATGAGGTTACACAACCCAAATACCTGCGGGTGCTCAGATTGTCGGATCTATGGAGTCCCCCATAGCTCTCGCAGACCCTTTCACTAACGCTCTAACAGCACTCGTATCACATTGGCCCTTCAAGGGCGCAGGAACTAGCGGACGGGGAGGGGGGTGGGTGCTATTGTTATTGTTTTTAGTTTATTACAGAATGATCCAATTCAGGGTGTGGCCTTTGCAAGGGAGAGGAACATGGCATTATATAGCATGCATTATTCTTTTTGGATACACCCTCCTGGCTATGTTTTTCACCATAAGGTACCTGATACTGCACTATGAATATTCTAATGTCATTTCTGTATGTTGTGAGTTTTTCTTTTGTGAAAATTCAATAAATACATTTAAACATAAAGGTCAAATAAGGGAACATCAATCTAGACTACTCATCCTTTCATAATTTCATCAGACAGGATGGGCAGGAACATGGCGTATTTTTTTATTAATTTTATTAATCTTAACAATTTTAAAACAGTATTACTGAATAATCAATTAAACATCTCATGGCCGTTCCTAGACAACGTAGACAGGCTCAAGAGAGAGTGAGAGAGAGAGAGAGCATATAAATCAAGAAAAATGACAATGTATTACTTAATTGTGCTTACCCTTAATTTGCCCAGGAGCTAATCTCTCTAATCTCTTCCCCTCATTCGACAGCAGGTAACCTGAAACAGGTGACCTTCTGTCAACACTATCTACTCCTATGTTTGGCAGCTGGGCACAAACAAACTTATAGGAGGTAAATAGCACATTTGAGCTAGCTAGAAAACATTAATGACCAACTACCAATTCTTTTAGCAATTGTACTAGTGTAACATGAGGGCGCATGAATGCAAACTGAATTTCATAGCCTTTTAATGTGGCCCTAGCTCCAGGAAGGCTTAATCAAGGCCATAACTTTAGTGAAACAACTAAGGGCCATATGTAGGTAAAACTCAATTTGCGAGTTCTTAATAGCGATATTTACCGAATCGCTATTAAGAACTCGCAAAGTCCGATGTAGGTAATAATTCGTTAAAAAATAGCGAATCGGTAAAAATCGGTAAAATGAAATACCGATTCCGATTTACCGATTAGCAAATAGCGATTATGTATTACCGAATCGGTATTAACGAATCTGTATTTTAAGAAATCGCTAACTATTTAAACTGCCATTCTGGTGCATTCTGATGACATCACAAGCAGGAAGTGGCCTGACAACTGCTGCTACACTGTGGCTGAAGCTGTGGGAGAGGCAGGGAGCAGACCTTACAACACAGGAGCTGCTTTGCAAGCATCTTGCAGACACACCAAACCAAAAATGGACAACCAGGAGAAGGAAAAGGAGGCAGGAGAGCGAAAAAGAAAGCACAAATTCAGCGAGAGGGAGCTGGAGGTGCTGATAGAGGAGGTGGCAAAGGACCACGACAACCTCTTCGGCAAACATTCCCTGCACATCCCAGAATCCCAAAAGAGGAAAATATGGCTGGTGATCCAGGAGAGGATAAATGCAATTGGCGTAACACAGCGCTCAATAGATGAACTAAAGAAGCGCTGGTATGACCTCAGAAAACGTGCCAAAGAGAGGGTGGCTGAAAGGCTCAAGCAAGCCACGCTGACAGGTGGTGGGACATCTACAGCGCTTGTACCAACTGCCCTGGAACTATTGGTGGAGTCCACCCTCCAGCCGGAGAGCGTGAGTGGGATTGGAGACGCAGACAGCTCAGCCAGAGCTGGCAACAGGCAAGGTAAGATGCATGCACAGCATGCTGTGCCTCCCACTCCCCAACCCCAATCCACAATCCCCAATGAGCCAGTATGATTCTCACTCCAGTACATGTTTTCCAAAAAACCAGCAATGCATTATGGGAGATGTAGTCAGAAGTAACACATATCATAACAGTCAGTCCACTGAACCCAAAGGCATGTGACACACATCAGTAATTAGCAAGCGGAGGACAGTCAGTTTGATTGGCAGTCATGAAATTTATTATTACGCCAATGCTGCCAGACAAGTGAGTAAATGTACATTCTGTCTCCACAGGCGAGGCAGCGCGCAAGTCTGCTGAAGGGGACACAGGAAAGGCACCCAGGAGAGCCAACACACAGAATGAGGAGGTCTTGTCGCCTGCTGAGCACACACCACCACCACCACCATCACCAACACCACCATCACCAACACCACCATCACCACCGCCACCACCACCGAGAGCCAGGAGGCATACAGTGGCTAGCCTCCAGGAGATGGAGGGGTCAGAGGAGGATAGCATGGGAGGCCAACATTCCACACTGGTAGAGGATGAGAACAGTGCAGGGACACAGGCCCCCACCGAGCGCGCCCACACAGGTGTCAGACGCCGCAGATCGAGGGTAGCCAGTCCTGTTGCACAGGACGAGGAGTCCAGCGTATTCGAGGGACTGGAGGGGAATATGCTGAAGGTACAGCGCCTGCAAGGCAAAGCCATCAAATCAGTTCAACGCCAGATGGTGTACATGAACAGACACATGCTTGAAATTAAGGAGGGCATAAACAGCATGAACAACACTGTGGCTGAGGGCATGCGGGACATGTCAGAGGCTGTGAGGCTGCTGTGCAGCAAACTGGATGAAGATCGTGTGGCGAGGCGCAGGGACCGACAGAAATTGGACGGCTACACTAAGGCGGTGAACCGCCTCTCCACTGCCACCTCAGTTCTCAGCAGGCGCTATGTGGCCATGCAGTTAGAGATGGCCCACTTCAGCCGTGACGTTGCAAGGGGGCTGGTCACAGTTACCAGTGCCCTGGAAGTGCTCCAGACCACCCAAATAGCCGCAACAGGTGCAGGGGATGGGGGGGACAGTGAGGAGGCAACTAGCCGCAGCAGCATCACACCCCCGATAACTGAGTCCAGGCGGCGCAGTAAAAGGCATGGAGCTGCCACAGGACAGACCGCCAGGGAGGACAGGGTGCCCAGGGAACGCGGCAGTGCTGCGCGTGGGCGCAGAACATAATGACAGCCATCACCTGGCATTGTGAGATGGGTGATGTAACCCATTTCACCTTTTGAATGTTTAGTGAATATTGGCATGGCATGTTGAGGCCTTCATGGTGTGGTGGTGTGCTGTGCTATTGCCTGAGTTAAGGTTAATAAAACACCGTCACGCAATTACAGTTACTGGCTTTGTCTCATTACTTACTCAGAAATAGTTGCGTGTGATCTCAGCCCGTCTGTGTCTCCCATCTGGTGCTGCTGCCACACCTGCTGCGCTGTGCTCTGGCTGTGGACAATCCTCACCCTCATCCTCTGAGTCAGTTAGTTCCACTGCTGTTCCTTTCTTTGTGGCAAGGTTATGCAGCATGGCACATGTTGCTATTATTTTACAGCAGATGATAAGGCGGTACTGCCGTGCACCACCACTTTTGTGGAGGCAGCGGAACCTGCTTTTTAGGAGCCCAAATGTGCGCTCAACAACATTGCGCGTAGATCTATGTGCCACATTGAATCTCCTCTCACTTGGGGAAGATGGGTTGAGATATGGAGTCAGGATAAATGCCCGCACGGCATATGCACTATCACCTGAGTGAGAAAGGAAGAGTCATTAATAACAGTCACCAACACATTCATCCAAGGTATACATCAGGGTGTGTCACATTGATTTACCTAGCAGGTATCCTTCCCCAAATTCGCCACCAGCCAGACGTGTGTAGATCCCACTGTTCCTGAATATGTAGAAGTCATGGGTGCTCCCTGGAAATTTGGCTACGATGTCGGTGATGATGTGGTCCGCATCACAAATTACCTGCACATTGATAGAATGTGTAGATTTGCGGTTCCGATATATGTACTCTGTAGCTGCAGGTGGGCAGATTGGTATGTGTGTCCAATCAATGCACCCTATTACATGTGGGAACTGTGCCTTTTGATAAAAATCCATCTTGGTTTTATGCAGTTCCGCCTGTGTGCTGGGGAACCGTATGTAGTGGTGCATTCTTTGCATCATGGCATCCAGGAAAGTGTTGAAAAAACGGGACAGGCAACTCTGTGACACACCACCTGCCACAGCTATCACCCCCTGGTAACTACCTGATGCAAGTAGGTGCAGGCTACAAAGCACCATGACATGTGGTGGTATAGCGTGCGCCCTTGGTGTCTGATGCTCCAGGAGTGGGTGCAGGTCCCGTATCAGGTCTAGGATGGTTTGGGGGTGAAGCCTGTACCTCTCATGGATTTCAGCCTCAGTCAGTTGGAATAATGTAATGCGCAGTCTGTACACGCGTTCCTCCCGTCTCCAGATACTCAGTCTTGCTGCTTGCATCCGAAGCCGCCTTGCAATGACATAGAGGGCTGCCATTGTGTTCACACTGTTGCATTTTGGGGGTGTTTAAATGCAGTGCACCTGATTACCACCTGCTTTGAGTCAGTGGTAATTTGCGACTCCTAAATAACGAATATTTGAAAAATCGGTAATAGCGATTTTTGGTACATCGATTTGCGATTTATTTTAAGGATTTCTTATTTAGCGATTCCCTATTTAGGGATTCGGTGTGTGCTAATCGCAAATTAAGGAATCGCTAACTGGTTTCCCTTATTTTTAGCGATTCCTTATTTTGCGATAGCGTTTGGCATTACCTACATTGTACATGGCTATTTACCGGTCGCAAACGCTGAAATTCTGCGAATTTCAGCGTTAGCGCTCGGTATTTGGCCACCTACATCTGGCCCTAAGTAAATTCTTCTATTTCTTAAATGTGGTTAAATTACTAATGGCGATATCCCTAATATTATTAACAAGAATTGAGAATTCATTTTCACCCTAATTTCCCTAGGCACATTATAGCCTCAGACATCATTAGAGCAAAATTTACATTTACCCTTAGCTTTCATAGTGTAATGTAGAAATCACATACTGTCACAGTGGCTCCCTGCGTGGACATTTTTACATGCAATAAGGCTGGTCAGTTCTAAATACAGAACTTTGCCTTTGACCCTTAACCTGCTGTCCCCTGTCAGTAAGGCTATTCCATGCGGTCTTTCCAATTCAAAGGAACTCTGGAGAAGCACAGCTGAAAAGCAGTCCTGTTCCGTGCATGTGAGCTAATAATTTTAAAGGTAAGATGCACTGTTTGCTGTCTTATTTTATACTAATTTTCATTTGTGTGCAGTGTGTGATGTGCTTTCTAGCAGTTTTAGAGGCCAGCTACTTGTTCTGCAATTGCATGTGTGCACTGCTGAAACCTAAGATCAGTTTGAAAACAGCCCTGGGTGCCAGGACTGCTTTTAAAAAGTAAATTGTGCCCAAAATCGACTTTGGTGATAGGGGCACTTAAAAATGAATAACCTACAATGTTTTAGCATATTAGGGACCCCCAGGGTCTCCCTAGATATCCCAGAGGTGGGGGATCAGAAATGTATAAGGTACACCCTTATAAAATAAGTTTTATATGCCTGGGTAAAGTGAAATTTCACATTTCACTCCCACATTGTGGTAAAGTGCTGCTCAAATTCAACTTTGATGCTAGGAGCTTATATATTGGTCACAGTAGGATTATTTAGACATTGAAAAATGCAAAAACGATTTTAGTGCAATTATTTTTAATATTTTTTTTTTCTTTCATATAATCAATTTTTTTTTAATAATGATCACTAACCCTTTTGATGTTTCCACATATGAAAAGCAAGCCTCATTCCTTTCCCTTTGCCTTTAAAGGCATGTATTTATAACACTAAGCACATAAGCTGGACTGAAACATAAAATAGTCTGTGCCACTTTTTTTTTAAAGGGCAGTAATTATTTACCATCAGAACCACAGATATGCTTATTTAGAAAAGCAACAAGAAAGAAAATCCCTGCTTTTAATCCTTTCTATTTTATCCAAAATAATGAAGCTGTATTTGTAACTTTTAAAATCAGTAGTTTTGTGGCCGAGCATAGCCATGTGTTGTTTACTCAGCTGTGTTCTTACGACCAGCAGGCCTCAATTTCCACGCCTTTTTCAGAAGAAAAACCCTTTGCTGTATTCTAATGTCCTGAAAAAGTTTGATCTCCGTCTGTTTTGACAGACAGCTTCCTTCGGTACAGACAGCTTTGAACAGCTGTTTTTTAAAAGCTCTTTTTCTAGTGCTGGAAATTTGAGCACGGTGAAGTCTATTTAAAACACAGGCATTCCAAGCCGGCACAATTCTATTGTTTTGTAATGTAAAAAAGAGGCGCTTTTATTTCAGCAGCAACCAATTTACTCAGATGATGTGAATGCCTTTTAATATTAATACCTTAAGGATATTGCTGCAACATTTGGTATTAAGTCCTAGTTTGAAAGCACACAAATTCGTTTTTTTTCCTTTCTACGAGGCCTATTTTTTTCCTATCTCTTGTGGCAATATTCACACATCTATACTTTGTTACTGTTTTACTTCTAATGGTAGCGTGCAGCTATTTAGTATATGTTATATAATTCATTCCTTGAATTCTAAAATGTAATTCTTTCAATGACATTTGCATAACAGAATGACGACAAAAAAACCAAATTGAGCTAATTCCAGACATTTTCAAGAAGGGGGCCCACACACTTAGAGCACACAACACTGCTTGCTAAGGCAAGCCATTCTCACACAAAAAACATAATCACTAGTTACTGAAAACAAGTACTTTCAAACATCACCACCGGTGTCAATCCACAACCACATGGACACTCAAAAAAAACAATTAACCCACAAATTAACACTTAGGACAAAAGCAAGAGACAGCTCACAGACTGTACTTAAACCAAACCATTTGTAAATACCAATTGTAAGTCATATTTACAAACGAAAGGACTCTCAACAAAAGTACAGAGATTACACCAAGACAAATAGACAGCCAAAAGACTGCCATGTTCAAAAAGACAGGCTTGCGCCTCAAAACCTTTTCCAATAATACACCAAATTACCAGTTGGGCTGGCAGATCAGGATCCTTCTTTATATATTTATTCCATACTGTACTATACATTATGGAAGAAATACCATTTTTAATATACCTAAACCCATTTAGGTATCCCCTCTTAGGGAGTCAGCTGAGTACTTCCTAAATCCATATTGGTACCTCCAAGACAGCAACACTTTCTACGAAGTGTGCTAGGAGCAGGCATGCAAAAAATATTATAGCATATATAATATTATACTCCAAGTGACACTTAACACAATTTGTGCCTTCAAGTTTTCAAAGTTAGAGAAAAATCTCCTCATTACCTGCCTTCATTTGCTGCAGCAAACAAACAAACAAACCAAAATCTTGGCCAAGCTAATCCAAACAAAAGTGTTGCTACAGCAACCTTACCAAACCAAAGTCTCCAACCTCCACCTGCCAAGTTCTGAGTGACCTAACAGTCATTTTAAAATACTTACACCAAAGAAGATCTCAGTCGGGAGGGGTCAACACCTGGAGGGTCAGATCGGGAAAACTGGAAAATACCTTGGTCTGCAAAGACAAAGGGTCTTCCTCATGCAGGGTACCTCCTCAGTAGATTCCTGTCTTCCGTCAAGACCACTCCCTTGGATAGCCGCTTCTCCGATGAGGTCCACATCGAGCGCCAATTTGTAGAAGAAAAAACCTTGCTAGGGGTTCACTAATGCACCTGGTCCTTAAACCAACAAAGAAGAGATTGGCACGGAAGCTGGAATATCAAAATAACAACTTTATTAACCTCACATGAGGGAAACTGTGTCAATACAGTACCCGCAGGCCACTGTATGAGACAGTCTAAGGAGTACAGAGACTCTGGGTCTTTTATGCCCAGTTTATAGCTGAGTTAGTATGTAGACTCAAAAAGAGGCGGTACAAGTGCACACATGAATAGCTAGTTACATATAAGGATACATAAGAATTGCTTAGTCAACAGAGTGGGAGGGCTTACAATATAGCTAATATTAGTTAATAGCCTGACAGTTACTCTAAGAGCAGGTGCATTCTACCAGCTAGACCTTTCTGAGCATGTGCAGTGCTCTGGCTCAGTACTGAAGGAGTTAACTATAGTTCCTGACTCAAGTGAAATACAAGAGCAGGCAACAGTGAAGAGGGAGAAAGCACATGGCGAGCACATGGCTAACTAAAATGGCTGCCAGAAACAAAATGGCTTCAGCTGATGCTAACAACCATTGCCGCTAGTTTTCCACAATGTCATGCTCTTGGGTGTTGTCTTGCACCTCATTGGACTTGCGTTCCCTCCTGTGTGAACACAGAGAACACTGAATAAGTATCTGAGAGGGGCAGTGCCTCTCAGATTTGCTGCTTGAAACAAGAGGAAAAAGAAGGGTTCATGCAGAGAAATTTGATTTCCACCAACCAGGCCCTGCAATCTGACTGACTGCGCCTGCCACACAATCTGGAACTGCAGCCCTGTGGTCCTGACTTGCTTCAAAAGGACTAAAGAGTGGGCTCCCTGCAAGCTAAAGGTTAACAGAACTCACCTGGACCATCACCACCAAAAATCCAAAGCCTGGAGTACTACCAGTGGATTTGTAAGGGATTCTCCCAAGTGGATTATGTGAATTGAAGTCCCAAACTTTCAAGGATCATCTTGGAGCTTAAATACTCTTGGAGTAAGTTTTAGACACTTTGGAACCCTCAAAGGAACTTCAGAAAGAAGTTCCAGAAGTTTGAAGAAGTTTAGATCAACTTTGTAAAAAAAGCTCCATAAGTGGACCAACTCGACCTGGCCAGCCAAGACGGCAAGCCTCAACCACAAGCTGGCCTGCCCTCTAGGTTCGTCCCGCTGAAAAGCTCCAGAGGTCCGACTTCCAGAGTTTGACCGGGAGTTGGTTGAAACCCAATCCGGCAAACCCTCATCAAATCCGGCCTGGTGATGAGCATCGAGGGACCCCTCGAGAAAAAGCTCTGTAAAAGTTTCAAAGTCCGAACGTAGAAAAGGTGACCGGGACCAACTGCGAGAGTCAAGCTGAGCACCTTCAATGATGAGCTGACCTGGATCTCTGGTTCGTCCTGCTGGAAAGCTCCGGAGGTCTGACTTCCAAAGGTTTGACCGGGAGCTCGTCACGAGGCATTCTGGACTGACTGAGAGCTTCGAGGGACCCCGGGAAGAAAAGCTCCAGAAAAGTTTATAAATCAGAAGGAACAAACTTTGACCGAGACCTACCACGAGGGGTAGCCGCGCAAGGCTCCATCGTGTTCGACCTGAAACTTTGACTTTGTCCAGGTCTAGCGTAACCAGATGTCCCAGTAGGCACTATAGGTTTCTATGTGCTCTATAGTGCTAAATCTTTAAAAATTCTTATCTCCGGTTCCCTACATTGGATTTTCTTCGTTTTGGTGTCATGCTAAAGATAAAAATATTTCACATGTTTATAAATTGGTGTTGGATTTTTAATGTGTGTTGTGGCTTAATTATTTACTGAATTGGGGTTTTTAAATGCTTTACATACCTGTCTCTGAAGTTAAGCCTGCCTGCTTGCAGTCAAACTACCAAGGGTTGAGCATGGGAATCATTTTTTGAGTCCTATTCTGATCCCTAGACTGTGTTAGTGGCCTTATTGCCAGTGGTAGATGCATATTTACCAATGCACATTTACCAATGCACATTTACCACTACTAATAACCCACTTTCCAACAATCATAAAAGACCAAAAGCGGACCTCAGCAGAATTTCCGGTTTCCCCAGATGGATGAAATGGTGGAGCAAGTAGTAAAGGAGTGTCACCTGTGCCAGATGTTTGGAAGCCCTTATCCCCCACTACTAGTCATCACTGAGGCAATACCTACTGAGCCGTGGGTAAAGGCGAGCGCAGAATTCAGGTGCCTACCGTGTAGATGCCACATGCTGGTCATCAGAGTGCAACTTCTTGAAATACCCGGAGATCGAGATTGGGAACACAACATCATCTAAAGAGATGATAACAAAACTAGAGGATAATGGCCACACGTGATCTCCTCAAAGAAATCTGACAGACAGTGGACCTCCTTTCCAAGGGCAGAAAGTAGCAGATTACTTAGAGTTCTTAGCGCTCAAATACATCCAAAATATGCCATGGTGACTTCAGCCCACAGGAAAAGTGAAGTGATTTGCATGTACCTTAACTAAAGTAATCAACATTGCTAGAGCTAGTCACCAGAATATCGGGTGGGCTACTCACTAGTTTCTACAGAAGTACCACTAAACTCCTCACATGACCACCAGACAACTCCCTCCCCCAAGTCAAGCGTGCATGGGGAGCACTGTCAAGGAGACCATACCTCACCACCCCAGCTAGACCCCAGGGATACTGGAGAGTGACCATGTAATCGAACACTGACACAAGTGTACTGATTATGTGAGTCGTAAGCGATGGGCCTGAAAGCACAACCAACAAGTAGATGATCTGTTACTCATTAGAGAAAGGTGTCCAAGGAGTTAATTTGGGCTGTCTTTGGATCTCGTGCCATGGCAAGTGATACAAATAAAAGCGACAGTGGTAACTGCTTGGAGAAGGCAAGAAAAAGTGACAAGGAACTCATCATTCTTCAAACAACTGGTGAGCCTATTTAATGAACTGGGCAGAGATGAAGAAGAGTGGAGAACCCTTAGAGGGTCATATCAGCCACCACAGGAAGGTGGAAGTGCAGAGTCCTTGAGGTCCGAGAAAGCAGAAGAACTGCAGGATCTGGGGACAATAGTATCCACAGAGGGGTCATTAGCCCGTAGTTGATTGGCCCTAAGCGTCAGATCTAAGGGATGAACGCCATAGGTATCCCTGTTAGTGCAGGTCCAACCCTCCCCGTCCTAACCTGGCATGCCTGTTCACTTTTCGGCTCATCATTATTTTTTGTAGTGTTTTGGGTAGAAAATTCTTTGAAATTCCTTAGGGGATGAGCCAACTCCACCTCATAGGCATAAATAATTATTGTGCCGAGTGTCGGTTTTACTGAAATTATTTGAGAATCTTTTTTAAATTAAGTTTGTTGTTATGTAACACTCGTCTCATTCACATGGGCATCCAATTTTTAGTGCAATCAACTCCTACTCAGTATTTTGAATGTTGAAGCTTTATTGCACTTGTTCTTCACAGTCATAGTATATTCAAGACATATTTCAATAGTATGTTTATGGAATACATTCTACGTGACTGCCAACACGTGTTTCACCCCTCATACTGCCTGTCAGGTGGGGGCTTTTTCAGTGCTGGAAGTCAACATATTTATTGTTGAAGTATTCACATTATTCGTAATGCATTTCACACCATCATTTGACTGTGCATTTTTTACATATCGGTAACAAACGGACTAAATAAAACAAGTGCCCAAATTGTTTAAGGTACTGTTTTATAATTTTAAGAGCCAGGGACGACCTGCTGTTTTACAAGCACCCAAGCGCTTTGCTTAACTGCAGGATTTCTACCGTTTCCTGCTCTTTAGCGCTTTCTAAGATAATGATTATCCCTGCAGGGTTTTAGTGGGTCTACAATCAAACCAGAGACTTGGAGATCCCACATGCTGCTTTATCAAGTCATTTGTGCATTAATTACTGCGTTAAAGTATTGTTGGTGTGTTCTACATCTTTGAGGGTACCTGCTCTGTCATTTAAAAAACTGCATGTGAAACCTGTGATTGCGGTGATTACTGCACAAGTATTATCATTACAGACTTTCTTCATAATTTGTTGGTATCAGCTGTGAAAGGGGAGCACGAGTCAAACCTACGCACTCGAAGCACGTGCATCTTCAAAGGGTTTCGGAACCCGCTGTGGGCCGAGTGTCTCTCTGTTCTCTCTTCAACAGAGAAGTTGTGTGACTTGATTAATGTGAATCTAAGCAGCTGCACGCCTCATTCTGCTGCGTGCCTGCATATTGAAGTAAAGCCGCGAGCTTGGCCTGCCAACGTTACAAGGTGTTCTAGATTCCTGTTTTAAAATAAAAGAAGAACACACCACAGGAACAGTCTTCGTGTCATCTTGAATACATTGTCAGGAACTTTGAACACAATAATGCACAAAAGGCATTAGTTCTAAAAACAGGAAAAAAAAAATCTAGAGTGTCTCTAGTTAGACTATTGTGCTATCTATTGCCTTAAAGCAATATGTGCCAACGTCAGCAGCAATTGGCACACTTTTAAATTGTCTCAAGCTGCAGATTTTTCAACAGGGATTGGCATGCTGGTGTTGTGAATTCGTCTGCTGTGGTGTACTGGATATTCTAACAAAATATATATTTTTTTCATTGTGGTTGGGTTTTAATAACTAACTTTTGTTTATAATAAGCAAACAGTACTGAATATACAAACAGTCACTTCACCCAATTAATTTCTACAAGAACCAGGAGAACATTTTTTAAGATGGCGTTTATAGTATAGATCATTTAATGCATATCTTGGTGCTATAGATGCCATGAAATTTAAACCTGAAATGTATTGTATTACTATTTGGGAGTGGAAGGGCAAAATGTATTTGATCATTAAGCCAGCATATACTTGGCTAAATGATGATGAGTCAGATGAATTTCAAATTGCTGTGTCAGGAATCAAATAAACGTTGTGTCTCTCGCTCTGGGCAAATTGAAGAGTCAAAGCAAAAGAAGAGTTTTAGTCAAACGTCCAATGATCAATCATTGGAAGAGCCTGCAGAGTTAGGTTGGTCAGGACATTGTAAGATGGCCGCTGCGTTTTCCAAATCTTTACAGCCATTCATTTTAGAACTCTCTCGCGAGAGTTCGTGGTTCAAGACAAGTGCGTGCACTCTCCTCTGCGCACTTCAATTTGAAACCACTGACAAGAGTTCATTTTTTTCTGTCCGCTTTCTTCTCAGTGTTATTTAGTGACAGTGGACAATTGTAATCGTCAGGATATACAGCTATAATTAGTTAAGGCATCACGGTATTCAGCCTGTTCAAGAGCGGTGTCTCTTGAGTAGTGGTTCCAGTCTGCACACCCGCTGTGACGGGACAGCAGCGTCTTTCAGTTATAGCAACTCCTGGTTTGCGCAGTCTCAGAGTGCGAGTGAACTCTCCTGAGGCTAGCGTTCTCTTTCTGCGCTTCCTCTGAAGAAAGTAAGCAGCGTCTTTCACTCGCTCCCTTTGCAAGTTTAAGGAAGCTTCAAATCATCCTTGTTTCAGTCGGGTGAATCCTTCGCCTCAAGTACCTCAGCTGATATCGCCCGAATTCATCTACGTCGGAAAGTCAGTATGCTTACAGAGATTATCCAGGAATACTCATTTGAACTGTCTTTCCTTGCCCCCCTTTTCTGGCATTTATCCTTTCCTTTCCTCCCTCGTTTTCCTCCCCCTGTCCCTTTTGCGTGCCTCAGATATTTCTTAAGACTTCATTTCTTGGAGACTTTGTGTTGGCAATTGCAGACTTGAAGAAGCCTTCAAGAGATAAGAAAAATACATTGACTTTCATCATTGAAGTTTAAATGATATGATGCTTATTTACATGTGGTCAGATTAGACTAGTAAATCTCTAAATCAGAGCCATACCGAAGAGAAGCTAACGCTCCAGAACACTTTGGTAGGAATTCTCATATTTAGAGATAAATAGATATTGCAGGATGTTAGAGTAGTCTGATTTATTTGTTGTCTCCTCATCTGTGCATTAGGTACTCTCCCCTTCCTGGGATCGACATGGGTGAAGAATAAGAAGGAGAGCCCAAGTGAGGCTTCCGGGAGTGAGAGGGCTATCAATATCTGGAGTTGTCTCTTCTCTGTCCCATTCCCCTTTCCCCCTTGCTGGTGGGTCTCACCTGAAATACTTGGTGGTTCGCACCGGCGGGTGGGCGTTGGGGAAATTTCATCCATTCTGCTTCCGTGGAGATTCAGGTACTTTCTGACATGCTGTGAAACAACTTGACACATATTTTGAAGGAAAAGTGAATCTAGTAGTACACAGACACACATTTTTCATCCTTGTTCAGAAACCATATGAATCTACTGATTCTTACGTTACAGCATTAAAAATGTTAGTGTCATACTGTGAATTTAAGGGGTTTACATCCCAATTGATTCATGACCAGTTTGTATATAGATGTCATTCAAAACAAATTCAGTAGAGGCTGTTGATATGCAAAATCCATCACTTTACAACGCTATATAGTGAAAAGCATAGCATATACACAAAAAGATGTAAAGCAATTGGAACCTGAAGTGTCAAACACAGCTGTAGCTAGTATCAATAGTAAAACCAAAACCCTAAGTAAAGTACACACGTTCCCTAATAAATTTACTACATATGACAATTACAACAATAGCAGAAATATGAACAAGGCAACCACTAAACAAATGTGTTATAGGTGAGGATCCAGTAGTCATGTTTCCAGTTTTAGAAATTGTCCAGCTATTACACAAGAATGCTAGATGGGTAAAAAAATTGGACATTTTGGCAAAGTCTGTAGTGGTGGTAAATGTTTTCTATTAGAAGCGTTCAAGATAGGAATTCCAACAATGAAGGAGATGTAGACAAGAACGTAGAAGAATTAGTCTTATCAATAGAGAGTATAGAGATTAACAGTATATCTAATGAGAAAAAGTATGTTGATCATCTTGATACTATAAAACAAGGAGAGTAGTTGGCCTAACGGCTAGGGAGGTCGACCTCGAATCTGGGGAACTGGGTTTGAGTCTCGGCAATGAGCTGAACATCCTGTGATTCTGGGCAAATCACTTAATCTCCCCGTGCCTAACAAAAATGATGAATGTGTCCTCATGTAATGCAACTGGTGCTATGTAAAGCGCTCTGATACCCGATTCGGGTCAAGTTCACGCTATATAAAACTCTGTAAAAAAAATTTTTTTTAAATAGATGATACAGATATGCCATTACAGAAGAAAGAATCCCTATAATTTCAATTGAAAAATATAAAGAATTCTGGTCGAACAAAGGCCTTTTGCCCCCGAATGTTATCACCAGTGCTTTTGAAGGAAGTAAAATTAACATTTTAGGATGTTTTTGAGTGAAATTCACTTTAGAGAAAAACACCATTAAATGGAAGGTGTATGTAGCATATAGAGGCATCAATGTACTGGGATAGTGGCATCACGCAGACTTGGGCATGATCATCAGACATGGTCAGAAACAACCTGTTTGGGCCTGTATCTAATTGTTCATGGAAAGAAATATTTGCAGGAGTTTTTAACAACAAAATGGGGAAAATAAATTTTTGTGTTCACACCATAAAGGTCAAAGAACGAGTTTTACTGGTAAAACATAGGCTTCGTAATGTTCCACATAGTGTACAACAAGAGTTAACAAAAATGCTAAAGGAAGTGCAAAATGATGGTTTTATAGAACCTGTAAATACAACTTTATGGCTATCTCTAATAGTTTTGGCTAAAACAAAACCAGGAGATTTGAGCCTATGTGTGGATCTCAGATCCGTACACAATGCAAAATGAGTTGAGAATTACCCGCTTCCACGTATCGATGATCTTATTGCAACTGTAGGTCAGTCCATATGGTTTACAAAGTTAGATCTTAAAGCTGCTCACCATCAGGTGGAATTAGATGAGAAATCACGGTATCTTACTGCCTTTGTAACACCTGATGGAACCTTTCAGTTTTGTCGTGTGCCATTTGGACTGGCTTCAGCAGCGTCAGTCTTACAAAAAGTTATGCCTAGAATGTTTGCTGACATGAATCACATAGTGGTATTTCAGGATGACATTCTGATACACGTGAATATGCATAAAAAAGATATTAAAAAGTTTTATCTATTCTACAAAGCAATGGAGTTACTCTTAGAGAGGACAAATGCATATTTTCTGTGAATGAAGTTGAATATTTAGGCCCTGTGTTATCAAGTGAAGGAGTCAAACCCAAGCCTAGTATTGTAGAAGGGGTCATCAAAGCACCTCATCCTATGGATAAAGATCAATAACGTTCTTTCATGGGTCTTTGTGAGTTTTATTCTAAATTCATCAAAAAAGTTTCAGATCTCGCAGAATGTTTCAGACTGTTACTAAAAAAAGGAATGTAATTTGTATGGATTGCTACTTGTCAGTATAATTTGGAACTTATCAAGCAATGTATGATTGAAGTACCTGCATTACAAGCATATGTTGAAGGACATGAGCCATTTGTTACAGTGGATGCCAGAGCATATGGTATGGGTGCTGTGTTATATCAGGTAGAGGGTGGAAAAGAGTTTCCAAAGGTTTCTAGATGAATGAGAGATGTGTAAACAAGATACTCAGAAATAGAGAAAGAAGTGTTAGCTTGTGTGTGGGGCATGGAAAAATTCAAATCTTACTTGTGGGGAAGAAAATTTTGTTTAAGAACTGATCATCGACCACTAGTAGACATTCTTTCAGGGAACAAAATAAAGAAATATACTACAAGACTAGCAAGGTTAGCAACAAAACTGTTAAAATTCCAATTCACAGTAGTTCACATTGCTGGAGGGAAAAATGTGAAAGCAGATTTTTTGTCTAGGATGCCAGTGGTTGAGGAGTCACATGAAAAGGACATAAAAAGGGCATTATAGCTAGTGCAGAAAATTGTGTTGTTTGTAACGACATGGACACATGGCGAATTGCCCTAAAAAAGACAGAATTCTGAGCCAAGTTATGAAAACGGGGACAACTGGTTGGCCAAAAGAGAAATCGTTAGATCATTCTCTACAACCATATTACAAGATAGCAGATGAATTATATATAGAGGAGAATTTATTAATAGAGGAGACAAATTAATTCCTCCTGAATGTTTCAGGCAAAGAAGTTTAGAAACTGCTCATGTACGTCATTTGGGTGTGACAACCACTAAATGCAGAATAAGGTATGATTTTTGGTGGCCAGGTTTTAGATCATGAAGTAGAGTCACTTGTAAAATAATGTGTGCAATGCTCTTACGGTGATAAACATTTAATCACGTCAACACCACCTCCTATTCCTGTAAAATGTCCAGAGAGAGTTTGGCAAAAAATTGCTATGGATTTTTGGGGTCTTTTTCATCTGTTACATAACAACATGAGATATTTCATTGTATTAGTTGATCATGTGCCTATTTGGATGGAGGTAAAAGAGGTGTCTGAACCAAACACAAAAGCAGTAATTAATTGTTTTCAAGAGGTATTTAAGGAAGGAGTACCTAAAGAGCTACTTACAGACAATGGAGTTCAATTTACTTCAAATAGTACATCTGAATTCTTGTCTAGATTGAGAATAAAACACCTACATAGGCCATTATATCATTCCCAAGCAAATGGCAAAGTAGAAAGGTTTAATAGAGTACTGGTGGAGTGTATCCAAAGTGCTATTACAGCCAAAGTTAATTGTGAAAATGCTATCAGAGAACTGTTATGGGCATATAAAACCACGCCACATTCAGTGACCGGTTGTGTACCTTTTGAGCTTATGAGAGGAAGGAAAGTCTTGTCTTTATTGAGTCCATTTTGGAAAGTTAAAGTACCTGATCAGAGATGTGATGTGGAAAAACAGTTGCATGAGTCTAAAAAAACAAGTGATAAACAAAGTATTGTGTGATGTGAGAAAGAAATGAAAGCAAAAAGTAACAGAATTAGTGCAGGAACCAGATTTAGTGCTGGAGAACTTGTACATGTAAAAGAACCTGTATAGTTGAAAAAAGGAATGTCAATGTTCAAAGATCCCATTCGCAATATTGAGATTAGAGGTCAAGCTGCAAAAGTGTCTAATGGTCCATGTTGGAATGTTTCCAATTTGGCAAAAATTAATGATACGATATTGTTGGCAAGTATGACTGAGAAACAAGTTCAAAACAGTGTGCAAGCAAAAAATAAGAACAAGGATTTGTTAGTGGATCAAAAATTAAAACAGCGCAGGAGTTCAACAAGTTGGAGAATTCCTTCTAGATTTAGAGATTAGAAATATTGTGCTTTATTTTTGTAAAGTATTCATTTATATAAATTAGATTACTACTATTTCTATTTTTAGTATTTTATTCTGTGTTTTTATTTTGTCCTGTTGTGTTGTTGTTAATGTCCCTGTATTTTTTGTTGTTGTTAAGGAAGAATATGTGGTGTCTGGGTTATTGTATTAGCATGTACAGTATAGGTCATGGTGATGTAATAGTAGTGGTTGGACAGTCATTGTATATCTGTATATTCTACATTGGAATGTATGATGTGGGTATTTGAATCAAGGCACAGCTGGATGCTGTCGTATAAGAAAACCCCTCAGCAACTAGATAGGTAAAAAACTCACAATTGACATATAACGGGCCAAGCAAACATGAATATATGAAAAGCCATTGATATATTAATTATATCAAATAATACATTAAATGTAATTCAAACCCTCCAATACTTATTTTTAGGATTCAGTAACAGTGTAGTTTCAACAAAATCATCATACAACATATCAATCATACCTGCAAGCAAGCAGACATACCAACAATACAATACATGTCAGTCAATAAATAGACAGAAAAAAATGATAAGGGGAGAATTACAGAATTATACCGCTTCCTGCTCCACACTAGGTCCAAAGAGAAAGCACTGGGGCAAAGGCCCTGCGAGCAAGAACTGGGCGACCCTTATCACACAAAGAGTGGGGAGACATATACTATAGAGCACAGGACGTAACACTGCCAGTGTAGAAACAACATTTAATTAGTCACCTACTGGTACTTCATCTCAGTCCGCTTACATAGAAGCAGACCCTCGCACAGCAAAGACTACTTAGGAGCCTATGGAGCCCCGGGCATACTCCTGCATCTGTTGCAGGATTGCCAAAGGCTTACACATTAATTGGGACATGGTTTTGTCTGATGTCGATACCCACTTCGACATGCAACTTCCACGCATTCCGGCCTACATTCTCTTGGGTCTTCCAGATCCTCTCCACTTTCCCTTAAATTCCAAGCATGGCTGGAACATTGGCTTAGCACTTAACACAGCATTACAGGTGATACTTACACACTGGATCCTGGCCAAAGTGCCTGACTACACAGCTTGGCTACACAGATTATGGCTCATTCTGAGCATGGAGAAGATGACCCTGATGACGTCACACAAACCGGAGATATACCGGGATTTGTGGGCCACGTTTATAGTGCTGCTTTCCGCAGACCTCTGTGAACTGGTATGCCCCAGATATCTTCGACTGCTGTGACTGACTGCAGTGGCCAATGACCCACAAGGAGCGACTGAAGGCGCACAGGCTGGTGTAGAGGGTTGACGTAACACAGGACTAGTTTCACTGAGAAGAGCGAGTAAGGAAGGAGGGAGTTTGGGGATGGGGAAAGTTGATTTTAGGTTGGATAATATGTTTTGAGATACTGCGTTACTTATCACCTCCGACTGGACCCTCAAGCAAAGCCTTTCTTTGCAGCATAATGTTTGGTGCTATTATGGTTTTGTAAACACAGTAAAATAGAATTGAACCATAAATCTGTGGTCTAAAATAGCCTCACCTCTAGATGTAATTGCAAGTGGAGGTTTGACCTGTTGATCACCCCGAACTGGTATAACTCTGGAGACAATACAATGGATGAATCTTCCAACCCTCCTGTGGTTTGAGTTTAACAGCTGCAGAACCAACCAACTCTTGAATGGGAACAAGATCCACAAAGTGAGGTGCAAACTTTGGGTGTGACCCAGGGATGACCAGATGTATTTTGGAAGCCCAAATGTGTTACCCCATTCAGTAAGAAATTGTTGGTTCTACGACCATCTGCAACCGTCTTGTAAGAATCACTGCCCAGTAACAAATTGTGGATAGCTGACTTATGAATAGCAGAAAGGGACTTTAAAAAAAACTGTATGGATGGTACATTGACGAAGGAAGATTCAGGGATGAAACTTATATATGCAGAAAAATGGAGAGACTCAGGGAGCAATGCATAGAATGGTTATAGGCAACCTCTGCAAATTGAATACTTCTGATGTTCTGATACAAAACAACACATGCATTTTTCTATGGTTCGTATAAGTGTCTGTCTAAGGATGGCAACTGGTAGATTTTTCTACAGCTGTGGTTATCTTAGGCAAGGGAACCAAACCAGTCAATTTTGTAAAACAAAATCTACAATGACCCATGTCACAGAACAACCATTGGAATTGGAAAGGTTAAACCATTGTAATCTGAGACCAAGGCAGTCTGAGCATTAGATGAGGTTGCAACAAACATATTGCTCTTTAAGAATCTACCTTATTCTGTGCACATATCAAATGGTCTTTCTGATACTTGGCCACAAAAATGTTCTTGAAATCATCTTGTGCATTTTCTTTATTCCCAGATGGCATGCACCATGTGAGACTTAGCACATCCTAATAATCATTGTCTCTCATGGAACATGGAACAAGTCCTTGATGTTTTTTCTTAGTTGAGAATGACGATTCTCCAATTAACATACAGAAAGAATCTTGATTTCATTAAAGACAGCGGAGGCTAACATTATACAATAACTTTTATTGCTGCCCACACATGCAGCCCTTTAAAGAACATATTACATCATAAACTAAACATTCCATAGAACATAATAAAATGTCATGGTAACCACGCATCGTCCTCTTAGAGCTACGATAAGGTAAAGTATCTGTTTATTTGACTTCCTCCTCACTAATTGCATTTGATAAGTAAGAAGTTCTAACAAGGACACAGTGTCTGGAAGGAATAGAAAGAAATCAGGTAATAACAATTGCTAAGGAATTAAAAAACCATTAAACAGTGTGTAATGTATAACTTTTGTAATTACATATATGTAAAAAAAAAAACAATGTATACACATATTTTCTTTAAAATCCACCAATGAGTGGTGGGTGGGATAATGTTAGCCTCCGTTGTCTTTAATGAAATCAAGATTCTCTCTGTATGTTAATTGAAGAATCGTCATTTCATTACAAGACTGGAGGCTACCATTATGCAAGTTCAAAGCTTTTTAATGCTACATTGCTTATGTGTTCCACAGGTTTAAGGTAAAATTTAACAAAGGTGGAAGCATTTGACCAGTTTGCGGCTTTTAGAATATCAGAAAGGGATCCCCACCCCAGAACACTTTACTGGTCATTGCGCCACGGGATGACTGTGCGCCAAACTTGGATAAGTCTATCCCTGCTTCAAACATGACTGTTCTTACCCATCTCGAAATTGTAGCAGAAGAGACTGCCTTGTAGGATTTTACAAAGGATATTAGTAACTGACTTTCGCCGTTAGATCTAACATCAATCATTCTTTGTTCATAAACTTTCATACAGCTTACCACGCATAGTTTTGGGTAGTCAGTAAAATAAGGGTAAAAATATTTTCCGACATAGTTTTGGCCTTTTTCCATATTTCAAAAAGTACTCCATCTGGGGAATAGAATCTGTTAAGGGTCTCTAGTGCCTTAACATCTGACACTCTTCTAAAGGATATTAGACAAAGTAAAGTTGCTAATTTAATTTATAATTGTTTTTTGGAAAGATAAGAGTTATCAGGCCAGGAGGTGAAAAGGTCGAAGATAAGATTTACATTCCATAGTGAATCATATTTGGCCCTTGGAGGGCCCCTAAGTCTTATTCCCTTCATTACTCTACGTGTTAACGAGTCAGTACCAATAGAATAATCGTTTAAAAGTGAGTGGCCTGCTGAAATTCCTGATCTGTAGCAGTTAACTGTTCTAAAGCATAAACCTGATTTAAATAGATCTGCTAGGTAATTAGCTATGTCTACTACAGGGGCGTTCATGGGATCCAGATCCCTTTCCAGGCACCATTTATACCATTTCCTCCATACACCAGTGTATCTTTTCCTTGTTCCTGGTGCCCATGATTCAACCAGTAGGTTTTTAGCTTCTCCTGAAAGGCCAGAGTATCTTCTGGAACCCCTGAAATCCTCCAAGCAAGAAGGTTCATGTTCCTTTCTAGAAGGAGAGGGTGTACTTCTCCTTCTTGTCCCTGCAGAAGGTCTAAACTCCCTGGAATAAGGCATGGGACCTCCAGTGCCAATTCCATCACCCCTGGGAACCAAATTTGAGAATTCCAAAAGGGTGCAACTAGAACAATGCTGCCACGCTCCGTTCGAACTTTCAGTAGAACCCTCTGAATTAGTGCGAAGGGAGGGAAGGCGTAGCATCTCTGTTTGTTCCAAGATTGGACCAGAGCGTCCACTGCAGCAGCTTGGTGGTCTGGCCTCCAGCTGTAATACTGATTTATCTGAAAAGTTAGCCTGCTGGCAAACAGGTCCGCCTGGAAAGGTCCCCATAGGTTCTGAACTTTCTGGAAGATTATTGGATTCAGCTTCCAATCTCTTGACTCCCTTAGAAACCTTGAGTTCCAATCTGCCCTTGTGTTTAGACGGCCAGGGATACATTCTGCTTTCAGAACTATTTTTTGACTCCAACAGAAGTAACAAATCCTCTTGGCTAGATCTGCAAGTAACCTTGACCTTGCCTCCTAGGCGGTTGATATAGCAGACAGCTGTAAAGTTGTCTAGTTTGATCAGAACTACGCTGTTTTTTTAGTACTGACTTGAAGCACATTAAAGCATTCAAACGCCAACATTTCCAAGCAATTTATGTGGAGTGGGAGTTCCTCTTGGGACCATTTCCCCCAAGTTTCCATTTACCCTAATGTTGCACCCCAACCAAGATTGCTTGCATCTGATTCCAGAGTGTGATCCGGGCTGTTCCCAAAAACCGCTTTCCCATTCCAGCTGTCTAGATTGTTCCGCCAACATAGGAGGTCCTCTCGAGCCTCCAATGACAGGGGAACTCTGTCTGAAAACCAAAGGCCCTTCTTCAGCACTGAAGATATCAGTCTCTGTAAGGCCCTATAGTGGAGTGGCCCTGGGGAGATTACCTGAATGGAAGAGGATAACAGACCAACTACTCTTGCTAGTTCCCGTAAGCTCACTATACTTTTGGATAATGCATAAGTTACTTCCTTTTTTATTTTGGACAACTTCTTTAGGGGAAGTTGTAACTGGGCCGAAATGGTGTTTACCTGGAATCCTAAGAATTCTACGTTTTGTGTTGGGGTCATAACGGACTTCTCTATGTTGATAATAAATCCTAATCCTTCCAGAAGGTCGACTGACCATTTCATGTGTCTTAGTAGCTCTTCCTGACTTTGGGACATCAGTAATATGTTGCCTAGATAGATTACTTGCTGAACTCCTCTTCTCCTCAGGGAGGCAACCACTGGTCTCAGAACTTTGGTGAAACACCAAGATGCTGAGGAGAGGCCAAAGGGGAGACAACAACATTGGTAGGTCACTCCTTTCCAAACAAATCTTAGGTATTTCTGTGACTCTTTGTCGATAGGGATTGTGAAGTAAGCATCCTTGAGGTCCAGCTTCACAAGCCAGTCTTTCTCTTGTAGGATGTCCTTTAGAAGATGGATACTTTCCATCTTGAAATCCCTGTACACAAGGAAAGTATTTAGTTCCCTCAAATGTATTACAGGGCACCAGCCTTTGTCTTTTTTCTTTACTAGAAACAAACACTGACCAGTGTTTGTTGCTTTGCATATAGCCCCTTTTGATAGCATCTGACTCACTTCTGTGTCTACCAGAGTTGATTGTTCCTGGTCTAGAGTAAGCTCTCTGGGTTTGTGGGTTTGGTACGGACTTGTGATAAAATCTATTTTGAATCCCTTTATAGTATCTAGTACCCAACAGTCCTTTGTTAATAAAGACCAATGATGGTTGAAGAAGAGTCGTCTTCCCTCTACCTTTAGGTGGAAAGAACCAGAGGTGAGAAGCCTTACCTTGCTGTCCTTGGCCTTGGAATCTTCCTCTACCTCCACCTCATGCACGGGTGCTACGGCCTCTTTGCAGGAAAAAAGGAGTTGTTACCACGGACGTATATTGCATAACCACGTTGATTCTGCTGGTAGAAGGGGGTCCTATAGTGTCCGCGGCAGTCAGCCCTTCCAAAACTTCTACCTCCAAACATGCGCCTCATGTTTGACTTGGCCTTACTGAAGGTGGAGAAGGTAGAAACGTATTTCCCTGAGATTTTAACAAAATTTTCCCCGAAGAGTAAGCCGTTCGGGTCACCCTGGACATCTTTACTCACCAGGTCTCCCAATTTGGGGTTCATCCGCATCAGTATAGCCCTTCTCCTTTCAAGTTAAGCCCTGCATTGGCATTACCGAGAAGGCATAGGGCACGTCGGCTCCATCCTTGGAGTAGTTCTACATCCACTGGGGTGCCTTTAATAGAGGCTTCCTCCGCTAAGTCTAGGATTCTAGCCAGTGGTCCTAGAGTGTCCAGCAGTTTGTCTTGACACTGCTTGAGGCAACGTTCCAGTCCCTTCCTAGGGTCTCTTCCTGTTTTAAACAGGAAGGTCATTAAATCGGGGTCTAAGTTTGATGTCATCCCTGATTTGTTATCCAAAAAGGGTCTAGGGCATTCTGCCCTCATTAGATTCCGTGTGTCTTTCTCAAGGGGTTTCCTTATCCAAAATTTGATACATTTTGCTACATGGTCCAAAGACCACCAGTCGGATCCTCTAGGGTGAGTGATGCAAGAAGGGTTAAACATTTCCATCCCCGCTGGGTCTTTAATGGCATTGGAATTACTGGGTTGCTCTAGATCCTCATCAAGGAGGTCATTGTCAAATGTCTCAAGGGGATCAAATATATATTCATCTGCCTCATCATCAATATTAATTGGTAACAAATATTCTTCATCATCATCAGTTGGTGAACTGAGGTCTTTTGTGCCGTGAAGGTCACCTGGTCTGCTTGTGCTGCGAGGGACACCCGCTCTTATTGCGCCAAAATGATTGCTCTTTCTCATTGTGCCGCAAGGGGCACCCACATCATCTGTAACGCACAGGCTACCTAGGGATAGTACCCGTTCTTTTGTAGTGCGCAGGCTACCATAGGGTTTCAAGATGCTTTGTCTTTTTCAAAGCCTTACCTCCTTTCTTAGGTAGAGGGTTTTTCTCTTCAGAGATGTCAGCTGAGTCTTCCTCAGCAATGTGGTCTCTTTTCCTTTTACTAAAGGCTGCGTCCACTGCCTCTTTCAATGAGGACTTAAGCTGTTTCTCAAAGAAGTTCATTAATGTATTCTCGGTAAGGAGGGTGACCTCATTAAATTGTGTTTTGTTCTCTGACATATTGGGATATGGTTATTCTTAAAAGAAAGTACTTCTATGTCAAGATTGTACTGAAAGCTGTTTTTTTTTTTCTTTTTTCCCCTGTAAGTACTATTTGCAATGGATATAAGGCAGTGCTTAGCAACTAGCCTCTCCAATAAATGTTGTTTAGGGGATATTTCCAAGTTAAAAATATATATAATCTAGTATTAGAGGCAATTTGTTAAGAAATATGCGGTCTTACCGTCCCAACCGGTAAAGTTAGCCTGCTTAACGGCTCTGCCATGCATCACCGTTGAGCTCCGCACTGTGCGTAGCCATAGCAATGCACAGCGCGAGCCAAGGTGGCCTTCCCTGTGTCTGTTATTTTCGCTCGGGGGCTCCCAAAGGGGAAGCCCACTTGAGCGAAAAGTGTAAGCCCCGCCCCCGCGACTCGTGTCATGAGGGGAGGGAAGCAGGGAGGCAGCCAGCCGGCCGGCGTCAGTAGTGCCCGGAGGAGTGGGCAGTCAGCCGAGGACGAAGCGCACTTAGCTGACTTCAACCTATAAAGACCGCTGGTTCCGCTCCGCAGACCGCTGACGATCGCGTCCAGGTCAGAGGGCTTTTAAACTATACGAGAGCATTTTCCCTGAGAGATTGTAAAAATGTCTTGAAAAAAATAGGTGAAAAATAAACACGACCATAAATTGGAAGGTTACCAAAGGAAAGGGTAAAGTTTACTTACCTTCCACGTCAGTTCGGTTATTTTCTTCTCTTTTTTTGTAAGAATCAAAACAACCAGGAGGGCTATACATTTAGTAAAAGGCACTAAAATTAAGGCAATAAAGCCTTCCTTAATTGTTCCCTAATTTGTCTAGATAGGCAAACCATACATGTTATACTAAAGTTAATAGCAAAGGAACACCTTACATTAAAGGTAATAGGAAAATGTACAGAGACAAATAAACATGTACTTAACTGTCCAGGAGCAGCGAATAAAAGAGGGCGATGCCTGGTTACCACGACATTTTATTATGTTCTATGGAATGTTTAGTTTATGATGTAATATGTTCTTTAAAGGGCTGCATGTGTTGGCAGCAATAAAAGTTATTGCATAATGGTAGCCTCCGGTCTTGTAATGAAATACCCTTTTAACCCAAAAAATAGATCTGAAAATCTGGGAGCTTGAAACCCCCCTGTGCATATGTTAATCTCATAAACTTGAGAGATCGCCGGGCCCGCTTATACACCCATATGAAACTACCTATTACACTATTCAATTTCTTGAAGAAGGACGGGAGGACGCGTAGTGGTATAGAGTGAAACAAATATAGAAATTTACGGAGGATACTCATTCTTATAACGTTACACCTCCCATAAATAGTTAATGGTAGTCGATGTCAGCTGCGCAATTTGGCTGCGACAGTTTTCAAAAGAGAATCGTAGTTTAATGTAACAATATCATTAACCTGACTACAGATACATACCCCAAGATAAGTTGCACACTGGGTAACCCCCAATGTTGTAGGGAGAGCATCAGATTGAAAATTAACAATTGTCTGGGTCTTGGTGACATTTAGCTTATAGCCTGAAAAGGAGTCAAATAACTCAGCCTCTTGCATAATGTGTGTGATGGCGTCAGCCGGATTAGTAGAGTAGACCGCATTGTCGTCGGCATACCCTGTAACCTTGAGTTCAATACCATTAAGACTAACGGGGGGATCCTTCCGTTAAGCAGTAAGTGCCTTATGTGTGGCTCAATGTAGTGAGCAAATAACAGAGGTGACATGTGGCATCCCTGCCGTGTTCCGCGTTGTACATCAAGATTAGCAGATGTCAAGCCATTCACTTTGATTCTGGCAACCGGCTTCTTGTACAGTTTCTGTACCGCAGAGATGAACCTGGGGCCAAAACCGAGTGAGTGCATGGTAAGCCATAGGGCCTCCCAGGCCACTCTGTCGAACGCCTTTTCCGCGTCAAGCATAATCATGCCCATTTGTATATTAAGTTTACTCGAAACGTCGAGAGCCGTGATAGCAGTGCCTATGTGGGCCATTGTATCTCGTCCAGGAACAAAACCGTGCTGCTGTGCTGATACCAACTTGTGGATAAAGGGAGCTAAGCAGGAGGCCAGGATTTTAGAAAAGATTTTGGCGTCCGCATTAATAGTGATATTGGACGATAGGAGCTTCTATCGTCAACCGGTTTCCCTTTTTTAGGGAAGACCACAATATTAGTTATTCTCCATGAGTCAGGCGCATTGCCCCCATTGATAATACCCAAGCTGAGCTGCAGATAGACCAGAGCCAATAGGTCCTGAAATACCTTATAAATTTCAAGCCGAATGGCATCATCGCCAACCGCTTTACCCGAGGGTAAGGACTTAATAGCTTCCTCCACCTCAGTCAACAATATATCTTTCTGCAATTCGTCATCGTCAAGGCAATCCAAGCGAGGCAGATGACTCGCCTGCAAATATTCAAAGCAAGTGTGTTGACAGAATGAGGGAGCAGCTATATATAAGTCAGCATAATACAGCCTAAATTGCTCCGTTATATCCATTGGCTGAGTAAATGACTTACCACGCCCCCTCTGATAATTTTGACATTGATCCTGGCCTTTTGATCGGCAATCTGAAGGGCTAGCACCCGTCCCACCCTCTCCCCGTACTCGTATTGTGCAGCTTTATGTTTATGTTTACGTGGCCTGCTCTGCGGACTGGATGCCGGCCCAACATTGCTACCTTATCAGCTTGCTTGTGGCCCAATAGTAGGGTTTATGATGTATAAAACTGTTGACCCTAATTACTTCAAGCGGGTAAAGTTTAAGGTAATTATAGACATAAATCGGATTTGGCTTGACATCTGTAAGCACTACTCTTTCCCGGCGCAGCATCAATACACCGTGCTATGGGGCAATCCAATGATGCCCAACATATTCCAGGATTGTACTGGTAAAGACTGGCAATCTAAGGGCAACTTTATGATGGACAGGGGTTCCGCTCTTTTACTGCACTTAAGGACGAATTTGCATCTTGCAAAAAACATTCTTTAAATACCTACAGGTTAGGGATTATTTTATACGAGGCAAAAAGTTATTAACATTGCCAAACTTGTCGGAAATACTGGCCAGAATATATACACGCAGCGGTCGGGGGGTAATTGGCTCAGTCTATCAAAAAGTTTGTCTCGCGCTAACGATGAAAGCTTACAAATCGCGGCTAAACTTAGCCGGGTTCTACAGGCTGAAATAGCCGCTGAGGACATTCAGGAGAGTATGGAAGTACTTGATCAAGTGGTAGCATCAGTTAATTTAAAGTTGCAACAGCATCGGGCTGTATACATGCTGTACTACACTCCGGCGGTTATATCTAAGTGGGCTTCTGGTAATTCGGAAAAATCATTTTGTCCGAAATGTTGGTTACATGCTGCAGACCTCAGGTCAGGCATATGTTTATTGATTGTCCAAAGCTCGACGTATTCTGGAGGGGGGTCACTAGTATTCTCAGTCCACTCCTGGGCCCTAATTACCAGCTCCCTGAAAAAGACATTTTTCTTGGGATCAGAAGTGGGGCTGTTAGTAACTGGAGTCTCCTGGCAACTATTATTATTGTTTGTGCCCGATTATGTATTGCTAGAGCCTGGGTAGATACTATCAGTCCTAGTTTTGATGAATTATGGGTTCTACTTAGACAGGTTTATGAGATGGAACTTGCTTTGGCTAAAACTAGGGGACCGAGTTCTTGGTTGAAATTTAATCGGATTTGGAGTGATCAGTTATGGGAGCAATAAGGCGTTGTTTACCCATGACGGTGTTTCTTTTTCTTTTATGTCTTTTACTCTTGGCTTTAAGGTATAAGATTTTCATTTTTTTCTTCTATTTCTCTTACTTCTTATTTATTTTATTATTTTTTGTTTTTTTGGATTTGTCTACCCTTCTAATGTCATGTATATAATGTTTGTTTCACTTATGGCTTAAAAAAATAAAAAATAAATACCCTTTTAACAAACGTTCTTGATCCACTTTGTGCAGTTTTTATCAAACATGGTACAGTGTCATGTCTTGTTTAACTGTGGTGTATATTGCAGGTTTAAAATTGTTGCGTAAAGTCTGTCTTTAATATCTGGAACACTTTTTCTTGCTTGTCTTCCCAATTAAACAGATGTTTTTTCTTAGTCAGCTCAGTCAATGCTTTTATTATTAAAGAGACGTTTTTAATAAAGTGCCTATAAAAGTTGGCAAACCCAAGAAATTTCTGTGTATGTTTAATTGTTTTTGGAGCTGCTCAATCCACCGCTGTTTGTATTGTGGCTGGATCAATCTGATTTTTTTTACAATCAATCAATCAGGATTTATGTAGCACAGCTAATGTTATGTTGTGTTATGTTATGTTATGTTATTTGAGCTTATATAGCGCACGGTTACTCTAGGGTGTCCTGGCGCTGAGCATGCCTGCTGGTCGTCAGTGATGGGGGGTTTTACTGTGAGAAAAGCCAAGTTTTCAGCCCCCTTCTGAAGGAAAGGAGATCTGCTGAGTTCCTCAAATGGAATGGGAGATCATTCCATGCCTTAGAGGCACAAGTGATGAAACTTCTGCCCACCCAACTGGCCTTTTTAATCGGAGGAACTAGGACTTGTTTCGCTCCTGTAGACCGAAGGTTCCTTGCGGGGACATACCATTTGAATTTTTGCCTCTGATGGTTGGGGCCAATTCCATTGAGGGCTTTAAAAGCCATGCAGAGGGCCTTAAAGCATACACTTAGCTTCACGGGGAGCCAGTGTAGTTGTTTTAACTCCTTCTTTACAGAGACGAATTTGGGAGTACCTGTTAGCATTCTGGCTGCAGCATTCTATGCAATTTGAAGCCTATTAACATGCTGTTTTTGGGCATTTAAATATAGACTATTACAGTAGTCAATCCGTGCCATAATAAGGGCTGTGATCACTGTCCTGATACTGCTCTCCGGAAGAAAGAACTTTATTTTCCTTATGATTCTCAGGATTCAGAAACATGTCGAGACCACCGAGCTTATGTGATCGCCAAAAGAGAGCTTATTGTCCATAATCACCCCCAAGTTTTTTGCATTCCTGGTGGAAGAAGGGCAGAGGCCCAGCTCTGCTAGCCACCAATCTGGCGTCCACATGTTAGGGTTGTTTCCAAACATAACCTCTGGTTTGCCTGAATTTAATTTCAGGCAGTTGGACGACACCCGATAGTGTATTCAGGCGCTTTCAGGTCCCGGAGCCTTATTCAAACACACAGGTCTTGAGGGCCATTTGGGATTCCGAAAGTGGAGGTGATGGTCCACATTTGCATAGAGAGGCTGGTCCAGGTCTTTCCTGCACTACAATGTGGGAGAAGGAGCGTCCTCCACTTCTGCTTCAGTAGATGTGGGGAGTATGGACAAGTGAGAGGGAGGCAAGCATAGGCTTCTCGAAGGTTGGTGGAAGTTCGGATGGTGTTGAATGTAGGCGGGTCTTGGTTGTGTAGAGCCTTGTGTGTGGGGGTCAGCAGCTTGAATATGCATCTCTTCCTTATGGGGAGCCAGTGGAGTTTCCTGACGTGGGGTGTGGTAGGGGTTCATCGGGGAAGGCCGAGGATGAGTCTGGCTGCAGCGTTCTTTACTAGAAATTATAAACTCCAAAAACAACAGTTTGTTGGTCTCAAATATGCATTTTTCTCCTTTAGTAAAGAAGGAATTCTTTCATAGGTGTGAAATGGCTTCTCTGGGATGTCCTTATTATCTTGCAAATTTTCTGAAAATACCAAAATATTATCCTAATGATTTAAAGCAAATACATCTAGTATGTGTCAGAATCCATCATCCACAAAATGCCGGAAGAGAGTGGGTGTATTGGAGAAATAAAATGCCCTTATATGGTGTTAAAAGATGACTTACGCTCATCCCCCTCTTTTACATGGCCAAGTGGTAAGCTCCCTTCAGCTCTAATTTAGAAAAAAGCATGGCCGTTTTTACTTAGTCTAGAGATCGGAGATGAGGGGAGAGGATGTTGATTTACATTTAACTCTCTGCAATCAATTTATGGCTTGAATTCACTTTCTGGTTTCTGCATAGAAAATATCAGAAACCCTGCAAGAGAAATCAAATGGAGAATAAATCCCCTATGCATGTTTCTTCCAGGAAATGTATTTAGGACAATATCCGTCTTTGGTGGTGAATTGTCAATTCTTCCTTGTGTGATCTGAGCACTTGTTTTTTTAAATTATTTTTATTAGGAGGTGCAGATATATTTTAAAGAAAGTGTCAACATCACAAATGCATCAATATACATCAGCTAAATTGGTTACATAAAAGTTGTTCAATATTCCCCTTGAAAAACCAAATATTTGAGATACTAAGATACTTCTTTCATATCATAGTACCAAACCTCCATCAACTTTACCAGCAAAACATTCTCTATATATCTCTTACAATCAATTTGCCCAAAAATATGCCCACAATTTATGATTTTTATCCACATTGCCTGATCAGATAGAGAAATATTTTTTCTCTCTTTAACCTTCTTCATCTTATTAAGTCAATCCAAAAAACGGGGATACGTTTTGATCTCCATCTCCTCAAAAGCAGTGATTGTGCCACCAGCACTGAAACCAATATACATTTTTGACCCCTCCCTATAACTCCTGGCATAGAGCAGTGACCTAACATAGTCAGATTGGGATTTTGGGGAATTTTAATCTGCAGTTGATCTGCTAAATATTCAAAAATAGTTTCCCAAAGCCTGTCCAGTTTACCACAATTTCAAATACCATGGAACCAATCTCTGCTGTCTATGGCATCTCATCTAAAACATTGGTTAGGGTGCCCCCCTCCACATTCATTTAATGTAAAAGCTGTGGTGTCCTGTAACCTGTATATCAGCCATTTAGAATAAAATTGCATCTTGCAGCAATTGGCCCTTCTCAAAGTCATAAAATTAAACTCATTGGCCTTTTGCCATATCTCTTGGAGTAATAAACTATTTCCCTCCTTTTCCCACTTATTGGAAACCCCATAATAGAGATCAGAATTTCCTGGTGATAGCAAATTTGTATTCCGGAAGCCTAATTTCTTCGCATATGCATCGCAATTAAGTTGGCCCCCAAGTCCTTTCTGTCTGATAAGATTTTTGGATCCATATGTTTAAGAGCACCATGAAGAGCCCTATATGCCACTAAAACCAGAATTTATAATGTATTGATCTGAGGATCAATTTCACTCCAGGTATACCATTTACCGCTCATCAAAAAAGTTGGCTATTTTCGTTGAGCCATTGGTCCTCCATTTAGCTGCCATTCCCGAACCCATTAAACCCCAGTATCCCATTCTATCTGATCCAAATAAGTCTCTGAATTAATATAAAAGATGAAATAAGATCTATAAAATGTAAAAAAAAAAAAAACACTGCAGCGATTTGTACTGTACTTTTTGGGGGATTTGGTGAGCCTTAAATTGTCTCTGATTTGATTTTCCTGTAACATCATGTCCATCGATTCATTTGGTGCAAGTATTTACACTGCTACGAGGTTCTGGTAGCAGGTTCTCTATAGAGCAGTTGCTTAAAATAATTTCTGTTTTGGCTTTATTAACTTTATACCCACGTAAAATGTTGAATATAGAGAAAATCTTGAATACTCTTTCCTGCGCTTCTTTCTTTGGGCTCAATATCAGCATAATTTCATCAGCATGTAGCTTAATCTTGGCCATGCAAGCACAAGGGGCCTAGATTAGTTTATCATTAGTAATTGCTACAGCTAATGAGTCAATAAAAGAGGCAAAGAGGACAGGTGAAAGGGGAAAACCATGCATTGTTCCCTGTTGAACGTTGAACTCCCCTATTTTGGCAGTCTTTACAATGAATCTGGTTTCTGCATCAAAATGTATATTTTTTATAAACTTCATGATCTGGGTGATGATCCAAAACTTTCTAAGGTACATATAAGAATTCCCCAAACCACAAGGTCAATGGCCTTTCCAGTGTCTAATAAAAAAATTGCTGCCGGATTTTGATAGCCGGCAGCAAATACACGTAAGGCCTCGAATAAATAATATGTGTTTGTACATAGCTCCTCGCCTACAATAAAGCCATTCTGATCTACATGTAGATGGCGACCATGCAGGCCTTCAACCGGGTACATTCACGCCCCTTCCAGCCCCAACACTAGTGGCTCGCCGCCCAGCCCCATACAGTTTCACTTCGCGCTGGCTGCTATTATCTAATGCACCTTTCCCGTTATTGCTTTGCAAGCCAGGCCCAACAGTCACCAGTAGAATCATGTTCGTTGATGGCATACGCCCGGGGTCCTCAGCTTGGTTACGTGTCTGCATGCACACACTAGTACTTCTCACTTGACAGCGAATTATCATCCATATCTTTTGCAGAGTCCTAACTTGTGCCATCTGACATCCTAGTCGTACTCACGCTCTTTCTTTGAATCCCTCTCTTGGGATCTCTTGTTTTTAATACCATATGCCTCCTTTTGGCAGGTTTTGGTGCACGTACCACATGGCTAATATGCCGGGACACACGTGGTGAATTCAAGAACCGACAGTGGTGAGTCACATGTCCTTCATGACTACACATTGATCTAATATGTACATGTGTTATAGAAAATTATCAGTTAGGAGGTTTCAAAACTGTATGCTTGACTCTGACTTTCTGTACATAGTGTATGCAATCGGTGACAACATGCCTTTTTGTCTCCATTATAGGTTGTATGCAGTACATACTCAACAGTCAATTATACTGGTTCAGTATTATACTCTTCATTTATTCACGTGTTTTTTCATGTTTTTTTCACGTATTTGCACTTATTTATTGCAGTAGCTGAATAACTGACCCTGAAGAAGGCCGTGACACTATCTAGGTTTTTTGGCCGAAACATGTTGGTCAAGTGATTTACACAACTGTCTCTAATGCCGACACTTGTGTTATCAGCTTTTCACTGTTTTTTATCCTGACACCGGGTAGTCGAATAAATCTACATATAGCTAACCCTGTAGCCAGTTTTAAATTGTCACATCACAGCACTGCACTTTCTTACACACACGCCAGCTTTACATAGGGGTTTAGTATATCCCACCTGACTCAATAAAAACATCCCTGAGCTCCTCCCTCATAGAGAGGGGGTTGTAGCCCACGTGTAGACTAGGTCTATCATGTGAGGAGGCACCCCTATGATGAAGCATGACACCTCTGGTGTGTGAGGGGAACCGTCCTGAAAAGGGAAACCCCCTGTTTTTGCACGGCAGAGCACATTCAGACAGCTAGACTACCTCCTTTTAGTCCGGACCCGTGGCCCCCTTATTTGTGTGATATTAAGTGCACCCACTTGCCAGGCCCTAACCTTCCCTTTTTCTACATGTAGGGCACCCCTATGCTAGGCCCAAGGTACCCCCCTGGGCAGCGGTGCAGTGTATGTGAAAGGTAGGACATGTACTGGTGTGTGTGACATGTCCTGATAGTGAAATACTGCCAATTTCGTTTTTCACTATTGAAAGGCTATCTTGCCCCATAAGATAGAATGGGAGTTTATTTATAACATCTTATAAATATAACTTCCCATTGGGAAAAGATAAAGAAATAAAGTTTAGGCTCTCTGAACTCAGAAGTTAATAACACATCTTTTAGTAAAGATGGTTTTTAAATTGTGTGTTTGAAAATGCCACTTTTAGAAAGTAAGCATTTTCTTGTTTACCATTCTGTGTGCCTCTGCCTGTTTGTGTATTAACTGTCTGGTTTTGTAATGACAGGGGCTGGGGATGTGCATTTACTGTAGACAGCTACTGGGGGGTTGAGGTGGGCCTGGCCCTTCCTGGATGACTCAGAGCTGGGCTGAATATACCCTGGCTGAATTTAGAGTAGTGGGAGGAGCTTTCCTTGCACCTGAATAGGGCCAGTCTCCCTTGCACAATGCTGTCTCCACACCCTGCGGTCATGCTGCGCCAGTGAGGACAGAACTGGTTTGGACTGGGCTCAGAGACCCTTGCACAAAGAGAACAAAGACATTTTGGGGTATAAGTATTACACCTGAAACCCCAGAACTTTAGACTACTTCTGGAATCAAGAGGAACCTTTGCCAAGGAGAAGAGCTGGAGAAACTGAGGAGAAGTACTGTCTCTTTGCTGTGTGCTGTCTGGGGTTGGCCTGCAGTAGCTGTTTCTGCCAACGAAAGGAGAAGGACTTTGCTGTGTGCTGTGTCCCCTTGCTTGAGGAAGATCTCCAAGGGCTTGAGTAGAGCTTGCCTCCTGTTCTGAAGTCTCAGGAACACAAAGACTTCACCCCCAGCTCCCCTGAACTTCCTTGCTGGGAGTTCTGACCTGCCAAGAGGTGCCAGTGACTGTGTTGGGCCTCTGCAGGTTGTTCCTGCTGTTGGGAGCTAAAAAAGCAATGCAACTACAAGAAAATCGATGCATCGCTCTTCTTGCAGCAGTTTATCGACGCAGCACCATGGTGCGAGAAGAATCGCCATGCATCGCCGCGCCTGTCGCTGCTGTAAGAACCGATGCATCGAGGAATCGCGGCTGAAGAAACAAACACAGTTCCGCTCGACGCCGCCGTATCGATCACTGCTGCATCCCATATTTCCACGCATCTTACATGTGCAGCAAATTTTCCAGACGCATCACCCATGGACCAGAACCATCCCGGATTGAACGCATCACTTCTCCTGAGTGCAGCAGAACTGTCGCATCGCCTCCCCAGGGTCTCAGGAACTGACGCATCTCTTTGTTTTTTGACGCTTCCCATCTCTGCGGCTGTTTGGCCTTGTGAATCTTGTCGTAACTACAGGTACTTTGAGAAAAATCACGCATCCATAGTTTTCTATGGGTCAAGTTGTTTGAAACCTTTTTAAAGTCATATTCTTATTACATGTATGTTGGATTTTTGTCGTTTTAGTCTTGTTGAGTTTAGATAAAGATACTTTGTTTTTCTAAACTGGTGTGGTGTCCATTTGTGGTGTTATCACTGTATTACTGTGTGTTTTGAGTACAAATACTTTACACATTGCCTTTGGGATAAGTCTGTCTGCTCACGCCAAGCTAACCAGGGGGTGAGCAGGGGTTACAAAGGTACCTACCTCTGCCAACTAGAGACCCCCATTACTAACAATGACGAATAATATATTGAAGGTAGTCTCTTTCAATGTTAACGGCCTCAATAATAAAAAGAAACTAGTCAATAGAAACTTGGATCACAGCTGAGAACCCGTCTGTGAAATTAGTCCAGAAAACACATATTCGGGTAGGAAAATTGTCAGAATTTTCAATGTTCAAAACCTGGGCAGCATATAGAGGCTTTTCTTCCGCCCAGGTGGCACAGCAATTTTTCTGGCAAAGAGTCTGGGTGCCGAAGTCGTCAATTTCGCCAGTGAGAAAAGCGGCCGGTGGTGCTGGGTGAGCTGCTTGGTGTGGTCAACACGTCTCACGTTCATAAGCTTTTATGCCCCAGTTGAAGACAATGGTTCGCCCTACGAGGATGTATTTCAGTCATTATTACAAATTCCAGGCGAAGTTATGATTGGAGGTGATTATAATTTCTTGCAGAATCTGAAAACTGAATCCTCAGTAAATTTAAAGAGGAAGTTAAAACCAAAAACTTTGAAAGTTTTGCGAAACTACCAGAAAACTGTGGGATTGATTGATCCTTGAAGGGCGGCCTTTCCTACAAATATTGCATATACCTGCTTTTCAGGAATATTTTGTAGTTACTCTCATATAGATTTTTTTCTACTCTCAAAGGCTCGGGTTTTTAAAGTGCAATGTATTTTACCTAATTGTTTCTCAGACCACACAATAGTTGCTCTTGAGATAGTTGTGGGTAAAGTCTCGGTACACCCTAGACGCTGGACCTTTAACAAACAGTATTCACAGGAGGAAGGGTGGGTGCAAATTTGTAGAGAGGAGATAAAGGAATTTTTGGCAATGAACCATGGGACCGCTTCCCCAAGTATAGCATGGGATGCCTTAAATGCATATATTAGAAGGCTGGTGATAGGTGAGGATGCCGTGAATATTAAAAAGGCTAAACTACAAAAGCACATTTTAGAAAGAAATGTTCAGCAAAGCTAAGAAAGGTTTTTAAGAAATTCATCTATGTCCAATAAAAGAGAATTGGATAAGGCTAAACAGGCATTAAGTGAGGGGTACTATGCAAACTGTGCAGTTTTAAATCGCGCCTACATGTAAAAAGGTTGCAAGGAGAGTAATTTTACTGGGAGATTCCTAGCTTGGCAGGCATGCAAGCAAGCTGCCAACAATAGGATAGACGTACTGAAATGTCCGGTTACTGGAATTAGGAGCAAGGAGCCGGAGAAGATGGGGGAAATTATGTTGGATCATTACAGATGGATTTATGCACAAAACCAATTGGTAGATAAAGAATCCCTTGGAAAGTTTTTAGCTGACCGCAACATTCAGAGGCTATCCGAAGAAGAGGGGGTCATTATGACTCGACCCTTCTCTAAAGTAGAACTGGTTGAGGTAATTAAGAATCTCCCAAATCGTAAAGCCTGTGGGCCAGATGGTTTCTCTGTAGACTGCAGAATTTTAAAAATCTTTTGTAGATGTTTTAGCCGAGTATTTTTTACTGGTCGCTAACACAATGTTAGAGGGTGGCCCTTTACTGGCCTCATTTTATAAGGGGAATGTGGTGAGCTTATTTAAAACGGGAAAGGATTGTGAGGTTCCGAACTCATATCGCCCAATTACATTATTAAATACTGATTATAAGATCAGCACAAAATTGTTAGCTAATAGATTTAACCTAATGGCATCAAAGCTTATCCACTTAGATCAGAATGACTTTATTGCAGGGCGGCAGTTAGGGACAAACACACATTATCTGGCCGAAGCATTAGATTATTTTGCGGTTAACGATACACCTGCTTTAGTGTTTTTGTTAGACGTGGAGAAAGCATTCGACCTCGTGGTCTGGGAACTGTCTAGATTTGGTATTCTTTCCCAGATCACTGGGTTGATATATAGGATGTATCTTAATGCAGGAGCCAGCATTATTGTAAATACAATAGAGGTAAGGAAAATATATGTTTTGTCCATTATCCCCTATTTTATTCACCTTTTTTGATGAGCCATTGGCAATAGCGATTAGAGACAATGTCTATATCCTCTCCCCTCTGCCACAGTTGGGGAAGATAAAGCTATACGCTGACAATAATATGTTAATGCTTGATAGCAGTAAAGGCACCCAGAAAAAGGCTTTCGAGATCTTTGACAGTGTGAGAAATTTGGAGGCTATAAAATCAACAGGAAGAAAACTGAAATAATATTATGTGGGTGTAATTCAGATGTCCTGCACCCAGATATAGCCTCTTGCGTAAACTTGTACCCGAAAAGATATCTGGGTATTGGATACTCAACACGGATTGAGGATCTATATGATCTTATTTTCCTTCACTTCTTTTAAAAGTACAAGACCTATTTTCACGTTGGAATTCTCTCCCTTTGACCATTCTTGGGAAGGTATCCCTGATTAAAATGTCGATTCTCCCGTTGTTCAATTTTCTTTTTTCTGCTTTTCTGTGTGTTTTAACGACATCTTTTTTTAAAAAAGTGGAGTCTATGTTTACAGGCAAAAAAAAGAAATAGCCAGAGCAGCACTAAGCACTTTTTACAAAGAGCTGGAAAAAGGTGGGTTGGCGCTTCCCAATCTTAAGGATTCTATTTTGCACAGTATATGTCCAGGTTTAATGCAAAGCTTCCCAAAGGTGTATTTCAGAATTATGTTATGCAGCTGATTTTCAAAGAGTATCATATTTATGATGTGTTAAAATCTGTAAAGTCACCTAAAAATGTCCGGAATAAGAGTCTGAAGTGGCTTCTTCGGAAGCGTAGGGATCTTTATAGGAGATATGCCATTGCCTATATTAATGCAGCAACACCCCAGTCAGAATTAGTTATGGAGTCAGGCTTTAATCTGGGACCTGAATTTGTCCAAAAATGGGCGAAAGTAGGGTTCAGGAAGCTATTGGACTTTCTCTTGGTGGAGAGATGGCTAAACGTATCGGAAATTCATGAGTTAGTCCAAGGCGATTTTTTTGCTTCTCGGCTCCTATACAATGCTGAATATTTAGCAATTTGGATTTTAGCCAGATAAAAGACAGCAACAATATGGTATTCGCACTATTTGAGGCTTGCAAACATAAAAGCCCCGGGGATTGGAAAAGATTGTTTGCCTCTATTAAGGGACTCGATCTCACCCAAAAAGCGCTCAAAAAATGGGAAAAACATGAAGGTTTGGAATTAACAACTAAGATGTGGGATAAAGTCAATATATTAAATTGTAACATGTCAAGAGGAGCCAATTGGTGTTGAATGTTATTATTGAGCAAATGGCTGTTATATAGAACCCCGCGGTTTCTTGCACAAGTCACCCCATACCTGCTGAGTCATTGTTTTAGATTTTCCGATTGGTCTGTTGCCAACTGGGTGCACACAGGTGGCCAGTGTCCTCTTATCCAGGGATTCTGAAATGAAATATTTCAGTATTTGGAGACTGAATGGCAGGGCAGATTAGCTCCTCGTACCTGACTGAAAGTTTGGAGCATGATCCTGCTCTCGGTCTAATTTATAAATTGATACAATTACTATACGTAGCAATGGCTGTGGCCAGATCCCTTTTGCTTAAAAAATGGTGGACACAGCTGGTCCCCACAATGGGGGATTGGCTGTGAAAAATGAAGCAAGTTAGAAACAATGAACGGTTATAGGCAATGCGAAATGGGGGGGGTCAAGAAATTTGATAAACTTTGGGAGCGGTTTTTTGACTGAAAGTAGGGGTCAGATTAGATGACTGGATTATGCCTTTCTGCTATTTTGCACACATAGTTCCTAACGCACTTTATGTACTCATTTTTGCTCAACTCAAAGGGTAGCTGTATTTATTTATTCTTGGTATTTATCCTATGTGTAGTTTTAGCTATTACCATCTTTTTAATTGATCCTGGATGTATTTGGTTATGTAATATGTATTTATGGTTGGAGCATGAATAATATTTTTGAATTGATGTATTGGCAATGCAAAATATTGGATCTCATTAAAAAATATTTTAAAATTTTTAAAAAAGAACTTCCACTTCCCATTCTCTTCCTCCCGGCAGGTCTTATAAATGCAATACCTCTTTCTCCACCAGTGTCATCAGCCTCCCTGTCTTAAAAGCCTTGGAGGTATTGGCTGGCATTGCAATTGTGTTGCTCCCACAACGTGGAAACCTCTGTATCAGTGGCTTCATGTGTGTTTCTCCCCCCCTTGAACTCTGCCCTTTTTACTCATCTGCCAGGTCCATTTAGACTGCTCTGTGGACTCCCCCCAACACCTTAATGCCACCGTCAATGTACTCTTGATACTCACAGTCTCCCAAACTCCTCGTGCAGAAACCAGTGCAGAATCCAAGGAGGAGGGGTGGGGGGCGTTTCTCAATGGCTTATAAATTCGAGGGTGGCCTCCTTAAGCCCAAATTACTCAACGGCACAACTTATGTTCCCTATTCTTTTGTGTTTCACCCTATTCCAATAATGCTGAGCTACAGCATCCAGATTTTAAGGCTTGGCCTGCACACCAACATGGAGGACGCTGCACTATCATGGAGCACCGAGAAACAGCTGAGCGTTGATGGGAAGCATCACACCCCCTCCATCCAAGCTGAGCACTTGGTTCAAGGTCAATAGCACAGTCATATACATTCAATGGGGAGGTAATTAATTTGTTTGCTTCTTGCTAAATGCATCTTTGAAATCCTTATAAGCAGGAGGAATAGTCAATTATTGTGGATGATTATCAAGAGCGAAGCATGTCAACGATGATCAAAATGTACTTTTGATCTTAAATAGCAATTGTGTCTGCAAAATTCAGATCCCAAAATCATGTATTCCTCTTGCCAATTGATTTCAGTGTTGGGCATTTGTAGCTACATGGTTCCAAGAATTAATGGAAAAACAGGAGTGCTGGTCTCATTGAATGTTAAAAATACATAATGCCCATTTCCAAGGACAAGGAATAATGGACTTATGGTGGCAAAGAAGATGCTCGAGAGAGCAATTGTACAAGCACTGGCTGACTTGCCCCATCAAATTGATCCTGAAGACTTTATACACCAGCATTGTTGTGAATGGTTGCTGACCCCTCCATCTCTGAGGCTGGAGGGCTTCATCAGCCCAGTATCAGCAAGTTGTAAGAGGTGGCCTGAAAATCAGCCTGCAAGAGCCAGTGGCACCACAGACTGCATTGCTGGGCCAGGCTTAGAAGGAGTCACAGGCAGAATCATGTTGTGACATGGTGGGGGACTGTTATTGTGAGAGCCCCCCTCCGCCCATCTCTAGTGTGCAGCCACTGCAATTGGAGCCAGAACTGTATTCTGAAAAAGCAGCAATGGGAGCACTCTCCCTCAGATATGCCACCGGGCCACCTGCAAGGGTCTGTCTCCTGACCTTGACGACAATTTTCTTGATGCCTGGGGTGACAGAGTTATCCTGAAGATCAGAGGTGGTCGAGGTGAGACCGGAATACCGTAGCCTAATAGCGACTCGCAAACTCTATTTTGCGAGTCAGTAATAGATTACCGACTCACAAAAATAGGGTTGGTACATGCTACAATCCTTTTTAGCAGTCGCAAACGGCCCGATTTTCCATTTGCCACAGCTAAAAATGATAGTATATCTGGCCACTAGATTCCTAGATATTTTGACCTCTATGCTTGGAGAGGCAACCAAACTGTCATAATGCAGTCATATTTGCATCCCTTCTCCCCTAAAATATGGTAATTATGTTAAATAAACTAATCAGCTTATTTGACTTTTGTGTAGGTTCACTGTAAAAGTGTGCACAAACTGCAAAAGCGATGTAATAGTGAAATACCTGATAGGGGCCAAAGCAAAATGTTCGCCACAGACATGAGAGATAGTAACCCAGTACCTGGACTGGGAAATAGCAGTATCATACAGTGGCTTCTGCTCAGTGTTGCTGTGGTAGACTGAACCTGTTTTTGCCATTTTATGTAAAAATCTGACATTAATTGAGCCAGCTGTAAGTGTATGTTGAAGCATCGAGGCCCAACATGTATGTGCGTAACATTACTTTAACCAGAAGGAGAGTGACAGATTCATGTTTATATTTTATTTAGAGTTTGTCAGACAGGATCCTCCGTCAAAAAGTGGTGGATAAGTCTTCAAATATAATATAGTGGAAGGGACATACAGTTTATTTTTGATGGAGTAACTTGCCCTCCAAACTCAATATAAGGTGCTTATCGCTTAATAGGCTACTTTTACAACTTTGGTTTCGAAGAAAATACGAACTCTTTTCTAATTGCATTTTACTAATTAATAAGTGTAGGAATGTTTGATGATCATAGAGTAATACTAATAATTCCTATAGGATGTTTTGTACAGTCGTGGCAAACTTACTGGAACTCAAATTTCGATTAAAACCAGTTTACTAACTGCTGTTACTACATGACTATGCAGCAAACCCTTAATGAGGTGTTACCTACAACTCAGAAACATGCAAATGGGCCATTGAATTGCTGGTTCTCTGGAAACATTGTCTTCCTAACTCACATAGCCTCATACTGTCAGCCAGCTTGCAGCTAATACATAAGGGTATTATCGAAAGGACAGGGCCACAAAAGGCTGTATTAAGTTTAGTAAACACTTGGAAAAGGAAGGCTAACCCTTGTAACGAACACACTATCCTACTCAAGGAGGCAATCAGCCTTTTCTGATAATAGTTACACATGAGTCATTGGACAGTTGTTTTTCCCTTTGATCAAGAAAGTGAGAGCATAGGCAGATTTAACACAGACTATTTTTGGAAAACAATTGATAGTTGACATGAAGGAAAATATACCAATCACAGCTCCTACCAGTGGCGGCTGCCACCGAGCAATACAGGTGGGGCGGGGGTAGAGGGGAATGGAAAAGTAAATAAAAGAAGTTGATTACCTTGCTGCCGGACCACCACCTTGCCTTGCGTCGTCCTCTTCTGTTCGTGCTTGAAGCAGGAAGAACACCCAGGCTCCCCTAAACCAATCACAACACTGTAATGCAGCGTTGTGATTGGTGTTGGCGCTGTGGTTCGGCGCTCAGACAGGCAGTAGGAGCCTGTGCATGTTCCTCATATTTGATATCATTGAAGGATTTTATAGTGTCACCCTGAAGGTTGAGAGCTGATTCTGTGGGAAGCCGAGTGCCATCGGAATGATTTGACTCCTTTCGTCACATTGTCCCAGATGGGTGATTCACGGTGAAAATGTTTGAGAACTTTGAGGCATTTATATGCTAGGTTCCAGGTGTTTAGCATAATTCATATAGAGCGGGGGCGGAGGGAAAATATTGTGGGATCTGGGGACTGGGGAATTGACCTACGTGGGCTCTCTCAATAGGGATCCATCATAGGGTTTTAGACTTTGGGAGAGATATTGACTCAATAGGGGACTTGGGACACTTGGTGCATCAAATGGTATAAAGGCATGTCCCAGAGTCTCGGCAACTGGTGCTCATGGCCACTGTAGCTCATGAACTCATGGAGTGTAGAAGGACATGGATGCAGTTTTTCACATGCCCAAAGTTCTGTATCTTCATGGTCATCTCTTTCAGTATCTTGTTGGGTATCCATTGGGCTAACATTCCCAATAGGTAATTATAACAACCATCATGTTTACTACCCAGACTCTTCCCCACGGCCCAAACACTGACCTGACAGACCTGGCCTTTGTGCACTGCCACATTGCCCTCTAGGCCTGTCCGACCCTGGTGGTGATCATCTGACAACTTCCTTGTTAGTTTTTTAAACAGGCTTTGCAAGTTGCCCCTAGCCATTTCTTCAGGACTTTGTTAACCAAACTATTAGCTATTTTAAGCATAATGTTTTCAATCGGAAGCCATGTGCTTCTGCAATTGACCTGTTGGAGTCTCTGCAAATTGGTAGAACCTTGCTTTTGTCTCAATTGATCCGGTGTCTGAAATGGAGGTAAAAGTATCTGTAAGAGTATTCAGGTTAGACAACGACTACTATTCTCATCTGATTACCCTCATAGAATGTTGTCAGCGTACAATATTATTTTCAAGGGACCAGCTATCATATCAACCCCCTTGATGGTATCTATTTGTTGAATTGCTGCTGCTACCAACTAAATTCGGGTTGAATTTTCCTCAGGGGATTTGTTAGCATTTTATATAGGATTTTGACATCCTTGTTGAGACGCAAGATTGGTCTATAGATGAAGCATTGTTTGTGGTCCCGTTTAGGTTTTTGAAGGAGCCTGCTGATTGCAGACACCATGCAAAAACATCTACTAATTTCCTATAACCTTACCCCTTGGACCCACAACAAGATCAACGTCTGCACTCCTTACCAATCACAATGTAAGAAAAGAAACTGCCTGTAACAATCAATACCACTCTCGAGTCCAAAATAAACACTCTCACTGTGGTAATATGATCTCTAATATCTGTCTTTCAAAGCCCTTGTCAAGATCTCTACTCTTGTGAACATGGTTAACGACCAACCCCCAACTATCCAAACTTCCCATCCACGGATGATTTCTTAAAGATCAAACTTAGTGACAAAAATAATTGCATATTAAGAAAGGCACCTCCTGTTGTATGGCTTGTACCTCCCTCTGTAACTGTGTGTTTGTCGGTCAACATAAACGTCAGGGTGGTGCCAGACTGATTCCGTGCACACCCTCAGGATATGTTGGCCTATGTCCCTGCTAGCCCCATTGCACCATCTGTACCCCTAATCCTACAGGGCAACAAATGTGTGTGCAACCTTAGAACATGATAACCCTGATCCCCCAAGGTAATCGTGGTAACAGATCTAGAATCTTTTCGTTTGGACTCTCATGCATACCCAAAGAAATACACAAGAAATACTCAGCAAGGCTTTTCAATACTTATTGAAGCATAGTGATTTTTGCATAAAATACGTGCGTTGTGATAATTTGTAGAATGAAACAGATTAGCGCAATTACCAACACAAGAACAGTGAAAAGAATGAACATTTCCACCATTGTGCTAAGACAGTGAATATATGCAGGCATATAAGTGCTGTGTATTGTTGTACTCCTACCTAGCGCTCCCTAAACTAGTTTTTCCTAGGGTGGGTGATCTGCCAAATCCCTGCCAGGGTGGTCTAACTCCCCGTTAACTGTGGGTAAGTGTCATTAGTTTGTCCGTCTTGGTGTAGAGCTGGACATCCCTCATGTTGGTATGCCGGAATCAGCTGAGCTGGAATTCCAACATATGGTAACCCCGCAGTGTCAGCTGAGTGATTCTCTGCCTAAGCAAGGAAGTGGTTCTATATATATAACAATAAAACCCATGTGGCCATGTCACAACCCCTGTCAGGTCGCAATTGTTTATTCTAGTTGGATATCGTTGTCGCCTTACAGACAATAACATAAATAAAATTAGCTCAGTGAACTTTATCCCTTCTCCTGAATGTTCAAGGTATCGTGATAGTGTGCCTACAAAGTGGAAATGTAAGCAATGTAGATTCAGGAATGTTATCCTGCATGGTCACGGATGCAAATGTATGTCAAAAGTCACTTTAAAAGAGAAGGCAACTTAAGAAACGTGAGCATGTGAAATGGCAGCGTTTCTACCCGGGCCTATCCTGACCACGTGACACTTCTACATATCCAGTAAATATATTAAGACGTACTAAAAGATTATGGCACAAGGGACTTCCCCTCCCCCCAATATGTTAGAAATCAGAATCAACATGTGACCCTAGACCTTATTTAAAGTTCCTCTTACAAAACTTCAGATTCTGCAGTGAAACACTGAAAAAACAAAGATAATTACTGATCATGAACTTGATATGCTATTCGTAACTGAAACGTGGTTAACAGAAACATCACAGCCAACCTTATATCTACTTGTGCTTCAAGGTTACGCTATAATTCAACAAGACAGAAAGGAAAAAGCTGGTAGTGACATAACAGTCATCCATAAAAAAACACAAAAAATTCAAAAACATATTTAAAGAACAATTCCCAACATTGAATTATTATTATTATTATTATTATTATTATTATTATTAATCATTTGTAAAGCATAACTATCACCCAATGGGCATCTTGGTGCTGGTAACTTATCAGTAAAGAGGAGAAGAACTATTAAAAGGTAGCACTGGGTCACTCTAATTTAACCATCTATTTCCAGGGGAAAAGCCAGGTTTTTAGATTCTTGCTAAAGCTCAACAGGTTGGTGTTGATTTTTAGGAAGAGTGGGAGGTCACTCCATGGTTGAGTAGCTTTGACCTGGAAGGCTCTGCCTCTAATTAGTGTCTTTTTAAAGGAAGGAATAGACACTAGGCAGGTTTAGGATGATCTTAAGGTTTGGGCGGGCCTGTAGAGTTTGACTTTTTGCTGTAGAGATTTGAGTCCCATGCCATTTATTGCCCTATGCAGTATGCATAGAGCCTTAAAATGCCCCTTTTTTTTTACTGGCAACCAGTGAAGTTCATGCAGTTTCTCAGTTGTAGAGTCCCGTTTTGCTTTGCTTAGTGCTGGCTTGGTACTTATCACCTGAATCCTTTGGAGCAGTTTGAGCAGATAATCTGGGCTGCCTAGTAACAATGAATTCCTGACAGAAAGCATGATAAACCTTGAAAATAACACTTTTGTCTTAGATTTCAACCAGTGCTGCGGTGCGCAGTTGGACACAAAAGTGTTCTTTCTATCTACTTACCTACAAGGATTAGGAGCATAGCAAGAGCCTCTACAAGAGCTTTAAGCTCTGATACCTGAAGAATCCTTGAAGTGCATTCTTGGTTATACATAGTGAAATTAAGTCTATTATCTGCCTCTATGTTACATACATAGGCAAGTCAGCAGGGGAACCCGGAAGGTCTAACAAACCTGCTAGCTAAGTATTTATCTGGATACATTCTAAGGAGCTTGGTTTCTATTTCAGATAAAACATAAACATGACAACCAGGTATAATGGCCCTTAGATCAAGGTCTATCTGACAGTCATAAGACCTATGCGGAGGAAGGACCTCATCTTTTTCTTCACTAAAGACATCTTCATATTGTTTGTAAATCCCCAGAAGGACCATCTCTTTCTCGGCAGCCATGGCAATTTGGAGGATGGTAGATAGGGCACTCTCAGCTTAGGAAGACATTTGCATACATTTCTCCTTACACTGTAGTGACAGGAACTGAACAGTCTTAGTCTCCCAGTCCATTATCAGATTATGCTGAGTCAGCCATGGCATCATTCCCAAGATAAAACTATACTGAGGTGCATCTATTACATTAATGTCGATTTTTTAATATGGTTTCCCCGATCAGAAATATTCAGCAATTTTAATTGGATAGTATGTTCAGTTATGGGTCCTGAAGTCAGAGGTTCCGCGTCCACAGCCTGTATTGATTCTGATGTTGCCTTGTTGACTCTAAGATCCCCAGATTGTTCATGATGCCATAATTCATTAACTATCCGATAGCTCTGGAATCTAACATGGCGACTGTTTGATGTTGAGCTTTATTGACTTCTAAAGTCATTTTTAATTTGACTTAAGTCAGGGCATTAACATTAAGTTCCAAAGTCAAACAAGGGATTAACCATTCTTGGAAACCAGTCCCCTCCTTCTGGTTCCAGTCAGTTTGTTTTTGCAGCCTCAACAGAAGTTGCTGCAGCCTTTTTGATACTTCCAGGTAGAATTTTACCCTTGGGTGTAATGGGACACTCCTTAAAGAAATATCGCTTTTTCCCACAGTAGGGGCATTGCCCATTTTGTTGCCTTAAATCCTTCTCCTCCTTTGAAAGAGATTATCTTATTAGGCTTATCTCCTTAGGTTCTACATTAGCCTCCTATACCTATATTCTTAATATTACCCTTTTGAGTAGAGTGAGTGATGAGCTTTACATGAGACAATGAAGGGGTATAAATGACAAACTCTTCTGGGTACTGGCGAGTCAACTGACAAGAATGTTACACAGTTTAGGGTAACGGGCACTCTGTACTGTTAGGGAGGTGGGTAGTTAAGTTTCACGAAAACAGTTTTTGTATTGCAGACCAACAGCTGATTATGCACATCCATTTATGAGGCAACCCAGCCCACACGCACTATGGGAGGTCATAGGTGGGGCACTAGACATGAGCAGTCCTCCCGGGGTCCCTAAAGTTACACGCCAGATGCTGCAAGTATTATCCTTGAATGTCAATGGCCTAAGGAGTAGGCTCAAAAGGGGCGTAGTGCTGCAATATCTCAAGCGGCAGACCCCTGTCATAGTATTGTTACAAGAGACCCATCTCAAAGGTAATCACTGCAAGGCCCTAGACCGCTATGGATATGTCATGAGAGCACATGCGGTTACACATCTGAATCACAAGTAGTGGGTATCTTAACTAGGGGGACAATACCCAATGTACCGGGCAAGATCTGGGCGGATCCACAGGGGTTATATGTGGCCCTAACGGGACAGTGGGATGGCAGGACTCTTAACCTCTGCTCGACATACATACCACTGCAGCAGCAGACCAGCACACTCCCAGAGCTAGCAACTCAAATAGTGCTTATGCCACCAGACACCCTCCTGATGTGTGGATATATGAACGATGTGATGGCAGAAGACCTAGAAAGACTTCCAGTGAAGAAATGATGCATAAAGAGACCCAGCTATCTGTGTTTTTGGGGGTGATGTGACTGGCAGACACTTGGAGGGGTCACCATCTCCAGAGGAGACAATACACTATCACTCCGGAGCCCACAGTAGTCAGTCGTGTATTGACTCTCGTAACCCATGCAAAGTTCCAAACTAATCACAGACTTGACTTAAAAAGATAGGAATATAGAGACACATTGGGGGAGAATGCCAGGGCAACGTTTATGAAGTCGTCAACAAGGTGGGAAGGTTGCTCGCCTGGTTGTAACACAGAGAGAGATCACATAAATAACTGGGTTCTTGAGATTAAAGGTGCGGGTCGACAAATAAAATGGATAGATAGCTAATGAATTCACATTGTACTACTCACAGATATATGCCTCAAGACCGTCAAAACTGTAGCAGAGACAGGGGTCTTGCTGCGAGATATCTCATTTCCCGCCTAAGGGGGAAAGGACAATCAAGCCCTAGAGGCTGACATAACTAAAGATGAAATTACAGCAGCAATTAGGGAGCTGCAAACGGGGAGAGCGATGGGACCGAGTGGACTTCCCATAGAGCTCTATAAGCGATTAGCCACAAAGCCACCAATTAGCTATGTAAAAAAATATATTATGTAGTTAATTAAAACCTTTACAAATGAGCATCTCATGTCATATATTCGAACAGCAGTTTGGAATTGGACTTAATCCACCCTTAAAGCACATGAAAATAGCTAAAAACGCCTGGACTTCCAGGGGTATTCGTTTCAAACATGAAGTGAATATGAATACAAAGAGAGCGAAAATTTGTAAATAGAGACTTAGCCGCAAAGTAGATGAAGAAGTGTAAAACAAAGTGCCAAAGGGTGCAGAAAAAGTGCAAGGTGCAAAAGCGGCTTTTTGGCCTGTACAGAGCTGTTATGATTGGCCTAAATGAGCCCTATCGCATTCATTTTTAGAAAAAGCAGGAAGCGATTGATCTGAGGGTGTTATGGATGTTGGTTATGAGCGATCATGAAGATTTCATGGCCAGAGCTTACATGAAAGGTACTGATGAGAGTCAACACAAGTTATCTCAGGGTAGCTGTCGAGTTTTGAGGTATAGTAGCAGCGGTGGAGCAATGAATTTCATAGCATTACTCTTGGTGACTCGTGAAATAGAAAGTGCCAAGTGCATTAGAGAAGTCAATATATAAAACACATGCTTAGCATCTTAGTAGATAAAAGAAGAAGTAAAGCAAAGTACTGAAAAGTGCAAAAAAAGTGTGAATTGCAGAGGCACTTTTTGGCTTCTACACGGCAGTTGTAGTTGGCCTAGGCGCCCCCCATAGCATTCATTTTGGGAATAGCATGAAACAGTTAGTCCAAAGTTATAACAAATGTTGGCTCTGAGCAGCCATTAAGCAATCATTTTCATGGCCAGAGCCAACATGGAAGGTGCAGATGAGAGTCTGCACAAGTTATCCCAAGGTTGCTGCTGATGTTTGAGGTATGATAACAATGATATTCATAACATTCCTCTTGGTTACTTGGGCAATGGAAAGTGTCGAGTGCATTATAGAAATGAATATAAAAAAAAAAGTTGCTCTACTGGTCTCAGTAAGTTGGCTGGGAAACCCTGATACTGCCGTTTGCGCCACTTGGAAGCTCTGGGGATGCTGTCAAAAGCAGCATTAAAATCTATGAAACAGGGGTAGGGCTTAGATCCACTCCTGAGAGCTTTGTGGTGCATTAAGGCCAGCGCTATCAGACTTATTGTCGTGCTGCATTTGTCTCTGAAACCACATTGATTTCTGGAAATATTCTGACATTACTCAGACAAAGCTTTTAGGTCATCGAGCAGAAGACTGGCGAATAGTTTAGCGTTATTGTCAATAAGCAGTATGAGGTGGTAGTTACAAGGTTCTAGTTTTAATCCCCCTTTAATGATTGGCTGAATAATCGATCCTCTACTTGAGTCTAGGCTGCATTTGGCTGCCACACAGGATCCTACAAGTGGTGATAGTGCCATAGCCCAAAATGAGAGATCAGATTTATTTATTTTTAGTTTAAAGAGCTTTATTGAAGCAAATAGGAACATAGGTACGATATTACAGCAAAAATTGTAGAGAAATGGCAAAAAATAACAAGCAAAGTGTATAGTTAGGAAGAATGAAAACTTAAGATAACTACCATTGTCAAACAACTAAAACCAAAAGATGAAAGCAATAGTGAAAGGTTGCACCTTGAAACAAGATAGCATTTTACAATTTTCAGAGTGGAAAGAAAGATAGAGGGAAAGAAAAGAGGAGAAGAGGGAGAAGAAAGGAAAAGAAAAGAAAGGAAAAGAAGAGACTAACCAAAAAGAGCAAAGAGAAGTCAACATCCTTACCAGATATCATATGTAAGACTATCAAGGTATAATCATTATACAATTTCTGAAAACAGAGTAAGAACCATACATTGACTTATAAGAACTATATGGAAGAAATGAAACATAATACTCATGGCGGTTGAAAAACAAGGGAACTGTCTTTGTTACGTAATGCAGAGGAGGATAGATAATTGGTGAGTGGAGACCAGAAGGCTTCTTTTCGAAGAAGTTGCTGAGATGTGATGGCAGAAGCTATATCCAACCTGTGATGATAGCAGAGAAGGTTCCACCAAGCAAAAAAGAGACCTTGGTGGCATCCTTCCAATTAGAGGTAATTACCTGAAAGGAAATAGCAATTAACAAATCCACAAAAATGCCCACCCTGTGAGAACCAAACCAATTTGCAGAATTACTTCCCAAGAATATGGAGTAAATGTCAAAGGGAAAATTGATAGAGCAAATGGAGGAGATTGATTCACATGCCTTGGTCCAAAACAGGGTAATGCTGGGGCACAGAAAAAAGGAGTGTATAAATGAGCCAGGGGTATTTTTACAGGACCAGCAGTTCGGGGATAAGTCGGAACTATGCTTGGAGAGAGATAATGGAGTTAAAAGTAACCTCTGATAGAAATAATAAAGAGTCTGAGTGGTGGCAGTAGTGCAGGAGGTGTGGTGTATGTGTGCCCAAATAGAGTTCCATGTGTGAATAGAGAGGGTACGCTGCAAGTCAGAATCCCATAAAAGTTCAACTTTACTCTTGGGGCGGTTAGGAGAGGAGAAATGAAGATATTTGTAGATATGAGAGCCCCGAAGGGAAAGAGAGGTGGATAAAGGTTCTAAAATGGGGTCTGATGCGGAGGGGGGAGATCCAGAGAGGAGAGAAAACTGATTAGTTAAAAGCAGTCTTAAAGAGTCATACCTAAGAAGTGAGGAGGCAGGCAGGCCGAACTTAGATTGAACTTCCTGAGGAGAAAGAAAAAGCGAACCGTGTATTAAATGTTTAACCTGGAAGATCCCCCTAGCCGCCCAATTTTTCCAGAAAATAGTACGATTGGAAAGTTTAATGGATTTATTGTGCCAAAGAGGTGAGTCTAGGAACATTTGTAGAAGTGTATGGGATTTGCGCATGACCGTATAGAAGGTTGAAATAAATTGTGAAATGGTCGGGGAATTAAAAGAACGAGGAGGATGAGTAAAGTTGGCTAACGAGGAAAAAGGGAAAGGGTGCATCAAGGATTCCTCCAATCTATGCCAAACCGATGTGGGAGTTTCTTCCAAAGAGGACAAATAAGGTAACACTTGACGGATTAAAAAGGAGGAGTGATATTGACGAAAATTGGGAAAATGGACACCTCCCTGATCCTTAGGAGCAGACAAGAAAGATAGAGAGATACGGGCTTTCCGACTATTCCAGAGAAATTTACTCAAAACACCATTAAGAGTTTTAAAAACATTTAATGGAAGTTTCACTGGTAACATGGACAGATAAAAGTTGATAACAGAAAGTATCATCATTTTGATTGCGTCCAGTCTACCCCACCATGACAGAAATAAGAGATACCATTTTCCTGCCATGTTATTCACTTTTAATAAAACATCTTCCAAATTAAGCTGAACCGTTCTCTCAATTGAAGAAGAATATTTAATTCCCAGGCAAGTGATACTATTGATGTTCCATTTGAAATCAGTCCCATCGAACATGCTTTTTAAACAATATTTGTTTAATGGAAGCACTTCGGACTTAGAAAAATGTAACTTGTATCCAGACAAGGCGGCGTAAGAGGATAAGAGATCTGTGAAGGCGGGCAAAGAGGTAGAGGGATCGGAAATGTATAGCATAATATCATCCGCATAGCGGTAAATTTGATTTCAATTGCCTTGTGTTTAAAACCTCGAAAAGTAGATGAGTGACGCAGAGAGTGAAGAAAAGGTTCAAGAGAGAGGAGAAAGAGCAAGGGAGAAAGAGGACAACCTTGACGAGTACCTCGTTGTAAAGTGAAATAGGAGGATTGAGATCCATTAACAAAAACTGAAGTGGTTGGGGAGGAATATAACAAATTGATAAGAGACAGGATAGAGGGACCAAAACCATGCCATTTGAGGGCGCGCATTATAAAAAGCCAGTGAATGCGGTCAAAAGCTTTCTCCGCGTCAAGGGTTATGGCTGCAACAGGGGAGGAACTCTTAGATGCTAGATGAATAATATTAAGAAAAGTTCTGGAATTATCAGCTAAAGTCCTTCCTTTAACGAACCCCGTCTGTTCAGAACCAATCAATTCTGGAAGTACCTGGTTGATACGGAAGGCCAGTACCTTAGCAAAAATTTTACAATCTAAATTGATTAATGAAATGGGGCGATATTTGGCACACAAAGAAGGATCCTTATCTTTTTGGGAATTAAACAAATCATGGCTTCAAGAAAAGAGCCTCGAGCCTCATTGTGAGAAATAAAATACTGAGAAAGAGATAAAAGATGGGGCAAAAGGATCTGTGAGAAGCAGGAATAAAATTCGGCTGTAAAGCCGTCCGGGCCAGGGGCCTTATCCTTAGGTAACTTAGCTAAGGCTGACTTAATCTCAGAAAGTGACATATCTACATCTAATATAGAGCAATCTGGGGAGGGTAAAGAGCGGGGAGGTAGTGAATCAAAAAATGAATCCAAGGCAGCGTCAGAAGGGGAAGATTCAGGGCAGTATAAGGTCTTATAGAAGTCCGTAAAGCATTTCAAAATCTCCTCGTCTTTAAAGCAATTAACACCGCTATCATCAATGATTTTAACTATTCTAGATCTTTGAGACTTGATCTTCAAATAGTTCGCCAGCAATTTACCAGCTCTATTGCGCCCACCATAACATTTGGAATTAATTTTTAGTAACGTCCTGGAAGCCTCCTCCGTGGATTTTCTATTAAAATGTAATTTTGCTTGGACTAAATTCTTAAGATTAACCTCATCGTTGGAAGAAAAATATGCGTGTTCCAGTTGTTTAATGGAAGACAGAATGGAGGCAGACTCCTTACGATATTGTTTCTTTTTAATAGCCACATAGTCAATGATAAAGCCTCTGGCTGTCGCTTTAAAAGTGTCCCAAATAGTATGAAAGGGCATATCCGGACTTGCATTAAAGCGAAAGAATTCTGACACAAAATCTTTAAAGCGCCCAGTGAAAGTAGGATCTTTGAGAAGATAGTTATTACAGCGCCATCTACGGGATTTGGAAGGTACGGAGGGAAGATCTAAATTGATAAAGAGAGGAGCGTCATCGGACATAAGTATGGATCCAATTTCAGCATGGTGTAAATTAGGAAGAAGGTGAGGGCTCCAAAAAATAAAATAAAATCTAGATGTAGAATTATGAGTGGGAGAATAAAAGGTAAATTCCAAACAGTCAGGATTATATATCCTCCAGGCATCTACCTGGCCTCTCGAACGTATTGTGCTAGCAAAGGTTTTTTGCATTTTATTGGGAGTGTACCTAGAAGAGGATTTCCTATCGGTAAAGGGTCCATGACCTGATTGCAATCCCCACCCACTATGAGATTGGAGTCAGAACATGAGTGAAGAGTATGTAACATGGATTGCCAGAACTGTGAGTCAATACCTGTGGGACCATAAATGTTGAGGAGAGAAATATGGGATCCATTTATGAGTGTATGAAGAAGAAGCCATCGTCCATCTGTATCCTTTTCCTCCCTTTCTATAGTAAGGGAAAGGGACTTATGGAATAGTATCACCACTCCATTTTTCCTATCTTTAGCCGGGGAACTATACACATAGCCTACCCATTGTTTTTAAGGGAGTTGATATCCTTGTCATTAAGATGCGTTTCTTGTAACATCGCAATCTTACATTGTAATCTGGAGAGATGTGTAAGTACCCTTTGTTTCTTGACGGGATTCGTAAAACCCTTCACATTCCAGGAGATAATGCGAACACTATCAGTCATCGCAAGGGGGAAAGGGCATTAAACAACACCATGAGTATTTTAAAGTTGAAAAAAATTGAAAACTCAACATGCAAAAATTTGAAGCCAACAAGTTTGTAACATTGAAGATGGATAGAAAGAAAGGATGTGAAAGAGATGAAAAGTAGGAGTTACGAAAAGAAAGAGAGTAGTAGAAGATGATAAATCTGAGGAAGAAAAAAGAGAAAAGGAGCCAGAAGCCAAAGAGAAAGAGACAGATAAAGGAAAACAAGAAAGGAAGAGAAAAGGAAAGGAGAAAAAGTAAAGAATGTAAATGATAGACAAAGAGAAGTTGACAAGAAGCCTGGCGACTTCAGCCAAGAAAGACGGAATACATATCCAGACTAAAGAGGATATCATGAGGAAGCAGGGAGCCGCAAAAGGAAGGCAGATGGCAAAGCCAGCGAGGACATCGAGAAACGACAGGAACCAATAGATAGAGAAATATGAAAACAGGGAGCCTAGTAAGAGATAGCAACAAGGGAGATATCGACGACATAAAAAAAGTAAAATGATAAATGTATAACAGGCAAACAACTGCACCCAGGGTATCTGCTGGAAGAATTAACACTTACCAAACATGAGGAGTAACTATGAACATTAGGAGCGGGATGGGAGGGCAGGAAGGAAGGAAACATCAGGGAAGGAGTCTGTACGGGACAGGAGACATCTGTGGAGAGAAACCAAAAAAGTTATAGGAAATGGCCTCCAGAGAAGGCAGACAAACTTCAACAGCCTGCAATAAAAACAACAGGCAACAACTAACAATAGCGAAAGAGGAAGAATATCACCAGAACCAGTAAAATGGGAAAAGTTAAGCCAGAGAAACTAAGACAAAGCGGAGGAGACAGTGCTCAGGCCCCTCCAAAGTCCATCTCTTCTCCTTTATGACGAGAAATAAATTGTCTTAGATCTTCAGGATGATCAAAAGAGTAGGTCCGTTCTTTATGAGTGACTTTAAAAAAACAAGAATGCACCAGACCGTATCTAGCATTCATGGGTCGAAGGGCCGGGCAAAAAGAAAGGAACTCCTTGCGAGGAGCAGCAGTGGCACGGGCCACATCCTGAGAGAGAAAAACTCTTTGTCCAGACCATAACATCTGCTTTCTTTGCTTTGCCGCCGAGAGAACCATTAACAAATCAGTGTACTCCAGAAATAGAACAATTATCCCTCTGGGGCGGTTGACTGATGGAGTAGAAGATGAACCTCCAGGTTTAGGACCAATGCGATGGGCACGTTGCAAATTAAGAGTAGTGCCGTCCTTGAGACCAACAATTTTAGGAATGTGTGTTTTTAAAAAGGCGAGCATGTCAGACCCCTACTCCCCCTCAGGAATACCATAAATTCAAAGGCTGTTGCGCCTATTGCGATTTTCTAAGTCCTCCGTTAGCGTTTTGAGAAGAGCAATCTCTTTAGACATAGCTGCAACCTGAGGGATCACATCCTGAGTATCGCTGTTCCACCGCGGACACTCTCGAATCTAGATTGGACCACTTCTCTTCTAGCCTCTGAAGGGTAGCGTTAGTGTCAATCACAAATGGTTTTATAAGCTTTATCTCTTCCATGAGGTCATCCAGTGTTATGGGTAATGGGGATTTAGTAGGGGAGTTGGGTTCCTTCTTTTGGCTTTTGGAGGAAGCAGCAGTATTGGAGTCCTTGCGGAGGGAAGACATATTTGCAGAGGCACTCTTCTGACCAAGGGAGGAGGAAGGCTCCATATAGATGAATGTATTGATGTAGCGAAGTCTCAAGAGACAGGCAGTATATAGAAAGAAAATGTAAAACCAATAAAGACTGCTAAAAGGAAAAATGAGACAGACCTCTATCTTGTAATTTCACTTCAACACTGTGCAAAAGAACTAGAGGTGTCTCTAATGATCAAATTGGAGCTGAGAGGTTTTAGAGTCAGCACAGAGGGATCCAAAAACTGCTAAAGTACGTCATAAAATTATTAATGGCTGGCTGCTGAAAAGGGTTGAAGCATTCCCAAAATCCAGGCAGTGTAAGGAGCTCCTCTGATCACCGCCACAGCCCACTAAGAACAGAACGTCGGACGCTACCAGAACTCATAAGGAAAGCACACTTAATTCATGACGTCCGGACTCAGCCACAACAGCCCCGCAAGAGAGGCAAACAAGTTCAAAGCACGAAGCCTCAGCTAGATGTGGCCATCTTGTGGTGACTCACACCGTTCCCCACATAAAATTTTGCTTTATTCTCATCTGGTGACTCCAAGTTGTACTAAATTTCTATAGTACAGGCCTAGTCAAGCAGAAAATCCGGCTATTAAGATTGGCATAATTTGTATATTCCCCCCTCCTCATATGCTTACTTCTCCTCACAGAGTTGCAAGTAGGGGACACTGCTCCAGCACCAAATGACTCTGCCACAGTCAACCTGGAGCTCTTCACACTCAGCAGCAGCGTTGCCTCCAAGACACTCCCCAGGCAGCACAAGGAAAGCCACTAATTACCGCCGCATCCCACCACGGGCAAAATGGCAGGCGCAGCCGAAATTCCTGAGGGGAGCACGGCGGGGAGAAAACAGGGGCAAAAGGCTGCTCAAAGTGAAAAAAAAGACAGCTACCTGTGCCCCAGCGCCCGCTCCTCAAGTAAGTTCAGTTCATGGCATCGGGATTCGGCTATAGTGGCTCCGTGTAAAGAAAATGTCCCATGTGACGTACGGAGCCTCAGCCGGACGCGACCATCTTGTGGCTGCTCAAGCCACTCCCCCGAGATCAGATGTTAAGAGGGCTGTTGGGATCCCATTCGGGCCAGGAGCCCCATCTTTCCGCTTTCTCTCCAGTTTGAGTCTGCAACAGTCTTCCGTTGAGGTTGCGCAGTTGTTTAAGATGTTAATCCCTGAATGTTCCTCTAACAGATCACTTACAGGAGTCTTTAGGGATTCTGAGACAAGGTGATCATTTAGGCGTGGCTGAGGAGGAAACAAAGTCACTGTTTTATTGTCAATAGAAAAGTGTGATGACAAAAAAGCAACCCAGGCAGTTTCAGGAATGTTTGCATTGGGGCCTGTCTTGCCCCCGGTTAACATTTGGTTGACTTTGGGGAGAGGAGTTGGCCTAACGGCTAGGGCGGTCGACCTCTAATCTGGGGAACTTGGTTCGAATCTCGGCAATGACGCTGAACTTCCTGTGATTCCGGGCAAATCACTTAATCTCCCCATGCCTAACACAAATGAATGTGTCCTCATGTAATGCAACTGGTGCTATGTAAAGCGCTCTGATACCCGATTCCGGTTAAGTTTGCGCTATATAAAACTCTGTAAAATAAAAATAGACCAGAATTGTTTAGAATTCTTTTTCTTGCTCAGATACAAAAGTCGGGCCCAGAAGTCATCATACTTTTCACTTTTAGACAGCCAGATTGATTTCCTAAAGTTAGACCAGAAGTTTTTTAGATTACGTTTTGCAGTTGAAGAAAAAGAATGCTGTAGAAGGTAGAGCATGTTGCAATTCACTTAGTTCTTTAGGGCCTTCTGAGTTCTAGTTAGTTTAACTCTGGCAGTAGGCTCCCCAGTGGACTTTATTTGAGCATTGCATGTATTTTGATAATTCTTGAGTATACAATCTGTATAAAGTGTCCATTTCCTGATAGGGGAGATGGGGCAAGAGGCGATTGCACAATATTATTATTATTATTATTATGTAGCTTATAGAGCGCGCGGCTACCCCCAACGGGAGTGTCCCGGTGCTGGCAGCGGAGACATAGAAAGAGGTGGGGTGAGTATGTTGGAATCCGCAAGGTGCTAAGGAAGACTAAAGAGCCACGTCTTCAAGTATTTCCGGAAGCTAGACTCCGAGTTGGCTTTTCTGATGTGTTCGGGCAAGGAGTTCCACAGGGTCGTGGTTCTGACGGGGAAGGACCGCCCTCCTATTCTAGCTTTGGCAAAGCAAGGGGTGACGAGGAATTCAAGATGATTGGATCTTAGGTTTCTTGTTTGATGGGATTTACGGATTCTTTTCCGTAAATAGTGGGGGCCAACTTCGTTTATTGCCCTTTAAGCAAGGGTGAGCGCTTTGAATTCTGTTCGTTTTTTCACGGGCAGCCAGTGTAGACTACGTAGATGGGGGGAGATGTGATGCCTTAGCGGGACATTTCTGATAAGCCTTGCGGCTGCATTCTGTATTGTTTGCAGTTTCCTGAACAGATAGGCTGGTAAGCCCAGATATAGACTATTAGCGTAGTCTAGTTGTGATGTTATAAGTGCGTGGACAATTGTTTTCCTACAGTCCATTGGTAGGAGATGGAGAAATCTTCGTAACGCCTTCATTTTCCAGAAGCAGGATGAGGACAAATGTCCTATCTGGGTTTTGCATGAAAGGGTGTTGTCAAATTTAAAACCCAGATTCCTGGCCGAGGACACAGGAAGTGGAGGAGGATTGAGCTGTAAAGGCCACCAAAGATCAGATTGGGGAGGGGAAGGCTGATTAAAAAACAGTACCTCCGTTTTATCGCCATTCAGCCGTAGACAGTTCTTAGTCATCCAGGCTGATATATCTATCAGACACTGCTTAAAGTTTGTGAATGCGGCCTCTGAATGGTCTTTGAAGGAGAACACCAGCTGGGTGTCATCAGCCAATGAGATGACACTTACGCCATGTTGCTCTACAAGTGGGGCTAGGGGGGCAAGATAAATGTTAGAAAGGGTCAGGCTGAGAGCCGAGCCCTGTGGTACTCCACAATAACGGGGCGGGGTGATGAGACATGAGGATGCAGCCTTGTTCTCTGGGACTGCCCCTCAAGAAAGGAACTGAACCAGGCCAAGGTGGTCCCATTTACTCCCAGTTGCCTGAGCCTGTCAAGGAGGATCTTATGTGACACAGTGTCAAACACTGCTGACAGGTCTAGCAGCACCGGCATTGCACACCTACCCTTATTTAAGGTTTCCCGGATTGTTTCAGCTACCTCCAGCAGAGCTGTCTCAGTGCTGTAGTCAGCTCTAAATCCGGACTGAGAATCGTGTAGTAGTTTGTTAGCTTCTGGGAAGTTGGATAGCAGTTTCTGCACTTCTTTCTCAAGGATCTTGGCTGGTGCTGGGAAAAGGGAGATGGGTCTGAAATTTTTTAGTACAGCTGGATCTGCATCCTCTTTCTTGAGGATAGGTTGGACAAGTGCAGTTTTCCAGATGGACGGATAAGTGCCTGATTTTAGGGATGCGTTCCAAAGCAGATTCAGTGGAGGATTAATCCGTGGGGCAAGTAGTTTAAAAAACCTAGCAGGGCAGGGATCCATAGGGGATCCAGATTTTATTTTTCCAACTGCCTGAGAGAGGTATCGGGGTTAAAAGGGCTGAATTCTGACCAGGTGTGTGTGGGGGGAGGAAGGTATGTTGGGGGTATCCGTTTCAGTGAATGAGGCGTAAATGTCTTGAATTTTTCTTGAAAAAGATCGAAAGATTCTCACAGAGAGTATCGGACGGGGTTATATTGCTTTTCATATCAATATCATGTTCTAATACAAGTGTTAGCATCAGAGGTGATCTCTTTATCCTATTTCACACTTTTGAGGTTTTCTGTGTACACGCCAGAGCTGGTAGAGGGAGCAATCTCAAGTTTCGAGGTGTGGATTGCGAGAACAAATTTGATGTGGTCTGTGCTCGCTATCAAACCAGTTCCCTAGGGAGAAGTCATTTATATGCAGAAATAATGCGGCTGAGCATAGAGTAAAGTCAATGTAAGAGGTGAACTTTTCTGTTGCATGCATCCAGCCTGGTGGTGTGTCTCCACTTAATCGACAGTTTAGGAGCCTGAGGCCCAGAACATCAGTTTCACAGGAAGGATTCAGCCAGCTTGCTCCAGGAGGTTTTCACTGGCATCCTTTGTGATAATTGATTTGGCAATCTTTAAAGTGCGAACGAATGACCGAAGGAGTCAAGGCGCTGGAATGTCAAAGGTTATATTCGGGCCATTAGCTTTCAGACCCTTCGTGCCCCCAGACACATTTGTGTTCAAATAGCCGGTTAGCAGCATGTTAACTAGTGGAAATTTGATCTTGAGCTCAGTTATCATTCTAACCAATCTGTTCAATTTGGCCATCTGCTGGGATTTATGTAGACATTAATGACTAGGAGGGAGCACTTCTCATGGGATGCGCTGAAGGTCATTGCTTGCACCCAGGATTCTTTCAGGGGGATCTCCTCTACCATGCAGTGCAATGATGATGAAGTATAAATTGTTAGACCACCCATTGGGCATCTGTAGCTATTAACTTTAGTGGCTGGCTTCTGATATTCTTTAAAGCCAGTCAGAGCCAGTTGTTTGAGCCCAGGTTTCCTGAAGGATGATTGTCTCAAAGTTACTCCAAAATGTCACAGTCTTATCATCTTCAGGTTTTTGCACCAAACCGTGAATGTTCCAGGAACATATTTTTATCTTTGCCTTAGGAGTATGTTGGCTATTCAAGCTCTCGTCGCTGTGTCACAGACTGTTTTTGGCCAGGAGGGCAGTTGGCAACCAGTTAGAGTAGTTCTCTGAGTCTTTTGCACCTTGAGCTCCTTCGGCATTCTTTAAGACTGAGTACATGGGAGGTTTTGCCTGACTGGTAAGCACGTTCGGATATCCTTTTACTATTTTAGGTACAATTCTCCAGCCTTCTAGAAGTGCTGTCTTTGCCAGTTGCTAAGTACATAGACACAAAGGAGATGGGCCTACTTCCCAGTGAGCAAAGGTTGGCCACAATAGTAGTAATACCAAAGGCAGGTGAACCCCCGGACAAATGTGCCTCGTACTGGCCAATCTCTCTGCTTAATTTAGAAGTCAAAATATTGGCAAAGTTACTGGCAACCAGGTTAAGGGCAGTGATAACCACTCTGATCCATCCCAAACAGGCAGGCTTTATACCAAACAGAAGCTCAAGACTTAACCTATGTAGGTTGTTTTGAGTGCTAGGTGCAGCGGACGAACTACAGGAGCCGTCAGCGATACTGTTCCTGGATGCCAGGATGGCATTCGATACCCTGGAGTGGGAGTATTTGTTTGCAGTGCTCAGTAGACTGGGCTTTGGGGCAGATTTCATGACTATTATATGGCTGTCCACTGGCACGAGTGAAGGTTAATGGAACATACTCTGACATCTTTGAGCTAAAGGGAGACACCAGGCAGGGATGCCCACTGTCACCAATGATATTTGTGCTGGCTCTTGGACCCTGGGTGGTGTGAATCAGGCAAAACCCTCTAGTGAAAGGACTATACTGGAAGGGAGCCTGGGAAGATCGCATATACCTTTATGCAGATGATATTTTGCTGTATGTAACAGACCCTAAACTCTCCATAGATATGCTGATGTGGATCATTCACATCTTTGAGAGGTATGAGGGATACCATATACATTTGGGATAAATCTCTGTTATATCCCTTGATGGGCGATTTCCATGACTGCCCCAAGATTTCAAAGTGCCACTGAAGACAGGCAGGTTTAAGTATTTGGGTGTCCACATTACTAAAGACTCAAAGAATTTATGGCCCAAAATCTGTATACACTTTTAGATCGATTCTGGCAGGATATCCGCCATTGAAGAGGACTTCCACTGTCTCTAATGGGAAGAGCTGCAATGTTTAATATGATGGCTCTTCTGCGGTTTTTATACATACTGCAAAACACATCATACAAGGTCCCAGTGCAGTTTCTGGAGGGAGAAGGTTGGCTTCTATATTCGGAGGGGAGACCCCCCAGAGTTGCACTTAAAAAATTGACAAGAGGAGTGTATGAGGAGGGAATAGCTCTGCCAGATATCCGAGTGTACTACTTGGTGGCCCAACTTCATGTTATAAATGACTGGGCCTTTGCAGACCAATCTGAGCCTGCATGAAAATGGACAGGTATAAACTAGGGGTAAGAGTAGCACTGTATGTGAAAACCCCCTCAGCGATCTTCCCATAGATATCAGAACAGTGGTGCCCCTTTGGCAAGAGGCCACATCTTATTTGGGATGGAAAGGCAAACTCACTGCAAAGACGCCCCATGGGATACTCAGTCAGAACCTTAAGGCTATGGAATATCTTACAGGTGCGTCTCAAAATTGGGAGACCTGTGGGAGGGGGTACCATCTTGCCAATAGAAAGGCTACAAGGAGAATACAGTTTTACAGGCGAAACCTTTCCAATGCCTACAGGTCAGGCATGCCCTATTCTCGCACATTTCTGCAGTAACAGAAGTCCTGGATGCCTCCCCCTTGGAGGCGGGTGTGTTAGCGGAGCCCTTGGAGAAAGGAGCTATTTCCTTCCTCTACAAATAAAGAGTAAATAATACACTGGGGCAACTACAGCAGTTGTAGAGGTATAGGGTCAAATTTGGGCCCACTCGAAGACAAAGCGTGGGAAGAGGTGCTACAAAGCCCAAGAGAGCTGACAATATGGTCTGGGCTTCGCATAGTGCACAACTCAGGGTGCTGCATAGAGCATATTACTCCAGGACCACTCTAAGTAAAATGGGTCATGCAACAGATGAGCAGTGTGGGGATGTAGAGTTGTGGGATCCTTTTTCCATATTCTTTGGAAGTGCCCTGTAATACAGACATACTGGCAATGGGTATTGACCTATATGAAGTAAACCTTGGGAACTCACATAGAAAACACACCAAAGAGGACTTAATGTAACAGATGCAGAAACGACCACAAGGTACCAGAAAATGTGGGTGGCACTGGGACTGAGGGTAGCAAAACGTAATATTGTGCACAACTGGGGGGTATCGGACACTCCTGGACTGGGGGACTGCATCAAAGACATTGACTGGTGCATGTTGGTGGAGAAAACGATATTTGAAGACAAGGGGTGCCCACAGAAATGGACAAGGATTTGAGCAGCATGGGATGTGAGAAATGGGCACTGAAAAAGGGCAAAACTGGTCTTTCAAACCAGGAAAGAGGTCAGCCTGGGTTGGTTTCCAGGTCGAAGGTGCATGGTGAAGGGAGGGAAGGACATGAAGCATACGTGGGTGTGTGGGCAGGATTAAAGATGCTTCCAGAAGAATCTGATGGGCAGTTACATATTGTGGTGTGTCTTTGTTTTATTAAAAATATCAATAAAAACAAGTTTTTTAATTAAAAAATGAACTAGTTCTAACCAAACAAATTATCCATCATAAGCAAGTTTGTATCAGGTGTTCCCATAACTAAGATCAATGTGAGGAACATAGAAAGTCACGAAACCTCGATTGAAGCAGTGGTTCTAAGTAATCTCCTGGAAGATGTGATCTTAGATACAGATAACCCTCAGTTCCTCACCCTACTCTGAGAAACCATACAGGGGGAACAGGCATGGCTCAAAAAGCACCTTTTTCATTGGAAAATTTAGATGAGCCACCTTCCACTAACATTGTTAAATCCAAGAAACAGAGACGAGAACAAAAGAAAAGAGGACCCTCCCAAAATGCCTTAATAGAAAAGGAACCCTGGGCCTTGGATCGCAACTTCCGAGCGACACAACTATCCATCCCTTTAAAATACCTGGCAACAGACTAGGCAAGAGGAGGGAAAACTAATCCAGGTATATCCCTTGTTTAAGATAAAAAAACAGGTTGTTATACAGAATAGGGAAAAAAGATGAGTATCCCCAACTATTAGTTCCTAATAGTTTCAGAGATCAGATATTATACTTCACCCACTCCCATCTCCTGGCATGCGTTTGGGGCGGAGAACACAACACAGGCAATATGAACACACTTTTATTGGCCAGGGATCCTCACTCAAGTCAAGAAGTACTGTCAGGAATGTGAGGTATGTCAACGAAAAAAACCCTATCAACCTCCAAAGGTTTCCCTCTAACATGTGCCTATCATTGGGGATTTAGTTGGACTGTACAGTATGTACAGGTTTACTATGCCACCTGTTACCCAAAACCTATGCCCCTTTGTGCAACCACCACCAAGATGATAGCTCATGTCCTAATTTAAATCTTCTCTAGAATGGGGTTCCTGAAGGAAATTCTGACTGATCAAGGTACCCCCTTTGTGTCTCGATTAATGAACCAAATCTGTGAAGAATTAAGCATTAAACACTTAAGAATGTCAGTGTAGCACCCTCAAACTGACGGGTCGGTGAAACAATATAACAGGACTTCAAAACTGACCCTTAGAAAAATGATGACAGGAGAAGGGAAGATTCGGGGCCAACTACTTCCCCTAGCACTATTTGTAGTAAGGAATCAGACTCAATGTTGTTTGGGATGCTCTCCATTCAAATTACTCTTTGGGTGTAAACTTCGTACTTTACTTGAAATCAATAGAGAACAATGTAAGAAAGACACCCCAGAAGAAGGGAATCTATTGGATTATACAATCCAATTAAAGGCTCAATTGGGGGAAGTTATGGAATTTCCCCCCATAAATTTAGAAAAATTCCAACAAAGACTGTTCTATAATAAAGGTAAAGGATGGAGAGAATTAAAATCGGGGAATGGGCGCTGGTACTGTTACCTACTAGCAATAACAAGATATGGTCTGAGAGGCAAGGTCCCTATAAAATCATAGAAAAGATTGGGTAATTACCTACAAGCTACAGATGGCAAGGCGCAGAAATAAATGTATCATATAAACTTGCTTAAAAAGTGGCTAGGACCTATTTTGGCAGCTGTTTAAACTATTTCCCTCCTAAGCCTACCGAGATTACCCTTAAAAAGTTTACTGTGAGTGATGGTATAACGCCCCACCAAAAGGGAGAACTCTTTCCAAGCTTGTTACCCTTTTCACAAGTATTCTCTGATCTTCCAGGGAAAACCCATATGACCACTCATGCCATTTACACTAAAGAAGGAACCGTTGTAAAGCAACGTCCTTACCGAATACCTGATGCCAGGAAGAAAGCTGTACAAGAGGAGACAGAGCAGATGTTGAATCTCGGGGTCATTAAACCTTCACCTAGTGAATGGTGTTCCCCCATTGTGCTGGTGCCAAAACTGGACTGAGCCATCCAGTTCTGTATTGACATCCATGCCGTAAATAAAAACTCAAAATTTGACAACTATCCCTTACCCCAAATAGATGAGTTGATTGAACGACTGGGGGAGGCCCGGTGCATTTCCACTATAGATCTCACAAAAGGGTATTGGAAGGTACCCCTGTGACCAGAAGACTAGGAGAAAATAGCCTTCTCAACCACCTATGGGCTGTTTCAATTTACAGTCCTCCTTTTTGGGTTACATGGGGCCCCAGCCACCTTTCGACATTTAATGAACCACCTTCTTATACCACATCAACAGTACGCTTCAGTGTACTTGGATGATATTGTAATATTCAGTACCAACTGGGAAAACAATCTTAAACATTTACAGGCAGTTATGTCAGAATTACAAATTGCAGGGCTCCATATTAATGCAAAAAAAATCCATTCTTGCACATAGCAAAGTCAGATATTTGGGATAAATGCTGGGAAATGGAATGATAAAACCATAAGAGGAAAAGGCTAAGGCCATTTCTGAGATCCCAGCCCCTGTACATAAAAGGGAGTGAGAGCTTTCCTAGGTCTTCTAGGTTATTACAGGAGATGTATTCCACAATACTCTAAAATATCTGTCCCTTTAATGGACCACCTTAAGAAAATTTCAACGAACCATGCATTTAAACATCCTTCACAGGAGGCCCTTGATGCCTTTAATCAGATGAAAAGGATGATTGCCTCCAACCCATTCTTACAATCGTCTGATTTCGCCAAATCTTTTTTACTTCAAACAGATGCTTCCGCAATTGGCATTGAGGCTGTCCTATCTCAGGAAAATGAAGCAGGTGAGGAGAAGTCTATTCTATTTATCAGCTGTAAATTATTCCCCAGAGAAATACCTTATTCGGTAATTGAAAAAGAGTGTTTGGCCATTAAATGGGCAGTAGAGGTATTACGGTATTATTTAGAAGGTTGTCCATTCATTCTCTATACTGACCACACCCCCTAATTTGATTGAGCCAGAACAAAGGAACTAATCCAACGGTTCTCTGCTGGTTTCTTTCCCTCAAACCCTTCCAATTTGAGGTTCGCTATCGCCAGGGAAAACAACAGGGAAATGCTGATTTCCTTTAGAGATATCCACTTTTCCCTGATCAGGAAAATCTTAGAGAGGGGAGTGTCTGATGAAAAGGAGCTGACAGAACAGGAGAATGAAACAGAAGGGGGCTTACCCGACATCCCACGGTGGTCCCCGTCGGGCAAAAAACCTACAAGATAGTAAGTAACATTAAAATAGAGAAAGGAAACAGGCAGGAGAGGATAATAGAGACAGAAACAAATACCCCTAGGGGTGACAGTGTTGTGCTCTACAAATGCTGTTTGATTTGTGTTTAGTGTAATTTTTTTTTATATTGAAACCATTACCACCTCGTAATTTGTAAGAGGACTACCGCAGAGATACACAGAAAGTGAAGAATCTACACAGAGATGAGAACCGTAAAAAGGCAGGTTCTAGCCTTAATTCAGAAAGGAGAATAGCAAAAAGGAATTGAAGTAAATAGATGAGAAAGAAGAGAATGATAGAGGATGACAATAGATAAGAAAAAATAAAAAGGGTAATTGTATAACCCTAAGAGTAAAGAACTTACCTCTGCTTTACTTCTTTCTTTCCCAGGTGCTCCAGACTGTAAGGTTTACCTCTAAAAGAGAAGATCAAATAGAGAAACCATTACCACATCATCAGACTATCTTTGCTGCCAACTTCCAAAAAGGACTGCTAAACTATATAGGAAAGAGACAAGACTGTTAGTAATAAAATTAAGGTCCAACTGAGCTCTGATACATAGTGTGCTGTGTTATTGCTTATCACCACAACGAACTCAGGCAACAGTAAGTTTACTACTTTTTGGTATTAACACGCTGCACTTTTACCTACATTTTCGTTCAGCACTACACATGGCCAACTATTGGTACTGCAACACCCTCTCATAGAAATAATGGAGGTAGGGACTTAAAATAAAACCCCATCGGAAATGATGTTAATTATGTTAAATTAAATCAATTATTTAAAATATTAAAAAATATATGTTAAAAAATATATAAAATAGCAGATATTTTTATTTAGTTATAAAATAATTCATAACTAATTACGTATTGTTTACTGATAAAATATTTAATACTCTACAAAAGTGCTGTTTGTGAATTCCAAAAAGCAGTAAACATACTCAAAAAGAGCATTTTGTGGATCGGGCCCAGAGTTTGTCAATGCGGAAAGTAGAAAACATACTCCAAAGTGAAAACGTATTCAAAAATTGTGAATCAAGCCCTCATTGTCTCAGAGTTTTCTCTCTTTCACCTCCATTTTTCTTAATTAAAGTTGGGCAGATGCAGGACATATGCCACTTTAAAATGATGCAGCTGCTCAATGTAATAAGATATTACAGTTCAATGTAATAAGATATTACAGTTGACTTGTGACGTCACAATGCCTACTGTGGAAGCTGGCACCCAAGGTGAAAGGTAGATGATGGAGCATCATTACAAATGCAGTTTAGACAATGAAAATTAGAACAGTTTTTCTTTCTTCTAGTATGCTTTTTAAAATTGGCACTGATCTGCAGAAAGGAAATATTTATGGCAAGAGATGAAATTTTTGCATGCTGTAGATAATTAATGGAAAAACAGAATCACTCTGCATATTTCTTCACAGTCTGAGCAACAGTATTTATTTATTCTGGCTTTCATTAAACTGATTCTAAAATATTTTGGCAACAAATTACTAACTGCTTTTGGTGTGTTTGATTTCCGTACTACACATTCTACCTTTATTCTTCATGACTGCAAACATAGTATCTCTTTCAAATGAAAGAGCATAACACTAAGGGCCTGATTACGACTTTGGAGGTGCAGCGCAGGGTCCACCCTACAGCCGCAGTTCCAAAGTCCTGTACAGACCGCCCGCCAGAGAAGGAGTTTCCTCCTGTATGGCGGGCTTTTTTCTGGCGTTCCCACGGCGGTGCCTCTAAAAACGGGCACCGCAATGGGAACGCCAAAAACAGTTCCTGCACGCCATGGACTGAAAAGTCCATGCCGTGCAGGAACTGGTGTGCATGCACAGAGGAGGGCACATGTTTGTTGTGCCCTCCTGTGTGCATCCAAAGGGTGTAGAGGCCCCCCTTTGTTTCCTCTCCGCCAGGGTTTCCATGGAGGAGAAAACACCATGAAAACCCTGGCGGAGAGGAAACTCCTAATATGCTTGGCAGGACCATGGTGGTCCCACCAAGCATATGGATGCCTCTACACCGCCGCAACACCGCCAGGGAACGGCGGTTCCCTGGCAGCTGCACGGGCTGTGGCAGTCCCATCTTGTAATAGGGCGGTGGGGAGACCGCCACTGCTGCGCCCCCGCAAATCTGGCCATCCGTGGACCACCAGACTTGCTTTATGCGGTTTGTGTGTAAAGGTGATGGTGTGACCATGAAGCACAAGTCACCTTGGAGTTCCATGACTTAGTAAAGGAACTCACCCTTCAGCCTCTTTTCTCTATTTGGTTACAGAACTCCTAGGTGACTAGTGATCCAGCGCGGCTAATATAAATTTCTCCTTATGACACTAATCCAGAAAAACACCTACGCAACCTTTATCACTTGAAACCTATGTCGGTGGGGCCCATAACACCGCATACATACATTCATTCAATCTTCTGGATCAAACGCTAAGGAAAAATGAATTGCTGGACAAGCGGGATACCTTATTAAAATGACAGAATTATAACCTATACATTATATACATTAACTTCGGATCCTGTCGGTTCTAAACATCAAGGTACTCCGCTATTCGGTCGATGGACCAACTAGTAGAATTAGTTGATGGCGATTAAGACCAGTTCAATCACAATTAAAACCTTTAGCATTTATAAATCACAATTTTATTTAAAGAACTACAGACTCTTTTAAAGTCAGCATATAGTTTTATCGAAATTCTTTAACCAAAAGTAAAGCTCGTTTTTAGCCAAAAACATTTATTATATCAGTAAGCATTTAAGTAAAAAGGTTAAAAATAAAGATGAGAAATACTCATTACCCTCGGCCATAGGGCGATGACAAGAATGGTTCATCAGGAAAGAAAAATGAACCGCAGATCACAGGATGGACTCCCAAAACTGACTGACTGTCCCGCTAACCTCCTCGGACGCAAACTCCTCCCGGGCAACTCCCGCAACAGTCTCGTTCCTTCCCCAGTCAAAGTTCGTTAGTCCAAAATGACAGAGTCTCTCGCAACATCAGGATAGAATAAACGAAGAAGTTTTTTCACAACGTAAGAGCAGACTCTCTTATACCCTACTTTCTGGCTCTCTACACTTAAAAGTTGCAATCTTTAGGGGCAAGAATCACGCTAATTGGTCCATTGGAGGGGTGGTGAGGGTCACCTCATTGCCCTCCTTGTTCGAACCGGTTTGGGGACAATAACGCACACATTAAGTCTCATGATCACGATGTCCAAAAGTAGTCCAATTTGTTAATCCATTTTGTAACAAACTTTGATGGTCACACATTAGTTCATCCCCTGTCGCTCGTTTTTCTCATCCGTTCCCAGGCATATATGCTAAACTCTTGGCACGATCCTCGTTGGCCTTGACATCTCTCACTCCGGGCTCAGGCCGCATACACGTGACTGGAGCATTCACACTGAGCCTGCGCGGGGGCCATCTTATTCAGTGCATGCGATCTCGTCCTTTCCAGCGGCCATTTTAGAAGCATGGCCTAGCAGGCCCGAACGAAACTAATATAAGAACAAACACAATAGAAATTAAAATATGGAAAATAAGCCTTTCTGTTTACCACCCGCCATTCTAATGACCCGTGTTAAGTATTACCTAGCAGAAGCGACATTTAAAACCATTTTACTCACCATCTGCATTCTTTACCACGGTGCAACTTTACTGCGCAACACAAATCATGCATTTTACTCTATTTACTACGCAATTCACAATACTAATATTATTTTGCTTCACATTTGTAAATAACTTAAATTTTGCAACATTAGCAATTGCCCACGTGTAATGTTTAATAAAAAGGTGCATTTGTTGATTAGTTCATGCGTTTCAAATGGTTAGTATCATTAATCGTTATGGGTTATTAATTTCCAAGGGGTACAAAAAATATTTTGTTTCCCCTGCTCCATCAATTCCCCCCTTTGGTGATTTTTAACATCACCACTAAAACCTATCCCTACGAAATTTCATCAGATAAATGTTTCTTGTCCATCTGCATTTGTTAATTTAGACAATCGTGTTCTTTTCATCTTGTCTTTTAGACCTTTTGTACATGTTCTCTTTAAACTCTTCCAATTCGATCTCTCCCATCTCCCGTTCTCTCTCTTTATTTTTCTCATTTTCTCTTTTTGCTTTATTTTGTCTTTTTCTTCTTTTAACACACACATATGCTAATCTCAATAATAGTATTATCTAGGCCTGGGCGGAAAACTACGCTACGCTCGCGGAGTGTGCGAAGTTTGCGCAACTACGCGCTACGCGAATCGCACGTAGCACAGTGCAAACACGCGTAGCGTAGCGGGCATTTTTTGCTCACTCGCGGTCCTCAATGTCAAGTTGGCGACCGCTAGCGAGCAAAATCAACATCCCGGCGAGACTTTTTCCTCGTTCGCGATCGGCAACATCAAGTTGCCGATCGCGAGCGTGGAAAATAAACCTCCCGGCGAGATTCTCAACGCGGGGAGGTCAGGTTTCTCATTGCGAGTGGTCGCGTATGCTCGCGACCGCTCGCGATGAGAAACTACCAGTCCGCGTTGAGTAAGCTGCCGCTCAAGTACAAATCTACTCGAGCGCCAGTAAACGACCGCTTGCACTGTGCATGATGCCGTTCGCAATGATTGCACAGTGCGGACAAGCATCCGGCACTGTGCAACCATTGCGAACAGCATTTCCCTACCGCACTATGCAGTTTGCGTAGCTGCGCGTAGCGCACGTAGTGCAAAGTACACTTTGTGTAGCTACGCGTAGCGCGACTACGCGAACTACGCCCAGGGTTAGTATTATCACTATTACTAAAGTCACTGGAATTAGTATTTTTCCAATTAGAGAACTACCTATTTCGGTGAACCATTTCCTTATTGAGGAAAAACCTTTACCAAGTTTCTCCCAAGCACCTTCAACCTCCAGTGGGGCAATTTCTTTATGCAAATCAGTAATGTTCTTTATATACTTCTGTATATTCTGACTTTTGTGTGGAATGTAAGTGCAACAATGTTGTACTTTCAGCATTCCACAGACTCCACCCTCTTTTGCCAAAAGAATGTCAAGGGCAAGTCGATTTTGCATTACCATAGCTCTCATGGCAACCATTTCGGTATTTACCATCAAGAACCCTCCAGCAGTATTCGTTGATAAACGATCTACTACTGTAGACAATTTCCGAATCTTATATGCATTCAAAGATATACCCACTGCTGGTATCAATGCTCCAAAAATGCCACCTATTATCTCTGAGAAGCTTTCCCTTCTCCTACGGGTTAATGGTTTACCTATCTCGTGAATTCCTTTAGTTCCTCTTTCTACGTGAAAAATCTTTGGAAAGACCAGGCCTAAGTAGCATGTTCCGTACCAATGGTCCGGCAACTTATAATAAGCTCTATTTCCGCAAATATAATAGATCCCTGGAAATACTGGATCTTTTCCTCCTTTGAATCCCCATCCCCCTAGAATTTTGTATGTATCTCGGCACTCACTAGAACCCACGAAATAGTTATCATATATAGTGTTATCTCTACTAATACACAATTTTCCCTGTTGGGGCCAATCTAAAACCATAGCTGCATTTGTCTCGCCTTTGTCATAATTTCCTTCTTCAAACGCCCAAGGTGGGGTTTTTGTCTTTTCTCCTGTTGCCTTTCTTTGAAACTTAACCCTTCTGTCTTCTACCATGTCTAAGAAAACTTTTTCTTCCTTTCTTAACCCACAAGTAAGATTATGTCTAAATGCATATTCTAATGTTAATTCTTTTGTTTCTAAGAAAAATTCTCCAAAAATCTTTGCAAATTTTACCTTATTTAGTTCAGGGACTACAGGAATTTTAGCAAAAACAGCATCTGTGTCAGTGTAGTAATACTCTAATTTACCTATTTTGTAAAATAAACTTGCTAAAACACTACAGGTTATTCCATACGTCAAAGGAAGGTGATGATACGTCACACCTTCTGTTACAGACGCAGGTAACTGCATACATACATAACAATCTCTCACATCCATTGTCTCCACATATTCATACAAGAGTTTCGTGAACACATTCTTGGAGAAATCAGTTATTGACTTGTCTCTATGAAATTCAGTGCTATCTATTAGTTTTAATAGTTTTTATTAGATTTCTTGTCACTATTCGTGTCATTCATGATTCGCGGATGTATTTTCTACAACTAATCTTAGTGGAATTATTATTGCTAAAATGAACCAAATAAACATTAGAAAGCCTGTACAATAGAAGCACATCTTACACCATCTACGGAAAAACCCACATCTGGATCTTCTATTCTCTGTGTCTACCATGTTGAAATATTATCTAATTATATGTACAGAAATGTGTTTCCACACCTCAAATAACTTAGTGTTGACTGAGATCAACTGCTTTTGGCGCACCTTTCGGTCTTTCAGAAATTTTTCTTTTACTTCTTCAGTTGTCAAACTGCTACCTGATTTTTCCAGATGTCGACTTACAGGTCGAGATTCAAGATCTGGAACTCTGATTGTTTCAGTTTCTTCTTCAGTTGTCAAACTGGTACCTGATTTTTCCAGATGTCGACTTACAGGTCGAGCTTCAAGATCTGGAACTCTGATTGTTTCAGTCTCTGCTTCAGATGCTGAGCTGGTATCTGATAATTCCAGATGTCGACTTACAGGTCGAGCTTCAGGATCTGGAACTCTGATTGTATGGCTGACATGAATCCAATTTTTCACACCTGCACACTTTACTGCAGTCGTTGTCACCAGGATCACTTGACGTGGCTTATCCCAGCGTTGAACCAAGCAATTTCTTCTTCTGTGGACTTTTATGCAGATTCAGTCTCCTGGACTCAGATCATGAGCTGGTTTTCTCTCAAGAGTGGTCGCATCGGGCCCAACCTGATGAAACACAGAATGCACCACATCAGCCAATCCTTTGCAATAGTCCAGTATGAGATCATCAGTTATAGTCAGCAGCTTGGTGACAGGTACGTATGCTTGTCTCATTGCTCGTCCCATTATTATTTCATGAGGACTCAGACCTGTTTTTCTGTCAGGTATGCTTCTTATGCTCATTAGCACCAATGGTAAGGCATCGGGCATTTGAGTCCTGTGGCTTGACACATTTTCCCTAACCTATTCTTTATTGTGCCATTTACTTGCTCTACCACTCCAGAAGCCTCTGGTCTGTAGGCACAATGCAGCTTTTGTTGAATGTCTAGTCCTTCACATATCAGTTGGATGATTTCATTCTGGAAATGCGTTCCTCTATCTGTTTCTATCGTTACTGGAAAGCCATATCTAGGAATAAATTCTCTCAGTAGGAGCTTAGCTACAGTAACTCCATCATTCCTTCTTGTCGGATAGGCCGCCACCCAACGAGAAAACAAACAGACTACCACCAGGACATACCTCAATCTGTTACTTGAGGGCATTTCAATAAAATCTAATAGCATTCTGGTAAAAGGACCTCCTTCACGTCCTATTGTTCCCAAACTCACTACTGTCTTCCTTCCAGGATTTATCTGTTGGCATATAAGGCATCTTTGGCAAAGACTTTCAGCTATAGCCCTAAATTTTGGGTTGTACTAGGTCTGTTTGAAAAGCCTGATCATGGCATCTCTACCAATGTGTGCCTGTCCATGGTACATCAGTGCCATGTTAGAGATCATGCTATCAGGCATAACTGGTCTTTCATCCCTGTAAACCCAGACTTCATCTTCCTCTCTCCGTCTGCAACCTGCTTTTATCCAAACGTCTTTTTCCTCATCACTTGCCTCTTCCTGCAATTGTTTCACCTCATCCCATGTTTCAACTGGGTTAGTAAATAGCAAGGGACATGAAACATTTTCTTTTTCCCTTCTCCGATTCATTGAGGTCATATTTCTGGCACAATATTGAGCTAATTCATCAGCAAATTTGTTCCCCACTGCAATGTAATCAGTTCCATTTTTGTGAGCAGTGCATTTTACCACCGCAATCTGTTTAGACAGCTGTATCGCCTCAAGCAACTTCTTCACAAACTCACCATTCCTAATAGGAGACCCTGAGGAAGTTGTAGTGTAGTTCCTATTTCCCTAATAGGCTCTGCGCATTGGAATAATATACCCTATAGGCTTGACATAGGACTGAGGTCGGTATGTCCCTATCGAGTATATTAAACTTAATTACTTTGTGCCAGCTAGCTCAGAGGCCACTAGAAACTCCTTGAGAACAAGAAGGGAGTAGTTTCTGGCAACCGCATAAACATGACTACTTTGTTTCCCTTTAGAATCGGAACACGTCTCAGAATCGTGGAAACAATAGATAACAGTTTCACTCAGTCAATCGTGCATGCTTAGTTTCCGCAGAGTTACACAGAAAGAAAAGACGGGCGTTTCAATAAAGAGGTTTTATTGAACAGTCTTGTTTCTCGTGTAAGAGATATGTGCTGTTATGATCACAAGACAGTATGCAAGATAAATAATGTACAGCGTAAGCAGTAGAAATAAATAATACTGCGCTAGCATTATCTTTTAGCATATATTCACTGTTAGATTTGGGGGTCTCTAGTTGGCAGAGGTATGTACCCTTGTCCAAATAGGGACCCTTGCGTCTAGTCAGGGAGAGTAGGTACACTCTCGAAATAACCCCTGCTCACCCTCTTGGTAGCTTGGCACGAGCAGACAGGCTTAGTTCAGAGGCAGTGTGTAAAGCATTTGTGAACACATACAGTAATCAAGTGACAACACTACAAATGGACACCACGCAGGTTATATATTTATAAAAATAGGTATACTTTATATAGATTTATCACAAGACCATAAACGACAAAAATAATCCACAATACTGTTAAGAATACTTAGTTCTGATCAAAAAGGCTTAATTCAAGGTTCTGTGCGAGTCGGTAGCCTCCTCCGGCTACGGCGATGTCGAGAACAAACAGAGTCTAACAAATCCAGCTGACCGCGTCGAGACGGGCCAACACAGCGTAGACAGACTCGGTCACAGTACCTTTTACTTGAAGCGGCAGGCACGGGCGTGCGAGCCGGATGGCTGTTCGTCGCGGTCGCGATGCAAAAATGGAAGCGTTGCAGGACGCGTTGTCCCTCGATGCGGTGCAGGCAGCGGCTCGTTGACGTCGTCGAGACGGAGTCGGTGAGACCAGGGCCGTGCGTTGCAGGGCGAGACGGTGCTTCGATGCGGTGCTGGCAGGTTGCGGTGCGGCGACGGAGCCGGATTCAGGAGCTGGCGTCGATCAGTCCGGACAGCGGTGCGAGTCGGGCGGTGCGTCGCAAAGCGTGCGAGCGGTGCCCAACTCCGGTGCGGTCACAGGACTCGAACTCAGCAGCAGTGACCGTGTCGGTCGGACCAGTTCGATTCGGCGTAGCGAGCGTTGCAGGACGCGTTGTCCCTCGATGCGGTGCAGGCAGCGGCTCGTTGACGGAGTCGGTGAGACCAGGGCCGTGCGTTGCAGGGCGAGACGGTGCTTCGATGCGGTGCTTGCAGGACACCGAGTCGGTCGTGAGAGTCGGTCACAGCTCCCTACCTCTGTAGCCACTGAAACAGGTTTCCAGCAGCAATTCACAAAGGGGTGAAGTCCAATGGTCCTGGGACTTCGGTCAGGGGGCAAGCTCTCTTCCAAGCCCTTGGAGATCCTTCACAAGTTGATGAAAGTCACAGCAAAGCAAAAGTTCCTTTCTCCTCTCTTTGGCAGTCAGGCAAACCACTGCAGGCCAATCCCCCAAGCAGCACTTCAGGCTTAGGGATAGTCTCTCCTCAGTTTCTTCTTGGTTCCGCTCCTCAGCAAAGGTTTCTTCTTGTTCCCAAAAGTGATCTAATCTTCCTGGGGTCTGGGTGCCCCTCTTATACCCTGATTCTCTTTGTTCTCTGGAGGCAGAGAGGCCTCTGCCTAGTCCAAAACCAGTTCTGGTCAGTCCTGGAGCACTTTGTTTTTCTGACTCCTTCTTTCCTTTCAGAATGTGGGGCAGAGTGCTCAGCCGCCCGGCAGGAGGTGGAGCCAGCATTGTGGAAGGCAGGCACAGCCCTATTCAGACCTGCGCTGACTCACCCTGTCTCCTGTAGCCACCCCCAGCCCCTGTCACTCAATCTCCAGACAAGGAATACACAACCTAGCAGAGGCAGGCTTGGATAGTTAGGCAAGAAAATACCCACTTTCTAAAAGTGGTATTTTCGAACACAGAATGTTAAAACCAACTTCACTAAAAGATGTATTTTATCATCCTGAGTTCAGGCATACTAAATTCGTTTTTCTACCATGTTCCCTGGGTCAGTTCTGACTATAAGGTGTAATAGTCAGTCTGCCCATTCTGGCCTATGGGGAGCAGGTAGCCTTGCAATAGTGAAAAACGAAAATGGCTGTAATTCACTATTAGGACATGCCACACACACCAGGGCATGTCCTACCTTATACTTACAATGCACCCTGCCCTAGGGCCTACTTTAGGGGTGACCAACATGCAGTAAAGGGAAGGTTTTAGGGACTGGTAAGTGGGTGTACTCACCAAGTCGACATGGCAGCCCTAGGCTGCACACAGGCTCTGCGATGGCAGGCCTGAGACACATTTTACCAGCCGCTTCTGTGGGTGGCACAACCAGTGCTGCAAGCCCACCAGCGGCATTGGATTTACAAGCCCTGGGCACACTGAGTGCACTGTACTAGGGACTGACAAGTAAACCAATCATCCAATCATGGAGTCCCTAATACATATATCAATTAACGATAGGGAGCACTTGCACTTTGGCACTGATTAGCAGCGGCAAAGTGCCCATGAGCATCTAGTCCAGCAAAAACATATCGGCAACAGTGGAGGCATTATGAAAAAATGGAAGGGAGACCCACGCCAAGGATGCCAGGTCTAACACGTGTCCCCTCCAGCTGAAATGTGGGGAGAACTATCCTACCCCTAGGGAGTTCTCATCGCTAAGGCGGAAAATCTGGACAGTCCATCAGCATTGGCGTGTTCTGTACCAGGCGGTGTTCCACCGTAAAGTCCATCCCCTGTAGGGAAATGGACCACCTCAACAGCTTTGGATTCTCACCCCTCATCTGCATCAACCATCTGAGGGGCCTGTGGTCTGTCTGAACCCGGAAGTGAGTCCCAAACAGGTATGGTCTCAGCTTCTTCAGTGCCCAGACCACAGCAAATGCCTCACGCTCAATAGCACTCCATCTCTGTTCCCGGGGAAGTAACCTCCTACTGATGAAGGCTACAGGTTGGTCTAGGCCCTCCTCATTGATCTGTGATAGAACAGCCCCTACACCATGCTCTGAAGCGTCGGTCTGAACAATGAACTCATTGGAGAAGTTGGGTGCCTGGAGCACAGGCGCCGTGCACATGGCAGTCTTCAAGGTGTCAAAAGCTTTTTGACAGGCGTCAGTCCAAATCACTTTCCTGGGCTGCTTCTTGGAAGTCAGCTCGGTCAAGGGGGCAACAATGCTGCCATACCCCTTGACGAATCTCCGGTAATACCCGGTGAGTCCTAGGAAGGCTCTCACCTCTGTCTGGGTCTTGGGGGCTCCCAAGCCAGAATGGTATCAATTTTCGGTTGGAGGGGCGCCACCTGGCCGCTCCCAACCTGGTGTCCCAAGTACACCACAGAACCCTGCCCAATCTGGCACTTACTCGCCTTGATTGTGAGGCCTGCCCTCCGCAGCGCCATCAACACTTCCCAGAGGTGGCGCAGATGCTCTTCCCAACGGGCACTGAACACTGCGATGTCATCCAGGTAGGCGGCACTGAAATCCTCCAGTCCAACCAACACCTGGTTGACCAACCTCTGAAAGGTGGCAGGGGCATTCTTCATCCCAAAGGGCATCACCCGGAACTGGTAGTGCCCATCTGGTGTGGAGAATGCTGACCTCTCTTTGCCCCATCAGTCAAGGCGATCTGCCAGTATCCAGACGTTAAGTCAAACGTGCTGAGGTACCGCGCAGCCCCTAACCGATCTATGAGCTCATCAGCTCTGGGGATGGGGTGGGCGTCAGTCCTGGTGACGGAATTGAGTCCCCTGTAGTCCACACAGAACCGGAGTTCTGGTGTGGCACCAGGCGCGGCAGCTTTTGGAACCAAGACCACGGGGCTGGCCCAAGGGCTGTTAGAGGACTCAATCACCCCTAGCGCAAACATCTTGGAGACCTCCTCCTTGATGCAGGCTCTGACCCTGTCAGTCACCCTGTAAGCCTTGTGCTTCACAGGAAGACTGTCCCCAGTGTCCACATCATGGACGCACCAATGGGTGACACTGGGAACCAGGGAGAACAGGTCAGGGAACTGTCCCAACAGTTGGCGACAGTCACCCTGCTGCTCAGGTGTCAGGGAGGTAGAGAGGTTTACTCCCTCCACTGATCCATCTTGCTCTCGGGCTGACAGGAGGTCAGGAAGAGGCTCGGTCTCCTCCTCCATTCCATCATCTGTAGCTAAGAGCATGCCCACTTGGGACCTCTCCAAGTGGGGCTTCAGGCGGTTCACATGCAGGACCCGCAAGGGGTTCCTGGGAGACTGCAAGTCCACCAAATAGGTAACTGGACTCTTGCGCTCCACCACCGTAAAAGGGCCGGTCCACCTGTCCTGGAGCGCACAGGGCTCCACAGGGGCCATGACCCACACTTTCTGACCAGGCTGAAGCTCTACCAGAGTGGCATTCTGGTCGTACCACCGCTTCATCTCCTCCTGGCTGGCTTCCAGATTTGCCTCAGCAAGCTCTCTGAAACGCCTAGTCTGGTTCCTGAAGGCCAGCATGTAACTGTATACATCCTGGGGAGGTTTCCTGGGAGATTGCTCCCAGCCTTCCTTGACCAAACTCAGAGGTCCTCGCACCGGGTGTCCATAGAGGAGCTCAAAGGGACTGAACCCTAGAGACTTCTGTGGCACCTCCCGGTATGCAAACAACAGGCATGGTAAGAGGACGTCCCATTTACGCCTCATGGGTTCTTCCAGACCCATAATCATGCCCTTGAGGGTCCGGTTGAATCTCTCAACCAGACCATTTCCTTGAGGGTGGTAAGGAGTGGTGAACTTGTAAGTTACACCGCACTCCTGCCACAGGGACTTCATGTACTTGGACACGAAGTTGGTACCTCTGTCAGACACCACCTCTTGAGGGAATCCCACACGTGAGAAAATTCCCATCAGTGCCCGTCCCACCACGGGGGCCGTCACTGTCCTCAGAGGGATGGCTTCAGGGTGCCGGGTGGCATGGTCCACCAAGACCAGGATAAACCTGTTGCCCATGGCTGTCTTGGGGTCCAGTGGCCCCACAATGTCAATACCCACCCGTTCAAAGGGGGTGCTGACCACAGGGAAGGGCTGGAGAGGAGCCTTGTGCTTCCTCCCACTTTTCCACTTGCCTGGCAAGTCTGGCATGTCCTGCAGTGAGTGGCGGCACTCCTGCGCATCTGGGGCCAATAGAAATGGGTAACAAGCCTGTCAAAGGTCTTGTCCTGCCCCAGATGTCCCGCTAACGGTACATCATGAGCCAACCCCAGTAGGAAGGCTCTGAAGCGCTGGGGTACCACCAGCACACGGGCTGACCCAGGCTCAGCAACCTTAGGCTCTGAATACAGGAGACCATTCTCCCAGTAAACCCAATGTGATCCAGACTGATCACCTGCTGCCTGGTCTGTGGCCTGTTGCCTCAGACCCACGAGAGAAGGGCATGTGTTCTGCTCCTTGCAGAACTCTTCCCTGGAGGGTCCTCCTTCTTGCTGCCAATGGGTCAGCTCAGGTAGGTCCCCCAGTTCAGCTACCTGTTCCCCTGTAGGTTCCAGGGCATCCCCCTCAGGGTCTGCCTCCTCCTGGACCGTGGGAACCTCGGGGGCCGGTTTCCCGCGCCCCTGCCTCCTCTCTCTCCGGCAGGCACCTGGGCCTCCCTCTCAGGCTCCAGGTCCTCTTGAACACCTTTAGCTGCCATTGACCGGGTGGTCACACATGCCCAATCAGGCAAGCCCAACATTTCTAAATGCGCACTCCGCTCCACCTTAGCCCAAGGTGAGCTCTCCAAATCGTTCCCTAACAAACAGTCAACAGGCATGGCTGGCCTCACAGCTACTTGAAGAGTACCCGAGACCCCCCACTCAAAGGGAACCTGAGCCACCTTGCAGTGACTCTCTGTGTTGTCAGCGGCAACAACCGGATAGAATGCATCAGGGATAACCTGCTCTTTAGACACCAGGTGACACTTGACAGCTGTCACACTGGCTCCTGTGTCTCTCAGAGCCTCCACCCTATGGCCATTGATGGTCACCCACTGCCTGTATTTCTTAGTGTTCTCAGGCAGCGGGGTCCTAGGGACCATCTCAGAGTCTCCTAATGAGACAAGGGAAAACACTGTGGGATCCCCCCACCTTGGGCACCCAACTCCTCCCCCAGGGCTACACTAGCCAACTGCCGGGGGACTGCACTGGTGGGTGCTGGTTTTCCATGCAAAGGGCAACGAGGATCGTTTGCCTTGTGGCCAGGGGCGCCACACTTGTAACATACCAGTGGTCCCTGGTGAACAGGGGGGCCTGTCAGGGCCACTGGCTTCTTCTCAGGGGAGGCTGGGAACCTTTCCCTTGGTTCCCTTGGGGTCTACTTTGGGGCCCTTTATGGAACTCCTTCTGTTTACCCTTGTCCCCCCACTCTTCTGCTGGGGACCCTGCCCACCCTTGGCGGAGTCTCCCACGTGACCCTTGTGGACCCGGGTACTCACCCAGCGGTCCGCCTCCTCAGCAAGCTGCCTAGGGTTAGTCAGCTTACTATCAATCAGGTGCTGGCGTAGCTCAGGAAAACAATTACCGGACAAGTGCTCCCAGGCAATCAAATCAAAGAGCGCCTGAAAATCAGTCGCTTTGCTACCCTTTACCCAACCATCCAAGGCTCTGCAAAAGAAGGTCACATATTCAACCCAGGTACTGCTTTCAATCTTACTACAGTTCCTGAACCTTTGCCTATAAAGCTCAGGGGTCAAACCATATCTAGTCATTAAGGCATCCTTCATGTGGCTGTACGAATTATAGACTTCAGAGGGCAAATCCAACAAGGTATCCCGCCCTTCACTGAGGAACCGTCCCCACAACCCCGCTCCCCAATCCTTCTCAGGGACCCGGTGGGAAGACATGGCTACCTCATAGGCTTTGAACCACTGCCCTATGTCGTCATTTTTAAAAACTCCTTCACCACATCTTTGGGAATATACACCCTAGCTTCAACAGGCACAGGCGGTACACTGCCACCAGAGGGAGTAATCTCTAAGCTCTTGGCCTTCAATTCCAACTCCCTCAAAACTTTCTCATGTTCAAACTGCATTTTCTTTTCCTCTAGGGCTAATTTCCTTGTTTGCATTTCGAATTCTAACTGCTTATTCAGCTTGAGTTTGGTCAGCTCTATTTCGTGCATCCTACTCTCTTTCCTGTCCTCCAACTCCTCTGGAGACAGTCCTCTGGCAGAAACACTGCTACCTACTGGGGAAGGTGGTCTTCTAGCCCCTAGACCCAATAGCCCCTCCAGCTGCCCTTCTGCATTCTCAGCCCCCTCCACAGGGGCACTCCTTGATTCGACCCAGGCCCTCAGCGCCTTTTGGAGGTCCTCCTTCCTGGAGATCCCGGTCATGGACACTTTAAACTTTTTGCAGAATTGCTTGAGCTGCTTAAGGGTGTAGCATTCTAGCCTCTCTTCTTCCCAATCACATTCAACAGAGGCTACTGATGCTGGTTTCTCCATAGTGACTGAACTTGGCATTTGCAAAAATAGGAAATCCCAGAAAAAATGCTATTAAAGTATGTGGTTGCGTTTTGGTCTGCACTCACTAAGTAGTGTTCACCAATCACTGTACATGAGTCACAAATGCAAGTCCAGAATTCCCACCGCTGCCCACCAATGTTAGATTTGGGGGTCTCTAGTTGGCAGAGGTATGTACCCTTGTCCAAATAGGGACCCTTGCGTCTAGTCAGGGAGAGTAGGTACACTCTCGAAATAACCCCTGCTCACCCTCTTGGTAGCTTGGCACGAGCAGACAGGCTTAGTTCAGAGGCAGTGTGTAAAGCATTTGTGAACACATACAGTAATCAAGTGACAACACTACAAATGGACACCACGCAGGTTATATATTTATAAAAATAGGTATACTTTATATAGATTTATCACAAGACCATAAACGACAAAAATAATCCACAATACTGTTAAGAATACTTAGTTCTGATCAAAAAGGCTTAATTCAAGGTTCTGTGCGAGTCGGTAGCCTCCTCCGGCTACGGCGATGTCGAGAACAAACAGAGTCTAACAAATCCAGCTGACCGCGTCGAGACGGGCCAACACAGCGTAGACAGACTCGGTCACAGTACCTTTACTTGAAGCGGCAGGCACGGGCGTGCGAGCCGGATGGCTGTTCGTCGCGGTCGCGATGCAAAAATGGAAGCGTTGCAGGACGCGTTGTCCCTCGATGCGGTGCAGGCAGCGGCTCGTTGACGTCGTCGAGACGGAGTCGGTGAGACCAGGGCCGTGCGTTGCAGGGCGAGACGGTGCTTCGATGCGGTGCTGGCAGGTTGCGGTGCGGCGACGGAGCCGGATTCAGGAGCTGGCGTCGATCAGTCCGGACAGCGGTGCGAGTCGGGCGGTGCGTCGCAAAGCGTGCGGCGGTGCCCAACTCCGGTGCGGTCACAGGACTCGAACTCAGCAGCAGTGACCGTGTCGGTCGGACCAGTTCGATTCGGCGTAGCGAAGCGTTGCAGGACGCGTTGTCCCTCGATGCGGTGCAGGCAGCGGCTCGTTGACGGAGTCGGTGAGACCAGGGCCGTGCGTTGCAGGGCGAGACGGTGCTTCGATGCGGTGCTTGCAGGACACTGAGTCGGTCGTGAGAGTCGGTCACAGCTCCCTACCTCTGTAGCCACTGAAACAGGTTTCCAGCAGCAATTCACAAAGGGGTGAAGTCCAATGGTCCTGGGACTTCGGTCAGGGGGCAAGCTCTCTTCCAAGCCCTTGGAGATCCTTCACAAGTTGATGAAAGTCACAGCAAAGCAAAAGTTCCTTTCTCCTCTCTTTGGCAGTCAGGCAAACCACTGCAGGCCAATCCCCCAAGCAGCACTTCAGGCTTAGGGATAGTCTCTCCTCAGTTTCTTCTTGGTTCCGCTCCTCAGCAAAGGTTTCTTCTTGTTCCCAAAAGTGATCTAATCTTCCTGGGGTCTGGGTGCCCCTCTTATACCCTGATTCTCTTTGTTCTCTGGAGGCAGAGAGGCCTCTGCCTAGTCCAAAACCAGTTCTGGTCAGTCCTGGAGCACTTTGTTTTTCTGACTCCTTCTTTCCTTTCAGAATGTGGGGCAGAGTGCTCAGCCGCCCGGCAGGAGGTGGAGCCAGCATTGTGGAAGGCAGGCACAGCCCTATTCAGACCTGCGCTGACTCACCCTGTCTCCTGTAGCCACCCCCAGCCCCTGTCACTCAATCTCCAGACAAGGAATACACAACCTAGCAGAGGCAGGCTTGGATAGTTAGGCAAGAAAATACCCACTTTCTAAAAGTGGTATTTTCGAACACAGAATGTTAAAACCAACTTCACTAAAAGATGTATTTTATCATCCTGAGTTCAGGCATACTAAATTCGTTTTTCTACCATGTTCCCTGGGTCAGTTCTGACTATAAGGTGTAATAGTCAGTCTGCCCATTCTGGCCTATGGGGAGCAGGTAGCCTTGCAATAGTGAAAAACGAAAATGGCTGTAATTCACTATTAGGACATGCCACACACACCAGGGCATGTCCTACCTTATACTTACAATGCACCCTGCCCTAGGGCCTACTTTAGGGGTGACCAACATGCAGTAAAGGGAAGGTTTTAGGGACTGGTAAGTGGGTGTACTCACCAAGTCGACATGGCAGCCCTAGGCTGCACACAGGCTCTGCGATGGCAGGCCTGAGACACATTTTACCAGCCGCTTCTGTGGGTGGCACAACCAGTGCTGCAAGCCCACCAGCGGCATTGGATTTACAAGCCCTGGGCACACTGAGTGCACTGTACTAGGGACTGACAAGTAAACCAATCATCCAATCATGGAGTCCCTAATACATATATCAATTAACGATAGGGAGCACTTGCACTTTGGCACTGATTAGCAGCGGCAAAGTGCCCATGAGCATCTAGTCCAGCAAAAACATATCGGCAACAGTGGAGGCATTATGAAAAAATGGAAGGGAGACCCACGCCAAGGATGCCAGGTCTAACATTCACGTACATAAATAGCATGAGCTAAAAATGCGAGTACTCATACGATGCGTCTCTAAGCTAGTTCTACCCCAATGTACCTAACCTAGACTAGGTGTAGGGAAAGGTAAGAAGTAGGTGGAGTATTCTCTAGTATGGTATACTAAGAGTATGTTAAGTCTAGTATGCCAAGAGTCACTCTAGGTTCTAGTCAGCTCCATACCTTGAGAATGAGAGAGGTGGGAATCTCCTGCCGGAGCTGGAACTCTAACACCCGGCGAAGGGAGTCAGAACACTGGAAGCAGGATTCTTCTGCGAGCAGGAATGACAGCGTCTTCTCAGTGCGTCAGGCCGGGATACGGGCTCCTCTGAAGTCGAGGTCTCCTCTAACTTGCTTGGGCAAGGGAAGGTATATTTATACCTGGTAGGTGCCTTGGAATGTTAGCATTGACGTGAAGTCGGACAGAGGAAGACGTCAGGAATGAACCCCTAAGGTATAACGGTTCATACATAATAGATGAGTTCTTGGAGAAATCAATAATCCTGTGCTAGGGGAACTCCCGAGAGCTTAAGGATCTGGTTTCTAAGAACTCGTTGTGACGATTAGGGTGGACGGATGTCGGTGACCATGCCTGTATTTGGAGTGCACGGCTAATGCCTAAATAAGGACTGGGATTCTATGCCTATTTAAGGGCAATGCAAATTGTGCCTATATAAGGACATGTTTCAGGAAAACCTATAAGCGGAATACAACACCCGCTCCACTTTCGAATGAACGATAATACTAAATGCTAAACATTAAATGCTAAACATTAAATTGAGTACCACATGTTGCTAAAACATTTCTAAAAGCATATTAAAAGAAGTTTAAAATAAACTATTGAATGCAATAGGTACTGTACATTTAAAGCATCGTTTTCATTCTAAGCATATAATTGAAATAAATGCAACATGAATGAATAAACAGAAATATATACATATGATGAAATGGTTGATAAGTTTTCAAAAATCAAAGCCATTGAATATCATGGTATTAAATGAAATGTTAGACAAGTAAGGTGACAATGTGTCCCTGGAAGAATTCAAAGAAGTCCGTTTTATAAGAATAGTTCTACTGTAAGCAGATTGTTTTGCCATGTATTTTCAAAATTTAAAAAGAAAAAGTTCAATTCTGGGAAAAGTTCCAAGTTTGGAAAATATGAAGGCCAAATTTCATTGCTTCCCTGGTACCCTGTGAGCCGAATCAAAGTCAGTGTATGGGTCTGGCGTAAACATGAGATCATCTATTTCTGTAGCCAAAATATCGTCTACCGAAGTTGGTGACATTTGGAACACCTCGTTCAGAAGGTTAACTGCACAGAGATGAGAAGCATCGCCCTCAGCATGAGATGCCGCAGCAATGTTCGCGTCCGTTGTTACCTGTGTGCCTGTTGATCCATCTCGTACCTCAGCAGCTGCAGGAAGCGTCTGTGAGATCTCAATGAATGCTGTCATCAGGATTGGTAGCCTCTGGGGACAACACAAAGCATGGGCCGTTATCGGGTCCAGCAGAGTATCGATATCCGTTGGCACGACTGATGGGAGTGTTAGACAGGTGTCTAGCACACATTCTTCACCGCAAAGCAGGCAGCGTAGAACAGGTAAGATGCAATCTTGCCAGATTGGTCTGAATGACAGGAACCACGTTGTATTAAGTTCCCATAGACGAGGCATGCCGAAAAGCTGTACTATTCGCTCACTGCACTTTCGTTCAAGGAGAGCTTTCTCCACATCGCTCGGAGTGATGTTGGTGAATAGGCTTGCCATAGCGTAGTAGTTGGAATAGAAATAGGATTCCTGCAACAAGTGCTAGAATTAACGGCACACCACCAAACACCGAATTTTCGAAGTTTGGGATGATTCCGAGGACTGCCTGGAAAGGTGCTAATAGTCCGGAACAGATGGTCTTAAATACATGTACAATTCCGCTCGTATCAGACATGTTAAAGATACATCCCATCATTTCTACGAAATGTATAGGGCAGTTTGTACAAATTAAAGCCTGTATCTCAGCCGAAGTCCTTGCAACTTGTAAATCATAGATTTCTTTGGCCGAGGTCAGAGGCACTGTTTGTTGTATAAGCATGGCTTTCATTCTGCGTAAAGTATCAAATCGCATAAAAGAAACATTCAATGAAGGCCATAAAGGCGACTCCCTGACTGTGTCTATTGGGGGGAACTATACTTGCAAAAGGCAGGTGACCCTGGAGTCCACCGTTACTAGATATGGGATGCCTGGCAACATGCCACAGCAACTCTGATCATTCAAAATGAGGTAACTCCCGTTAGAAAGTTGGCCAAACGTTGGATTAATCACAGTAGCTGGTGTACCCTGCTGGTGGCAGGACAAATTTGCCACAGAACCATTACAAGCCCCGTGTAAAGAAATGTCCTGACATATGAGCGAACCGCTTAGTGCATTTTCAGTGTGTACCGCTTAGAAACACTTCACGATCCCCACTCAAACATCTGTATTCGTAAGGTAAATTCCAGGATGTCTTAATGTATTCTTTACCCAACCTTTCATATTTGCATTTGTTTGAGGCAATACTGAAACTGAAAAGTAGTAACAGGCAGAGTGATTTTGCCATGAATAAGCCATTCTGTAGCTGGTTTTTCTGCCACTGTGAATGGTAATTTTTCCAGTTTTTCAATGCTCAGCACTGTATACTTTGCTCCTCTTTGTGCCAGTTCGATCTGTTTATCAGTTAGATTGTATTCTGCAAACAGAGCCGACGTGTTGATAAAACGCCAAGGCACATAGCCCGCACGCAAAGATTGCAGCGTCCAGCTTAATAACATAATAGAACGTAACTGAGATTGGCCTTGTTGTAACATGGCTAAATCTTGCTCCAGTATGTCAATAGCTGAGGATTCAATGTTGTCCAAAGAATAAATTCTGGATGACAAAGTTGTTAACCCATTGTCGACCACAGTGAGAGTTTTCTCTAAGTTAATACGATCAAGTTCACGTATTCGTTCTGCGGCCTCTGCCTAAGAAACCTTCCATGCTTCATTATAAGCAGCATAGATGCCGGCATATATGAAAAGTTTTTGACGCGGTTTTCTTGGTCCTAGCAAGAATTCTCTAAGGTCTGCATCTTCTTTAAGTAAAGATAAGTGTTGTTTCACATCCTTAAGTGTAGATTTTTGCAGCCAATCGAGGCATCATTTTCCTACACTGTATGTTGTTACTACCCCCGGATGTTGTCTTTGGACGTATCGTGGGTCTGGCATATGGATAGTAAACCCCTGTGTTTTATTCAGGAATCTTTCTTGACAGATGTTTGTGTCTGTGGGCCAGATCAACCATTTTCTCCAATCAGGATTTGTTCTGTTGATTTGTAGTATTGTGTCAACTGTAACCACTGCCTGTGTATTGTTATTACTGGCAGGTGTTGGTACAGAAGGTGTTTTCATGTCTTTGATCTTGGATAAACCAAGGCAAGACGTTTGTTGCACAGTGTCATTCAAAAACATTATTTGCTGAGGGATGATACAGGCTCTAAACAAAGCTTCTATCCCCTGCACTTGCCAATCTTTAGTACCCCAGACAGATTTTGTGTCTATTGTGTCTTTCCACAAGTCGAAACCATGTCTAGACAGTTGGGTAATAAATGCTGCAGAGTAAATTTGTTTTGTATTAGTTAACATAATTTTCAGTCTTGTTTTGTTTACATTTTTATAGTAAAATGTTTCTGGATCAGATGTATTGTATCCTGAAAAATATGGAAACTTTTTAGCAAACGTTTTTGAACTACCTTTTGGTGGTGAAGGACAATGCTCCCATTGGTTAAACATAAACACATTTCTAGGTGTTGCAGATTTATGCAAAAAATGATGACCATAGTGGTTATAGCAATACAGCTGTTCATAGTCTGATGAACCCTCTAAATATTCATTATTAGAAAATGCAGCAGACCTTTCTAGATCAAACATCATATCATTTACAGTTTCAAAGTCCCAATCATCAGAATAGGTACTGGATGAAATAAAATCACTTAGTGAAATTTTAAATAAATGTGGAATGTTCAAAAGTTCCGTAGGGCCGAAGATATCGAAATCTGTTTTGTCCCACACTATACCATCCTGTATAGGAACGGCTGTGATGTTCACTGCTGACAAGTCTCTTGCTTCACGATGGGATGATTTGTGTGGTTTTAAAAGTAAGTTCACATTTTTACTTTCAATGTCCAAATGGATGTATCTGCCATTTATAAGCACGCTGATAGTCATAACCAAAGCTAGCCTAAGCAGAAAGAAAAATATTCCAGAAATAATCCACAGTTCAATCCATGGTGAAACCAGATAAGTCTTTCTCAGGAAATGAAAAAAGTCTTGTGCTTGCTGTTTAAAAGTTTTTGATGCTGGCGTCGTTTCAGGCTCACTTGGATCCTCAGAAAATGTATCAAAGTTAATGAAATAGCCAGAAGCAGTTCTGTCAATTGTTGGAATTGCATCAGGATTTGTCGAAATCGCTGGAACCAGTTGATCACTTGCTACATTGGTGTAGACAGGTGTATTTGGACGAACTGTTACTTGAGTTTCAAGAGGGATGAGTTCCATAGCATTGTTGCTCAGTCCTTCATCTGTTACTGCTGAATTCTCAATGGTTATCAGTCTTTCAGTCTGAACCTCTTGGATAGTAGTGAGAGGAGTGCGTCTGCTACTAGGTCGGAGTCCACGAGGCCTACTATTTAGTATTGGCCACATACTGTGGTTTGATGAGGTCAATGGACACAAATCTTTTCTCCTTTTTTCCAGCAAGGGGCGGCAGAAGTACTGTTCTTGTTCCGTGTATGGCTAGGACAGGTACTGGTTGTCTGTAAGAAGGTCCAAATTCCTTCTTGTCCGCAATCTTCTCTCTGACTAGATCCCCAACTTTTGGAATCCAGACAGGCCTTGCTGGGACTGCCGGTTTTTCCCCAGTGGTGGTTGGCTGCAGGAACACGTTGCTTTGTTTCGATCTTAGTTCATTTAGATCCTGTAAAACAGCCAAACGATCTTTGATATCAAAGGGTTTATTTTCCACCACTGTGCCTTTACATTCGAGATCAGGAACCCACATTCTTGTCCCAAATAGGACCCCATATGGAGTGACCCCCCCAAAGAAATTCTTGGCAAATTATTTAATGAGCGTTGGACCCCATAAAGATGTTTGACCCACACATCACCCGAACCTAATACCCTAGCTGTTATAGACTGCTTTATGTCCCGGTTTTTCCTTTCCACAACAGAATTTCCCTCAGGATGAAATGGAGAGGAGTACCGCAATGCAACGCCCAGACTGGCCATGGCTTCTTTGTAAGCCCGAGAGCTAAACGCAGGGCCCTGGTCAGAATGTAGCGTGCCTATTGCGTATGTGCCGATAAAGACTCGCAAATCTTTTATAACAGTTCGATCGTCAGCCGAGCGCTGAGGCCATATCCATAGGAACCTAGAGCATGAATCCACTGCGACCATTATATATTTATAGTTACCGTCCCTTTGCAAGGGACCGCAGTGGTCCAGGTAAGCACAAGCTAATGGTTTGTCTGAAATTAACAAGGGTGTCTGCGCAGGACGTTTCACTGTGGAGACTTTCATCTGTTGGCAAATTTCACATTCCAAAACATAGTTTTTGGTCTGTTTTCTAATGCCAGGCCACCAATATCTTTGTTTCAGTAAAGATGCTGTTGCAGAAATACCTGCATGGGCAGAGGCTATCCCTTCATGTGCTGCTAGGATTAGTCCTAATCTACGTTCCTTGTTTGGAATTACCCTATCCCCCACTCCAGGGATTCGAGCAAAAGGAACGTTGTTCGCATCAATTACATAAGAGTACTTGAGTGGAAACTTTTTTGGTAACGCTGCACCACTGCCTTTGCCCGTAGCATTGACAGCCAACAATATCTCACTGTCTATTCTCGTTTTTGAACGAGTGATCACAGCTACGGAAGCCGTCTGAACAGCCCGGTGACCATGCCTGTATTTGGAGTGCACGGCTAATTCTTAAATAAGGACTGGGATTCTATGCCTATATAAGGGCAATGTGAATTGTGCCTATATAAGGACATGTTTCAGGAAAACCTATATACGGACACCTAAAGCGGAAATCAACAAAGTCAGGAATCCCCTCTGGGACCAGATCTGTCCAAAATCATGGACCACTCCGAAGCCATACTGGCTATCTGTGATCACAGTAATTCAGAAATTCTTTCCCAGTTTGCACGCTCGAATCAGAGCAATCAGCTCAGCAACTTGGCCTGAACGTATTCCTCTCAAACAGGATGCTTCCATTATGGTTGCCACCGTACATACAGCATACGCAGCACTAAAAACTCCTTCATTTGTCCTCAGGCATGACCCGTCCACAAACATCACATAATCTGACTCTTTTAAAGGTTCATTCCTGATATCAGGGCGAGGCTTTGTGCAAAATTCAAGCACATCCAAACAGTTATGATCAACGTCATCTTTGTCTTCTGCATTTACTGCATCTGGCAGTGAAGTGGAAGGATTCACACTCGTGCATCTTACAATGGTTACATTGTCTGCACCCAAGATCACTTTTTCATACCTAGTCAGCCGACTATGTGTCATGAATTGGGTTTTTGTTCGGGTCAGAAGGATTTCAACTGAATGTGGGACATATACTCTCAAAGGATATCCCATCACAATGCCTTCAGTTTGTTCCAGACTCACACATGTAGCAGCTACTGCTTTCAGACATCCAGGCAACGCTTTTGCTACCGGATCTAGAACAGCTGAAAAAATAAGCTATTGGTCGTTTCATTCTTCCATGCCTTTGCACTAATACTGAAAGTGCACATCCGTCTCTCTCGCTACAATACAGCTCAAATTCTTTCTCATAATCAGGCATTCCCAATGCTGGTGCCCCACACAAACTTGTTCTCAGTACCTCGAAAGCCTTTATTTCCTCCTCATCCAGTGCAATCGGATCTTTGACATCCCTCTTTGTCAATCGCTGTAAAGGTTTTGCAATCAATGAAAATCCACTTATCCACTGTCGGCAATAACCAATCATTCCAAGGAACATTCTCACCTCTCTTTGTGTCATTGGGGCTCTCATTCCTTTAATAATCCTTATTCTTTCTGTTGTCACTTTTTGCATCCCTTTCTCAATCTTATGACCTAAGTACTGTACTTCCTGTTGACAGAATTGCAGTTTTGATGGGGACACCTTGTGTCCTCCTTCTGCCAAATGATTCAATAAAGCAATTGTGTCCGTAACACATGCTTCTCTGGTCTTTGATGCCACCAATAGGTCATCAATATATTGGACCATCACAGATTTTTCAGGCATTTTTATATCTTCTAAGGATTTCTTTAGAATCTGATTAAAAATAGAAGGACTTTCTGTATACCCTTGAGGAATTCGGCACCATGCCAAAATACGCTCTCCGAACCGAAACGCAAATAATGGCTGGCTGTCAGGGTGCAATGGGATAGAGAAAAATGCATGGCACAAATCAATAACTGTGTACCATTCGCCATCATGAGGGATTTGATACAGTATTACAGCAGGGTTTGGCACAATTGGGCAGCAAGGAATAACAATTTAGTTTACCTTTCTCAAATCTGGTACTATCCTATATGTTCCATTTGGCTTTTTCAATCCCATTATCGGAGAATTACATGGACTGCTCATTATTTCTCTCAAAATTCCTTGTTCAATCATCTTATTAATTACAGGTGTTATTCCTTCAATAATTTCTGCCGTTAATTTGTACTGCGGGGTATTTGGGTAATTTGTTCCTTCTTTTACAGTAATTTTTACAGGATCAACTCCTCTCATGAGTCCAATATCTTCCCCTGTGAAATCCCACACATCAAACCTTACTATTCGTTTCAACTCAATAGGGATTTTCTCTGCATCAAACACAGGAAACATATCATTCACTCCTGGTTCTAGTTCTGCCATTGTCATTTTATACAGAACATCATCATCTGGTGTCTGGAAAGCAATACCATCTGGGGTACAGTAGATGGAACAATTCATTTTGCAAAGCAGATTGCGTCCTAATAAATTTACAGGACTACAATCACACACCACAAAGCGATGCATCTCTTTGAACGGACCAATTTTCACCTGTATTGGTTTTGTAAGAGGGGTTTTAATTTGCCTGTTTGAAACACCTACAACTTGGATGTATTCTCCTGAGAGAGGAAGGTTTGGAATTTCCACTGATCTAACAGTAGAACGGGTAGCACCAGTGTCCACAAGGAATGTAACATTTACACCATTCACCTTTCCATCCACAAATGGACCTGACTGATCTACCTCTAGAGTTGCGCCAAGCACGCACTCCTCTTCCTCTCCTAGGCACCGTCATAAGCTTTCATCCGATTCATCTCCATCCTGCCGTAACCAATACTGCAAAACTGCAGCTGCGCGCGGCAATTTTGTTACCTGTTCTCCTCCGTAGAATCCTGCCTCTGTACTGTATCTTTGAGGATTTACACTCTTTGGAAGAGGTGGTTGCGGCACCTGACACTGTTGAGTAACAACCTGCGTCTGTTGCGTCTGTTGGTAACTCACCTCATTCTGCACTTGTGGATTTAATGGTTGATTTTCGGCATTAACTCTCAGAGGTAATTTACACTCGTTTCTCCAGTGCCCTAATTTTCTGCAATTATGACATGGCCATTTCTTTTTAGCTTCTTCTATACTCATCTGACCTTTTCCCTTACCAATATTCGGTTTGGACTTGGTCTGTCCTGCGTCATTAGACTGATTATTCATCTGAGCTTCTTGCTTTTCTGCAACCTTTACTTGTGCCCACATTGCCTTTTCCTTGAGTTTACGCTGTCTACACTCAATATCGTCACTGCAATATTTTGCATACCGTAGTACCTCATCTACTGTGCTATTCTGCCAACATAACATATGCTGCTTAATCATTTCACTTATCTCAGGTCTCAAACCATACACAAATCTATACACAAAATGACTCATGTATTTTTCACTCAAATTCTCGTATCCACGATACTGTTTAAAGACCAAAACAATCTCTCGTAATAAGCATGTACAGATTCCTTACTCTCCTGAGTTGTTCTATCAATTTTTACCCAGTCCGTTTCTTTTGGTGGGATTTTATTTTTCAGAAACGTGATTGCCTGTTCATATTTTCTCATTACTTCTGAACTTGGGGCTCCTGTTTTTGCATCTCTAGGATATTCTTCCTTCGGCCAGTCAATTGTAATTTCACACTCTGTCCATAAATCTGCAGGAACAACAATCTCAAACAATCCATCCAGATCTTCCCACAATACTTTTGAAACTTTTACAAACCTTTCTACTTGTCTATACCACTCTACAGGTTTCTCTCTCAATCTTGGAAAATCATTTGTAAATGACAATATAGCTTGTCTGGACCATGGGACATGTACATAACTTCCTCCTGGAGTTTCTCTCATTGGACATTCTATTACCGTTGGTTCTTTCTCTTTTACTGGAAAAGCCAATGATGCTTTATCAGTTGTTCCCTCCTTTCTCCTTATCCACCTACTTCTCCACTTGTCTACATCTCCCCATTTTCTCAATAAAACAATCAGTTCTTTTATCTGTGTTAGTCGTCCTGAAGTGTTCAGATTTTCTATGTCTTTTTCACTAAAATCTACCCTGTACGGTTTCTGCAATCCTCTAATTTTTCCAAATTCTACCCCTAGTTCATTCGCTGTCTCTTCCAGTTTTTCATGCAAATTCCTAGCTCTCCAAGTGATGCTTTTACACATAAACATGAATTCATCATCTTGATAGGACTTCAATCGATCTGTACCAATAGTCCCTAGAATCAATTCTTCCATATCTATCTTTAATCTGACCACATCCAAAAGTTGTGGTTCAGCATCCTTTTTCTGCAAGCTCCTCACCCAATCATTTAGTTCCTCTGCAGTCGGACCCACATGGGTTTTATTTACTTCTGCCCAACTTATACTTCTCTCCGGATTTTCAGTTGCTGACTCGGCTCCTATAGGAATCTTATTTATCGGACTCTCATTAATTGTCAAATTTACAGGTGGACTTGACCTAAATGGACCAACAGAATCTTCTTTCTCTCTATTTTCTGGAATTATCCCTTTTCTTACTTTTTGCATACTTGAATTTAATGGAATTGTTAAGGAGTGTTCATCTATCTTTTGGTTTTCAAATACTGGGATTACTGGCCCTATGGTTACTGGCACAGTCACAGCTTCCATATTCTTTGTAGTTCTCTTATCTTTTCAGTCAACTCTCTTGTGGTTCTGGCTAATTTGGCTGTATTACCATTATCATGTTTCACAGTCTGTGGTGTTTCTAGTTTATTAAATGGACTATTTATTTCAGACATTTGTTCAGGACTTTGATTTATTACAGTTCTCATTGGCGGTGCATTTGGTGTCACTACCACAGAATCCTGTTGATATGGAGGGGGTCTTTTATTTAAAATGTCCTCCAGCAACTCATCCTCTGTGTCGCTAACTCCATACCCATATCTCTCTGTTACTGCATGCTTCTTTTTCTCCGTACACTTTTTCCCTGTAAATTCTTCAACTGTTCTGACAGGAAACATGCCATCCGTCATGTTAGCATACCGCCATCGTCTCATCCTGTCTTCATGATTCAAACCCCATACTCTTCCATGAACTAAACTATAATTCTTTGCACCTCTGTGTCTTTCCCTTTCATACATCTCATCTTCCCATTCACCTAAGGCTTCAAATTGTGTCGGTCTAGGTCTTGGTTCAAGTTTCATAATCTTTTCTCTCAAATTTCGAAGTACTGCTGTGCTAAACGAACCATTTTCTGGAAATGCCAATACTCCATCGTCTTTGGTATACTTCGCCCAATTTTCCAACCAAATGCAAGTATGATAGCCATATTTCATCATCATATAAGATGCTGGCGTTTTCGGCGGAGGAAGTACTTCTCCTTCCCTAGTCACAACCTTCTTATCTTTCTTTAAAAAGTTTTTGAGCTTCGCAAACCATGACGGTTTCTCTCTATCATATTCATTATAATAAGGCATTTCACTGTTGTTTTGCCGAAGCAATTCACACAATCCTTCACCAATCGGTTCTTTCTACTGCTCGGCTATTTGGACCTATCCCAGCGCGTCTCACACCAACGCACCAACCGGAAAGCTTTTACGTCACTCTCACACTAACCTATCCCAGCGCGTCTCACACTAAAGCACCAATCAGGAAACTCTTCGTTCTTCCACAACTGGCCAATCCCAGCGCGGTTCTTGTTGACGTCAGTTCTACTCCTGCTTCTACTGACCCCTCCTTTACAAAAATTATCGGCAGTTTTCTTAGCTTTTCTTTTCAACTAAATCGATTAGTTACAACGTAAAACACATTACCATTGTCTGTTTCTCTAAACAAAAGTGATAGTTTATTCTAACTTACAAGAATACTGTTTCATTCGATAAGTGTAGCACTTCTCTCTACCTTACCCTTCTCTCAAGCAAGAGGTAAACCCGTTTCTCTGGGGATAAAACACATGTGGAGACTACACTGCTCCTGAGAATTAAGGCCAAATTTTCACAAGAAAACCTGTTGCTATTTCACTCAAATGCAATTCATGCGTGAAATTTTCCTAACATAACACAGTCCTGTGTTATCACCAATTTTGAAAACAGACAATGCACATTTCCGTGTGACTTCTCTTGCCACAGGTGTCCACTTCCTACTTCCCGGAAGCTTCAAAATTTCGACTTACACATAACGTAATACAAACTCAACATAGAGTGTTAGACACGAAAAATCAATAATCAATAATCACCAAACTAATCTATAGTAACGATAACTCTGCTACCAAGAAATCTGATCCAGCGCGGCTAATATAAATTTCTCCTTATGACACTAATCCAGAAAAACACCTACGCAACCTTTATCACTTGAAACCTATGTCGGTGGGGCCCATAACACAGCATACATACATTCATTCAATCTTCTGGATCAAACGCTAAGGAAAAATGAATTGCTGGACAAGCGGGATACCTTATTAAAATGACAGAATTATAACCTATACATTATATACATTAACTTCGGATCCTGTCGGTTCTAAACATCAAGGTACTCCGCTATTCGGTCGATGGACCAACTAGTAGAATTAGTTGATGGCGATTAAGACCAGCTCAATCACAATTAAAACCTTTAGCATTTATAGATCACAATTTTATTTAAAGAACCACAGACTCTTTTAAAGTCAGCATATAGTTTTATCAAAATTCTTTAACCAAAAGTAAAGCTCGTTTATAGGCAAAAACATTTATTATATCAGTAAGCATTTAAGTAAAAAGGTTAAAAATAAAGATGAGAAATACTCATTACCCTCGGCCATAGGGCGATGACAAGAATGGTTCATCAGGAAAGAAAAATGAACCGCAGATCACAGGATGGACTCCCAAAACTGACTGACTGTCCCGCTAACCTCCTCGGACGCAAACTCCTCCCGGGCAACTCCTGCAACGGTCTCGTTCCTTCCCCAGTCAAAGTTCGTTAGTCCAAAATGACAGAGTCTCTCGCAGCATCAGGATAGAATAAACGAAGAAGTTTTTTCACAACGTAAGAGCAGACTCTCTTATACCCTACTTTCTGGCTCTCTACACTTAAAAGTTGCAATCTTTAGGGGCAAGAATCACGCTAATTGGTCCATTGGAGGGGTGGTGAGGGTCACCTCATTGCCCTCCTTGTTCGAACCGGTTTGGGGACAATAACGCACACATTAAGTCTCATGATCACAATGTCCAAAAGTAGTCTAATTTGTTAATCCATTTTTTAACAAACTTTGATGGTCACACATTAGTTCATCCCCTGTCGCTCGTTTTTCTCATCCGTTCCCAGGCATATATGCTAAACACTTGGCACGATCCTCGTTGCAGGTCAGATTGGCTTTGACATCACTCACTCCGGGCTCAGGCCGCATACACGTGACTGGAGCATTCACACTGAGCCTGCGCGGGGGCCATCTTATTCAGGGCACGCGATCTCGTCCTTTCCAGCGGCCATTTTAGAAGCATGGCCTAGCAGGCCCGAACTAAACTAATATAAGAACAAACACAATAGAAATTAAAATATGGAAAATAAGCCTTTCTGTTTACCACCCGCAATTCTAATGACCTGTGTTAAGTATTACCTAGCAGAAGCGACATTTAAAACCATTTTACTCACCATCTGCATTCTTTACCACGGTGCAACTTTACTACGCAACACAAATCATGCATTTTACTCTATTTACTACGCAAATTACAATACTAATATTATTTTGCTTCACATTTGTAAATGAATTAGATTTGGCAACATTAGCAATTGCCCATGTGTAATGTTTAATAAAAAGGTGCATTTCTTGATTAGTTCATGCGTTTCAAACGGTTAGTATCATTAATCGTTATGGGGTCATTAATTTCCAAGGGTACAAAAATTATTTCGTTTCCCCTGCTCCATCACTAGCACTATGCTTGTTATGTACAGCAGGTGGTACTTTATCTCGTACATAATAATCTTGTGCCAGGCAAGGAAAGTCTCATTTGATCTAAGGTAAACTAGTAAAACAAAATAAATATTAAGGTGTTAGTTAAAAAAGATATTTACTAAATTTTGTGACATAGTTAACACATATGGAGGATGAAGCCCAGTTCGCAACATATACTTAAAAAACGAAAAGTAAGAAAGTGAAAAGCTGGAAAGACTGTATGGAGCATTCTACTTACCTCTGCTGGAGGGAAACTGCATTTGAAGCAGTTTCCCTCCAGCTTTTTACCTTTTATGTAAATGCAGTAGCCTGATGCACTATTAGGAATACCCAGTTCATTAGAAAACCGTCTAGAAATTATATTTAAAAGGCTCTTCTGTCATTTGCTTGTTTAAAAAAAAAAAACTGAAACGGTAATTTCAATGTTTTGTGCAGCTTCTTTCATTTAAATCCATTGAAAGTCTATAGAGTGTCTTCCCCTAATTTATTCAGAAAACCATGGACCCTGTTCACGGATTATTTTGCCTATTTTAGGGGCACTTAGATATGGAAATAAATCACTTTTTGAAAGTATATTCCACATCCTGCCTCACAGAATCAAAACTGGTGGAATTTCACCATCGTACGGTGCATTTGTGACAGCATTGTGGAGGGAATGCCTCTTTTGTTTCAGATGCAGATTGATTGTTGCCATGGGTAGAACTCCTTCAAATTCGTGCGTGGGTGTTGGCTCCCAAGTTAGGACTTTTACATCGGTCAAAGGCAAGAAATATGTCTTGCCGTGGTAGAAAAGAGAAGTCACCATATCCATAAAGGCTAGAGGTGAAAGGGTTTCCCCTTCAAAATATTTTCCTCATGAGTGAAAACAAAGGGCTACATGTATCAAAAATCCATTTTGCATTCCCTAATTAACTAATTTTAGGTAATCTCTATTTAAGGAATGCAAAATGGTATGTAAGAAAATAGCGATTACCTAATAGCGATTCTTACGGAGTCGCAATCACAATTAGGTAATCACTATTAGGTAATATTACTCCATTCCTTCGTATGGGCCTATGTGCGAATGGTTTTGCATTACCTAATTTGCGATTACCTAATTGACAATCGCAAATTAGGTAATGCAAAACCAAAGGTGTCCGGGGACCTAAGGCCACCCTGAAGCACCCCAAAAAAAGAATGTGCACATCTAAAGCGCACACATGCCCGCGCTACATGGAACTTTGAAAAATGCATTTTTCTTGCATTTTCAAAAATTGCACATGGTTACTATCGACCTGGAGTCGATGGTAATAGCATTTCATAAATGCAGAGTTTGCATTTAGAAAATGCTTGGTACGTATGCTTAATGAATCGCAAATTGCAATTCCCTATTTATAATCGCAATTTTAGGTAATCGCAAAAAATTGTGATTACCTAAAATGACAGCCAAAGCCTTTCATACATCTTGAAAGGCTATTTTGCATTCGCAAACGGTCAAATTTAGCGATTCGCACTGTTTGCGAATGCAAAATAGTTTGATACACATTGCCCAAAATGACGTGTACGTAGGCGCTTTGTACTTGCATGCAAACATTTCCATCTTAGTTAAATTCTACATCATCTTTTGCTCATTGCTTTACTTCTGGAAATGTATATTTTGTAGATTTTCTGCCACACTTTAAAGAGTCTTTGTGAATCTTAAATAGTGAGAAAAGCTGCTTCAGATTTAGGAGCACCCCAAACAGATTTCCGACTTTTCTAAGTGAACCTTTGTGAATTGTGCTTAATGTATGAGTGCACGAGATAAAGTGAGTGGTTTAAGACTGGGTACTTTTGGGATGTTAGCGAAGCCATAAAACGGGCCTGTAATGTCTCATGTTATTGAAACATGCCCTTTTATTCAGAATTTTATATAGCGCCAACTCGAACCGAAGGCATCAGAGCGCTTTACACGAGCACCAGTTGCGTTATAGATGGACACATTCATTTTGTCAGGCACGGGGAGAATAAGTGATTTGCCGAGAATCACAGGATGTTGAGGGTCCCTGCCGCGACTCGAACTCGGATGCCCAGATCTGAGGTCGACGACTCTAGCCGTTAGGCCACATCCTCCCCACTACACCAAGATAGATATGCTAATACTAAGAATTGTGTGTAGGGGTTGTCTCAATTTGTGACTATATGATTATGGACAGTGAAAAAAAATATGCCTATATATGTTTTCAGGTGTTCAGTTTACAAAGAGTTGTGTGATTGGATTTTTAGTAAGCAGCAGCACTGAGCGAAAGAAAAAAAAAAAAAATCCTGATTGATGTGGGTCTTGCCTGTAATGTCAATACTAAATTATGGTAGATGACATTTTGTCCATTGCTGATGTAAAGTATGAGCAATTTGTTTAGTATGGCAGCCATTCTGTGGTGATTGAGTAAAAGGGTATCAATCTCAAGGAGGCGCTGGGAATGAAGATTAATGCTTCACTGAAAGAGATGGATCGCTTCTCCTGGACAGCTCGTGGTTCCGTAGCAGGAGGCCGGCCAGGTACATACATCTTTCTAATCGGTTTCATTTTAGCTGCATGCCTTCGAGAAATACACCAAACGATTGATAGACTATTGCCCTTGTTTAACTACTCTTTCTGCATAATGGCAGGTGTGATTGAATGAATGCATTAATGGAGTGATTGTTATTTTCATAGCACAAAGTCTGAGTAAGGATGTATTGTATTTGTCGTGCTTCTGACATATGCCTTGACCCGGGAAGCACTGCACGTGAAAGGATAAGCCAGTTTTAACTCTTGCTGTGTGCTTTGTTGTTTCTCTTTTCGACAGACATACCCTGCTAGAGCCAACTACGTATTCTTGATGTCACCGCTTACCAGATATTTCAACATAAAAATTGATACTTATTCTTTTTTTAAATTAAAAAATAACGTGTCCCAGTAGCACGACGCTGTTACAGAAGCGATGCATGAGACCACGATCAGAAACACATTCAGGGTCAGATTTACAAAATGTTGATGCACGCGCATCACATAAATCAAAGTTGCTGCATTGTGTTGCTTGAGAGAGCAGGACAGTGCTATATCCACTCAGATATAGCACTCCTGTTCTCTTCCCTAGCACTGGAGCACAATCAGGCTGCCTAGCGCCACGCACACTCCTTTGCACTATAGTGCAAAGGTGTCTGTGTGATGTCCAGGTTTCGCACTGGAAGGGACCCTTACAGTACAAAATCCTATCCCTAAACGAAATGTAAAACGTTTCCCTCTTTGTGCGTGTGCTGTACGGCACTTACATTATAGTGCAGGGCTGGGTGCGTTCTGTCAAGCATAGGTTTTGTACTGGAAGGGGACCTTCCTGTACAAAAACTATGCTTTAATACTTTCCCCACTGTGAATGTGTGGTGTACAGTGCAGCACATATATGCAAAGTTCGAAAGGTTTTGAAAAAAAGAAAACTTTTCTACAACGTTACACCTGCCTCAAGGAGGCATGCATTTTTGGTGCAAACCCCTGCCTAATCATGTTAGTAGATAGCGGTTCGTAAAAAAAGTCCATGGGTGGTTGCATGGGGACACCCATGTACCACCTTTGGAAAGCCCCCTTGTTAAAAAAATAGTGGCGCAAAGTAGTGCACAGCCCTTCTTTGAGATACTTTAGGCAACTTTCAAATGCAAACCAGGATTTGTGTTGAAAAGTAAGTCTGATATAAACATTTTGCACCAGTTTGTGTCACTTTTGTTACTCATACCGGGCACAAAATGCTAGTAAATCTGGCACTTAGAGATGGTACAAATAGCGATAGATGAGTAATAATCTGATCAACATAATGAGGGGGAAGTGTGAGAGTTCCCCATCAAGCAAGCTAATAATTTGTAGGAGTAGATGGTTTTCTACACTCAGCATTACAGTCCTTCAAATTTGTGCACTTTTAGTCATCATTGTGATGCATTTTCTGATGCATTTTTTACTCTGCTTGGAGCTTGCGTGAGTGATACAATAACAAGGACATAGGAGCTGTTATACAAACTTGGTATGCAGCGCAGCAACCCAAGTGGCTGCACTGCATTGCCTGAGGAGAGAGCAGGACAGTGCCATATCTGCAGAGATAAAGCACCCCTGCTCTCTTTCCCTAGCACTGGTGCACAATCAAGCAGCCTAGGGCCACGCACACTTCTTTGCACCATAGTGCAAAGGTGTCTGTGTGATGTCTAGTATAGGTTTTATACTGAGGGGTAACCTTCCAGTAGAAAATAATATGTTTAGACAAACTTTACATCTTTCCCACTTTTGATGTGTGCTGTCCGGTGCATCACTTATGCAAAGTCAGAAAAGTTTGGAGAAATAAAAACATTTATCTTTTTTAATGCCAGCTTCAAAGAGACATTTTTTCGTACAAAATATGGATAACAAATGTAAGTAGGTAGGGCTTTGCATAAAAAACCATGGGTGGTTGCATTGCAACACCCATGTGCCTCCCATGGTAGCCACCTTGAAGCAAAGCTAGCACTACTTTGCTTTACTTTAGGGCAACTTTTGTGACCAAAGTCTAGCATAAAATGTTGCTAAATCTTCACTGAAGTCTTCCATAACTCAGACGGTAATGCATGTTATACAGTTTTGTCCCTTGCCAATCAAGGCTGTGTGGTATCTTGACGAAGGTACTGACATAGGGTGCTTGGAGATCAAGAGAGTTGTGAAAGGATAAGTAATTTGCCATCATTTATCATCACGGCCTCTGGTTTGAGGAGGTGACATTTGATAAATACTGGAACCGTGGTGATTGTTTGCAGGCCACTGGATATGAGTTCCAATTTAGAGGGCATAAGAAGCTCACCAACTAAAATCAGGCACCTGGGAGCTTATGTTCGTAAGCAGGTTGTGACTGGTGAGTCGTGTGTTTGTGACAGAGGTGACTGCCCTATTTTAAAAGAGGGTGTTCTGACCTCGTACTGACATTGGGAGTAGCTTAAGTCAAGCAGGTGAAAATGATTTTGTGTTGCAAAATTAAACCCTGTATATATAGGTGTGATTCCATATCCAGGTTGGCTAAGTAGGAGGAAGTTTCAGTAGTCAATTTTCCTCATTGCTGGTACGTGCGTGCAGTATTTGGTGTTCATCTATTATTGGTTTGTTTCATTTTTAACAAATATCATGCTAAGATGAGCACCACGGATGCAAGTGCATCCACAGAGGCCATCTTTGAATAGTATTTGTTAAAATATTACAAAATATATTCAAAGATGGCTGCTGTGATGTGAGCACATCTGCGACCGCTATCTTTTTATGCATTTTGTAATGTTTTAAAATTAATTCCAAGATAGTCACTGCAGATGCACATGCATTTGTGACAGATATACAAGCCAAAAAAAGCATAAAAGCCAGTAAGTTTCACTGCTGAAACCTACTGGCTTTGCCAGTGCTTGTTTATTTGGAGATCTCAAACACTTCTTTACCTTCCCTCTGAAGGTAATAATTACTTCTCTTTTTTAAATGCCAAAGTATTTTTCCATGAATCATTCCTCTACCTCACTTAGAATTACTTCATTAGCATTCAACGAATGAAGGGCAAATGCAAATTGGCAGTTTTGAACTTGTAAAGACACATTGTATAAGTGTTTTGCAAGGTCTGAAAGAAAGCATGGATCTAAGCTTGCTACAGGCAATGTTTGTTTTAATATCAGGGCAATTAACAGTAAAAACAGGTCCAGCAGATCAGAAAACAGGCCCACAAACAGCCCAAAAACGGGCTCACTGCGAGAAATCAGGACCTATTTGCAGTGACCCCTCACTTTTTGCCCCCATTTTGACTACAAGGTGTTGGTTTTTCGACTCTGATTGTGCCCTGGACTCTGTTAACCAGACCCAGGGCCTGTGCTCTGATTAAAAGTATAAGGTATTTACTATAATTTTAATTGGTACTGACAACCTACATGTAAGTCCCTTGTATATGTACATGTTAGTCTAGAGGCCTAGTAGATTTAATGCACTTACGTGTGCACTACTGTAGTGCCTGCTGTCCTTTTAAAAGCCAGTCCTGCTTTGCAAGCTGCTTTTAAATTTAAATTATATGCAAATTCGACTTTGGATTTAAAGGTACTTCTAAAGTTTTAAACTACCTACTTTTTACATATGTCACACCTAAAGTCCACCCTAGGTGCCCCCATGGTAGGGTGCCATGTAATAATAAGCAGGGACATTTTAAAATATGTTTCATATGCCCTGGTGGGGGGTGGGGGTACTACCAATTTCATTTTCTCAATTGTTGCATTTTAGCTCTATAGGCTAACATGGAAATACTGTAATAAAGTATAACTATTGACAGGTGAGAACTAAAAAATATTTCAAGGACTTAAAAGATTAGTAATGATAAATCCAACAACTTGCCATTGTGGAATTTATCATAAGTAATACAGAAAAGAAGCTATAGAACTTTCTTTTCTGTGAGCTAAAATCCAGCCTTCTAGCAGCCTTTCCTGGTTGGCCAGCCTTGACAGGCTTAGCCAAATTGCTCTGATGAAGTGATAAGTGACCTGCACAGAGACAATGGATATCTGGTGGGGTGTGACCTGCAGCTGCAGAGAACAAGTCAGGGAGGGGCTGTGTAAATAAACCAGTCTTCAAAGAGAGCAGGACAGTAAGGATGCAAGCCAGGCCTACCCCCTCTTCCTGTACTCCCCAGACAGATGGGAGCCCCAGGAATGGAATTTACAGAAGGCCTGGAAGGGGAGTGTAAAGGGAAATGAACCACCCCAGTAGGTTGGTTTAGCCAGATCTTAACCCCAAGGAGAAAGTTTCTCCATCTTGAATTTCAAAGTGCAGTCCTATGTGGGACAAGAATATGGCACATTTAGGAGGAAGCTGTCATGCTTTTGGGTGGCACCCTGTACCCCATTGGTCAGGGGTGTCCCCCTATTTGTCGCCCCAGAATATTGGAAAAATATGGGAGAGCTGCATAGCAACTCAGATTCCCTGCCTGAAACTATAAGAAGAAGAAGGACTGCCCTGCTGGAACCCTGACCTGCACCAAGAGGGTTGCACTCTGAATGACTGCACCTACTGCACACTAAGGAACTACAGCCCTGAGAATTTTGCCTCGCTTCAAAAAGAGAAGTGGACTGCTTGAAAGCAACAGGCTGAAAGAGCTCCACCTGCAGCATCTCTAGCAAGAAGAACCCAGCTGACCGCCTTCAGCTGGACTTTAAAGGATTTGGTAAGGTGGATTGATGGATCTGTAGTCCCAACTTCCAAGGAGAAACTCAGAGACTCTGGAACCTTGATTTTTGTTTGTGGGCACTTTGAACCCTCAAGAGAAACTTCAGGAAGAAGCTTCAGATGTTAGGAGCAACTTTTGGAAAAAGCTCCTTGACATGGCTGACCTGACGTCGAGAGTCAAGCCAACTACGTTGAACTGCAACCCGACCTGGATTTCAAGTTCGTCCTGCTGAAAGCTCCAGAGCTCAAGGCTTCCAGGAGTTGACCGAGGGCTCCCACTGAACCAAGCCGACAAAGCTGCTGCAAATCTGGCCTTTTTAAATGGTTTACATACGTGTCTTCTAAGTTAAGCCTGCCTACTCGTTGCCAGCTACCAAGGGTTGAGGAAGGGAATAATGTATTGAGACCTTGTCTGGGCTTTATATTTTGTTGGTGGCGTTATTGCTAGTGGTAGGTGCATACTTACCCGTACTAATAATCCACCTTCCAACACCCACACACTGACCTGTCAGACCAGCCCATCAGGCACTGCCTGATTGCCCTATAGGCCATTCTGACTCTCCGGATGTGTAAAGGTTTGTGTAATATTAACAACCTACCACAGATTTATTTACGAGTTAGGACATGATGTGAAGTCTCTGATAGGTACTGGAAAAATGTTAACTTCACAGATGAAATTAATAATTATCTCATTATGCAAGATTAACACAACAATTGCCATACCTGCTGGTATCTCAACTGATCTGTCTTTCGGCAAGATATGCCTTTTCATAAAAAACCCACAAAGAAACAAACAAACCATATTTCCCACTATATCCACAACATTGTGTAATTTCATAAAATATTCACAACATTTTGTGAAGTTTGCACATCCTTAAACTGACAGTACACACATTTTGTATCTAAACATCTCCCACAACACTAGCTTTCTCTTTTCTCACTGAATTGATTTGACTAAATAAAATGTCTAGTAATTTTAGTAAACCCTTTTCCTTTTTAATGTGGTCACTTCAGCCTCTGTCACTTCCAGGAATCCAGTTTCTCTGAGAGCACATATTCACATGTGCTTGCACACACACTCTCACTCACATACTGATCCCGTTCTACTTCTAGGACGCCAGTGATGCATGCTTACCTCCTTCTACTACATACTACTCTTTCTTGGGACCTAATCTCATACACCCCACACCACACACACACACACATCCCAGCATCCTCATCCTTTGTGGTTAAATTGATATGACATAACTACATTACAGTACTTAGCATTATCCTTACCTGTGTCACCAGCTTCATCTTTTAACTACAAAAGAACGAAAACATGTGCCTCACTGTGAAATTTTGTTCTCTGAAGTGGGGTGTTTAGTGACCAGCCTCCAGCACACAGTATTGGTTTCACATCAAGCAACCAAACTTGCTACCTGCATCTAAATGAACAAACTAGCTAGCTATAAGTCTCAGTCAAATAACTGCTCCTTGTTCGTCCTTATCTGCTTCCACATGCAATTTTGCAAGAGCACATGATTCATTCATTCCTGATTGCAGTCATGTTAAAGATACAATTCATACTGATCTAAATGAGCTCTGTAAGAAATATATTACTTATGCTAGGAAGGTAATATCCTCTGCATGGTGTACAGTTGTGTTCACCTGTATTCAGTGCGTGACTATGAATATTTCTTATCCTGTCTTTGATTGTAGCACCAGCCTTACGATAATCTTGTGTGTCTGAAGTCCTAGGCATCTCCCTTGAAACAAGTGAGGTCCTAGTACAGCCCTGCAACCTGGAGGAGTGTAACAAGCACACCTTCTTTTAACTGACAGCAGGCTACAGTCCCTGTTGTGAAGTTAGCTTGTAGAGCTGTGGTGGCAGTGTATTGTGTTTTGTGAATCAGTAGCTGTGACGAGACCTTTTCATTTGTGTCCCTGGAGTGGAGGCCTCCTGGCCAACTCATGTGAAGTTCTGCTTTTATGCACTGACAGAGACATTAGCACAAACATCCCAAGTGTATTTTATGCTTGTGTGTGTATGCAGGCTATATGATACATGCATTGTGTGCATGAGTGAACCAGAGTAATGGATGCCTGTGAATTCCATTTTGTGAGCCACTCACCTATTACTGTGCACAAGATGGAGGTGGGGTTGTTTTTCTAGTGAGTAAAAGTGTGCTACTGACGTCACTGAATCTAGAGTTAGAAGACCTAGACACTAAAGTGGGGAGTAAGGAAGCTAGACCTGGGCAAAATGTAAATTAAGTTAGCATGATTTGTATAATTAATTTCAGAAATTTTGTGTTACACTTCTTATGCAAAATTGCAGAAATTAAACCATTACGCAACTATGTATAATTACATGCTATTCACGGTGGACACTTATCATGGACATGCCATCCACAGTAAAAAATGTACCACAAAAGTATGTGAACAAGAGAATGTGAGCTGTTATTCAGGGTTCTTTTGTTGTTTGCTCTTTTTTGGCACAAAATTCATCCTTGCATCAAAAAATGATCCAAAAATGCATTTCACGCTAAAATATAGCTCCAGATGGCGGATTTGTATTTTGCATAATTATGCAAAATTTGACGTAATTTTGCCAAAATGTATGTGAATTTGCAAAAGCAGATTATGCAAATTTCACACACCCGTAGAGGAGACAAGACTCCTTTAGAAATGTGATTAGGTCCTTTTGCTGAGATTTGGCAGATGGTGGGAATAAAGGGTGGGACTTTAGTCTCTGTTCAGGGTGAGAAGAGATCTTTAGGTGAGGCCAGCTGTTAGAAATGGGGTCTCTAGTTGGCAGAGATATGCAGCCTGTCAAAGTAGGGACCACCACTCTAGCCAGGGTGAGCTAGATACACACTAAAAGATAATGTGTGCTCACCCTCTGGTAGCTTGGCACAGAACAGATAGGCTTATCTGAAGAGGCAATGTGTAAAGTATTTGTGCAACGCACAAACACACACTAACACAATGAAAACATTTCAAAAAGACTCCACACAGGTTTAGAAAAATAGAGAATAATTTTATAAATAAATCAAGACCAAAACGACAAAAATTCAATGAGTAGAAGTCGAAATATACATTTTTAAAGAATAAAAAGAATTCTAGCACTTAGAAGCAATAAGCGCCAATGGGGGTTATCTGGTCGCGCTGGACCGGGACAAAGTCAACAGTTCAAGCTGACCATAATGGAGCACAGGCTGGGGACAAGAGCCATGCAGGCTCAGGGAACAGAGTACCATGATCCTGGTCGCAACAGTGAGATGCCGGTTCCAGATGAGCTGTGCGTCGATGTCGGGCCTGCGGTCGAGATGATGCGTCAATTTTTCATCACGCAGTGGCGGTGATGCGTCAGGTTCGTTGTGCGAAGTGCCAGATCCGAGTGCGGCGGTTCCGAATGCGATGCACTGGGTTAATTCACGCTGGAGGGGCAATATGTCGATCTTCTTCATGTAGTGGCGGCAATGCGTTGCTTCTGGAGCGGTGGTTCCAGACGCGATGCGGCGGTTCTGAGTCAATGAGCCAATTCTACTACTGCAATAGGGTCGATGCGCCGGCTATGCGTTGATGTCTCTGGTACAAGTATCTGGGTCCACTTCCAGTAAGCCAGGCACAGAAGCAGAGGTAGAGTCTTTGATAACCCTGAGTCTCAAGCAACAGGAGGAAAGCCATCAAGCCCTTGGAGATCACTTTGGTTGCAAGGCAGAGACCAGCTCTCCTCAGCAGGGTCAGAAAGCAGCAGGGCAGCACAGCAGATAAGCAAGCAGTGTCAGTCCTCGATGCAGCACAGCAGTTCTTCTGACAGGGTCCAATTGTATTTCCAGAAGTGTCTGATTTGGTGGGGTCAGATTGCCAGTACTTATACCCAGGTGTGCCTTTAAAGTCGGGGTGACTTCAAAGAATGGTCTTTGAAGTGCACAAAAGTCCTTTCTTCCCAGCCCTGGCTCTAGACTATCAGTAGGGGGTAATCGGCCCTTTGTGTTGGGACAGGGCACTGCCTACTCAGATGCATCAGCCCCTCCCTCCCTTCATGCCCAGGAAGAGCTATCAGAATGCAGATGAGTATCCAGGCACACCTAACCTTCCTGTGTTTGTGGCTGTCTAGAAGGAATGCACAAAGTGCAGCTGTCACCCACCCCAGACATGTATTGGAGACAGGTTATAGGCACACAGATCTGTAAGAGCAGAAAAATGTCCACTTTCTAAAAGTGGTATTTTTAAACTGGTAGTGTTAAATCCAACTTTACCAGTAAAGAGGAATTATCATTAACATTCCAAAGATAGGAAACATGATACAGCTACTCCTTTCTAATCAGGAATTACAGTTTTAAAAGTGTATTAAAGAATTCCCTGTGTTAACCTACTAGAGGAGTAGGCCTCATGGTAGTGAAAAACGAGTTTAGGGGTTTTTCAATACCAGGACATGCAAAACTTAAAAGTACATGTCCTACCTTTTACTTACACAGCACTCTGCCCTATGGGCTACCTTTGGGGTGACTTATGTGTACTAAAAGGGGAACTTAAGGCTTGGCAAAGGGTTTTAATTGCCAAGTCGAAGTTGCAGTAAAATTGCACACACAGGCTCTGCAGTGGCAGGCCTGAGACATGTTTAAAGGGCTACTTGTGTGGGTGGCACAATCAGTGCTGCTGGCCCACTATTAGCATTTAATTTACAGGTAGTGCACTCTACTAGGGACTTACAGAAAAATTAAATATTCTAATTGGGGATAAATCAATGTTACCATGTTTAGAGGAGAGAACATATGCACTTTAGCACTTGATAGCAGTGGTAAAGTGCTCTAAAAAGAGGAGAAGGAATGCAAAAATCTTGCGGTGACCCTTCAGAGAGGGTCATTTTACAACACCAGCCTTTTGATTCTTTCCTCATTACTGTTCAATGTGACTGTTGATACCCAGGTGCAGAGAGCTCATACCTCGTTTGTGCCTCTGTTGTGGATATTGCAAACTGGAGTCTACCCTGCTGTGAGGAGCATCACTCTCCACAAACTCTGTGTCTGGAGAAAACCCTGGAGAGGACACTTTGAAGAAGAACTACCCCAAACTCGTTCTGAAAGGGCAGAAAGAGAATCCACATCCTCTGTCTGCTTTAACTGTATAACAGACAAAACCACTGATCCACTTGGTTCAGTTGCACTTTCTCTTTGACCAGGGAAAGTAATGCCCTGCAAAATTCTCAGAGGCCTGTTGTGCAACCAGAATTGGTGTCTGCCAGACAGCCAACTTCCCAGAGTTGAGGAGACATCACCAGGAATCTTGTCTGGAAGGAGGAAGCTGTTCCCCTGGCATCCCCTGGAAGCCAATCTGGCTGCTGAGAGTGCCTGCCAACCTGCTGGAAGTAGGCCTGTCCAGAGAATGCCAGAAGCAACTTGACCCCTGCAGTATGAGGGTCCTTCTTAACAGCAAGTCTGAGGAGAGAGATTTGCATGCTTGAGGAAACATAAGCACAGTCTCTCCAGAAGAGCGGTTTCTTTCAGAACCACTGCAACAACGAACTGTGCCTGAAAGGACTATGCAACTGTGTTGGAAAATGAGGCTTTAGTTGTGTGGCCAACACAAGTAATGGATCTACATTTGTCCTCCACTGGGAACCAAACACCCCATTGTAGCGCTATACTCTCATAGGGTAGCGTTGCAGAGCAGTCCAAGGCCTAATCCAGGGAGGTGGTGTGGGCTAGTAATTACCATTCACAGATACGCAACAATAACAATCAATAAATGACTGTCCTGTCTGTGCTTTTATTTAGAAAAAGGAAAAAGACATTTATTACACACACACTACTCAATACTATGCTACAATTTACAAATATACATAAGCTGATGGAAATACGTCTTGATTACATTGCGTAAACAGTCACACCCCTCCCACCAGAGGGGTATCTAGTACCACCACTCACATGTAGAGACATTAGCTGGTCCCTAAATGCCACGGGTTAACCATAAATTGAATTGAGGCCCCTTACCACTGGCACCAAGCAAGTGGCTGCCCACTGGATTATTTCAACAAGCATTTCATAATGGGACCACCTGCAATAGTTGCATATAACCCTGACCAAGAGCACTGAATACTGACAATAAAGCATACAAACTTTAATCACAGTGGCTGACAGTCTCCTTATTCAACGAAAGCATTTGCAAGAATAAATGTCTAAGCATGACTGGGAGTGTGGTGTACTTATAATAACTGTTGGCCTGAATAACGCAATTCAATCCCAGCCCCTAAAAGGCATCACGTTTATACTTACATGACTATGCAAATATAATCAGGCACCCTGTCAAGGATGCTAGCAACATATATAAAAATCACATTTAGCATAAAACAAGGCATGTGAAACCTAGTCCTTAAGGGATAACATTAGTGTAAAGGCACATCTCTGCAATTACACCCTTTCACCCCAAGAGGATGTCTCTAATATAATAACCCATATTAATCCTCTCACTCCTTGGTGTAGCCCTAATCTTCATCTGTCCAAGCTGTAGAATAAAAGTTCCAGCATTAGCAAGGCTTGAAACAGTTCCAGAGCCCTTGAGGAGTTATTGTCTCAGAGTCAACAGAGACTTAGGCTGGGAACTTTCCAACTCTTTTGGGGGGTGCCTGTGCTGCTCCTGCAACTTCCCCCCTGCACAGTTGCTTCAATTTGGCGGTGACCCCCTTCTACGGGGTCACCACATGCCAGAAAATGAGCCTTTTCCCACCAAGAATGGGCCAGGCCCTGCAGGGCATTATGGGGCGCTCTCCCAGGCGCGTGCATATTATAGCAGTGGCACCCCGTGGAGAGCTGCGCTGGATCCCCCTGCAGGAAAGCGGCCTCTTGCCGAGCTTTTACTTTTCCTCAGGTGCCCGTTCCCACCTGGGCACCCCGTGTGCCTTTCTTGCATTGGAGAGTAACTTGGCGAGCCCACCCCCGGCCACTCTCGCTGGCTCCCCGCCTGGCCAGCACCCTTGCGTGCTGCCGTAGGAGCTGGCCCTTCATTCAGGTCTGCCCGATCCTGCAGGCAGACGCAGGTGCTGCAGCTAGCCTTCCGGTGACGCGGGGGAGTGCAACGTCACTCACCCCATCTCTCTCAGGTCGCAGGTGAGTGCAACGGCACTCCCCCTCCTCCCTCCGGCCATAGGGGCCCAGGGATTGGGTCCTAGGCCTCCATCCTGCTTAGCGGGGGAGCGACGGCGTTCCCCGACTTCATCTTCTTTGGGGCCTAGAGATAGCAATCTAAGCCCCTGGCCACCTTCACAGGGGGTGCGAAGGCACTCTCCGACTTCATCTTCTTTGAGGCCCAGGGATGGGATCCAAGGCCCCCAGGTACCTTCACGGTTGCGCGACGGCACTCCACGACTTCATCTTCTTTGGGGCCCAGGGATGGGATCCTGGCCCCCGGGCACCTTGAAGGGGGGGCAGGGGTTGTGATGGAGCTTCTCAACTTTCTCAGTTTTTTGGGCACCCAGGGATGAGATCCTGGGTACCCTGCCAGCCTCGCGGGGAGTGCGACGGCACTCCCCGACTTTCTCGGTTTCTGGGGCCACTTCACAGGGAGCGCGACGGCGCACTCCAGCTTTGTCTTCTTCTGGGGCCAGCCCCCGGGACCTGACCCACACCGGGAGCACATCAGAGACCGGTGGCAGAGCCCCACATGCTTAGTCGGTTCGGCAGAGGTCAAAGGTCATCTACCTCCTGAGCGGCATAACTCGGTCCCTGTTGGGCCGATTCTGTTGATCTTGGCTTCTTTTAGCTCCTGATGGCCAGCTCTAGCCCCTGGGAGCACTCTCCTTCTGCCTCCTGGCCTCCAAGGGGACGCAATTATCAGGGAGCAGGTTTCACTGGCTCCCGGCCCCAGCCTTTCACCTAGTTTCATCTTCTGGGCTTCTCTCCTTGTGAAGAAAGCCAGGATTTTTCTCACTGGTCCTGGACTCCCTCAGAGGCACAGTCTAGGGTCCTGGGGTCGGTCTGGGGGTTTCTCCTTCCAAATGCCTATGGCGTCAGCCTCCAGTCCTGTGTTCCTCAGCAAAAGCACATCCCAGAGAGAGCTCTTCTTCCTACGCAAAACCTTTCAAGGCGGGGTGGAGGGTGCTCGCAGGAATGCACCTCTGGCCTTTCCTGCAGTGCCACATCACCTCTCTGCCACTGTTCCCACCTTCCTGTACATGCCTCTGGGATACTTCAATATGGCATCGTCCAGGGGTCCCACACCACATGGACTCTGAAAAGCCCACTTCCCCCACTCGCTTACATCACGGCCCGGGCCTGGAACAGGCCTGGTGCCTGGCACCGGGTGACAGCTGCTGATTAATGCCTCGCAGCTTCACCCCATCTGTCCCTCCTGGAGAGAAGACCTCCACCCTGTGCTTGCTGTGAAGGGCTAGACCTCTAATGCTGCAGCTTGGGGAGGAAGGTAATTAATCTATTCTGGCAGGGTCACACAAGGCCTGGGCTCTGGTTCTGAGCTGATTCAGAGGAATATGACATTTCTGGATGACCCATAAGCGGTACAGATATGCTTTTGGACATACGAGAATGGTTATTTTCACACAACTTGCAGTGTACTTTCATGCGTGTCTGGAGTTTGTAGGCCCCAGGGAACTGAAACTACGCAGTGTGGTCTCCTTTTCCATAGGAGTATAATGGATTGTTCCTACAGTGAAACAGTGAAGCACACTGACTGTCCCTTACCTGTGTACCCCCTCATTATAAGGCCTACTTCATGTCACCACCCACCTCTGCATAGTCCCTTCTGCGCCAGTCTATTTGTACCCAGCTCCTGGGCTGCGCATGACAGGAATCTCCCCCACACAGCCCTTACACGGGTGCACACATGTGTGCACACATGACCACATGTAACCAGCCTGGTGCCCCTTACCCTGGCCGCATTGCAGCGGCATTATCTCACAAGGCAGACACCAGCGGAAAACATGTACAGTCCATTTTACCATGAGTTTATCGTGGGTGAGTTCCAGGTTATGCGGCTCTCCAACAGTAAAAGGTCAAAAATCAGGTGATCAGAAAATCTGGGTGTCTCAGAGATTCAGAACCACCTTCTCACATGTTGTGACAACAAACTGTGGCAAGCGGATTGTGCTGTTGCATCACCTGCATGTCTGCACAAACTTTAGGCAGCAGCCTCCATGGCCACCTGCTGCAATTGTGGCCCGAGTGCAGGAGAACATCCATCTGGCACATCTCCATCTGGAAGAGGAAGCGAGTCAAACATTTGCTGTGGGTCCTCGCTGGCCAACTAAGTAGGACTGAGTGATCCTGCTATGGGAAGAAATAGCACTTGGATAAAACTGAGCTAACTGAACACACAGACTAGTAAAATGAGAGTAATTTGCACCTGTGCCTTGATATCTGCCCAGAAAGAACTTGAACCCCAAGGAGGGGACACATCTACTTTATGCAGGAGGGACACTTTGCACCTGGGAGAAGGGGAGAATGGGAGATGGGGAAGGACTCAGACCTCCAGGCCCCCAAACATAATTGGTTGGACAATTTATGATTGCGCTCGTGGGTGATTGTTGATTTCTGAGCTTGAGCAGCATCACACTACCTCCATGGGAAGTCTTTGACTGCTTGCCTTCGCTACCACTGAGAGTCAAGTCCTAAAGGGTTGTATTTGACTCTGTTTTGCAGAGCCAAAGTAGGATGGACCCCAAGACATCAGATGCTAATGCCTCCAGGACCCATGGCTAACACCCAGTAGGTATTGAGTGCCCCTTGGCCCCTCAAATAGGTCTGACAGAGCATGTACATATGAATATGTTTGCATGAGAAATTTTATTTGAGGACAGATCTGTTGCTGAAATGAACTGCTTTTCAAGATGTCAAATAATATGAATATTGTCAATTCATGCAGTATAGACCAATGCTACAAATACTTATTTCATACAGAATGTGAACTATTCTATCAGAACTGCTTTTGTTGAAAAATAAAAAGTACAGTTCATAACTGTGAGGGTGGGCGTGGAAGCGGAAATCAGTCTTCATCCGATAGATCTCTCTAGTTGACCGAGAGGTAAGGAAGTTAACAACAAATTTACAATTTGGCCACACAATGAGGACCAGAAATTGGTAGGTAAAGTTTGGTAGGTTTATTACAAATTAGAGATCAATCCAGTATAGGCCTATATCAAGATCACATTATAAAGATACAGAATCATAACCGGCAAGCTGAAACACCAGAGTAGGTTTAGTCTTGGTAGCACAAGGCATACAAAGAATACAGTCACAACAATACAGATATTAAGAAACAGAAATTGGTGTTCCTTAAATCAACTCTGATCTTCCTTTCTAAAAATGAACTGATTTAGGGGTCATCTAATTCATGCTCTAAGCTAGAATATACCTGATTTAGAATAGAGGGTCTCAAAGGATTCGGGAATAAAGGAAGGAAGATGTCAGCATAGTAAAGACCCCAGTAGATGTCTTCTGAAAAGGGAATCTGTGCTAAGCATGAAGCTACACACTGTCAAGGACAAGAGGAAGCAGAAAATCAGTACCTCTCAAAGTCAAAAAGGGATCTGCCCTCAAGTCTAACAGTGCATACATTAATTAAAACACACAAATACTCCAATTTCAGCCATATCTCTCTACCCACCCCTCCAAGGACCAATGGTGTTAAGCTCCACACAGTACAATGGCAACATTTCCAGACTTTCTCATTCCACAGACCTCTAGCAGTTGTGACAACCTTGAGTCTCCCTCTGTTCCTGATGCGCGATGCATAGGAGGCTTCTTCTGCTCATTAAATCGTCCTGTTCTTGCCAAGATTTCTCTTCTCAGGACTCACTATCTTTAATACACAATACTCCTATCTCTAACTATGAAATCACGAAAATGCACCTGCAAAGAAAAAGAACATGCAAAGCAAGGAAAAATACATTTCACGTTAACAAATAAAGGCCTAGTCAAGCTAACTTTAGTCAATCACTTTCAATGTGGACTTCAAATACATGATTATATGTGCATGCATAATGTCATGACAAATGCAAAGCGTGAATAATAAATTCTTGTTTACATAGGCAATGTACTTTCAATAAATGCAGGATACCTTGAAATACAAGAATAAATCTGAATGAGAACTACAATTCTTCATGTTAAGCTAAATATTAGCACACACACGTATATACATTTATAGTTTCTACTGTGAACACACCTCGGTAATTGGTTTATGGTGCTTCACTTTACATTAATATAGTTAAGGCACACAGAGTATATAGTGTCACATACACATATATATTGCTGTTGTGACATGTAGAGGTGAAGCCTAAATTACACTGCTCCAACTGATTCCAAGTCGCTCCAGCCTAGGCATATGTATGTTTCTGTCTTTATTCAAGCTGCAAGTCTCCTTGTGAAGGGAAGTCCAACTACTAAATTTAGATGACTCCATGCTATGCATGGTGTGTTTTTGCTGCAGATTTATTCAATGCTACAAAACGTTGTAAAATACGAAGAAGAATGAGCCAAGGAGGTGAGCATTCAGGGCACATTTGAATCCTATTCCAGATATTATAGTGCTGAAATCCAGTAGAAGGGCATCTGTTGATGAGGGCTGAGCAGAGGGATTAATTTAAAGTGAAAATGGGTATGAGAGGTCCTAGGTAAGTTGGGGATAAGAGGTCACAGGATGTTGATGGGGTGTTTGGATAAGGTCTTAGCTATGTAGGGGGAGATATGGCAAGTAATGCCTTTGAACACCATGATGCAGTTAAACTGCCCACAAGGGCTGTACTGCATGAAAACAATGAATTCATTCTTGGTTTTGGTGAAATTAGCACTCAACTAATTGGACCTCCTTTTCAGACTTAGAAAGAAATATAGCTGTTTGTCGGCAGTTATCTTTCTCTCTCACACACATATGCACATATCATCCCCCTCTCACTTCCCATATCTCTGTAATGGAAAGTCAACCCATTATTTAGGTCTTGGCTACAACCACCTTTACTTGTTTATAGACAGAGATATTTTTTCAATACGTAACAGACTCTTAGGGCTTCATTACGATGGCAGTCAGACGAGCATCCGACCTCCATCGTATCAGGATGAAGACCCCCCAACATGTAGTCAGCAGCTCAACCTGCCTTATTACGATCCGACCACCAAGAAGGTGGTCGGAAACATGCCTTTTTCAATTGAGGCTTGTGCTGCGGCCCGGAAAAGAGCTGCAGCACAAGCGACAATTGAAAAAGGCATGTTTTGAAACATCCATGCACCGTGAGCCAGGCACCATGTGGTGCCTGGCACACAGTGCATGGATGTTTGGGGGGCATCACATGTGCCCACCAGGCACCATAGCAGAGGTCCATGGGGCACAGGGGGACAGGGACCCTGCTATGGGCCCCCAAAGTCCCATTACGTCTGCCTTTACATGGTGGTTGGACCGCCATGTAAAGGCAGAGGGAAAAGGGACATCGTAATCCCTACGGCTGTGCCTCTGCAGGCACTGCCCCCATTGTAGGAATTGTGCTACAACCGATGCTCCGACGGGCTCCTTGAGCCTGTCGGAGGCGTCAGTCAGTCCCTCCGCCCACTGCGCTCCGACCGACCGCATCATTATGCTCCTGTTTGACCCCCGGCACTATGTACTGCCTGAATTGGCCATAGAGAGTATACTAAAGTCTGTAGGAGCATGCAACACCGCAACATTGATACTTGAATTTGATGCACTCCTAGCTTGTGGTAAAAAGGAGGAAGCGCATTAACTCAGTAGGTTGACTGGGCTGTATAAACACCATACCTGGTGTCCATTGACGTCCCATCGGTGGCCTACCATACACCTGCTCGACCGCCTGGCCATATCCCCAGAGTGAATCTTCCTTCCTACACCCATCTTCACCCTGAAATAGTACTTCATGGCATGCACTGCTTGAAGGCAAAATTAGATATTTTTTTGTGTGTGTGTGTTCAGCCAGTGTTCAGAGACTACATCTCCAATTAACATGAAATTAATCTAGGAGAACCAGTGAGTAAGCTTACCTACCAGGGACTTTGATTATAGTTTTATGGTGCACATGTAGCACACCTGCCAGTTCTTCAAGTGATAGGGTACATAGTTGAACTGAGTCTGAGTGGAGCTACCAACAATCACCTCCCCCACCCCTTAACCAAACATGCTGGACCTCTGCCTCCATGTTATGATCGCACCCCTAGCAAGGAGGTACTGTGTTACCATGACTGTTGGACTTGGCCCTTTTTCCCTGAATTTTTCGCTTTTCCCCCTAGCCTTTTTACTGACATGGTGTGTCTGAACTGAAAATAATAAATGCTGTGCAATGGTGTACGCACCTTTATTTCCACCATTGTAGAAATGCACCTTTGTAAAATGTTACTTTTAAAATGGATGCCCTTCCTGTCTGCACATGTGCCGCCTGTCTGAGGTGAGTTGGCGGTCTAGTTGTCTGTTTCCCAGCACCCACAGCTTTTGGAGGGTAGCCTGGCACCCAGGGTGCTCTACACCTCTCCCTAAACCAGTTGGGACCGGTTTCCCAAGGAACCTTCCAGAAGCTTCCAGCCCTTTCTGGTAGGTGGGGTGAGGGGAGCTGTGCCTCCATGTGCTCAGACTGAGCGTGGACCTGAATGAGAGGGGACACTCTGCCAGGAGGTACCGCCACATTGGGCCTCTGTGCTGGCCCCTGTGCCCATCTGCACCCCTCCGCTGTCCAGAGGGCCAGTGAGAGCCCTTTATTGGAGTGAAGACTGCTGTGTCAGGAGGAGTGCCACTTTATGGGAGATGACTGCTTCTAGGAATCTGCTGTCCTGTTCTGATGAGTACCCACTGCCTGCTGATCTTGCACAGTATTGCCTGCCTGCTCTCCTGCCGTCCTAAGCCCAGCACCTGTTGAGCACTAGATCTTACTGCCAGCTGCCTGCTGCCTAGCACCCTGTGAGCACGTGGTCTGCCCAGGAGAAGAGAGGAGCTGATGCCTGCAGCGCTGTGCTGCTAAAGCGCTATAACTGTGCCACAGGGGAAGAGGAGCGCTGCAACTTTATTTTGTGGGACTTAGCGCTACAACCTTATTCCTGCACCAGGAGAGCGCTGCCTCCAGCCCTGCCCGGGAGAAGAAGGTGTGTGGGTCCTGCAGCGCTGGGCTGCAGGAGTGCCATATTTGCATTGACTGTGCTCTGCTTGCTGCGAGAGCGCTATAACTGTGCCCAGCAGAAGAGGAGCGCTACATTTGAAGTGACTGACCATCCCTGCCTGCTGGCTAGCGCCTGGAGAAGAAGAGCGCTTCATCTTATTGCCCAGGAGGTGAGGAGCTGACATCTGCAGCGCTGTGCTGCGAGAGCGCTATATTTCCAGTGACTGTGCCTTCCTGCCTGCTCCCTAGCGCCTCGGGAGGGCTATATTTCATTGCCAGTGAAGGGGAGCGCTACCACTTTATGGTGTGGGACCTAGCGCTTTGTGGGCGCTACAACTTAATTTCAGCCCAAGAACTTTCCTGCCGCCTAGCGCCTCGTGAGCGCTATATGTAAATTGCCAAGGAGGAGTCCTGCGGCGGAGGGGGCCCGAGGCACATTGTCGGTGCCTGTCCCTCCGCGCTGCTGACGAGGAGAAGGCTCCGCTGAGGGTGAAGCCAGGAGAGGTCCCAGAAGCGGGATCTGTCGGGGCACATTGCCGGTGCCCGGAGACTGCAGAGACATCCAGAGGGGCCTCAGACTGCCGGTGAGTGGGGCTCAGTCATCCTGTGGTTGGGGGGTATGTCGGGGCACATTGTCGGTGCCCGCCCCCGGTGCCAGTATTCTTTGGAGGGCATTGGTTGTGTTCAGAGTCCCATAGGAGGGGGCTCCAACGTGCCCAGTACTTGTTTCCTCCCTCAGCTGCACGACAGAGGCATTTTGGGAAATTCTAGAGTCCCAGAAGAGGGGCTCCACCGTGCCAGTGTTCTTGTGGGCAGATTCCTGTTAGAGCCCGGAGTGGGGCTCTCATCGCTGCATTGTTGGCGCCAGTGCTTGTTGGGTTTACCCAGCTACCCCGCAGGACAGGGGGCAGCTGCCACGCATTGGGGGCATTGGTTTACCCAGAAGGGAAAGAGAGAGGAGTGAGGGACCCTCCTACCCTAGCGCTTTGCGCACCTTTGTTTTCGCCGCCCTTGCAGCCAACCCTGACTGTGTGAGACATAGGGCATTTGAGCCCCCGAGAGAGGCCAGTTGGCCTGGGGCCAGTCTCAGTGTTGTGCCCCCGACTGGGGCGAACTGCGGTTATGCTGGCGAGGCCTATTGCCCCATATGATTTATGGCATAATATGGTTGCATAATGCATTTGTACCTAGGATGCTACTTAAAGCTTTTCCCTCAGGTTTGCAGTGCTGATGGTAGGCCTATTGGGTTCCTGCGGAGGAGGAGCCACATGCTAAATGTGTTTCTATGCCCTATGTTCACATGTTTTATGCCCCAGGCTCAGGATGTGCCTAGTGTGCTTTTATACCTAATGCTAATGATAATGTTTTCCCCCGCAGGCTTATATCGTTGGAGTCCTGCCTAATGTTGCATCTATGCTTATGATTATGCCAATGCTAATGGGCATGTTTAATGTGATGTTCACAGGTCTATGCCTACTGTGGTTGTTCCGGCCTAATGCTCTATGTTACTGATAATGTTTTTCCCCTAAAGCTGACTGCTGATGGTTTGCATTCAATGTTAATGCTTTTTCCCCAATGCCGGACGACGTCTTTATGCCTCAGGTGACGCCTCATGGCCTGCAAGCATGTTTTCCTTTCAGGTCTGATGCCAGTGTGTCCTAATGCTATTGGACTTTACATTTATTCTTTCTTTGTCCTGGTGATGGTTCTGGCAGCGGCCCGATTGGCCCTGCCTTGTAAATAGTCCCCCCTGTAACTGCTACCCGGTGCCGGTTGGCACAGTTATCTGCACCTGTGATAATATCCTAACATGTTCTGCATAATACATATGCTGATTTTTCCACCTAACCTGGTGTGGTCTCCTTTTGTAGTGTGCCTGGTGTGTCGCCTGTGAGTGTGCTGCGCAGATGCTTTACACATTTCCTCCGGAGTTTGGCCCGCCCGCTCTGCACCACGCTACCCGTTTCTAACATTGGTGCTCAGCGGTGGGATAGGACTTGTGTTTGCGCAGTACCACAGCGACAACGGGTTGCACTGCAAATTGAGCAGTTGAAATAATCACAGATTTGGGGATTATTTTGTTTGATTACCTTTCCTCCTAAAAGGGTCACTGTGGAATTGTGTTTCCCTGTTTACTGTATCTGTGTATCTCGCCAAGATGGGGTTACTCTATGATGAGGATGAACTGTGGGAGTACACTGAGGAGGAAGTGATGGATTTCTTCAGAGAAAGGGGGATACCAATAGAGGGTGACTTCCGCAGAAAATTGTTCCTCTATGAGGCCCTAAAAAGGGGGGAACCTTTAGAGCGCTGTAGGGACCTGTCAGATTACCCCTCCGCATATGTAAATGGTGGACTAGGTGGAGACCCGGAGGAGGACCTCGAGTGTGAGGAGGACTCTGAGAGTGAGGGTGCCCAGTCCATAACCCTGGAGGGTGGTGACACTGAGGAGGAAGAAGATGACGGGGCGGGGATGCCAGTAGCTAAGGAGGACACCATAGACAGGGAGTCCCGTGCTGGGTCCAGCCCCGGGGGCACTGCCCCACCCCTTTCCCTGTCCCCAGAAGAGTGGGTGGATAGGAGGGAAGGAAGGGAGCACCAGCTGGCTTTGGAGAGGCTCAGGTTAAAGCACGCCAACGAGTTAGCGCAGCTGAGGGTGCAGAGAAAATGCTAGAGACCGAAAGGGTCCTAGCGCAGGAAAGGATGGCTGAGGCTGAAAGGGCCTTCGCCAGGGAGAGACTAGCTCAGGAGGGTAGGTTGTCCCCTGAGAGTGGTTTCAGGAGTCTGGATTCACCAGTGAGGGTGGGATCCAGTGGTGGCAGCGAGAGTGACTCCAGTGTGGGAAGTCCCACTCCCAGAGCCCGGAAGATGGTGCCTGATCCCCAGGAGGAGGGGGGCAGGTTGGATTTTAGAGGCGGCAAGAAACTGTCCCATCAGTCTTGGGGGGAGTATGTGGACATGTGTTGGACCGCACTGGAGGAGTGGATGGTGTGTGGCGAGGTGATCGATTGGGAAGGGCTGTTCCATCTGATTATCAGGGAGCACGTGCTCAGGAGTTGTTTTCCCAGGTTGCGCCAACACCTGTTGCAGTGTGGGCTCTCTGACCCCAGGGAGCTCGCACGGGAGGCAGACCTCTGGGTGAGTGCCAGAGTGTCTGAGGAGGCATTGGGGAGTGATCCTGAAGGGAATGGTGCAGGGCTCTTCCAACCCAGCGAGGTGGGAGAGGTGCAGAATAGCCCAGCTAGGTCCCAGGGTAGTGAGAGGGTTTTAGGGCCTCACGTCCTGTCTACAGGAAGGAGTGAGACGGGGAGTTGTCCCGAGGTGCCCCAACCGCAGTCTCAGGGCTTAGAGAGTTCCATAAGGGAGCCCCAGGTTGGGAGCCTAGGCTGTCCTGATGGGCCGTCCACTGAGGGGGATCCCCTAGTGTCAGGAGAACCAGGGGCGTCTGTAATCAGAGCTCCAGGGGTTCTGGGGTCTGCTCAGTTGCAGGGTTTAGATCCTGGGCTGGGATGCCAGGTTCAGGGACTGCCTGACCTGGAGGGTGGGACACCTGTAATCAGGGTCCCTACCGGTTTGACTTCCAGGGGTACTTCTCTAGGTGGGAGGGTGCGGAACTCTGGAAGGGGGTGCAGAGGGAGGAAGGACTCGCCTCTGGCACCGGCTCAACCACAGGGCTTCGATCCTGGGTTGGGAGGCCCGGTTCAGGTATTGCCTGACCGGGCGGGAGGGATGTCTGTAAGCAGTGTCCCCCCGGAGTTGTCTTCCAGGGGTGCTACTCCAGTTGGGAGGGTGCAGAACTCTGGGCGGGGGTGCAGAGAGAGGGAGGACTCGCCTCTGGCACCGGTTCAACCTAAGGGTTTAGACCCTGGGTTGGGGGATCTGTTTCAGGGCCACAGCCCTGGACGAGTGAGAGAGTGGTGGTCTGAGGGTGCCCCGCATGGGAGGAGAGGGCGGAACCCCAGAAGGAGAGGTAGGGGGAGGAGAGCCTCGCCCCGGACTGCTGGTCAACCTGAGGGTGCGGACCCTAGGTGGGAGGACCAGTGGCAGTTTGGCACTGCACGGAGGAGAAGGAGGGTGGCCGACGGGTACTACGGGCCTGGGGCTACTGCCCCCCGCTCTGTGAGACCGCAAGGGCCAGAGACATCTGGACGGCCTAGCGCCTGGTCCTGGCCGCGGACAACTAGGGAGCACCAGTGGGGTGGCTTAGTTGGTCCAGGGAGGTTTAAGAGAGGGTACCATCGGGTTCCAGAGTGGCGGAGAACCTGCGGGTGCCCCTGCAGTTGCGGGCCTGCGTCCACGTTTTCTCGCCTCAAGCAGGGAAGCCCATCAAGGCATTGAGTGGTCTACCCTGGCTTTTGACTGGGAGGGGGTTGTGTTGGACTTGACCCTTTTTCCCTGAATTTTTCGCTTTTCCCCCTAGCCTTTTTACTGACATGGTGTGCCTGAACTGAAAATAATAAATGCTGTGCAATGGTGTACGCACCTTTATTTCCACCATTGTAGAAATGCACCTTTGTAAAATGTTACTTTTAAAATGGACGCCCTTCCTGTCTGCACATGTGCCGCCTGTCTGAGGTGAGTTGGCGGTCTAGTTGTCTGTTTCCCATCACCCCCAGCTTTTGGAGGGAAGCCTGGCACCCAGGGTGCTCTACACCTCCCCCTAAACCAGTTGGGACCGGTTTCCCAGGGAACCTTCCAGAAGCTTCCAGCCCTTTCTGGTAGGTGGGGTGAGGGGGGCTGTGCCTCCATGTGCTCAGACTGAGCGTGGACCTGAATGAGAGGGGACACTCTGCCAGGAGGTACCGCCACATTGGGCCTGTGTGCTGGCCCCTGTGCCCATCTGCACCCCTCCGCTGTCCACAGGGCCAGTGAGAGCCCTTTACTGGAGTGAAGACTGCTGTGTCAGGAGGAGTGCCACTTTATGGGAGATGACTGCTTCTAGGAGCTGCTGTCCTGTTCTGATGAGTACCCACTGCCTGCTGATCTTGCCCAGTATTGCCTGCCTGCTCTCCTACCGTCCTAAGCCCAGCACCTGGTGAGCACTATATCTTACTGCCAGCTGCCTAGCACCCAGTGAGCACGTGGTCTGCCCAGGAGAAGGGAGGAGCTGATGCCTGCAGCGCTGTGCTGCTAAAGCGCTATAACTGTGCCACAGGGGAAGAGGAGCGCTGCAACTTTATTTTGTGGGACTTAGCGCTACAACCTTATTCCTGCACCAGGAGAGCGCTGCCTCCAGCCCTGCCCGGGAGAAGAAGGTGTGTGGGTCCTGCAGCGCCGGGCTGCAGGAGTGCCATATTTGCATTGACTGTGCTCTGCTTGCTGCGAGAGCGCTATAACTGTGCCCAGCAGAAGAGGAGCGCTACATTTGAAGTGACTGACCATCCCTGCCTGCTGGCTAGCGCCTGGAGAAGAAGAGCGCTTCATCTTATTGCCCAGGAGGTGAGGAGCTGACATCTGCAGCGCTGTGCTGCGAGAGCGCTATATTTCCAGTGACTGTGCCTTCCTGCCTGCTCCCTAGCGCCTCGGGAGGGCTATATTTCATTGCCAGTGAAGGGGAGCGCTACCACTTTATGGTGTGGGACCTAGCGCTTTGTGGGCGCTACAACTTAATTTCAGCCCAAGAACTTTCCTGCCGCCTAGCGCCTCGTGAGCGCTATATGTAAATTGCCAAGGAGGAGTCCTGCGGCGGAGGGGGCCCGAGGCACATTGTCGGTGCCTGTCCCTCCGCGCTGCTGACGAGGAGAAGGCTCCGCTGAGGGTGAAGCCAGGAGAGGTCCCAGAAGCGGGATCTGTCGGGGCACATTGCCGGTGCCCGGAGACTGCAGAGACATCCAGAGGGGCCTCAGACTGCCGGTGAGTGGGGCTCAGTCATCCTGTGGTTGGGGGGTATGTCGGGGCACATTGTCGGTGCCCGCCCCCGGTGCCAGTATTCTTTGGAGGGCATTGGTTGTGTTCAGAGTCCCATAGGAGGGGGCTCCAACGTGCCCAGTACTTGTTTCCTCCCTCAGCTGCACGACAGAGGCATTTTGGGAAATTCTAGAGTCCCAGAAGAGGGGCTCCACCGTGCCAGTGTTCTTGTGGGCAGATTCCTGTTAGAGCCCGGAGTGGGGCTCCCATCGCTGCATTGTTGGCGCCAGTGCTTGTTGGGTTTACCCAGCTACCCCGCAGGACAGGGGGCAGCTGCCACGCATTGGGGGCATTGGATTACCCAGAAGGGAAAGAGAGAGGAGTGAGGGACCCTCCTACCCTAGCGCTTTGCGCACCTTTGTTTTCGCCGCCCTTGCAGCCAACCCTGACTGTGTGGGACATAGGGCATTTGAGCCCCCGAGAGAGGCCAGTTGGCCTGGGGCCAGTCTCAGTGTTGTGCCCCCGACTGGGGCGAACTGTGGTTATGCTGGCGAGGCCTATTGCCCCATATGATTTATGGCATAATATGGTTGTATAATGCATTTGTACCTAGGATGCTACTTAAAGCTTTTCCCTCAGGTTTGCAGTGCTGATGGTAGGCCTATTGGGTTCCTGCGGAGGAGGAGCCACATGCTAAATGTGTTTCTATGCCCTATGTTCACATGTTTTATGCCCCAGGCTCAGGATGTGCCTCGTGTGCTTTTATACCTAATGCTAATGATAATGTTTTCCCCCGCAGGCTTATATCGTTGGAGTCCTGCCTAATGTTGCATCTTTGCTTATGATTATGCCAATGCTAATGGGCATGTTTAATTTGATGTTCACAGGTCTATGCCTACTGTGGTTGTTCCGGCCTAATGCTCTATGTTACTGATAATGTTTTTCCCCTAAGGCTGACTGCTGAGGGTTTTGCATTCAATGTTAATGCTTTTTCCCCAATGCCGGACAATGTCTTTATGCCTCAGGTGACGCCTCATGGCCTGCAAGCATGTTTTCCTTTCAGGTCTGATGCCAATGTGTCCTAATGCTGATGGACTTTACATTTATTCTTTCTTTGTCCTGGTGATGGTTCTGGCAGCGGCCCGATTGGCCCTGCCTTGTAAATAGTCCCCCCTGTAACTGCTACCCGGTGCCGGTTGGCACAGTTATCTGCACCTGTGATAATATCCTAACATGTTCTGCATAATACATATGCTGTTTTTTCCACCTAACCTGGTGTGGTCTCCTTTTGTAGTGCGCCTGGTGTGTCGCCTGTGAGTGTGCTGCGCAGATGCTTTACACATTTCCTCCGGAGTTTGGCCCGCCCGCTCTGCACCACGCTACCCGTTTCTAACAATGTCATAACTATGGAACTACCTCATTTGAAGACATCCAAACTTCTAAAAATGGAGCAACAGTGCTCTTTTTGGCCAGACTATTCCAAACAATTTGTCCACCTTTCTCAGCCAGGAAAATCTGTGCAATGTTAAGCGAGATAAGATGGTGAGGTTGCCCAGCTTTGGGTCTACCATTTACACAATATCCGCCCTTGGATAGCCTCCCATTCCTGGACAAATAGGATTGGTCCTCTTTCCCTGCCAGCTGCCAGCATAACTCCATACTGGTAGACTTATCCCAGCCTTTGTTATCATTGGTTTACAACCATGGGTTATATACTCAGTCCTTGAAAACCTGCACCATCTAATTGCACTACCAAAACCTAGTTTGTGATAAAAAAATGACTTGGTCCGCCAACTCAGGAAAACATTGTATTTCCTGAAGCTTGCTTAGGTGAATTATGAAATTGGGGGAGCTGCTTACCAAACAAACATAAGCACTAAGGCACATGTCATTCCCTAATTGCCACCCAGAGGTTAACACATGTGTGATCCTCTTTTGTTCTAGACTTTTGATTTGGATGGGCAGTCATCTTACTTATGACCTGACAACTGACCTGGAGCAAAATTGGTCTGATCCAGATGTTGGAGAGGGGAGAGCAAATAATCTAATCTGTGTTGGCATATGCCATGCATATGAGGTCACCTTGACAGAAGTGGTAGTGAAGTGAACCTATACATAGATACAAAACACAAACTAAATGTTTCTTCCCAAAAGGAACACTACAGTACTTGATGCTAGCTGGACCTGCCAAAGAAATGTGAAGACTACCACTCCTTAGCTCTATGTGATGCCCTAACACAGCATCTGTTGCTAGATATGTCCCAAACAGGTTTTCATGACACCCTGACAAAAAAACTCCATATTGACCTGCTAAAACCTTCTACAGGCAATTACAGTATAAGAACTAGCTAGATAACTGCATGCTCCTCTGTGCCCCTGACTCAGGTGACATCATGAGAAATTACATAAAATGAGCAGTGATGGCAGCTCTAATCTCACTATAATCCCTCTCATCATAATGATATGGACCAGATAAGCGAACTAACTATAAACTGTTCTCAACTATTTAAACTGACGGTATCACTCCTTCATATGTAGGGAACTTAAGACTTGCATCTGGGCTGCATCTTTAATGCTCTATGTATGCAAAACAACTGAATATATTTGTTTTGACACTGCCCTATTCGAAAGCATGTTGTTAGGATTTTTAATAATAATAATAATAATCTTTATTCGGCATATAAGAAAATATGACCATAAAAGATACAATTTCATCAACACATCATTATAAAAACAGTGATCATAAAGGTAAAACAGAACTCTGATAGTACAATAAAAACAGTACTCAATGGTTACTAAAAAGCATTAAAAGACTCTACCAACTATCCTAATTGATACACTGTTCGATAGGAGGTCTTCTGCTTTTATGATCCCCTGGTGTTTCTTAACTTTAAAGCAGATCTTAAAAAGTTCGAGACAAAGAATAGAGTAAAAACATCTGGGGACAGTTTTAAAAACAGCAGGGCCACACGGGCCTGCTTAAATCTAAGTTTCCTTAAAAGCCCCTTGAGGAACACTTTTCTCGGAAATTAGTAATACGGGCATAAAAGAAATAAATGTAGGGTGTCCTGTGGAGACCTAGTGTCGCAGCCACAGGGCCACTTTTGTTCAAGATGTGCCGTATACCCAGCAGGTACAGCCAGTAAATGGTGAAACAGATTCAACCTAAACCTCGTAATTAAAAATCTATCATGTGCACTGGCTATGAGGGTAAAGTACGGTTCTATGCTTTGTGTTGACACGACTAAAATTTAATTTCTAACCGTGGTTTTTTTTAGTTCGGTTTCCTCCCTTTGGGCCACAGTATATTTAAAAAATGAATCTTTAATAAGCACTTTATCCCGTGCACACACCGTATCTGGATGGGAGAACAAATCTGATCTGCCAAGCATGGTGAAGGTGTCTTTTACATATTTCAGCCACGGGATTTTCAACGCATGGTCCAAAGAGAGACAGTCCTGAATTATTTGCCTATTAAAACCTGTCTCTTCATTGGACCATATGTTAACCCAACACAAAAGGGGTTTTACAGCCACCAGGTCAGAAATATATTTAGACCCCAACTCCTCATGGACAATAAAAGCGGGGGTACTCTGGTGGACTTTCAACAAGTGCCTAAGATAGCTGTTTTCCTCATTTTGTAGTTTGCTTGTCCTCACAAACCCCCAGACCTCACTTCCATATAAGACTTTAGAGCTGCAAAAGGAGTTATACAATTTTAAAAATGTCCCCGGCGACCATTTACCTAATCTGTGAGCAAAGCTTGTAATCGCTCCAGTAGACTTTGTCAGACCGAGACACTTGCCCTCTGCTAACTGTTTAAAACTCAGTTTGTCATCGAACATGATGCCTAGGTATGAGAAGGCCGGAACTTTCCCAAGGATATGTGTGCCTACTGTATAAATGTTTGGCTTCCTGCTCTTCTTCCCTAATTCCATTAGGTAAGATTTTGTTAAATTAGGCGACAAATCCAACTCGTTCATAAACCCTATGAACCATCTAATAAAACCTGCAAGCCCTTAGGGTACAAGCAAAGAGGACCGCATTGTCTGCATAAAGTAGAACGGGGACTGATATTGGGCCTACTTTTGGGGTGTATGCTTGAAGTGCGGTTAATGCAGAGTCCAGGCCATTAATGTATATTGTAAATAAAAAAGGGGCTAAAATACATCCCTGTCTGACCCCACACGGACACTTAAAATATTCTGTGGTCTTCCCCTCTTGCGTGTATCTTACTGCAGCAGAAGTGTTTGAATGTAATGCCCTTAGAATGTTAATTAAGGCCGGATCCACCCCCAGTGATCCCATGATGTTCCAAAGTTTACTGCGATTAACACGGTCAAAAGCTGCAGTAAGGTCCATAAAGGCTAAGTAAAGCGCCCCAGCCTTGACTATTGTATACTTTGCAGTAACAAGATAGAGATTTAAACATTGGTCAACCGTAGATTTACCCGCACGGAACCCATATTGTACATCCGTTATTATGCCTTGGGTCTCAGCCCATTCTGCCAGCCTGCTCAGTACCACTCGGCCCAAGACCTTTGCTGTCACATCGATAAGCGATATTGGGTGATAGCAGTGTGGAATGTCTCTATCCCCTTTCTTAAATATCGGGACAATGGTGGCCGTGGACCATGAGGGAGGCATTTCTGTTGCAACTGCAGTATTTAGTACCCTTACCAAAATCGGCGCCCATACCTCTGGATTACTTCTAAATAGATCAGGTGGAATCCCATCTGGTCCCGGGGCTTTGTTCTGCGCGAGACAATCTATTCCAAGTCTTACCTCTTCTAAAGTAAAAGAGATAGTGTCCCTGCTCTGGTCAAAGGATAATGTCTGTGGCTCGTCCACTCTTAAGGGCTGATTGTACAGCCCCTCAAAATGAGCCTGCCACTGCTCGGCTAAAATGTTATGGCCCAGGCTTGGAGTATTAAATCTTTAAAACATGGGCTGTTGATGACCTTCCAAAAATGAGTAGAGTCCTTTAGCTCAGCAGCCTCTTCTAGATCCTCCCATGCCTTCATTTGGAGTTGGCGCTTCCGTGTCCTAACTGCTTGTTTATACCCTTTGCGGCAGGACGCAATCCATCCCCTGTCTCTGGGTGATTGTTTAAGGGTCCTCTTTAAAGCTCTAAGGGCCTGCGAACATTGCCCATCAAACGATCTTGGCACGTCCCTAGAGCATGAGTGTGCAGGTACTTTTAGAAGACTATTCACTAATTGCGCAATGTCTTTAAAAGCCTGAACTAGCTCACGGCCCTGTATTTCTGGGTCTAAACACTTCTGTATCTCTTGCTTGCCTCTGGTAAAAAGGGATTTATTAAAAGCTGCAGTATCAATCTGTGCCCAACGCAACTGCCTACCTTGATCGGTTGCTGAGATCTGTCCCCCTGTCAGACTATACGATGCGGGGTGATATCGGGGGGCCACTAGTGATATGATTACGGGGTTATGATCACTAAATGTACTATGACAGATATTAAAAGAGGTAATCAACCTCCTAACTATGTGAGAAACAAAAATAAAATCAATAAATGAAGCACATCCTCTGCCCTTATAAGTAGGGGGCACAGTTATATCTGGTTGATGGGCAATCAGATCCATAGTATGGGTTAGGCCAAAGGTATTTAGGAGCTCACTCAACTCCCGTCCTAACTGGGTGTGTTCCATGTGTGGCCCCTTTTTTAATGTACAGGTCTGCCAATCACAATCCGTCACCCTCAAATTGGGACACAGGTGGCAGTTAAAATCTCCAGCTAGTATTAGATGTGACTGGACTCGGCCTTCAGATTGCAATTTCTCTAAGCAAGTACTTAATTCGTCCAGGCACTTTGATCCTTGCGAGTTTGACTGTGCATTCTAAAAATTAATAAGTGCCAGACGATAAGTATTGCTTACAAATGTTAGGCCCTGCACTACATCCGACTCCCATAACATGGGCTTCCATCTCCCCTGGACCCTTAAATCTACAAATATAATTAAGCCACCCCTAGCTCTCCCTGCACTAGACCTTTGAGCTGGACAGAAGAAAGTTTTGTACCCTTCTAAGAAGAAGGTGTTTACTGGCTCCCACGTTTCCTGGATGGCAATTATGTCAAAGTTTCTGATATAGCAGAGCCACTGCTCATCCTGAAACTTGCTCGTCAAGCCTGCCACGTTCCACGAGATCAATTTTAAATCCCCCATAATTCACCTCACGTGAGGTCCGGGAGAGTCAGTAATAGTCCCATAATCGCTGGGAGATCTGATTTCCCCTTGCTCTTATGCCCATGGTCGATTTCACCGGTTGTCCCATCATTAATCTCCGCTCTCCCACTTTGTTCCTTGGTGTATCCCACCCGCTTGCCATCCATTCTTACTATACTCGCCCCCTCTGAGAGTCAATCTATGTCATTCAGATCCCTCAGTGGTGCGAATGGATTTCTAGATTTCAAAGGGCCCCCACCCCAACTAGAGCCCGCTTCCTGTGTTGCCACACATAGGGGAGACAAGGGTGTAGAGGGGGATCTATAAAAAAAACCCAGTGGTACTGGTTTAATCCCAGAATCTATAATGAATGATCGAGAAGGTGAAAACAAAAGCTTCTGGGCCAGTGCCGGATACCTAAGTGTGACAATCACACTATCCCCAGGGAAAGTTTTCTTAGACCTTCCAATCCATGCCACCCTTCTAGCCATCAGGATGTGTCTTTGGTCAGAGATGTTTAACCCAGCATGTTTACCCAACCAGTGGGTTACCTTGTTTATCAACTGGACACTAGTCTCGTCCTGTGTGCTATCTCGTCCTGGAACCCCCACTAGAACCACCGTGTAAGGACAGCTTGCTGGCGGGAGGTCTATAACTGGCAAATTTCGGGTATTGTGGGCAGATTGAGTGACACAGCTGGCCCCCTGACCATGATGTTGAGACCCCCCCTGGGAGCCTCTAGCGTTCGGCTCCCTGTTCGAACTGGTCAGCTAACCAGTCCTAATCATCCCCAAAGCCTGTCCCCCCACATCCCCCAGTTCTCCCCGTCCTTTTGTACCCATAGTCAATGGGACTCGGTGCATGTCTCTACAGGTGAAATAGCAGTAGGAGTTAGTTGTTGTTGGACATTAAACTTCGGTGCGGCAAACTGCATGGGTTGATCAACCGAAGGCAACGATTTTTCAATGTTCGAGAGTTAAGCCTTAATGTCAATGACAGTTTTTGATAGCTCATTTACGAAATTCTTTAGAAGACCAGACACCAATGCCACAATTTTTTCCTTAAGGGGTCCCCAAGAGTCTTCAGCATCCTTAACAGGGTCCTTGGCACCCCTAACATCTGGGCCTCTGATGATTTCTCCCAGCTGCTTTGGAGCCATTTTCCTCTGTGCCTTACGCTGTCTCTTCGGGGCTGGTGGGCCATTCTGATCCCCACAACTTGTGGTAGGCAACGCGGCCCTGTTCCGTTTAGCCTGGGCAGCCACAGTGCTATTTAAACTGGTACTGATGCTCTTGTTTGGGCCCCCACTCTCTTCTACTTCCTCTCCCTGATTCAGAATATCTCCTACTCCGTTTCCGGCAGCATCTTCCTCTACCAGTGCCATATTCCCATCCGGTAACAATGCTGCTGTACCAGCCCTGCCCCGTGAGAGCCTCCTCTCGGCTTTGTCAATTTCTTTGGAGATAGCTCCCACTGCCTTTATTAAAAAAGAGTTGATAGTGCCCTTAGTAGTGTCCGGTGATGAACCTATGGGGCGCACTTCCTTTTCCCCATAATATACTTAAACTTCTACAACGGGCTTATCCAAACGCTCCCCTACCGCAAGCTACAAGAGCAGGGCAATTGAAAATTCTTGCTGCCACTGCACAGCACCCCCGGGACCCCCCTGCACAATCTCCAACAGTTGATTATAAACTGATCATTACTCACAGTGGGAGTCTTGTATAATCGCAGGTAGAAATATCCAACAGCAGATGTTAGAGATATGGCCCGGCCCGGCCACCTCCGGTCAGCGACGGGCAAGGACGGGCCCGCCCTTGGCCCGGGCACGCCCGCGTGCGTCCCGCGCTGCGGGAGTGCCGGGAAGCTCTTATCGGCGCCGGGAGGGTGATGTCACCTCCCGCGCCGTGAAAGGAGAGAGGCCTGCTGGGGGACCGAGTCCCACCCCAGCGATGTTGGGGGCTCCCTGTCCCCGCCGCAACTGCTGGCACTGTTGTGAAGCCCCCTTGGGCTGTATGAGGCAGGAAGAAGGCGTCGGTAAACCTCCTGGGGCCCTGAAGCCCCGCTGTGGATCCCGTTAGGATTTTCTAAGAAGTGATCAACCCTTGGGTCGTAACACTTCAAATTAACCAGCCATTATGAGTATCAATGCTTAGCGACTTATTTATTCACTGCAGCTGAACGGGTAAACCATAGCCAATTTTTGTGGCATTCAAGAAATACCTTGCCCACAGGCGTGGCCGGCACAGGTAACAGCGGTTGGGCGGGGACGTGGACAGACAACGGCATAGGGAAAGTAAAATAAATAAATAAATAAAACCACTTACCTTGCGCTCGCCGCATCGCCGAAACGGCGATGCCGCGAGCGCAAGGTAAGTGGTTTTATTTATTTTTTATTTTACTTTCCCTATCCTGTCGCCTGTTCACTCCCCCCCCCCACCCGCCCCAACGTCCCACCGCTGTTACCTGTGAGGCCACGCCTGCCTGCCCAGATGGTTTACTTCCCTGGTAGTCAGCATACCAATAGCTTTTCTCCTTTGCTCAATACACCTCAATATTCTGCCAGTTGCGTAAGATGCTAGGAGAGGATGTTTATGCAGTGACTCCCCTTCTGCCTTTTCCCCTTCTTAAAGAAGAGCCGCACTCATATACGTATAGGGACTGTCCAGGACAAATAGAGGGAAGGATTGCTCAAATCCAGAGGAACTCCGTATGGTTTCCATTTTAAAATAAGCTCTTTACCATACAGCGCTTCACGTGTTTGTAAACACAGCAATGGTAGCTAACTAAACTCACTGTTACTGAGTGGAAAGGTTAGATGACTGAGTTGGTTATGGCAGTATTTAAAATCTGCATTCTGTGTAAAATTTCCTGTCACACCCGGAAGCATTTCACCTTACTGAGCCATTCAACTGCTTTCTGATCAGCCATTGTCAGCTTTGGTATTGTGAGCAATAACTGCTTTCCAAATGGGCTTACTGGCCAGTACTAGGTGAAGATACACCCTTGGCCCGAGCATGCCTGGGTGTCTCAATCTCCTGACCACTGTCATCCAGTAAGAACATCTTGACCAGAACGACATGTGTCCTTACTGCAAGAGGTTTCATTCAAGCCGGCTGAAGTTGACACGTCCTCATGTTACAGAAACACACATTGGCAAAGGTATGATGGGGCTTGGGAGAGCTTGATTTCCTGATTAGGCAGTGACTTTGCCTTTGCAGGATTGGAGGGCTTGAGCCTGAACAAAGTTACTCTAGGTCCTAGAATTTTCCCAGTAGCATATTCTGACCCCACTGGTCAGGAATGAGCCAGCACCTTGTACAATAGGCAATGACCAAAATTAGAGCTTTCATTGGCAGGATATCTCAAGTTTTTAAAAGCAGTGACCCAAAGATTGACTTCACCTATCAAGTTGCACTATGTAGCCATTTCTGTAGAACCCAGGCTGTGGGTATAAGCAAGACCCCTGCTACTGCTTGTCACAACCTGACGAATTTGCTACCTTACCTTGTTCTGCGTTCCCTATGACAGCAACTGTTTGCCATTGTGATACCCAGTACTCCAAAGATAACTGCAACACCAGGCAGCGAAACACATTAATTACAAGCAACAGGAACAATACAGTGAACACTTTTGCTGTCATATGCCTGCAAATGACTGGTGACTTTTCGTTCCGCTAAATTGCAAACTTGGGCCTGATGTGGTTATTAGAGTTCTGGCTTCATTTTTACCCATTGATTCCTCCTTCCGTCTTGTCATATCTTCCTGAGATGATGTTGTAGCCATCTTAGTGAAGCGTGCTTCTCATGAATGGATGGATAACAACCAAAAGGAGTCTTCCCGTGCGTGGCCGAGTTATAAAGAGGCAAGAAGTGCTTTAAGACCCCCGTCACTTCTGCGAGATATAGCACCGTTTGGCCACCTCCTACTTGCTCCTACACGTGTTGCGACTAATGGCACACCTTTGCTACACACCGGGTGTGCCTGCTCATTCCTGATCCTCGTACTCCACTTGGAGTCGCATTGCCATTTAGTCCATAACAGGTCCAGGAGGAGCCTGGAATGTAAGTGTTGAACAATAAAATGGTAAAGGCAGCAGTGGTTCTTCCATGAGAGTGGAGGAGCGCTACCGCCCGCAACACTTCTGCAGAAACATGGAAAAATAAAATGGTAATAAAAGGATTTTATTACCATTGTATTTTTCCAGCTTTCTGCCGAATGGAGAAGGCAGGGTGGGGTCAGTGTGTCATTGCTGCTGATTGGCAGCAATGACGAGTGGCCCCTTCAGTATGAATTGTGCATGTCAGTTTGGCCGGCTACCTTTCTTTGGCCAAACCGACGTGCGCAACTCACTCTCCAACCTGGCTGTGTTAGACAGCTCAACTGGAGAGCAAGCACAGGCCTTCAGTACTCTTCAGAGCGCTGAGGCAGCCTGCTCCTGCCAATCCACACACTTCTCTCATGCAGCATGAGAGCAGTGTCTGGATTGGATAAGGAGCAGTGGGACCTCGCGCTCGAGAAATCTAGAGCCGGGCTGGAGACCACAGAGGACGTGCTGCAGGCAAAGAAGGTAAGTGAAACTTTTTTTTCATTTTTAAATGTAAATCTTTATTTGTATGTTTTTAATTTTATTTATATCAGACTCACCATTTTTGTTGCTCACCAACCGCCACTGGGAAAAGGCCAGATATAATGCCCAGGAAGGGGCCCCAATGTCTCAGATATTGCATAATAGGAGAGTCAGGGAGGTTCCACGACATGGGTCCGGAGTACACTATGTAGTAAGCAGTGGCGCATCTGCTGATATCGCCACCGTTGAGACTGGGGGCAGGGCCTCAAACCTTTTCATCTCACGGACTACAAAAGATCATCTAGTGTGACTATACCAGCTGAGCACCACCAAACCCCAGAGCAAATGTTAATTTTCGTCTAATATCATCTCTTCCCACCCTGAAAAAGTCAGGGTGCTCTGAAGCTCAAGGATGAAGTTTAAGTGCAAGATGTCACTGGGCACATTGGCGATTGCCAAAGGAATCAATTGGATTTATCATAATGACTCATGTAAAGAAAATAAACAATTTCATTTCAAGCGGCGTGTTTGCTCAGTCTTTTGAAAATCATTGTGCATGCTAACAGAATAAGTGTTTGGGACCGCGGAACGGGCGAGCAGCCATTTTGAAGTGCTGAAGGCTTGTTCGATCATTCGATAGTTCCACTCCATCTGGTACCCGAGTGCACATCACCCCGGCTCTGGATGCTTCAGTGATGAGACAAAAGATGCTGTCATCGAGATATCAAGCCGTTGGAAAAGGCTGGAAGGCAAACAGATTTAACTAGCAATACATTGCATTATGTTACCTCCTCTTTCCGCTGATTCGGTCTCTTCTATGTTTCATGTGATTGTATCTTCAAACAGACACATGTATACAATCGAATATTGCTGTCAGACATCCTGTAAATTGTAATATGACAAATCATCACGCGGATAAGGACACAGGACTGTTTCATGTAGAAGCGGCCAATTACCCTCTGTAAAAACAGAAAACTGGATTTATATATTATACATATCTGTGTAGCAAAATGTCCCTTTTTGTATGAGTGTTTTCTCATTTTCTACAAGACAGAATTCAATCTAATAAACAGATGCACCGCCTTTGGAATCTACTTTGACCATTGACAGAACTAGCGTTTAGGTCAATTGGGTATTGTTTCCACCCATAAAGAACTTCGCTTTGCTTTTTGTCTAAACATGTGTATTATTATTGAAGCCGGTGAGTAATGAGGCATCGCAAGGGCATTTCTGTGTATCCTAGCTGCTCTTTGTTAGCTCTTATAGAAGCAGATTTTATAGGTGTTGTTAGGCAAATTTTAAAAACGCTCTTGAAATAACATTTTTGTATTGTTCAGCAGGTTCTGAGATGGTGTCAAACAAACACACTCTTCATTTAAAACAACATTTCCTGACTGCGTGTGTGTATGTGCATTGTGTCACTCATAGGCCAGTTGTGGGCACAAAGCATGTATGATATTGGGATCTACTAACATTCAGCAGTTGTCCCGGCTGTCCTTACAGCAAGCCCCCCTAACTCATGTAGAGATGGGGAACTGCTGAGTTTCCTAAGGCAGAGCCTCATAGTTCCCTCATTGTTAGCACCTCTTCCATTGGCTGGTCGCCAAAAACGCTCACACCATAGCATCAGAAAGCCTGCCCTGAATATGGGGCTTCCGGTGCTATTCTTTCCTATCTGGGATGATCATGCAAGACATGACAGTCCTGCAAAACCTGGCCGTCCCAGGTAAAGAAAATAGACCAATGCTCCTGATGTGCTGGGAGAAAACTCCCAGTGCATTAAACCACTGTTTTTCAATAGAAAACTCCCACTTTGTGGGGTGGTTTTTGTAAAATAAGCGACGGGCACACCATGCTTCTGTGATATGGTGGACAAGTTGGTGTGAAAGCTCAGGGCCATCATCTTGATTTTCTTTAATTCGATGGACCTGTGTTGTAGCCTGAGAAGGAAGAGGGGTGTGAGAAGCTGGCTTGGTATATGATGCACACTTATTTAAGTGGGCACCCTGCACCAATCCAGACAACCCTTATGGTGATTTTAGTGGTCTTAGACAACCTTAGAAAGCTCTCTAAGTGGTAGCTGTGGAGAGCAGCCTTCAGGCTTAGTCCAGAAGGAGTGTAAAGCAGCGTGTTTTACCAGAACATAATCTTATAGGTATAGATTAAGAGAAAAAGAACCACACAGTTTATTTATAAAAATATGTATTTATTATAAGACACTCACTAACACATACAGATATCTCCTAACCGGAGATATACACAATGCACACTACACTATTCTTTCTCTCGGGACCATCTTGGAGTCGACTGGTTTTTCCACTTTCTCCTTGTGGAGGCCATCTTGGAATTAGCATGTGAACATTACTTCTCTCACCTGGACAGGCTATAGTAAGAGAAAAGGACTGGCTACCCCCTGCTTTTTGGGGGCCATTTGGGAGTGTCCTTGTTGTCATTATTTCTTCATGCATGGGAAGGGCATAGAAAGAGAAATGGACTGTCACTCCCCCTGAATTTGTGGGCCATCTGGGAGGGGGCTTATTGGCATTATCCCTCACCTTTGGTTCAGGAAGACATTACTCCACACACTGGTTCTAGGAATACTCACGTTAATGCCATCCTCCCTCCACTAATAAGATATTTTCATCGGACAGTAGACACACTATCACAATGGAGCTAAGCCCCGATCTCTCAAGATCCAACGCTTTCATCATCAACTACCCACCCAACTTATCAAAAAACGCTGCCAAGAAACACAAGCATCACCTACTCAGGGCCAGACCTGAAATGTTAATCTCTGACGTCTACTTCTGTACTAACAAAGGCACCAGAGTTAATGACCTTATTTTCTACACCAGGAAAAGAGCATGCTGGCGAAAAGTCTTCTATTCCATGCTCCGAATAGCAGTTACCAGAAAAACACCCCATGGTCTCAAGCTCACTACAGCACCCTCGTCCACACTCAATGGCAATGCCACCATCACCCTCTATAACAATGGTATCATCTTAATCCAAGCGTCCAATGTCAATCTAGTTAAGATAACCACTATCTTCCCATTACTCAAAAATGCGGTTTCGGCGAAACCCAATGACACCGACACTCACTCCACCACCTCTCAGGACCTGTCGAGTTCGCCCCCCCTCTTCTTCTGGAAGACCTTCACTCCATCTAAACCACTCTTCGCCACTGGATCATCACAGAATGGCTCTGTCCCCTGTTGTGGTGCTGTCCCCTGTTGTCGTGCCCCAACAAGAAAGGCCTTCCCCCCATCTATTCCACCCTGTGCCACTAGATCCTCACAGAGTGACTCTGTCCCCTATTGACGTGCCCCAACCAACTAGACCCTCGTCTCAGATGGCGAGAGACTTTTCACTCGGCGCACAGCTTGACAATCCGATCATACCCGATCCTCGACTGGAGAGACCCCCGTGTGACTTACCGGCTCTTCCTCCAACGACTGATCCCTCGTCCCTCAGGCTTTTCCCTACGACTCATACCAGTTTGGAATCTGGGCAAACGCCCACCACTGTTCTTGATCTGTCAATCCCACTCATTCCAGCTTTGAATTTACCTAACCCTCAGTTCACTGATCACACCCCCTTTGTATATGCTCCAACCTCACCATTAAAAGGACACGTAACCCCTCTAGTCCCTAATGACCAACTTCCTCCCCAGGAACTAGTCACCTCCAATGCGGACCCCATGGGCTTACAACGAGACTCCCCTTCCTCTACACTCCCTCCACCCCTCACCCAACACACAGACTTTGCTACGCGCCTGGACGATATATCTCTCCAGTTGCACCTTCTCACTTCTGAACTACATGACCTGGAAGCCCTCTATAATGATCTTTTCCCCGTAATCAGCTCTCTCCTCACCTCTGCGAATGTTCCCAGAGCTTTCACTAGTGATAGTGATCGCAAGGGTCAGCCTTTAGCCCCTTCCATCCCGAAATCCATTCCCCTACCTAACGCTCCCTCCCGCCCCAGAAGACGGGAGACCCACCTGGCGTCTACGGATCTCCATGACCTTCACAACTCTTATTCTACTTGGTCCAACCCCAACATGATCCAGCCGAGACAGATACAATCCATCCACTCAAACCCATACAGAGAACCTCCTCGCAATCTTAGAGGTAGCAATAATGACAACCTCACTCGTGTGACGGTCACCCAGACTCCTTCCCCCCCTAATCCGTTACGTCTCAAATGTGTATTACTTAATTGCCGATCAGCCAATAAACATGCCTCCGACATCTTCAACCTCATCCAACACAATGACTTAGACATTATCATCCTCACTGAAACTTGGTTAAATCCCTCTTCCTCTCCGATCCTAGACCTACTAGTACCTCCCACTCATGACATAATTAGGCTAGACAGAGTTCTGAAGTTGGGTGGTGGCCTAGTCTGTATTCATAGAAACACACTCTCGATCTCTTACTTGGAGTCCTCTAAGCCTTCCTCCTGTGAATACCTCTGTCTCAGCATCTCAAGTATGAACCTACCGGTTTGTAAACTTCACACCTTCTACCACCCCCCGGGAGACAATCTCCTCTTCATCGAGCAACTAATGGAAATCATCTCTGTCAATGTTGATTCAACCGTGTCCCAAATCTTCCTTGGTGATTTCAACCTTCACTGGCCTAACCCCAATGACCTCGCTGTTTCTTGCCTTAAATCATTCTTAAATGATCAAGAACTGACTCAACACTGTGACCAGCCAACTCATATTAAAGGAGAAACTCTAGATCTCATCATCTCGAAAGGGCAGACCATCTCCTTGGACTCCATTACCCCGTGTGACTGGTCCGACCACCACTGCATCTTCTTTTATATTAACAGGGAGGTGTCAATGAGGAAGGCTCAACCAATGAAATCAAAGATATGGAAAAGGGATCTCAGATCAATAAACTCTGATGAACTTGCTGCCCAATGTAAATCGGCCCTCACCTCCCAAGCTGACTTGGTTGAGGTGCAGTCACTCACCGACTCCTACAATTCGACCATCTCCAACATCATGGATGCCATTGCTCCAATCCAACAAAAAAATGCCTCCACAAAAATATCCAAACCCTGGTATAATGACAACTTAAACACGGAACGCCGCAAACTTAGGGCAGTTGAACGTTCCTGGCGATCCAATCCCTCCTCGGACCAACTAAAACTCCTTAGAGAGGCTAGGAGCCTCTACAACAAACAAATTAAGATCGCTAAGGCTGACTACTTCAGACTCCAACTGGATCAAGCGGCAAACCGCCCCAAGAAACTATTCTAATTGGTCAAACAGCAATCAGTTGCAGGTCCAAACCACTCCGACCCAGGTGGCAGCCCACCCTCTTGCGACGAGCTTGCTGCTTTCTTCACTGAGAAAGCTAGACTCATCTCCATTGACCTCACCTCTAAGAAGGCCCTTCTACCTTCCCCCAGGGTCGTATCACCTCCTGACCTCTTAGATAAGCGCAGATCTATCAGCCTGATCACCAAGAACAATGCGTCATGGGGCACCTTCACCCCATTCAGTGAAAAAGACATCAACAAGATCCTTCAGAATATCAACCCATCCAACCACTTCAGTGACCCGTTGCCCCCGGCCATCTTCAAAAAAATCAAGAATGTACTCATCCCCTCCTGGACAAGGATTGTAAATGCTTCTCTTTCACAAGGCACGATCCCTGATTGCCTAAAAGCAGCCCAGGTCTCCCCTATTCTAAAAAAAACGAACGCAGACAAAGCTGATCTCAATAACTTCCGCCCTATCTCCAACATCCCCACCCTAGCGAAACTCATAGAAAAATGCGTACAATCCCAACTTTGTGCTCACATAGAGAATTACCAACTCCTTGACCAGCATCAATCTGGATTTCGAAAAGGGCACAACACCGAATCGGTGCTCACTAATGTCATGGACGACATCTTAAAAATGCTTGACCAAAACGAATCCTGCATCCTGATCCTCCTCGACCTTTCCTCCGCATTTGACACGGTTAATCATGACAACCTCCTTGACATTTTGAAAAATGGAATGGGCTTCTCTGGTCAGGTGCTACAATGGTTCTTGTCCTTCCTTCACCACAGATCTCAAAGAGTCAAGGCAAATCACTCTCTCTCCCAGCCCTCTCCAGTTCTCATGGGGGTTCCCCAAGGGTCCGCCCTATCTCCTATCCTCTTCAACCTGTTCTTGGAACCTTTAGCTAACTCATTAAACTCCACTAACATTCTCTTCCACATGTATGCAGACGATACACAACTCTATTTGAAAATCTCTTCCCCGGAAAACATCATCTCCCTCAACACTACCCTAACGTCTACTCAAAACTGGTTACCTGAGAACCATCTCTTGCTTAACACCTCCAAAACGGAATTTCTGCTCATCTCCCCTCCCAACCACATCCCCAAGATAAACATGTGGTTGAGTCACCTCACTGCCTTCAACTGCACCCCTCTCATCATAGATTCAGCCAAATCGCTCGGAGTCACCATGGACAAGCAACTAAATATGAAAAATCATATCAGCAAGGTGTGTAAGGGAGCAAACCACTTGATGAGGACACTCAGAAATATCAAACCTTTCCTTCCGCAAAATGATTTCAAGCAGGTGGTCCAAGCGCTTGTCTTGCCGAGGCTTGACAACGGCAGCGCTACCTTCTGTGGCCTTCCCAAATACACCCTGGCTCTACTAAAGGCATCATTGAACACAGCGGCTAGACTGGTTACAGGCACCAAACGAAACGAGCACATATCCCCAGTCCTAAAATCTCTTAAGTGGTTGCCCTACGAAGCACGAATTCAGTTAAAGATTGCGGTTCTGGCGCACAAAGCCCTTCACTTCAATACTCCCAGGTACCTTGCGCAAAAACTTGAGCTATCTTGTGGTGCAAGAGCCTCAAGAAGTGCCAATACTTTCCTCTTGAAACCACTCATCCTCAGCAAAAAGAGAACTTGTCACAGAGCCTTCTCCGGCGCTGCCCCAAAGATATGGAACTCTCTTCCACCGGAAGTTCGCAGAATCTCCTCAACGACGGCGTTCAAATTGGAAGCCTAAAGATTCCTTATGAATAAATTCTTACCCTAATTTGGGCTAGGCTCATCTGCTCGAAGACACTGTTTCCTACGTCCGTTGTACCAGCATTTTTTACTGCTCCTCTTTACCGCAGACTGTGACCCCCTTCATTGCCTGTTTATACCTATTTTTTTGTATTACCCCCATGGTGCAATTGTCCTGGAATCTGCGATTAATCCTGTTTTTTGTTGTTGTTTTTTTTACCCCTACTTGTTGACAATTGTGTATTTATGTCCTTCCTTCCGTCCTATTGTAAAGCGCTCTGATATCCCTCGGGATCTTGTTCGCGCTATATAAAACTTTATAAATAAATAAATTAAATAAAATAGTTATCAATAGAAACAGGTAAGTAGCACGTAATACACAGTGGTCACCAGGGGGAGACTAAACCATATACTAAAATAGTGGTATGTGAACCACGACTTGAGTCAAGACTATACCCAGAAGATGCAGAAGTGCCGGGGACCCAAGTAACCACCCGAGATAAGTAACCAGGACCCCACGGAGGCCGTGTGCAGAGTGGGAACACGACCGCAGGATCAATGCAAGTCAATTGGTAAGTTGCGGTTGCAATTTTAAAGAAGAAAGACCCTTCCCAGTGGACCCTGAAGTAACCCCATGGTAGACAGAAGGTTGGAGAGCCACCCCACCTGTGGATACCTTAGGAACCAGGATACCTGCACCATGGAAGCTGAGTGCATAGGTGTGAAGTGGCGTCGGAAACCGCTGTCGAACTCAGTGGAGGACTTCAGAAAGATGCCACTGCTGGAGAAGGTGAAAGTGTCCGGTGGACTCAAGATGTGAAGAACCTGCAAGCAGAGGGGACAGTGTCTATGCCACTCAGGAGTGACCAGGAGGCACGGAAGACGAATGCCCACCGATGTTGAGTGTTGCAGGAGAGCTGATGGTGACCTTGAAACTGCAGCTGTGTGGACCAGGTTATGCTGCAGAAAACCAGGAGCTGTACACGAGCTGTCCCATGTAGGGTGTCGACAGTTGAGGGGTTGGTGTCCGGCGGGAGCACCAAAAAGCCTTGGCAACTGCAACCAATGTGGAGGTTGAAGAATATGCCATGTCGAGACCAGCAAGGTCCAGGAGACTCATCACAAGCAGGGGAGTCAGGACAGGCCACAAGCAATCTGGGGAGCCCAAAGAATTCAGAGATGACCTCAAGAGGACCCACAGGCCGGAGGCACTGGAGTTGCAAGAGGACCTTGAGCAGCTCACCAAAGATGCAGGCCCACGGTGCAAGTGATGTGGTGAGGACAAACATCTTGGCCATTGGAGATGCTTGAGGTTGGGGCTACCTGAAGCCTGAAGATCTTGGTGGAAGTAAGCCAACAAGCCTTTGCAACTGAAAGTCAACACGGTGCACAGGGGTTCGGTTCCTGCGGTTCCGACGAGGGATACTGGCCTCAAACTTGGTGAGAGGACAGGGAAGGCCTCGAGGGATGAGAAGAACCACAACCTGTGTTGCTGAGTCTTTTGGAGTCCATGGGAGCCCAGGATCAGCAGACCAGTCAGCTTAGTTGCTGTGCCTCCAGATGCAGGGAAGTGACTCCTTCACTTCAAGGGAGATTTCTTCAAGTGTCTTAGATGCCCAAAGGCCTTGGAACGCTCCTGTATGGTGCATAGGCACAGGCGTTACAGCAGACGAGCAGAGCGACGAGATCAGGAGCAGCAGAAGTCTTCCTAGTTGCAGCTGTGATGCCCAGAGCGAAGTCCAGAAAAGTCCAGAGTGCCCAGACGGTTGAAGAAGTGGTGTCTGAAATGTATCTTGTCCCACGACGGATCTAGGGACCCACCCACAGGTAAGCCCTTAAATACCCTAAGGAAAGGTTTGGGACGATTCTTTGGTCCCTCCCTAAGGAGGGGCTGGACAAGGGGGAGGATACTCCCCTGTCCCTTGTCCAGTTTCACGCCAGAGCGTGAGCCAACTGCTCCCTGAACTGGTTTGAACTGGACTATGCATGGAGGGCACCAAGTATGCCCTGCACGCAGACTATGTGGCACTGGCAAGCGCCCCCACCCCGCCCCAATACACTAAACCCTGTCTGGGAGGTGGTCACACCTCCCTGTGACAGGATACCTATTGTTCTGCCTTCCCCTTCCCGAGCTTGGCTCAGCAACAGGAGGGCAGAAACGTGTCTCTGGCCGGCAGCAGCCCTAGCTTGCTGTCCGGGTCTGGAAGACTGGTACCGGGAGCAGCGAGGGCCTCCAAAAGGAGCTTTACGGTGCATGGTATCATACCTCCCACACCATTTAGGGTGTGGGGGTATACTTCCAACATGTTTGATACCAAGCATGGTAGGATTCATTACAGCCAGTTTCGAGATGGTCATCGCGTAATGACGTGGTGACTCTCTATATGTTATATGGCTGTCTCACTTACAACCCAGGAGAATTGACTCCATAGGCTGGAGGGGTATCCTGCTCTTGCAGGGCACCCTCACACTAAGAACCAAGCACTCTGCCTTCAGGATTGTAAGGCCTGCCTTAGGGATGACTTATAAGTTTTAAGTGCAGTGACCTTAGATATAGGTAAGCCTATATCTTTTGTAAGTCGTGTTAGCACCAACTTACACAGGCTGCAATGACAGGCCAGTAGTTACAAATTGAGTGGTCTTCCATGGGTTGGATAATACATGCTTCAGCCCATGGGGGACCTTTGGTGTACCTATGCCCTGGGTACCTTAGTACCATATACTAGGGACTGATAAGGTTACACCAGTGTCCAATCTGGGATGTACCTAAGTACTTACCAAACCAATTTAGGGAGAAGCACAGAAACTGGGGTCCTGATTAGCAGGATCCCAGTCAAACTAGTCATAAACAGCATTACATCAAGCAAAAAGTGGGGGAAACCATAAAAGCAGATCCTACTTTCCTACACAACCCCCCCAAACGTAAAGAGATGATAGTAACCTTTCCCAGTTGAGTCTTCATTTTCTAAGTGGAATTATCTGGAGAGTCCATCTGCATTGGCATGGTTACTCCCAGGTCTATCTTCCACTGTATAGTCCATCCCGGTATGGAAATGGACCACCTCAAAAGTTTGGGATTTTCACCCTTCATCTGTTTAAGCCATAAGAGGGGGCTGTGGTCTGTCTGAACAATGAAGTGAGTGCCAAACAGGTATGACCTCAGCTTCTTCAAGGCACAGACCACAGCAAAGGCCTCCCTCTCAATGGCTGACCAACTAACTCTCTGGGGGTCAACCTTCCATTGATAAAAGCTACTGATCGATCCTGGCCCTCTGCATTACGTTGTGATAACACAGCCTCTACCCCTATCTCAGATGCATCTGTCTGGGCAATGAAAGTTTTGGAGTAGTCAGGACTTTGCAGGATGGCAGCAGTGCACATGGCCTGCTTCAGGTCATCAAATGCCTTTTGACAGCTTACTGTCCACTGAACTTTCTTGGGCATTATCTTTGATGTCAGATCATTCAGGGGAGTCACAATAGACCCATATCCCTTTACAAATCTTCTGTAGTACCCAGTCAGGCCCAAGAAAGCTCTGACCTGAGTCTGGGTAGTGGGAGCAACCCAGTCCACTATGGTCTGGATTTTGCTCTCCAATAACTGAACCTGGCCTCCACCTACGAGGTGGCCCAAGTATGCAAACTTGCTCTGCCCTATCTGGCACTTAGTGACCTTGATAGTGAGGCCTGCCTTTTGAGGGACTCCAGAACATTCCTGAGGTGGACCAGGTGATCTTCCCAGGTGGAGCTAAAGACAGCTATATCATCTAGATGTGCTGCACCATAGGTTTCCAGACCTGTTAAGACTTTATTCACCAGCCTCTGAAATGTGGCAGGTGCATTCGTCAGACCAAAGGGCATCACAATATATTGATAATGCCCACTAGGGGTTGAGAATGCTGTTTTTGGATTGGCATCCCCAGCTAGTCTGATTTGCCAGTAGCCAGCTGTCAGGTCAAATGTACTCAGAAACTTGGCTGAGGCCAAAGTATCTATGAGTTCATATGCCCTGGGAATTGGATGAGCATCAGTCCTAGTGACTGCATTGAGGCCTCTGTAGTCCACACAAAACCTCATCTCTCTTTTTTTCACCCTTGGTGTGAGGTTTTGGCACAAGGACTACTGGACTAGCCCAGTGGCTATCTGAAGGCTCAATGACCCCCAATTTCAGCATCTTTTAGACCTCTGTCCTGATGCAGTTGCTGACATGGTCAGGTTGTCTGTAAACTTTACTCTTCACAGGCAGACTGCCACCTGCGTCCACTTCATGGGTACACCAGGTGGTTTGACTGGTGTCAGGGAGAACATATGTCTATACTGATTGAGGACTTGCCTGCAATAAGTCTGCTGTTGATCAGTGAGGCTACCTGTCAAGGCTACTCCATCTACTGATCCATCATCAGGATTCTGAGAGAGGAGATCAGGGAGAGGGTCACTCTCTTCCTCCTGTCCCTCATCAGTTGCCATGAGCAAGCCCATGTCAGCTCTGTCAACAAAAGGTTTTAGGCGATTCACATGAAGTTCCCTATGGAAACTTTCTGGAGTATGTAGGTCCACCAGGTAGGTGACCTCACCTTTTTGTTCAAGGATGGTGTGGGGGCCACTCCACTTGTCTTGAAGAGATGCTGGGGCCACAGGCTCCAACACCCACACTTTCTGGCCTGGCTGGTAAATAGTCAAGACAGCCTTTTGGTCATGCCAAAGTTTTTGAAGTTCTTGGCTGGCCTCCAGGTTTTTGCTGGCCTTCTTCATGTACTCAGCCATGCGAGAATGCAGGCCAAGGACATAGTCCACAATGTCCTGTTTAGGAGGTTTGAGACGTTGCTCCCAACCTTTCTTCACTAGACACAAGGGACCCCTAACTGGATGTCCAAACAGAAGCTCAAATGGGCTGTAGCCAACCCCCTTCTGAGGAACCTCTCTGTAGGCAAAGAGAAGGCAGGGTAATAAGACATCCCATTTCCGCCTAAGCTTTTCTGGGAGTCCCATGATCATACCATTTAGGGTCTTGTTAAATCTTTCATCAAGCCAGCCCATTGCACTGTGGATGGTAGGGTGTGGTGAACTTGTAGTTCACTCCACACTCTCTCCACATGGCAGTAATATAACTAGACATGAAGTGTGTACCTCTGTCTGTTAAGACCTCCTTAGGGAACCCCACCCTGGAAAAGATTCCCAGGAGGGCCCTGGCCACTACAGGAGCTGTAGTGGTTCTAAGGGGAATGGCCTCTGGGTACCTAGTGGCATGGTCTACCACCACTAGTATATAACTGTGCCCGGATGCAGTTGGAGGGTTTAAGGGACCAACAATGTCAATCCCTACCTTTTCAAAGGGAACCCCAACCACTGGAAGTGGAATTAAGGGGGTCTTTGTTGTGCCACCTGACTTACCATTGGCTTGGCAAGTGGCACAGGAGCGACAAAACTCCTTTGTGTCTTCAGACATATGGAGCCAGTGAAAGTGAGCGACAAGCCAGTCCCAAGTCTTGCTTTGCCCTAAGTGCCTAAGTGTCCTGCAAGAGGAATATCATGTGCCAGGGAGAGAAGCAAACCTCTGAACTTCTGGGGTATTACCAACCTCCTGGTGGCACCAGGCTTGGGGTCTCTACCCTCACAGTACAAGAGTCCATCTTTCCAATAGATCCTATGGGACCCACTGATATTCCCTGCTTCCTCAGCAGCAGGTTGCTGTCTGAGGGGTTCAAGAAAGGGGCAGGACTGCTTCCAAACTCAAGTCTGCCCTGGAAGGGCTCCCTGTCCCCAAGACCTTTGCCTGGTCAGGCCCAAGCTCCTCTGGGGCAGTTGCTTCACAGGGGCTAAGATTATCTCCCCCAGGAGACTGATCTTCACTGAGAGCTTGTGAGGAGGGCAATTCCTTACTCTTCCTGCTCCTTCTCTTGGGAAGCACCTGGTCCATTCTTTCAGGATCCAGTGCTTTGTCAGTGGTGAGCTGTTTGGCCTGAGCCCTGGTGACAGCAAACACTCTGGCAGAGATGTCCATCATCTCTGCATGAGTCCTGAACTCCACTTCAGCCCAGGCTGAAGTTTCTAGATCATTATCCAACAAATAATCTACAGGTAGGTCTGGAGATACCACAACCATCTTAGGCCCAGTTACCCCTCCCCATCTGAGGTTCACAACTTCCAAGGAATGGTCAGTCCTGACATTGCTAGCGTTGGTTAATTGGTACATTTGTCCAAGTATGACCTGGTCAGCAGACACACGTTTCTCTGTCACCATAGTGACGCTGGCACCTGTGTCCCTGTAAGCCATTGCTTCTTTTCCATTTATTAAAGCCTGTTTTCTGTACTTGCCCAAGTTAGTGGGACTGACTAGTAAGGTGGCAAGATCTATGCCACCATCACAGACTAAAACAGCCTGAGCTGGAGTTCTGACTAAGTCAGAACCCATCTCAGAACCCAAGGTTAACCCCACTAATTCCTTGGTTGCTGTACTACCCCTTGTGACTGTGCTAAGGGGAGCAGGTGCCTTAGGGGCAGTGGTAGTAGTAGTTTCCTTGGCCTTTTAACAATCAGCATCCCTTGTCCAATGGGTCTTCACCTTGCAAAGGTAGCACCAAGGTTTCTTTTTGCCTTTCTTGGAATTTTGGGACTCACCGCCAGATGCAGGTTTTTGGGGCCCTTGAGAAGATTCTTTCTTATCTTTGCCCTTGTCCCCACCCTTATCCTGGGATTTAGAAGAATCTTGCTTCTTCTGGTCACCTCCATTACCATGGTTTTTCTGCTTAACCCTGGTGCAAACCTATTTGTCTGCCTTCTTTCCCAATTCTTGGGGAGAGGTCAGATCAGAGTCCACCAGGTACTGATGCAAAAGCTGGTTCTGACAATTATTGAGGATGTGCTCCCTCATAACCAAATTGTGCAGTCCTTCATAGTCCTGTACCTTGCTTCCATGAAGCTAGCCTTCCAGAGCCTTAATAGCACTGTCTACAAAATCCACCCAGTCCTGGGCCTGTGCTTTCTGGGTGTCTCTGAACTTAATCCTATACTGTTCAGTGGTTAAGCCAAACCCATCTATGAGAGCACTCTTCAGTACTGAGTAATTGTCAGCATCCTCTTCTCTAACAGCTAGGAGCTTATCTCTACCTTTGTTGGCAAAGGAGAGTCACAGGAAAGCTGCCCAATGCTTTTGAGGGACCCTATGAACTTTACAGGCCCTCTCCAAAGCAGTGGTCCATTTATGGATATCATCCCCCTCCTGGTAAGGAGGGACTATCCTGGTCAGGTTCCTATTATCAAAAGAAGTTTCCCTGATTCTAGGGACACTATTGCTGCCACCATGGGACTCTAGTCCCAATTTCTTCCTAGCTTTCTGGACTTCTACGGCCTCTTTCTCAAGGGCCAACTGATCTCTCCTAAGCCTTGCTTTCTCAATTTCAAGCAGTTGGTACTCCCTGTCAAAAGAGCTGTCCCTCTTACTAGATATTAAGGTCCCTACAGAATGTCCTGAAGCATTGGATTCTCTGGAGGAGGATCTAGACCTCCTTAGTCTACTCTGGACCCACCCAGGAGGAACAAAGGGTGTTTCCTCTGTTCCATCTGCACTATGCCCTGAGGGATCAGAGTTTGGCAGGTTGAACTCATTGGAGTCCTCCTGCCCATACCCAGAATCATCAGGAAGAGCTCCTGATATTCCCTCTTCAGGAGTATCCCCACCCATATTTTCCTGTTCTTCTGCCCTCGCAGGATGACCATCATCCTTATGCATCAGCTCTAAGAGCTGCTTAATGGTGGGGTTGCCACCTGTCTGTATCTTTCTAAGACTACACAGGGTCCTTAGTTCCTGGAACATTAGACCACTGTACTTATCAGGCTGGGGTACACTAGTATCTCCAACTAAAGACATGGTTCTAGGTGTAGTGAGGTGTTGCACCTACGTAACCTAGTGGAAACTAAACTCTCTGAGGTTGGAGAAAGGGTTGTGTTTATTCTAAGCTGTATTATATGTGCCTACAATTAGTGATGGTTTTTCAATTAATCCACACCAAGATTATCTGGCAAAACAATGCAGGCTTGAATCCCACCGCTGCCACCAATGTGAGAAGCTGGATTGGTATATGATGCACACTTATGTAAGTGGGCACCCTGCACCAATCCAGACAAGCCTTATGGTTTTTTTAGTGGTCTTAGACAACCTTAGAAAGCTCTCTAAGTGGTAGCAGTGGAAGTAGCCTTCAGGCTTTGTTCAGAAGGAGTGTAAAGCAGCTTGTTTTACCAGAACATAATCTTATAGGTATAGATTAGGTGAAAAAGAACCACACAGTGTATTTATAAAAATATGTATTTATTATAAGATACTCACTAACACATACAGATATCTCCTAACCGGAGATATACACAATGCACACAATACTTATCAATAGAAACAGGTAAGTAGCACGTAATACACAGTGGTCCCCAGGGGGAGACCAAACCATACACTAAAATAGTGGTATGCGAACCATGACTCGAGTCAAGTATATACGCAGAAGACGTAGAAGTGCCGGGGACTCAAGGAACCACCCGAGGTAAGTAACCAGGAGCCCCACGGAGGCCATGTGCAGAGAGGGAACAATACCGCGGGATCAATGCAAATCAATGGGTAAGTCGCAGTTGCAATTTTAAAGATGAAGGACCCTTCCCAGTGGACCCTGAAGAAACCCCATGGAATTCATAAGGTTGGAGAGCCACCCCACCCGTGGATACCTTAGGAACCAGGATACCTGCACCAGGGAATCCGTGTGCATAGGTGTGAAGTGGCGTCGGAAACAGCTGTTGAACTCAATAGAAGACTTCAGAAAGATGCTGCTGCTGGAGAAGGTGAAAGTGTCTCTCAAAGGTGGATTCAAGATGTGAAGAACCTGCAAGCAGAGAGGAGTGACCAGGAGGCACGGAAGACGAATGCCCACCGATGTCGTGTTGCACGATAGCTGACGGTGACATTGAAACTGCAGCTGTGTGGACCAGGCGATGCTGTGGAAGACCAGGAGCCATACACAAGGTGGCCCATGTTGGATGTCGAGAGTTGAGGGATCGGTGTCCGGCAGGAGCACCAACAAGCCTTGGCAACTGCAACCAACTTGGAAGTTGAAGAAGGTGCAATTTCGGGACCAGCAAGGTCCAGGAGACTCATCACAAGCAGGGTACTCAGGGCAGGCCCGAGCAATCAGGAGAGCCCAAAGAATTCAAAGATGACCCTCAAGAGGACTCACAGGCTGGAGGCACTGGAGTTGAAAGAGGACCTCGAGCAGCTCACCAAAGATGCAGGCCCTCAGTGCAAGTGATGTGGTGAAGATGAAGATCTTGGTTACTGGAGATGCTTGAGGTTGGGGCTACTAGGAGTCAAAAGAGCTTGGTGGAAGAAAGCCAACAAGCCTTTGCAACTGCAAGTCGATGTGGTGCACAGGGGTTCAGTTCCTGTGGCTCTGAGGAGGGATACTGGCCTCAAACTTGGTGAGAGGACAGGGCAGGTCTCAGGGGATGAGAAGAACCATAACCGGTGTTGCTGAGCCTTTCGGGGTCCATGTGAGCCCAGGATCAGCAGACCGGTCAGCTTAGTTGCGGTGCCTGCAGATGCAGGAAAGTGACTCCTTCACTTCAAGGGAGATTCCTTCAGGTTTCTTGGATGCCCACAGGCCTTGGAAGGCTCCTGTATGGTGCACAGGCACGGACGTTGCAGCAGACAAGCAGGGCATCGAGATCAGGAGCAGCAGGAGTCTTCCTAGTTGCAGCAGTGATGCCCAGAGCGAAGTCCAGAGTGCCCAGACGGTTGAAGAAGAAGTGGTGCCTGAAATGTATCTTGTCCCATGAAAAATCTAGGGACCCACCCACAGGTGAGCCCTTAAATACCCTAAGGAAAGGGTTGGGACGATTCAGGGCTCCCTCCTTAAGAAGGGGCAGAACAAGGGGGAGGATACTCCCATGTTCTTTGTCCATTTTTGCACCAGAGCGGGAGCCAACGGCTCCCTGAACTGGTTTGCACTGGACTATGCATGGAGGGCACCAAGTGTGCCCTGCACGCAGACTATTGGCTCTGGCAAGAGCCCCCACCCTGCCCCAATACACTAAACACTGTCTGGGAGGTGGTCACACCTCCCTGTGACAGGATACCTATTGTTCTGACTTCCCCTGCCCGAGCTTGGTGCAGCAGCAGGAGGGCAGAAACATGTATCTGGCCGGCGACAGCCCTAGCTTGCTGTCCGGTTCTGGAAGACTGGTACCGGGAGCACTGAGGGCCTCCCAAAGGAGGTTTACGGTGCATGGAATCATACCTCCCACACTGTTTATGGTGTGGGGGTATGATTCCAACATGTTTGATATCAAACATGATAGAATTCGTTACCGCCAGTTTTGCGATGGTCATCACATAATGACGCGGTGCCCCTCTATATGTTATATGGCAGTCTCACTTGCAACCCGGGAGAATGGACTCCGTAGGCTGTAGGGGTATCCTGCTCATGCAGGGACACACACACACTTAGAACCGAGCACCCTGCCTTCAGGATTTTAAGGCCTGCCTTAGGGGTGACTTAAAGGTTTTAAGTGCAGTGAGCTTAGACGTAGGTAAACCTATATCTTTCATAAGTGGTGTTAGCACCAACTTACACAGGCGCAATGGCAGGCCTGTAGTTACAAATTGAGTGGTCTCCCATAGGTGACATAATACATGCTTCGGCCCATGGGGGGACCCCTTGTGTACCTATGTCCTGGGTACCTTCGTACCATATACTAGGGACTGATAAGGTTACACCAGTGTGCAATCTGGGATGTACCTACCAAACCAATTTAGGGGAGAAGCACAGAGACTGGGGTCCTGATTCGCAGGATCCCAGTCAGACTAGTCAGAACCAGCATTACATCAAGCAAAAAGTGAGGGTAACCATAAAAGCAGATCCTACTTTCCTACAAGGGGTTACTGACAATTTTAGATCTCATAAACAGTGTGACCAATGTGACTACACATTGAGAGTCAAAGTCCGTATCTTAGAGTTGAAAAAGGATTTGTTATAAACTCAAAGCCAAGGTTATATAAATCAGACACAAAAACATACTGTGAATAGACAGCAGTATTAAAGGAACACCAAATCGACGTACAGTATTGGTCCTTAACAGCAAAGAACAAATCAAGATTTCCGTAATTGCAATGCAAAAGATTAAGAACAAAGTCTGATGCATGGACGTATGGTTTTGATCCTTCTCCCCATACTTGTGAAAGAATAGCACTATCTAGCTATCTCTACACTAAACTAAGAGTTAAGGAAACCCTATTAATCCAGAATCAAGAAAAGGGGTCAGCATCACAATGTCTGTAGAAGTTCCGTAAGCAAAAGATCATGTATACCTTAAAGCCACACAATATGAAGTCAGGAGAGAGCTGTACCTATCAAAGTCTAAAATACATCTCTCTGACTACAAAGTAAGTTCACTAATAAAAAGCACACAGAAAGACCTGTTTCGGTCTCTTACGAGGGCTCAGACCCTTGCTGGGTTTTTTTGACGCATCTACACGTCAGGTCATTATTCAAACGACGGTTATGTCGAGACTTGATTATGCCTGTTTGCTCTATCTAGGGTCCAATAAAGCGGAGATCTCGAGGCTGCAAAGGGCACAGAATGCAGCAGCAAGAACACTCCTAGGTCTGCGTAAATCTTGCTCTGTGTCAAACGCCATTCGACGTCTCCACTGGTTACCCGTGGCCAGACGCATTGAATTCAAAACCCTATGTATCTCTTTCAAGATTTTAAAATTGGCCACGCCCCCTATTCTGGCTGATCTTTTGCTGCCATATGCCCCTACTCGACTCCTCCGCTCACAGGGTCAGCATTTGGTGGTGGTTCCTCGGACACGCAGAGTTAGGGCTGGTGGCCGCTCTTTTCGTTTCAGAGCCGCCACTCTCTGGAACTCACTCCCTGGGCAGATTCGTGGCCTTGTTAATTACTTAGCATTTAGAAAGGCCATTAAGACCTATCTTTTCTCTGCATCTTAGTGCTTGCCGTTTCGTATGTTCCATCAGTCCTTCCTGCATTAGCGCCGGGACGCCCCTTCGCTGGGGCAGCCGTTGCGCTCTACAAGACACGATAACATAACAAAGTTCGAGAAACCTGACCTCAGATTCTTAGACCCAATTATTTTTACTTCCCATGAAGAGTTCCAGCGCTTGGAAGATACTCCGATTTTCCAGTCTCCGCTTCTGAGGTGCCCTTGAATTCCTCCCTTTGACAGAAATCGCTAACTGGTAGCACTCCCTTGTTCTTCTCATTAAATTTAATTGACCTTGCCATCTCTTCCTTGCCTCAATTTCTTAAAAATACAATGTTCTTTTACTAGCTAAGAATGCTTTAGTCTGCACCTGGAAAGGAAAGAAACACATTGAAAATAACTTTCATGTTCAATGTTAAATGTCCCAACTGTAATCTTAAGGCCCTCAGTCACGCTACTTTAAAAACATATAAATTGTACAACAGACATATAATCCTGTAAATACATTAATAGCACATAAAATCATTAATATATATTGTATTTTCACACGTGGATACACTTTTATTAATTAGAACAACAACTAACCACGTTGTAGGCACAACACCAACACTCTCAGAACTGGTTCCAACTGGAGTATGCAAGGAGGACACCAAATGTGCCCCTCAAAGTAGTCTGGTGGCGCTGGCAAGTGCCTCCACCCCAGCCTAATACACTAAGTCTTGTCTGGGAGGTGGTCACACCACCCTGTGACAGGAAACCCATTGTTCTACCTTCCCCTGCTCGAGCTCAGATCAGCATCAGGAGGGCAGAATCGTGTCTGGGGTCAGCAGTAGTACTAGCTTGCTGGCAGACCCTGGAAGGCTGTTACCATGAGTACTGGGGGCTTCATGGAGGAGACCCCAAGTGCATGGAATCATACCTTCAAAACCGCTACCGGTGTTGGGGTATGATTCCAACATGTTTGGTACCAAACATGCCCAGGTTCGGCACAGTCACTATATAGTTAGCCATTTCGTAATGATGCATGGGCACTATATGTATCAAAATAGCTGACCGCACTTACAAAGCCTGGAGAATCGACTCTGGGGTTTAAAGGGGTGTCCTGCACACACACTTGTAACCTTGCACCCTGCCTTCAGGATTGAAAGGCCTGCCTTAGGGGTGACTTATATGTTTTAAGTGTAGTAACCTCAGATATAAGAAAACTTATATCTGTCGTAAGTGGTGCTAGCACCAGCTTACACATACTGTAATGACAGGCCTGTAGTCACAGTTTGAGTGGTCTCTCACTGGTGGCATAATGCATGCTGCAGACCATGGGAGACTCCTGGTGTACCTATGCCATGGGCACCTCAGTACCATATACTAGGGACTTATAGGGATACACCAGTAGCCAATTGTGGAGGTACAGAAGTACTTACCATGCCAAATTTAGGGAGGAAGCCCAGTGACTGGGGCCCTGATTAGCAGGATCCCAGTCAGACTAGTCAAAAAAACATACTGACACCAGCAAAAAGTGGGGGTAACCATGAAAGCAGATCCTACTTTCCTACAGTGCCTGCAGCCTGTATCCAGGGTCACATGACTAGGTATAGCTGGCAGTTGGTCATCTAAATATGCAGTGTTAATGACCAACAAAAGTCAATCAAACTCACCCTTATTGACATTACAACTCCAATCGTTCAGAAAAGCCACGCTATCATGAACAGTCCTTAGCTGATCCCTAAGCAAAAAGGTAGAACGTTGATCTGACTGATGCAAACTGAGAGTAAAGATAGGAAGGGTTTGAGCTCTTTCCTAAAACCAAAAACAACAGACATAGTAACGATCTTCATGGGCAATTTGTTCCAGAGCTGGAGACCCTGGATTGGAAACCTTACTTAAATTTCAAAACTAGATTTTTTGATTCTCACAAAATGCAGTTGGCTTGATCCTAGACTCCATTCATAGGTGTGTGGACAAATCTTGTACTTCAGTTATGGTTGGCCTTCTCCATGAACAAATGTAAAACCCAGTAATGAGACCTTAATGTTTCTTTTTAATTGGTGTTAGCAATAGACTCCTACTTTATGCTCAGGCTACTCTGTTGAATTTGCTAAATCCAAAGATCACACAATTTATTTTCTGCACCTGAGAAGCTGAAATCTAATGGAGCAGTGTAAATACATTTTTAAGACATGCCTTGTTGCTAGGAGAGGAAATCGAAAGCAGGCTACAATAGTGTTTTATAAGCTGCAGAGGTTTGCACGTGCATTATCATGTAATCATCATATAAAGAGTGGGTGGATATGGAAAGTTGTTTATGTGCCACTACAATGTGGATTCTGTGCAATCCTCGTCAGAAAACTAACTGAGTGCCCTGTGTATTCTATATGGGAAGTCAGAATGCTGGTGGGAGTACAGACAACGGTGTGAGTATGTTAAGAGCATTGCTATCTTCTTGTTCAAATGTAGGACAATTCATCTAAAAATTCGGAGAAAAGTTTTGGATCACTAAAAAAATTAACTCTAGTGGCATAGACTTATCAAGCAATTGTACGAAGAATAAGAGGTGTAAAAGGAAAGCAGGCAAGTGTACATTGGTTCTGGGATTTATAGACATAACTCATGAGCCTGGATGATGTAGGACTATTACCCGTTTTCTGCTATTATTATCGCGTATGGTCTAAAAACAGAAGCTCTCTTCAAGAAAGAGGAGAATGTCATTGAATATAAAGATGACATCCTAATTAATGTTTCTCTAAATCACGTGATTTCATTCGTAAGTCGGTGTTGTACGTCTGAGAAAATGTCCACTTTGCAGCAGGCAAAAAATGTATTTTGCTACACATCAGAAATGCTTTTGCGGTGCACATTTACTTGGCTTGCAGCATGAAGGTTTATTTGGCCATCAGTCTACTTTTGTCACCTGAGTAGAAAGTCAGGATACCTTTGCTCATCATGCGTGTCCTTAAAAGTGACAGGTCGTTTTTGTCCTTAAAAGTGACAGTTCGTGCGCAGAAAATATGTGGACATGATGTATGTGTGGCAGCACTAACCGGAGCAGAGCTGGGGGTGTGGCACATGGTGTGTGTCAGAGCGTGAGACAGTGTTGAAGGCTGTGTTAGGTTAGCTGGGCATTTAGGTTATGTAAAGAAAAATGTGTCCCTAAATGTGTGCGCAAAAAAAAGTGCCTTCATGTAAGAGGGAGATGTCTGGGCATGTTTAAAATGTGGGCTGCAGAGCTGTGACAGATGGTGCCTGAGCAGGCAGCCCCAAGTCCCCCAACCCACGGCAGCATGGCTGTCTAACACTATGGTTTGCGGTGCAGAGGTTTTTTTTTTTAAAAGTGTCTTTCTTTAGAAGCAGATGCTGCAATTTGAAATGCGTCACAGCCGTAGTTGGTGGCAGAAAACTAACCATTAGGCTCACAAGTCACGACCTAAAAACACAAGAACAAAAGGACAGTTTCCCAGGTAAGGGCTCAGGCATGTAGGTGCCAATGTGATAAAGTGACAACAGTTGTGAGCAGAGCGAAGCTGAGAAGAGGAAAAAAACTAATCAGACAGTCCCAAGCTTCCCACGAGACGCAAATGGTATAGTACACTGGGGGGTTATAAAATATCCCCCCAGGGCAGGTCATGTACTGGTCATCCGTCATGTCCCTAAACTTCAGCCGGAGACAGCCTTCCCAGGAGAATGAGGCCCAAACACAGGTGATTACGCAGCTCTTCCCAAGACAGGGCTCAGGGCTGCTTAGCAGATGTCAAAATGATAATGGGAGCATCTAACAAACAAGGCCCCAGGTTAGAAAATGTACCAGGGTCATCCGTCATGTCCCTAAACTACAGCCGGAGCCAGCCTTCCCAGGAGAATGAGTCCCAAACACAGGTGATTACGCAGCTCTTCCCATGACAGACCATAGGTTTAATTAACAGATGTCAAAATGATAATGGGCGCATCTAACAAACAAGGCCCCTGTTAGAAAATGTACCCTGGTCATCCGTCATGTCCCCAAACTCAGCCGAAGTCATCCTCGCCATGAGAATGATCCCTAAGCACCGGTGATTACCCAGCTCTTCCCACAACAGGCCGCAAGTTTAATTAACAGATGTCAAATGTTAAAGTGGCATATGGCATAAGCTGTACAGCAGTCAGAAAATGTTCCCACCAATGGACCCCACTACATGGTTCTAAACCCTCCCCTCCATAAAGTGTGGTGACATAATTAGCATGCCAGGACAAGTATAAAAAGCATACTCTAGGGACAAACAGCCATTCAAAACCCATTTGGAACGACGTACGTGGATTGCTTTGCTGTACAGGTCCAGCCTAGGAATTTAAAGGGAATAATGGATCAGAGCAACTTCTCACAGATTGATGCCGCCTGCTACACACTAATGGAGGTAAATAAAATAGGGGATGGCACAAGGTTGCATGTTTAAGGATTTAAGGGTTTATTTAAAGTATTGGGGCAATGCATTTAAGGTGACCATTTAAGGTGAACAATGCTGTAGTTTTAAAATGGTACTTAGCGCTATGTAGGATTGTGTTTACGTTCTTTTTAATGTTTAAAGCGTTGTGGCCTGCTGGTTAATGTGAATATTTTTAGAGGCACATGGGGTTGAATAATGTTGTAGTTTTAAATGTTACTTAATACGTTTGGGGGTTGTATTTAATGTGAACAATAAGGGTGTTTTAAATGTATGCAGTCTTGACATGTTAATAATGTTGAAAGACTTAGGGGATGCTGGTTAAGTTGAATGCTGCTAGAGACCTTGAGGTGAAATGTGGATGTAATATTAAGCTTTTAAATGGCGCTAAGCGCAATGAGGACTGTATTTAAAGTGTATAAAGGATGGTTTTGAGGATGTACAGGGTTGCAACAAAAAGGTATTAAAGAGTGTATAACGCCATGAAGGGGTACATCTAATGTCAATAATGCTAGAGGCTTTGAGGAGGTAATTGTATGCAACTTAAGGTTTTAAAGGGTGTTTAAAACATATTGGTTTTGTATATGAAGTGAATAATGGTGTTTTTTGAAGCAATGAGTTTAACGCTATGTGTACATGCATTTAATGTGAATGCGGATGGTTGTTATGGGGGTGGCGCATAGGTTGCAGGGGTGTGTATTTAGGGTACATAATGCTAGAGCCCTTAGCAGGGCACGTGCAGAGGTAGCCATATATTTTACAGCGCCTAGAAACATGTTACATGGTATGTGTGGTACTACAAGGGTGTCAGAGCATCCAAATATACAGTGTTTACAAATAAAATAAATAAAGATTAGGCCTGGGCGGAAAACTACGCTACGCTCGCGTAGTTTGCGTAGTTTGCGCAACTACGCGCTACGCGAATTGCACGTAGCACAGTGCAAAAACGCGTAGCGGGCATTTTTTGCTTGCTCGCGGTCCTCAACGTCAAGTTGGTGACCGCGAGCGAGCAAAATGACATCCCGGCGAGACTTTTTCTCGTTCGCGATCAGCAACATCAAGTTGCCGATCGCGAGCGTGGAAAATAAACCTCCCAGGCGAGATTCTCAACACGGGGAGGTCAGGTTTCTCATTGCGAGTGAGTCGCGTATGCTCGCGACCGCTCGCGATGAGAAACTACCAGTCCGCGTTGAGAAAACTGCCGCTCGAGTACAAATCTACTCGAGCGGCAGAAAACGACCGCTTGCACTAGTGCAAGATGCTGTTTGCAATGATTGCACAGTGCGGACAAGCATCAGGCACTGTGCAATCATTGCGAACAGCATTTCCTACACGCACTCACGCAGTTCGCGTAGTGCTACGCGTAGCTCGCGTAGTGCGAGTGCACTCGCGTAGCTACGCGTAGCGCTACTACGCGAACTACGCCCAGGGTTAATAAAGATTACAGTTTTGTACTCACCCAATGGCTATGCTGGTGCTGAGGGGTCTCTGACGCAGGTTGTGGATGCTCACAGGGACGCTAGGTGCCCATGGGATTAGGCTTGAAGCTCTGGGGTCCTGTGTGGTCGAGTCAGGTGTGGGGTCCGAGGCCCAAATTTACGGGGGCCGCCCTCTGGGTCCGGGAGGGCTTTGGGGGCCTGGAGGGCTGTAAGCCATGTGTGTGGGGCTCGAGACCCCGGCTTTTATAAAATAAAGGCTCCAGCACCCACGGGGTTACATGCGGCGCTCTGGGGTTTGTGGAGGCCGTAGGCGAGTTTCCAAAATAGAAGCCGTCTAGAGGCAGCAGGGGTCCGAGCGCTGCTCTGAGGGGCGTAAGACAGGGGTCGGTGTGTTGGGACAGCCCCAGAACCCACGGCTATTCGGGAGGGCTCGGGGGCTAGTTGCGGCATGGTGCTGGAGGCCCCGTTTTATAAAATAGAAGCCCCCAGAGCATGCATGTGGAAGGCGGTGCTCCGGGGGTGTGAGGCAGGGTCCGGTGTGCTGGGCCATCCCCAGAGCCCTCGGCGATCCGGCAGGGCTCTGGGGCGAGGTGCGGCATGGGCTCGAGGCCCCAGTTTTTATAAAATAAAAGACCCCCAGAGTCAGTTTCTCAAGTGCGGGACTCTGGGGGCTCCTGCGGTCGTTGTATGGTGTGGGGCTCGCGGCCCCTGTATTTATAAAAAAATAAAGGCCCCAGAGCACGCTGTCCAATGTCGGTGCTCTGGGGATTGCGGCCGCATTGTTTTTAAAGTAGAAGCACCCCAGAGACCGCTGGGTTGCATGCGGAGCTCCGGGGTGGCTTGTGCGGTCATTGGCTGTGGTGTGGGGCTCGAGACCCCAGAGGTGTGCAATAATGCCCACAGAGCCCGCTTACCGATGGCGCTGCTCTGTGGGCTCGATGTAACCGCCACCGTAGCCCTCCGCGTGGGTCCTGAGGGAGGTGTCATGGCCGCCGGGAGCTTCCTCGTCATGTCTGCATTGGAACGGTACGCCCCTCCGTGACGTCAGGGGTGTCCCCGTGATGACGTCACGGAGGGACGGGCCCTGCCCTCGCAAACACGGAGAGGGAGTTCCTCCACTGTGGATGTGTCAAGGGGCGGACAATAAATAAATAAATATAAATAAATAAAATATGTATTTACAGCCACGGCGAGCGTTTAGCAGCGTCCCTGTGGCTTTTATTTTATTTTTTATTTTTTTTCCAAGGGTTGCATATTTATATAGCGCAAACTCGACCCTAAGGTCTTGGAGCACTTTTAAACGAGCAACGGTTACGTTACACCAGGGCACAACCATTTTATGTAGACAAGGGTAGATTAAGTGATTTGTCTCCAAAGCACAGGATGTGGAGCAGGGTTTTTTCTCATGCTTTTGCTCTCCCCAGTCAACCCCCTTTAAATGCCTGCTTTTGCTCTCCCCAGTCAGCCCTTTTAAAATGCATGCTTTTGCTCTCACCAGTCAGCCCTTTTAAATGCATCCCAGAGTTTGTATATAACGTAAGTACGGCATGACTCTATGTGTATCATTTGTTACTTGCAGTTTATAAGTTAAAATCCTAATATAAAGCCCTGAATTATTAAAGGGTTCCTGAGAGCAGCTTGCACAATCCGTTATATAGATATGTGTATAGGTTATGGTTGTACATGCGATGGGGCTTGTGGGTAGGAATCAGGGGTGGGGTTCTTATTAAAAAAGTAAACGTAAATGCATGGGTATTGTTTTCAATTTTGAATTTATGTTTTCCCAAACTTTAACTAGGCTGTTTAGCTGTGGGGCAGACAGGTTGTGCCTACAGTTTGTACACCTCTGACAGATGTAACATGTACCTAGATGGTGTTTTACGCAGGCTCTATGTAAGGATGCTTGTCTCTATGTAATGTGTATTTGCTCTTTCTAAGTAATATATAGTAATGGCGTGTTTATGAGGTGTAGTTTTAAAACAGCCGTTTTTGATCTAACCCCAGACACAGGACATCCCGGAAATAACCATCACAGATGCAGAAATGCTCCCCTGCAGTCAGGTATATGTATTTTAGAGTTGTATAGTTCTGAGTAGTTTTTGTACACCGCTGTCTCAGAAGCTCTGCTTTTCTAATGGTATTCTCATGTATGATTTTATAGATTATGATGCCGAGCTACAACTAGATCTTGACGATCTAGAGCAGTACCTGGTGGCTCAAAGCGCGTCGCTGAGTGTGCAGGATAACACAGTTCTTTCAGGTAAATCAAAAATGCCCGGGTTCTTTAAACTGTCTAAGACTTAGGCGGTGGTAGACCAAAAAACCACAGTGGCGAACTGTAGGAGGGCTCCTCAGAAGGGACTGCTAAGACCGGGTTTATACCGCAAATGTGATTATTTTTTTCTTTACAGGTCCCGCGGAGTCATGCACGGACGGTGCGGTTGTGCAAGAGGCTGCGCAGCGAACAAAAGAAAGGCCGCTGAAAAGGAAATCTTCAGCATCTAAAGAGGGTCGTTTGACAAAGAAAGGAGCTGGGAAAAGACCTCTAACAGGTGTGTTTTTACAAAAGGGTGCGAAAAAAGAACTCTCTGGGTTTTATTCTCGCAAGCGGAAGGGGCCACCACCATGTAGTACTGGATGTATAAAGGGGATGTGTAGAAATTATTGTGGTGGGGTGTCTGTGGGTAGTGGAAACAACTTATACAGGTTCCTTATTCTGTCTAATATATATATATATTTTTTATGTTACATTCTAGGAGCCGCTCAAAGGAACACCGGAGAAGATACGTGTAATGCTAAGAGGTCGACGACACTGTTAAGGGACATCACAAAGACAGTCCAGAACACCTTGTCTGCAGCAAAATGTGTGAGTAGGCGTGTACGCCAGGACAAGCTCTGTTCATACTACACACACATACAACAGAGAGCCGGCGCAGCCGTGAAATGTCAAATCAATCCCTCCTCCAACATGATGAACACGCCTACAGGAATGTCTATTCTACACAGGGAGGTGGACAACAACGGCGACGTGTTTCCAACACCAGACACCGTAATGCCTGTTCTGTGTAAAAGCGACGATGTGTATCTGAACCCTCTCCAGGCCTCAAAAGGGGGTCTCATCTCAAACAAACCCGCCCTTAAGAAGAAGCTGAGGCACCCGGAGCCCCAACCCTGTCCTTTAAACCTTAAGAAGATGCCGGTGGTCCCAGATACCCAAACAATGCCTTTAAACCTCAAGAAGAAACCTGTGGTCCCTGAGCCCCAAACTACGCCTCTAGATCTCTCATTAAAAAATGTTGTTATGCCTGTGAATGAGCCCTTTACACCCCAGATCTCTAAGGGGCCAGTGGGTGTGACGGCGGTTGCAGAAGAGCCGGTACAGCCCCAAACCCATAAAGTGAATCGTCTCTCAAGAAAATATCTTAAGAAGAAGCAAGGGGTCCCGGCGTTACAAGTAGAAGCAGTAGAAGGGCCCTTAATAAAACCCATTACAACGCAGGACCCTTCCCATACCCTGAAGGCCTCTATAGTTTCAAATAAACTAGCGGCACCGGTAGAGGGGCTCCCCCTAGACAGGCCCCCAAAGTCGGCTATAATCATTCTTGACGGGTTTAGGAACGCAATGTCTGAAAATGTTCAACCCTCAGGAGCACCATATACCGGCAGCAGAGGGTGTCTCAAGACACTGACAGGATTGGGAGACAGACTTGATAGACCATCAGAAGCAGCGCACGCCGGGCCTTCTAACACGTACAATGGGGATTTACATACGGCGGTTAGTCATTCACCCGACCACACACTCAGCGTGCCTTATGTCCCCTATTACCCCTCCAGGAGCGTACGACCCAACCAGCCCCGCATCCAGTGTTAACCCCACATCACCCTCATCAATATACGTCGATAACAGTACGGGCTGGGACGACTGTCCAAATCAGGGTTTGGAGGGCGTATTTAGTGAGGACCCTTCCACGGGCGCCCGGGGTGTTCGCACTGGGACCCTGTTTCTATGATCCCACTGTGCCCTCAGTTACAGAATGGGGTTGTGGCGGACGGGGCGAGAGAGGGTCCAGGGGTGTTACAGGTCGCTGTACAACCAAGCACTGAATTCATCCCTAATCCGCCGCAATATGATTCTGTAAACGCAAAAGAGGTACAAGGGGCCCATGTGAAAGACATACAGATGGCGGTTAGAAATCTAAAATGTCAAGCGAACGCCGTCACCTTAAAATTGGGGATGTGTGGTAGCGACGACAGGGTCGAGATGGAGGCGCATCGGAAGATACTGCAAATGGTTGACCGATGTAAAAGGGTGATCCTCCAAACTTGTCAAGCAACTGTGTCCGACATATGGAGTATCCCGTCGTGACTAGATCTACGCCGTCCCCTAAAGAACCAACATGCCCCGGGTATTAATAAAAGTACGCCGAAATCAAAATATAGCAGTAAGGTCCACACTGTACTGACAAAGTCCCTGCGCTTCTTACGCCTGGTCAAGCGTAAAAAGTACATGGAACCAATCAAACAAAGTCATGCAGTTTCAGAAACAGCGCTTGAATCACATACAGCAGTACCATGCACCCGGCATTACATAAGTTCAGGAGAGAACATCCCGAGGTTGCGTGCAAGTGAAGGGCTTGAGGGGTAGAGTGCCAACACTCCAACACCATGAACACACGGAAGGTCCGCGGAGTGGGTCTGTAGCAGAGGCCTCTATGAGCACGTCGCCCACAGGCACAAACCACTCTGTTCAGATAGGATGGGGTAGGCTACCTAGAAAAGCATGGTCCCGTAAAAAACAAAAGTGGGCTAATAGTGCTAAGCAGCGCAGGCTTTTAATAAGTAAACTAAAGAAAGCCAGAATATGCGCTACACGGCGGCTTAAAAGACTCCCAGAGCCCTTGCTAAACCAGAATCCCCAAAATGATACAGCCGCAAACTCCCCATCAAGTCAAATTTCTCAAGATGAGGATTCAGAGGCCGTGTTTTTAGAGAGCGTTAGAAGCTACAGTCGTTCTGTAGAGAGATTTAACGCTACAGAACACTACGAGGAGTTTAGGTTTATTAACCTTCACCAGATAAGGTCCTCCGATCATGGGGTTTTAGCCATACATCAGGCGGTGCAAACACTCATAGAAAGGTTGTTACGCGATGTGGGGCCTAATGATTTTTTCCTACTACGCTTCCAGGGGCAGGGTTTTGACAGTCCTTTGTTCACCAAACGAAGGTCCTGCGATGTGTTTGACGCCGTGGAATTTTTAGAAAACCTCTCGAGGCTTTTACAGAGTAAGGCTGAACTAGTCGCCTATGGCACTGTCAGAGTCATAGCCCTCATTGTACGGGGTCGTGAGGGGGGTGTTTCCAGGCCTTTAAAGAGCATCCTATACAGCTAGATAATTGGTAAGAAACAACGCTGGCTGATCAACTTTAACAACGGAGCAGCCAACACCTGTCTGGCAGCCAGTATCGTGGGGTTGCTGATGGATCGCAACACCACCGACACTGTCATCATGTCTAGAGCGGCTGAAGCCCATGAGGTTCTTGAAATACCTCCAGACCGCATGGTCGGCTTTGGCGACATAGGTCTTTTTGAGAACTATTTCGTCGTTACGGTGAAAGTTCTTTATCACAGCGGTTCTTGGAAGTACTTTACAACTGGGGAACGTGTGAAAAACAAGACGTATATGTCCTTCACCACGAAAATCACTTTTACGGTATCTTGAACCTTAAAAGTTTTCTGGGAGTCAAGTACGTGTGCACACATTGCGACCACATATACAACACTAAGGCACATCATCAGTGTGAAATGCAATGTAAGATGTGTCAGAGAGACGGTTGCGTCGAAGACGTCGCCCTGAAAGTGAGGTGCCGCAACTGTAAGATGTTTTGTCGCTCGCAAGCCTGCTTGAGCATACACCACAAAGCTGTTAAATGCAGCCCTAAAATGGATTGCCGAGAGTGCGGCCGGTATGTGGCGACAGATCACAAATGCAAAGGCATGAAATGCCCAAGGTGTCAGACTCCATGTAGGGTAGGAATTGTACACCGGTGTTACATGGTTGAAGGCAGACCCCAGACCAAAACCGAAGACTACATATTGTTTGATATAGAGTGCACACAAGAGACGGGGGTACACCAACCTAACTATATTTACGCACACCATCTAACTTCCGATGACAGCTGGGAGTTTGAGGGGTGAACGTGCGTTGGTGATTTCCTTAATACATTCATTCAATCCAAATTCAAAAGGTATACCATGCTGGCCCATAACTCAAAAGCATACGACTCATTCTTTATTTTACAAAATATGATTCGTGAAAAGGTACAAGTAGAACTCATCACTCAAGGTTCCAAGCTGATGTTGTTAATGGCTGTCCAGTTACAAATAAGGTTCATAGACACCCTGAATTTCCTACCCATGAAATTGAGCAAGCTGCCAAAAGCCTTTGGTTTTCCCGGGTGTAAAGGTTATTTTCCACACTTTTTTAACACTTGGGCGAACCAGAATTATGTGGGGCCCATGCCGCCTTCGGCCAGCTACGGGGTTGAATATATGATGCCTTCTGAGAAAGAGAGCTTTCTACAATGGTACTCTGAAAACCGTGAAAAGGAGTTTCATTTTCAAACCGAGTTGAAAGCTTATTGTCAGGCTGATGTAATGATCCTGCGCCAAACATGCAACCTCTTCAGAGATGTTGTGGTGTCTATGACTAAGAAAGTCAGGGTCTTGAAACCCAAGACACCTCAAATGACAAAGACGGTCGAATACATAGACCCTTTTCAAAACATCACGTTGGCCTCCATGTGTATGTCCATCTACAAACACATGTTGTTAAGACCAAAAAGTATCGCTCTAGTGCCGCCAGACCTCTATAACGGTAAACAGAAACGTTATTCAACCCCGTCTATCCAATGGCTCATGTACGTCTCTGAGAAGGAAGACATACATATTCAACACGCCTTACAGGGTGGTGAATACCGCCTGGGTCCCTATTACCTGGATGGGTACGCTGTAATTAAGGGAGTGCCGACGGCCTTTGAATACAACGGCTGTTTTTACCACGGCTGCCCTCAGTGTTACAAACCCCACGAGTTTAACAGACTGATGGGTGCCAAATTTGAGCACTTACACAGACGTACTCTGATGAGGGCCCATTATGTTGAAAAATGTGGCTTTGCTATGAGGGTCCTATGGGAGCATGAGTGGTTAGATATGCTAACAACCAACACCGAGCTCCGCTCTTTCCTTCAGAGTCGTGATTTACCACAACCTCTGGAGCCCCGCGATGCCTTATTCGGGGGTCGTACAAATGCCATACAACTGTACAGGGCCGTTGGTGACGGTGAGAAAATACACTACTATGATTTCACCAGTCTGTGCCCATTTGTGAACAAAATGAAGGTATACCCCTTAGGACACCCCACCATCATATATAGAGACTTTAAGCCCCTTTCCGAATACTTTGGGCTAGTCAAATGCGAAATCTATCCGCCAAGGCATCTTTACTTTCCAGTGTTACCATACAGAGTCGATGGTAAGCTGATGTTCCCCCTCTGTCGAACATGCGCAGTGTTTAAAGAGGTTGGTGGTTGTAGTCACACCGAAGAACAAAGGATGCTCACAGGGACCTGGTGTAGCATCGAGGTCCAAGCTGCCTTAGAGAAAGGCTACAGACTCGGGAGAGTACACGAGGTGTGGCATTTTAAGAGGACCACGACACGCCTCTTTTCACGCTACATTAATTTCTTTCTCAGAGACAAACAGGAGGCCTCAGGATATCCCGAATGGTGTACTAGTCAAGATGCAAAGCAGAAATACATCGATGACTACCACGCTCACGAGGGTATACGTTTATGACCCCATTTGATGGAGGTCAACCCTGCCCGTCAACAGTTAGCCAAACTCTGCCTCAACTCCTTATGGGGAAAATTCGCACAGCGTACAAACATGTCAAATGCAACCTCAATAGCAGATCCTGATGAACTGTTTAAGTACCTTTTTTGCCCCTTGTTACGAGGTGTCCAGCTGTGAGTTTATCGATGACGAGACCGCGGCTGTGTGTTGGAAATACACAAAAGAGTACCCAACAACGTGTAAAAACATAAACATCTTCATAGCCTGCTTCACAACCGCACACGCCCTTCTAGAGCTTTACGGGGTTATGGATATACTCCAGGACCGCTGCCTGTATCATGATACCGACTCTGTGATTTTTCTGAGTAAACCGGGGGATGAAGATCCTCCTCTTGGGGATTATCTAGGTAATTTGACCAGCGAACTCGATAAGGATGACTATATAATAGAATTTACCTCATCTGGACCTAAGACCTACTCCTACAAAACAAACACCAACAAAGTGTGCATGAAGGTCAAAGGTATAACATTAAACGTCAGCAACACCCTAAAAATCAATTTTGACAGTCTGAAGGATTTGGTGCACGAATACTCTGCATCGGACGCCCGTGAAAATGATAAAACCATAGTTGTTAATCAACCCTGCATAGTCAGATCCAAAAAGAAGTGGGAAATTACAACCCAGCCCTTACATAAAACCTTACAAGTTGTTTTTGACAAAAGGGTCCTGACTACTGACTATAAAACACTGCCGTACGGTTATTAGACACATTAGAGAGGATGCCACCGCACTATGGACACCAGATTACAGCATCCGTTCTCCTGCGTGTTAGCAGGGCCCTCAAACTGCGGTAAAAGCTACTTTATAAAAAAGCTCTTAGAAAATGCTACTGGTGCTTTATCCCAAACCCCTAATAACATTGTATGGCTTTATTCGTGCTGGCAAGATCTTTATACCGAACTATCCCGCAGTTTCCCCCATATCAGATTTATAGAAGGTATACCTGATAATCTCAACGATGATGAGCTGCTGCCCCCGACCCTTGTAAACATGGTAATTGTCGATGACCTTATGCGTGAAGGTGGCGACCACCCTGAGTTAGAGAGAGCTTTTACTCAATATTCACACCATCGCAATCTAAGCATATGCTACATTGTGCAGAACTTGTTTTACAAGGGTAAGAACAGTCGCTCTATAGCTCTCAACGCCTCACACCTTGTTTTATTTAAAAACCCCCGTGACAAACAACAAATATCCATCATAGCTAAACAGATGTACCCGGGAAACACTCACTTCTTCATGGAGGCCTTTAACGACGCTACAGCAAAACCCCACGGCTACCTGCTGGTCGACTTAAAAAATAATACTCTAGAAGACTACAGACTGAGGGCTGATATTTTTCCCCCCGATCTCCCAGTCGCTTACACCCCAAAGACCAAGTCCCGAGCCTATAAAAAGCAGCGCTGAAGACCTTTAGAGACATTTGTAGTCCGGCCCTTATAACCCAGGTGTTGACCATGTCTGACCGCCTACGCCGCAATTTGGCCCTCCTGAAAATGCTGGTTACAGCCAGTCTCCAGCACATAAAGGCCCTCCTCTGCGCTGCTTCTGACGATTTAGTGGCGGCCATTTCAGAAATAGCCCTAAACACCCTAAAAGGTAACATCCCTATATCAAAGAGCCAGTTACAGGTGTTGAAGAAGAAGCGACATCTTATCAAGAAGCTCAGTAATAAAAGGGCCTCACTCATTACCAAGAAGAAACTGGTGAAACAGTCTGGGGGTTTTATAGGCTCATTGCTGGGCATAGCTATACCCATAATTACAAGCCTCCTCTCGGGACGGTGATGGAGCATGCCGCAAAGATGTATTTGGTTCCTAGACAACAGTTGGAGCAGCTGGGCTCTTCTGCGGTCAATGCCTGGGATATACGTCGAAATGAGACTCTACGACTGGATGCTGAAATTACAGACATTTTGAACCGGACGGATCTAAACCCGTACGACAAAGCTACCCTTTACACCAGTACCCTTAAAAGTTTTCTAGGCTACTACAAACAGTGGAATACCGAAAAAAATAAGCTAACTCTATATGCCCCGGACCCTGAACAGCCAGCAACACCAGCGCCTGCTCCGCAACCCCAGCAGCCGCATCCGACCCAGGCCCCGCCCTCGGATATCTTTGTTGACGACCTCCTAAAAAATATAAGTCAGAGGCACAGGGGGGCAGTGCAAATGTTGATGAGTAAACTCACCGCTTCTAAAGACCTAACAGCGTGGAATGAGCGAGGCGAATTTCTCTACAAGGGGCTGCCGGTTGTTGGTTCACACATGTACGATCTAGTCAAAGGTCTCACGCACCCCAAAACCCTAACGCATCAAAATGCTCCTAGAGGTTGGGATCAGTTTCTACGAGCCGCCGCTGAACTCAACATCCCTTCCACACTCGTGGGTAATAACGATCACCGCCGTATGCTTGAAAGTTTAAAGACACCCCTCCCTCCATCGCCAGCCGCCTCTGACGTCCCACGACTATCCCCCTCATGGAGCACCCCACTTGCGCCGGCTATACAGAGAAAAAGGCCACTGTCCAAATCCCATACGTGGATTAATCCTTAATGTTTCTACAGACTTTTTGAATAACTGTGCCCATTACATGTATAACCGTGTCAATCCCTCCTCCAACATGATGAACACGTCTACAGGAATGTCTATTCTACACAGGGAGGTGGACAACAACGGCGACATGTTTACAACACCAGACACCGTAATGCCGGTTCTGTGTAAAAGCGACTATGTGTATCTGAACCCTCTCCAGGCCTCAAAAGGGGGTCTCATCTCAAACAAACCCGCCCTTAAGAAGAAGCTGAGGGACCCGGAGCCCAAGCCCTGTCCTTTAAACCTTAAGAAGATGCCGGTGGTCCCAGATTCCCAAACAATGCCTTTAAACCTCAAGAAGAAACCTGTGGTCCCTGAGCCCCAAACTACGCCTCTAGATCTCTCATTAAAAAATGTTACGCCTGTGAATGAGCCCTTTACACCCCTGATCTCTAAGGGGCCAGTGGGTGTGACGGCGGTTGCAGAAGAGCCGGTACAGCCCCAAACCCATAAAGTGAATCGTCTCTCAAGAAAATATCTTAGGAAGAAGCAAGGGGTCCCGGCGTTACAAGTAGAAGCAGTAGAAGGCCCCTTAATCAAACCCATTACAACGCAGGACCCTTCCCATACCCTGATGGCCTCTATAGTTTCAAATAAACTAGCGGCACCGGTAGAGGGGCTCCCCCTAGACAGGCCCCCAAAGTCGGCTATAATCATTCCTGACGGGTTTAGGAACGCAATGTCTGAAAATGTTCAACCCTCAGGAGCACCATATACCGGCAGCAGAGGGTGTCTCAAGACGCTGACAGGATTGGTAGACAGACTTGATAGACCATCAGAAGCAGCACACGCGGGGCCTTCTAACACGTACAATGGGGATTTGCATACGGCGGTTAGTCATTCCCCCGACCACAACTCCGACAATTCCTTAGCCGCTAGGACCCTCGATTATTTCGACAGCCATTTACACTCACCGTGCCTTATGTCCCCTATAACCCCTCCAGGAGCGTACGACCCAACCAGCCCCGCGTCCAGTGTAAACCCCACATCACCCTCATCAATATACGAGTACGGGCTGGGACGACTGTCCAAATCAGGGTTTGGAGGGCGTATTTAGTGAGGACCCTTCCACGGGCGCCCCGGGGTGTTCGCACTGGGACCCTGTTTCTATGATCCCACTGTGCCCTCAGTTACATAATGGGGTTGTGGCGGACGGGGCGAGAGAGGGTCCAGGGGTGTTACAGGTCGCTGTACAACCAAGCACTGAATTCATCCCTAATCCGCCGCAATATGATTCTGTAAACCCAAAAGAGGTACAAGGGGCCCATGTGAAAGACATACAGATGGCGGTTAGAAATCTAAAACGTCAAGCGAACGCCGCCACCTTAAAATTGGGGATGTGTGGTAGCGACGACAGGGTCGAGATGGAGGCGCATTGGAAGATACTGCAAATGGTTGACCGATGTAAAAGGGTGATCCTCCAAACTTGTCAAGCAACTGTGTCCGACATATGGAGTATCCCGGCGTGACTAGACCTACGCCGTCCCCTAAAGAACCAACATGCCCCGGGTATTAATAAAAGTACGCACAAATCAAAATATAGCAGTAAGGTCCACACTGTACTGACAAAGTCCCTGCGCTTCTTACGCCTGCTCAAGCGTAAAAAGTACATGGAACCCCTCAAACAAAGTCATGCAGTTTCAGAAACAGCGCTTCAATCACATACAGCAGTACCATGCACCCGGCATTACATAAGTTCAGGAGAGAACATCCCGAGGTTGCGTGCAATTGAAGGGCTCAAGGGGTAGAGCGCCAACACTCCAACACCATGAACACACAGAAGGTCCGCGAAGTGGGTCTGTAGCAGAGGCCTCTATGAGCACGTCGCCCACAGGCACAAACCACTCTGTTCAGATAGGATGGGGTAGGCTACCTAGAAAAGCATGGTCCCGTAAAAAACAAAAGTGGGCTAATAGCGCTAAGCAGCGCAGGCTTTTAATAAGTAAACTAAAGAAAGCCAGTATATGCGCTACACGGCGGCTTAAAAGACCCCCAGAGCCCTTGCTAAACCAGAATCCCCAAAATGATACAGCCGCAAACTCCCCATCAAGTCAAATTCCTCAAGATGAGGATTCAGAGGCCGTGTTTTTAGAGAGCGTTAGAAGCTACAGTCGTACTGTAGAGAGATTTAACGCTACAGAACACTACGAGGAGTTTAGGTTTATTAACCTTCACCAGATAAGGTCCTCCGATCATGGGGTTTTAGCCATACATCAGGCGGTGCAAACACTCATAGAAAGATTGTTACGCGATGTGGGGCCTAATGATTTTTTCCAACTACGCTTCCAGGGGCAGGGTTTTGACAGTCCTTTGTTCACCAAACGAAGGTCCCGCGATGTGTTTGACGCCGTGGAATTTTTAGAAAACCTCTTGAGGCTTTTACAGAGTAAGGCTGAACTAGTCGCCTCTGGCACTTTCAGAGTCATAGCCCTCATTGTACAGGGTCGTGAGGGGGGTGTTTCCAGGCCTTTAAAGAGCGTCCTATACAGCAAGATAATTGGTAAGAAACAACGCTAGCTGATCAACTTTAACAACGGAGCAGCCAACACCTGTCTGGTGGCCAGTATCGTGGGGTTGCTGATGGGTCGCAACACCACCGACGCTGTCATCATGTCTAGAGCGGCTGAAGCCCATAAGGTTCTTGAAATACCTCCAGAACGCATGGTCGGCTTTGGCGACATAGGTCTTTTTGAGAACTATTTCGTTGTTACGGTGAAAGTTCTTTATCACAGCGGTTCTTGGAAGTACTTTACAACCTGGGAACGTGTGAAAAACAAGACGTATATGTCCTTCACCACGAAAATCACTTTTACAGTATCTTGAACCTTAAAAGTTTTCTGGGAGTCAAGTACGTGTGCACACATTGCGACCACATATACAACACTAAAGCACATCATCAGTCTGAAATGCACTGTAAGATGTGTCAGAGGGACGGTTGCGTCGTAGACGCCGCCCTGAAAGTGAGGTGCCGCAACTGTAAGATGTTTTGTCACTCGCAAGCCTGCTTGAGCATACACCACAAAGCTGTTAAATGCAGCCCTAAAATGGATTGCCGAGAGTGCGGCCGGTATGTGGCGACAGATCACAAATGCAAAGGCATGAAATGCCCAAGGTGTCAGACTCCATGTAGGGTAGGAATTGTACACCGGTGTTACATGGTTAAAGGCAGACCCAAGATCAAAACCGAAGACTACATATTGTTTGATATAGAGTGCACACAAGAGACGGGGGTACACCAACCTCACTATATTTATGCACACCATCTAACTTCCGATGACAGCTGGGAGTTTGAGGGGCGAACATGCGTTGGTGATTTCCTTAATACATTCATTCAATCCAAATTCAATGGGTATGCCATGCTGGCCCATAACTCAAAAGCATACGACTCATTCTTTATTTTACAAAATATGATTCGTAAAAAGGTACAAGTAGAACTCATCACTCAAGGTTGCAAGCTGATGTTGTTAATGGCTGTCCAGTTACAAATAAGGATAGACACCCTGAATTTCCTACCCATGAAATTGAGCAAGCTGCCAAAAGCCTTTGGTTTTCCCGGGTGTAAAGGTTATTTTCCACACTTTTTTAACACCTGGGCGAACCAGAATTATGTGTGGCCCATGCCGCCTTCGGCCAGCTACGGGGTTGAATATATGATGCCTTCTGAGAAAGAGAGCTTTCTACAATGGTACTCTGAAAACCGTGAAAAGGAGTTTCATTTTCAAACCGAGTTGAAAGCTTATTGTCAGGCTGATGTAATGATCCTGCGCCAAACATGCAACCCCTTCAGAGATGTTGTGGTGTCTATGACTAAGAAAGTCAGGGTCTTGAAACCCAAGACACCTCAAATGACAAAGACAGTTGAGGAAGCGCAATGTCTGCCAGTTAATCATCTAGCTCGCAAGGATCAGTCTGCCCCCTCGAAGTGTAGCGGTCAGTGTAAAACCTCTGAAATTGTGTTAGTATTTCCCGCAGATCATAGTGATCTCCCCCTGTATCGTCCGTGAGTTTTGTTATGATGTGTTGACCACTTCTCATCTTTATTCTAGCTGCTAAATTGTGGCCTGGTCTCCCGCCCTCCCCATATGCTCTTGCAACATGCCTCTTCGACAAGTATCGCATCTCTCCCGCTGCCAGTTCATTATATTCTGTAACTAGGTCTCTGGTTTTAGCCAGTGTGTCTGCGCATGGGCTGGCCTCTTGCTCCTGCTCCAGTTGCTTTAGCACGACCTCCACCCGCTGAAGTCGTCCCCGGATATCCCTCAGTATGCCCGCATTTGTGCTTATGCATGTTCCTCTGATGGTGGCCTTAAAGGCCTCCCAGAGCATGGCAGCCTCACTCACCGAGCCATTGTTTATTGTAAAGTACTGTGTGATAGCCTCTCTGATCGTGGCTTTGAAAATCGGGTCTAGCAGCGCATCTGCCCTGAATCTCCACGTGAATTGGTGGGGCGTGCTCATCGGGACATGCAGTCTGAGCTTGACTGGGTTGTGGTCTGCTAACGTTCTGGCTAACCGTCCTATGTCCGTCACCCATACATTCACACCTCCGCTCAGCAACCAGTAATCTAATCTCGACCAGCTGCCGTGTGAAGTGGATGTGGGTGTACCCTCCAGTCTATCGGAGTTGCAGACCCTCCAAGCATCTGTTAGGCCCAGCTCCTCCATCCCTTCACTAATAATATGGGCCGCCTTGGAAGAATGCCCCCCCTGCTGGCTAGATTTATCTTTACAGGTATCCTGGTGCGTGTTCAGGTCTCCCCCCCACATTATTTCTGAATCCGGCCAACTACGCAGCGCACACAGTATTTCTGCATAAAAATCTGTCTCGTCTGTGTTCGGCCCATAGAGATTCACTATTGTAAAGAGTTTCCCGTGCATTCTGCCGTGTAATATAATGTACCTCCCATTGTCGTCTGTTATAGATTGAATCACCGTAAACGGTGTGCCTTTTTTTATAAGTGTGAGTACTCCCCTTGCATATGAAGAGTAGGATGATGTGAGCTTGACCCCAGCCCAGTGTGTACCCTCCCTAGATTCCGTGTGCCTCGTCAGATGTGTCTCTTGGAGCCGAGCCACCTGAATATTGTGTCTATTGAGGTAGGCATTTACTTGTCTGATTTTCTTGGGGGAATTCAACCCTCATACGTTCCATGTGAAACATGAGTGCGTCGCGTTATTGACTGTGTCCCTTCCGGTCATCTAAGCCATAACACATATTTCCTTTGAGTGTGAGTAAGCTACAATGGCAGCAAATGTCTTGATTGTCAGCAAGCTATAGTGAACGTTCCAGTGTCCCCAACCCACCCCCCTTCCCCTACTCTCCCAGTTCAGCATCCCAGTCATGCTGAAGACAAGGTCCCCCAGGTCCCAAAACACCCAACAATAAACAGTACTTATCAGTTCAGATGGGGTTCTCCCGCTATGGGGTCGTCAGGAGCTCGAACAGCCTCCATAACGGAGGTTGCCAGGTGAATCAAACACCAGTCATCCTCATGTTCTTCATGCATAAGCTGGTAGTGGTTCCTTCCCAGTTCCATGTAATCTTTACATGCCATCGCCTCCTTGCAGCCGCAGCCTGCAACCAGTTGATTAGTCTGAGTCGTTTACATCAAGCGATCTTTGAGCCGTTTGGTCTTCACGATTTTTTTCAGAAATTCCTGCACGCCCTTGGAGAGTTGTATATTTTGTGCTGACCATCGTACTCGATCCGGCCGTGTATAACATGGCGTAGGTTATGTTCGCTTTCTGCAGTTGCTTCTTTACCGCTTGGAACTCTCTCCTTGCTGCCTGAACATTAGCCTTGAAATCTGGATAGAAAGCGATTTGGTAGCCTTGGTAGCTTAGTTAAGGGAGCGGCATCTGGCTGGACCGCTCCCTTAGCTTTAACTACCAAGCAGCAAAACTTTCGGCTACTTGCTACGGCCTGCTGAGGATGTTACGTAAAATACTTCCCCTTCTCCCATTTCAGGCAAAAAAAATCATGGTCCCGGGTCTTATTCTATCCCGCCTGGACTATGGGAACGCCCTGTATCTAGTAGCCCCTCAATCCACCACACGCAAGCTCCAGATTATTCAAAACTGTGCAGCTCGCATGCTCCTCCAGACCCCTCATCGACAATATGCAACTCCAGCACTGAGGAGCCTTCACTGGCTGCCGGTCAGGGAAAGAATCCAATTCAAAGCTATGTGCATTGCGCACAAGGCCTTCTGGAACAATGGCCCAGCAGTCAGCCGATCCATGATAACTCCCTACCAACCTAGTAGACACCTCCGCTCAGCGTCCTCTTCCCTCGCCCTACTCCCTAGAATAAAGAGAGCTAGTTGTGGCGGACGCTCCTTTTCCTATAACTCCGCCAAGCTATGGAATGCTCTTCCCCCACGCATACGGACGGAGCCCAATCTCCTACCCTTTCGTAAACTCTTAAAAACACTGGGCTTTAGAATCGAAAGTGGGTGAGGTGTGAATGGTGCAGGGAGAAATGGAACTGTTATGTGTATTGTCATGTTTATGAAGTTTGAGATATTGTCAATGTTAATAAAGTTGGATAGAATGTTGCAACCCTGTCCTTATAAATGAGGCCATACGTATCACCATACACTTAGCTGATCTGCCACCCGGCCTCCGCCTGTATTTTTCCACCTCCCGGCCTGTTTTCGCATGCGCGCACTCTGTAGGGGCGTGAGGGTCCTCGCTCTCAGCACTACTCACTGCTTCGGCCTCATGCCTGCAAGGCTCTTCGCACCCGGCTCACCTGTTTCACTTTCCTGGCCGGGGAGAGCTCCGTGTGTGTGCACTACCATGCAGCGCCAGCTGATGCGGCCTTGCAGCTCTTGTCACAGCTCCGCCGGGCAGCCTCTCAGACTCGGGTTCGGCCAATGCTATCTTCACTTCCTGCCGAGATCGCTCCGGCGGCTGCGCCCCGGTCCCCGCAACCAGGACCCAGGTACCATTGCACTCAGGACGCCTCCGCCGACTCTTCTCCTCTGTTGTGCACTCCCACAGGCGCCGTGATCACCAGCCTACACTAGGGCCTGGCCTAGCGCGACGCGCTCTGCTCGGTCCCGATCCCGCAGTTGCAATTACGGATTTTCACAGCAACTTGCGGCTCCAGTGTGTGCTGGGTCGCCTCCGCACACTGGAAGCCCACTTTAGGGTATGGGAGTACTGGATGGGCAGATTTTGAACAGATTTATGTCGCCCGGCCGGCGGAGCTGCACTAATGTGCGGCCATCTTACTTCGGGCTCTCTAGCTCCCCCATAGTTTAATGTATACTCTTGTGAACCTAAAACCATTCCCCTGTTTTCCTTTGTTTGTTTCAGTGTCCTTTAAAGATCATTGCTTGCTAGTAGTCAGTCCTGTCTCTTTGTCACTCCTTTTTCTCTTTTGTTCCTCCCATTGAGCAGGGACTAAGTTCTGTATCTTAACACTTTGGTTCTTTATCTGTTCCGTGGGGGGGCACTTTTTTTATTTCTTTCCTTCCCATGTTACACTGTGGGTGTATGTTCAGTTTCAGGCCCATAGCTGCTTGCATTTTATTGCAGCATTCGTCCCTCCCATCTCCTCCCATGTCGCTGACATTCTTTTCCATTCATCCTGGTGTTGTTCTCAACTTCCTGTGGCCCCTTGAACATCTGCTTCACAATTAAACCCTAACAAGAGGCAGCTTCCAGGCTCATTTTCTTTTCTTTCCGGTCAGCCCAGCGCGTGTTTTTTGGAAGTGAGCGCTCTGTGTTTTCACTTTTGTGTAAACAGGGCTGTAAATCTTATCTCGTAGCTCACTCAAACTAGCAGAGGAGCCCGGCTGCCTCCATCTGTTGCTGGCTGAGCATGCTTCCATGTGGACAGATGGTCTGGAGAGCACCTCTCCTTGCATCTTCCTACCCTCTCTGTTGAAGAAATCCGCAGGCACATAGTGTCCGACAAAAGCATTGAAAAAAAACGGAAAATAACTGGAAGGCGCTGGATTTATGTGCCCCTGAGAGCCGGGAGCGTGGACCGGCGCAACTAGAATTTGCAATTGTTAACATTTGGAGCTGACCCTGAGTCGAGGGGCTGTTATTTCACGTCTATGCCCCGTTATTAGCAAAAGGGGCGATCGATGATTTATCCCCTGATATGCCTCATGTTTTGCATCAAGCTAAGAGGACGGGAAGCAGACATCAAAGGTCGGGTTGTTAGAATGTGCTTCCTCAGGCAGAATGAGGCCACTTTCACCCAGGTTGCCTCTCCATCGTTTCTGTTGAAGCAGAGCTTAAAGTCAAATCTGTGTTAATTTCTAGGGCCGTCCTTAAATCTGGTTTGCTGAGCTTGTTTTCCTTTTTAGTGGAGGTTGTCTGGGGCCTCTCTTTGCGACTGCTGTTCTTCTTCGGGCGGCGAGCAGGATATGTTTTGCAGGTGTTTTGAATGCATGAGCTGCATGTCAACACTGGTTCATCAAAGCGTCTGAAATGCTGTGGAATGTAGGCCACCGGGGGAAGTGACGGTCGCAGACTAGTCTTCCCCCAGGGTGCTTCGTGCTGACAGGCACAGGACAGGGTGGGATAGGTTAGTAAGGGGTGGGTAATTAGGGGCTATATAGGTGTCAGAAAGGGCCTGTCCAACCTCTTCCTGATGCCTAGCACAACTGGGAGGGAAAAGGTTTAGGCAGGACTGCCCACCCACCCTACATGTTGTGGGATGTTTGGGAGGGCCTTTTTTCTACAGCGTGTTGCCATTTTAGGGCAGGTTGCAGAACGTAGGCGGTATGTTGGGGGTGGTGAGTCACATGCAGGCATACCCACCCGTTGGGAAAGGAAGGGAGCACAGGTGACTGAAGGTGGTGAGAGGGTGTGACGAGCAGGGGAAAGATGTTGGAGGATGTTTGGTAGGGCAAGTGAGGGAGTGGCTGGGTATATGGAACAAGGTCAGTGAGTGAAAGGGGGAAGAATGAAGCAAAGGATCTGGGCTTTGGAATCGAAAGTGGGTGAGGTGTGAATGGAGCAGGGAGAAATGGAACTGTCATGTGTATTGTCATGTTTATGAAGTTTGAGATATTGTCAATGTTAATAAATTTGGATAGAATGTTGCAACCCTGTCCTTATAAATGACCTTTTATGCTAAAATACCGATGAGGCATGTGGTTATTGCACAAACAGTAATGTGTTTTTTCCTAGTGATATTTCTTCTTTCGCTGCACTGAGAGGGAACTCCTAGTTTCTCAAAGCCAAACTTTCAAATGGGCTTTAGCCATCAGAGTGTGAGTCATAGAGACTTGTTTCTTGAAAGTATTAACTGCACTGTGCTTACATCCTATTCCAGTGATAGGCGATGGCTGTGAGCAATCAAAGGTTTGGGACACCTTGTAGCGAGCACTCCACCAAAGCATAAAAACTCCGTAGCTTTTCATCTTCACCATTGCTTAGTGATTGATTTTTTGGTGCTGGTGCCTATGTGCGTATATCTAGGGGCCCTCAATCACCACACTAACCAAGGCTTATGCCGTTGCAAATATGAAAAACTAGTTTTAGAGGGCAGACAATAAATTATTGGTAGTGCTGCAGGTCTTCTACACTACCATCCACCTCCCCATCAAACCTGCCCATGAGCCGGTAATTTATAAGTGAACTTCTGCTTTTCCTTAAGATAACTATTCTGTTTAGATTGTGCTCTTTGCAAGTTGTAGGAATGGGTGCCAAGTTTATTGATCCATTGTGCTTATTCCAAACAGTATTTTGGTAAATATTACTGGCAGGCACAGCACAGCAGAATCTTACCTCTGAAGTGTTTTATGGCTAAAACTATTCCAGTTGGCGTGCCAGCCCACAGCCAGCCTTCTGAGTACACAATATCATTTTAGTTAAGTTGCAGCTAGTAATCATGGTTGCAACATGGGGCTCAGTGTTAAGCGCTATATAAAACACTACTAAACAGTTTCATTGCCATAATTTGCCAGTGTTGTTCAGATTAACCACTGGGAATGGATTTCCCACCTTTAACTCTGATGCATCCTGAAAGCCAGCTCATGTCTCATTGACAACAATGCATCCCAAGAGACAGCCCTAAGGTGCAAGCCTTTAACCTCAAGGCATCCTGAAGCATATCTCTCGTCTCATTGGCACCTGTGGTATCATCTAAGTAACCTGTGAAACAGCCCAAGTATCTGATTATATACTTAAATGTGTCTCTCTCTTTTGTTTCCGAGACTCGCTGGTTTGAGAAGAAAGGGGGCCATCTGTTCACCCTGTGTACACAGCAGCAGGGAGATGGTGACATCAACCCTGCTGTGGCTAAATAACCAGGCAGGCAGCAAGACAAGCCAAGAGCCATAAAGTATGTTTATTGTAGCCAAGGCACAGTGTGTTGCCAGGACTGTGTACATGTGTATTCGTTTAGTGTGTGTGAGCAGTATGCATGTTTGTGTATGCATGTTAACTGCCACATGTGTAGCCAAATGTAAATCTTTTGTTTATATTTTTCATGTACACACACTACATGTGCACAAATATAGTGTTTTTGCCACGAGTGTGTCTATTTTATGTGTACATTTCCACTAAACTGATTAAGTTAGGAACTTTTACATTGTGTTCCCATCTAAGCAGGATTTATGTGTGACTGGAAAGCACCTTTTATTGAACGCTCATTGGCGTCCTCCCTCCCGCGCCCTGCCATCCTCCCTTCTCAGGAATGCTGAGAAGTGCAGGCTCCCTTAGCCAAGCTGCTGGTTATTTAATTGCACTTCACATCGCTTCTACTCTCCTTCGAAGCAGGCTCATGTTTGGAGTTCTTTTTTTCACAACCACAAGTCTGTTTAATCAGTGGAGTCAGAGTTTAAATTTAACTTGAGCAAGATTACCAATGCCTAGCGTTGCCTTTGTTGAGCTGGATAGAATGGCCCTTGAGTACCCAGCTAATATCTGTAGGCTGTGCCTTCAGATGCTTTAAGTGTTCTGTGCACATTGACATCATTGCCCATGTCTGTCATGTACTGCAGTGCTTGTCGCAGGTGAGGCATAAGGGGTGTAACATCATTTATTTTTCTGTCCCAGAAAGTCTGTGCTGGTGTGACGATCTGAGCTGAGGTGCCTCACTCAGACTCGGAGGCACATCCTAATCAAAATGGACAGGTTTATGAGCTCTTTATAAAGTAACTTTATCTATATCCTGTACGAATGTTCAGGGGTTGGGAGCACCACCTCAGCATCACTCAGCACCCGTGCAGCTCCACCTGAGCACCACCTCAACAGTACTCAGAACCAGAGTAGTACCTCAGCATCACTCAGCACCAGCACAGCACCACTTTACCACCACCTGAGCAGCATCAGTGCAACACCACCTCAGCACCACTTTAGTACCAACTCAGCACCACCGCAACATCAGCGCAGCACCACTTTAGCACCAGTCAGTGTCACTCAGCACCACTTCGGCATCACTCAGCAACACCTGAGCACCATGACAACACCACCACAGCACCACCTCAGCAAAAGCATAGCACTACTTTAGCACTACCTGAGCACCACCACAGCATTAGCACAGCACCATCTTAGCATCCAGTGCATTAGTGCAACACCACTTCATCACCACCTCAGCACCAACTCAGAACCAATGTAGCACCACCTCAGCACCAGCTCAACACCACTCAGCATCACTTAGCAGCACCACCGCAGCACTACAACAGCACCACCTGAGCATCACTCAGCAGCACCTGAGACCCACCACAACATCACCACAGCACCACCTCAGCACCACCTCAGCATCACTCAGCACCCACACAGCACCACCTCAGCACCACCTCTGCACCAGTGCAGCACCATCTAACTACCAGGGCAGCACCAGCACAGCACTACTTTAGCACCACCTGTGCACCACTGCACCATCAGTGCAGCACCACCTCAGCACCAGCGCATCAGTGTAACACCACCTTAGCAGCAGCACAGCACCAGTCAGCATCACTCAGCACCCTTTCAGCATCACATAGCAGCACCACTGCAGCACCACCCAAGCATCACTCAGCAGCACCTGAGCACTACCACAACACCACCACAGCACCACCTCAGCACCAGTGCAGCACCACCTCAGGACCAGTGCAGCACCACCTCAGCATTACTCAGTTGTCTCTGACTGTGTTCCTTTGGGGGGCCTCAACCACTTGATTGAGATCCTCCCAGTCTGATAATAGGCGTGGCAGGGCCAGTAAACGCTTGTGCTTCCGTTGATGCTGGTGGGGTGGTATGCAAGCCTCAGCAGTTGCAGACAATAAAGAATTTTGAGATGGGTCCACAGCGACCATCCTTTTTCATGGAAGAGATGTCAAGGGTGTCCAGAAAAGAATTCCAGGTCACCTAGGTTGAGGAAGTCTTTAGTTTTCCCATCTATGACAAGCATGCGCATGGGGTCTAATGGGACACATTTAAGGTACCTTCACCTAAGCCGAGGGCAGAGAGCAAGGAATTTCTTGTACTTGACATTGATAGCTAGCGCCTGGATTGGGTGGAGGGGGCTGGCTAGACACTCCTTTATGGGCCTCACAGGCTCCTGAAAGTCAGAAAGAGAGCCACTGCCGTCAGCGTAGCGGGCAGGTGGGAGGAGTATAAAGGAGGAGCTAAAGTATATCAAACTTACTCAGGTTAGTGACAAGTGTACGTTGATTCAGGTGTAATTGAGCAAAGGTTGATGAGTAACCTGTGGCTGGAACAAGGGACAATACACATATTAAAGGGAGGCCATCTCTGGGCAAAGTAGCATAACGTTACATTGGGGGTCTGACAGATAATGGAGGTTGTGCCTGTAATTAGTCCGGGTGCTCGCCAGCAGGGAAGTTTAATCTATTACCGGCATATGGACGCGCTTGGTGGCCGGTGAAAAGTACATGCATGTCGCATAGGGCTCATACAATGAATAAGTACCCTTGGTTTTTTCTGTCTGTCACTAACCTGAGTAAGTTTGATATACTTTAGCTCCTCCTTTATACTACTCCCACCTGCCCGCTACGCTGACGGCAGTGGCTCTCTTTCTGTCTTTCAGGAGCCTGTGAGGCCCACTCTTCCTATCGTCAGCTTGAAGCCTTCTCGCTGTTGTTTGGTAAATAATACCTCAGAGTATAACTCCATTAATAGTATCCCTTTATTACACCACTATACTGATTCAACCTTATCATTTATAGGTGCTTCCCCATCGCTATGTCCCAGTCCTGATGAAGACCCCGTTCGCAAGGATCCAAGTTCCCTGCCACCCATAGGGGTCGAAACGTTGACAATTGTTCTCTCTATCAAACGTGGATGACAGAGATTGGTTATCTGCATCCCTTTATTGTGTTATGATTCATCATACATGTAGAAGCCAGTCGTCTGGCTGGATAGATTGTAAATATTGACTGTTGATGTCCACATGTACACTACCTTTCCCTGTCACATCACGCACTGATCACAACCCACCCCCCCTTTTTCCCAGGTTGCACCAATCTTAATATCATTAAGATTTACAAGCACTGTATTTAATATGAATTGATTTGCTCAAATTGTTGATGCAATTAAATCAAGACCATTTGATGGTATGATCTAATGGTGGTGTTGTCATATGATTTAGTAACAATGATCATTTGTGTATATTGCTACATATTGTGTTAGATTATCTTCCACTGTGACCTTTCTTTTTTGTACCATATTGCACCCAAGTCCAGTGGATTTATGGGTTACCCCATTGATATTTAACTCTAGACACTCCTTTAGGCCCTGTAGGCCTGTGCTTGGTCTCCACCCAGCTGTCTAAGACAGCTGGGTGGAGATCCGCAAAGTGCGCATGCCAGTTTGGCCAGCTCAAGACAGTCGGCCAAACTGTCTTGCGCACTTTTGCAGTGTCTGGCCAGCCACGTCACCAGTCCTCCGTGCAGAAAAGGACAAGCCCCTCCTTTATCCCAGCTCCTGGGCAGGCTGATGGCTGCAGCGCGCTTTGTGAATAATAAAATGGCACTGAAATCATTTCTTTGCGATTTTGTTGTTCACATTGCATTAGCGTGGCTTGCAGCGGGGGGGCGTCTTAAGCCCCCCTCAGGCCCTGCTTCTCATATAATATATTTTTATGTGCAATGCCAGCATGATTGTTGGGAAATCTGAACCTTACACTTCCCCAATCTTACTCACTAAGCTATGCCAGTGCGTAATGTCCCAGGTGTACCTGCCATCAGGACCGCATCATCAGAGTACAACAGTGCAAGAATAGGAACATTATTTACAGCTGCATCCCTAAAAGTTTTTGCTAAAGAAGAAGTCAAATTGTAATATGCAGAATAAAAAGAAGAGGAAGCAATTTCATACAAAGCAGCCCTTTGCCATGTCGCTCGAGCTTAATGATTATTGGCTCTATTATAGGTCTGTATTGTCAGTCACACTATAGGTAGGATGAAAGGTCTGCCATGCAGAGGGATTGATCCAAGTTGAAAATCGTAAACCTGCAGAAGAGCATGATCCGGCAGACTGCTAGAACACTAAAGTGAAATGAGTCACAGCGTAATGGAAGAGCAAGCCCGGTCACCATACTGAGTGTGAAATGCTAAAAGGGAAAGACACCATGTTCTTCCCAATCCCCGTTTTTATTCGACAGTTCTATATTGCTTTGGAAGACATATGTTACTGAATGTTTTTTCTGCATCTGACACATCTGTTTACACTTTGATCAAGCATCCACAGTACGTGCAGACTTTTCTTGACAATTCTAATTGATATGCAAATTTGACTAACAGTCATACATTATGCATAATAGTAAGATGCATATAGAACTTCCACCACTTATTTTTTTGTATTTCTATGAAACCCCACCAAAAATGCTGCATTAGGAAAATGTTCTAACATGTTTTTGAACCAACACATATAGTGCATTGCAGGCAAAACAATCTACCATATAGGCCCAGATCAATCTCTAGAGGTGCCAGAGCAGTTTTTAGGATATAAGAAAAAACATAAGTGCATGGCCCCAATAACTTTTTTTAGAAGCCAAGTGCTGGTGCTGCCGAATGGTGGAGTTGACGAACACCAAAGTTGGTTAGTCTTGATTTCACCTTATGCCTCTTTCTACCACCACCCTCCACTTGCTGCCACTTTCTCTCACTTTGCGTGTATTTTTAATCTCTGCTTTCTCCTTTTGTCGCTGTTTTCTTGTCTTAGCCTTGTTCTTTTTTCACCCCATATCTTTCTAGCTCTGGGTCAGAGTCTTGTGATGAAAAATAAGTCATGGCGCGGAATAGTGAGGGCCGGTGGCCACCACCTGAAACCACAGCACAAGTTTACAGTTTGCAGCAGGAGTCAAATTCTCTTTGAGGAGTTTCTGATCTCTACTGATGAAGGATACAATCCAGACACACATGCCAGACAGCACTATCTGCACCAACTCTGGTGAAAAACTACAGCTAATACTAGTAAGTGAGCTCAAACATTGTACTGCATTTACCATGATGCTTAAAGGCGAACTGTGCTGTGATGTGAGGCAGTGTGCTCCCATTCCCCTTCTGTTCTCTTTGAGGAGAGTCTGCTTTTTAGGTCGAGCCTATACAGCGCTTGCGCTGTATAGGTGATCTGTTGTGTGTACTTTGTGGGGTCTGACTCCTCCCTCCTTTGGATTGGCTTTTAAGTGTGTCATTTAAAAATTGTCGCCTACAAATCGGTAATGGTGGGTGCATGTTCCACCTTTTCTGAGATGGCCGCTCCCCTGGAGTATTGCCTCAGGTACGTGCAGGCAGTCCCTACGTGCGGACCGTTTTTTTTGTGGTTTTTTTTACTTTGGCAGCGCGCGCACCTTTCTTTTCCTCGGAACTTATCCTGAGCACCTTGGTATTTGTGGGTCACAAAACGGCTAGGTAGGTTGAGCACTGGCTGCAGAGATCTGTTCAACCCAGTTTTAAAAGTTAACTCCCAACGAGCAGCGGTGCGCACAATTGTATATCTAACCCCCACAGAACATTTTCTCAGCATAGTTTCTCCAGTCCTAAGTGTGCTCACCTGCCTCCTCGCTCCTTCCTCCTACTTGTTCTGGCCTGTGTCATTTGATTGCCTGGGCGGCTAGGAGGGAGAGGGGCTGAAGCCGCGCCCGTGTGTCCCAACACACAATGGCAACGTGTCCAGGTGGCGGGATGCTGCTCCGGTGTGGGCGTCCTGTGTGCATGCTTCTGATGCTCATGCCACCACATGAGAGTACGTGGAAATCCCCTCCTATCGCTGGCCATTAGAAATCCGCATTGTCTCCCAATGAAAGGCCAGGGTCGGATTGGTAAGGCGGGCACTCGGGCAATGGCCGAGGGGCCGGTGTCCAAGTTCCAGCGGTGGGCTGTTTTTTTGGCAGCCTGTGGGCCGATTTGCGCTGTGTCTGGTGTGTTCAGATGTCACCAGCGGCCCAGTGGATGCCAAAATGGCCATTCTGGAAGCAGATGGGCATCCATTACCTCCCTTTTATCAATGGGCAGAGGTGTCACTCCCTTTCTCTCGCTGGGCCGGCCAATTAATGTGTGCATACTGAGCGGGGTAGAGGGCCTGAGCAGAAGTGGCCTCACTTGCTTTCAGGTGTTTATAAAACTTCGCCGAAGCAGTGTTTTACGGAAAGGCAATATGCAAATGTGGGCCACTTTTTTTTAGTGTGCCCAGGCGGATTTCAAATCCCAATCCAACCCTGCTGAAGGCGTGTATGAAAGGGAAAATAATTGTGCAAAAAACTTTTTCTTTCATCAGATTGCATGCTCACGGCACACTAATTTCAACAACTCTGCATAACGCATTAATTTCTGCTGCATACACCATTTTCACTCCCCAATGTTCAACTCCTAGGCACCGTGTATTTTTTATTTTTAGCTGCATATCGTAGTACTTTGGACTTCAGGTGCTTATCTAATGCAATCATCAGTAAGCACTAGCTGACGCTCTTAAGGTGGCAGTCTTTCGACAAGGCAAAAGCACAGCACCAGCAAAGTGTTTTTGGGATGTCTACAGCCCTTTAGCTAATTTCCCCATGGCTGTCTACAGTGGTGGAATGTTGCCCGTCTTACTCTGTACATCGTGTATTTTAATTTATATTTGCATTATTTGTATTTTGGACTTGCGCTGCTCATTTTATCACATTTGAAAGTGAGGCACTTACAGGCGCTTGTAAGGAAGCAGTCTCTGTACAGGGCAAAAGCAGTCTGCATCTCCAAATAGACCAGCACAAAGTGTTTCTGTTTTCAGTGTTTTAACTAAACTTCCCGTAGCTGTCTAAATTGGCAGAATGTTCGCCGTCATAATCCCGCATACACCCCTTTCATCCTCCGCCGTTAAACTACCTAACATGGGACATTTTTAGGTCGAGCCTATAGCGGCAGCGCGCATGCGCTGCTTGCTCTGCGAGGCATGCAGTAATGGAGTATGGAGTGGAAGCTCCGCCCACTCTCCGCCCATGTTTTTAATTGCCTCGTGTCATTGTCTTTCGTAAATGCTGCCTTCTGATTGAATATGAGACTTGTTAGTCCCTCCTTATTATGGCCATGTCGTCATTTGTACCCTCCCATGGCTACTGGCCCCTTTACTCCGAGTGTTACACGGTACGGTACGTGTTATTTACACTGTGAGCACTACTTTGTCCATGCCTTCTCGCCCCCTTCTCCCCGCCCTCCGCCCGCACACCCGTTGTCCGTGCTTCCCCCCGTTGTCCGTGATGCAATGCAATAGTTCTCGCCTAAATGCGAGTCCTATTGCATTGCAAATGCTTGTTTCTTCTGGCGTTTAATGAACACTTTGCAGAGGCAGGCCTGGATTTCCAATTAAGCCTTGTTCACCCTGATGTCGGAGTGTTGTGACTCGGCCTGCGCCGCGCCCAGAGGGCACTCTTGAGCTTTCATTTGAAAGCGTCTGGAGGGCAGACAACGTGTCACTGGGGGTGGCTGGAGGAGTTTGTGTTTACATCTGCAAAAGTGTGGCAGACAACTCTATCACAGTATGCTTGGATGCCCATATGCGCCAGAAGGCAAGACACTGCAATGCCTACTACAATAGGCTACTTAGCGCAGGCAGCAAGAGGTGACTGGTTTAAAGTCGATTTGAGATAGCAGGTAGGTCACGATCAGTCAGTCAGTGCGCAGCCATGGCCTGCCGTCACTCGCTGGGGTAGAAGCTTTGTAATAAATTGGATTTCTGTGTTCCTTCCTCTCGGCGTTGTTGCGATTCGTGAGGAACAGATGGGACGTGATGCTGCGGAGTGGGGGGAGAGCTCTGTGTGTAGGAGCCCCGGCATCCTCTGCATCAACCCCATCTCACAGACACCCCCTCTCTCCGAGGCTGTTCCTATCCTCGTACGCACAGTGCCTGCTCGGCGTCTGCCCCTGATTGGCCGCCTTCCACTCTCCGGTGCGTGGCACTGCGCGAGGACTCCGGTCTGCCCACACATCTGACATCAGGAGGGCCAGGAGAGCTGCAGGTCAGGGTAGCCGATGCTTCAACTTCACCTCGGCTGCCAGTGCGCTGCCTGCACCGACTGCCTACCCTGCAAACTCAGCCTGCTGCTTGTGCCTGCAGAGTCTGCTGCCCGTGCCTTCTCAGTGCCTGCTCACTCTGCCACCAGTGCCTGCTCTCCGAACTGCCTGTGCCTGTCGGCCGTGCTAACTGTGCCCTGCCTGTATCTTCTAACCGTACTGCCTGTGTGTGCTGCCTCTGTCCTACCTGTGCCTGCTGATTGTGGCTGCTGACCCTGTCGCTTCTGCCCTGCCCTTGCCTGCAAAACGTGCTGCCTGGTGCACCTTGCCTGCTTACTCTGCTGTCTGTCCTCTCTGCCTGTGGCAGTTCATCATACCGCCGCTGTCTGTGACAGCTGACCTAGGGACTCTCCCTGTGCAGCCAGTGACTGTTACCCAAGTGGCTTCTAAGAGCCCTCCAGCGCCTGCAGATCGCGTGCCTCCTGCTTGTGCCACCTGTGCCTTCTGCCTGCTTATCTCGCTGCCTGGAACTCTTCGCCAGACAATCTGATCGGAAATGGCAGTGAGTCGGATTTTGCTACAGACGTGCCTCTGCCTGAGCGTGACTTCATGCCTCTGTTTCTCTGTGTACTACAGAGAGCCTGGAGGCAGCCGCTGAAGAGGTAAGGAGCTATGTGTGGCAGGGGGGAGCTGTGTCCGGATCACAGGCTTACGTGGAGTCTGCACACCTTCCATGTGTCTTTAGCTGAATAGAGCAGGCAGCGTTAGTGGTAGAGCCTGCTTCTAGAGTCCTAAAAATAACCAATAAACATGAGTATCTGAATCTCAGATTCCAGCTAACCTCCAAAATCTGCATTTTGCCTATTAGACAGCCGTTAATCCTGTTTAGTGGCTGATGCCATTATTAATTACTTTACTGCTTTTACTTGTGCTTCTGTGACTAAAAAAAATATATATTTATAATAATCACCGGAAGTCGTTGGGTCTTCCCTGTGTTGTGGTGATTACCATCACCTGGGGATGTCATTGTGCTAAAAATACATGTGAGTGAAGCTATGTTGCAGTAATGTGCGATAATGTGGTGCATTGCTAAATACTTATAAGGGACCAAAGGCGAGACCGATTGCATTGCAAATGCTTGTTATTTATAGCTGCATATAACTGTATTTATAACATACGCTGCTTATGTAATCTTTTAGCCGCTGCCCACATTTGCTCACTGTTGAACGTTTACCTCACGCACAATGTTATTTCCTATTACTAAAATGACGTTTGATACATTTATCCACCCTTTAAATTGCAACTGCACTAACACATGCTTTGCCTTAAGATATTTAAGAGTTACGATATGGTTGGTGAACGTTATGGGTTGCATTTCATTTTATTTACATTGTCTGACCATCACCTTATCTTACTGATATTAACTGTATTTTGCCTGTTATCCTCACTGGCATGGCGACTGTTTAATTTTGGCTGCGTATTTCCGCAGCTTTGCATTACAAAAAAAGCATAACTAGGTACATGGGGCAAGCGACATTGTGCTCTCGCAGAATAGTTAATAAGGAGAGGTCAACGCTCATCTGTTCTTTGTAGCCAGGACATTCATCAGGAAGGTACTGACAGGCGCTCTTCCTCCAAGCTGATCTGCACAGCACCAACAAAGTGTTTTTAAGCTGTCTTAAACAAAAAACATACCGTAACAGAAGGGAATTTTAGAAAGCACTGGCTCGCTTTGCCTTTTTTTGTTAACCTAACCTATGTTAATTTAGGCTTTTTGGCACAGTTTAACCACAATTCACTGTCGAGACTCTCTTTGCAACCCAGTCCTGCAACTCCTTTCCCACGGGCCGCAGCTTCCACTGCGGGATAACCATCGAAGGTGCCTGCATAAGATAGATTCTCGTTGTATTCGGAAGGCCCACTAGGTCTTCTGCGCAGGCGCCACATAAGCCAATAAAAGGGTCCACTGGGACACGCCATTTCTTTTCCACGGTGTAGTGCTGAAGGCGAAGCTGCCTTTATATAATAGTGGCCGAAAATCTACTTCCACGCCATCAAAAAATCAAAATTCATTTTTTCAGAAGAGAAAAAAGTGTGCTCATTTACCACTCTGCAATATTTTTCGTTTCTTAAAAAAAAAAGAAGAAAAGTAATATCCTGCCTGTGCCGATGTGTTTCTGTTTCTATTTTGGCTCGTTGTAAATAGCTTGGATGCTGAACACCTGCGTGTCCAATTAACATGTATTAAACAGATTTATGAGAAGGACATGGGATAAGCACATCTGTTTCATTGTTCGAGTCCCCTCACACACAATTGTTATGTTTAGTTACAGCAGAATACTTTTAATGACACTTCCGCCCTTAGCCTACAAAGAGCAGGTACACCCAGTGCTTGGGTGAGATTTCTACCACTGAATCTGACTCTGTACTCGCACAGCATTGACATTCCTCTCACCCTCCACCCACACCTCTCAACCTGAACTCAAACTGCTCATCCTGCCCTTATGCTATTGACATACCGCTCACCCTATACTTGAACACCTCTCACCTAGTACAGGATAACATCTCTCACTCTGTACACTCACACTATTCTCATTGTGCACTGAACACCAGTGGCGGCTGGTGACATTTGAAAGTGGTGAGCGTAAAATTTGTGCCGGAGTGCACCGCGGCGAGCGTGCGAGCCTGAACAACCTAAGAGGGGCTTGGGGGGGTTCTGCCACCAAGAAAATTTTGAAAAAAGAGAGGGCAAAGGGTGCATTTTCAAGCAAATTTGAGAAAGCAAGAAGGTTAATAAAGCAATTGTGAAAGTACAGTTATTACATTAATAAAGAGATGTCATATAACAACATAGGTACCATCTTATTCAGTATAACAAAAGGTAAATGGTGGCCATTGGATTGTTGCACAGTTCCTTCATAATTAGTATTTCCTTTCTTCCTTCATGTCTCAGGAGCTGCCCAAGGCACTTTATTATTAGGACAGCTCCTCGCCACATTGGTACACAGCGAGCATACAAAATGGCTATGGCCAGAGGTATGATCCTAACAAGAGTTGCGCAGCCTTTTTAATTTCATGTAAATCCCTTATTAGAAGAAAGTAAAGAATGCCATACTTCTGCAGTCTGAAGGACGAACACGCAGAATGAAATAGAGAGGGGTGATTCACAACTCTCCTGGCATGGAAACAAAAACTGGAGGCCCAAGACTACCACCCTAATTAACTGCACTCTGTGCACACCCTGGCACGTTATTGAAAATATCTGGCACCTTATTTATGTGACACAACGATAAAGAGCAAGACAGCAAACGTCTTCAAATGTTAATTTCCCTCTTCAAATGTTGTCCTTATTGGCAGTGAGGGACAGGCAGGAAGAAGACTGTCAGGCTGGTGGCGTACTGGCGCACGGAGCCATAAACAGCCACAGGACCATCATAAATTAATTAATGCCGGGCCTGGAACTAAAGGTAAGAGCCTCAGCCACGCAGACACAGTTTCGGTTTCATCATGAAACTGAAACTGTTTTCTTTTATTTGAATGCAGTCAGTAGAGACAAAAGGGAGCCTGGGAGCCCTGCTAATCTACATCAGGATCGACAGAATGCAGCAAGTGTGTGCTATTAGCTTTCTTTAACCACCAACATACATATGTTCATACTCAAAATCGATTTAAATTCAGCAAAGTTTGAAGAAAGCCCATGTAAATTATTGGTGTGCAAAGTTGTGACTTTTTTCTCGCCACCCTGACCCTAGTCTGTTCCTTGCAAAAACAGCTACTCACAATATGGACCCCTGAGGAAAAGCCACACAACACAAGGGAAGGCATGCTCTGCGGCTTGCGAACAACACACCCATCTTCACTTTCTCACCCACATATGATTAAGATTATATGTAATAGTGCTACTTTATATAGCGCAAACTCGACCGGAAGGTGTGGGAGCGCCGATCGCTTTTACATGAGCACCAGGTACGTAACGTCACACGAAGACACTTTCATTTTTAATAGGCATGGGGAGATTAAGTGACTGATTTTTTGCCCAGAATTAATCACAGGATACTGAGTCGACTCCGAGGCTCGAACCCGGTTCCCCAGCTCCAAAGTGGCAGCGGCAGCTCTAGCCACCGTAAGGCTACAACATCCTCTCCTGTTCTGTTGCACGCAGGGTTCAAGAGTTGCTGGGCAGAACTACTTTGGAGGGCACCTGGCAGTCGCGGCTCGCAATACTCGCGGAAGGGGGGGGGTCGCGCAGGGGTTACCGCGGGGCGACGTTAAAATAAAATAAAATTAAAACTTACCTGACCGGGTCCCGCGCCGCCTCTGCTCCTGGGCCGTGTCTGCGTTTTCCTGCTCCTGACCAGTAGCAGGCATGCTCCCTCCCCTCCTGTAGCCAATCACAACGCTGCAATGGCAGCGTTGTGATTGGTGCGGGGTCCCGGACAGCGCCTAGCCGGGCACCTGTAGGGAGGCCATTTTCTCTATGTAGGCTGCATGCAGCCTACATAGAGAAAATGTAGAGTGCGCATGACTGCTTTGGTCGGCCCCAGGGCCGACCAAACAGTCAGGGCACTCAGAGTGGTGCAAGCCACTCCTCCCCGACCCGCCCACCCGCCCGCCCCCAACCAGGCATACCCTCCCGCCCGCCCCCAACCAGGCATACCCCTGCCTTCTGCTTTCTCGCAGCGCGAGAAGCAGAAAATAAAATGGTATTTAAAATACAATTTTATTTTCTGCTTCTCGCACTGTGAGAAAGCAGTGGGGCGGTGCTCCTACGCCCTAATGGAGCGGCCGCCACTGCTGAACACACATCAATTGCCATGCATTGAGGCACTTTCACCCTGCACTCGGACACTTATCAACCTTCATTCATGCATCACTCACCCTGCACAAAGAGCACTCACACTGTTCGCCCTGCACTCATACACTTCTCTCACACCTCTTAACTTATTATTAATCCCATAGGCGAAACCTAATGCATTTGCCAATGCTTGTTTTGAGTTTGTAGTTGGAAGCAAATATAACCTTTAACCACTGTTAGAACTGGGGGTCTCTAGTTGGCAATGGTATACACCTTTGACCAAATAGGGACCCTTGCTTCTAGTCAGGGTAAGGGGGATACACTACTAAAATAACCCCTGCTCACCCCCTTGGTAGCTTGGCACGAGCAGACAGGCTTATCTCAGAGGCAGTGTGAAATGAAGTACACAAGACCCCAAGTAAGTGCTTCATTTATTGTGTCCTTCCAAGGCGACTCCCGGGCAGCAACTGCCGTCCGAGGAACATCACATTCCAGAATGGAATCCCCATAGCACGAGCTCACACACGAGCTCCAGATCCCAACACACCCCCCTTCCTTCACAATAATAAACAATAAACACAATAAATTCAAAGAGATGAGCAAATAAAGAAAAAAAAATGGAGAAAAACATAGCAAAGCAAGAGACATAACTTCTACTACAATAATACTACACAATAATACTACAACCATGTAAGGCAGAAATTTTTACAAGGTAAGGGATTACAACATCATATAATCTTGAAATTTGGAAGGAACGGATTTCAATCTTGTGGATGCACATCTTGCGGGAACATGACTAGAAAGAACTCGTTCCCTTCCATGAATCTCAGTGGGTACTACCATAGAGGAAGAGTGAACACCCAATTTCTTATTGACATAACCCAGCATAGACTCGGGTACCACGGAAACAACCCTTTTGTTCCAAACCTTCCCATTCTCCAACACCACAACATGATCTTTTACCGCAGACACTCTCTTGGGAGCAAAAAACGAGACTCGCCCTTGCGAATAAAACCAGGTCTCTTGATTCTTACCCAATCACCCACCTTCACAAACAAGGTACTACGACTCCCAGGCCTAGTATCATACTTTGCTTGAGTGGCAGCCCTGACATCAACCACCTCAGCCAACTTCCCCATGTCCACCACTCTCCTGGACATCCACTCTTTGTTCAGTTTAGAGCCCGCTACTCTCCCCCTTAGTAAGGTAAAGGGAGCTATCCCAGTGCTAATGTGCGGGGTGGTCCTCACAGCCCATAGCATGTCACTGACAGCACGCCGCCAATGCAGACTATTGACCAAGGCCAGCTGCAAGTGTTCTTTGACGACACGGTTGAAGCGCTCGACTAAGCCGTTGCTGCGGGGGTGATATAGGGACGTGCAAATATGCTTTACACCAATGTCTTTGAAAAAGGCCTGCATTTCACTGGAGACTAACTGGGTTCCATTATACGACACCAATTCCTCAGGAACACCTTCCCTGAGAAAAACATCATGAAAAAAATTGATGATGGACATAGAATTGACATTGTCTACAAATCGGACTTCAGGCCATTTCGACATGTAGTCAATAAGGACCAATGCATATTTGGGAGAACTTCCAACGAGCCCGAAAGGACCAGCAATATCAAAGGCTAATTTGGACCATGGGGCGTTTTTAACCACCACCGGTTCAACAGGGGAAGGATGAGTCACTTGAGATTTGTCACTGGTGACACACACACAACAGTCGCGAACATAATGTTCAACATCCTTATCTAACGCGGGCCACCAAAAATCCTGTCTGACCCTACGTTTAATAGCCCGAATTCCCGGATGACCTTCATGAGCTAAATCCAAAATTCTTTTGCGCATGGCCAAGGGAACCACTAGCAAACCACCTCTCCTCAATACTCCATCAACTACAGACAACTCTTCACTAATTCTCCTGTACGGAACCAGCTCAGAGGGGCAATCTTTCGCATTAGGCCATAATCCGGCTAAAAGGTCGATGACCTTAGAGACCACAGCATCCTCGGAAGTACCATCCAACCACTCTCGTTCAGAAAGGGCACCACCAATAGTGTTCTCCAAGGAACAGACTGCACAAACTATTTCCAAATCGTCATGCTCCAACACATCCTCATCACAAGAAAGTGGTAATCTGGACAAGCAATCAGCAACATAATTCTTAGCTCCAGCCACATACTCGAGACGATAGCGAAACTCGCTTAATCTGTATTGCCATTTGGAGATGCGTGGCGTTGCTCTGCCACCACCTTTAGTGGTAAAAAGATCAACTAAGGGCTTATGATCCGTTCTCAAAGTAAATTCGTTACCCCACAAAAAATTTTTAAAGTGTTGGACTCCCCACCACATGGCCAAAGCTTCTTTTTCGATGGTCGAGTAGGTGCTTTCAGCACCCCTTAATGTTCTTGAAGCAAAAGCTATTGTCTCTTCCCGACCATCACCCCTTTTTTGCATGAGAACTGCTCCTAGCCCAACATTGCTTGCATCGGTAGAAATGATGCAACGATCATTGATGTCAAAGAGTTTGAGGGGACCAGCATGTACAATCTCTTGTTTGATTGACTGAAAGTTGTTATTACAGTCGTCATCCCACACATATTTAACATTCTTTTTTAACAAATTACGCATGGAAGCAGTTTTGCTGGAAAAGTTGCTGACAAATTTGGAATAATACTCCACCAACCCCAAATAAGAACGAAGCTGGTCTTTGTTCGCAGGCGTAGGTGCACCCTGGATGGCTTCAATGATCTTCAACTTAGGTTCAACCCCTTGTGTGAAATGTGATGACCAAGGTAATCAACACCCTCTTGAAGAAATTTGCACTTGTCAACCCTTAGCGTTAAACCACTTGATCTGACTATGCTTAGAACACGCTTAACCCTCTCATCGTGTTCCGCCTCAGTCTTCCCATATATCAGAATGTCATCTTGAAAAAACACAACACCAGCAATGCCCTCAAACAAGTTGTTCATCAATCTTTGGAACACAGCTGAAGCGGAGGCAAGACCGAAAGGCATGCGTATGTAACGATAAGCCCCTTCAGGTGTGACGAAAGATGTGAGATGACGGGATTCCCTGCACAACTCAATCTGGTGGTAGGCTGAGGAAATGTCTAGGGAGGTAAAGAATCTGGCACCGCCCAGCGTAGCCAGCATTTCATTGATGTTGGGAAGAGGTTAACGATCAACCCAGATGTTGGCGTTGAGGTCTCTCAAATCCACACACATTCTCAGAGATTTGTCGGATTTGCGTGCTAATACAATGGGAGCCAACCATTCGGAACCTTCAATAGGTTCAATAACCCCCGCAGCACAGAGACGTTCCAACTCAAGCTTAAGTTCACTCCGCAGACTCAAGGGCACCTTGCGTACCTTATGAGCAACAGCTTTAGCGCCATCCTTGAGTATGATGCGATGTTGAAAACCCTTAAGTTTGCCAAGCTCGCTCTTGAACACATCAGGATAGATGTGCATCCACTTGTCGTTAGCTATTTGGGCAACAGTGGGGACACAGGAGGAAACAGGAGAAGGTGCATCGTAAAAGTGAATTAGTGCGTTACGGGACACCACCATATCGGGATGATTTGGGTCCAGTATAATGTTAAGGGCCCCCTGCTCATCCCACCCTAACAGGTTTGCCCCCTCTTCAACTACAAACACGGTTCCCCTTGTCAGATCAGTACCGAAAGCTAGACTTCCAACAAATTTTCCCATCACAAGCACTCTTTTACCCCCATACGCAAAGATCTTGATGTTGGACTGTTGCAATTGAAGACCCTCAAGTTTACTAAAATCCTTCATGTTGATGAGGGTAAAAGGAGAGCCAGAATCGGCAAGAAAAGTAAGACTAACTCCATTTACCCCGATTTTGCATGAAGGAGATTTCCTCTTCAGAGACCCACCCAAGGAAGATAGTTCTACAACACCTTCAGTATGTGGCAATGAGGGAGACAACATTAACAATTCATAATGCTCATCATCGGAATCCAACGGGTCTTCTGCAATGGCTTTCACTACATGTGAGGGATTTTTCTTAGCCGTGACAGCCTTACACATACGAGAGTAATGACCCTTTTTTCCACAATTATAACACGTTTGGTTTAAAGCAAAACAAAACTTGGCATTTCCTAAGTGGGATTTGCTCCCACAACGGAAACACATGATTTCACTTTGTTCACTTCTGGATTTGGGGAAATGTGTAGCCGGGCGCACAACACTGGTGTTGGACCCCTTCAACGTTTTAGCGATAGGTTTGGCATTTAACAATTTGACTTCGCTAGGTGAGGCTGTACAACTCATTTCTTTTACACAGAATTGAGAATGTTCGATACTCTTGGCCAACGTGAGTGCAGTCTCTAAATCAGGATCATCTGAAGATAATAACTTTTCTTGGATTTTCTTGTTAGACGTCCTTTCAATTAATTGATCGCGAATGATTTCATCCCTAAACTCCCTGTAGTTGCAAGTAACCGCTAAACTTCTAAGAGCAGCGACAAAATCGTCGATGGACTCACCAGGAATTTGAACGCGTTGTAGAAATTTGTGGCGCTCAAGGACAACATTTCTTATGGGACTAAATCTTTTGCTCAAAGTTTTTACAATGGAGGCATAATCGTCAACAATGAAGGAGTCACCATCATCACCACCACTTACACGAGTGCTAACCATTTCTAAGGGTAGTGTTTTCAAAATGCTCCTACCCTCAGTGCCTAAATTGTAAATTAATAACGCTTTCTTTTTTTTTTAAGTGAAGGTTTCACCATCAATCGCCTCCAAATATGCGTCAAAAGTATCCTTCCACTGTTCCCACTGAAGAGGAGGTGAACCCGCAGTTTGCAAAAAGGGTGGAGGTGCGGTAATATGATCCATGACTTGGCGTGGGTGAGTTGCTGCCCAACGTCAACACTACAATCCCTGAATACTAGGAATGTATGGCCATGTAGATAGTAAGTAGATCAATACAATCTCGCAAAATGTGGCTTTTCAGATATTGTAGGGGCTGTGCCTATCAGCGAAGGCACGACAAAGAATTAGGATGACAACTGAAGAACATTACACCAGCTGTGCCCATCAGCGAAGACCAACAGGCAATCGTCACAAAGTGGCAGGTAGAGATGGTGAATAGAGCTGTGCCTATCAGCAAAGGCACTAGGTGAGCGCAACGGTGCTTCCTGCTTCGAGGAAGTATGAATTTACAGCTGTGCCTATCAGCGAAGGCATGACGAAAAACTCCACGTTGAATATCTCTGTTGCCAGGCAACGCCGTGATGAGAAGTGCCTAAAATGGCCGCACACGGAGGGATCACGCAGCGTGGAGCGGAGCCAGGCAAGTCAGGCAAAATTCTACCATGATGCGCGTCATGCGCAGTACATCCGGACGTACAGGGGAGGCGCGAGGAGCTCACCACGATTTCGCGCTCCCACTGCCAAACAACGACAAAAGTACCTGAAATGGAGGATTAACCTCTCAGGAACTCCAGCGACGGGAAGCTAACAACAAGGAGCAGTCAGCGTGGGCAGCACCACAGCAGGGAAGGAGGAGCCACGTAGGACGAATACCAGTCAGCCGGTTCACGGGATACCAGTCAGCAGGTTCACGGGAGGCCGAGGACAGGACAACTCTCAACTCGTCGCCAATGAAATGAAGTACACAAGACCCCAAGTAAGTGCTTCATTTATTGTGTCCTTCCAAGGCAACTCCCGGGCAGCAACTGCCGTCCGAGGAACATCACATTCCAGAATGGAATCCCCATAGCACGAGCTCACACACGAGCTCCAGATCCCAACACAGTGTGTTAAGCATTTGTGAACACATACAGTAATACAGTGAAAACACTACAGATGGACACTACACAGGTTTTATAAAATAAGTATTCTTTATATAGATTTAACACAAGACCACAAACGACAAAAATCCACAATACTGTACTCAAAATAGACTTAAAGATGGTAGAAGTAACTTAGTTCAAGTTGATGGTAAATGCGACACGTTTCTCTCAAAAGTACCTGGGATGCGTAACGCAAAACAAACAAAGGGTCCGCAGGGAGGACGATGCGGTGAGCAAGTGCCTCGATGCGGTGCGACGATCCGGTGCGATGCGATGATAGTGCGCCCTTGATGCGATGCGACGATGTGAAGATGATGCGTGCACGCCCGACGGCCGTGCGGCGAACTCTGTATCTTTGAAGCCCTGCGACACGCTTCTCCGGTGATGCGACGGCAGGCAGCTGCGACAGCGACACGCTTCTCGGGGGATGCGATGGCAACCCTTGCGGTAGCGACACACTTCCCTGTTGATGCGATGGCAGGCAGTTGCGACGGTGACACGCTTCTCCGGTGATGCGACGGCAGGCAGCTGCGACGAAGGCACACTTCTCTGGTGATGCGACGGCGGCCTCTGCGGCGGCGACACGCTTCTCCTGCGATGCAACGGCAGCAGCATCGTCAGCGACACGCTTCTTCTCATTGCGTCGCGCTTCCAGCTCCCAGCGACACGCAGGCTTCTGCAGACAGAATCCCCAGCAAGGGAATTCAGGAGGGAGCTGGTGGTGAAGTCTTGTAGCCCTGAGACTTCAGCAGGAGGCAAGCTCTAGTTCAAGCCCTTGGAGAATATTCTGCAAGCTGATGAAAGTTCTTTAAAAGTTCCTTCTCCTTTCCTTGGCAATGAAGACCACTGCAGGCCAACCCAGCAAACAGCACACTGGCAGAAGGGCAGTCCAAACTCCTGCAGCTTCCTTGGTTCTTCTCCTTGGCAAAGGTTCATCTTGTTGTTTCCAGAAGTGATCTAAAATCTTGGGGTCTGGGCCCCAGTATTTATACCCATAAATCCTTTGTCCTCTGAAGGCAGAGGGTCCTGTACCTAGTCCAAATCAGTTCTGGGTGCATCCTGCCAGTGCACACCCTCTTCCTTTGTCAGTGTGGGCCAGGGACATCAGACACACCACAGGAGGTGGAGCCAGCATTGTGGAAGGCAGGCACAGCCCTATTCAGGCCCAGGTGCTACTCCTCCCACCACTCTACATGCAGTAGGTCTATTCAGCCCTGTGCTGACTCACCCTGTCTCCTGGAGCCCCCCAGCCCCTGTCACTCACAAAACCAGACATACAATACACAAGCTAGCAGAGTCAGGCTGGATGGTTTAGGCAAGAAAATACCTACTTTCTAAAAGTGGTATTTTCAAACACAGAATGTTAAAACCAACTTCACTAAAATATGTATTTTATCATTCTGAGTTCAGGCATACTAAATTCGTTTTTCTACCATGTTCCCTGGGTCAGTTAGGATTATAAGATGTTATAATCAAACTGCCCATTCTGGCCTATGGGGACAGGTAGCCTTGAAATAGTGAAAAACGAAATTGGCTGTAATTCACTATTAGGACATGCTACACACACCAGGGCATGTCCTACCTTTTACATACAATGCACCCTGCCCTTGAGCCTACCTTAGGGGTGGCTAACATGTAGAAAAGGGAAGGTTTAGGGACTGGCAAGTGGGTGCACTTGCCAAGTCGACATGGCAGTCACAGGCTGCATACAGGCTCTGCAATGGCAGGCCTGAGACACACTTTACAAGCTGCTTCTGTGGGTGGCACAACCAGTGCTGCAAGCCCACCAGCAGCATTTGATTTACAGGCCCTGGGCACACCTGATGCACTATACTAGGGTCTGACAAGTAAATCAAATGATCCAATCATGGAGTCACTAATCAATACATCAATTTACCATAGGGAGCACTGGCACTGGATAGCAGTGGCACAGTGCCCAAAGCATCTAAACCAGCAAAACATCAAAAACAGAGGCGGCAATCAGTGAAAAAATGGAAGGGAGACTCACGCCAATGGTACCAGGTCTAACACGTGTCCCTCCAGCTGAAATGTGGGGAGAACTACCCAACCCCTTGGGAGTTCTCTTCACTAAGGCGGAAAAATCTGGACAGACCATCAGCATTGGCGTGTTCTGTACCAGGGCGGTGTTCCACCGTGAAGTCCATCCCCTGTAGGGAAGTGGACCACCTCAACAACTTTGGATTCTCACCCCTCATCTGCATCAACCATCTGAGGGGCCTGTGGTCTGTCTGAACCCGGAAGTGAGTCCCAAACAGGTATGGTCTCAACTTCTTCAGTGCCCAGACCACAGCAAATGCCTCACGCTCAATTGCACTTCACCTCTGTTCCCGTGGAAGTAACCTCCTACTGATGAAGGCTACAGGTTGGTCTAGGCCCTCCTCATTAATCTGTGATAGAACAGCCCCCACACCATGCTCCGAAGCATCTGTTTGGACAATGAATTCCTTTGAGAAGTTGGGAACCTGAAGAACGGGTGCTGTACACATGGCAGTCTTCAGGGCGTCAAAAGCTTTCTGACAGGTTTCAGTCCAGTTCACTTTCTTGGGCTGCTTCCTGGAAGTCAGCTCAGTCAAGGGTTCAACAATGTTGCCATACCCCTTGACAAACCTCCTGTAGTACCCTGTGAGTCCTAAAAAGGCTCTCACCTCTGTCTGGGTTTTGGGGGGTTCCCAAGCCAGGATGGTCTCAATCTTGGGCTGTAGGGGCACCACCTGGCCGCTCCCAACCTGGTGTCTCAAGTACACCACGGAACGCTGCCCACCTGGTGTCCCAAGTACACCACGGAACGCTGCCCGATCTGGCACTTACTCACCTTGATCGTGAGGCCTGCCTTGCGCAGTGCCATCAACACTTCCCAGAGGTGGCGCAGATGTTCTTCCCAACTAGCGCTGAACACTGCAAAGTCATCCAGGTAGGTGGCACTGAAATCCTCCAATCCAGCCAACACCTGGTTGACCAACCTCTAAAAGGTGGCAGGGGCATTCTTCATCCCAAAGTGCATAACCCGGAATTGATAGTGCCCATCTGGTGTGGAGAATGCTGACCTCTCTTTGGCCCCATCAGTTAAGGCGATCTGCCAGTACCAAGACGTTAAATCAAACGTGCTGAGGTACCGGGCAGCCCCCAACCGATCAATGAGCTCATCAGCTCTGGGGATGGGGTGCGCGTCAGTCCTGGTGACTGAATTGAGTCCTCGGTAGTCCACACAGAACCGGAGTTCGGGTGTGGCACCAGGCGCGGCAGCTTTTGGGACCAAGACCACTGGGCTGGCCCAAGGGCTGTGAGAGGACTCAATCACACCTAATGCAAACATCTTGGAGACCTCCTCCTTGATGTGAGCTCTGACCCTGTCAGTCACTCTGTAAGCCTTGTGCTTCACAGGAGGACTGTCCCCAGTAACCACGTCATGGACGCACCACTCAGTGACACCAGGAACCAGGGAGAACAAATCAGAGAATTGTCCCAACAATTGGTGACAATCTTGCTGCTGTTCAGAGGTCAGTGTGGCAGAGAGGCTGACACCATCCACTGACCCATCTTGCTCTGTTGCAGACAGGAGGTCAGGAAGAGGCTCGGTCTTCTCCTCCATTCCATCATCCGTTGCTAGGAGCATGCCCACTTCGGACCTTTCTAAGTGGGGCTTCAGGCGGTTAACATGCAGGACCCGCAAAGGGTTCCTAAGAGACCGCAAGTTAACCAGGTAGGTGACATCACTCTTGCGCTCCACCACCTCAAATGGTCCGGTCCACCTGTCCTGGAGCGCACAGGGCTCTACAGGGGCCATGACCCAAACTTTCTGACCAGGCTGAAGCTCAATCAGAGTGGCATTCTGATCGTACCACCGCTTCATCTCTTCTTGGCTGGCTTCCAGATTCGCCTCAGCGAGTTGCCTGAATCGCCTGGTCTGGTTCCTGAAGGCCAGCATGTAACTGTATACATCCTGGGGAGGTTTCCTGGGAGATTACTCCCAGCCTTCCTTGACCAGACTCAAAGGTCCTCTTACCGGGTGACCATAGAGCAGTTCAAAGGGACTGAACCCTAAGGACTTCTGTGGCACCTCACGGTAAGCAAACAGAAGGCATGGCAAGAGGACGTCCCACTTACACCTCATAGGTTCCTCAAGACCCATTATCATGCCTTTGAGGGTCCGGTTGAATCTCTCAACCAGCCCATTACCTTGGGGGTGGTAAGGAGTGGTGAACTTATAGGTAACACCGCACTCCTGCCACAGGGACTTCATATAGTTGGATATGAAGTTTGTACCACGGTCTGACACCACCTCTCTGATGACCCCCATACCGGAGAAAATCCCCATCAGTGCACGTCCCACCACGGGGGCCGTCACTGTCCTGAGCGGGATGGCTTCCGGGTACCGGGTAGCATGGTCCACCAAGACCAGGATAAACCTGTTGCCCATGGCTGTCTTGGGGTCCAGTGGCCCCACAATGTCAATGCCCACCCATTCAAAGGGGGTACTGACTACAGGGAAAGGTTGGAGAGGAGCCTTGTGCTTCCTTCCACTTTTCCCACTTGCTGGCAAGTTTGACAAGTCCTACAATGAGTGTCTGAACTCTTCTGCATCTGGGGCCAATGAAAGTGGGAGACAAGCCTTTCAAAGGTCTTGTTCTGCCCCAGATGTCCAGCTAAAGGTACATCATGAGCCAAACCCAGTAGGAAGACTCTGAAGCGCTGGGGTACCACCAGCACACGGGCTGACCCAGGCTCAGCAACCTTAGGCTCGCTATACAGGAGGTCGTTCTCCCAGTAGATCCAATGTGATCCAGACTGATCACCTGCTGCCTGGGCTGTGGCCTGTTGCCGCAAACCCTCAAGAGAAGGGCACTTCCTCTGCTCCTCACAAAATTCCTCCCTGGAGGGGCCTCCTTCTTGCTCCCAATGGGTCAGCTCAGGCAGGTCCCCCAGTTCGGCCACTTGTTCCCCTGTAGGTTCCAGGGCATCCCCCTCAAGGTCTGCCTCCTCCTGGACCATGGGAACTAGGGGGGCCGGTTTCCTGTGCTCCCCACCTCTTCTCCTTAAGGCAGGGGTCTGGGCCATATTTTCAGGCTCCAGAACCGCTTCAACACCCTTACTGGCTGCCATAGACCGAGTGGTCACACACGCCCACTCAGGCAGACCCAACATCTCCAAATGAGACCTTCTCTCCACCTTAGCCCAAGGGGAGCACTCCAAATCATTTCCCAACAGACAATCAACAGGCATGGCTGGCCTCACAGCTACTTGAAGAGTACCTGAGACCCCCCCACTCAAAGGGAACTTGAGCCACCTCACACTGGCTCTGTGAGTTGTCCGCGGCAACTACAGGGAAGAATGCATGGGGGATAACCTGCTCTCTGGACACCAGCCAGCAATTGACAGCTGTCACACTAGCCCCAGTGTCTCTGAGAGCTTCCACCCTATGGCCATTGATGGGCACCCACTGCCTGTAATTTTTAGTGTTATCAGGCAGCTGGGTCTCAAGGACCATCTCAAAGTCTCCTAAAGAGACAAGGGACATCTCTGCGGGACCCCACCCACCTTGGGCACCCATCTCCTCCCCCCCCAGGGCTACACTTGCCATCTGACAGGGTGGTGCACGTGGTGGTGCTTTGGAATCCCTCATGGGACATTGTGCATCATACCAACGGGGGCCCATTTGACCACACGTGAAGCACTTAGAGCCTCTAGCTTTTTACAATTCCTAAACCTCTGTCTATAGAGTTCTGGGGTCAAACCATACCTTGTCATCAGGGCTTCTTTCATATGGGCATAAGACATCCTATTCTCACTGGGTAAGTCTAACAATGTATCCCTCCCCTCACTCAGAAAGCGGCCCCACAACCCCACTCCCCAATCCTTCTCAGGGACCCGGTGGGCCAACATTGCTATCTCATAGGCTGAAAACCACTGCCCAATATCTTCATGCTTATGGAAATCTTTGATGACATCCTTGGGGATATATACCCTGCCTTCTGCAGGCACAGACGGTGTGCTGCCACCAGAGGGATTAATACCTAAGCTTTTGGCTTTGATCTCCAACTCCTCAACATTCTCTCATGCTCTAATCTCTCTCTCCAAGGCTAACTTGTTAATTTCAAACTCCAGCTTCTTATTCTCTAGGTCCTTTTGAACCTCCATTTTGAGCCTGGCCAGCTCCATTTTATGCCTTCTATCTCTCTCCCTATCCTCCAGCTCTCCTGGGGACAGGTCTTTGGAAGAAACACTGCTGCCTGGCGGGGTAGGTACTTTCCCTCCCTCTGGACCCACTGGCCCATCTAGCTGCTCTTCTGCCTCCTCCACAGGGTGCTCCACATTTTCAGATGCATTTCTTGCTTCCACCCAGGCCCTCAGCGCCTTGTGGAACTCATCCTTTTTAGTGAGGCCTGTAATAGCAACTTTAAATTTTCTACAGAAGGCTTTCAGCTGTTTGGCATTATAGGTATCCAACCTCTCTTCCTCAAACTCTGAATCCATAGATGCGATAGATGCTGGTGGACTCATGGCAATAAGAATTGGCAGTTCTCAGAAAAATAACAGTCCAAGGAGAAAAAATTCTACCAAAAAAAAGTATGTGGTTGTGTTTGGTCTGCACTCACTAGTAGTGTACACCAATCACTGAATATGAGTCACAAATGCAAGTCCAGAATCCTCACCGCTGACCACCAATGTTAGAACTGAGGGTCTCTAGTTGGCAATGGTATACACCTTTGACCAAATAGGGACCCTTGCTTCTAGTCAGGGTAAGGGGGATACACTACTAAAATAACCCCTGCTCACCCCCTTGGTAGCTTGGCACGACCAGACAGGCTTATCTCAGAGGCAGTGTGTTAAGCATTTGTGAACACATACAGTAATACAGTGAAAACACTACAGATGGACACTACACAGGTTTTATAAAAATAAGTATTCTTTATATAGACTTAACACAAGACCACAAACGACAAAAATCCACAATACTGTACTCAAAATAGACTTAAAGATGGTAGAAGTAACTTAGTTCAAGTTGATGGTAAATGCAACACGTTTCTCTCAAAAGTACCTGGGATGAGTAACGCAAAACAAACAAAGGGTCCGCAGGGAGGATGATGCGGCGAGCAAGCGCCTCGATGCGGTGCGACGATCCGGTGCGATGCGATGAAAGTGCGCCCTTGAGGCGATGCGATGATGTGAAAATGATGCGTGCACGCCCGACGGCCGTGCGGCAAACTCTGTATCTTTGGAGCCGCGACAGGCCCTGCGACACGCTTCTCCGGTGATGCGACGGCAGGCAGCTGCGACGGCGACACACTTATCGGGGGATGCGACGGCGACCCTTGCGGTAGCGACACGCTTCCCTGTTGATGCGATGGCAGGCAGTTGCGACGGCGACACGCTTCTCCGGTGATGCGACGGCAGGCAGCTGCGACGAAGGAACGCTTCTCTGGTGATGCGGCGGCGGCCTCTGCGGTGGCGACACGCTTCTCCTGCGATGCGACGGCAGCAGCTTCGTCAGCGACACGCTTCTTCTCGTTGCGTCGCGCTTCCAGCTCCCAGCGACACGCAGGCTTCTGCAGACAGAATCCCCAGCAAGGGAATTTAGGAGGGAGCTGGTGGTGAAGTCTTGTAGCCCTGAGACTTCAGCAGGAGGCAAGCTCTAGTTCAAGCCCTTGGAGAATATTCTGCAAGATGATGAACGTTCTTTAAAAGTTCCTTCTCCTTTCCTTGGCAATGAAGACCACTGCAGGCCAACCCAGCAAACAGCACACTGGCAGAGGGGCAGTCCAAACTCCTGCAGCTTCCTTGGTTCTTCTCCTTGGCAAAGGTTTGTCTTGTTGTTTCCAGAAGTGATCTAAAATCTTGGGGTCTGGGCCCCAGTATTTATACCCATAAATCCTTTGTCCCCTGAAGGCAGAGGGTCCTGTACCTAGTTCAAACCAGTTCTGGGTGCATCCTGCCAGTGCACACCCTCTTCCTTTGTCAGTGTGGGCCAGGGACATCAGATACACCACAGGAGGGTGGAGCCAGCATTGTGGAAGGCAGGCACAGCCCTATTCAGGCCCAGGTGCTACTCCTCCCACCACTCTACATGCAGTAGGTCTATTCAGCCCTGTGCTGACTCACCCTGTCTTCTGGAGCCCCCCAGCCCCTGTCAATCACAAAACCAGACATACAATACACAAGCTAGCAGAGGCAGGCTGGATGGTTTAGGCAAGAAAATACCTACTTTCTAAAAGTGGTATTTTCAAACACAGCATGTTAAAACCAACTTCACTAAAAGATGTATTTTATCATTCTGAGTTCAGGCATACTAAATTCGTTTTTCTACCATGTTCCCTGGGTCAGTTAAGATTATAAGATGTTATAATCAAACTGCCCATTCTGGCCTAAGGGGACAGGTAGCCTTGCAATAGTGAAAAACGAAATTGGCTGTAATTCACTATTAGGACATGCTACACACACCAGGGCATGTCCTACCTTTTACATACAATGCACCCTGCCCATGGGCCTACCTTAGGGGTGGCTAACATGTAGAAAAGGGAAGGTTTAGGGACTGGCAAGTGGGTGCACTTGCCAAGTCGACATGGCAGTCACAGACTGCATACAGGCTCTGCAATGGCAGGCCTGAGACACATTTTACAAGCTGCTTCTGTGGGTGGCACAACCAGTGCTGCAAGCCCACCAGCAGCATTTGATTTACAGGCCCTGGGCACACCTGGTGCACTATACTTGGGTCTGACAAGTAAATCAAATGATCCAATCATGGAGTCACTAATCAATACATCGATTTACCATAGGGAGCACTTGCACTGTGGCACTGAATAGCAGTGGCACAGTGCCCAAAGCATCTAAACCAGAAAAACATCAAAAACAGAGGAGGCAATCAGTGAAAAAATGGAAGGGAGACTCACGCCAATGGTACCAGGTCTAACAACCACTTTAAAAAAAAAGCAAATCAATCGAAATTACCTTCAACATTGGACATCACACCTAAACACGATTTTGACCATATAAGAACTCTAACAATATTTAAGAAGAGCTTAGCTATATGAATGCTGATGAATGCAGTTTGAAGTAGCTTAAAAATAAGGTGAACATTCAAATCCAAGAAGCTAGCAAAGCTGTTAAAAGTCTTTGGACGGCGGAGAAAACTCACTGCTCACGCTAGCAGTTTTCTGATTACAGGGCAGGATTGTACAAATATGTTTTCTGGACACATATTCAGGAAATAGCTCTCTGGCAAACCAAAGTTCATGCTGAATCAGAACTCCATCACAAACAAAGGTGAAATATTGATTTCATAGTTCAGCTTGGCGAAAGCTATTTTCTTCTCTAAAATCTCACGACACTTGATCTGGGACAAAACCTCTGCCATAAAAGCCACTTGATCGAAGGACTCGATAGATCGTTTCCAACATCTGGTGCGGGTCTCAAGCAAGCAGCCTGTTAGTGTAATCACTAGAGGAAGGAGATGTGCTGGTGGGGCCAGTGCCACACCTGTAAATTTCCTTTACTCCTCTAAAACCCCGCCACCAGCAACAGCTGCAGCCAGCAAAAACACTGCCCTCTCAGCCTGTGAAGATCGATGCTATTCCTCTCTACATTTAACGTTTTACCTACTTTTGCATTCCCTATGAGTATTTGCTTTACCAAATTTGTGTGTTTCTGTATTTTTTCATGCAACACATTACTCATGTATAGTGCACTGTGTGTGAAAAGAGTCGCTCTCATTTAGTGTTATGAGTTCAGATAGCAGGTGGAGTTCACTGAGCGCAGAGGTACACAGCTGTCAAAATATTGTTGGGTGAAAAAGGTAAAGAAAATACAGTGCATATAGGTGAGAGGGTGCATTGTGTGTGAGGGGGATTGGTGAATTGAAGGAGATGTGAGGAAGTGTGTTTTAGAAAGGTATGAGGAGAAAAAAGAGCGTAGAGCGTAAATGTCTGATAAACAGACTGCAGAAGAGAGTGGTGTGAAGAAGAGAGTGTGAGTGATTGAAACACTGCGAAGATCTTGCCTGTTCCACAGACCATAGTTGTAAGAAATTGGGCTATTAGCTGAGAGGGGTGGAAGCCCCACTCAAATGATAAACAAAGTCATTGTTACGGTGAACCACAAAAGTCAGTAAATAAACCTATGCTTTACACACTGCCTGAAAGTCAAGCCTGGTTACTTTTGTGCCAGTGAGTTAAGTATTTATTCAGCACTCAAACAGTAGTAAAGTGAAAACACGATAAAAATACAAACCCAATGTAGAAACATAGCGTACATTGTAATAACTTAAATGACACCAAAATGATAAAAATCCAATTGGTAGAACAGAAGTTATGACAATTTAAAGTTTTGTAGTGAAAATAGCTCCAAAAAGCACCAATTATGTTTATCCGGTCGCTCAGGACCAGGTTAAAGTGACAAGCTCAGGTCAACTGTGATGGAGTGCAAGTAGGATACAGGGGCCAGGTGCATCCCGCTGAATGTTTTACTGACAACGAGTTCAATTGCAAGAAGAGAGCTGCAACAAGCTTTTCAATGTTGATTGATGCAAGATTAACGTTGTCAACATCAGGAGCAGCTCAGGCATCACAGTGGGTCACTGTTTGGCATGAAGAATCAATCATCACTGGAGCTTCGCATTGGTGGTCGATGCAGAATGTCGCTGTTGATGCTGGTTCTCAGGGCTGACATGAGCAACAGATTGTTACTGGAGATTCACGCCAGTGGGTGTCGTGGATGGTCATCAAGCGACACAAGGAATTCGTTTGCGGTTGTGAAGAGCCCAAAAACGTCTGGAACTTCACCTAGAGCTCTGGACTTGTGCTTTTGAAGCAGGAGGAGTGCTCTCTGATGCCAGCTGAGGATCCAGGACCTGGGGGCACCTCTTTGGGATGAGGACTCATTTCAGCAGAGGCCAGCAATAGAGCTCGAGCAAGTCCAGGCAGGCGCAGTTGGTGATGGAAAGCTGGGCAGTTGTAGTGCAAGCCTCTGTAAGCTTGTTGTGTCCCTGTAGCTCAAACAGGGTGTCAGCCAACTGACCCTTGGAGTCACTTCCAGTAAGCCTGGGTTCAAGGCAGGAAGGTCCAATCTGTCTTTTCAAATAGCAAGGCAGTTCTTCTTCTAAATCTTTCACAAGTCCAGGAGTGTTCTGATGAGAGGTTCTGAAGGTGCCACTTTTATCCCCAGTGTCAGCCTGTGGGTGGGGGGGTGACCCCTTTATCTAACCTTCCCCCTTTCCTGGATGTGGCTCCAAACTGCATTTGTCAGTATCAGTGCAGGAGACACTTAGAGGTCAGAAAGGGGTGTGTAACCTTAAGGTAACCCTTTGAAGCCCAGGAAAGGCTGAGTAAACCCCCCAGGACATCCTGCTCAAGAGAACAGCACCTGCCCACACCCAGGCCATTTTGTCCCCATATCTGGAAGGATTACACAAAACACAATAGAAGAGCCATTCGCAGTCATGTGAACCTGGACACTGGCAGATAGGCACATTTGGTGTAGTCAGCAAAATGGCAACGTTCTAAAAGTGCCATTTTCAGAATAGTAGCCTAAAATCCAACTTTACCATTTAAGAGAATTTTAAATTACAATTTATTTGAGTGGAAGAAGCATTTCTCTATCTGTTCCCAAACTAATGTTATCACTTACTAAGTGTAATAAAGTAACCCATTGTATGGGAGAGATAGCCTGACAACAGTGGAAAACAACTTTAGGATTTTTTCACTGTCAGGACATGTTAAACTTAAATACAAATGTCCTACTTTTTAAATACCATGCAATCTGCCCTAGGAGTGGTTAGAGCCTATCAGTATTAAAAAGGAAGGTTTAGGCCTCGCAAAATGTTTTCTTTGCCAAGTCGAAGTGGCAGTTTAAAACTGCGCTACAGGCTGCAGTGGCAAGCCTGAGAGATGTTTTACAGTGATACTTTAGTGGGTGGCACAATGAGTGCTGCAACCACTCTTAGCATTTAATTTACAGTCCCGGTGTACATGTAGTGTCATACGCTAGGAACCTATACGTAAAATATATATACTAATCAGGTATATATACCAATTTTACCATGTTTAGAAGGGAGAGCACATACCCTTTACCACTGGTTAGCAGGAGTAAAGTGCACAGAGCTCTAAAAGCCAACAAAAACAGGTTCACCAAAGAAAGGCAAAAATCCTGAATGACACTGCAGAGAGGGTCGAACAAAGCAATAGTAAAGTTTAATTACCAGTCTTCTTAAAAAGTCCAAATTACTGTGTGTGTTTATTTTGCAAAGTTGAAATGGCAGTTTAAAACTGTACACCCAGGCTGCAGGGGCAGGCCTGGGGATGTGTTTTATCATCCGTTAGTGGGTGGCACGAGTGCTGCAGCCCCCTAGTATTTTTTAACTTGCAGGCCCTGTGGGTAGAAGACAAGTGAGATTTTCCTAGTCTTGGTGTCTGAAAGGCTAGATTTTATTAAAGACACGGAGGCGAGTATTATGCCTATTTCTTGCTTTAATTAATACAACAGCCAAGAAAAAACTACAATACCCAGAAACCCTGGGAAAGAACAACATTACATCACAATAAAGTATCCACTAGGACATCGAGTACAGCAATAATGATCAAGCCCTCTTTTCTTGAGAGAGTCATTCAAGATCAGATTCAGATGACAAAATTAAAACCGGGGTCGCAATTAACTTTTCCTCTAGATATCTCCCCTTGAATTAAATTGGTTTACGAGTTAAGCTCCTACAGATGGGAAATAGCCTGCCAGACCTAGAATTACAGTATACTTTTGCGCATGCTTCCCCATTTTTTGGTGATATTTAACACTTGCCCAGAGCAGCTGGTAAATATCTGTGGCAGTGCGGCTGCATATGGCGTCATACCCCTCTGTGCTGTGCAAAATATTTTCACTTTTTAAAAAATTGTGTGCCGCTCGTTCTCGCTGGAAAGCCAAATAAGGACTCAGAGGTTCATCCATTATAGTTCCCTGCACACCAAACGCACAAAAGAGAGAGCTGAGTAATAGCTCATCAGCTGTTTTTGCAATTGTCTGCTCCGCGGGCTGAGTGTTTTTGGCTGAGTTTTTTTGGGAAATACAGTCGAATGACCAGTCAAATTGCTTTGTTACATAAGTCATGACTAATCTAATATTTCCGTAATTGGATACTTGTGGATGGGTGTTCTTTGCTCCGGAACAGGAGGCATTATCAAGAAACGGCAGGGTCGGGCATTTCAAAACAAAGTCTGCAGTTTTTCTCGCCTGATTCATGGGCACAGGAAGCGAAACCACGTTGCTCAACCTAAATTGGGCTCAATAGAGAGATACAATTAAATGCTCCCAATGTCTCTAGCACATTTAGAATGTGTGTTCCGAGTTGCAAATATTTTACCAGGATAACAGTGAGGCATTGTTTGAGCACATCTATTGTCAATGCATGCTAGTGGTGCTGTGCTGCTTATTCATGTGCCAGGACTTCAAGGAGGAGGAAAAGTTCAAAGGCAGAGCTGCACAAATAACATGCAGTTGCCAAACATGCTTAATCACAAAGAAAAAAGTAGTGCCATAAAAGGAGGAGGAAAAGTTCAAAGGAAGGAGTACTTGGTCCAAGCTCCCTTGATAAGAAAACACACAAAGAGAAAGACTAACACAACAGGAAATTGCATGCTGCAACCAACAGAAAGCAAGGAAAACAGAGTAACAAGCATACGAACAAATGTAAAGTAAGGGCGGGCTTTAAGCCCCTTTTAAGATTTTTTATTTTCATTACAAAATATTTTACAAGCACAGCGTAAGCACTGTGCAGGTAAAACCTAAAAATGTAAGTCAGGCTCACTTCACACAAGTTACACGATAAACTACTTAACTAGAATTATTGCCAGCCACTCTCAAAGTTACACCAAAACAGATTGGAAGTAAGTGACACACAACGCCAGGTCACAAAATAACATATAAACCAATGGAGGCATTGAATAACACTATCGAGACAAAAGTAGCATTTCCCTAATACCCTTTCCTCTGACTTCCCAATTCGGATGATCGCAATTCGGTATCTTTCTCTTTCCTCCTTAAGTAGTTATTCCTTAGAATGAGCACCAATTGGCATCCACATTGTAGAGAGGTCCTATTACCTGTACTTTTCTTACTTCTAATGATGGGCTGTGTTTGACTAGTTAGTGGATTGATGAGGTGCATCTAAAGATGTGCTACTGGTGATTTCCATGAGCTCCCCTCAGATTGACGAAAGGGTATGGTGTTTTCAGGTGTTTTTTTTTTTAAGAATGTATGTTTACTGTGTGTACATTCAGCATTGTATGGCTTTTGTAACTTCATGCAGCTAATTATTGTATATGTATGCATTATTATATATACAAACATATTTTATACATATACCTTGTTTTCTATGACACACATATCCAATCGTGGGACTTTAGTTTCTTTTTCCCAACCCTTTTGCAGCTGGATTTTGATACTGTTGTACTATTGACCATTTGATTCACTTTATCTACCTTTGTCCTGATAGTGTTATTCCAAGCCGCCATTGGTTTATATGTGATTTTTTGGCTTGGTGTATTGTGTCACTTACTTCCAGTCTTATGTATAGACCACCGGATTACATGCAGCACTTCCCACAACTCTTTACTGAGTTAATCTCCCCTTTTGTCCTTGATCATGCAAAAATCTTGCTAGTTAGTGACTTCAACTACTGGGCAAACAAGAAAAAAGGAGGGCAGACGATCACAGATTCATCTGATCTCAGTAGCCTAAATCTCGAACAACTTGTTCTCACCTACCCACATCAAAGGTCACATGTTACATCAAGTTTTCCTTGTCCAACCTCACAGTTTCCCCCTGTGTGTGGTATGACCTTTACCTGATCAAAATTCATAGTAACTGGTCCCCCTAGCTCATTCTCCGAAGAAACCTCCCTGGAAGACAGAAACCCTGTCCTCCTCTCTGGATTTCCCACTATCAGCAAGGATTGCTATATGGACCTGCTGATCAAAGTCAAATTGAGTTCTCCAAATGACACTTGACCCCCGAGATTCCTAAAAACAGTATTCTCTCATTTCCCTGATCCAGCTATTTCCCTCCTTAACCTGTCCCTTAGCCAAGGCAAAGTACCTAGCTCATTCAAGGAGGCTATAGTGGTACCCCTTCAAAATAAAGCCAGCGAAGACCCACTCAAACTGAAAAATTATCCTCCCATTTCCCAACTACTCTATTTAGCAAAGGTTGCAGAGGCACACGCTGATCGAAACCTCTGCTATTTTTTTGATGAGTCCAAATTCCTCGATCCCTGCCAGGTTGGTTTCCGCCCGGCTCTCTCCACTGAAGCTGGCATCCTCTCTGTGATAGATGACATGTGACAGAGGCCACAGCCAGGCGCTGGTTCTCCTCAACCTATTGGTGGCATTCAACACGGTTGACCATAACCTCCTGGTAGACCGTGTCGAGGCCGCGGGTTGCAGGGCACATCACTTGATTGGACCATTTCCTTCTTGAGGATCAATCACAATCTGTCCGCCAGACCCCTTTCAACTCACCCAAAGTTCATCTGGATTGTGGGGTAGCCCAGAGATCTTCCCTCTCTCCACATCTCTTTAATCTGTATATGCCCCTTCTAGTGCACACCCTCAAACAAATGAACGTCAAAATCTATAATTATGCAGATGACATGTAGCTGCTCTTCAACATTGACAACTCCTCTGAATCAAAGGAGGTTTTCCAAAATATGATGCTGTTTATCCATGACTGGATGAACAGCAGCCATCTAAAATTTTAACTGAGATAAAACCGAGATTGTCATCAGGAGAAAGCTTGACTTTTGGCCTCCATTCTTCTGGCCTTCTGTGATGAGTGTCCCTCCCTCCCAAGAATTCAGTAAAAAGTTTAGGGGTCCTCATTGAAAAGGAACTTTCTATGAAACCCCAACTCGGAGCGGTACTCACTTCCTGCTTTCTACTACTTCACAGAATCAGGAACATTGGAAAATTCCTCACCCCTGAGGCCCTTATTCAAGCTATATTTGCACTAGTCATCTCCAGAATAGATGATGCCCACTCCCGTTATGTGGGTTTCCCTAAATGCCTCAATCGCAGGCTTCAAATAGTTCAAAACCAGCCAGCCCTGTTATTCTTCCAGCAGCCCAGACATTGTCACATCACCCCTTTGATGAAAAAGCTCCACTGGCCTCCAGTTGAACAAAGGACTAATTTTAAAACTGGTTGTATTATTTTCAAAACCCTCAGTGGAAAAAGCCCAGCCTTTATCACAGCCCAAATTTGAAAGTACACCCCCAAACAAACTCTTAGATCCGCTCATATGAACAACCTGACAATACCCAAGTTCAAAAAGAAGAGACCGGGTGGTTCCAGATTCTCAGTAATTGCCCCCCGCTTTTAGAATGTCTATCTCATCGAGATTAGAAAAGCTCCCAGCTATATGAAACTCAGACTTCTAAAAAAGCATGGCTTTGCAGACAAGTATACGATTAAAGCCTCTCCAGCAGCTTGATCAGTTCCGATTACCCCAGTGCCAAGAAACCGACTGGTGAACGTGCGCTCAACAAATATCGGTAACATAACATAACATAACTTAGGATCTGGTGATGTGTACCTCTAGCACAAACCTTAATAATTAAGACATGCAGCTAAATTTCCTAATCTCACTAACTCATTTCTCCTTTGGGGTGTGCCGCTGTGCCAAACATGGAAGCACACACTGTACTTGTGGGATGTCTTTAGATGTCTATAGATGCACACTGATCAGCTCCAGCCTCACCACCATCATTAACTCCTTCATCCTTAGTGGAAACGTCCCAGATAGCTGGAAGCAAGCAGAGGTCACAGCTCGCCTGAGGAAACTCTCGGTCAACCCAAATGATGTCAGCAACTTCAGGTGCATCTCGTTCCTGCTCTTCCTGGCCAAAGCCCTGAAGAAAGAAATCAACAAGCAACTCTCTGACCATTTCGAACAGCACCACCTCCTGGACTCCACTCAATCAGGGTTCCGCAGCAATCACAGAAAGTTGACATTCGGTCCATCATGGAAAGTGGAGAAACTGCCGCCCTCATCATGCTTGACCTCTCGGCGACATTCAACACCATCTCCCATGGCATCTTCAATGCCAGAATCCAGGACTCAGGTATCCAAGGGCTTGCACTGAGCTGGATCGCCTCCTTCTTCTCCAACAGGAGAAATTGAGTCAGACTTTCTACTTTCACCACCAAACACAAGAAACTAGTCTATGATGTCCCCAAGGCTCCTCACTCAGCCCAACCCTGTTCAACATGTATAAGGTGCCCCTCAACCACATCATCAACATTGTCTCCTACGCAGATGAAACTCAGCTCATCCTGTCCCTCACCGACATGAACAACACCACCAGGACCAATTTCATCGCCTGCATGTCCAATGTGGCCAACTGGATGCAAGAGAACTGCCTCAAACTCAAAACAGTCAAAACAGAGATCCTGATCTTTGCAAATGAGAAATCCCCCTGGGACTCCTCCTGGTGGCCACCTGACCTGAGACACATGCCTACCCCCACAGACCACACCAGAATCCTTGGCGTCATCCTTGATGACAAACTCACGATGAGTAAACAGGTCAATGCCGTGATCGAACCTGCTGCCCATCCATAGAATGCTCCTGAAGTTCTTCAAATGGCTTCCCCCTCACACAAGACGCATGATCACCCAAGCCCTCATCACCAGCGGACTCAACTATAGCAACGCATTCTATGTTGGCATCGCCAACTAACTCACCAAAGACTCCTGACCATCCAAAGCATCACCGCCAGACTCACCCTAGACGTCCCCAGAAGTGCCTACATCACTCCCTACCTCAATGAATGTCACTGGCTACCCATCCAGAAATGTTGCAAGTTCATTTGGCGATGCAGCGCGCGCTACGAAATTCGTTTTATTTATTTATTTGCTAACTTACCTGTGTTCAGCCGGATTCCGGTTTTTACTACCCCCTACCCTGCCCCTCCCCCGCCGCACGTCACCGCCCGGCAAAACTCCCTCCAGGAGCCGGGACTGAGTATTAGTCCCTTATTAATGAAACGTTAAATGATTTTACTTAATTGAACTTGAGTAAAAAAACGTTTGTGTCACAGAAAAGGTTATAGTTCAAATTAAAAAAAGCGAAGGGCATAGTTCTTCTGCCTCACACAACACACACCGTTGCACATGCTAATCTCTTTTGAAGGTTTGCTTTGCACGCTTTTAATCACTCAGAGGTCCAAGTGACTAGCCAGTGATTCGTATCCCTCCGCTGGGGGCTGTTTACGGTATCTCAGAAAGTCCAGCAGTCATGCTGCTGCCACAATGCACGATCATCCACTGGAAATTAAATGAGCCAGCTGATTCTGGCGGGCCGCATGTTAACCTACTTTGAACCCGTGAAAGGCATCATTCAAAGCCTCTTCATTTATTTTTATTTTTTGAAAAAAATAGATGACCGCTTTGCGCTGGCTTACATTTTTGGTAGAGGCTTTAAACTGGAAGCTTGCTCATTGTCACTTGTGTGTCACTGACACGTTCCTCTAAAACTTTCCTAAACTTATTCGGGGTCAGATGGGTTTTAAGTGACTAATAATGACTTAGAAGTATTTAGTTATGCAGCACAGTATTTGGCTTCCAGACTACAGCGAGTATTTCACCTTCTGTTCCCTCTCCCTGTTGCTTATCCGTTTGTTTCCCCTCCCATCGTGCAAGTGAACCCAAAATGGCAAACGCCACTAACCATGCTTACACCATCTGCAAAGTGTGAAACCTAAAACTGCCCTGCAGGTGTCTAGAAGCAGGCGTTTCGTTACACCTAAATCGGGAAATGTAGTTTGTGTGGTTTTATGCTCTGTGATGCAAAATATAATTTCCCTGGCTTGCACACAGATTTTGTCTCCCATTATTTTCAGGAATTGTCACTTCACAGCGGTTTTCAGTATAGCCATGCAAATGAGATCAACACGTGACATTATGCTGAATGGAATGTTAAACAATTTTTTTGTTTGTTTTTTAAACAGACTTTATTTGCTTTTCAATATATACGTTCATTTTCATGCACATTATTTCTCTCACTTTTTAGCACATTACTTATTCATCTTTGCATATGCTAGCATCTATCTCTTCATCATGTGTTTAGCTCTTTTATGAACATTCCCAACAAAAACTCCCCCTCCCGTTCCCCTACTGCAGGGTACATTAACTATACAGCTGTGCGGGGTGACACATCTCTGGTAGATCTGTAGCTCTTGTCCCTCTCGCTGCATTCAGTCCCTAGTAGCTATTGTATGTCAGAGTGCCAAATACCAAGGCTGTGTCGTCTTGATTTCACCTCTTGCCTCTTTAATACACAACCAGACACTCCCTGTCCCTTTATCTCAGTCTTGCGGCCCCTGCTTACTCCCATTTTAACGTTTTTTTCCTTCTTTCTTTTCCCCTTTGCGTGCTTTTCAACTCTCTTGCTCTGGGTCAAAGTCTGATGAGGAAAAATAAGTGCTGGTCCCCAAAAATGAGTCTTGGTGGGCACCACTTGAAACCATCAGCTTAAATTAGTCACTGCCTTAAATGCTGCAAAGTTATTTACATAGGTATGTTATTCGCTCTATATACATTGAATGACACCTAGAGAAACAAGCATTGGCATGGCCAATAGGTCTCGCCTTTGGGACCTTATAAGTGTTTAGCCATGCAACAGTTGTTGTTACACCAAGGATATTGTGCTGCATAACTAAATACTTATAAGGTCCCAAAAGCGAGACCTATTGGCTATGCCAATGCTTGTTTTGTGATTGCTGCACAAACCCTTGTTCTAGCAAAGATCCCTATGACAAGAGGCGCAGAGTTTACTGCACTCCGTAACTAGTGAAAAGGCTTTTTGAATACCAGAACATGTAGATTAAGGTGCAAAAAGCATCAAAATCTGTTGTTAGGGGGCACTTCTAATAGCTGCCTTTGGCATTTCGTTTTATGGGTGTGATATGGGTGTGATATGTACATCATCTGCAGGGGCACTCTTAATAAGGCACTGCATAGAAAAATCTTCCTAAACAAATCTGGATTTCCCATGAGTAATCTACTTATGTATGTGAAAAAACCACAAACTAGGTGGATTTTTCAAATATAAAATGAGAGGATAAGAATGTTGGAAGGTGTGGGGGAGGGCTGGCCTTGCACAATCATTTGGACACCCAAATATTTTTGCCCCTGAGGTTGTTCACTAAAGTTGCATGACCTTTTCCAACTTGGAAAACCTATAGAAAAGCACTCCTCCAAAAGGGTGAAATAATTGTGGATGGAAAATGGAAAGAGAGCCCACGCCGCCCCCTTGTTATACGTCTCTAGGTGAAGGTGACTCCATAAAGAAAAAATATTTTAATTTTTTACCTTTGGAAAATAAATGAGTTAACAAAAGAGCAAAACACACAAAACACCCAGATCTGAAATAGGTGAATAGTTCACCTAGAATAGATATTTGTTTTCTTGGCCAAAGCCCCAAAAGTACGACCCTGTGTGAATGAGGGCAAGTAATAGAAAAACCTAGCAGGAGTAGACCAAACCTTCTGCTGGGAAATGTAACACAGTTCTGATTCAGCCAGAAATGAAGATTTGGCCTACCACTGCTTGAACCCAAAGAGCAAATGTGCAGTCACTTTCCAACTCTTTATCCAGCTCGTCCCTGGTATGAATAAGAAAACCTTTTACCCAAATATACTTGAGGCAGGTGGTGACTGAGAGCAAATGTGTCATCTGTCAAGAATTCTTCCTGACGTGCTCTTTCATTCATCAACAGCTAAGTTTTACTAAAGCAAATATCGCATTAGTTTAGAAATCAAGAGTTTTTTTATTTCTATTCATTGATTAAATTGCAGGAATCTGGAATACCTAAATGCAGCCTGTTAGAAAATGCATTTCTGATTAGCAGAGGTATTTACCCTGTCCAAGCAAGAACCACAATCGTAGTCAGGGTAAGTCAGATATACACCCTAAATTAACCTGTGCTCACCCTCTGGTAGTCTGGCACAGATCAGTCAGGCTTAACTTAAGAGGCAATATCTAAAGTATTTGTGCAACACTTAAATTACAGTAACACAGTGAAAACTCCACAAAAAGACTCCACACCAGTTTAGAAAAATAGAGAACATTTATAAAACAATACCAAAACGACAAAAATGTAATAAGTTGAACTTGAGATATGAATTTGTAAAGATTAAATGGAAAACCAGTGTTTAGAAGTCACTAGCGGTCAAAAGGTTATTTGAGGTCATGAGGGACCGGTGCAAATTCAAAGTTCAGGCCGACCACGATGGAGGGCAGACTGGCTACAGAACCCACGCAGGGTCCCCTAAATAAGTACCTTGGTTGGAACAAAGCGTCGATGCTGAGGGTACAATGCAGCGATCTTGTCCGTGCTGCTGGTTCGCCGCGTCGCCGTTGAGCTCCATTGAAATGCAGGCAATGAGTCGTCATCGAGCTGTGCAGAGCATTGTCATCGGGCTGCGCAGGCTGTGGAAACGCTGTCGTTGACCAGCCTTTGTGTCGGAGTTGAAAGGCCATGCGTTGGCTTCTAACTGGCATAAAGGTAATGATGCATCTGTTTTTGCAGAAAACAGCTGCAGAACCCACTTCTGAGGCCCAGGACGGAGGGGGCACCTCAGGCAAGGGTAGGACTCACAGATGGCAGATTACAGCAGCACCAGAAAAGTTGCAAGAAGTCTTTTGTGTCACTGAGACTTAAGAAAAGAGGAGGCAAGCCAGCACGCCCTTGGAGAAACTTGGGTTCAATGATGTAGAATGATGTCCCTCTCATTCCCAGGCAAGAAGCAGCAGGCCAACATAACAGAGCAGGTAGAAAAGTGGCAGTCCCTCCTACAGCACAGCAATCAGCAGGCAGCAGGCCAACACAGCAATGCAGGCAGCAAAGTAGCAGTCCCTTCTACAGCACAGCAGCTCTTCTTCCAGGCAGAATGTCCTTGGTTCCAGCAAAGTTCTGATTTGGTGGTGTCAGGGGTCCAGTATGTATACCCAAATGTGTCTTTGAAGTGGGGGAGACATCAAAGCTGCCAGCTGTCACCCAAACCAAACGTGTATTCAGAGACAGGCAGAGGTACAGAATGGTTAAAGTAAGAAAATGCTAACTTTTTAAATGTGGCATTTTCAGACTTACATTTAAAATCTGACTTCACCATCAGATGTGATTTTAAATGTGAGTCCAAAGACACCAAACTCCAAATCTCTATCTTTTCCCAATTGGAAGTTACACTTAAAAGATGTTCTAGGCAATCCCAATGTTAACCTATGGGAGGGATAGGCCTTACAGTATTGAAAAACGAATTCAGCAGTTTTTCACTACCAGGACATGTAAAACTCAGAAGTACATGTCCTACCTATTAAATACAATTCACCCTGCCCATAGAGTTGCCTGGGGCTTACCTTGGGGTGACATATGTAATAAAAGGGAAGGTGTGGGCCTGGCAAGTAGGTTAACTTAGAGGCATATTTAGCACGATGACGAAGGCGCATTCAAATATAATCACTCACCATGAGTCACTTGGGTTCTTTCTTGATTAGTAGAGGTTTATTATTCAATGGTGGTTCTCGGTCCATGTCATGTTATGTTATGGGAACTTATAGAGCGCGCGATTACCCGGAGGTGTCCTGGCACTAGTTACCACTCCTTAATGCTGAGCTGGAAAAAAAGAGGGGTTATTTATCAAAATGTTCATGTCATGTTCTTGCTTGGTTATTTTACAGAGCACTATGTTTACAGATCAATCTGGTGAATGATTACGTTTCAGAGTTATATGTGGCATTGAAATGGACAAAATCAGTTTATTGTTTGCTGATTGATAACATGTTGTTAATTGCTGACTCAGCTATGGTCTCTTTCTATGTCTCACTTCACAGTTACCGCTGACGGAGGCATTCGTCCCGAAATGCATTGGTTTGATGTCACTATCATTGTCATGAATCTTAGAAATATCACATGTTGAAGCAACATTTGCCATGGTTTACGCAAATGTGAAAAATTGAATTATCATGTTTCTAATAAATTATTGACATTTAAAACTTAGATAAGTATTGATTAAACTGATTAATATGGACTAATTTTGCCTGTGTGCATACCAGTAGTGCACCTTGGGACCGATTTACCATTTGGGCATCAGCTGTTTGCCGATTGTTTAGCATGTCTTGAACAGAACATGCACAAGGGTCGCACACTAAAACTTTACCATTGAGCATTTGCAAAGTATTGACGATTTACATAAATTCATGGTGTGCATTCTATCATTTACATATCAAGTAGGTTAACTTGTCAGGTAGAAATAGCAGTTTAAACTGTACACACAGGCTCTGCAGTGGCAGGCCTGAGCCATGTTTAAAGGGCTATTTAATTTACGGACCCTGGGCATATATAGTGCACACTACTAGGGACTTATAAGTAAAATTAATATGCCAAATGCAGATAAGCCAATGTTACCATGTTTTGAGTACAGAGCATATGGACTTTAACACTGGTTAGAAGTGGTAGAGTGCCAGGAATCTCAAAGCCAGCAAAAATGAAGTCATCCAAACAGGAGGTCAGGAGGCAAAAAGTCAGGGGAAACCACGCCAAGGATGCCAGGTCTAACATAGACTATATATAGGTCAACATTCAGCAGCACAGCCTGAGACATACAAAGCAGTTTGCACATATAAAGTGTATTGGAGATATCTTGTGCACAATAATCTGAGAGAGTGCATTTAATAAATTCAGCTAGTGAATAACTACATTTAGTGGAGGGAATAAACGCTATTTTTATCTTAGAGCCCTGAGTCTTTAAAGGTGTCAAGGAATCTTATTGTTTCACTCAAACATATAATTTGCATTGAGATCTGATTGTATGCAACGCACTCTGCATCTGTTTTACGTATTATTATGCAAATAAGAGGAGCATATGTGACATTTTCCAAGAGGTTAACATTCGCAGTGCAGCCGAAAAAACAGCTGCTTTCTTTTTGTCGGCCTTTATTCAAAAGTTGTGGCAGCTGACAGTTAATGTAGGCATGCAAATTTGTTGTGCTTTCTTAAATGAACAAGCATTCGTAAAGCCAAAAGGTCTTGCCTTTATGATGCCCTCTCAGGGAAATGCGGAAGCCGAATACTGAGTAATATGCACGGGGGAACAAAGTTGTAGGATGCTGAGAGGTAAATAAGCATATGGTCTGGCAGCAGAATGTGGTGTTTTGAAGGGATGTGAGCAACGTCAGTTTCAGTTGGACCCCAATAACATGACGACCATTTAAATATATTTTCCAGTATCTTCCCAGTGGAATTGATGAGAACACATTTTTAAATGAACTAGAAGATACCAGCTAGCTGAGTTTACATGTGACACACAGAGATAAGAATACATAGCAAGCCCTATATGTATAATATATATATATATATATATATATATATATATATATATATATTGGTCTCCGTGATATTCAGTGGTCTCTGGGTTATTAAGAAACTTTCTGGGGGAGGAGGGATGTTTGTTTTGAGTATGTGTGAATATGTGTTTTTGGTATGAATGGGAAATTGGAGAAGAGAGTGTGGTTTATAACGAATAAAAAATGTGGTTTTATTGAAATGAAATAATGAGAAATGTTGTGATTTGAAGAAATTTGACAATGATGTTTTTTATACTGTAAGTCACAAAAAAAATCTAAATAAAGTATAGAAAATGAAATAAAACTCGCTAAAGATATTGTTTGGTCAGTGTTTATTGAGGATTAATTCATTGTAAGTCCAGTGCCTATTGGTGATGCTGTACAGCATGGGCAAAAAGCTTATTTTGCAGATCTGTACAGCATTAGCCAAAAGAAACAAGCATTGGCATAGCCAATAGGTCTCGCCTTTGGGACCTTATAAGTGTTTAGCCATGCAATAGTTGATGTTGTTGCACCAAGGATATTGTGCTGGATAACTAAACACTTATAAGGTCCCAAAGGCGAGACCTATTGGCTATGCCAATGCTTGTTCCTGGGGGGAGGGGGTTAACTCGCACACGCGCACTTGGCCCTTGGGTGGGGCAGCATACTTAGCCAAGTTTCTGGGCGGGGCCGGTGCGCCCCTGCATTCTCCGGTGGGCTGCAGGCCCTGAGTTGTTAAGACCAGAATGGGCAGCCATGACGACCTAGGGGCCTAACCGACACCTCAGCAGCCCCATCTGTGAGCCTCCTCAGTGATCTCTCATACATGAAGGGGGCGCCTTCAGCTTGAGGGTATGACCAGGGTCCCCGTCTCCATCACTTGCCCCCTTTAGGATTTCTTACGCCATAACCTACCCGTAAAAGGCCGTGCCATTATATTCGCGGACTGCTGCCATGAGCATAGGGTTCAACATTTTTGCGAGAGCTTATTTCATTTTACAGGGAGATGCGTGCGTGCAAGGACGTCGTTTAGTGCTTGGCAGGGCAACAGACTAGCCCCCAGTGAGGCGGCGCATGAGCTGTTGCCCCTCAGAGGTGGGTGACCCTGCCTTCTACGATGACCTGCACTGGGCATCACTTTTGGGGCGCAGGGGGGGGCGTCAGATGGCGCATTGATTAGATCTATATGGTCAATGTTCAGTGTGATCCTGTTAGACTCTATGTTTACTCCACTGGTGGGCCCAGTCCCCTTGAGGGGGCAGTTGCATGTCCATAGGAGGCATGCGAGCAGGCAACGCATAAGAACCATTAAGATTGCTGGAAAAGGCAAAACAAAGTGCGAATGGAACATATTTGTTTAAAGCCAGTCCAGCTGGTATCTTAATATGGGTGGAGGGGGTTCAGATACTTCATCGTGTAGTAAATGTACGTAGCTCCTCTATGTTGGTGGAACAAAATCGAGGAAGCATTGGAATAGCCAATGGGCTGGGCTTTAATGTGGCAGCCGTCATCTGAAGGCCAAAGACCAGAACTGGCTAGGACCAGCTGGCGTGTAATCACAGGCTTGCTTGCACACATACTGCTTATCACATTAAAGCCTGTCCTCCTGTTAGCTTTACCGGCCACAGGGAGCAAAACTGGCAAACAACGATGCCTTTCCCCATACAGCGCACAGAGAAGACTTACTGTGAGAGACAGCAATGATCGAGCGCACTTTTAGATGTAAAATAGTCTCTCGTTCCACGAAGGCGGAATGATACTTCAATAGGAAAGGTGCGAGAGCCAAAGCTCATTCAATTTACAATTAGAAACAATACCACAGCTACGTTATCAAGCCAGATCTAAACGTCGGGTAAAAGTATTAGGGGGCTGATGATAATGAAAAGGGAAAGCCGAAGCCGTATTTTTTTTTGGGGGGGGGGGGTTGTAACTGGCTTACCAGCAGACCCTATCTCCCCTCACGTAGTGACCACGGGTGCGTTTGCCCCCGCAGAGTGTAAAGCTGTGTGCGAGATGAGATAATTAACCCCTTTGAAAAAGCTCTGGCTGGCACTCGAGCACGCGCAGCTCCGGGCACGACACGCGCTTTGTTGTCACGACCCACAGTCCCTGCTTGCAAACACATGATGTGCCTAATGACCACTTGCGTGTAACAAGCCAAGCTGGTTTTGTCCAGTATTAACTGGCTGTACGTCCACTTACTTTCCCTAAGGATAAGCGCCAGGCTGCAAACATCAGCTGCGCTGGCCCGTTTGTATGTGATGACCGCGACTCTTCACAGCGCGCCGAAGCCACAGGCAGCGCTATAAGTTCCTAGTCAGTCAGGAACGTCTCGAACAGAAATACTTTACCGAGCCAGGACGTTTAGGAAAGGGCGATTTGCATTCCATAGGAGGGATAGCGGCTAGGGAGGGGTGCGGGTGCACAGTTCCAGCCTTGTTATCTCTCAGTTTAGGCTTTCACAGCAGCCTTGAATGGTGGGAGAGAACGAAGAAACAAATACACAGGGAACTCATTTTTCGGCAGCTTACTTGTTGGTTTAGCTAAACTGCCCAAATGCCTAAGTTTTGCTCAGACCCAGAGATAAAACATAAACAAGGCGCCCGGTGTCCTGAAAGCTTCCAACTAAATTGCACCTTGATCCGATCCGTTAGTTACAGAAAGAAACGCTTCTTTTCACGAGTTCGGAGCTGAAATCGAAAGGGCGGACGTCTGCCTTGAGCAAGTCCATTTCCTGGGAACCCTCCCTTAACAAGACCTCGTTAAATAACGCCCTGCGCCTCCGTGGCGATAATCACACTGTGGGGGCCATCATATAAAGTTAGCAGGCTGGTCAAGGGCAACCCACGCATACAGACTCCGGATTGCCTTCTTTTCTTAACAAGAAGCGCGAGCAACAAGCATTGGCCGCGCGGCCGTGAAACTGACACGGCCGCGCGGCCGTGAGGAACCGCGGAGTTTGTAAGTGCAAACAGTGGCTTTTGCTGGCGACCAGCTTGCGTTCACGTGAGCGTCCAGATGGCGAGGGAAGCCATATGGCGCCTGATCGCGCGTGCACGCTCGCGTGAACGCAGGCTAGTCCGCAGCAAAAGCCACGGTTTGCACTTCCAAAACCCGCTTACTAAAAGTCTCACCAGGACAGCGCATGCGCGCTGGCTCAGGCGAGACCTAAAAAAAGGTGTGATGAATCGACCACTACTGGCAGTCACATCATTTTGTTGGCCCATGCATCCATGATGATGTATGCATGCACATCTACCACCACACATGCATGCACCTATTAAATGATGCTGACAATATTTTTTATTGATTTACATTTTTAAAAATGAAAATGTGAGTAGCACGAAAGAGCTTTTTAAGACTAAGGACCTGGCTGCAATTTTCTGCCTGGCCCTCAATGGAAATGGAGGTGTAGGGGGGAGCAGCATTCGAGTGAAAGAGAGCCCAAAAAAGGGGATGGGGGAGAAGCACATGAGGAAGAGAACAGCACAGGGCGAGGGGAGAAGCTTACAAGGATAAGAGTAACTTGGGTTCCAGAGGTGGAGAAACACATGAAGGAAAGAGCTGGAAAACACATATCCAAAAAGAAAAAATATTTCTCTAAAAGTGAGCATTGGAAGAATGGAAGAATACGTCAGTCAGTCAAAAGGATGGTAAAGAGGCCCAGCTCCAGGGGAGGGACAAATGCAAGAAGGGGAAGGTAAGCCAATGAAAGCCAACAATTAAGAAGCAAGCAAATGAGAGTGTGACATTAAAGCCAACCAATGATAAAACAATGAACAGGCTGAAAGCTCACTGTAAGTTCCTGGTAAGCCCACAATAGGTCTTTCATATCCTGACAGCTGGCACTGTCTTGTAGATGAGACCCACAAATTAGTCTGTTCCCATTACATCTTTTTGATGAACATATGAATAATAATATAATGATCCTTATGAATACACATAATATAATATATTTAATTCATTCTCCGCCAGAGGTAGAATAATGTGGCACGTGGGTCACAAAGCCCAACCCTAAACAAACAAACATACTGTCTATTTAGAGACAAGAAAAAGTGTTTTGGTTGTAGGCTAAGTGTGTGTTGGCTCGTTTCACTGGAGTAGGGACTCTCCAAAACTGAACATATCACTGAATGTGCCCCTGAGGGAGATTACAGACTTATGTACATGATAGCCAGGCGGAATATGTATGAAGGCAACACCGTGGCCATTCTTATGCTCGATCTCAGTGCTGCATTTGACACTGTATCCCACAATATTTTGGTCAAGCGGCTTTGGGAAAGTGGCAATGCTCTGTAGTGGCTGGCCTCATTCCTGCATGGGCGAACCTTTCAGGTATCTCAAAAACTTTTTCAGTTGGCAATGCACCCCTTGCAGCAAGGAGTGCCTCAGGGCTCTTCCGTGAGTCCAACTCTTTTTAACATATATGTGAGCCCTCTGACTGGAATCATTGAGCAGTATGGCTTTACTGTTATTCCATACACTGATGATACTCAGATTGTTATAACGCTGTCCCATAACAGTGAACAGATGGCACACTCTCTGCAGGCGTGCCTGTCTGATGTCACCCCTTGGATGGACCTCAATACTGAGAAGACTGAGGTCCTGGCATTGGGTTGACACTTGGATGCATGGTCCAACACGTGGTGGCCATACAACTTCGGTCCCTTACCTTTCCCCAAGCCCACGGTAAAGAATCTGAGCATCTGGTTTGATGAAAAACTTACTTTTGATGCCCAGATCAATGCCCTTTCGGGAAAACTTTTTGGGGTTTTGCGATCCCTAAAAAAAATCCTTCACCTTCTTCCTGAGACTGCTCAAAAAACAGTAGTCCAGGCGATGGTACATCCAGATTGGACTATTGTAATATTTTGCATTTGAGTGTCTCTCAATTCGTCTGAATAGACTTCAACATGTGCAGAACGCGGCAGCCCGGACACTGCTTGGGCTCTCAGGGCACGCCTCTATTAGCACTGCAGAAGAAACTTCATTGGTTGCCAGTAAAACAGAGAATTACTTTTAAGGCTCCCTGCTATTGTTACAAAGTGCTTTCCAGTCAAGGCCCTAACCTATGTGCAGGACATGTTCACTCCTTAAGTGCCAAATAGAACTCTGAGATCGGCTGTGGCAAAGCTGGCCTCCGTTCCCAGAGTCGGGAAAGCAAGAGTTGGTGGTTGCGCCTTCGGGCATTTGGCTCCCAAGATCTGGAATTCTTTATCTGTGGAACTTCGGTTGGCTTCATCTTAATCGATTTTCAGAAAAAACTGAAAACTCGGCTGTTTGACTCTCGCTAGGCTCCTTTGGTGTGCTTAATATTCAGTACTTAGCTTCCTAGCACTAGGACACTTCAGGTGAACTAACCATGCACTTTACAAATAGCATTATTATTACTGTTATTATTATTATCATCATCTAAACGGCGTGTGGGAAATCTGCTGACTCTGCACAAAACCAGAAGGTGCACACAGTGCAGCAGATTTACAAGAAACTGACGCATCTGTAGAGATGTGTCAGTTTCCCTGCGCCAGCCTGCAATACCCTTGCGCCACCATGGATGCGCCGTATTTACAATACGGCGCACCATAGCGCAAGGATTGACAGATGCGTCAGAAATTCTGATGAATCCGTTCGCCCAAAAGTCACGCATTGCTGGAGTCGTGTCGCAAGCATGATGCAACTCCAGCAATGCATGTTGAGGCCTATACTTATTGTACTGCATCACTACTTACGCCTGCTTAAAGCAGGCGTAAGGTTTTGACGCAGTGGCATCCTAGAAGTGGTGCAGTAAAATCTTGTAGATTTCACTGCATCACTTTTATGAGGCTTTCCTGCGTGGGAACGCCCACTCTGCATACATTATACCTGACGCAGGTATGTGATGCAGGGCTTTACAACGTGATGCATCTCCCTAGATGCGTCACGTTGTAAATTGGCTGCATTGTTTACGCTGCGTCACAAAAGTGAAGCAATGGCAGCGCAAAATTGTCGCAAGGGGGCTTGTAAATTTGCCCCAGTGCCTTTTAGGAGGTAGCACAATTGTTCCTAACATCCCTCCAGAGGTCCTCCCACAGAGGATTGCTGACTACACTCTTCAGTTGAGTCCCTGATCCTCAACCAGCAGGCTGTGGACCAGCTGAGAGAAGCAGAGAGAAGCTATGAATTGTTACTCTGTGTTTCTTTGTTGTACTCTCTTCACCTGCTACTATAATTCCAACATTTAGCTCAAATGTTGGAGAAAGCACATATTTGATTTGTAACTGAGCACACAGACCCAGTCTCTCTTTCTGTGCCCGGATGGAGTGAGAATCAATGAATAACGTAGCCCTGTTCCACTTGTATAACCAAGCCCTTGATGTATCATAACCCAAAGGCCACACTCTGATATATATAAATCTGTTAATATAGCCCACCTAAGTGTATATTTTTTCTCTACCTTCCTTCCATTTTATTACTTTTCCCCACTTTTGCTCTTAAACCTAAGTCCATATAAGGTTCCATTTACTCATGTGGATTTCAAAGTGTGAACATCATATTTGTTTTAATATCTTCATTTTTTTGTCATTTTCCAGTTACATACTTTTATTGTTGTTCTTTTAATTGTGTTTTCTTGCATGTTTTTGATTCATTTCTAACCCTGGGCGAAGTGCTACGCTACGCTCGCGTAGTTTGCGAAGCTTGCGCTACTTCGCACAACGCGAATTGCACGTAGCACAGTGCAAACACGCGTAGCGTAGCGTAGCGTAGCGTAGTGCCGCGGTCATTTTTTGCTTGCTCGCGGTCCTCAACGTCAAGTTGACGACCGTGAGCAAGCAAAATGACATCCCGGCGAGACTTTTTCTTCGTTCGCGATCAGCAACATCAAGTTGCCGATCGCGAGCGTGGAAAATAAACCTCCCGGCGAGATTCTCAACGCGGGAGGTCAGGTTTCTCATTGCGAGTGGTCGCGTATGCTCGCGACCGCTCGCGATGAGAAACTACCAGTCCGCGTTGAGAAAGCTGCCGCTCGAGTAAAAATCTACTCGAGCGGCAGTAAAAGACAGCTCGCACTGTGCAAGTTGCCGTTTTCAATGATTGCACAGTGCGGACAAGCATCCGGCACTGTGCAATCATTGCGAACAGTGCACTACGCAGTTCGCGTAGTGCTACGCGAAGCTCGCGTAGTGCGAACTGCACTTTGCGTAGCTTCGCGAAGCACTACTTCGCGAACTACGCCCAGCCTTATTCATTTCTCTAAATATCTACTAGACCGATAATTTAATGGCGTAGTTCATGGAGGTCAACATATATAATTGTGACCAGTATCATTTTGTCTCAATGCAATGGTTCTGGAGGGCTTTTCTATAAGATAAATATAAAAATCATGCATTTTCTACATTTAAAAATGACAAAGCAACAACTGTTAATATCTAGAAAACATGAGAGCAACTTTACTTAAGACTAAAACAATATTCATAAACGTTATCCTTACTAAAATTTTAATTAATAGAACCACACGATTCATTTGAGTTTACCTGAATGTTAATTTTAATGCAAGACCGGAGGCTTCAATTAAACTTCACTAATCGTGTCTTTATTTCCATAGTAGCAGTCAAGAACAGTGGAACTACAAATCCCACGAGGCTTAGCAACAGGCTAGCCAATTGGAATGAAAAATGTAATAATCGTAACAACCAATAGTGCACCAGTAACATGTATAATCCCATACTTGACTTAACAGCCCTTTTTTCTTGATGCTCACAGTCAAGATAAGTACCCTATTTATACCTATTATGACATTTTACGTATGGTATTATAATGTTTCAGCTTTCATTGCCCTTTTGGTTTTAATAGCTTTCTGGAGCATCGCCCGCTCTCAGCAACCGTTTCTTTCAGCGCACGCTGTGCTGCACTTTGCCTCACGATGGCTACAGTGTCCACCATTTTCTTTCATTCCTCTTCATACTGCTCTCTGCGGCTTTGCAGTCACTGCTTCCCTGGTGATTTTTATTGCAGCAACAGAGTTTTTCCTGGGCCCTCCTCTTCAGCAAGGCTTGTCTTTATTCTCCAGTTTCACTTCAACATCAGCAAAGGGAAGAGGCTTTCAGGCCCGCCTTCCCTCGGCTCTATTGATGCCTTTCTCTGCATGTACATGCCCCAGGGGAGTGTTTTGAACTCTTGTCTCTGCCTCATCTGATTTCCTTTCTGTTTAACCCTATTTCTGTCTGTACTTTGTTGCTTGTTGTACACATTATGGAATTAGACAGCTCTCTTTTATTGAATAACGACAATGATGATGAGGAAGCATTTAAAAATGTTTTAAATTACTTTATTCATTCCTCAGTGGAACAGGCCATTGCGGCCTCTATGGATAAGATGATAAAAATCTTGAAAATTCTGTAATGAGCATGATGCCTATGTTATGATTCGCAATCTACCCCAATATAGGCCTGGGTAGTCTCCTAACCCTTCACCTACATTTACCCTGCCATTGTAATACATAACAGGTTTGGTGCTGACCTTTTACCTAGATTAGGTGCTGCATAAATGTTGTGTGGTTTTCTCCGAAAACTAGACTCATTTATTATGCATGAGGATTCTCAGAATCACAGCAGGATTACCATCTTCTGCATAATAACTATGTATAAGGTTCCTCACTTTCGTCATCCACGGTCGACATGACACTGCAAGGCAGAATCCTTGAGGGTACCTTTTGGGTATATAAGCACCATATCTATGCTGGGACAGGCAGAGGAGAAAGACTTACATACTGACACACTGACGCGAGACACTGAGGTTCCTGCACGCAGACACTCCAGCACGCAGTGGTCTGACATCCCTTGCGGGGTGTCCATCTCAAGACCAAGACAGGGTCCTTCATTCTGTCACACCAGGTAATGGGGTTGGTTCTATCCTAGGGGGATTTTATTCTTGGCTATACACCTACATACATGCTAGGTACATCCATTTAGGGTTAACATCGTAGGAGTATGCATTATTACTGTCATGTATTCATATGCCTGCATATATTCATTGTTTTAGCACTCCATCCATTTACTCTGTTGGTGCTTATAATTGTTTATATCTGTTTCTTTCTTATGGTTGTTGTAGCACACATATTTTACACTAGAACGACACTGCTTCAATAAATACTTTTTGAAAAACGTCCCCACCGTTTATTCTGTGTACCTCTTTGAGACAAAGTGAGCACGAGTGAGCGAAACGTACTGTACTGTTTCCACGATCCCTAAGGGGTCAGGGTTGTCATGTTTGATAGTTGCCAGAAACTATTCTCTCCTTGGTAAAAGGGGTTCATAGTGGCACTGTGAGCTAGCTGGTATACAGGCGAGCATATCCGGTGGGGGTGTCTGGAATCAGTCTGGACACCACTCCCGTAGTTTATGTAGTCTAAACGCGCAGATCCTATATAGATTTATAGGAACTATATGACACCTAAGACTCTGGTGGCCCATTCTGCAGGGGAAAGCAGAAAACGCAAAGCGCTATTTTTACCTGTAAAAAAGAAACAAGCATCCATCCCCAAACCTGAAGTTGTACTTTTGAACAGTGAGGTTTCCTCACACCGGACTGAAGACGTCATTCCTCCCAAGCTTCCTATAAAGGAGGGGAATAGCAAACTCCATTCTAAGTGCAAAAGTAAATCTAAGAGCGTTAAAGACACTCCCCAACAAATAGTGATTTCCACTATATTGGAAACCAATTATGACATGGGGAACCCAGATGACAATACTGACAATTTTGGGTTCAATTATCCTTCTTTTCCTCCACCTCTGAAAAAGTCCAAACTTATTCCTTCCACATCTGATTCTTTTCTGGCTAAATAGGTTCTGAACTCAGAGAGCACTCCTATGCTCAATCCAACCCTCATTAACCATCCAAATTCAACGGAATGGTTTTCCGCTGCCCATGTTGGGGACTATATATCTTCTAGACTTTGTCTTCCCGTGGACAAGCAAACTAGGGCTAAATGAAAATCAGAATGCCCTAGGCCTTCTCTTTCCTCCAATAATATTGCCACTCCAATGATTGAACAGTCATTACTTACTTTCTTTTCAAAATTTGGTAAAAGATAAGGGAGTCGATAAGGCCTGATCGACTTGCCAGGACAAGTTACTGGACTGAGTGACTCCTTTAGCTTGCATTTTTGATATGGCGAAGGCTGCCAGATTGGACAATCTTGACATCAATCCTCTTGATCTCTCTATGTGGGTTCAGTGAGCCTTTTGCTTGCTCAGCAACGCTAACTCCGCTATAACTCACGAATGAAGGAAAGGCCTTCTATTAAAGCTGGATCCAAAACGACCAAATCTGGCGACTCTTGATCCAGGCATCAAGGCCGATGGTCTTCTGTTTGGAGACTCGTTTATCAAAGACCTTAGCCGATATGTAACCACTTTGTCATCTATTGATATAGCTCCACAGGCTCTGGAAAAAGTATTTTCCTAGTGCTTCTTTGTACGGGCCGGTAGAGGCAGGAGCTGATTTAGTGGCCTTTCTGACCGTAACCAGTGAATCAGAGGCTCCTTCAGTTCATCTTACGGCTACCAAGACTTCAAGTCACAATTCTGCCCCCAGAGAGGTAGAGGTTATCAAGGTCGTGGACAAAGAAACTTCAAATCCACAAATCAACAAGATGAGTTTTTTTCTGGCCCTCCTCCTGCAGGAGGCCGTCTTCAGTATTCAAAATGGCAAACAATAACTGCAGATCCTTGGGTTTTAAATACAATACAAGGTTATCTTATTTTAGGTTTATGCAACACCTTTTCAAAGCATTTTATCTCCTCCTCCAAAGTTCTCATCAGACATGTTCAATCTAATTTCTCTAAAGATTCAGTTGCTATCGAACAAATAGGCAATTCAGATTTCTAACCCAAATCAATCGGGGTTTTTCAGTTTCCTGTTTTTAGTCCAGGAGAAAAACAAAAAGATGAGACCGGTCATCAACCTCAAACTCTTCAATCAGTTTGTAGTTTACCGTCACTTCAAGATGGAAACTATCATTCACCTCAGAGACTCTCTACTTCAACATGGCTGGATGGTAAGGCTAGACTTACAAGATGCTTATCTCACGATCCCCATTCATCTTTCTCACAGAAAATGTTTTCAGTTTCAATGGCTGAGACAAACCTACCAGTTTTCTTCACTTCCTTTCGGTCTTTCATCGGCACCATGGTGCTTTACAAAAGTAATGAAACCAGTAGTTGCATACCTCAAGTCTCTTGGTATCAGACTGATAATTTACCTGGACGATGTTCTGCTCATGAGTTAAAATATTCAGATTGTCCATTCCCATCTTCATCTCACTTGTTCTCTGCTGTCAGAGTTGGGCTACCTGGTAAACACAGAAAAATCAATTATGATTCCCACTAAATAGATAGAGTTTCTAGGTTTTCTGGTAAATTCTTCAAGCGCGGCCCTTCATCTCCCTCAACCAAAGGTAAAAGCTATCAAAAGTGAAATTCTTCAGAAGCTTCGCAGTTCCAAAATTTCCCTCAGATCACTAGCAAGGGTGGTAGGCCTCCTGTCTTCTTCCATTCAAGCCATCTTTCCTGGTTTGCTTCATTACCGGGCCCTTCAACGCCTAAAGATTCGTCACCTGCGAAAAGACCTTGCTTATTCTGATTCTAACAGCATCAACCCAGAGTCCTGTCTAGAGCTTCAATGGTGGATCAACCATGTAGATGCCTGGAACGGTAGGACTATCTTCGCGTCAGCCCACGATCTTGTGTTAGAATCAGATCAAGTCTGCAAGTCAGATGGGCTGAAGCGCCTGCTGTGGTCCAATCTCAACTGGAGGTATATGGTCTCTCGAGGAGTATAAATTGCATTTCAACTGTTTAGAGATGCTGGCAGGCTCCTTTGCAATCCGAAGTCTGGCAAAAGACAGGGTGCAATGGCTTATTCTTCTCAACATAGACAATGTCTTCATGGTACATTATATCAATCATCTGAGAGGCACCAGATCCAAGCCTTTAGCAGAATTGGCAAAATGGTTTTGGGAATACTGCCTGCTCAACAAGATCTAACTTTGAGCAGAATACTTACCGGGTACTCTCAATTTAATAGCAGAGTGGCACTCCCGTCATCTGCGGGACTCCAGCGATTGGAGACTTTAAGCATCAGTGTTCCGGTCTCTGTTTCACAAGTGGGGTTCTTTTCAGCATCAATCTTTTTGCCTCCCGGCTCAACTGCCAATTAACTCATTTTTTCAACTGGCATGCAGCTCCTCTAGCCTTAGCTACAGATGCTTTCTTACAGGCCTGGCCCCTTTTAGTCAATTATGCTTTTTCTCCTTTTCTTATGATCAGCAGAGTTCTGGCTCAGGCCAGACGTCATCGAGCAACTCTACTCACAGTGGTCCCATTCTGGCAATCACAAGTACGGTTTCCCCCTCTTCTCGAACTAGCAATCAACTTCCCTGTTCTTCTCCAGTCCTTTCCCAGTCTTCTTCTGGACCCTTTGGGCCATCCTCACAACCTAGTTCTCGACAACTCTCTCACTCTCTCTGCTTGGAAAATTGCAGGCCCGACCAATTTATCAGTTTCATTTTGCCAGAAGCTTTCGAATTCATTAGCAAGGCCTGGGCCCCAGGAACCACTAAAGCTTACAAATCCGCTTGGGCTTTATGGTCAAGCTGGTGTTTGGGAAAATGTCTCAATCCCTTTTCAGCCGATATAATTTACATTGTTAATTTCTTGGCAGCTGAAGCTAGTGGAGGGAAGTCATACAGGACCATCAACTTGTACAGATCGGCGATCTCCATAAACCATCCCTATAACAATGGCAAACCAGTGGAGGAGCATCCGCTCATCTGTCACCTTTTAAAGGGAGTAAAATGTTCTAATCCTCCTCTTCCAAAGTATAACAAATTGTAGGATGTTAATGTTGTGTTGAATTGGTTTATTTACTGACCTGACAATGTGGATCTTTCTCGAAAAATGCTTTCCGAAAAACGTACTATGTTGTTATGCCTCATCTCTATTAAACATTTGTTGGATGTAAAAGCTTTGTATGTTTCCTCTCGCCAATACACTACTACTGGGGTGATGTTCAAAGGTAACAAATGTACAAATACTAATTTAAACACAGTGTTTTACCCTTATATTCCGGATCAACCCAAACTTTGTGTTGGTCAATTCCTTAAAGTGTACGAACAATAGACTTTTAATCTCAGAATGTCCTCTCATTCCCAACTCCTCATTTCCTCTCGGAAACCCCTCAATACAGTTTATTCCGCCACCCTGGCAACTGGGTCAGATGACTTATGTCTTTTGCAGGCATCGATACTTCTGCTTTCGGGGCTCATTCTTCCAGGGGTGCCATGGCTTCTAAAGCTTGTTGGATGGGTTTCAGACTAGAAGGCATTCTGAGATTATCTGACTGGTCTAATGATAATGGGGCCGATTCCGATCTCGGTCGGAGGCGCACCTAACACCATTCGGTCGGGAAAAAAGCCATGCGAATGCCTGTTTCCCGACCGATCCGCACATTATTCCGAACGAGCAAGTACGATGCGCACAACAGCATAGATTCCGACCCAGTCGTACTCACCCAATCCAGGTCCTGTTCCCCGACCGAGCCGGATCCGGAATCGTAGAATCGAGCCTCACGGAAGCAAAAATGCAGCCCCGTCCGGCCGGACAAGTACGATGCGCTTCCCGTACGCGCCGAACCCGTCGCTACGCACGGCATGTCAAAGCATCCGGGCAAGGCGCACATAAGCTCCAATTCGCGCCACAACACGATCCACGGCTACGAGACAAACACGCCAGCGACGAGGACGAGGCAAAGCAAAGAGAAAGACGAACGAGACGAACCAACCATGAATCCCTTCGTGCCGATCCTACCAATATTCTACCTCTATTACCGGAACAGGCACGGACGCGTACGGCGCAGAAGGTAAGTCAGACACCAACAACAAAAACAAACTACACGTACCCGACACATCACACACAGAGGGATGCAGAAATACCTGCAACAGCAGCACCATAGGGGCGGGATGGCCCTCACCAATGCCACACATACACATAGGGGCCTGTATGCCTACCACTACTGCCACCCCTACCCATGGGGTGCTGGATGCCTGTCACTACTACCACCCTTACCCAGGGGGTGCCAGATGCCTACCACTACTACCACCCTTACCCAGGGGATGCCAGATGCCTACCACTACTACCACCCTTACCCAGGGGGTGCCAGATGCCTACCACTACTACCACCTCTACCCATGGGGGGCTGGATGCCTGTCACTACTACCACCCTTACCCAGGGGGTGCCAGATGCCTGTCACTACTACCACCTCTACCCATGGGGGGCTGGATGCCTGTCACTACTACCACCCTTACCCAGGGGTGCCAGATGCCTGTCACTACTACCACCTCTACCCATGGGGGCTGGATGCCTGTCACTACTACCACCCTTACCCAGGGGGTGCCAGATGCCTACCACTACTACCACCCTTACCCATGGGGTGCCAGATGCCTACCACTACTACCACCCTTACCCAGGGGGTGCCAGATGCCTACCACTACTACCACCTCTACCCATGGGGGGCTGGATGCCTGTCACTACTACCACCCCTACCCAGGGGGTGCCAGATGCCTGTCACTACTACCACCTCTACCCATGGGGGCTGGATGCCTGTCACTACTACCACCCTTACCCAGGGGGTACAAGATGCCTGTCACTACTACCACCTCTACCCATGGGGGCTGGATGCCTGTCACTACTACCACCCTTACCCAGGGGTGCCAGATGCCTGTCACTACTACCACCTCTACCCATGGGGGGCTGGATGCCTACCACTACTACCACCCTTACCCAGGGGTTGCCAGATGCCTGTCACTACTACCACCTCTACCCATGGGGGGCTGGATGCCTACCACTACTACCACCCTTACCCAGGGGTGCCAGATGCCTGTCACTACTACCACCTCTACCCATGGGGGCTGGATGCCTGTCACTACTACCACCCTTACCCAGGGGGTGCCAGATGCCTACCACTACTACCACCTCTACCCATGGGGGCTGGATGCCTACCACTACTTCCACCCTTACCCAGGGGCTGCCAGATGCCTACCACTACTACCACCCTTACCCAGGGGGTGCCATATGCCTACCACTACTACCACCCTTACCCAGAGGGTGCCAGATGCCTACCACTACTACCACCTCTACCCATGGGGGGCTGGATGCCTGTCACTACTACCACCCTTACCCAGGGGGGTGCCAGATGCCTACCACTACTACCACCCTTACCCAGGGGGTGCCAGATGCCTACCACTACTACCACCTCTACCCATGGGGGGCTGGATGCCTGTCACTACTACCACCCTTACCCAGGGGGTGCCAGATGCCTACCACTACTACCACCTCTACCCATGGGGGCTGGATGCCTGTCACTACTACCACCCTACCCAGGGGGTGCCAGATGCCTACCACCAACACCACCCCCACTCATAGGATGGACAATGCATGACACAACCAGCACACCACAACCTAGGGAATGCAAGAAAAAGACACCCCCCAACACCATGACAAGCGTGTGTAGACTGTGTCAAATGCCTACAACACTGAACATGACTTTGAGCATACAATGTGACCCCCTATCACATGTGCCACACATATATGTGTGTGGCCCCCACAATGCAAGCAGGCCATGACCATTGTGGCAATGGGGTCCAAAACCCCATCATCACAGTGACCAAAATGTTAGTGTGGGGTCCATAGCTGAAGCACATTCAGAACATTGTGGCAATGGGGTCTAAACCCCCATCATCACAGTGACCAAAAGGTAAGTGTGGGTTCCATAGCTGAAGCACATTTTGAACATTGTGGCAATGGGGCCTAAACCCCCATCATCACAGTGACCAAAATGCAAGTGTTGACAAAGAAAAAGCTGCAACTGCCAAACTGCATGGATGATTCCTGGTCACAGAACATAAAACACATCAGTGGCAAAGTAGTGCATGTGTCCCATTGCAACAAAGATTGGGGAGGCAAATACTGCAGTGCAAATAAGACATACCTTTGGCCATGTGCAGACAAACAACACCCATGGGGGCTGACACTGTCAACATTCATCAATGACACAATGACAGAAGTGACCATCAGAATGCAGACCCACATATTTGCACCAATGGGCACACACATGCAGATACCCTGTGGAGACTGTAGATGTGAGGTGAACAGATACCATACCATGGCAGCAATGGGACACACAAACCATGATCATTGTGCTGACCGATGACCTAGGAGTCCCAGGGACAGCAGGGGAAACCCACCAAACAACATACAGCCAATGGCACACCAAAGATATGCCAATGCAGTGGTGCAGATGCACAAACACAAACAGGCAGACCCACACTGCACATCAAACACAACAGGTGAGGGGGGGTGGGGGTACCAGTGTCCCCAGGCAACCACACAACACATGAGGAGGCCTGAATACCAATTACACAGATGTGCATACAGTGCCACACAAAGGTAACTCATGGATCCAAATCCCCTATGTGGGCAATCAGGCATTGTCAGATGAGAGGGAGCACAAATCACACGTCACACAAGCATGTAGGAACAGTAACTGACACAGCAAGACACAGACACACCACAGCACTACCCCCAGGGCCCCCACAATGTGGTGACCCTGGGCTGCATTACAATCCCACTGTGATGACAAAGCTAAATGTCGTTCACACTGTGAACCACAGTCATGTGTCCTGAGCAACAAACTACCATCACACCTACACAAGCACAAATCAATCAGCACGGCCAGTAAGCCAAGGCCAACATGGAGGCAGGGGTCTAGCCGGGCAACAACTCTCATCTGCACACACTCAACACCACACACCTCGACCTCCAACAATGTGCAGCACTGAAGCACACATGCACTGGTGACATTGCACATGCACCCATGACAATCCCAGGCTGGTGGGTGGGAACCAAGGTGCAGAAACACATCACACATGGCCACTCAACAAGACTCCTGAATGTCTGACACACTGCACACTACGCTGTACATGGACATGACGGCAATACCACACCAACCAATGGGATCCCAGCCACAGTCACACACCAATGAAGAAGCCAAGGACACCCACAAAGAACACACATAGACAACTACCAACATTGCAGCCCGGACCCTGAGGAGTGCCAGCAGTCACACACACAACGTGTCACAATCACTGAAAGATAAGACAAACTGGAAATCACATGACAGGTGTAAACAACAAGTGCCAAGGGGAATCCTGACTGTGACCCATCTGCGTCTGCACACAAACTCAGCCCTGACAGCAAACACACCTATGGGTGACACCCTGATGACCAGTAATGTGCCATGCACCCACATCACAGAGAATCCAGGGAGAAGACTTGGGGGGAACATAGGTCAACTCAGCAAGCATCACAAACAGGTACAACACTAGGGATCCCAGCATGCACAGCAAAACGGAAGTGAACACACAGACATGCTCATATAACACACACCTTGGGCGCAGGCAATGTCACAGGAGTACACACTGCCATGAGGGGACTCCACTCTTGTGTGAGGAAAGCTGTGCCATATGTTGCCTCAGTAGGGCTCCATCATGTCAGCTGAGCACTTGGTCACACAGTCAACAATTAGCACCAAATGAATGCTCCCGTCACATCAGCCTGGTCATGGGAGTGCCAACGAAATCATCAGCACAGATCCAACACACTTGTATAGCAATGTTGCACTGACAACACAGATGAGTCCTTCCCCATTGATGCCCAAACCTGCATGTCCAGTGGAGATGGCCACACGGTCAGGGAAGTAGACGAATTGAACAATGGCAGGCACAACAGATGTGCAGGGGTGGAAGCCACAGATGTGAAATTGCTAATGTAAGTAGGAAATCCCATTGCCAAATATTGAATACATGACACCCTCAGATGCTGCTAAGGATGACATGGATACACCACAGGATAGGACACATTCCCCCTGGACCACATGTGTTCCTGCACAGTAACACTTCATTATCATGAGACCAAATATCACCATCACTGCAGCAAGGGCATGGTTAGCATCATCAACAACATGTACATCAGAAGCAAAAGCACTAGAGAACAGAAAGGTGCTTTATTCAGCATATGTGGGTCTAACAGTTGATGTCCAGCAAAAAATTTAACAAAGGCCAATGGCCAGTCCAACTTGAAAGTCAAAACAGGGTGACAGTGGCAGATGTCACCCTACGTATGCCTGCACTGATGAAAGCCAGGGACAATCCCTCGGAGGGGCATACGGGGGGCAGGCCAGGCACCGCAGGGACAGGATCATGGCTCACCAGAAGGAGGCAGGGAAGGGGTGGTGGGTGCTGGAGAGCCACTGACAACTGCAGTGGAGGTGTCTGACATGGTGTGTGCCGGCACAACTGGGGGGCATAACTCTGATGGTGTGGGTGCCGGCAAGACTGCAGGGGACCGTGCAGATGGAGTGGACAGGTTCCCCACTGCAGTGCCCAAGTCAGACAGGGTGGTAGTGGACTCCACTGCAGTGCCTACCTACAGGGGAGGAGAATGGGGATCAGGTAAGGTGGGCAGGACAGAGGGGGAGGACACCGTCTCCACACCAGTGGCACAGACAAGCGCAGCGGGGGGTGTGGGGCCGGAAGAGCAAGTGGCAGGGGGAGAAGGCCTGATCCTTTTGGGGATGGTGTATCTGTGGGTGGGGGAACCTGGGGCAGGGTGTGGTGGGGGCACCTGTGGAGTGGGGGCCTGAGGGATGGAGGAAGGAGACTTGGTGCCTGAGCTGCAGGGCGGCGGCGGGGTCTTGCTCTTCCGGGTCCGGGGGGACTTGCGGATGGGGGCGTCAGTCGGTCTGCGCCTGGGGGAGGGTGTCCGGTGGCGAGGGGCACTCCGCTCTGTGTGGGTGGGCTTCCTCTTCCCCCTGAATGCTGTATCAGCTGGATCGGAGGGGAAGAGGCAGAGGTCACTGAGGAAGAGCCGCTGGGTCTTTGGGGTTGCAGGTGAGGCAATGGAGGGGGCTTTGGAGGGAGAGGCAACTGTGGACTGCGCAGTGCTCGTGGATGCATGTGTGTGTGACTGGGCCTCATCCCCTGTGAGTATGGTTTCAGTCCCCTGACTGTGCGTGCGTGTGCGTCTTGTCTGTGGCATGTGTGTGTGTGTGCTGCTCGTGTCTGTGCTGGTGTGTGCCTGTGCCGGTGTGTGTGTGCTTGGGACAGGTAAGGTGCTGGGGAGTGTGGATGGGGCAGAGACAGGAGGGGTGAGGGACTGTTGGAGGAGGGACACTGCTGCCGTCAGGGAGGAGTCCATGGACCTATTGCCCCTCTGTAGGGCAGACATGCCCGATGAGATGCCCTCCATGAACGACACCAGCTGAGTCAACAGAGTGGTGTGTGCATGGAGGACACTCAGCATCGCTGTCTGCCCTACATGGAGCTGCCGAAGGAGGTACACAGACTCCTCACTCAGGGCAGCAGGGGACACAGGGGCAGGGGGTGCGGTGCCTGGCCTGAAGGAGACACGCTCCCGAACATGGGAGCCTCCTCGGGAATGGGAGCCGATGGGAGGGCGGTGGTGGTGGTGGTGGTGGCGGGGACAGCAACACTAGCTGGGGTGTGGTGGCTGCTGACACCCGCCTCCATAAGGGAGTCATCCTCCGAGCTGCTGTGGTCCTCAGCTGAGGTGGATGGTGCTGAGGACTCCTCGGTGTGGCTCCCCTCGCCCTCCGTGCCACTGGGTCCCTCCGACCACTCCTCGGCTGTTGACCCAGTCTGGCTCTGCGGCTCCTCCTGGTCCGTGGAGCTGTCCCCTCCTGTGGCCGTGGATGTATCTGCAAACAATAGGGAGACAGACAGACATCAGTCACCTGCACCGAACGCACACACCACAGAAAGTACAGCACAATACAGAGCAAGGCCTGGCATCCTTAGTTGAACATTGCTAAAATTGCCCAAACAGAATAGGAGAAGCCATTTGTCAGTCTGATCGTCAACCATGGCACTCACATCACACTTGGCCTTGCACCCATCTGTCTGGCGTCCGTTGGCTGGCAATACCCCAGTGTGGATACATGCACCACCTACACAGTAGTTGGACGGTGCAGAGAACACGGTGAAGCATGTGAACATGCACACATCACAGCTCTTGCCACTGAGTCAGTACAGGTGCCCGGATGAAAGTGATGCCCAGAGTCAGATACATGAAATGCATGTGATGCATACCAGCGACAGACACCACGATGCACCCATGTGCTGATAGCCATTGCCACTATGGTGTGCATGTAGCACATGTCACTCCCCTGCAGGATCACACATAGGAAGTCACATGCCATGGCACAGGCATGCCTGCTAAGTCATACATCACTGTCTTCAGTCACATGGGCAGGGCAGTCACACAACAACAGTCTGCACTGTGTCACAATAGTAGGTCATGGGGAATGCAAGTCCTGGAGCTGAACAAGTGCACATGTACATCCCCCACACACCACATCATCTGAACCCTTATCTGTCCAGGTCATACTGATTGGACATATGGGTGACCTGTAACACAAGCCTCTGAACCTGAGCACCTCACAATCTGCTGTGAATGGGAAACAGCTGCATGGACCTCACATTTGCATACCCCAGTCTGCACGGTCAGGTGTTCAAACACCTATGTGTCACACAAGTATCGTCTCCTATGGTCACATCTCCGGTGGCATGCTGAGCCCCAACCGATAAACACCCCAGCAGTCCTGACATCGAAGCCACAGCACACTGACACAGAGGCTGACACATGAGGGGACATATCACTGAGCACAACGTGTCAGCTGATACACGGGAGTGGGAGTACAGAGTCATTGCATGGCCTGAAGTAGGCATGACTGTCCTGCCCCACATGAATGAGGGATGAACCCTGGACAGTAGGCAGCTGGCTAAGTATGTGTGACACACGTAATATACACACTCCTGGGGCCCAAACATTGTTCCCACCCGCAGCTTGGGTGTGTGCCAGTTACCCCAGGCACATGTGGTGGATCAGCTCAGCAATTGGACCACAGATCACAGTAACACGCAGATTACATGGCAGAACACAGGCATTGTGTAAGCAATGGACCCACCCATGATGCCCACTCACAGTTAGGGGAACAGATGCTGTCCCCCACCTTGAGTCAAGCAAACTGCAAGGACACAGTACCCAAGTGACACAATTCCCTGACTGCAAGAGCCACACCTGGGTATCAGATGAGGAGTGGGCAGTGCACAATCGAGGGACATGGGTCCTGGACCACATGACTGATGTGCTGTGGAAGTTTAACCAGGCCAGAGGAGGGCACATAGCATGGCAGACAGAGTACACAATGCAGTCATGGACTCACCCCTCCATGCTGCTCCCTGGCCTTCAGCTGCCCATCCAGATCAGGGAAGACCACCGCCAGGATCCTGAGCATGTGGGGGTCAGGGTCCGGTGTCCGCCCCTCCTGCGAGGAGGCGACAGCTTCAGCTGGACCCGTGCGATCCTCCGGGTCCAGCCCCCGAAGGTCCTGCCACCTCTTCTGGCAGTTGCGGATCCGGCGCTTGTAGTCCCCCACGGATCTCACTGCCCGGACGATGGTCAGCCATATCTTCTGCTTCTGGTGGGCATCAACCTGTGAGGATGACAAAGTGAGAATGCTATTACTACACATGCAACATATCCGTGCATTACACAGTTGTGTATACATGTCACAGTCACAGGGGCACATGATGTACACAGGCAGTGCAACGATGGCCATGGACAGTATGCCAGCAGTAACTACATGGTATCATTGCCTGGGAAGTAAAACCTTGTTTAAATGCACTGTCACTGCACTATACCTGTCCAGTGCATGTAACTACACACTATGGGGGTGACAACTACACAGTGAGCCTGCTAGCCAGTGGCGTGCAGACTGTTAGCCTTGCTAGTCAGACAACATGCACATTTAGGAAGGCAGTGGACAGAACACTCACCTGCTCCCCTGCTTTCCCATACAGCTTGCTGTACTGTGGAAGGAGGCTGTCCAGCAGGGCCTGGTTCTCCTCAGTGCTGAAGGCTGGGGCTCTCTCCACAGTACGTGCCATTGCAGGGTCCAGAGGGTGCAGATACAGCAGCAGTGGTGGTGGCAGATGTCGTCCTGGAGCATGTAGTGCAGGCAAGTGAGCTCTCAGGGGAACAGCCAGCATTATATGTGTGCTGCAGAGGCAGTTACTGTCCCATGTGTCCAAAGTGATAGGTCCAAGTCGTTAGCATCTTCTGAATCTGGCCAATCCATGGAATTGCACCACTTACACACGCCCACAGCATCCTTCAAAAGTTCAACTTCATGACACCCATGAATTTGCAACATTGTTGTGGGTGACCAACTGAATTTCCAGCATCAGACTCGTTCAAAATTTGAAAACGCATCCGTTGCCAGGCCAGGCCATAGCCAATGGGTGCACACCGATCGGTCCATTGCTGTTCAACGCGTACCTAGGATACAACGCGTACCCGCACACATTGAATGCAATGGGCCGGCCGGGCACACCGATCGGTCCATTGCTGTTCAACGCTGCATCCGGGATACAACGCGTACCCGCACACATTGAATGCAATGGGCCGGCCGGGCACACCGATCGGTCCATTGCTGTTCAACGCGTACCCGCACACATTGAATGCAATGGGCCGGCCGGGCACACCGATCGGTCCATTGCTGTTCAACGCGTGCACTGGATACAACGCTGTACCCGCACACATTGAATGCAATGGGCCGGCCGGGCACACCGATCGGTCCATTGCTGTTCAACGCGTATTGCGAATACAACGCGTACTCAGCACACATTGAATGCAATGGCCAATGTGTGCGCACCGATCGGTCCATTGCTGTCCAACGCGTCCCTGTACATGTCACTGGCATATGTCACCATGCCTGTCACAGGTGAACATATGCCAGCCACATATACTTCCCAGGGAGTGAGGGGCACACCTACAACACCACAGCCTGTCCAAACTGTATCCTAAGGCATGTAAGGCTGCATTACCTATTCCGTGTATGGGGGTGAACATGTTGTTCTGTGGGTGTCACTTGGGGCAGCCACCCCCAGGCTGTGCACGTGTTCATGGGGACAGTATCCTTGGTGTTTCGTGTACATGACCACTGTGATGTGCAACTGTTCATATCTGAGCATGTGGCATGGTCACATTTCACGGTGGTGTATGTGTATGTCATGTCACATGCTCCCTGAGTCCCATGTGGGACGGTATGTTTAACCCAGGCTGACCCATTGGCACAATAGTGATGGTCCTCCGCAGTCTGTGTGCATGTTGTGTTTACAATGTCTCTGATTTCATGTGCACAATGGGAGACAGTCTCCACATCCACGTTGTTTCTGCATGGACTTTGATGTTGTGCGTGTGTGTGTCACAGACGTCCATGTCTGTCCTGCCGAGGCAACAGGGACCACTACCTGTGGGGGTCATGGTTGTTTTGCTGTGGTGTATACATGATACGCCATGTCATGCCAGTGTCCATGTGGCAATACAGGGTCCCTGGGAATCTACCTGTCGTTGGGCTGTGATGCCTGGGGCACATCTGTCCTCACATGTCACTGTGGGGTGTGTTTGTAACGTGGCAGCAGGAGATGGGAAATGTGACACGTCCTCATGATACTCAATGGCACAACCTGGGACTTATTGATGCCACTTGTTGAACTGTGATGTTGGATGTTGGCCATGTATGTGCCATACATGTCCTTACGGAACTGCACACATCATGTACTTGTGCCTCATAATGATGTATTGTGTGATATTGAGTGTGTTCAATGCCACATATGTGGGGTGACTGACAATCTTTCTTTCTTCACCTATGCACTGCAGGGCACCAGCTGTCCATAGACCATTCCCTGACCTGGCAACGATGGTGGAACGTGACAGCATCCGAAGGTACCGCTTCACCAGGCAGCTGATTGATGATTTGGCAGTGCGCTTGGCACCACACCTGCAACCTGGCCGGCCGTACCCTACAGCGCTGACCCCCAAGGTGAAGGTGATGGCAGCCCTACAGTTCTTTGCCACCGGTACCTTTCAACACACTCTGGCGACTGCTGGTGGGATGTCACAGACCATGTTCAGCCATGTGCTCCGCGATGTATTGGAGGCTATGTTGATATACCTGAACCAGTACATCTATTTCCCTAGACTCCAGCAACTGACTGGCGTGAAGAGTGACTTCTATGCCCTGGGGAGGATGCCGCATGTCATTGACTCCATTGATGGGACACATGTGGCTTTGGTACCACCACAGGCCCAAGAGCAGGCCTATCGTAACCGCAAACACTACCACTCGGTCAATGCACTGGTGGTCTGTCTTGCAGATATGAGCATCACACACGTGTGTGCCCGTTTCCCTGGTTCTGCACACGATGCCTACGTGATGAGGAGTAGTCGCATCCCGAGGATGATGGCACAGATGCCGAACCAGCGTGCCTGGCTTGTTGGTGTGTACTGACTTTGTACCATTGTGTGTGTTCTGCTATGTAGTGTTCCACCCTCTTTTCCAACTCTGCTAATGTGCAATTGTCTGTATGTAGGTGACTCCGGATACCCCAACATGCCGTGGTTGCTGACGCCCCTCAGGAACCCTGTGACACCAGCCCAGATGCGCTACAATGAGGCACATGGTCAGACGAGGAGAGTTATTGAGCAGACATTTGGTCTCCTGAAGAGCCGCTTCCGCTGCCTGGACAAGACAGGAGGGTCCCTCCCATATGCCCCGGCAAAGGTGTGCAAGATTGTCATCGTCTGCTGCATGCTACACAACCTGGCAGTGCGGAAGGAGTTGCCTCTCATCCTGGATGACGATGACCAACGTCCGCCACCTGTGGAGGATCCTGGCCTGGACCACGATGCCAGTGATGATGATGATGATGATGGTGATGTCCGCACACAGCTCATCACCAACTTCTTCAGCTGAATGTAAGTATCCAGAGATGTCATGTAACTGATGTGAGTTTGCATGATATGTGTTGGTGGTGCTCTGGTGCTGTTTGAGTGTGTGCATGTGCTATATGACTGTATGCGTGTAGCGATGTGTCCTTACAGGTAGTCTGTACTCCCCAACAGTGTTGACATGCTAACTTGGTTCTGGGTGGGTATCTTGTGACATGTATTGGGCATGAGTATTGCAGTTCTGTCCTGTCCTTCAGTAATTTTGACTGTGTGTCATTTCTGTCCTTCACAGGGTACTTTCAGAGTCGTTTGGTCAACTGTGATCCCCGACACCGTGATTCGACTTCCAGGGTGGTAGCTGTCGTGTCCCTACAGGTGATGTGCACCACACCCATGGACTTCCTTCCTTCTACACTTGTTGACTGTGTGCCCGCTGCCAGGTGGGATTACCTTGCATCTGTGGTGGTTACAACATGTTGCAAATGTGTAATAAACCTGTGCTTCACTTTGTGATGTGCGTTGTCTGTGGTCACACATCTGACTGACATTTGCTTACTGCACCAGTGGGCTAGTTAACACAGACTGTGATTAGGTGTTGGGTCTGTGCAATGCAACGTATTTCCTGGCAACATCAGTGTAGGCGATGAGTCAGATGGCCATGGTGTGTATGTGTTGTGTAGCCCTGATGGTGTGCCTCCCTCATATGTGTGACGTCGCCAAGACTCACATGCCGGTGTTGTACTTGCTGTAGCAGTTAGCATGCACAGTATCATTTCCCAGATCATCATCGCCACTTCAGAGACAATGTAGGAATCACAACAGAGGCAAGTATGGTGTATTAGTGAGTTTATTGACATACATGTGTGAGTATAGTGCACAGGATGGTGGGTGATGTACATTGTGATTGTAATCCAAAGTTCCTAGATGATTTGGAAGTGCTGGTAGCAGAAATGTCCAGAGTAAAGTCCACAGTCATCTGAGACATTGGTCCAACTTGAGCTCCCCATGTCATGTGGGAGAGTTGTGTTGCAGTCAACAGGGTGAACAGTTTGCGCACAAAGGTGATTATCCAGAACAGGTTTTGGCTTCCTGGGGTTGCACATGGCCATCGGCCTTTCACTTGCCCCTCCTCGGACGGCCCCTCTTCTTTGGGGGGACCTCAAGTGCAGGCTGCTGCGGTGCAGGGGACTCTCCGCCAGAGTCATCCTCCCTCCCTGTGGCAGTTGCAGTTGTTTCAGCACCAGATGTTGTGGGCACACAGGGAGGTGTTGACTGGTTGCTGCTCATCTGGCGGAGGCATTGTAATATGTCCCTATGCACCGCCGTCATCTCTTGCAGTGTGTCCCACTTGGACTCCACGCGGGACATGTGTGAGTCCAAGTGGGCATGATGGGCAGCCTGCTGCTGTTTAATGTCCCTGAGGAGCCCCACTACCTGGCTGAGCTCGCCGGTGCTGGACTGGTACGCATCGGCTATGCATGCCAGTTGTGGGTCATCATGCAGTCCAGACCCCTCTGCGATCAGTGACCTGTGTCTCCCACCCGTCCCACCACCCCTGGCGACACGTGCAGTACCTGAGGTGGCACACACAGGTGACCCTGGGCCCCCTTGGGGGTTGTTGGTGGTGTTGGTGTCCATGGCCCCACGTTGGTCCAGGGTCCCTGTGCTGGTGGTGCTCCTTGGTCTTTCCATGTCGGCAGGGGTGGTATGTGTGTTGATAGTCGTTGGAGGGGTGGGTGCAGGGGGTGCAGCTGGTGGTCCTGCTGGTGCTGCATGATGACTTGCTCCGGAGGTGCCAGGTTGGTCTTCTTCATCCGAGGAGGGCAGAGGCTGTTCCACACCAGTGAGCTCCATATCCTCTTGAGCCTGGGACGGGGACTCCTCAGCGTCTGCTGCTGTGTCCCCATCATCACCTGTTTTTGGGAGACACACACAATGTATGTTATGTTTCTGCAGGCATCAATGGTTGACACACCTGACAGTTGTGACTGTGCCTCTGGATGCGGGCCTGTACATTGCATTGTCCGAAGTTGTCACAGTCAGGGGTTGATATTGGTGTAGCACATTGTCCTGCATTATTTGGGCATTTCTATGTGAATGTTGGGGTGTGTACATGGTCTGCATTGGTTGTATTTGGTTGACATCCGGCCCTCCTTCCCACCCAGCCAGATATCCCACCATGGAACTTGCTTCCATTGCAGGGAGTGCAATTTGTCTTTCAGGATGTCAGTCAGTGGTGTGCTGCTGTTGGTTGGTGCACAGTTGCCAGCAGGGCCTTGTGCTCCCCACAGCAGTAGCCAGTGTCAGCCATCTTGTCAGTTGTTTTCCACTCCCTGTGATGTGGGCATGGTTCATGGTAGTGTTGATGTGCGCATTGTGAGGGTGAGCAATATCTGTGACTACCACTCCCATCATGCTATTGCCTCCACCCCCTTCCCAGCATGCCCATACTTCCTTCCTTTTGAGTGTACTTCACTGTGTGTGGGTGTGACAGCAATGGCAAGATGTCAGTCAGTGGTGTCCTGCTGTTGGTTGGTGCACAGTTGCCAGCAGGGCCTTGTGCTCCCCACAGCAGTAGCCAGTGTCAGCCATCTTGTCAGTTGTTTTCCACTCCTTGTGATGTGTGCATGGTTCAGGGTGGTGTTGATGGGCCAATTGTGAGGCTGACCAATATCTGTGACTACCACTCCCATCAGGCTATTGCCTCCACCCCCCTTCCCAGCATGCCCATACTTCCTTCCTTTTGAGTGTACTTCACTGTGTGTGGGTGTGACAGCAATGGCAAGATGGCTGACAGTGGTGTCCTGCTGTTGGTTGTTGTCCAGTTCCCAGCATGGCCTTGTGCTCCCCACAACAGAGCACCAGTGTCAGACATCTTTGATGGGGCTTTCCACTCTCTGTGAGGTGTGCATGCTTCAGTGTGAGCTTGCTGGGCCATGTGTGGGGGGATGTTGAGCTGTGACTACCACTCCCATCATGCTATTGCCTCCACCCCCTTCCCAGCATGCCCATACTTCCTTCCTTTTGAGTGTACTTCACTGTGTGTGGGTGTGACAGCAATGGCAAGATGGCTGACAGTGGTGTCCTGCTGTTGGTTGTTGTCCAGTTCCCAGCATGGCCTTGTGCTCCCCACAACAGAGCACCAGTGTCAGACATCTTTGATGGGGCTTTCCACTCTCTGTGAGGTGTGCATGCTTCAGTGTGAGCTTGCTGGGCCATGTGTGGGGGGATGTTGAGCTGTGACTACCACTCCCATCATGCTATTGCCTCCACCCCCTTCCCAGCATGCCCATACTTCCTTCCTTTTGAGTGTACTTCACTGTGTGTGGGTGTGACAGCAATGGCAAGATGGCTGACAGTGGTGTCCTGCTGTTGGTTGTTGTCCAGTTCCCAGCATGGCCTTGTGCTCCCCACAACAGAGCACCAGTGTCAGACATCTTTGATGGGGCTTTCCACTCTCTGTGAGGTGTGCATGCTTCAGTGTGAGCTTGCTGGGCCATGTGTGGGTGGGGATGTTGAGCTGTGACTACCACTCCCATCATGCTATTGCCTCCACCCCCCTTCCCAGCATGCCCATACTTCCTTCCTTTTGAGTGTACTTCACTGTGTGTGGGTGTGACAGCAATGGCGAGATGGCTGACAGTGGTGTCCTGCTGTTGGTTGTTGGCCAGTTCCCAGCATAGCCTTGTGCTCCCCACAACAGAGCACCAGTGTCAGACATCTTTGAAGTGGCTTTTGACTCCCTGTGAGGTGTGCATGCTTGGGTGTGTTCTTGCTAGGCCATGTGGGTGGGGGATGTTGGGCTGTGACTACCACTCCCATCATGCTTTTGCCTCCACCCCCCCTTCCCAGCATGCCCATGCTTCCTTCCTTTTGACTCAGCTTCCCTGTGGGGTTGTGTGCCTTTGCTGACAAGATGGCTGACAGTGTTATCCTGGGGTTTGTTTTGCTACAAGTCCCATGTGTGTCCCTGTGCTTCACACTGCATGACCCAGGGTTGTGGTTCTTTGTGGGATATTTGATTGGTGTGTGAGGCAATGCTTTCTCCCAGGTGAGTTGTGTGTAGTTTGTGTTAGGGGTGTGTGGGTGGAGCTGCTGGTGACTATGGTCAGTGCTGTGAGTCCTCCTTCCCACCCAGCCAGATATCCCACCATGTGCTTCCATTGCAGGGAATGCAAGTTGTCTTTCAGGATGTCAGTCAGTGGTGTCCTGCTGTTGGTTGGTGCACAGTTGCCAGCAGGGCCTTGTGCTCCCCACAGCAGTAGCCAGTGTCAGCCATCTTGTCAGTTGTTTTGCACTGCCTGTGATGTGTGCATGGTTCATGGTGGTGTTGATGTGCGCATTGTGAGGGTGGGCAATTTCTGTGATTACGACTCCCATGATGCTATTGGCTACACTGACTTGCCCAGCATACACAGTATTCCTTCCTTTCAGTCAGCTTCCCTGTGAGGTGGTGTTGTGGTGGTGGCTACATGTCTGACTGTGTTTGTTGGTTATATTTGTGCCACTGCCTAGCTCTATTTGTTGTTAGGTTTGTACATGTGATGACACAGTTAAATTTCACTATGAGCTGGCATGTATTGTGTTTATCTGGTTGACATACACATTTTGGGATGATCTGTTTTGGTTGGTGTGTATTTGCTAAGGGTGCATGGTTTGACTCTCCCCTTGACAGTGATGTGTGTGTATTGTGGCACAATATTGTGTACATTTGTTGTGTACTCACCAGGCTCTGGGATGTTTTCTAGTCCATAGACGCTCAAAGTGGTAGGATGTCCCGCACCTTCTCCTCCCAGGGCCTGAGGTATAGTGGTTTGGCAGGAGGGCCACTGCCGGTGTGTTGGCTCAAGATGTAGTCCTTTGTCAACAGCTCCTTGACACTCCTGCGCACGTCATACCACCTGTTCTGGATGTCTACCTTTGTGCGCAAACATGGTGATTGTGCGTTCACCCTGTCGACGATCCTCTCCCACATCTTGGTTTTCTGCGCCACGGGTGTCTGTTGGACCAATGTGCCAAACAGCTGTGGCTCTACCCTGAGGATCTCATCTACCAGGACTTCCAATTCACTATCTAGGAACTTGTGATTCTTCTTTGGGGGGATGGTGTTGGGTGGTGCTGGTGTGTGATGTGTGTGTTGGTGTGCAAGTGAGGGTGTGTGAGTGTGTGTTTTGCTGGGTGTATGTGAGGGTGCTATTTGTTGTGGTACTGCTGGTGTGTGGCTTGTGTGATGGATGAGCTGTGAGTGTGTGTGTGGTTGCTGTCTGTTGGTGTTGAGTGCTGGCAGGTAATTTGAATTTGCAAGGGATCATGGTAGGGATTTGTGTCCTTTATATGGGTGGAGTTGTGGGTGTGTCTTTGTTCCCTGTTTCCCCCCCCAGTATTTATTTGCTTAGTGATAGCTTGTTTGGCCTTTTTTTGTGTTTTTTTTTCCTTGGTTCTTTTTGTGCATGTAGGAGACGTTCTTGTGACCGAGTCGGACCCTCCAGTTGTCTCGTGCGAGCCTCTCCGATTCGTTCACGCTGTGTTTGTGCTGTTTTCTGTGCTGCGCACGCGTCGGTCGCGGGGTTTTGGGTTGCTTCGGCTCGCAGTTTTGAATGCGTGTCGGTCGTGTGGCTTGGGCTCCGTGCGACTCGGTCGTGTTTTCCACGCGTTGCATCGTACTTGGCGGGTCGGAGTTCGCGGGTACGTTTCGTTCGGGATTCTTCCTGGTGCGTGTAGGTCGGTTCGATTCGCGTGCTTTTCCGGCCGGATGGCTGTTTTCCGCGCGGCTCGGTCGTTTGGCTTGTGTTCCGTACGAGTCGGTCGGATTTAGCACGCTTTTCATCGTACTTTGCGGGTCGGGCTGCACCGGTACGTGTCGGTCGGTATTTATTCCGGCTCTGAGTCGGTCGGTACGTTTTCCGGCCCGAATCGGAATCGGCCCCAAAGTCTTTAGGACATTTTATTGTAAACCTGTTCATACTGCAACTTCTATGGTAATTAACATGCTTTAAACAAGCATAACCGGAGCCTCTGATCTTGACATAACATGTAGATTTTCCTGGTACGTTTATGAAGGAAAGTCTTAATTTTTATAAAGGCACAGAGGCGAGTATTATCCCACCTCAACACGTTCCCTCCCTGACAGTGACTCCAGTGTTGCCACTTGCTTCCTCTTAAAGATGTCACAGTTCCAGAAGGATTCTCAGCTTCCTCCTCTGCTTCAGCGCATCTCCATGGAATTCTTCTCCTTCCATTGGATACTTATTTGAGTTTCCATTTCATGAACTTTTGCCAAGAACTTTGTACGTTTACTTTAGCATTTTCTATTGTGTTGTCTATTTTTCCTTTGATTTCTGGTTCTATTTAACTTCTTGCTCAAGATAAGACGGCTGTTCGCAATCAAGAATGGGATTATACATGTTACTGGTGCACTATTGGTTGTTACGATGATTACATTTTTTATTCCCATTTGCTAGTCTGTTGCTAAGCCTCTTGGGATTTGTAGTTCCACTGTTCTTGACTGCTGCTTTAGAAATAAAGGCAAGATTAGAGAAGCATAATACTTGCCTCCATGTTAATTAAATTATGACTTTCCTTCATAAATTATTAGGAAAGTCTACATTATATTAAAAAAAGTAGTAAGAATAATCTTGTGTGCTCACATGCACTTCAACCTACAGTTTGGAAAGACTAACTATTGTCCATCGAGATGCTTGGAATTTTTTTTCCCTCGCTGGGAGAGGTAAAGAGGAACCTGAGCATTACACATTTTACACTGCTTTTATTAGCACCCACATTTACACTGGAAAGTGACATGGATCAGTCTGTAAGGTAGAGGGAAGTATTATTTGGTAATTATTACTTTAGTACTTTAGCTGTCACTCCCAAACTGTAGGTGAACCAGGACAATGAGATCCCCGAAAGTGTATTGCAAGGGATAAAACTTGACACCAATCAAGCAGATTCATATTTGGGTTACCACATATATATATAACCCTGTTGGGTTGTTGAGTCAATTATGCAATAAAGTTCTTTTCTAACATCTTTCTGACTTAAAAATGATAGACAATTTCATGATACGACTGTGCTACTTGGGTCTAAGCGAAGCTACTACAGAATCCTTCATACATACTTTTGCACACGTTTTATGCATTAATAACAAAGGGACAGTATTTAGAAAGAAATGGATGTATCAAGCTTTAGGCATATAGAAAGACACTTGAATCTGCAATTAGCTTCCTGTATTTAGTATGGATGCGTGCACCAAGACCGTAAACGTCATTCTATAGACGGGAAAATGCGTCTTAGGATTCGAGTAGTGTAGACTTAGGGATTTAATCTGGCTCCACAAAACGGAGTGTGATTCGAGAATTTAGTTTTTAAATTTGAAGATTCTTGATATAAGATTTGGCCGCATAGGTTTTAAACCATGCTGTTTCATTTTGTATATCTATTCAAAGATGGCGTTCCCTTTTTACGTACGTATGTTCTTAATACATATTGAAAAATAGGTGATTGGCCTTCGGGTGGTCACGTGTGACGGAGGTTGATGCATTTAAATGTGCTCCTCCCTACCCGTTTTTCTAACCGGAGGTGTGGTCCCCGTGATATTTGAAAGAAAAAAAAAAAAGAAGGAAGGTAAGATCTCTTGAGAGACCGCTTGCTGAATGCTTAGTTGTTTAGTCAATTTATGGGATCTTGATGAAGTATTCGGACACGAGGGGCAGTCCTTTATGCCGGGGTATTATTCTGCCTGTGAGAACGGCTCGGACAATATAAGGGAGCATTGTAATCCCTCTCGTGATATCTGGGGGTTGGCTACCATTTGGCGTCCTCAGTTAAAAGTTAGACCTTAACCTTTTACATGGTCAAGTTTGCATAGGCAATGTGAGTTGTTTAGAGAGAATTTTACCTCTATCTCCGTATCCGTGATGTTATCCATACACATTAGAGACTCTAATTAGAGGCGAATATATTTTCTTTTCTGGGCACAACACAGGGTACATCTATCTGTCTGTATCATATCTAGAACCTTGATAGATGGAGATTTGCTTTTTTATGAAATACACCCCATAGCCTGAGGGATGTCACCTTTTGAATGGTATGTGATGGGAAGGGTGCTTCTCTACCTGCTTTAGGAGACTTATCTAGCATGGTGTAATGTATTGGGATGGCTCCTACAAAATCTGATATATAGCTATCTATTTGTAATACAGGACTACTGATGTTCTTGTGATCCTAATATCATAAAGGATCAGAGTACCGACCTGAGAGGACCGTAATCACCTGCTCAACAGTCGTGAAACTAGAGTTGGCAGACAGAGAATGTGTTGGAGATAGGTATGTATTAGATTCCAATATATGGACAGTGGGTATAGACATATGGGGAATTTGTGATTTGAGATGAAGGGGTTGATCACTATTTCTATTATCTACAGATATTATTCCCTTCACCATTTCTGACTATTATTGGCACAGTGTGTCATCAATCTCTTAAATGCAGGTAACTATGCCCTGTTTTTCTAATCCAGATAGCGATGGGGATATCTTTAGATGCCCTATTCACAAAGGAACTGATTTTTGTCCATATAGATTATATATCGTGTACGGGGACTGTGGACCAGAATTGATCGGCCATACGTCTCGAATAGCCCTAGAGCATACTGAGAACTCTTAAGCGCTGGTCGGCTTCAGTATCAAATCTGAAAGGTATTATACCCTATGAGTTTTTCATACCAGGGTATGTGGTGAGCATGAGTGTGTATGTGACATTAGCACATGGTGTGCCTGTTGGTATAATTGGATTATTTGGTTAAAAAAATTCTTTAGGAGGTAAGCCTGCCTGTGGTGATCGGTATCATCAGGATATAAATGTGGTTTACAATATGGTAATATTTGGGTTTTTAAATAAGATTTTTTATGTGTTATCTTTGTCTTTTATTCTTTTGTCTTTTTTTGTGTATATGTATTATAGACTATATCATTGAGAAACCGGGAGGTATCAACAATCCTGAAGAAGGTGGTTTTTACAGTGTGTTACCCACCGAAACGCGTTGATGCTCTTTGTGTGTAGACACTTGATTACTTGGATAACTGCCAGTCAAGGGAAAAAGTTTATGAATAATATTTTAACTGTGACAGATAATCCTGAAGTTACTGGTGATTCTATACAATGATATGAATTATTTTATGTCTACTGTTTTCTCCCGTACTTGTGTGTATTATGTTTTGAAATTGTAGCAAAAGTTTTTTATTCCTGTCATGTATGTGTACTTATAAAATTTGCAAAGATTTCTTGAATGCTTTTAACATGATTATGTTTTAATTTAGCTGTTTGTGTCATATGAAATAAAAACAATTGCATATATATTCTTGATATTCGATACATTTATGTTCTGATGATGCGGGCTGTAGAAATTGTATGGTTGTTATTGTATGGTGTGATTGAGGCCAAAGGAGGATACTTGTTTTTTGACTTATATCGAAAGACTACAACTAAACATAACATACTTGAGGGTTGGAGACAGTGGAATGCAGGGGAGAGGAAACTACGATGATTCACAGAACTACACAGCTAATTACTGTATAGCCTTTTACTCACTTCCTATGTTGAGGTTATTTCTGGGTCAATGGTGGCAAAGTTATAAATAAGAACTCATTTTGCTTTTTCTGCCAATGAGTCATTACTTGCAATCGATTTCCGCTTTCTTATTAATTTGCACCTATTCTCAACCCTCACGTTTATTGTTTCCCCCTTTCGGTTGCCCATTAGTCCTCCTATGTACCCTTCTTGTTCTGTATTTGTGAGCTCCTTGCTCTGTTTACCTCCTAGATACTGACTGGTGTGTTGTTGGTGGCCTCCTGGGGCCTTCAGTTAAATTCCATATTGGCCAATGCTCATCAAGGCAACGCACCCACAGAATCAGTAAGCTTTTCAAACTTACTTCTACCTGGAATTCAAAACCGGCTTTTAAACCCTACTTACAGCTTGTCTTCTGTCTTTTCTGTACCTAGTTCGGTCCTAAACTGTCTTCACATCATCCACATAATGTGGTGCTGTCTCCCGGGAGAGATGCTAAAGTGCTGGAGAGTGACCTCCAGTCTAGTGTTTTGTCGTGCAGTTCCCACTAATCTGTAGGCCCTGTGCGTTTGTTGACAACATAAACTTTAGGTAAGGTGCCTAGACTGATTCCATGCACCCCCGTAGTATATGTTGCCCTTGAGACCAGCTAGCTCACAGTACCACCATAAGCCCCCTTAACCCAAACAGGGAGCGAATGGTTTCTGGCAACCACTGAACATGACAACCCTGACACCTCAGGGATCGTGGTAACAGATCAGAACCTTTTTACTCAGTCACTCGTGCGCTCTTGGTCTCAGAGAAATATACAGAGAACACACAGTGGGCCATTTTCAATATATTTATTGAACCAATGTTATTCTTGTATAGAATACATGTGCTTTGATAATCAGTAGACAGAAGAGTAGATGAAAGTGATTACAAGCACCAGAAGAGAACATAGCTGATACAGTTCCACCATGGTGCTAAGGCAGTGTATATATGCAGGCATATAATACAGGGTAGTAATCAGGCATACTCCTACTATGCAATCCTTACTCTCTGTATGTTTAGAGCAGGGATCTCCAACCTCTTCAGTACTAAGAGCTACTTATGTTTAAAGAAAATCATCCTGAGCTACTAGTATTATTGGTGCAGTAGTGACCACCCATCCAAGATTGTCAGCAGTGCTCACACCAGTGCATCAGCAAGGTCGCCAGAAGTAAAATAAAACTTGTCATCAATTTGAAATGCCTCTGCATGGGTAATACATAACAGCCATAGGTGCATGGGCCCTGGCACCAAGGTAATAATGAGTAATAAGTATTTCTAACGCTACATGATTTATCACTCAAATAATACTTTTAAGTACATTTTGGAAATTCAGCCATATGTCTTTGAACATCCATTTTTGTATTGTGTACACATTTTTTTATTTTTGGTAAACATATAATAATTCAACCAAGCAAAAGATTCTATACTAATAGTCTGGGCTGCACACAGGAGGGGTACTTACAGGTAGCTGAGAGCTACCCATTGGAGATGCCTGGTCTGGAGTGTAGAGCCAAGAATCTCCCCTAAGGATGATCCAACCCCATTACCTAGCGGGGAAAACGTAGGACCCCGCCTTGGTCATGGACTGGACACACCCCATGGAGGTGTTAGACAGTTGCTTGGCAAAGGTTCAGCATGCAGGACCTTTCGATGTCAGCGGAAGTGTCTTATCTGCTAACCCTCGGAAATGCTTCTTTATTTGTAATAAATAGCATCCTTGCAATCTACACGCAGATTAACAGTGTTATGGATATGTGGATAGCCCTGTTGCCCCATGGATGAAGATAGAATGACATTTGTACATCGTGGGTAAAGGCCTTTATACTCAGTGTTCGAGGAATCATGATAATGTTGCGGGAAGCCAGATGTAAAAGCAAAGAAATTTCAGTGAAACTAAACCAACATTGTTACGCATGCGAATATGTGCAAAAGTTCACAACAATAATGTTATTGTGCAGAAAAGAGGACAGTGTAAGAAACTGCAGCGTTGTTACATGGGCCTAACTCGAGTACATAACAGTTTCTATCTCTCCATCATTCCCCTTTCCTTTTTTTACTCCAAATTCCTACCTCAGGTAGCACGTTCAGTGTTGCTACCAGCAAGAGTTTGAGGGACAGCTGGGACTTTTATAAACCCAGAATCTGGCAGGATGATATCTTCTTGGGTACGAAGCCTATCTCTTTCACAAAGGTTAGAATACTAACCCGTAGTTGGGAATTACCATGATTGGACAACTGGAGCCCTAACATTAGCAACTTGATGTGCAGCACGGGAAGCTAAATGGGACCCCTGCACTTCACCACCTGTTTTAATCTAAGTCACCTTCTGCTCTAGCTTTGTCACCATGGTGTCATTGCAGTAGAAATTGACAATTGATTACTGGGCGAATGATATCTGGTACCCTAGAATCATGTGTTATTGACAGGAAGAGATAGTGATGTTGTCCCTTTTTATTACGGAGTAAGCAACTAAGAGTTACCATTCAGCCATCCTCCCAAAAAATATATAAGCATATTTAAGGTATGAAAATTCATCCTGCATGCTATAATCGTAGATTCCAGAACATGATAAATCATTTCCCACAACTTAGTCTAAAGGTAGAAAGAAACATTACCTCTCACTTGGCATCAAGATAAAAAATAAACTTTCTTTTATATGCCATTGACCAGTCTCCACTCAACTGGATACATCAAACAAAGCTGTCAAAGGCTACAGTTGAGCTCATTCACCTTCATTAAGCAACAACTACATTTCGCCTGTCTGGATCATCATCTGTGCTATAAAGCATGAAAGAAGTAGGACACTCATTGAACATTACAAAGAAATACCATGATTTTTTAACCTCCTCAGGACCCAGCTCCGCTTAAAAGAACTTTTCTCTAAAACCAACTTCTGCAAATAGCTAGCTATAAGCCTTCTTATTATGGATCAGTCAAAGGATGTTGACATGTTGATGACTTTCTTAGACACTTAACTGACATGGGAATTGTTGAATTTTCTGCCTGATCTTTTCACAATGGCATGGCTTTTTACATGTAGGATACAGCCTCTTTGGTGAAAAAACATTTGCCACCCTTTCAGAAGAGATCTCAAATGCCAGGAAGGTTAAACATTCATCACAATGATAGGCCGAAGTTCCCCTAGTCATACTGTGAGTGAGGTCAGTAGATTTCTTTCAAGCATTGTACACCACCAATTAACTATAACGGATGTCTAGACATAATTTACTGCTGTTTCTTCTGAAATACCTTTGATTATTTGCACATATCATGCCTGGGTATTATTGCATTAGTTTGACATTAGTTGTGTTCAGAGCTGAGGGACCTTGGGAAAGGGCTGAGTGTCCTGTGTGTGCTCATCTAACAGTACAACACTATAAGACTCTGACACATATAATACGTCATGTGAGTAGCATGATTTTTTTTTACAGTATGAGAGAAGAACATCAAGGAGGCAAAAGGAAAAGGAACAGGTCTCAATGCAGAGTGAATAATTCAGAACCTCCATGTGACATGCAGGCTAAGATACTTGCATCAGTACAGGTTGGAATTTTGATTATGAATTCATCTCCTCATCAGTTGACTCGAGAAGAGAATTTTGTTTTGAAAAAGGGACTATCATTTGTCCCTGCAGAACACACAAATCATTTTGTACTTACCAAAAACATATTGAGATTATTTTGGCAAATCAGACTGTATAGGTTATTCTAGATCTAAATATCTTCTAAAGGGGGATGTACCACAAAGTTTAAACCTCCCTCTACGTTTACTTTTTCTAGAGCATCGCTGTGTCCTTAAGTATCATTTTTTGAAAAGGCAGTAGAGACAGAGAGTAGGAGTTGTTACATTGAAAAAATGTCTTGCGTTTCAAAGAACATACAACATTGTTGGCTTTAAGCAGTAACACATAAATGCATATAATGCTCATAAAGGCCTACTAGTTACAAATCAACTCATATGCATTACAGATGAGATACAGAAAAAGGGTGAGCTTTGTATTTGAACAGCGCCAGCCCTAGATAACCAACAATTTATGGACTTCCAAACGTGCACAAAAACAGAATGGGCCTCTCTTCAGATCAATTGTTTGGATAATAGGGCCCATGTCAGAAACTATGTAGCAATACATTGATTACTTCTTGAAAGACTCAGGGCCTGATTTACAAAGGTTTTTCTGTGATGTACTCTTGTAGCACTCCTGGAATCCTAGAGCAAGTCAAGAGAACTCTCGAATGACTTCTGAAATCCATATTTAGGAGCACTACAAGAATAACTCACAACTACACACACACACCATTTTTGCGAAATGGGGCCTCAGTCGTCAGACTCATTCCATATGCGTAAAGGACATCTCCAATATGACTAAAAAGGTGGAAGGGTTGATATTTGATGCAGAGACTCAGGGACCAACTCAAAAAGCCATTTTAAAAAGTTTGTTCATGGTCAAAAATGGCTACATTTACACCTGTTAGGAATTGACAGAATGGCTCCTGCCTGATGTAAATGGCCTAATACAGTAGGGTCTCCACAGCCGAGATGAAGGGAAATCTGCAATAGTAAACCTCTCCCCTGTGATATAACTAACGTTCCAGCTGTTTTTGAGCCCTACGAGAGAGAGATGAATTTGATTAATTCTGGTCTTGTAACCAGGAAGTTATACAACTCTTGCTGAAGTAGAGCAGTTTTGTGATTTGACTTTTAGCTCTGAGCTTTTTGAAACATTGCCCATTTTGTTCCAATTAAGAATATGATAAGCTCTCCTAAATAGCTGTTGCACTTAAAAAAAAATTCAAGCTGTTAGAAACTTAGACTACTTCCACAAGTATGGTACAAGAAAATGGGTTATCTGCATTGATTTGGTTAGTGGTCTAGCGTTTATCATCGGAACACGTGACTAATGTCATCAGAGTTTAAATAGTGTGCACTGAAATTTTGAGTTGCAGCCTTGCCCTCATGTCCAAATGTTGTTGAGGTGCAGCAAATGGAATAGTCTATTTAAAAAAAGGTGAGCCAGTGCTAGCAGGAATTACCTTTATCTGTTCCCTTCTCTGGATCTAAAATTGCACAGTTCGCAATGATACATGTGTGAACCAGATGGCTTGTTCTATGTATGTGTATTGCAAGTCTTCCATTAGACTTTATGCTAGTTAGATTTTTGATTAAGCCTCTGAGAATTTGACACAAAACTTTGCAAATTTGACGCTTGGGGTTATGTTTACATGCACAAGAATTGATGTTTGGCAGAGTGAAGCAGGCAGGGCATGTAGTTAGTCTACAGGTGATGGGATATGAGCGCAGCAGTTCCTGCCATTAATCAAGTGAGGACCCCACTTCTACGACCCCTTCTAGCCAGCGGAATGTTAAATGAATAATGAGAAAAACACCTCCCTCCTTCCTGTTTCCACCTTTTTAATACAGATGATCATTTACAATAGAAGGGTCCATATTCACATTGGTGATTAGTAGAGCGTTGGCTGGTAGTTAGGGAAGGCAGTGGAAAATGAGAGTAGTGCCAGCTGAATGTAATCTTGTAGTTCCCTTTTTGTCTTCTACTTACAGAATAAGGAGCACCACATCCACACAGCGCACAATGTGACTAACATCTGATGGTTGATCCATGATGGGGTAATTAGTTGATCTTTTCTATTTCAGTTTGTGTTGTTACATGATTGGTGAAGTAATTGTGCTTAAGTGTGTGAGCAATTTCAATCAATAACTAGTCTAGTTCATAGATGGACGTACAACTATCTCTAATTTAGTTATATTTATATTTAGTACAAGCATTTCTTCCCAAATAAGACTGGCAAAGATTTTAAAAGAGAGGCTGCAAGTACCCTGCAATTACTTACTTGGAGATCAGGATGCAATATAGTACTTCCACCATTAATTTCTACGTGAAGTGTATTTTTATTTTCACTATTTATTTTAATGGTGCACACGTACCTTGCTCAGAATTGAACAAGCCACATACTTTCCAAAGAGAGCTGTGTACCTCGGAGAGAGTCATATACCAATTTGACTTTAATCTTCATTACTTAAAGAGATCTTTAGAGAGAGGGTAAAAACAAGTTCGCTGAAATAGTGGATGGAAACCTTGGATAGCTAACGAGTCAATTTACTTTCAGGAAACTGAAGTCACCAACATCACTGTTCTCTCAAACCAAGGGATCATTTTTTTGCAGCTAACAAAAGGTGCTTCTGTTCTTACTGATAGATTTTTGTAATAACAGGGCCTCCAGAAGTAATGTAAAGTTCATTTAATTTGTTTTCCAAGAAAAGCACGAGCTTTGTGCTAAGAAACCTATGCAGAATGCGAACTTTGATATAAAAACATTGTATTTGTTTCAATCATCAACATTATTGTTTTATGTATAATAAACGTGTATACCCTCTATGCGAAATTGTTTATTTTTATATTATTTTAAGTAGAATGCTTGAATATGAATGAAACAGATGTAAAGATTGGTAACTTTTTTGCGGGGTATATACCATAATATTCATAGTTCCGCACCTCAAAATGGGGAACATGCATTATTACCGGTGTATCCTCCAATCCGAAGTGCACGACTAGTAACTGGTGATAATATTGCACCCAGTGAATACCGCACTTGGCGGTGTTGCTTATTTTAGGCTGCAGCATTACAACTGCAAATACCACTTCCCATGAAATGAGGCCATTTATATTCATAATCTCTTGACTTGATCTGAAATTGCGGCTTTGTGGTTTTTTGCCCTGCTTCTGATGATAACGCCATAAATAAATGCCTCCTGCGTTGAAACATGAATGCTGCATTTTTAGAACTGACAATAAGGGAATGTTCTATTCTGTCTTTAGTTCTTCTGAGAGACCCAGCCCTCTCTCTATTCAATTGGACTCCATTCTGTCACATAGCAAAAAGTAGTACACCTGGCAACTACTTGCTCCAAGTCAAGATTTAAGAAGCAGTGCTGTTGCCTCTGCACTTCAACGCATACATTTCGATGAAGATGCTGAAAAGTGGAATATTCTGTTCTACAATTCAGCTGACAATTAACAACTCATCATGGAAGCTACCTAATCAACAACAGATGACAGACATAAGTGCAGTTCTTATCTCTTGAAATGTGATCAATCGATGCCTAAAAACTCTTAAAGTTAAACCCAAGAAAATTAGTTATGATGTTAAAAGGAGCTCCTTCGAAGGCCTGGCCTAAGGAAACCTAGCCAATCGACCTTATCACTAGCCCAATGCAAACTATTAAGGCCACATCCTTGAGTATCCGGACGGACTATGACATAGCTATGACTAGTCGAACCTCTGCAGCAGCCAACACAGGCTTCTATTATCTTCGCCTATTAAAGACTGATTTTCTCAGCTACCCTCAAGTAAATTCTAGCAATTGGGAGGTCTCCCATAGATGTTTGCCAGTAGCACACATACAGAAATATACAAAACACTGCTTGATAATCTCCTGTGGCTCCAAAATGTAGCTGTTCTGCTGCTGCTATGAATCAAATGTAGAGACAATGTCTTTCTGGCATGGAAAATCCTACAAAGATGGTATCCAATCAAAATCTACTTCTATGTTTGTAATATATGTAACATTTGTGATGTACTTTTTAAGATCTTGGTGATCAACAATAAAGTTATGATGTTGATAATATCCAATACAAATCACTAGTAATGGTGCAGAAGTTCTCATGACAGCTCAATTGATACTAAGGCGCATTTGGCTCAGATTTACAAAAAAAGCCCACTTTGCGTCCCCATGTATGTGCGCCCCGCTTACCTATAGAACACTCTGGCACTGAAACTGAGAGAAAATGAAAATGAGTTTGACAGTGAATTATACTTGATCATAAAATCCATCTATTCACACAGGCTAATTAGAACAACCAGTAAATGTGACCCTCTAACCATCACATGTGCTGCATCTCAATGCCAATAGAATGCCACTAGCATAATAATGCACTTTACATATAGCTATAAAATAAAATCCGATATTTCTGTATTGTATGTACCTTGATGAAATGTGCATATGATTTATAACTTTACACTTTTCAGCAGTATATCCATAGTTAACATATTATTTTTTATCAATAAAATTGAATTATATTTTTTAAAACATTAGGGGCTTATTTACAAGTTTCTGAAGTAGGGCAGTGCAGCAAGTCACTTTGCTGCCCTGCTCTGCGTCAAAAGAAAAGGGCAGGATTGCACCGTATCTATGAGATATGGTGCATTCATATCATCTTTCACTGCTTTGGTGCACAAATGGCTGCCTTATGTCAGAGCAGGCACCCTTGCTCCATGGTGCAAGGGTGTCAGCGTTGTAGGAATGATTGGTTTTGTGCAGGAAGGGACACCGTCCTGCACAAAAACAATCAATGGAGGTGTTTTCCTCTTTCTATGTGTGCTGTAGAATGCATCACACATAGAAAGGGGAAAAAACAAGGAGAAATAAAGTTATTTCTCCTCGTTACGCCACCCTTAGGGAAGTTCACAGTTTTGACACATTCCCAGATTTATGCTATGTTGTAAATCTGAGAATCAGTCAAAATCCATGGGCATTGCTTGGGAACACCCACCGCAATGCCCATGGCACGCCTCCCTGACACAGTGCGAGGCAACGCAGTGACTTGCGATGCGTTGCCTTACACCATATCTATGAGGCCATGCAGGGTGGCTTTGCATGGCATCGTAGATATGGTTATGCACTCTGCTCTGCCAGAGCATTACAAAAAGTGATGCTCTGGTGGTGCACAGGACTTGTAAATAAGCCCCAGAGTACATCACATTGTAGCTCCATACACTTGCTGAAATCAAAATAATGTCATGCCTTTTTATTGGCTAGCAGTGATTTTTGACCCTTCCATGTTATTCAAGCATAAATATATAAATACTGTTTGGAAGCCAATATAAAATCCATACCCCTACGGGACCTGGCTTTGTTGTTTATAAAATTGAACATCAAAAAGCCAGCAAAGAGGCATTTTAACTCTTGCGCATAGTAATCAATCACACATTTTCACAGGAATTCATTAGCAATGAGACACTATTTTTATTGTTACTGTCATTATATTGCTGTTATTAATATTATTATTATTAGTATTAGTATTACTGTCCCCATCAAAATCATCACCGTTAAAAAAATCATTGTTCATTGGGCTATTTACAACAGTGACTCAATCTAGCTTAGACAAAAACTCCATAACTACCGCCCAGTCAGGATCCTTCATTCAAACTCTGCTAAACTGCTTGATCTCCCCAGCATACTGTGCAGCCAATCTGTCAGCCATGATTTTCTTTCCTAGCCACCAAGCTTTTGAAGTCCCTCCCCACCCATCTCAGGTTCATTACTGAGTATTCCTCATTCAGAAAACAGTCAAATACTTGGTTTTTCAGTTGTTGTACATGATTTCATGGAATACAATTACTGAGAAACCATTTCACCTAAACTATTTAATAGAAACTTGCTGGATGAATGGCATTTACCATTTCATAGAAATCAACTCATAGAATGTCCTTTATTTTGAAACTGGCTTCTGCATGCTTATTTTTTAAGGAGTGAATATTGCAGGTCTTACTTTCAGAAACATTTTTGTCTTTTCGTATAAAGTATTTATTTCAGTGCTTTACTTCAGGGAACATTATTTTGGTGTTATATCTTTACATTGTCAATTACTTTGGATGCATTTAATTCACACATCTGCACCTCCTCTAAACATCATCCATTCCTGACTTCCTAAACATGATTCATTTTTGCCCTCCCATAGCCCCTCACCATGCCTAAATTCCACCCATCCTTGAACCCTTAATACCCATCACCACCCTAAATTCCACCCATTCCGAACCCTAAACTACTTTCTACCCTTAAACTCTGCCCAATCCCAGCTTCTAAAATTCCTCCACACCCAAAGGAGTAACCGGTGTTGTCTGAGATCACACTCGTTCAGAATTTCTAGGGAAGTTGAACTACGGCAAAGGATTGCCATGTACAGTTGAGAAAAGGGGAGGAACTCCCAGATAATTGTTAAATGGGACATCCAGGCTTCTCTCAAGCTCTCTGACCAGCTAAGATGGAGATATACGAGAGGAGATGGCACCAAACAGCTGAGCCTCATTCTACAATCTTAGATTTGGGTGCATAAAACAAACTCTAGGAAGGTTTTGTTGGCATAATGGATGTACCCCTTGTTCCAGACGCAAAATGTTGATCACATCATTCATGTACTTTTATCTCTTCAGGTGCTTTTCATTGAAGCCAGGGCAAAGTTCTGGAAGGCTTTAATTTCTCCTAAGGTGTATTTACTCCCAAATATTAGGAAACATTTGGCAGAAAATTTAGCATTTCTGGCTGCTAAGGACTACTGTGTAATGATAACTCTCTTTTTCTAAAGCCTCTTGCTTTTACCTATGAACAGTCTATGACTTTATTGTTCTTTGGCAGTGTGATGAGACTCTGGAATTGACTGTCCTCGAGGCTATGCACACTTCCTGTCTTGCTACTTTCAAAATGGATTTGAAGCTCCACCTGCTTCAGCACATTTCATTTGTAATCCATAATTTTAATCTGCTCTTGTACCTCTAACTAGCATTGCTACAAATAATTTAGGTTACGTATCTTAACTTTTCCCTCATCGTCATTATCAATCTATTGTTTTCTACACAGCCTCCATTTATTTCTCTTATCATCCTTATTGAGACCCATTTCCTACCTCCTATGTTACTCCCTCCTTGATCCTTTCTCCTTTATGCATGTTCTTGTCTTATAGACTGATCCAGTTGTCCCGCTTCTCATTCAATTTCCCCTTCCCCTTCCCCATCTGACCTTTCCAAGCTGAAATAATTTAATGTGTACTTTCCCCATAATAATAAGGCTCTTTCCTTTTTCTACTGCACATACAACAACAAAGCAGCATTAGTAAGAATCTATTTGTGCCCTGATGAAGGCCTGAGACCCAGTTGGGACATAGTCAAGAGGCTGAAATATATTGACATTAAGATGAATGAGACATTACCTCTTAAAAGCATCCGTGATAAATTATTTTTGTCCTTCACAGTGTACACTCTTAATAAATGAAATGCCTTTGGGTTAACACTAATGCTGTTTTAACTGATATCTGGATCCTACCGTTGTCAAGCAGCACAAACACTGAACTACCTCATTGTGTAGTCGAGACTACCCGGATAGTACTATCCTTTCAGGTTGGGAAGGACTAGACAATGATGAAGCATGCAACGATGATGTGGTTGAGGCTTTTCCATCCAATATCTTAAGTATTGCTCCCACGTGACCTAACACCATCCCCTAACTAATTGGTTGTGGATGCGACTACTGTGTTTTTTGTGCGTGATACCAATGCGCAAGCTCAGATCCTCCAAGCTGTGCCAGGACTCTACCACATTTGTATTGATGCTTCTCATAAACTAATATAGCTATTGTCGGCAAACTGAATAATAGTGCCTAGGAGAACATTTACAGTGGAGATTAAGAGGTGACTGGATTCAGGCTTATAGGAAGAGTCAGGGTAGCAAGGTGAGACAGAGACTATCAGGTGGGAAAGGGGGGTGTTGTAGGGAGAGATGGGAGCCCTAACCCTTCAGTGGCCATCAGGCATCCAGATGCTGATAACAGGTGCTTCCTGGTGTAGATTTCCAGTAGTTCTTTGCAGTAGTGCAGCATAGCTATAGAATGCTGGGCTTCTCTTCTTATTTTTTGTGATTTATAGTCCGGTGATTCCAGAGTTCCATGTTTCATACGGAAACGCTTAAGGGTGTCTCAGTGGTTGCGCTACAAAGCCTTGGTGAGAACCCTTACATTTGTATGTTTGTGAATATTTGCAACATAGTACAGCTTTTTACCACCCTGGAAATTATCTCATGTAAACCAAAGGAGTAAATCCCTTCCCATTGTGCAAAATGAGTGGTTAGTGGAATATTTAATTGGGTGCAGCATGAGGTATCTCTTCACAGGGAAATAATTTTCCTCAGAGAGAAAAAAGTAAAATGCTAATTGCACTGTTGCACATTTCCACCACTCATAGTCATATTGCTATACCATCAAAGTTTACCTGGAGAACTAGGACTATGCTTGGAAAGATCTGATTTTCATAATTACTGTAGAAACTACTATATGGTTTTGTACATCACAAAATATGTGCAAATCAAAGCACGCCTTATGTGCAAATCTGTGTAAGAGTTTTGCATTTTTGTGCCTCTGGCCAAGTAACTTAAGGAAACCAGTTATAGGGAATCCTTCACAACAAACCTGTTTTCTCATATTTTACCAAATGAATGCCATTTGCAAGATGTAGACTCAATCATTGTGAATATGTTTCATGTTGGAAAATATCCCTATAGCTCCTGTTTTTTCTCTACACCACTCTCATCCCTATTTGTATACCCAAGTCACTGCCCCTTCTCCCTCAATTATACATTTTCTTCACACTTTTCATCCTCCACTAAACACCTCCACTAAGCATCTGGGTTTTCTTTTTTATGCCCCTACATCCTTTTAGGACGATAAAATGAAAAAAGCACTATCAGGATGGTTCTAGCTTTCATTTCTGCACAAGAGCCAGCCTTTCCTCCCTTCCATGAACTTCCAGTTCAGGGTCCAGACTATCGTATTATCGCACATCGATGAATACACCACACTACTCATCAGAGTCCTCATTCACATCAAAGTCATTCTTCATGCAACAACTCAACCTATCACCAACCACAGGAAGTTTGAGCACATCTTCCCTATCTTGAAAGAGCTGCACTGTCTCCCTGCCAGAACCCATTTCAGAGTTTGTTGTGTGATCCATATGGCAATCCATGTGAGTTCTTTGCAACTAAACTCAATGAAACTAATAGCACACATGAAAGTATGAACACCTCCCTGGCAGGACTGAAACCAAAAAGACTAAAAAGGTATGTTGTTAGAAATGGGGGTCTCTAGTTGGCAGAGTTAGGTACCTTTGTCCAAATAGAGACCCTTGCTTCTAGTCAGGGTAATGGGGATACACATTTTAGATAAACCCTGCTCACCCCCTTGGTAGCTTGGCACGAGCAGACAGGCTTATCCCAAAGGTAATGTGTAAAGTATTTGTACTCAAAACAACGGGTAATACAGTAATAACACCACAAATGGACACCACAACAGTTTAGAAAAATAAAATATCTTTATCTAAACTTAACAAGACCAAAACGACAAAAATCGAACATACACAGTTAAAAATATGACTTTCAAAAGGTTTCAAGAACTTGTACCATAGAAAACTATGGATGCGTGACTTTTACACAAAGTACCTGTAGTTGCAGTAAAATTCCCAAGGCCAAACAGCCACAGAGTGAAGAAGCGTCGAAAACAAAGATATGCTTCAGTTCCTGAGACCTTGGGGAGGCGATGCGACAGTTATGCTGCACGAAGGAGAAGAAATGCGTCGAATCCAGTCTGTAGGGGGAAGTGATGTGTTGATTATTCGTGACGGTTCCGGTCCGCAGGTGATGCATCAGGAAAACTTGTCGCACAGGTGCGATGCGTGGAAATCCGGGATGCGTTGGTAATCAATGCGGCGGCAGCGAGGCGGCAGTTTCCTTCAGCCGCAATCCCTAGATGTGTCGATTCTTGCAGCAGAGACAGGTGCTGCGTCGGTTTTCACAGCGGCACGGCGGTGGAGATGCATCAGAAAAACAGCTGCAAAAAGAGCGATGCATCGTTTTTGTAGTTCTTCAAGTTCCTTCTCTCTTCCAGCTCCCAAACAGCAGCAACAACCTCCAGAGGTCCAATACTGGCACAGACACCTCCTGGCAGGTCAGACCTCACAGCAGCAGAGTTCAGGGTAGCTGAGGGTGAAGTCTTTGTGTCCCTGAGACTTCAGAACAGGAGGACAGCACACACAGCCCCTTGGAGATCTCATTCAAGCAGGGGACACAGCACACAGCAAAGTCCTTCTCCTTTCCTTGGCAGAAACAGCAACTGCAGGCCAACCCCACACAGCAAAGGGGCAGTACTTCTCCTCAGTCTCTCCAGCGCTTCTCCTTGGCAAAGGGTCCTCTTGAATTCCAGGGATGATCTACAAGTCTGGGGTCTGTCCCCTCTTTTTATACAGTAAATCTCCTTGTTCTCTCCTGGCCCAGGGCTCTGAGCCCAGTCTAAACCAGTTCTGGGAGGCACTTAAAAATCTCTTTACAGTGCATAACACTCCCCATTGTAAGTGTAAGTCCTGGCCCCAGACACAGCACAGGGGGGCAGAGCCATCATTGTGGAAGGCAGGCACAGCCCTACTCCTCCCACCACTCCAAATGCAGACCAGGCCTATTCAGCCTAGCGCTGACTCATCCAGACTCTCTGGACCCACTGCACCTCCCCAGCCCCTGTCACTCCAAAGATAGACAGTCAATACACAACCCAGCAGAGGCACACAGATGGCTAAGCAAGAAATTACCTACTTTCTAAAAGTGGTATTTTCAAACACAGAATGTAAAAATCACCTTTCCTAAAATATGCATCTTTAGATTCTGAGTTCAGGCATACTAGACTTTATTTTTCTACCTTGTTCCCAGGGGTAGTTATGTTTATAAGATGTTATAAGCAAACTCCCCATTCTATCCCATGGCAACAGATAGCCTTGAAATAGTCAAAAACGAAATTGGCAGTATTTCACTATCAGGACATGCCACACACATCAGGGCATGTCCTACCTTTCACATACGCTGCACCCTGTCCATAGGAGTACCTTGGGCCTACCTTAGGGGTAACGAACATGTAAGAAAAGGGAAGGTTAGGTCCTGGCAAGTGGGTGCACTTGCCAAGTTGACATGGCAGTTTACAAACTGCGCACAGGCACTGCGGCGGCAGGCCTGAGTTACCTTTTCAGAGCTACTCATGTGGGTGGCACAATCAGTGCTGCAGGCCCACTAGTAGCATTTGAGTTACATGCCCTGGAACACTCAGTGCACTTTACTAGGGGCTTATCAGTAAATCAAATATGCCAATCATGGATAAAAAATCATAATAACAATTTACACAGGGAGCATATGCACTTTAGCACTGATTAGCAGTGGTAAAGTGCCCAGAGTCTTAAAGCCAACAACAACAGGTCAGGAAAAAATAGGAGGAATAAGCAAAAAGTTTGGGGATAACCCTGCAAAAAGGGCCATTTCCAACATATGTCAACAAACTTTATTTCTTCGTTCATGGATTGAGACTCTAAAGATACTAGAATAACCTCCTTCGATACCCCAGATGTTCTCATTCTTCATCATACTGTTATCCTACACAGCATCCTTTACCTCCCCTGCTTCACGCCGTTGTGACCCTCTGTAATCATTATTTGTAAGCATTTATTATCCTGAGTTCTCACTATAAACAAACCTTAACATATACATACCATACATATTGGCTACATATCTTGTTGCTATGTACAGTGCTCCACTGCCCTTCATGGTTAGGTTTGTACTTTATAAACAATCCCAAGAAAAGAAAAATAGGCTTCTACCCAAGCCCTTATCTACCTTTACTGCTGCAAATGCATCCACCCTCTTCACACACCCTTGCCAATGCACGAGTAACTCCACCACTATCTATCATCTAGTACATCTACCCACTGCTCTGTAGTAACTCTACTTCTGCATATGCCCTAGGATCTCTATTCCACATACATCCTGGTAACTCTGTCCCTATATGCACCCTAGTAAGTCTATCTCTGTCTATACCTTAGTGCCTACACTGCTATCTATATCCTATTACTTCAATCCCTATCCACACCCTAGTACAACTACATTTGCTTATACTCTAGGACCCCTGAGATAACCTGCTTCTGCATTTGTACCTCGACTGTTGCCTGCACATTGACCACAATGACATTTCATCAGCCTGTGGTCATAGAGCTGATGTTTTCTATTTAGTTTTTCTCCAAAGTGTTACAAATTTTGAGTCAAAATAAAGCCATCGGTTCCTTATTGTACTCTCAGTGATTTGCATACTCCATTTACAAAAATATCCCCAATCACTCATTTATATTTAAACATGTACAAAAACATATACATTCATTCATGGATGTCCTTTTAAGTATACGTACATAACAGTGATACCAAGTGCAGCATCTACTGCACTGGTTGCTATGACAATAATAGTAATTTTGCCTGGAAATAAAAAAGCTAGATGGGAATGCTAACGTCTGGTGCATCTGCCACCACTCCCCAATGTTCATTCTCTAATGAATGCTTCTAAATTGCAGAATTATGATTGAATGTGCGCTACCATCCCAGTGTATTACCGACGCAGGCACACTGGTAGTTGAAAGAATTTAAAACTAGCATTCAGACATAAGAGAAAAGGCAGAAATCCCAGTCATTTAAACCACAGTAGAGTTCAGAAAATGCAGCACCTTTTCTATCCAGAAGCTGGAACACAGGCACACCGATTAGAACTGCCTTTGGTTAAGCACAAATTCCTCTGCATTGCATGTGTATATGACACTTGTGAGAATGTGCATATGTATATGTATGGTATTTAGAGACCTTGTTGCCTTACTTCTGTTTCCATAATCCTTGATATTTGATGTATGTAAAGTATCTATGTTCATGCATAGTATTACGGAAACTGTGGTATTATGTTAAAAAAGTCTGACATTTATCAATTTGCCTATTTTCGTTAAAATCCTATTGTAACAAAAGATATGAAAACTCTACATAATAGTCCTCTATCCAAGAATTACTGTAAATAGTTAAGCCTGAACCCTTTAGAAAGAAGCTAGTTGCACAGTCAAGTGTGGGAAATACCCTTGGAAGCCTTTGTAAATGCTACAAAGATACAACTGTTTGGGTGTTCGCCAAGTGTTCACTGTATTTCCTTAGACCCTCCCCTCATAGCTTCTATCCAAAACCAAATAGGAACACCCATGCTTATTTAACATGGGTGGGGTATTCTTTGAATGATAATTTATCAATCATCAAATAGAGGATAGATGCATAAAGTACAATTTATTCCAGGCATAGGTCACACTTAGGCCTGCAGGAAAAGCTTTATAAATCGGCTCTCAATTACGCTGTTGCTTCTATGATTACTCATTGGAATCTTCGTTATTCTAAGCCTTGGCATCCTCGGCACAGACCTTCCGACCTTCCCTCACTCATCTGTTGCCTTTATCTGTTTCTTATTTGGTACCTAAAGGATGTCCTGGGGTACCAACAGGAAGTGATGTCTGGTGAGAGGAGTGTGGTTTAAAAATGATAATTGGGAACAAGTGAATTTCCTGTCTCGTGGTTAGAACTCAAATCATGACTTAGGGCTATGACGAACATAGAAGATGAGAGGATAATAAACATATATATGTGAGAATATCAACAGTAAAAATATTGATGCATTTAAATATAGTCTACCATACAGTGAAGATAAGTATATATAGATACGTTTAGAGTTGCTATTAACAATGCTAGATGTATGTTTCCTACTTACCTATATTACCCACTTTCACATATTGTGAAGGGAGGCATATACAGGGAAGACGCATCACAACTATTTTTGTTGTCATTAAAGGTACTAGATAATTTTTGATAATTGTAAATAGAAGCCACTGTAGTGTATATAATTGTTTCTTATGGATAGAATAGCGTGTTTGGCCACAGATATTTAAGCAAATTCAATTAGGTTACTATAAATTATTGTATTGGTATGTGAGTCAGTAGAATTCAGGCTGCTATGGTTAAAATCATTTTCTAAAATGGGTCCTCACATTAGAAACAAATCAACGATCAAAGATAAAGCAAAAAGTTGTTGAGACAAATTTAAAATAGTGTTACTGATAGATATTTTGGAAGATATTATATATCTTACACGATTGGAGGGTCTAATGCTGAAAGCCTGAATATATTCCATTAATTCATATTAGAAGAATTCAATGTTTAGGTGTTTCTTTAAAAAAGTAACAATAATATTTGTATTGTCTATTATTGTATTTGTATTATTAGACAAACTATTCCATTGTTTATATTCTAATTAAATGTTGTGGATATGTTCTTTGTATTGTTTTGTCCATCCCTGAAGATGCGACCTTTGAGTATGACGAAATATGTGTTGGCCCTTGCAAAGAACATTAGTTCTACCCGTTATTGAATTTAAAAAAAAAACATTCTCTGAAAACGTTTTATATAGTTGTGACAATAGAGCTACATTTTTCTATCATTGAGGAAGATTAAAATAGATTTTTTTACCTATACAATGTGTAGAAGTGATATAACTTATTACTGCAATTGAATCAACTAATTAATGGTTATGTTAAATACTCCCCACAAAACAGAGCACTGTATGGGTACTAAATTGGCCACGTCTTTCAAGTCATACAAATATAAACACACAAACTCACACACATATATTGCCAAGTATAGACTTACTGCAACTTATCACATCTAAGTAATCTTGACGACAGATATTTCTGTGTGTGTCTATATATATTTAATCAAACAAGAGATGCTGCACTCCGTGACCTGCATTTTCAATAGTTATTTTCAATAGTTGTTAATCTTGATGAGACAATCGCACTGACACATTTCGACCTTGTTCACGGTTGGTGAGCCCTTTGTTAATTTCTACATTTATACAGACAGCCCGTCCTGCCCATTATGAGGGATTCTGGGATCTGTAGTGTGTCAATTCAAATCCGTATTTCAAAAATAATACAATTTTAAGCATTTTAAAGTCATTAACAACAAATAATTGTCTAGTTGAGCAATTGACGCAAATAATGGTATAGTACCATCATTGTATTCTGAACAGCGCATCTTAACACAACTTGGATGATTATTTAGGATTCCTCAAAATCCATACTTACGATCACATTTTAGTCTAGTGATACCTACTAACAGATTGCAGTATTGTCAGACTAGCTGGTTATCCTTAGGCTACTGTCAAGATGTGACAATTGATAAAAGTATAATACTTTTGCTCATTGACAAATATCAAATGATTTTGCATTCATTCTCAGCAAAGTGCGAGATATTGTTACAATTATATTGCAAGCTATCTACAATATTGTTGAGATCTTGTGCGAGGTTAACTTTGGTTATTTCCAAAAATATGACCTCTCATTCGAGTATAGTACTTACTCCCAAACAACATGTCTAAGTGATACTTTAACTAATACTTGAGTAATTCTGCAAAGTTTTAGTTTGCACATCATCATTACAACATCCATCATTTGAATCCTACATCAGAATCATCCTGTCTGTATATTGTGAGCACTATCTAGACTGGAACAATTTGCCACTTAATTTCTCATTAATGTCTAGCTCTCCATACTTGGACCTCACGAACAGTTTTCAAAATGTTACTACATTCCTTACAGGCGGAAATGCATTAGTAAGATTGTCTTATCAAGATTAAAGACTTCTGACAATACAGGTCACGGAGTGCAGCGTTTGTTATTTGATGACAATTACTTTGAGGAAGACGGTCGGCTCCCGCACTGCACCAGCTGTTGAGCGTGCCAATTTGCTACATGACCACATTGCTAATATATATATTATACAAAAAAGAAGCAGAGAACTCTGGGTAGTTCCCAAGTTTAGGTGGAGAGCAGCTCCTGATTTGAGCACCCTATAACACCAGCGACACTCTAGATTTCCTCACTTCAAACGTCTGCTTTTCTATCAAAGTTTTTAAGCATAGGATTAGCACAGTGCCATCCACACTGAGAGAGAAAGGGACACATTATTTTGCCATTTCTACAGCAAAGTCTTTAAGCATAGGATTATCACAGTGCCTCCCACGCCAAGCTGTAAAATGACAAAAGCCTTTTACCACTCCAGGCTCAGTATTACACCTTTGTGATAATTTGCAGAGTCGGTGTTTAGCTCATGGCACTTTAGCACATTTTTGTTTGATATATTCTGATAGTATACCAATGAAACACACAGCTCAGCACTATTAGTGTCAAATAAAGTAATACAAAAGGGTCCTAAAACATTGCACTGAGGTATTTTACGTAGTTTAAATAATGCTGCTTCGGATTTTATATTTGCCAGTTCTGAGGTCGTACCTTAATCTGTACTTTATTTAACGTACTATTAAGCCTACACATTAAATGTTCCTAGAGCAGTGTATGCACCTGTATGCACTGCAAACCTCACATGAAAGGGTTAATGTCTAGTGTATGTGTGATCATTAGTATAGGAACACTGTCTTTAGTAAACTCGTGACTTCAGTAGGGTCACTGCTTCACATACAAGCTTTTTTTTAAACTTCTGCTTCTTTAATTATAAAGTGTACGTAGAAAATGTGAATTTTACCGGTGACATAGCTCACTTATGCCGCCATTATGAGTTTCCAGTGGGGCCGTTAACTTACTAGGTCTATTGGAACATAAAGATTTCAATTTCACCCGGGGTACTTCAAAAACTGCTGAAATCTTAAGGTGAAACTGTGGAAAATCGTAAATTATTAACATATTGACAACTTTTGGCCCAAACACCAGATTCCCCGAAGTCACTCCTCCTATAATGTCTAAGTGGTACGTCAGGGTCCCCAGTATTGGGTGGAGGGAAGGCTGGGTTATTATGAACACATCCGGGGCATGAGTGACCCCCCAAGAACCGACTTGAAGAACAATAGGCAGGACTTTCAAAACCAACTGGGCCTCTTCGGCCTTTAATCTTTTTGAAGCCGATACAACGGATACTGTCGAGTACTGAAATAATGTCACCAGTAGTGTAAAAGGGACAATCTGTTCCCTGCGCTGTTACATAAACACGCATCTTTAGTCCAGACTGGACTATTTTACGCTCAAAATAAAAGGTTACGGGATTATTGCCTAATAATTTCAACAACTTGTGCTCTCTACCATATCAGGCCGTTTACAATGCTGTTATATATTCCCAAACTGTTTCTAAAAAAATTATTCAATATTAATGCACAAAGTTTGTTCAGAGCAAAATGAACAGTGGAGTTTCATAAACATCCTCATCACTTAACGTCCTTAATATTGAGTCTAAAACGTAACATAATTCAAATGAACCTCTGCAATAATGGAAACAGTCCGAGAAAAACACCTGCCCGGCGATAAAGATCCTCGTTTTGAGTCGGTTTATTCGTATATTTTTCCATATTTTATTTCATACTGTACACACTTTATTTACTCCAAAACAGCGTTCAAAACCATAGCGAATCTTAGTACTTTACCTGCTTTGCAAAAATACAAAGGAGTCCATTTAAAAAATTGTCATTAACTTTTTGGTGCGAACATTCGATGGGTTCGTTAAAAGTTCGAGATTGTCCGAGCTGTCCAGAGTTTCATCCGGGGACCTCTCCCGGCTCTCGCCTGCCCGTCACCGAGAGAAGTTCTACTTTTACTTCCGCTTCGGGAACACGATCTTCTTGAACGCCCGCCGGAAGTCCTGGTTGAAGATGGTGTAGATGACAGGGTTGAGGGAGCTGTTGCAGTACCCGATCCAGAAAAAGAACTTAAAGAGAGTTTCGGGGATCTCGCAACTCTCCCGACAGAGCCCATACAAGCTGTAGCTGAAGAAGAAGGGGAACCAGCAGACCACGAAGACCCCCATGACCACGGCCAGCACGAAGGTGAAGCGCTTCTCCCGCGCCTGGGTCACCTTGCGCCTGCACACGCTGCTGCGCTTCTTCTTGCGCGATGAGAAGAAGTCGATGGACTTGTTGCTGGAGCGGGACAGGCGGCTGGACTGCTTGGAGAAGGAGTGGCACTTGCTGTTTTTCCTGTCCTTGCCCGAGCCGTCCGTGTTCTCCTCTCTGCTGCTGCTCTTGCGCCGCTTGCCCTCGGAGATGCTACTCTCCTCCAAGTCCATGTCGTCCAGCTCGCTGCTCTTGCGCAGGTGGGCCAGCGTCGCCGGGCAGTGCCCGTTCTCTCCGGGAGACTGGATCGAGGTGCCCCCACGGCTGACGCCGTTCTCCGTCTGTGAGGAGCCGTCGGCACCGCACTTCTTGACGGACAGCGTCCTGGTGCGCAGCTTGGCCACCTGGTAAATGCGCACGTACACCAGCACCATGATCACGCAGGGCGCGAAAAAGGAGCCGGTGGAGGAGTAAAGGATGTACCAGGTCTCGTCGTTGAGCTTACACTGCGGGTAGCGCTCGTCCTCGGGGTCCCTGTTGGTGGAGAGGAGCGGCGGGAACGAGATGACCGCTGAGATGAGCCAGACGGTGACGATGATGCCCTTGATCCTGCGCGGGGTCCTCTTCAGGTTGTACTCCACCGCCTGGGTCACCGACCAGTACCGGTCCAGGCTTATTGCGCACAGGTGGACGATGGACGAGGTGCAGAACAGCACGTCCAGTGCCAAGAAGATGTCACACCAGACCACCCCAAAGTACCAGTAGCCCATGAGCTCATTCGCCAGGGAGAAGGGCATGACCATGGCCGACACCAGGATGTCTGCGCAAGCCAGGGAGACCAGGAACAGGTTCTGGGGGGCTTTCAGAGCCCTGCTGGTGAACACCGCGATGGCCACCAGGACATTCCCCACAATGGTGAAAACAATGAGAAAGCCTACCACAGCTGCCAGGCATACCACAGAAGAGAAGGAGTAGGGCCCCTGGCCCTGGTCTCCCAGGGGCCACAGCGATCTGTTGGCCCAAGTCATATTCCCCTGCACATCCATGGTGGCCCCAGAGTGTCACTCAAATCCCATCCTTAGCAAGGAATGCCTGCCTCGCCTCAGCGCTCCCCCAGAGCCACGCGGGCAGACTTCCGGCTGAGAACGAAAGGTTCCTCACATGCTGAAGGTTTTCACACTGACGACTGCGCTTTCTTCCTTTGTCCGAAAAAGAACATCTTCACCCCAGGAGATGCTGTCAAGGGGACACCGCGGGGAGCCTCTCTACTCTTTTCTCCAAGCCGTGCGGAGCCCACGGGGGGAGTGCGCGCACAGCACCTGCCGTGTGGATGGCCCTCAAAGTCACACCCGAAGTCCTGATAGTTCCGTAAGGAATTAGTGAGGGGTGCCCGTTTCAAGTCAGCAGCGCCAGGTGCGCCCGGTCCAGCAGCGCACCCCCTCGGTGCGGCCGCAGAGCTGTCGGAGCCCGCGGGGATCCTGCTGGTCGGCGGCATTGGATGGAGTCACTTTCTCTCCAAGTGCTCTCCGAGTGCACAGCCAGCCCCTGGTACTGCCCGTTATTGGATTTGCGGAGCTGCAAATTCCATTTAGCCGATTGAGAGGCTTCCTCGCTCCACCGATAAGTGTCTCTCTCTCTCGCACTCTCCTGCCTCCCTTCGCAGACCCTGTCCCGCCCCCAGCGCTGTCACTGGCAAAAGCATCATTGGGCGCTCACGGATCTCATATTAGTGTCATGCGGTGCCAGCTAATGTCATATCAAAGGGCGCTCGGCGCAGAAGACTCTGGAGGGAAGAGAGAGCTCCTGGCCATTGTTGTTACAGATTCTCAGGAAAAGACATCCAGAACTGCACGGGCGCAAGCTGAGATCCCGTGGACTGAAGCATCTATCTCATCTCCTTAGCAGTTTCTCATTTCTCTAAACATTTTAAATCCACAACTGACAATAAAATACGTAAGCTGTTTAAAATCGTGTCCTCCACATGCTCATTTGAATTTCTTTTGAATGCTTTCTTAGCAGTAAATGCAATTTGAATTGATTTCTGTGCTTAATGTTATTTATTAACAAAGCAGCATGGCATCAGAAGCGTCGGGTGGTTATTGCAATATACGGCACACCGTTGGATGGCAGGCTTGCATCGTGAACCAATGCAGGCAGAGACAAATTGCGCTAGTGTTTCCCCCCCAGCTATGCACGAGGCACACAGTCTCCTTCTATGCAGTTATTGAAGTTTCCCGAGTGCACGAGCTTTTGTATATATCGACCTATTGGGTGAAAGTACCAAAACAAATTCTTCACTGTTCAAGTTTCTTTTTTTCCCATTTGCTGTTGGATTCCTGCCGAGATAAAAGTAAATATGGCACGTAAGTGTGCCTCTTGCAGCAGTTAGATGTTAAACCTCAAGTTCTGTGTGAAGAAAATGCTGACGAGAAGAGTGCACGTAGCATCTCAAACCTAGGTAAGCACGGTCGAAATACGTCTCCATCACCCAAACAGAGAAATTCGTTATTAATTACACCGATAGCTCCTTAATCTATCGCTGCTAAATTACTTACTCTATTCAATTTCAATTTAAACTTTATTCGATCTACATTGAAAGGATAGATCATACAAGTATACATTAGAAACAGTAAATAATATTTCATAATACATTAAAATTAGTTTAAAAACAATAAATAAAAAGGGGTGTTACATAGCCCGACTCTGTACAGCTTCAAGTGCAATGAGTGCAGTAATTCACAGATGAGACTCGGATAATTCGTGCAAAAGATACAGTGGAAACATCATTTAAAATGCGATACACACCCATTAGTTATTAAATAATTTGTTAAAAACAAAATACAATGCTGTGGTGCAAATATTATCTGAGGATGAACTTTAAAACTTAAACAATTAAGCCTTATAAAAAATGCCTCCTTCGTTTGCAAGCCCAAAGAAATGATGCGACACAAAAACAAACATAGGAATCTTGTTAAGGAAAACAAGGCAATGTGACATTGATTAAAATTATGCCGCCTTAAAAGAGGTAAGATGTATTTGATTCTCTGTTCTTTGTAAAAGTGGCAGAAGAAAAAAAGGTGCAGGTCAGATTGTACAGATAAATTATCACATGGGCATGGGTCTAGGTCATTAAAAGAATACTTTTTAGCAGGAAAACCCAACATCAGGGGTATTAGATTGGCACGAAACCTTAAAAGGATAAACCTATGATGTAGATTTCTAACACCATCCAAATACGAATATTCACCCTCCCTCAGAGGTGGAATCAGATTGTAAAGTTTTACTATTGTTCTTATACAATGAGATTCCTTCCTCTCATATGCTGTCTTTGTTAGGAAAAGTTCCTTTAACTTCTTTTTGGGAAAGGTTTAACAAGAACTCGGGTTCGTGTATAATTCAGGTATGCCTAGGGAGTGGAAAGTAGATTTTACGTACTGTAGCCAAGGAATTTTATGTGCTTTATCAAGTGAAAGGCAATTTTGAATGATGGACTGGTTAAGGTCCACTGTGTCTCTCTTCCAAATTGATAACCACAGGATAATCAGTATAGTCTCGCCAAATCAGAGACATAGGGTATGTCCAGCTCTAAATGGGTGACATAGTTGGAGAATGAAGGAGGGAGCGATGCAACCCTCTTAAGGAAAGCATTCTCTATCTTCTGGAGAGAGGCTACTGGCGTAATACCGCACATCCCAGCCCCATATGTTGCGGCCGCTATCGTTTTGGTGCTATAGATCTTTTTAGGTCTCGCCTACGCAGCGCGCATGCGCTGCTTAGGCAAAAAGACCTTTTGCGAGCGATTCGGCTTTTCAGCCAAAAACGTGCACGCGTTCCATTGCCTTCAATGGCAACGCGTGCACGTTTGGCGATTCACTTGCGGGAGCGAGCAGCTGGCGCCATATGGTAGCAATTATCGCTCCTGGCGCCGCTCGCTCCCGCAAGGGAATCGCACTCCCCCCCACCCCTCCACCCGGAGTACTGTTTCACTTTCGCGGCGCGGGGCCGCACTTGTTTAACAAGATGATAACACACAGCCTTTGGAAAGTGCTCGGAGCTATAACACGACTCCGGCTTCAGATCAACGTGTTTCTCTCTGTCTCGTGAAGTGTGTAACCCTTGCACAGCGGCTCGTCACTGACATGCATATTATAGCTATTGTTAAAATGTGGTAATGAGGGTTTCTAGAGTGCTAAGAAGAGAGGTCACTGCACAGGGAATGACAGTGTGAAACACACGAGCCTCTAGCCAAGCACACGATAATGGGGGTACGTGTATTGTGCCTTTTCTGGTGATTCTCCATTAGTCTTTTTAACAAGTTATTTTTGATTACGACACTCGGTGCTCTTGTCAACTTCGTCTCGCAGTGTCTAATCATAGTAAATGACATGCAAGTAAAAAAAAAAAAAAGACCTTTCGTAAATAGTATTGTTTTAAACAGTGCCAAACACTGGATAAGGGTACCTAGCCGCATAGATATGTCGGGTAAAGATGCCCACGTGCTGGCGTTGTTGGAAGGACTGTGCTCTTTGTTGTTTTGTGCCTAGAGCACTGTGCCATGAACGTTTCTGGAAAATAAGGGTGTTGGTAAACTCCTTTATTCCACTGGTGTCCCTCCTTGTTAGTGCAAATAATCACCCAAATTGCTTATTTGTGAAAAATATGATGTGGGGAAGAAATGTGCTGAAAGTATGCATTAAGCATAGTACAGAACATGCTAGCATAGCCTGCAGTCAGATTAAAAGAAAGACTCATTACTCTAAAGTTAACAATAATGCAGAGGTGACACATTCCTGAGATGTTTCTCGGGCGACCACAACAGCTGTACAAACTACATTTGCCTTGTATTGCGAAACCACACAAGCATAGTTCGGGACGCGCATTTACTATTAGAGTGCTGGGGCTGAAACCACTGCGGTCTAGCACAAGGGCAAAGGCAGTGACACTGTTTGGATGTGTCTGGGTGAAAGAGTGGGAGCGCACCACTCAACTAACCCCTTATCTGTGAAGCATCTAGTAAGCCCCCACCGCTTATGTACTGGAGCCATCTTTGGCATGATGGGTCCTACCCTAGAGGCCTCTCTTATAGTACTGATATCAAGTTTCCCATGTTGTGGTTTCCCTAGTAATGTTGGCCACTTCAGGCATAATTCAGGACCTGTACTTGTGCTTGCCTTACTTGTTATATTGTGGGCATCATTGTCATAATCGTACCCACATTGTGTGCCTTTCTTGGTGTTCCTCACTCAACCCATATGAGGAAGTTAGGCTCGCTGTTTTTTTTCTTTTTCGAATTGAGTTTATTTGTGGTGTCTAGGTTTCAAAGGTTCTGTCAGTCAACCCAGGCTTGGAGCGAAGTGTGAGTGGGTGCTACAGCACTATCGTGTCTACACACTTTCCTCCTGGTATTGAAATGTATGCCCTTACAGCGTGACACTTTAGACTGTAACATAGCTGTACCCTCACACTTTTTGTATGACTGCTTTGAGACCTACTGTACGACGGTTGCCTTTGTGTCCAATACCCCCGTCTCCTCCCCATACTCTGTACATTTAGGTATTATGTGCAAAGTGGTTACATTCTTGCTAGAAGCAGCGCGTTGTGAAAGGTGCCTGCACAAGTGGTACATTTCTGTCAACCCAGTTTATGAAGTATTGCTCTGAACCGGGTTTGCCTTTTAGTTTAATATTAAGGTCTATTGTCTGAGGGCAGTAAGAAATGGCCATTATATCAAAGTGAAGCCACAGAAATTAGCAGAGCTCAAGGAAAGGCTGTGTTTATTGATGGGGTAGCTGAATGTCCGTACGTGGTACAAAGACGCTCTGCTAATGTGCCGTGCACGCGCCTGCACCCCCCCCTTACCAAAGCATGGTATCTCCTTGCGCCAATCGCACACACGTTCCTGTGTATGGTTTTCCGGCAGCTTTATCTAATGGAGCGCAAGCATTTTAAGTTTGACAGCTGCCCCTACAGAACGATTGCCACCATTGGCCACCATGCGCGCCGATGTTTAGCAGCAGATCTTTCTTGCAGCACGTTGGTAGAGAAGCCTCAACCGCTTTTCCATGCCATGGGCTTTTTAATACAGTAATGAGAGCCGTTTTAAACGTATTTGCAAATTACACCACAGATTACTTCCCTGCAAGGTACCTGCTCTAAAATAAACAAGCATTGGCATAGCCAATAGGTCTCGCCTTTGGGACCTTATAAGTATTTAGTTATGCAGCACAATATCCTTGGTGCAACAACATCAACTGTTGCATAGCTAAACACTTATAAGGTCCCAAAGGCGAGACCTATTGGCTATGCCAATGCTTGTTTATAGTAGCTAAAGGTTTTGAGCCCAATTTCTTGGTAAATTTAAGGACTGCAGCAGAATTGCGCTCCATAGATAGCACTCTACTACCCGGGTCATTAGTGCAGGTCCCTTTTATACTATTCCATCAGGAATTCCAAATGGGGGGCACCAGCATCCCTAACGGCAGAGAATTCCAGCTAGCCAGGGGAGCGACAAGGCGAAGAGCAGCCCACAAACAGCAACTAACCATAATTTCCTGGAATATAGCAGGGATAAGAAAAATCAGCGGCAATGAAATTTTGAAGCAGTTTCTGGAAATAGGCGATATACTCTGCCTCCAAGAGACGTGGGCCTCGTCCAGCACTCCACTGGTAGGGTACTACGAACACTTCATTCCAGCCATAAAAAAGAATCTATTTGGCCGACCAGCCGGCGGTCTATCAGTTTTCATAAAGCACGAAAGCGACCTGGAAGCCACGGCAATTGACTTAAACACACCTGGACTGCAAGCCTTACACATCAGAGGCATGTACCTTAATTTATATCTAATGCATCTCTTAATAATTAACTGTTACATTAACCCGGCACAGCCTACCATGAAAGAGAAGCTGGAGGGACTGCTGGGGAAACTTGAAGACCTCCTGTGCAAATATAAAACACACCAGGTTATCCTAGCGGGGGATTTCAACCTGAGAGATCTGGACACAAACAAACCCCCTACCCTGAGATCCGGTAGGGCAGCCCCCCTGTCCAATTTCATTAGCAACCATAAATTGACCTCAACTCATGCACTGAAAAAGGCCCACTCGAACACATGGGATCCTCTCCCCACCTTCAGAGACATCTCAAGAATTGACTACATCATGGTCAGCGAGGCACTGGCGGTCAGACTAGATGACTTCGAAGTAGAAGATAGGTCGGAAAGCGATCACAGGCCATTGAGAGCGGTCTTCTAGATGACAGTTCCGTCTGCTCTCTATCATCAAGCCATCGGAGCATCAAGAGGGGATGAAAAATACAGCGCTCTCAGAAGGATCAAATGGTCGGAAAAAAGAGGCAACACGCTACAAACTTGGCTCGAAGAAAAACAGGAAGGCTATTTGTCTTTGGCGCTCTCACCCATAAAGGCCTGGGAAGACATCGTGGAGGACCTACAAGCTAAGCTCGGGAATCCCCAGTCATATCCCCCCAGGCTTAATGGGCAACCAAGAAGGGGCAGGATAGGGCTAAACAAAGATATACAGGACAGCAAACGGCTCCTGCGCAAGGCCCTCGCAAACAAGAAAAGAGGGGGCGGCTTACCAGAGGGACCATCGGTTGCCTCATTGAGGGCAGCACTAAGGAAGAAATATGGGAACACAAAAACGCCATCAGGGAAAGGGAATGGCTCAAAGTTTTCTCCCTGCTAAAACAGAAGAATCCAGCGCAGCTGGGGAGACACATAAACCAACTGAGCAGCAGAGGAATCTCAAGAGAGAACGGAGTAGCAGAAAAGGACTGGCTGATCTACGTCAAACAGCTTTACACAACTACCCCCGCATACAAAGATAGCTCAGACGGGGCCCGCGGAGGTGATGGCCCAGACTGGCAATCAGACATCACGCCAGAAGACACGAAAGCCAGACATTGTAACCGGTCCGAGGGTAATAGATCACCGGCGGCCACACACAGTGTAGTAACAGCCCAGCTAAACCCTCAAATGGTCCTTAAGACCATCAAGAACATGAAGAATGATGGGGCCCCTGGGCCAAACGGGATTCCAGCGCCGGTTTTCAAAAAGGCCCCCGACTTTTGGGCTGCAATATTAACTCCCCTATACAACCACACTTTCCAGACAGCAATAACGCCTGATGCCTGAAGGGGCTCCATCTTGGTCCCTATCTTTAAAAAAGGAGACCGCCTAAAGCCATCAAATTATAGGCTTATTGCCCTACTCGACCTCGAGGCCAAGGCCTACGCCCGCCTGCTACTAAAGGACCTGGAGGAGTGGGTGGAGGAGAATAGTATTATGCCTCCTTACCAAACTGGCTTCAGGTCACAGGCATCAACAATGGATAATGTACTGGCACTGACCCATCTATCTGCCCAGGCTACTCGGAAGAACCACCCCCACTCTTCTGTTGCTTTGTGGATTACAGCACAGCATTCGACAAAGTTGTTCGCAGAAGATTATGGTGGAAGTTAGAAAACTGGGGAATTCCTCCAAACCTACTGAAGGCAATAAGATCGCTCTATGAGGACACCTGGGTAAGAGTCAAAACCAGTACCAGCACAGTGTCCTCGAAAATAATTACAGAGAACGGGCTGAAGCAAGGGTGTGTGCTGGCACCCATTTTGTTTAATCTATACACAGCGGATCTGGGGGATGCCCTAAAAGGAGCCTGCCTAGTAGCACCAAGACTAGGTAACTTGAGGTTGCCGGTGCTCCAATACGCCGACGATACAGCCATAATGGACCATACAAAGGTTGGTCTACAAAGAGCCTTAACCCCACTAAATCATTTCAACAGAATCAATAACCTGACAGTAAACCAAGGAAAGACCAAGGTCGTCATCTTCGGGACCTACCACCAGAAAAAGAAAGCGCAATGGCAAATGGGCAACTTGCATATCAATACAGCAGAGTCATACAACTACCTGGGGGTCTGGCTGACGGAACGGGCAAATGCGAAGGCCCACTTGAAACACCAGAGCACTAAGGCCAACATGGTGATACATCTACTCAAGCAATTAAACAACCACCTGATCAGCCCGACTGCCGGCCCAATACTGAAAGTTCTAAAAACGAAACTTTTACCAGCAATCAGTTATGGCCACCTTGCTTTCCCCGGGTCACAGCACGCTAGCTTAAATTCAATACAATCTAAAGCTTATAAAACGGTGCTCCAAATTCCGAGGTCGAACAAAGCGATACCAAAGGGGATGATGGACGGAGCGCTTGAGCTAATCAAACACTCACCCCCAGTCAACTGATCTGGGTTTAATCCATCATCATTCTTTAGCTCACTCCACCACCCCAGTTCAGACATGGCCATATGCAAATCAGTCTGACCCTGTGCCTCATGGGAACAGTCCAGCCCGAACTGCCAAGCCATGTCTTCCCTGGACCGGAAACAAGCATCCTGGGACCGGTTTCTGGCCATTCAGCCGTCATCAGCCAGGCTAGCTTGAATCCAGTGGCAAAGTGAGCAAGGGACCCACGTCTGGGCATACCCTGCCAACTTAGGGCGAACAAAGCGATACCAAAGGGGATGATGGACGGAGCGCTTGAGCTAATCAAACACTCACCCCCAGTCAACTGATCTGGGTTTAATCCATCATCATTCTTTAGCTCACTCCACCACCCCAGTTCAGACATGGCCATATGCAAATCAGTCTGACCCTGTGCCTCAAATTCCGAGGTCAGCAAGGAATGCAAGGCTAAGGCTGGAATTAGGCTTGGCGAGGCCCAATTTGATGTGCCAGGGGGACTTTATAAAACTTTATCTTAGGATTTTAAGGGCCCCAGCGAATTCATTAAAACACCAACTGAGATCCATCTTTGAAGAGCCACGCACGCTCTGGCACATCACCCTGCACAAAGCAATCAAGGCTTTGAACATAGTGGAAGAGAGCATATCGAGGCCGGAAATTCCAATGATCACCTGGAAAAGAGCTATAAATAAACAAGTGGGCGAAATTTCATTCGATCTCGATTGCAAATCCCTCCACTCAAGTCCACACCTAGACCCGCTGAATAGCTCCTATATGGTAGGCAAAGCCCAGGTTTACCTAAGTGAGGCTCTCACTCCATCAACCCGAAGTAAAATACTGTCCATGCGATTAATCACTCTAGGAATTGTGGACTTTAATCCGGCATGGGCCCGAAGGGGAGATGCCACAAATTGCAGACTCTGCCCATACAAGAAGGAATCGTGGCTGCACCTTTTATGCTGCTGCCCGAATCTCAATGACGATCGAAGAAGACTACTGCGCCCAATCTGTAACATCTATGGAATAAAATCCTGTAGCGAAGCGTCAGCTATGTGCTTTTCCAAGTCTAGCACAATGACCCTAGCAAGACTGGGGAAATTGATCTACAGCATCAGGCTCGCCTTAAAAAGGCAAATGAACGAAACAAAACTCTGGAGCAATGTATTACAAATCCAAGGAACGACGGCGAGGTGGCCTCGTAACTGCATCGACGCTTCTCCGTACTTCTAGCATCCCCCAGGACAGAGCCACACAGGAATACGTACCCATGGTTAATGGACATCTGCCACAGTTGTACAATGTCATCCATCCCCATAGAACAATGTGGGCTTTCGGATTGCCATAAAGCCCTACCTCCGCATCCACAAACCCTGGGGAAGGCTGATTGTGGTGGAACTGGGGAGGGGCGGCAAACTTCTTTATTATAAAAAATTAATAATAATTTTTAAATGTTTTTTTTACTTACTGTTTTAGCTGCAACATGATGACTGCTTTTACTGTAATGATTTTAATTAATTGTACAGTTAACAATAAATACAAATACTCTTTCTCGTTGTAAAAAGAGTGTAAGAAATACTACCCACCATGTGTGACCAGGATTGTTTGCCATCAAAAATAACTCCTAGATAAGAAAAGGTCTCCACAATTGCTAATTTGCGTGTCCCAATATACAAAGATAGTAACTTTTTAGAGGGGAGTGATCCTGACACTAAAATGAAAGTTTTTGATTCATTTACTTCTAGGTCCAATGATAACATGTAATTCACGTAGGCATTTATTAGACGTTGAAGCGCTACGCCAGTTCTGGCTATGAGGACGGCGTCGTCTGCATATCCCAGGACTGGGAGTACAGCTGGAGGAAAGGAAGGGATGTCTACAGTAGATCTTTTTAAGGCGGCTTCCAGCACATTTGTGTACAATGAAAATAAAAATGGGGCAAGTACGCAGCCTTGTCTGACTCCCCTCATGATCTAAAAGAGTCTTGTGCCTTCACCATCCCTTCCATAGCAGACACACGCCGTCGCTTGTGAATACATTTGGCGGATAAAAATGATTAACCTCGAGTCAATGCCCATTTCTCTCATAATCGCCCATAACTTCTCATGGCCTACGCAGTCACAAGCTGCCGATAGGTCCATGAATGCCATGTAGGTTTGCCCTCCTTTTGCCGAAGAGTACTTGGCGATGGTCAGGCTAAGATACAGACATTGGTCAATCGTGCCTCGGCCCTTCTGAAAGTCGTACTGGGTTGGCATTAAGATATTATTTCCCCTTGCCCAGTCTTCTAATCTATTCAACAATACACGCCCCAGCACTTTGGCCGTAGAGTCTAGAAGAGAAATGGGGCGGTAATTCTGGGGTTTGGATTTATCCCACTTTTTAAATATTGGGATAATAATACTTGTTCTCCATGAAGCAGGAGGACCCCTCTTAGATATTTGGTTAAATATGATGGTTAGTAATGGGGCCCAGAGAGCTTGATGTTCAAGGAAAATATCAATAGGAACCCCATCTGGGCCAGGAACTTTAGCGCAAGGCACACTTGTCCAAAGCAGATCTTATTTCATCCAGCTCAAATGTCATCGGGTCGTCAGGCAGATCTTGGGCAATAGGTGGAATGACCCTCAGTGCAGTTCCAGCCCCAAAAATCCCTTCAAAATGTGCGACCCATGTGTCTTCATCCACACAATTATCCACTGTTTTTTCTATGTCCATCTTAAAAAAGTGTGCATTTATTACCCTCCAAAACTCCCTACTATTATTTAGGGTTGCAGCCTTTGCCAAATTATCCTATGCTTCTTCCTTTAACTCAATTTCCCTCTTTTTCCGGGCTTTCAGGTACATCTCCCATAGATCCTTGATTAGGGGCTGATTTCTAGGGGGCGATTTAAGTGCCCTACGGAGATCTCGAAGGGCCCTCGAACAGGTCTGATCAAACCATCAAGTTTTTGGCCTCTCTTTATTAGTTTTAGTCCGAGTCAGGGATGATTTGATCTCCTTTTATGGATCTAGGAAATTTGCAATTAGGGTATCTGGGTCAGTTTCTAGGTCTAAACAATTCATGACCGTATTCAACTTGTTAGTTACAACCTGCAGAATGATTCTTTTATTATCAGAATTTTCCCTTTTAAGCTGATAGCCGTTTAACCTGGCCTAAATTGGTTTTGGTACTCTCACAGGATGGCAAGAATAGCATTTAACTCCAGAGCGCTCACGGGATAAAAATGGGTGGTCACTAAAAAAGGACGGAATGGTATCGGTGTGGATAATGTTTCCACAGCAATTAGAAGAAGCAACTATGAAGTCTATAGTAGAATGAGATTTGCCTCGAAAGAAAGTTGTTTCAAGACCTACTCCCTCAGGATCTATTTTATTATAAACTTCTACATTTTTCGAGGCTAAAAAAGTATTTAAGGTGTTCCCATAATCTTGGTGCATAAAATGCACTAGTGGGTCTCCTTCCATCTCTACCAGACCGCAAATTGTTTCCAAAGAAATAGGACAGGGTTGCCCATTAAAGTCCCCTAACCATAGGATATAAAAATCCTTACATGGTAGAGCCCTAGTAAATGATTCCAGCTCCTTTTGCAGTACATCTACAATCAACGCCATACTTCCCGCAAAGTTGTTATTATAGTAGTTTATCAGTATCCAGGCTTGCTTGTTCACTCCCATCCACGCTAAGAAATGAAAGTAGGGAGAAGAGTGTTCAAATTTAATAATCTTTATAGCTAAGGTGTTAGAAATTAAGGTTATCAAGCCCCCTTTGGGCCTGCCTGATGTGGAAGAAACCGCATGGGTTTGAAAGGTTCGGTAGCCATTAAAAAATATTGGGGCTACGGCCTAGGTTTCCTGAAAACATATTATATCTCTGTCCTGCCATATTAAAGCCCACTCGGCTTTAGCCAACTTGTTTGCAAGACCTGCGACATTCTATGTAGCTACTTGCACCCCTCGATTCTGCACGCCCATCTGATCCAAGGGGCCGACACTCCTGGATTACTTATTAGGAGGTTAGTACTGGTTGGCTTAACAGTTTCGCCCCCCTCCTTTGGTTTCAGCCGGACTTCAGTTGTAGGTACTACTGGGGTATATAGTGGGTCAGTGGGACTAGTTGAGGCACCAATATCATCTCACTTGTTTAGTCAGTCAGAAGACTCTAAGTCGGTTAGGGGGGCGAATTGGTTCTGTGACTCAAACCTCGACCTCAGGCTCGGGAAACTAGGAGGATCTCATGTTACCAATAGGGGCGGGCATAATGGGTCATTTGGTGCTCGCAAGTTATGCCATCCTGAGCGTGAAACGGGGCTATAGAATTGTGTCAAAGGGGAAACCATGCTCTGTGTTTTATGCATGGGGGCATTTGTATAGACACTCAGCAAATTATTTACCACATGGTGATTATTAAAGTTTACAACGACGTAATCGCCCCTTATTTCTTTGGTGGAGGAACCCACCCATCCCACCCTCCAAGCCATAATAATATGCCTGACCAGACTGCACATGCCATAGCCCTTAACATGGTTATTGAACCAATGTAAGGAGTTTGCCATTAGCTGGGCCGTTGACTCCCTTTGGCCCATACTCAATGGGGGTACATTAACCAGGACCAGGACATACGGTATGGCTGCTGGTGGGAGGTATAATGTGTCCCAGCTGTTTTGTGGCAACTGGTGGAGGCTCTAAGCTCAAATTTGCCTCTGTTGTCGGCCTCTCGCTTACTCTTGTTATTTGCGGGTTAGCCTGGGCTGCGTGAGTGGGCACTCCATTTCTTCCCCTAGAGCTACTATTTATACCAGCCAATGATAAAATCAGGGGGATGGAGGAAGTGGGCTGGGCAGCATTAGGTGATGTCAAGGGGGCAGAACAGGTAGAACTCTTCAGTCACTAATCAGCGGTTCTCGCCATTACTCTTCTGATATTGTGGCTCCGAGAGATCCCCGTGGGGATGATTTGTTTTGCGCCTAGCAAATACTAATAAAAATAATAATAATAATAATAATAAATGGGCCACCTTCTGTTGGACCTTACCCACCCTAGAAACACCCCCGCCGGCCCTGTGGCTTGTCCCAGAGGCGGAGGGTAAACAGAACACAAGAGGTTACCACATGCTCCACGGGTAAAGCCCTTATTCATGATAGAGTCTAATTTCTCTTCGATCTTCCCCAACCTAGTGATTAGCGGATTTATTAATGTAAGGACCATCTGTTCCAATTTTGATACCAAGTCATCACATGTCCCTGCCGCAGAGTCTTTCCACGGGGAGCAAAGGCAGAACCATGGGGTCATGGACAGATATTTTTGGTCTCGGCCCCCTCAGGGATTTTGTCTTCTGGATCCCTCCGGATCTTTTCCTCTTAACTACTAGTTGAATAATGGACTTGTTAGGCTTGGAGGACAGAGGGGAGTCCAGAGATGGAGGAACAGTTGCACTCATTGAGTGGGATTGAGTAGGGTTAATGTTTTGTTCCACCTCTTCAATCACTGCTAGATGTGGGGATTGAGTGGGCTGAGAGGTTTGAAGCAGCGGACCGTTTCTCCTTCCTTCCTCAAAGGAGAGGCGGCGCTCCATGAGCTCAATTTCGTGAGATAGAACATTGGCAGCTCTCGTCAGGAAGGAGTCAAGCGTATTTACTGTTTCTCCCCCAGGTATTTGGGCTGTGGCTTTCCGCTTACCCATTGTTTAGTGGTTTCTGTCCCAAAAGTCTCTCACCTTCCGTTTCCAAACCGTTTTCGAACCAGGTCCCAGGTCAAGAGTTCACCTTACAGCAAAGCTTAGGGGGGGGGCCCAGCCCAGCCTCTTCCGAGCTGTAACGGCCGTGGACGGGCATGGCCCGAGTGCGTGCCCGCACGCGTACCACGAGGGAGCGACACGCTTTTAAGCGCAACAGTGGGCATGGTCAGCGTCAGGCACGGCTTCTCCTCCACACCCCCTCCAGCGAAGCAGGTCAGTTCTCCTCAATCGCAGCGACAAACGCCACGAGGGTGCGATGCGCTTTTAAGCGCGAGAGTGGGCGTGGTCAGCGTCAGGCACGGCTTTTCCTCCTCACCCCCTCCAGCCAAGCAGGTCAGTTCTCCTCAATCGCAACTCTATTAATTTAGAGACATTTTTTTTGCTTTGTTGTAGTAACATCCTTCTTTTATGAAAGAGCACGCCTTCATTTGAAATGATAACAGCTATTGATCTCTGATTGGTTAAATAAAACAAATTTTATCCTACAAGTGCAGCCAATGATACCCTTAAAACGACTATTGGAGGGCGTGGCCAAGATGGCGGCCGAGTGAGACGGGTTTTAGAGTCTCTCCGGCGCCACCGGCAAAAGCTTCAACTAGCCGCCAGGGGCCGAGCACCTCCCCGAAGTAAAACACACCGGAGGTTCGGGGCTCCCCGCTGGCCCTTCTTCTCTTCTGACCCACGAGGATGAAGAACCGCCACCGCACGGCGAAAGAACGGCGTGAGGCCGGGCTGCGCAGCGCCGAGGCCCGCGACCCCTGGATAGGAGCCGCTGGGGAAAAGCACTGTGGTACTCCTGGGCCGCTGCTGTGGAACCGCGCTTCGAGGCATAAGGTCCGAAAGGCGGAGGTGAGCCGTGGCGGGCGTGCTGCGAGCGCGAGGGGGCTGAGTGCAGCAGCCCCTTCCAAAGGCCCTAGACAAGGGAGGAGCGCAGCGGGAGATCGAGTCCTTCCTCGCGCCGCGGCGCACACACTGCGGTCGGTGGCTGGGACGGAGGAGTCTGGCCCAGAGAGAGGCCCTCTCGACGGAGGGCAGTCAAACCCGGAGACCGGGAAGAGACAGCAGGAGACCACAAACGGTGACTGCAGCAACCTGGTGCTTTTGTTACACGGCCGGGGCGAGGACGCGATGCTCTGGCAGCTGGCATAGACGGACTCGGCCCAGAGGCACCAGTAAGACTGGGAGCATCATTTCTCTTTGGGAATGTCCCTTGAAGGCCCCTGGAGGGGCCCGAATGAGACCTCAATAGCAGAGGAGCAAGGGGAGGGCGTAAAACGAAAGGAGAAGAGATACTTCAGGGCCCCTGGGAGCTGAGAAGATAACCTCGGACCAACAGTGTATGTTCATTATGTGGTGGAGAAGGGCCCTCTGGCCGGAATACGGACTAGAGCCATAAAAGGGAGCCCCTGCGTCCCGGTCGAAGGCTGCAGAGCCTGGAGACGGTGGACCCACCAGCTTCACGAACAGAATCAGCAACAAGGATCAGTGGGAAGGGAGGAGAAGGGGGCTCCCCTTGCAGTGACACCGCGCGGCACTGTGGATCTTGGGGAGAGGAACGCTTGCTGGGCGGACCCCTGAATTGCGCAGCCGCTTATGCAACCATCATAGACGAACAGGAGGGCACACCAGAGGATGCTCTTTCGGACCTTACGAATCCTGTGCACTAGAGGCAAAGACTAGGAATCCGCCTGACCAACCGCCAGACAGACCTACTGTACGGGAGGTACCAAAGGAGTACATAGAGTGAAGGGGGAGAAAGACTTGCTCGCGGAACGCTTCCCACTGCCCCGGGTGCAAAGCGACAGGACGACATAGTCGCGCGACCTCAATGACGACGCCCAGGGTCAAGAAGGATCGCTCGATGAAAGATATGCTAACAAAGCAATCATTGACGGGCGCCCCCGCGTGCAGCTCAGTAGGGGAGGAAGACCACAAAGACGGGGCGGACAGAGCCGATGCCCTGGCAACCAAGGCCTTTATGACCTCGCTTTTCACCTCTCTGTGCGATCTCATGACGATGCAAGCTCAGCTCTCAGGGGACATAAAAGAAGTACGAAAAGACCAAGACGACGTTGGGGACCGGGTCGCGACATTGGAAGAAAAAGAAAACAGCAGGGATGAAAAGCTGGAGATGATGCAGCAGGAGATATTGTGATTAAGGGAGCAACATATTGATCTACAGGCGGCCACTGAAAATCTAGAAAACCGCTCGAGGAGAAACAACGTGCGCATCCGGGGAGCGCCATCACAGTCCGAAGGAGACGATTTTCAAGCATACGTCCTCGCTCTTTTCAAGTAGGTCCTGGGAGATGAAAGCCCACCCGACATACAGATCGACAGAGCACACCGAGTAGGTTTACCCAGAGGCAGCAAAGTGCCTCTACCAGACATTCTAGTGTGTGTGCACAGTTTTCAGATCAAAGAGACTATCATTCGAGACGCATGGAAAGCGCACCCAGTACAATTCAGGGGACATACACTGCTCTTTTTCCAGGATCTATCCTTAACCACACTGTTCAAGCGCAGGGTATTTCGACCAATCACAGCGCACCTTAAAGGAAATGGGATCTCGTACTCTTGGGGCCATCCTTTTCGCATCATATTCAGGTTAGACGACAAACTATGGCAGATCAAATCCTTAAAAGAAGCATGTGAGGTCCTGGGTATCAGCACAGACTCTGTCCAAGAGGAACGTGGCAGATATGCTCGGAGGGACAATTCAAAGATCGCCCGCTGGCGCAGGGTGGGGGGACTCCCCACCAATCATAAACCTGACCTCGAGACAATAGCAAGTGAAAGAAAAGCAGTAATTGACGCTCTAGCCAGATGGCCGGAACGTTCGGTCTCCCCGTAAGTGATTCCATGATGGCCCCGGGAGATCTTGGGCAGGGTGGCGCCGGAGGACACCTCACAGACGAGGCAGCTCCTCTCCTCTCATCGGAGTCAACCAGGCAACTCAAGACACCAACCCATCATGCAGGAGACGGAGAAGACACCACACATGACCCCTGCAATCAGTTAACTTTTGTCGTTGTTTGTAGTGATAAGAATGTTTTTTAGTTTAAGTTGGGGTTTGCTTCTTTGGAAAGTGTGGGATTTTTGTTAGGGTTTCATTCTCCTACGCACCTAAGTCCAGTCATAGACCATAAAAAATCTCAGCATCCAAGGCGGCATCCCAGCCAGGGTGAACAGCGCACAGGCTACTGTGGTGCCCATTATTTGTCCCCCTCGCATATGATCCATGGGTAGGACCCTGAAGATCGTAAGCCTCAATGTCCGAGGCCTCAACCATCCAGTAAAGTGCTCTGCGATCCTGTCCCTGTTAGAAAATTCAGGCAGAGACATTTGTCTCCTACAAGAAACATACCTCCTGCAACGAGACACACACCGCTTAGGCTCCTGAATATTCCCCCGCCAATTATGGTCCTCTAACACATACCAAAAGCGCTACGGAGAGCCCATCCTCTTTAGTGCAAGGTTTAATGGTAAAGTAGTCGCTACTGTCGTAGAAATTAGGGGATGTCTGTTGGCCATCAGAATACGATGGGAATCTATGCACTTCACACTTGCTACCATTTACACCCCGAACACCCAGCAGGAGGCCTTTTTGCGTTAAGCCCTAGGAGAGGTTATAACATCCCCGGATGCCGCTATTCTAATAGGAGGGGACCTCAATCTGGTTATGAATAACACTCTAGATAGATCGGCGCAGGGTTAGGTGCAAACAGGATTTTTTTTGGCAGATGGCCGGCGTTGGCTAGTAGACCACGGTCTGCATGATATATGACGCATTCACCACCTGGGCATAAAAGATTACACGTACTACTCAGCATCTCATAAAACTTACGCCCGAATTGATCATTTTTTAGCCACACCGGCCTTCACTCCTAGCCTTTCTAATCCTACCATTGAACCGCGCTCTCTCTCGGATCATGCCATGATCACGGTGTCACTGCATCAGAGTACACATCCCCCTAATCATGCGAGATGGCGCCTGAGGGACAGTCTCTTACAATCTAAAGAGGTAGTCGAGAAGATCCGCACACAAATCCTGGAATATTTGAGTACTAATGATGTAGGTTCTGCGTCTCTAGCATCCCTCTGGAAGCACTCAAGTTAGTGATTAGAGGGGAATGCATTGCGATCTCTGCGGGTGAAAACAGATTGCGGTGGGAAAAACGCCAGAGCATAGAGCAAGAAGTGGTAGAACTGGAAACGATATATAAACGGACAGGAGCTCCCAGAGTGTGGAGAGCTCTGGAAAGCAAGAGAATGCTCCTGAAATGTCTCGACTTGGACAGAGCTGAGTATGCCCTCCTAAGACTTTATAAGTCCCTTGTAAAGTGGTATACCATATACCCAGGACCTGTAATCTAAATGCTACTAGTGGGCCTGCAGCGCTGGTTGTGCCACCCACACAAGTAGCCTTTCAAATCTGTCTCAGACCTGCCATTGCAAGGACTGTGTGTGCAGTTTATTGCCACTTCGACTTGGCAATTAAGATCACTTGCGAAGCCTTAAACTCCACTTTTATTACACTTAAGGCAGCCCTAACGTCTCCCTAAGGGAAGGGTGCTGTGTAACTAAAAGGTAGTGTTGCGGGGATTCTGCACCTACACAGAACCATGCGCAGGAAAACAGGACCTCGGTGTATAGGGCTGTACCAACCTACCACCTTAGTACCCAAAATCCCCAAACCGACTAGCTATAGTGTCTCATTCGTTCTCCTCCAAAATCACGAAGCTACAAATGATTAGACAACCCAGAACACAACACTCCCGACTCTCTCAGGAATCGCGGTAGCTAGACATATCCTTTCGCTCACTCACTCGTACTTGTTCACAATAAGAATGGTCAGAGTCACGGTCATAGTTCAAAATGTTTATTTTAACTATCGTGCTCTATAATGCAGTCTACGAGCCACTACCAGCAGCGAAATGCATAAACTTAGAACAATTAGCATTGTTACAATTCCATAGAATATAAAGGGGGACGTCATTATATATAGACAGTGGAAAAAAGACTGTAAGGCCTAACCACCCTCCCCTTGGTAAGGTGTCTATTATATAAAAGAAGATCTCTGGGCTTTGTCAGCAGACCCCCTACCTTAGTGCCTAGATGGAAGCTTTACATCATAGGAACCGCATAGCTCTTCTCCCTGGAAAGGACCCTCTTCAAGTGTGTGTCAGAACAACATGCATCCCTGTAATATCAAAGCACGAGTTTCCAGCAGCGCAGCTGTGTTAGCATGTTTTGTCTAGATGCTAGGGACTGACCGGAACAGATTAACAAGGGGCATTGTTTATCGACCTTGCACATCGTGTTCAGACTATACTCCAAGAACAGGCAGAGAACGCAGAAAGCAGACAGTTCTCATGTGAAAGGCACAAACAGAGTCTTGCAAAACAAAGTCACGTAGTAACGTGCGCAAATGCAGCATCATGGCAGGGGTGCTCATGTCAATTTAGCAATGTCGACAATGACCCTAGCGGCCATATAACACCCTCCCTTTGGTAAGGCCATAGTATATAGACAAGAGACCAAAACAGATTTCAAGAGTAAGCAGAGTTCAACAACGTATGAAAAAAACAATTTGGAAAAAGTTAAATAAAAAATATATATATATATAATTATTATATGGATAAATGAACGTGACTAACATGGAGGTGGTGTATCCATGAAAGCACGTGACCCTGTCAATGAAATACGTTCCAAAAGGTCATCCCTATCATTAGCAGCAAAGAGGGATGCCATCCAATCAAGTAGGCCGAAGGAACAAACGTGCTCCTAGTAATCCGATGCCTTCAAGAGCATATCCGGACAACTTGCGTGATATTCAATGAAGCTCTGTTGCAATAGGTTCTGCGCAGCCGCACAGATATCCCATTCTGCCAATACTCCAAGTGCAGCCGCACGTGCCATACGTCTATTTCTGGAACAGGCCTGTTCATGGGCCTCTAAGGGACCCATCAACTGGTCATAATCCGGGTCCGAACATGACGTATTGGAGAGGCATAAATCCAAAGCCCAGTAGAAGGGGCACTGTTGACAGTAGAACACAGGTTGCACGCAAGTAAAGTAGGCAAAGCGAAAAGTTAGTCTATAACTCACGCTAAGCGTCGCTAATGGCAAGCATCCAAAAAGTTGTTGCATTCCGTCACGGTACAGTTGCAATTGGCCTGGCCTGTGCAGTACCACAAGATGAGCAGCCATTGCGTAGCATGAACAGAAGCAGCAGGATTCCACCAGCTAGCGCCAGTATTAATGGGAATCCTCCGAAGACGCTGGAAAAAATAGAATGAATAAAGGCTGGTATTACTCCAAATATCGTCTGAAAAGAAGTCACAAGGCTGGAACCCACCAGTTTAAAAAAGTGAGCAAGGCCTTCGGTGTCAGACGCATTATATGTATCAACTCCCCAAAATGTAGTGGGAGGTTCGTATTCAGAAGCGACTGAATCTTGCTCGAAGTTCTAGCCACCTGTAATTCGAAGGTCTCGAGCTGAAGTGAGAGCCACTTCTTGGTGAAACAATAGCGCTTTGAGCCTGCTTAATTTGTTGAAATCTGTTTTCAAAGTCGGAATGGAAGGCCAAATGGAAATATCTACTTTCTCATGAGGGGGCAGAAAGCACATTGCTACAACAAGTAACACGTTGTGAAACTGTTAGTATATACGGGATTCCTGCCCGTAAACCACATTCGTGGTTATTCAAAATAAGATAACTGCCATTAGTAAGCAAAGTAAAAGCGGGAATTATTGCTGGGACGGGACTCCCTTTTAAAAAGCAAGCAAGATTAGGTGCGGAAACATTACAAGCGCCGTGCAACTTAACATGTTTGCAAACTAGGGAGTGTCCCAATGTGAAATCGCAGTCCTCCCCTGTTAGGAAAACTTCCTTATCCTCTCGATGACATCTGTAAGTGAAAGGTAGGGACCATAACTCATGGAGAAACTTAGTATTTATTTATTTTATTTATAAAGTTTTATATAGCGCGAACTAGACCCAATGAGGGTATCAGAGCGCTTTACATAAGTTACATCAAAAGAAAAGTTGAGCGCTAGTCACATATAAATGAGTATCTAAGATGAGATCGTTTATGTTGTAAGTTCTCGTTGAAGGTCAGGATTGTGTTAGTCATTCTCGTTTAGAGATCATCACGTATCTTGGTAGATGAGCAGCTTCTGGTTGGTATGAACTTGCCTCAGGGCTGGGATCAGGAGAGAGTTTTGTTCATTAGAAGTAGTTTGACTTCTTTTTTGAAGGAGGTCGTGGAGGGGTTTATTCTGATTGCTTGGGGCAGGGCGTTCCATATCCTCGGTGCTAAGCCAGAGAAGGTGCGTGTGTAGGTTTTTTTCCCCCAACATTTTTGTGGTTTCAATAGCAGGGTGTTGGTGCTTCTCAGAGTTCTGCTATTGCCTGATAATTCGAGTTTATTGGCTAGATACTTTGGTGTATTGAGGTGCAGGGCTTTGTGCGTCACGCATGCAATTTTTGGCTGTGCTCTTGCCTCATAAGGGAGCCAATTCAGTTCCTTTAGATCCGGGGTGATGTGGTTGTTCTTTCTGGAGCCAGTGACTAGTCTTGCAGCCGTGTTGAGTGAGACTCTTAAAGGAGCCAGACTGGATCTCGGCAAGCCACATAAGGTTGTATTCCCATAGTCTATTCTGGGTAGAACTAGAGATTGAACGGCCGTTTTTAGGTCGTTGTCGTTGAGGAAGGGTTTTAGTTTTCTGAGAATGCTCATATGAAAGTTGGCTCCTCTGGTGGCTGTGCTGATGTGTTCCCTCATGTTGAGATTCTTGTCCAGTATTATTCCCAGTGATCTTGTGGAATCGATAATGTGAGGTTTGCATTTGAGGGTTTGCATTTGAGGGCTGTTAGGTGTTTCATCCAGTTTACTATGTCACCTTGTCCTTGTGGTGGGGAGATTAGGAGAAAGTCAGTTTTGAGCGCATTGAGTTTGAGGTGTTTTTTTGTTAGCCAGATTTGTTTTTTTTGTAAAGTTGTGTTGAGTAGGCGGATGTCATCCGGCGATGATATTTTTAGGTATAGTCGGGTATCATCCGCGTACATGTGGTAGTGGATATTGGAGAGTTTCAGAATTTCGGTTAAGGGTTCCATGAATAGATTGAAGAGGGTAGGAGATAAGGCGGAACCTTGAGGAACTCCCAGGGTGACCGGCGTGGTCGAGGATAGCGATTGGTTAATCTTGATTCTTGGAGTTCAGTTGTCTAAGAAGGAGGCGAACCACTTCAGGACAGCTCCTGATAAACCCATTCTGTGTTCAAGTAGGTCCAGGAGACTGATATGTTTGACCGTATTGAAGGCTGATGATAGGTCTAGGAGGATTAGGAGGCAGGATTCGTTTTGATCTATCATTCTGAGTGCGTCATCGACGATGTGGGTCATGGCCATTTCCGTGCTGTGATTCTGCCTGAAGCCTGATTGGAACTGGTCAATGAGGTGGAATTGGGCTATATGGTTGCATAGTTGGGAGTGGACGCACTTCTCCAGTTGTTTTGCTAGTGTAGGAATTGTGGATATTGGACAGTAGTTATCCGGAATTGTGGGGTCAGCAGTGGGTTTTTTAAGAATAGGGGTTACCTGTCCTTCTTTTAAGCAGTTTGGAAGGGTTCCTTGCGATAGAGATGCATTCACAATCTTTGTCCAGATGGGTATAAGAGCAGTTTTGATCTCGCTGAAGATGTTGGCTGGAAGCGGATCGCAGTAGTGGTTTGACGGTTTGAGTGTTGTTATTAACTTGAGGATGTCATTTTCATCAAAGATTTTAAAAGTGTTCCAGGATGCATTGTTTTTGAGGATAAGATCATGCTGGATATGTGTTTGTGCCGATTGTGGCCCGATGGGGTTAGGTGGGGGTGACAATGAGAGTTGTTCATTTGCTGTAAGGAGCTCTTTTTCTATCATTTTGGATTTGTCTAAGAAGTGGGCGGCAAAAGTGTTGCAGTTGGGTTGCGGGTTGGGGTCTACAGAGGAGTCGGTGTGATGTTGAGCGGATTGAAGTTTAATAATTTTGAATAGTTTTCTTGGTCGATTTCTTTTAGTTGATCTTTGAAGAAATTAGCTTTTGAGATTCTGATGTTTGTTGTAATTTCTCCTCCTTGATCTTAGTTGTTTAAGGTGCTCTAGGGACGGTGCAGCTCTCCAGGTTCTTTCCGCTAGTCTTAGGCTGCAGCGTTGATCATTTAGGCTCCCATTGTACCAAGGTTTGGAGTCTTTAGAGGAGGACCTTTTTAGTTGAAGGGGCGCCACTGTGTTGAGAAGGTTAGTCATCGAGTTGTTGTAGTGGGTTGTGAGTTCATGTACATCTGTGAGGTCCACTGGTGGCGATAGAAAATTGTTGGTGAGGGATGTTAGGTCATTGCGGTTAATGTCGCGAGTATTTCTTTTCCATTGTTTGGGTTTCTTAAGTTGGAGTTTATGTGTCTTCGTTGGTTCAGTGATGAGGAAGGAGATGCTGTGGTGGTCCGTCCAGTCACAAGGGATGATCGATTTAAGTATGATGGAGTTTGGCCTGGCAATGACCAAATCCAGTGTTGCACCCAGGATGTGCGTTGGGCTATCGCAGAGTTGGACAAGTTTGAGGTCAGTTAGGAAGGTTTTTAGGCTGTTAACTGTGGGGTCGTTATGGTCATTCCAGTGAAGATTGAAGTCACCGAGGAAGATTTGGGGGCAGTGTTGCCCCATGTTGGAAGAGATGATTTCAATGATTTGTTCGGTGAATGGAAGATTGTTGCCCGGAGGGTGGTAGACCAAGTGTAATTTACATAGGGGACTGTTGTTGCTCACAATGTTTATGCCTAGGTATTCGCACGTGTCAAGGTCGATAGATTGTGATTGAGTCACCACTAGGTTGATGCGGTGTATGCAGGCTATGCCGCCCCCGATCTTTCCGGTCTATCGGCTCTTACGATGTCATAGCCTGGGGGGATTAGGATGTCCAGGATTGGTGTAGAATCGTTCTTTAACCAAGTTTCCGTTAGAAGGAGTAGGTCAAGGTCATGGGCAAGGATAAGGTCGGCAATGTCAGCTGCATGTTTCTAGGCCGATCTGCAATTTAGGAGTATGCATTTCAGGTGGGGTTTGGTGTTCGATGTGGTTTTCTCTGTGATGGGTACTGGTTTGAGGTTGGCCTTGTTTACCTCTCTGGTGTTTGGTTTCTGTTCTCTGTGTGGATTTGAAATAATTGTTGAGATGGGGTTGAGGCTATGTGACAGGTCAAGGTGTGCATTCTTGTATGTATGGAGAATGGCTTGGATGTCATTGTCAGATAGGGAGGTCTTGGTCCTGGCCGGTCTCGAGGGGGCGTTGTGTAAGGGAGCGGATTGCCAACTAGTGCGCTGGGATGTTCGGGAGTTGATCGATTTTAATGGATGGTCCACATGGTGTAGGCATTTGTCATGAGGGATCGGACTATTACTCGCAAGTGTATCTGATGGCCTCATGTTGTGGGTTAGTTTAGTAGTGATGCTTGTTAGCTTCTGCAGGTCAGATTTTAGTTGTTGTAGTACCTGCGTAATTTCCTCCAGTCTAGAATCAACCACGGCGTAGTTACCGGATCATGGGGTTTGGGGCATGGTGTACTGAGGAATGTGTTTTCCTTGAGTCTCGTTGATGTGACGGCTAAGAGGGGAGGAGGTAGGAATGGATGGGGATTTGGGTTTGGATTTGGGTTTAAATTCAAGCTTTTCCTGAGTGACGGATGTCGTGAATACGTTATTGTCCATGTGTCTCTCTAAGATCCTATTGGAAATGTGAGGAGTGCATGTGTTGAGGGGGGTAGCAGGGGTGGATGTCTCTAAATTGTCTGGTGTAGTGGCTACGATGGCATGGTGTGGTCTAGTAGGTGTGGTGGAGGGAGGTGGGGAGGGCAGTCTGTGGTGGCTGCGCTGTAGGCGGATAAAATCTGGGGCTGGTCAAGAGAGGATTTGGGGTGGTCAGGCAAAGGGGCTGTCTTATTTTTAGTTACCACCTGGTTGATGGAGGGGAAGAATTTGTTGAAGAGGTCTAGGTTGTGGTCAGAAGCCTGTATGAGAATGATCCCAATGTTGAAGATGGAGATGGTTAATTTTGCATTGAGTGCAGTTGAGGGAGCTACTGAAAGCCTTAGGCTGTGCGCTGTTTTCCTAGAGGTAGGTATAGCGAGCATCGCGCAGAGGGTTTTTCTCTATTGGGCTCTTTTTTGTGTGTAGAATATGAGATCATTAGTTATGACCCCTTTAGATGTGCAGAAGTATTAGTCACATATAAGTGTTTCTGGGTGGTGTTTGAGAAGTCTATGTTTGAGGGCTTTGGTAGCTTTCTTTGTTAGATTAGGTGGGTAGTTGATTTTATGGGCGTTGCGTCCGTCAGAATTAAGGATGTTGTCGGGTGAGCAGTTTGATGCGGGGTCCATGATTAATGGGAGCCCTCACAATCCTCAATGGCAGTTGCGGGGAGGGGATGCTTGTGCTATGAGAGATTTGGTAGATTAGTCATAGTCGCGACATAGCTGGAATGGTTTACTTTTGGCTTTGAGACGTGACATAGCTGGAATGGTTTACTTTTGGCCTTGAGTAAGTGGGGATACCCTTTGCATAATGGGGGTACTTAGTTGTGAAGGGGGATCAACTTCATCTTTCTTGCAATTTTGTTGTGGGTGTGAAAGGGAGCAGTCAGTACAATTTCAAGATGGCTGACTCTATGGCTTAGTAAGCTTCTGCTTATGTGCTGGAAGTCCTATTACCCTTTTTAGTTTCCAGAAACGCACTACCCAGGGGTTCAAAGCGGCCAATCGGGAAATGTTTCATGCAAGATTCTAATTGAAACAGCGAGAAAGGAAGAGAGATAATCCCGTGAATTAACCATACAGCCGAATCTGTCTCCGCCACAGAGAACGGCAAGTGTTCTAATTGTTCAATGTGTAATAGTGTGTATGTAGCGTTTTTCATGGACATAAACCGTTGTTTATCAGTTAAATTAAATGGAAAAACAAAGCGGAAGCATTCAAATAATCCCAAGGTACTTTACCCATTTTAAGAGTCTGTAAAGTCCATGCAAACTGCATTACTGATCGTAATTGATTCTGACCATGATATAACACACATACATCAGTCTGAACAATATCAATAACAGATGAAACAATATTATCCAAGGTATAAATGCGGGAAGACAGTGTGTTAATGCTATTGTCGACCACTGCAAGGACTTTTTCCAAATTAGCTTTGTCAATCTTTCGCAGACGAAATGCTGCCTCCATCTGCGATAATTTCCATATTTCATTGTACGCAGAATAGAAAAACCTTTTTGTCCTCAGGGTCCTAGGACCTAGAAGAAAATCAACCAAATTGATGTCACTCGACAAGTGAGACAAGTGTTGTTTACTGAGGACAACGTAGAGTGTTCCAACCATTGCTGGCACAATTTACCCACCAAATATGTTGTGACTGAATGTGAGTGCGAAAAACGTGGAGCAGGTCTAGCCTGTGTAAAACCTGGCGTTATATTATAAAAACGCAGTTGGCATGAATTTGAACTGGTTTGCCACAGCAACCAACCGCTAGGGTCAACATTAGAAACATTGAATGTGCCATTCCGAAAGAGAGTTTGTAAAACATTGATTGAATAATTTGTGTGTGTGTGCCAATTATCATACACAGCCAAATATGGAATGGACGGATTATTAACATTTTTTGCAGTAGCCAGGCCAAAGAATGTAGTTTGATATACCGTATCATTTAAAAATAACATTTGTGCAGGTATTAGGCAGGCGCGATGTAAAGCCTCAGTTCCCTGAACCTGCCAGTTTTTTGGGCGGGTCGGGGTAGGTTTTAGGGTAGTGGAAGGGATAGGGGTAATTTAAGGGATGGCGTTGGGTATTGTAGGGTTGTAGGCCTTAAGGCAGTGGGCAGTGGGAGGGGAATGGATAGTTGGGGGTTGTTTTTAGTGTTGGTGGTTGGGGTAGGTTTAGGGCAGTGGAAGGGGTTGGGGTGGCTTAAGGAACAGTGCGGGGGCAGCATGGGGGGTCAGGGGAGGTGGGGTAGTGGCAACCTTAGCCACACATACCCCTTTACCATTCATGCCTATACCATGAAAATTCATGGTAAAGGCATGCGTGGTAAAAGAATGCGTGGTTAAGACGAATTCGTGGTTGGGCTGCGTGGTAGAGGCACACGTGGTAAAACCATTTGTGCTTCTATCATACAATCAGTTTAAAGCCTTGTGCTTGACCCATAAGGCCCTTCACAAGGTTGGTCCTGTCATTGTCCCAAAAAATTCCCAATGGCACGTAGTGACTCGCAATCTGCAGTCCAGCTCCACGAGAAGGATATTTATTCCCAGATTCAAAAAAGCTTGTAAGGGAGGCACATGCTTCTCCTACTCCACATATAAATTGTGAAACTCATTGCCTGGCCATCCCAGAGCCCAGCCAGATCTGGCAAAATTCAGGAAGCAAATGAAAACCTGGCTTTTTGCTCCTACTACTAATTATGCTCTCCACTCTGTCTATATTGGGCTCTAATTGAACGCTAGCGCCAAGACTCTAATTGGCATTTATGCACGCTCAAGCTGTTACTTATTTACAAACATCCAAATTCGTTTTTCATTACCGTGAGGCCTTCGTCTCTCATAGGTTAACATTGGGTATTCCTTAATACACTTTTAAGTTGTAATTCCTGATTAGAAAGGAGTAGTTTTGTCTTGTTTTATATCTTTGGAAGGGTAATGATAAATCCTCTTTACTGATAAAGTTGGATGTAACATTACTATTATAGTAATGCCCCTTTTAGAAAGTACAAAAAGAACAATTGATAGACAGAAGGCTGAATAAAGCCAAACATTCACCCCAGTACAGAGATCAGGGCCTAATCCATCGGTTTTTCTTCCCCATGCCATTCCAGTTTAAACCCAGCCATATGCAAATCAGTCCAGAAGATGGGAACACATCAGCCCGACCTGCCAGTACAGGTCCTCCCTGGACTGGAAACAAGCATCCTGGGACCCGATTCGGGGTATCACCCCTCATCAGCCAGGCTAGCTTGACTCCAGTGGCATGGGTAGCAGGGGACCCACGTCTGGGCATACCCGTCCCACTTGGGGTGAAAAATGCAAAAAGAATAATTGATGGACAGAATGCTGAACAATGTCAAACATTCGCCCCAGTACAGAGATCTGGGCCTAAATTCATTTTTTTTGCTCCCTCCATCATCTGTGTGCCTTTTAGAAAGTGGGTATTTCTCTGATCTTACGGCTCTGTGTGCCTGCAGCCTGACTCCAATACAAGTCTGGGGTGGGTGACAGCTTCACTTTGTGCATTCCCTCTAGACAGCCACAAATACAGAACGTTTAGGTGTATCTGAGCACTCCTCTGCATTCTTATTGCTCTTCCTGGGCAAGAAGGGAGGGAGGAACTGACACTTGCACCTGGATAGGTAGTGTCCTGTCCCCACACAAAGGGCTGATTGCCCCCTACTGATAGTCTGAGCCAGGGCTGGGAAGAAAGGGCCTCTGTGCTCTTCAAAGATCCTTTTTTGAAGTCACCCTCACTTCATAGGCACAACTGGGCATGACTACTGGGTCTCTGACCTCATCAAATCAGGCACTTCTGAACCTACAACTGGACTCTGTCAGAAGAACTGCTGTGCTACATCAAGGACTGACACTCTGCTGGACTACTGACCTGGAACGCTTGAGTTTCTGCTGTGTTACCCTGCTGCATGCTGCTCTGTTACCTTGCGGAGGAGAGCTGGTCTCTGCCTTACACCCCAAAGTGTTCTCCAAGGGCTTGTTGGCTTGCCTCCTGTTGCATGATACCCAGGGCTATCAAAGTCTCCATACCTGCTCCTGTGCCTGGTTCACTGGAAGTGGACCCAGATACCTGCACCAGAGAAATTAACGCTTCTCCACAACCGGCACATTGACCCTGTTGTAGGAGTAGGATTGGTGCATCACACTCAGAACCGCCGCACCGTATCCGGAACCACTGCTTTGAAACCAACGCATCAATTCCACTGCGTGGAGAAGATCGACGCATTGCCACTCCAGCATGGATTAACCTGCGCATAGTCTTTGAAACCGCTTCACCCGGTAACGGCGCTTCGCTAATGTAATGGATGCATCGCCGCCAATGCACGAAGAAAATCGATGCATCACCTCAACTGCGGGTTTGAAATCAACGCATCACCCATCTGCACTACGATTCTCACTGTTGCGACCCAGTATCAAGGTACTCTGTTCACCTGGCCTGCATGCCTCTTGCCTCCGGCCAGCACTCCATCGCAGTTGGCTTGAACTGTTGACTTTGTCCCAGGCCAGTGTGACCAGATAACCACCATTGGCCCATATCGCTTCTAAGTGCTAGAAACACTTTTATTCTTTAAAAATTCAGATCTCAACTTCTACTTATTGGATTTTTATTGTTTGGGTCTTGATTTATTTATAAAATTATTGTCTATTTTTCCAAACCTGTGTGGAGTCTTTTTGTGTTACTGTGTGTGTGTTGCACAAATACTTTACACATTGCCTGTTTAGATAAGCCTCACTGCTCTGTGCCAAGCTACCAGAGGGTGAGCACAGGTTGTCTTTTAGTGTGCATCAAGCGTAGCCTGACTGGAGTGGTGGTCCCTACTTGGACAGGGTGCATACCTCTGCCAACTAGAGACCCCATTTCTAACATTGGGTATCAGCGGTGAGGATAGGACTTGAGTTTGAGCAATACCATACAGTAACTCATTGTTCACCACAACTCTATACTAAGACCAGTTCTAACCCTTTTTATTCTCTCTAATTCGCTTTTTGATTTTTTGCTGAACCATGTCTCTCTCTGGAGAAGCAGCACCTGCACTTGTAGTAATTGATTATATTTTTTTTAAAACAGATTTTATTTGTCAAATAGCACACATAGAGCAGGGCTCTGTTACCCAGAGACTTCTGCATAATAAACGTACAGCATTGTGACTTTGACTTTTTCATAATGAGGTCAAGAAAAAATGAAGTGCAATACAAATGAAAGAAACCATATAGAAACCCCGACCCAACAACCCCCACCCCCATCGCACCAACAACCTCCCAAAAGCCGCACAACAATGGAAAATGCACCACCATAAAAACCTGCACCATACAAATGCACAGCAGACCACTGATTGCACCAACAGAGAAAACTTAAGTTAGATGGAAGGGCTCAGCGGTAGAGACCGGGTCCAGCTGCAAGCCCTGATAGTCCGCCCATCGCTTCCATATTTTAAAATGTTTATGTAGGCACCCTCTTGCAGTAAATATAGGAAGCTCCAAGCCCATGCAAAAGTCCAGAGCATTTTTCCATACGGACACTGAGGGAGGTGTCGGCGCCTTCCATGCCCTAGCGATGTCCCTCTTCGCCAGAGTAAACCCAAGCAACATAAGATGGCGTTTATATATGTTACCCCCAATCCCGTCCATAACATGTAGAAGCAGCAGCTTCGGCGAGCGGGGGAGGTCCCAACCCAACACCTCGGAAAGGCAGGCCATAACCCCCCTCCAAAATCGTGTCAAAGAAAGACAATGCCAGACTGTATGCATCAGGGTACCCTCTTCCCGTTCACATCTGGTATGGCTGCCTCCGTTTTCCTCGGCCCCAAGAAAGGTGACTACGGGAGTTCCGCAAGGCTCTTCTTTGAGTCCCCTTCTTTTTAATCTTTATGTTACTCCCCTGGTCTACCTGGCGGAGGAGCTGGGAGCTAAAATCATAGCTTACGCGGATGATACGCAGCTCCTCTTCATGTGGAAGGAAAACGACTTGTCCCCGGATCTTGCCAAAAACTGTCTCTCTGCCATTTTTAATTGGCTGGCACAGGCTCAGCTTAAGTGCAATGAGGGCAAGTCCGAGATACTTTTGTATGGGTCCTTTCCACCACAATTTAGGGAGGATCTCTGGCCCTCTGAGTATCCTCTGCCTGATTCTGTGGGTAATCCGGTTAAGAATCTGGGGGTTTGGTTTAGCGAGGACCTCCGGTTCTCTACGCAGGCCGGCGCGTGCTTTGGTACGCTAAAAGCACTCAGGAAGTTCCTGCCTTTGCTACCCAGACCAGCCAGGGAAATGGTGACTCGTGCTCTTATTTTGACACGCATCGACTATGCAAATGCATTGTACATTGGCTTACTGGGATACCACCTGAAAAAATTACAAATTATTCAAAATGCGGCAGCAAGAGTGCTGCTTGGCATTTCTGGCAGATCAAGTATAAAACATCACCTGCGGGACCTTCATTGGCTCCCGGTGGTGCAACGTGTTCAGTTCAAGGCTCTCACTCTTGCCCATGGAGCCCTTTACAAATCTGGGCCGCCGTACCTTAGGAGACGCTTTAACTTCTACGTTCCCCGAAGACAATTGCGCTCAGTCACGCAGCGCCTCGCTGTGATTCCCCGCTTTCATCTTACGCGAACGGGGGGCAGTTCGCTCTCCTTTAAGGCAGCGAAAGCTAGGAACTCCCTTCCCTACGAATTGCGTAATACCCAAGATCTCAGGTTGTTTAAGAAGCAGTTGAAGACCTTGCTTTTTAGTTAAATTTTCAGCTTCCCCCAGCTCCTTGCTCATTTTCAGTTGGCTTTTGCGTCGGGATACTCCAGAGTATCCGTGCGCGCTATTAGTAATAAGTAATAATAACATCTGAGACACACTGGGGAGGCCACCAAACCCGCCCTCCACAATTTAACCCGTGTGAAGTAGACCCGATGGAGATACTTAAACTGGACAAGGCGCAGACGTACTGCAATAGCTGCTTCCCCGCGGGGAGGCCAGGGCCTCCGTCCAGTCTTCCTCGTGAAGTGGTCCAATATCTCCCTCCCAGGCCCCTTTAAGTTTCTGCAGTGTGGGAGAACAATGAGTGACCAGAGATTGGTAAATCTTAGAGATCTTATGATCCTGAAGATCGCCCATAAGCACTTTCGCTTCTATCGGGCTGAACTCCACCAGGGACTCCAAGTCGTCCAGGCTAGGGGAGAGAGCGTGCCGGAATTGAAGGTATTCATAAAACTGGGTTTTCGGCATATGAAAGTCCCTCTGTAGGTCCTGGAAAGACTTCAGGACCGGCCCCCGCATCACATCCCCCAGGGTAGAGATACCAATGCTATCCCAACCGCGAAACCCCGACAGAGTAGCTAATTGTGGCAGACGCCCATTATTTCATAGATGGGTCTCCAGTGTCAGTGTATTCCACCACCCCATCCTCCGTAGTGCCTGCCTCCAAATTTGAAAGACCACCTTTGTCGCTACCGGCAAGGAATTGCGCAGCGGAGCCGAATACAATATTGTGTGTAGAGAAGAATCTCCCATAAGACGTCATTCAACAGCATAAGCAGGGTTGTCTCTATCCCCATACCACCATTCATTCAGAACGAGCAGATGTGAGGCCATATAGTATGACAAAATATCAGAAGTCGCAAGACCCACAATATGTAGAGAGGAAGCAGGTCCGCAAGGCAACCTGCACCGTTCCCCCGACCCATGAAAACTGACCCAAAGCAGCGTTAACCTGTCGGAACCATCTGGGGGAGATCGGGTAGGGGTGATTCTGCAGTTGGTATAGTAAACGGGGGAGCGAGACCATCTTAAAGATGGCCGACCTGCCATAGATGGATAGTGGCATATGGGACCAAGTCTTAAGATCCTCCCGCACACGGTCCCAAACTGAAACCAGATTTCTGTCCCAAGACACAATAGGCGAGTCTGATAGAAATACACCCAAATACTTCACCCCCCTGTAACAACTCGGACCGACGAAGCCCAGGAACCTAGACCCGACGCGTCCCCAAGAACCCACAAAGTAGACTTGCGGGGGTTCAGGTAGAGACCCAACGACTCCCCGAAGATCTGCATAATGCGGAGTAGGCGCGGCCCTGTCCTATCCACATCTGTAAGAAAAAATAAGACGTCGTCCGCATATAATGCAATACGATCCGATAGTCCGTGCGCCCATTCGAAGCCAGTCACCTGCGCATCAACACGCACCCAGGCGGCCAAGGGTTCCATCGGCAACGCAAATAGGTATGGGGACAGAGGGCAGCCCTGCCGGGAACCCCGTCCAATGGCGAAAGTGGAGGAGGCAGAGCCGGCGACGCGCACCGACGCAGTCAGGTCGGTATAAAGCAGGGTCAAGTATGACAAGAATCACGGTCCAAAGTTCAGCCTGTGAAGCTATGCAAATAGGTGCACCCAGCTAAGGGAATCAAATGCCCTGTCCATATCCGCCGGCAACAGCGCCGCCCGCCCCCCCAATCCCTGAATGGCCGCAACAGCAACATGCGCTCGTCGGATATTATGCTGGGTCGCCCTCTGGGGCATAAACCCGGCCTGATCTGGGTGCACTAAAGTAGTGATATGGGACCGCAGACGATTGGCGAGCGCCTTGGCCAAGATTTTAGCTTCAACATTCAGGAGGGAAATAGGACGATAGGAAGCGTGCTGTTCAGGGGGTCTGCCTGATTTATGAAACACCACTACCTCCGCGTGTCTCCAGTCGCGGGTAAGACAGCCCCGCTCGCGAGCCTCCTACACCACTCTGAGATAATGGGGCCCTAGCTGTAAGAAGTATTTTTTTAAAAATTCACAGGGGAATCCATTCGGCCCTGGGGCCTTCCCAGAATTAACCGCTTAACCGCGGGGCGAATTCTGCCGCGGTGCGGCGGTTTGAAAGAGTGGGCGGGGCCGCGTCAGCCAACGGACGTGCGCTGCACTAGCCAGGTAGTGCTTGCGATGGCCGTTGGCCGACGGGAGCACGGAAGGGGTTAAAGTCCCCCAGGGCGGCACCCAATTCCTCCTCTGTAAGTGGCAGCTCCAGCTCCGCGCTCGCCTCATCGGACAAAGCTCTGGGCGGGAGGTCATCTAAAATCCGGCCTATCACATCTTCATGGAGACACTCCCTAGGGGCGTATAACTCCGCATAATACATAGCGAAGCTTTCGGCGATTTCGGAGGAGTCCGTAATGGACACCCCGTCCTGACCTGTTATACCGGGGAGGGCCTGGGAATGAAGCATCCCCTGACACAACTGATGGAGCATCTTGCCAGATTTATCGCCCCACTGATACACCCTACTACGAGTCGCCAGCCAAACCAGATGGGCCTCATCCAAGAGGAGAGCGGCATAGTTCTGTTGCGCCAGTAGCAATTGTTGACGGACCTGATTACCCCCGTCACCCCTACTGCGACGGTCCAGGTCCATAATGTTAGCTTCTGCTTGTATCAGGGCATCCCTACGCGCTCTACGGGCTGCCGCACAAAAGGAGATGTCAACACCCCATATAGTGGGCTTCAATGCCTCCCAAAGGGGTTCGGCCCCCGAAACTGATCCCACATTAAATGTCAGATATTGGTCAATAGCACTCTCTATACGCTCCCTATAGTCTTCCTTTTCAAGGTTCCAAGGTGAGAGGCGCCAACGGAAAGGCCGTCTCGCCCCACCCACTTGTAGTGTAAGGGCAACCGGCGAGTGATCAGAAAGACCTCGCAGGAGAATATCAGCCTCAACCACCCTATCAGCCGCCACTCGGGGAACAAACAGGTAATCGAGGCGGGAGTAGGAATCATGAACCGCCAAAAGATAAGTATATCCCTGAGCATTCCCATGTAGCCGGCGCCACGGATCAACCCAGTCAAGCCCCAGCACCAGAGAATGTAATTTCATGGGCTGGCGAACAACCAAATCCCCCCCGGGACTCCAGCGATCCCTGGTCACCTCCATCACGTCATTCCAGTCCCCCCCAATCACGGACAGGCCGTCTGGCATGTCGGTCCACAATGTCATAAGGCGCTCTACCAGACCCCAAGAGAGGGGAAGGGGTGCATAGACACAACCCAACACCACAGGCTCCTCCCAGACCATGCCCTGCAGGAACAAATACCGCCCCTGAGTGTCTGCCCACGTCTTAACATGTGTGTATGGAATTCGGCGATGGATCAAGATTGCCACCCCCGTGACCCCCTCACAAACTCCGAGTAAAACACCTGAGTGTAACCATATCGCTGAAGGCAGAGTACCTTCGATCCCATAAGGTGCTTTTCCTGTAGCATAAGAATGTCGACATGGGCTATTTTAGCCTGTTGAAATATGGCCCCACGTTTGATTTTGTCTAGAGCCCCCCTGACATTCCAACTTACTATGCAGAGGGTATTGAAGGGTACCTGTGAACTACCTGGCGGTATTGCCATGAGAGACCCTGGTAGCAAGTGCCGGTGCAGAGAAAGGCATTCGGTGTGCGAAGGAGGCCTAATGTTAGTGTAAGGAAGTGCGATCCGGGGACAAAAACAAGAACAACCCAACACCCCCCCCTATACTTCAACAACGATGAAGTATCTGTCGCGGCGGGTGTGGCCTGCAGACCCCAACAGGGGTTCTCGGCACACCCCGACCAATGGATCCCCAACTTACAGCCCATTGTCCACAGGCACTCTCTCCGTCGGAGAAAATCCAACAGAGAAGCCGGCCCTCACACGGGCTTCTCCGATCAAGGCAACATTGACAGAATCACACGGGGCTGCGGTCCTCCCCCGCCACTATGAGGCCGATGTAGTCTGCCGGGAGGCCGATCCGTCCCGGGAGGACGCACTACAGGATTGAGACCGACGTCTGGATCTGGAATGCCTGAGTCCCTTATGCTTCAATTGAGGTTGCTTCCGTGCAGCTTCGCTAGATGAAGAGTCTGATTCCCGCCTGGGCGGCGTATGAGGACGCAGCCTCACCGTCTCATCTGTCCATTGAAAAACTTCCTCCGGCGAGTCAAAGAAGTGAGTGCGGGACCGATAAACCACCCGCAGCCGGGCCGGATACAGCAGGGCGTACGGAAGTTTTAGATCTCAAAGACGAGCTTTGGCCGCCAAAATCGATTGCCTCCGCTGCTGGACCAGCTTCGTGTTGTCGGGAAAGATCAATATACGGGCATTGTCAAAGAGCAGTGGTTCCTTGGCCCAGGCCTGTTTGAGAATAGCGTCACGGTCATGATAGTTCAGCAACTTTGCGATGACCGGCTTCGGGTGGGCCCCAGGTGGAGGCTTCTGCATAAGGGCTCTATGGGCGCGCTCCACCACAAAACAGCGAGACAAGGACTCCGGGGGGAGCCAACTCTCCAGCCACTGTGTAAGAAACCGCTCCATATCTCCCCCCTCACATCCCTCCGGAAAGCCAGCAAAGCGGAGATTGTTACGCCTGGCCCTTCCCTCGGCATCCTCCACCCGTGCCGCAAGGCCCCGCTGAGCCGTCTCCAGTGTGGCCACCCACTCCATGTTAGAATCCTACACTGTGGCCCATCTTAAGGACTTTTGGAAGAGATTTCAAGGATCTATGAAAGGCTTCACCCAGAAGGTAGAGCTGGAGAAGGGTTTGAGATCCTGGGCAGAGGCCCATAATGCAATGGCTGAGGTCCCAGAGGAGGAGGAGCAGGAAATTGAGCAGGAGCATAAGGGGCTGATTCTGGAATCTGCTTTGGATGTGGGACTGCATATAGAGTGTGCCAAAAACTTGCTGGAGGCATTGGTGGTTCCCAGAGCAGTGAGCAGCACCATCTCAAGGAACCTGTCCCCAAAGGAGCTGGCAGACAGGAGGGAGGAGAGAAAGCTCAAGCTAGAGCTTGCTAAGCTATATCAGGAGCAGACACTTGCCTTGGCTGAGAAAAAGCAGGCCCTAGAAGAGAGGAGGCTGGCCATGGAGGAGAGGAAGATGGCCCATGAGCTGAGCCTCAGAGAACTGGCCATAAGAGCCCTACAAGTGAGGTCCACCAGCAGTGATGGTGGCATTATACCTGCAGTGTCTACTACTGAAGTAAGAGTCCAAATACCCAAGGATATGGTGCCCAGTTATGTGGTGGGGGATGATATAGATAAGTAGTTTGAAACCTACAAAGTAGATCTAAGAGTGCACAAGGTCCCAGAGGAGTCCTGGGGTGGTAGTCTATGGAGGTATGTGCCCACAGTGGGGAAGGACACACTTCTCACAAAAGAGGTGGGGTACCAGACATGCTACACTGCAATGAAGGCCATCCTGGTCAGTAAGTTTGAGCTAACCCCTGAAAAAGTATAGGCAATGGTTCAGGGCCAGCCACAAGATCTCATCACAGATATGGGTTAATTTCTTAGATTATGCCAGCAAGGCACTGAAGGGCTGGTTGAGGGGCAGTGAAGTAGATGATTATTCAGGACTGTACAACTTATTTTTAAAGGAGCACATGCTTGATACTTGTTTTCCAGAACTGCGCCAACACCTGGTTGATAGTAAGCTTTCGAAACCAGGAAGCTTGCTGAGGAGACGGACATCTGGGTCAGCACCAGAGTGTCCAAGAAAGTATCTGAAGGGGGGGCTCCCAAAAGGATGGTCAGGGTTCTCCTCAGAAGAAAGAGGGGGGAAAGAAAAAGAAGGAATTTTCTCAAGGCCCCGTAAACAACTCACAGGGGAAAGGGTCTCATTCCCAAATATGGCTACCAGAAGAACAAATACCATGACAAAAGTTAGAAGCCCAAAGCCCTCAAGTGCTATGAGTGCTTCCAGTATGGACACTACAAGGGGGACTCCAAGTGTCCAAAAAGAGCACAACTTCCCACTTGATGGAAGGTTCCAGGGGTTGTGCATATAGTGCTGAGGGAGGAGTTTGTCCCAGTTAATGGGGGAAGTTTAGTGGTGTTACCCTAGTGTCCCTGGGTGACAATGAGATGGTTCCCTAGATCCATGGGCCCTCTAATACTACAAAATATAGGCAATGGGTCACCATCAATGGGTAAGGTGTTGAGGCTTTGAGGGACACAGGTGCCAACATGACTATGGTAAGGAGGCAGGTGGTGTCCCCAGAGCAGGTAATTCCCAATGCATTTTACCATGTTGTGGAGGCTCAGAACAGAGAGGGTCACTACCCAGTGGCCCTTGTTCCATTTGAGTGGGGGGGGGGATTCAGGTCTTCTGAAAGTTGCAGTGAGCCCTGCCATGCCTGTGGACTGTTTGCTTGGTTGAGCACACTACCTGGAAGGAAGTAGAGCTCAAGGCTCATGTGGAGATGTTGGGGTTACCTGAGTGGACCTGTGCCACAACAAGGTCTATAGCTGCCCAGGATGGGAGTCACATAGGGATGGAGCCTGAAAAATGGCCAAGCCAACTGCTGAGAAGGGGAAATGCAGAGGGCTTGGGAAACCAGACCCTGAATGTTTTCCCAGTGAAGTAGATGGGGCACCTGCAGTGGCAACCCCGGAGCCCACTGAGGAGGGCATTGCTCATCTTGGTGACCTGACAGAGCTTGCTGGATGGCATGTAGAAGGAGGACCCACCAAGGAGGAGTTTGGTAGGGCACAGAGGGAGTACTTAACCCTTGAGGGCATGAGGCAGCAGCATGACCAAGCAGCAGGTGATGCCTCCGGAAGTCACCACATTTACTGGGAGAACAACCGCCTTTACAGTGAGCCTAAAGTTCCTGTGCATGGGACAACAAGGGTCCTGGTGGTCCCCCAATGCTACCGGGCCTTTCTTTCTAGAGATGGCTCACTAAATTCCCCTGGCAGGACACCTGAACCAAGACAATACCTTTGTAAGGCTTGTTCCCCACTTTAATTTATCTTTTATCAAGATGCATTCTGTAGGACTTGGGTAACATGCCAGGCCAGTGGTAAGACAGGGCAGAGCCTTAAGGTCCCCCTTAATCCCTTGCCAGTCTTTGGCACACCCTTTGAGAGGGTGGGCATAAACACTGTTGGGCCTTTGGATCCCCAGACTGCTTCAGGCTACAGGTTTAACCTGGTTCTGGTGGATCATGTCACTCGCTACCCAGAGGCAATCCCTCCACAGACCATGACTGCACCTACAGTGGCAAGTGCCCTGATGGGGATTTTTATCCAAGTGGGTTTCCCCAAGGAAGTGGTGTCTGACAGGGGCATCAACTACATGTCTGCTTATATGCAGTCAATGTGGGGTAACCTACAAGTTATCTACTCTCTGCCTGAGGCCCTGAGGAGCATGTGGGACATCCTCTTGCCATGCCTTCTGTTTGCATACAGAGAGGTCCAACATAAGAGAGTGGGCTTCAGCCCCTTCAAGCTTCTGTATGGACACGCAGTCCGAGGACCTCTGAGTTTGGCGAAGGAAGGGTTGGAGCAGGCTCCCAGGAAGATTCCCCAAGATGTAGTGAGCCACATTCTGGCCTTCATAAGCCAAATGTCTAAGTTGTGGAAGCAAGCTTCACACAACTTAGAAGCCAGTCAGGATGTAATGAAACAATGGTATGACCAACATTCTACCACTGTGGACTTGCAACCTGGGCAGAAAGTGTGGGTTATGAAACCTTTAGGTGATTGAAAGGAAGGGTGAGCCAACCTACCTGGTGGACCTTAAGACCCCTAGGTAACCCCACAGGGTACTTCATGATTAATCGCCTCAAACCCGACTTTGAGAGGTCTGATCACACCATGCTGTTGGTGAAAGATGGAGAGGAGGAAGAGAAGAGCGAACCTCTCCCTAAACTCTTAGACTCCAAGGAGAAAGATGGGTCTGTAGAGGGAGTAATCCTCTCCCCTAGTTTGACTCCTGAACAGCAGAGGGACTGCCACCAAGTGATGGGGCAGTACTCCTCACTGTTCTCACTCATCCCTGGGACTACCCACCTGTATACCCATGACATGGACACAGAAGACAACCTTCCTGTCAAGAATAAATCTTGCAGGTCACCTGATAAGAGGATAACCAGCTGGAGATGGAGGTGCTAGAACCCTCCAGTAGCCTCTGGTCCTGTCTTGTGGTTCTGGTACCAAAAGCTGCCCCACCGGGCACCACACCTGAAGTAGGGTTCTGTGTGGATAATAGAGGGCTCAACTCAGTCACAAAGAAAAATGCTCCTCCCATCCCCTGGGCTGATGAGCTTATTGACAGGTTAGGGGCTGCCCAGTGCTTAAGTACCTTTAATCTTACATCAGGGTCCTGGCAGATTGCCCTAACAGAAGTAGCAAAGGAGAGGTCAGCCTTCTCCACTCCAGAGGCCCACTATCAGTTTAGAGTGATGCCCTTTGGACTCAATAATGCCCCTGTCACCTTCCAGAGATTGGTGAACCAAATCCTTGCTGGTTATGGAGACCTTCAGTGCTGCCTATCTGGACGACAGAGCTGTAAGGACCACCTTTTTCACCTCCAGGAAGTGCTTCAGGCTCTGCAACAGGTAGGCCTGACTATTAAGGCCAGTAATTACCAGATAGGGTAGGGTAAACTTTGGACTCCTGCTAGGCAGGGGTAAGGTGCAGCCCCTCCAGGCCAAGATAGAAACTATAGTGGCCTTGGAGACCCCCAAAACCCAGACTGAGGTCAGAGCATTCTTGTGCCTCACTAGGTATACAGGAGGTTTGTCAGGAGATATGGCACCTTTGTTGCCCCATGACAGATCTGTCAAGCAGCCCAGAAATCTGATTGGACTCCCATAAGCAGGCCATGTGCACCGCCCATGTGCTCAAGGCCCCTGCCTTCTCCAAGGAGTTTATAATTCAAACAGATACCTCAGAGCATGGCATTGGGTCAGTACTATCATAACTTAGTGAAGAGGGCCTAGACCAAACTGTCGCCTTCATCTCCAGAGTGTTACTTTCCAGGGAACAAAGGTGGAGTGCTATAGAATGAGAAGATTTTGCTGTGGTCTGGGAACTAAAGGAATTGAGACCATACCTCTTTGGTACTCACTTCCTGATTCAGACTGACCACAGGCCCCTCAGGTGGTCATGCAAATGAGGGGTAATAATCTAAAACTGTTGAGATGGATCATTTCCTTACAGGGTTTGGACTTTAGGGTGGAACACAGGCCAGGGGTAGACCTTGCCATTGCTGATGGTCTATCCAGGTTTTTCTGCCTTAGTGATGAAAACTCACTAGAGGCTGGGTAACTCTCCCCACTTTCAGCTGGGGGACACACATGTTAGACCTGTCATCCTTAGGGTGGTCTTTCCCCAAAAGGGGCCTGCTTACCTCCTCTTTATGCTGATTCTTTTTGTTGAGCTTAGGACTCTGAGCACTTTACCACTGCTGAGCAGTGCTAAAGTGTATGTGCTTCTCTCCTAAACATGGTAACATTGGTGATAACTGGCATATTTAATTTACTTATAAGTTCCTTATAAAGTAGTATACCATAAACCCAGTGCCTGTAAATTAAATGCGACTAGTGTGCCACTGGATTGACGCTAACCTGGCTGATTAGGGGTGGTACTCCAAAACCGGTCCCAGGACACTTGTTTCCGATCCAGGGAGGACCTGGCTTGGCATTTCGGGCTTTACTGTTCCCATGAGGAGCAGGGTCAAGACTGATTTGCATATGGCTGAGTCCAAACTGGGATGTCACGGTGAGCAAAAAAACAATGGTTCAAAACCAGATCTGTGACTGGTGTTGAATGTTTGCATTGTTCAGCATTCCGTCCATCATCTTTTCTTTTTGCTTATGTTGCCCTAAGTGGGAAGGGTATGCCCAGATGTAGGTCCCGTGCTCACTGTGCCACTGTATTCAAGCTAGTCTGGCTGATGAGGGATGATACCCCAAAACCGGTCCCAGGATGCTTGTTTCTGGTCCACGGGGGGGCCTGGCTTGGCAGTTCGGGCTGGACTGTTGGGGAGCAGGGTCAAGACTGGTTTGCATGTGGCTGGGTCCAAACTGGGGTGCAGTGGTGAGCAACACAACGATGGATTAAACCCAGATCTATGACTTTGGGGTAATGTTTGCATTGTTCAGCATTCCATCCATCATCTGTTCTTCTTGCTCATATTGCCGTAAGTGGGAAGGGTATGCCCAGAAGTGCGTCCCATGCTCACTTTGCCATTGGATTCAAGCTAGCCTGGCGATGAGGGGTTATGCCCTGAAACCGGTCCCAGGATGTTTGTTTCTGGTCCAGGGAGGACCTGGCTTGGCAGTTCGGGCCAGACTGTTCCCATGAAGAGCAGGGTCAAGACTGAGTTGCATATGGCTGGGTCCAAACTGGGATGGTGTGGTGAGTAAAAAACGATGGATTAAACCCAGATCTGTGACTAGGGGTGAATGTTTGCATTGTTCAGCATTCCGTCCATCATCTCTTCTGTTTACTAGTGGGCCCGCAGCACTGATTGTGCCACCCACACAAGTAGTCTTTCAAACCAGTTTCAGGCCTGCCACTGCAGGGCCTGTGTGTGCAGTTTACTGCCACCTCGAATTGGCATTTAAAAACCTTTGCCATGCCTTAAACATTTATTACACATAAGTCACCACTTAGGTAGGCCCTACTTAGCCCATAGGACAGAGCACTATGTAAGTAAAAGTAGGACATGTGCTTTTAAGTTTTGCATCTCCTGGTAGTGACAAACATCCAAATTCATTTTTCACTAATGTGAGGCCTACTCCCCTCATAGGTTAACACTGTGAATTCCTTAATACATTTTAAGTTGTAATTCCTGATTAGAAAGGAGTAGCTTTATCCTGGTTTATATCTTTGGAAGGGTAATGATAAATCCTCTTTACTGGTAATGTTAGATGTAACATTAATATTATAGTAATGCCCCTTTTAGAAAGTGCAAAAAGAACAATTGATAGACAGAATGCTGAACAATGTCTAACATTCACCCCAGTACAGAGATCAGGGCCTAAATCCATTGATTCATTGCTCCCCATGCCATTCCAGTTTAAACCCATCCATATGCAAATCAGTCCAGATCATGGGAACAGTCCAGCCGAACCGCCAGGATAAGTCCTCCCTGGACTGGAAACAAGCATCCTGGGACCAAATTCGGGGTATCACCCCTTATCAGCAAGGCTAGCTTGACTCCAGTGGCATGGGGAGCACAGGACCCATGTCTGAGCATACTGGACCCACTTGGGGTGACAAATGCAAAAAGAGCAGTTGATGGCCAAAATGCTGAACAATTTCAAACATTTACCCCAATCCAGAGATCTGGGCCTAAATCCATTGTATGCAGACAACCTTGAAATTTTAGATCAGACAGAGATGGTTCTGCAGAGAGAGTTGGATGCATTTGGGGATTGCTGTAGCCACAAACAGCCACTCACTCCCGAGGCACATGAGAAGGGGTAGGTCGTTGGTGAAGTTCTCCAATGGATGACCACGCACATTTTTTTTTAGCGTTCATCTCAGTGTTTCTCTCGAGGAGGTGATGACATTACCCTTATTGGGTCAGTGATTTTACATTCTGCAGGTACACTTATGGGATACTTAGTGTTTGGACACTACTTGTTGCATCCTTGGTCGCAGACACTGTGTAGATTAGTTATAAATGTTACGGTCCTGAAGAATTGCCCTATATCACATCTTGACTAATTGATGGCATGAAACATGTTGATCTTATCAGTCACCTGGGATCATTGTCCCCACTGGTGACATCACATTTTTAATACGTCAGGCATACTCATGTATTAAAATTTAATTTGAGACTTGCCAAGCCTTTTTTAAGTCACTAATCACTACATCGACACCTATGTTTTCTCAATCTACACAAAGGGCCCTTAACTTGCACTTCACTTCACTGCTTTGGAAAAAGATCTCCAATAAAGAGCCCCTTTTAGAGTGCCCGTCAGGATTGCAGCGCCGGCCCGACGAGGAGCAACCCCGATGATGAAGCATGACACCCGCAAGGGTGTGTGAGGGCCCCATTTCCAAAAAGGAACTACTCCCCTTGAAGGGGCTCCTTTTCTCTGCCCTACTCCCTTTTGTCCTTTGTCCCCTTTAAGAACAGCATGCCTTTTTCTTTTGAGAATTAACAGTGAGCATGTATGCTGGACCTTTATGCGCTCTAGGTCCCCAATTGTTTGTGATGGCCACAAACAGTTAACCATAAATATGGACAAAACCAAAGTAGCATTTTCTGGCAAAAAATTTGATAGGTTCAGTTGGCATTTGGGAACCACTAAACTGGAAACAGTTAATGCCTATAAATATCTAGGAATTTGGTTTGAAAGGTCCCTGAACTGACATACCCACTTGGAGGCCCTAAATGTGAGGGCCCTTGCCTCGGTGTGTGGCATGAGAAAATTCAACTGAGACTATGGGGATATGTCACATAGACCAGTTCTGAAATCTTTCGTGGCCATAATACCGCCACAACTACAATACAGAGCTGAATTACTTTGCATCAGTGCTAAAAGAGGGTGGGATACCGTGGAAGGGAAATGCATTAAGTCCTTAATGTCCCTGCCAGGCTCCTCCATGGTACAGGCCATTAGACTAGAGATGGGTTTGACCTCATGGAACATATCGGCCCAAGTGGCTTTAATAAGATTCTGGAAAAGACTGAGCCGGGGAGAAGAACAGAAAAGTCTCCCATTAGTGCAAAAACAAGATCCAGCATAGCAAACTAAAATGGGCCAAAGGTGCTTGAAAAAATCTGACATCGGTTTGTAGGGTTATGAAGGTGAGCTTATGTTATGAAACCCTGCAAGTTGACGTCTCCAAGTGGGAGCTGACGTCTATAGGAAGATAGTTATCCCTGGAAAAGAACTGGCAGTGTCTGGGTGGGAAAAAATCAGTTTAATTTATGCTAAATTCATGGCAGATGGGAGTCTGGTTTCCTTACCTAGATATCTTGCCAAACCGCACGCTTAGGTGCGAAGTATTAAGACTTAGAATCAGCGTCAATCCTTATTATGCAAACAGGAAAACAAAAACAGAAATGATCCAAGCTGATGGAAATTGCACATTTGAGCTACATACAAAATGCGACATTTTGCACTTGTTAGTGGATTGATTAAAGGTGCTGCCCTTGCGTAAATTGATTTTACACCCACTGTTTTTTTAAATATAGAATTATTTACTGAGCTCAGGCTGTAGAGTTTATTACTGATATGTGACACTTAGACATTGCAAATGCTAATGGAAGGTTTATGACTGCAGTCAAAAAGTCATGCTTGGATAAATAAAATGAATGAGGTGTCTAGATTATATATTCTAGTAGCTATAATAAGAAATGAAATGATGTAAATATAATTTGGAAGTTTAAATGTTACAGTTTTACCTTGGTTTTAAATGAGAAATTCCTGAGGTGTCAACCCTACATAATAAAATGAAAATGTATTTATTAAATTTAATGATATGTGAGGCAGCTAAGAATGGACAGGTTCGGGTACCCAATTTGAAAGTAATCTGACAATCTTGCAGAAATGTTCTAATTATATGAGAACGAAGGGGTATCCAAATATATGGCCTTTTATCTGTTTTAAATTGTATTGGCTGGCATATGAGTTGGGATGCTGAAATTTTAAATACTGTAATAGTTTTTACTCAAATGGTTAAATGTTTTAGATAAGGTGACTATATGTGCTACTGTGTTGTTTAAAGGCCATTTTTCTAAATAAGCATTCCTTTGACTGACTGAGTAGCTCTGTCAAGTTTTATATATTTGGAATGGTAATGATAAATTCTCTTTACTGGTAAAGTTGGATTTCACATTACTATTTTAGAAATGCCCCTTTTAGAAAGTGTTCAAATGAGTTTGGGCAACCAAATATACCCTTCTGGGCTTGGATAGTTAAGGTGATACAGGTAAGGATGCCTACAGGGGATTGTTTCTACACCAAAGTGTTTGTGTCAATCTATCTCTTATTCAAGATGTCAAAATATGACACTGAAACTTAATGAAAGCAGTACATGCATCTATTTGTATGATGAAACACATTCCATTAGCTGGGGGAATCTCTTCTTTTTCACTTTATATCAAAATATATAGAGTCAGGTGCTCATAACAGAAAATCTTACATACATTGATAACAGAAATTAGAGTTCTTGTAAGTGAAAATCAACAAGCCATCAATGTACAAATACCCATTTCCTTAATGTCATCACTGGAGTCTGTCCTATACATAGGATCTGAGCATCTCTCTACTCTTACTGCTCTATGTGCCTGCAGGATGACACCAATAAATGTCTGGGATGGGTGACAGCTTCACTTTCTGCATTCCCTCTAGATGGCTACAAACACAGGAAGGTAAGGTGTGTCTGAGCACTCATTTGCATTCTGATGGCTCTTCCTGGGCAGGAAGGGAGGGAGGAGCTGACACTTGCTCCTGAATAGGTACTATTCTGTCCCCATACAAAGGGCTGATTAGCCCCTACTGATAGTATGGAGCCAGGGCTGGAAAGAAAGGACCTCTGTGCACTTCAAAGACCATTCTTTAAAGTCACCCCCACTTCAAAGGCACAACTGAGTATAAGTACTTGGTCTCAGACCCCATAAAATCTGACACTTATGGACTTACAACTTGACACTGTCAGAATAACTGCTGTGTTGCGTCAAGGACTTACACTCTGCTGGACTACTGACCTTGAAGGCTTGCTTTTATGCTGTGCTGCCCTCCTGCCTCCTGCTCTCTGACCTTGCTGAGGGAGAGCTGGACTCTGCGATGCACTGTAAAGTGTTCTCCAAGGGCTTTTTTTTTTTTTACGGAGTTTTATATAGCGCGAACTTGACCCGAATCGGGTATCAGAGCGCTTTACATAGCACCAGTTGCATTACATGAGGACACATTCATTTTTTGCATCAAATCCTGTGCACACGCTTCAAAGTGTCAGAAAATCAATAGTCATTTATCAAACAGAAAAGAAATAGAAAGTAGTTCTTGTCCTCCAAGTATTGATTTAATGTAGATTACTTCAAACGGCCAGCCAACACGTGTTTCGTCAGTGGGTGTAAAACCCAAGACTTCTTCAGGGCTGGAAATGAACAAAATTAACTAATGTCACCATACAGGGTGAAGTTCTACTTGAAGAATTCACATATAAAGTGTACACAAACAAATGTGAGTCATTTATGATAAATAATCCGAAGGTGGGAGTGGTGGGCATGAAGGATTTCTTAAAAAATTGTGGCTGGTTAAAATTATCATGAATGCAAGCATCTGTGTAAAGTGCCATGCAAGGAAAACAAGTTGTTAAGCAAACACGCCATTGATTGCATGCCAATCCAATATTGTTCTAATTCACGTGCCTATCAAATTTAGAACTGTTTCAATCGGTCTCAGCCATGTATCGGTGAACAGTGTCCAGAATAGCTGTATTTTAACATGCGTGACATTAATAATATATATTCAGTGTACGCCTAATCTACCACGTTTTACAAACACCCGGCGCTCGTGCGTGTCACATGTGTGCCGATAATCTGAGTTAACACACTGTTCCACATAGTATAGCGAACAGTGCCTACCTTTCAATTGTAATGGTCGTACCTCAGACCTACAACAAATAAGCAGGGGTCTGAGTCAAAGTTGAATCCTAAATCTTAATGTCTATTAGCATGAAACAGGGTAGATTTTCTACACATGAGACTTAAAGTTGCCGCTCACCTTTCAGCTGGTGATAATTCCAACCCAGCGGGTCTTAAAAAGCCAATTATAGAAACCAAAACCTCTTCTCGTGGTTGGCAATCTGTGTAACAATAATATGACATCAGTGTAGTGTCCATCACTATATTGATCAGTTAGAAGACTTAAACAACTCTATTTATAAAATCACTTCTAACAAATAATTCATGTAGTTTATCTTTCTTACCTAAAAACAGAAGGTGTGTTATGTCCAGTATTTAGCTTTATATCCGAACTTCGTATATCGAAAGAGGTAATAATTCTCCTCAATACAAGTCACTAGAAATGCAGCATCATCCGCCGCTGACCAGCTGCAAAGAAACCATAGTAACACCCAAAATCACGTCATTCCATAACCAAAAGCCATACTTTTGTCCTATATGTAAAAACGCTAGTCAGATTCCGCTCTTACAGCTTACCTAAAGCGAGTACACCCCGTGGTTCAATTATCCGGCACCAAGTAAACCGGAAACAATAGTGAATGTGACCCGGAAGTGTTCTTTTATCCCGACGTCAGTAGACAAACAACTAGAATGCAAACTTGATTCTGTCATGCTACGGCGATAGGTATTAAGTCGTGAAAAAAAACCGGAAGGCATGCAATTCATGAGTAATAAGAACAACCACAAAGGGAAGTTAAAAATAATTTTTTCGAATTATAGTATGGGCTAAATTTAGCCCTAACAGATAATATCAAAATAAAGGGGAAGGGAGGGAGGCAAATTGTAGTGTAATTTACAAATCGGGAGATAAAATCTAATTAGAAACAATACATCGTTATTCACAAGAAGGAGCCCCTGACATAGGGCTACACAAAAAAGAAACGCACGTTCATGTTTACAAATCTCAGGAGAATTTTGATTCTAATGAGCAAAAAGTAGTAAGATATTACTGTAAGTTAAATTAGCAAACTCCTGTGCTATTCAAGACGAGTTACATAAGCTCCAAGTTATAATTCTTAACACACATGTATCAAGGCAGTTATACGAACAGTATTCCTTTGATCACTGAAACATGTTTACGGCCAGTGGGGTCCACGTGAGAGTACACATGACAGTATAGCAGAATGCAGGCAAATCAATCACAGTGTAAAAAGAACCTAATCACCCAGAAAGTAATGCATTTCGCGGTCACTGTTAAGACCATGTTCATGGGTTTTAAGACGCATAATCCAAAGGGCTTCGGAACGTCTCAATTGTAGCTCCCTGTTCCCACCCCTCGGATTGGGTGTGGTAATGTCAATCCCATAGAAAAGGAACCCTTTATGTGCTCCTTGCGCGTGACATTGCCAAATGTGTGTGGCCATGGGATACCTAGGGTCTTGCTGTTTAAGGGCCCTGACATGTTCCGCAATCCTCTCTTTCAGTTTCCTGATCGTACTTCCCACATACAATCTGCCACATGTGCATTTGAGTACATAAACCACATATTTAGAATGGCAGTTGATGTTATGTCTAATTACATAAATCTTGTCCGGGCCACTGAAACTAGTCTTGCCATCGGCAGCCCATCTGCAAATACCGCACGAACCACATTTGTAAAAACCCAGACTTCGTGTAGTTAGCCACGAATCTGTGAGTATCGGTAGTGGATAGCTAGGGCTCAGTCTAGTTCTTAGTGTCCTTCCTCTTCTGTAGGTAATCTGTGGATTTCTGTTAATGTGTTCAGCAAGCGTTATGTCATTGGTAAGCAGTTTCCAGTGCTTGTTTAAGCTCCTGGAAAGCGCTCCACTAAGGTCATTAAATTCAGTGATCAATCTCACCGTGTTCACATTGCTTTTGGGTACCTTATCCCTTATGGTCTCTTCCCTAGGTGTGCGTCTAATTCTAGTTTCTGCTTTCAGTAAGTTAGCACGTGTGTAGCCTCTGTATTTAAACCGAGTACTCATTTTTGAGATACAGCTTTCGAATTCCTGGTCGGTGCTGCAATTCCTCCTAGCTCTAGTGTATTCCCCATATGGAATTGCATGAATCTGGTGCGGGGGATGTGCACTATGGGCATGAAGTATAGCATTACAGGCTGTGTCTTTGCGAAATAATCGTGTATGTAGTACATTGTGCCTAATAAAGATCTCAATATCCAAAAAGGTAACACTCAAATCACTTTTATGATATGTGAATTGTATGTCATATGTGTTGGTGTTCAGATAAATACAAAATTCATCCAATTTGTCTTGTGAGCCTGACCAAATCAAAAAGCAGTCGTCAATGTATCGACCCCAGAAAATAATTGAGTCGTGGTAGTGACTGCCCTTCTGACCCCAGATCCAATCTTCTTCTAGGCGTCCCATGAAAAGATTCGCGAAACTTGGTGAAAATTTAGAGCCCATGGCTACGCCTCTCTTTTGTTTGTACCATGCTTTTTCAAAAAGAAATACATTGTTATTCAGAATCAGGTTCATCATGGTTATTAACATGTTAGTATGCTGCCATTGAGATGCTGGTCTTCTATTCAAAAATTGTGTAATTGCTGTCATGCCCAGGCCAGGTTTGATGCTAGTGTATAGCGAGACCACATCAAGGGTCACCAAGGTCATGTTGTCCTCCCACGTGAAATCAGCAAGCATGTTGAGTATATGCTTGGTGTCCCTGATGTAAGACGGAAGATTACGGACCAAGGGTCCAAGAAAAAGATCTACGTACTCGGCCATGCGTTCAGTGGGACCCCCTATGCCCGAGACAATAGGCCTTCCCGGGGGAAAGGGTAAAGGCTTGTGCACCTTTGGTAATGTATAAATACATGGGTAAGAAGGTCGGTGAACTCTCATGTAGGTGTGTTCATCATCATTAATAAGCCCTGCCTTGTGCCATTCCGTTAGGCATTTTTGTTTTGTTTCTTGGCTTGCCTCCCGTTGCTTGAGACTCAGGGCTATCAAAGTCTCTACATCTTCTCCTGTGCCTGGTTCACTGGAAGTAAACCCAGATACGTGCATCAGAAAATTCAGCGCATCTCCAGTCTGCATATAGCAGACCCTGTGCTTCCACCCTGTCTCGGGAGTAGGATTGGAACATTGCACTTGGAACAGCCGCACTGCAGATAGAACTACCGCTTCAGAACCAACGCATTGCCGCCACTGCATGAAGAAGATTGACGCATCACCCCTCCAGGGTGGATTTACCCAGCGCATCGTCTTTGGATCCGCCGCACTCTGAACCGCCGCTTAGCTCAACAGACCCGATGCATCACCGCCACTGTGTGAAGAAATTCAACACATCACCTTGACTGCAGGCCTGACATCAACGCATCGCTCGTCTGCACCCTGAATCTCTCTGTTGCAACCCAGGATCAAGGTACTCCGAGCTCACATGCCTCTTGTCCCCAACCAGCTCCCTATTGCTGTCGGTTTGAACTGTTGACTTTGTCCTAATCCAGCGTGACCAGATAAACCCCATTGGCCCTTATTGCTTCTAAGCGCTAGAAACACTTTTATTCGTTAAAAATTCAGATCTCAACTTCTACTTAATGGATTTTTGTCATTGTGGTCTTGATTTATTTACAAAGTTATTGTCTTATTTTTCCAAACCTGTGTGGAGTCTTTTTGTGGTGTTTTCATTGTGTTACTCTGTGTGTGTGTGTGTGTGTGTGTTGCACAAATGCTTTACATATAGCCTCTTTAAATATGCCTGACTGCTCTGTGCCAGGGGTGAGCACAAGTTATCTTTTAGTCTGTATCTAGCTTACCCTGACTAGACTGGTGGTCCTTATTTGGAAACGCTGCCAACTAGAGACCACATTTTGTAAAAGGCATATTTAACTTACCTTTAAGTCCCTAGTATATGGTACTCTGTGTACCCAGGGTCTTTGAGTTAATGTCACTAGTGGACTGCAGCACATATTATGCCACAATGCAAAGCATGTCTTCAGGCCTACCCCTGCAGCCTGAGTGTGCAGTTTTAAAACTGCAAATTCGACTTGGTAAAATGAACCTGCTGCTAGGCCTAAACCTTCCTTTTAACCCATGAGAAAAGAGAACCAACGGCGGACTCCAATGGCCGCACCTCCTCAGTGTGTTCCCCAAGTGATAGCTTAGTAATATAGTAGGAATCGGTGTGCACAATCAGCTCCGGCACCTGCCGTTGTGGGATGCCAACTGCCAGGCAGATATACAGTACTTTGAGAACACTGGAGCGGTGCACTACCATGTGATTATAATGTCAATAAAGAAGCTTGATCAGTGTCTTCGTTGCAAAAATATAAGTCTTTATTTCAAACAGTCCATACAAAGCATCAGCCAACGCGTTTCGTTCAATTGTTGAACTTCGTCAGGGCAAGCGTGATGATTGGCGAGTAGTGGCGAACAATGCTTCGTTACAGAGTGGTTCTTGGGGCCCAATCTTGTCCGGGCCCTGGTCTGAAGAGAAGACCAAGTTTGTCGGTCTTTGGACTGTGTCCATTGCGTGGGCCTCCTTGATAAGAGCCCGTTTAGTGTTCCTGCAGTCAGGCGCAACTTCGTCTCGACTCACGGAAATGCCTTTCCCTTGGAGGGAACCAAGAAATTGAGCAAAATACAGCTAATTTCTGTTTTTACATTTTTTTTTTTAAAAATGGGAAAAAAGTGTTGCAGAAGAAAGCGTCTGTTTTTTTCCCTGCAAAAGGTATCAACAAAGGGTTTGGGGTGCTAAAATAACGGTCTTCCCAGCTTTCAGAAGCAGGCAGACTTTTGTCAGTAAACCAACATTTTGAACACAGTTTTGGAATCTTACTGGGACATAGCCTATTTTTTGTGCTTTTAACCTCTTTCCAGTTAGTGGTAATAATGGGTGTGAAAGCAATAATGGATCCCAGAAAACTATACATTTCTAAAAAGTAGACAAAATTCTACATTCAGCAAGGGGTCATTTGTGTAGATCCTTCAAAGTTCTATAGAAACTAACAATTGAAATTGAGTTGAAAAAACAGCCATTTGTGGCAACATTTTCACCTGTAATTTCTTTTAAGTATGGCATATTTTTTAAAGCAATATACCGTTATCTCTGCTGGGCATTTCTAGTTGCGGGGGTATATAGGACTTATAGGTTTACCAAGAATCTGAGGTACCGAGAGCCAATAACTGAGCTGCATCTTGCAAAGGTTTTTCATTGTGTACCGGGTATATGGCTATTCATTTGGTAAAATATAAAGAGTGAAAAATAGGTACCAAGGACACCTATATAATTCCGAAATGGGAACAAAATATAGAGTTTAGAAGCAGTGGTTATTTGCACATCTCCGAAATTGTGGGTACCAATACAAGCATGTGAATTAGAGGAAATTGTTTAAAATTACTTCTTTTTTACACATTGTTTTACATTTGGAAGGCAGAAATGCAAAGAAAGTCAATTGGTAATAACACTTGTTCTACTATTCTGTGTTTCCCAAAGTCTCCCAATAAAAATGGTACCTCACTTGTGTGGGTAGGCCTAGTGCCTGCGAAAGGAAACGGCCCAACACGCAGCATGGGACACAACACATTTTTTCCAGTAAAAACTGACCCTTTTTTGTAATGTGCCTAGCTCTGGATTTTGGACACTAGCTCAGCTGGAACCTAGGGAAACCAATCAAACCTATAATTATTTTTAAACTAGACACCCAGGGGAATCCAGGATAGGGTGACTTGTGTGGCTCTTACTAGGTTCTGTTACCCAGAATCCATTGCTAACCTCAAACATTGTCATAAAAAACAATTTTTTTCTCACATTTCAGTGATGGTAAGTTCTGGAATCTGTGGGGAGCCACACACTTCCACCCACCCAGCATTCCCCAAAGTCTCCCGATAAAAATGGTACCTCACTTGTGTGGGTAGGCCCAAGGGGGACAGCAAGACTGTGCCATTTCTTTTGAGGGGGTGGGGATTTTGGTATGCCCGTTCAGGGCAGCCTTCACACCTACGTATAAAAAACCCAGCATAATCCATGGTGCCTAGTGGACTCTGCCCCCGCCGGGGGGGGGGGGGCGTTCAGGGGCTAATGCCCCCATCTACCTCCGGGGGGGCAGAAAGACTGTGGAATTTGTTTGGGGGTGGGGGCATTTGCATGCCCATTCTGGGCTACCCTGACCCCGGAACTCAGAAACAAATATCCCTGGCGTCTAGTGGGCTGGCTGCCTCCCCGGGGGGGAGGGGGCAGATAAGGGGCTACTGCCCCATCTGCCTCCCGGGGGGCCAGAAAGACTGTGGCAATTGTTTTGGGGGTGGGGCATTGGCATGCCCATTCTGGGCTGGCCCGACCCCTGAACTCAGAAAAAAAATATCCCTGGTGCCTAGTGGGCTGTCTGCCTCCCCAGGGGGGGGGGGGCAGATAAGGGGCTACTGCACCATCTGCCTCCCGGGGGGGCAGAAAGACTGTGGAATTTTGGGGGGGGGGAATTGGCAGGTTAATTCTGGGCAGCCCCAACCCCTACGTATAAAAAAAAAAACCTAATCCCTGGTGCCTAATGGGCAGAAAGACTGAATCTCCCTATTTTGAAATGGGGGAGCAAAGGCCCTTGCCCAAGGGGTTACTCCCTCCTCTCTGGTGTCTAGTGGGTGGATCCCTGCTTGGGAATCGCCCTCCAGTGGTGATCCTCAAGCAGGGATCCACTAGGGAGGGGTACCATTGAAAAGGGGAGATTCTCCCCTTTCCAATGATTCCTCTCCCGTGTGTTTTGGTGCTCTTCGGGGGCCGAGATAGCCCCATGAGCACCGAAACATTGACGTCAGCACCCCATGCGCGCGATCGCCATTACATTGAAAACAAAAAAAATGCCTCAGGAGGTTGGGGAAGCTCTTCCCCACCTCCGAGGCAAAAAAAAAAAAAGAAAAAAGGAAATCCCTCTGCTGTTTCGTAAGAGTGATTTCGTGCTAGTGTGCTCATGATGGAATGGTTCCATCATGAACACACTAGCACTGGTGCTCATGACGGAACCATTCCGTCATGAGCACCGAAGGGGATGAATACGTATAAGTCACCCCTAATGTAGGCCCTAAAGACCCATAGGACAGGGTGCAAGGTATTTAAAATGAAGGACATGTGTACTTAAGTTTTACATGTCCTACCAGTGAAAATTCTCCAAAATCGTTTTTCACTGTGGCAAGGCTGGCTCTCTCTCCCATAGAAAAGAACTGGGTCACATTATAACACCTTATAATGCATAACTTCTGTTTGGGAATAGCTAAAACTAGAGCCGTTGTGAATCCCCCGCTTCAGCAGCTTGAGTGTGGGTTGAGGGCAGTGAGGACGTTACTGGCCCCCGAGCACTGGACGGCAAACTAACTGGAGCTTATCAGTGTGCAATACAGCACCAGCTCGGTTTGTTTGTTACAGTGACTCATCTTCATGAGGGTTGTAGTCCGCAGGCCTTTGTCTCTTGCTGGTGACCTGCCTGTGTAGAACTACAGCCTCCAGAAGGCATTAATGGGCTGCTTCAACTCCTGTGAGAGACAGAGGCAGGGAGACCTGCCTTTTGAAAGAAGTTCCACTGCGGGTAAAACATTTGTTTTCTGTTTAGATCAAAGCTGTGTTTACGAGAGTACGCCCTCAATTGCTTTTCCGTACTCTCTCTTTCTGTTGGAGCATTTTGTCTATGTGGGAAGGCTGCTAAAGCTGCGTTTCTTACATGTTGATAAAATATGTATTACAAGTTAAAAGTTTCTTCCTTAAAACAAAAATCGAAAACTTCTCTCCCTATCAGACTTGGAAGACAGCAAAAAAGAATCATTTTTATAAACTAGGATGTATTTTACTCAGAGTGGAAAGGGTTGGGACAGCATTTCTAGTTGTCAAATTATATTTTTCAAGCACATCCTTTTTAGGTCGAGCCTAGAGCGCTTGTTCTGTCAGGTGATCTGTTGTATGTACTTGTGGGTCTGACTCCTCCCACGCTTTTGAATTGGCTTTTTTGTGGGTCCTTGAAAAATTGTAGCCTGCAAATGGCTAATGGTGGGTGTATGTCCCACCTCTTTTCAGAAGTTCACTCCCATGGAGTATTGCCACGGGAGCGAGTAGCGGCGCGCACGGTGGGAGCTGCTGTGGCAGGAAGCGTGCTTTGCTCCGAGGGTCACCCACCAAAGACTAAATTAACTCAGTTTTTACGTATCAGTGAATTTTGAAGCAAGTATTTTATTTCTGTTATAAATAAAGTAATTTAAGGTCGCTCAACATCATAATATGGCGGTTATTTGAGAAAATGAAAGGAAAGATAACACATTGCTAAGTGTTAAATATGTGCACAAAACTCAGCGTAATACATTGAATGGCATCTGTAGTTTAAAACTACAGGAAGTTACTTCACGCACTGTACTAAGGGACTGATGCCAGGGGTTGATTATGTGATGTTTGACTCCGCCTCTTCCTTTTCAGGATCTGTGAAAGAACAAGACGGTTCACCAGTAGCTCTACTGGAGCCACCCGAGGAAGTTCAGACAGGGTTCCCGATCTTGGTTAGTTATTGGTGGGCTGTTGGAACTGCAGGCTTACTTTGGTGCACGCAGCCGCTGGTTGTCTTTGTTTTTTCAGTCTCAATAGTGTCCAGGAATTGCTACGCCTGTAGTAACTTAATGGCAGCATACCGCGTGGCCAGTGAGGTTGGAGTGGACATTCTCCAGTGCCGCTCGTCCGAACAACACAGTGAAAGAATTGACCCTCGACGCCCAGACTACATGCACTACCAGTGGCGGCTCGCCGAGGGAGTGGTGCGGGGCGGTGAGGCGGGCGGGGGAGGGGCAGGGTGGGGGGTAGTGGAGTCCGACATACAATGGACAGGAGTAAGGTAAGTAATGAAATAAATAAAACAATTTACCTTGCGCGCGCTGCATCACCTCGGCGATGCAGCGCGCGCAGGTAAATTGTTTTATTTATTTCATTACTTACCTACTCCTGTCCGTCGTATGTCGGACTCCACTACCCCCCCATCCTGCCCCTCCCCCACCCCGCCTCACCGCCCTGCAGCACTCCCTCGGCGAGCCGCCACTGTGCACTACTGCTATTCCATCCTCCCACTCCAACCATTGCCTCGTTGGATCACCAAATATATGACTCACTGTATAAGTGCATTTCCATCCGTTCTGTGTATCCTCACTATTCCACTTATCTTTATTCATAGCACACTTACTGGCTCCTTGCCGTTTTTGACGTTCAGGGTACGATAAAGCATATTTTCAGCTAAACCGGCTGTCAAACAAATAAATAAAAGGGAGCTATTAATTCAAGGTTGCGATATAAAGTGAGCCTTTGCATTGTGAGACCTGCACTGATTTCCAGATAGATAAGGTTAACGTCCCTCTTAGATTTAGTTCCAGTGTCAATATTTTTGTACGGAAAAATGTAGTTTGCTGTGCATTCATTACACAGCGTAGTAATAAAGCATATTTAGGTTTTCCTATTTTGAACAGTTTAGATTGACGCTGTGGCAAAGCACATTTTTTCATATTGGGTCACCCATTTCCATTTTGTTTTTATTACCTTGTTGTTAAGCATGTGCAACACTTGCTTAACGTAGCATTGAAAGTTCATTTCTATTCTCACTACCCCCACTTTCAGTAACAGTGATTGCAAGCAAAATCTCAGAACAATGCCTTTAACCACTTGTGTGCTTCGGACGGCCCCCGGCCGTACGACGTCACAGTGGGTGTGTGCGGAGGACGGCCAGGGGCCGTCCGAACCCGCCCACTCATTAAAACGCCCGCACAGCGCGAAAACTTCACGCAGCGTGGAAGGGGTTAATCAAAACGTAAAAAATCTAGTTAAACCGAACGTTGTGGATGTTGTTGAACATTTTTGAGAATGCGTTATTGGCTGCCAAGACCCATTTTGCTTTTTTTTGGGACTCCTCATTGTGAGTAGTAAGCATGCTTGATGATAAGCCCTGCTTGATGGAGTCTAATCTCAAACCATTTCAAAGTTGTTTTGAAAAACCAATAGGAAATGGTCAACAATGTAATCGTAACAGTAAACAAATTCCCGTCAAACCTATTGACAGCAGACATCGATTATGGGTGATTGCCTTTTTTTGTTTTTGTATGCATTGTTTTAGTTAAATAAGACACCACACATACCTCATAGCATGTTACACATCTCGGGATGCCCCGTTTAATTCCCGGTCGGTCTAGAGACCAAGACGTACCTGTATGCGAGGGGGACTCGCCTCTGTTCACCCGCTGTGGTGATGTGTGGTCTTGGCTGTCAGGGTGGTGGACCCAAGGTGGGGGCTCAAAGTCTGTGAATGATCCTGCGGCAGAATGGCGCAGCAACGCGGTCTGCGTTCTGCGCCGAGTCACGGAGACTACATCTCCCATGGGGCTTAGCGGACGTATCCGCGATAGCCCCGATCACGTGGGGATACAACCGGAAGTGGAAGACCGGTTAAAGGCAGCCTCGGGCGAAGACCAAGCTGCTGGTTATTCCCTGGTCGAGCAGCGCCGGCTGCGGATACTTGCTTGAAACTTGAGTAGGGTAAGGGTGCACATGCACCACCTCGATCGGGAGCTTCCCGGTGTTGCTAATTCTGTGGATACTATTGCTAATCAACTTTTGGGGGCAGAACGAGTGCTCGTGACATTGTGACTCAGCCTTCGTGTTAGCTGGATCCCTGCTACAGCTAAGGCACTCGTATTTTGTCTCATTAGGGTGTGTCACGCTACATCCATCTATCAGTTCTACCACTGGTTTAGGTATATAGGTTTCGTTGTGAAGGAAGTGGTTGCGCTTATACACATGACTGTCAAATGATACAAAACTAATTGCTCCAGAATCAAAAGACGTATTTTGAACATTATTGTTTGGTTTATCTTTAACAGGGGGTTCAAGAGGTGGCCTTCTGCTCTTCCCCTGTGACGTGGAACCATGTGTGTGTACTGGTGTGTATGGCTCTTTTGCGCATAGCAAAGCTAGCTACGGCTGCATGTATGTTTGGGCTCCAGACTTTATGATTCCCTTTGTACCTCTATCCTTTTCATAGCGCAATAACCACCATTGCTGAACTAAGATACAGAACTGTTGGTTCCATGCTTACCCCTAATGGAAGGAATGTTGTTATTTGTTTTACAGGTGTGGGTTGCTCACTGGCTTAGATAAGAGAAACAGTATATCCATATGTTCGCTGATCTTTGAGTATTTTGCCTTTCAGGTCTCCCTCCCTGCTGACCCCTTCCTTTCCTTCCCCCGCTTGATCATCCCATTCGCCTGTGCTATTATAGCATTCAGGGTTGGGACTGTCGAGAGGTGGACCCCTTTTGGCATCAAACCGTTCCTGAGGAATCGCCGAGCTGACAGAATAACCAGCCCACGTATCTAATTCCTCCTGGGTGGGTCGATACAAAACATGGCCACGTTAGAGGACGTCATAGGCATCCTGGCAACAGTACAGCAGGAGTTAGCCAACTCTCGGGCCGAAACGGCGGCCTTAAAACAAAGGATTGAGGTTATGCAGCATAATCCTTTTGACATAGGGGCTGGAAGGTTTCCTGGGGGGGTGTTCTTCTCACTAACTACACCATTTAGTGTAGAGATGCCTGTCTCCATTCCGCTAGCGGCACCGGAGAGGTTCTCAGGAGAGACCCATAAGGTCCAGGTTTTTCTTACACAGATCTTACTTCATTTCACGTGTAAACCTAAGGCCTTTCCCACCAACCAATCTAGAGTAGCCTTTACCATCGCCTATCTAATAGGTGATGCCGCTCAATGGGCTGTCCCTTTGGTGAGGCGTGACGACCCGTTACTGTATGATTCAGATGCATTCCGAACAGTATTCGAACGAGTGTTTGATCGCAGAGCTGCGGCTTTCACTGCTGATCGTGAGTTGTTAGAGCTAAAGCAAGGGAGCAAAGAGCTATTGGTATATATCAATACCTTCCAGCGTTTAGTAGCGGAAACCGACTGGCCGGAGGCTAAACAAGCCGCATAGTTCTATCAAGGACTGAAAGATTAATTAAAAGATGTGTTAGGTCCTGTTGAACCACAACCCACCTCGTGTATGGAGCTCATCAACCTAACCCTGAGATTAGATCATAGGTTGTCTGAACGTCGGAATGAAAAGAAGCGAGGGGATAGACCCGCTCCGAGATTTGAGAGAAACAGAACGGCCACAGGAGGCGGTGGTAGCACCTCCGAACCCATGGAAATAGGCACTGTACAAGCTTCTCTCACAGCCGATGAAAGAGAACAACGACGCAAAAATGGCCTATGTCTATATTGTGGTAGGAAAGGCCATTATGTGAAGGATTTTTTAACAAAACCAAAGGGGAGAGCTAGAGAGGCACAAGCCAGTGCCACCATTGAGGTGAAGAAGGCGGAAAACCTCAGAGCCCAAGAAGACAGGAAGGGAGGTTCTTGGGCATAAACATAGTCCCTTCCGTTCATGGAGAAGTAAGAGATCCGTCGGTACACTTCTATGTAACCCTACAAATCGACATAAACAATCAAAGACACACCCTCAAGGCCATGTTGGATTCAGGAGCTACGGGACTCTTTATGGATGAGGAGCTAGCTCGTAAATTGCAAGTAGAACTTCTTACCAAGCAGGATCCAGAAACAGTGGTGGCAGTAGACAGACGACAACTGGTTTCCGGGCCCATCTGTTACAACACCAAGGAACCCGAGGTCTCCTGTGGGTGTAGTCATTGGGAAGTATTGTCGTTCAACATCATTCAAGCCCCACAATATGGTATTATTTTGGGTCTTCCTTGGCTTCGCAAACACAATCCTGTTATCGATTGGAAGAAGGAGGTACTGGAGTTCACGTCTTCTTACTGCCTGGAACACTGCAAACAACCACAAGTCGGTCCGGCAAGAGAACAATTAAAGCAACATGTGATCGCCACAGCAGAAGAGAAGGAGGTAGAATTACCTACACAATATCATGAGCTGCAGGACGTCTTCAACGAAGAACAAGCAAACATATTGCCTCCTCATCGTGTTTACGACTGTCAAATCGATTTAATACCCGGAGCTGTGATACCTTGTGGACGGATTTATGCCCTCACAGAGCCTGAGATCGAACACCTGCGGCAGTATCTAGACACCTATCAAAAGAATGGGTTCATAAGGCACTCTAAGTCCCCAGCAGCCTCGCCCCTGTTTTTCATTTCTAAAGCAAACCGTGAGTTAAGGGCTTGTGTGGACTTCAGAGCCTTGAACAATGTTACTATAAAGAATCGGTATCCGTTGCCTCTCATTCCGGTTCTCTTAGATCAGGTACGACAAGCAGTCATCTACACCCGGCTGGACCTCAAGGGCGCATACCATCTTGTAAGAATGCGTAAAGGGGACGAATGGAAAACAGCCTTCTGTACTCGATACGGGCTCTTTGAGTATCGTGTTATGCCATTTGGATTGTGTAATGCACCAGCGGCATTTCAGTTTTTCCTAAATGACGTGCTTCGGGAATTCTTAGACATCACCGCCATTGTATACATCGACGACATTCTGGTGTATTCCAGCAAAGAAGAAGACCATACTTCACATATACGAGCCATCTTGCTAACGCTCCGTGAAAACCATCTATATTGCAAACTAAGCAAGTGCGAGTTCCATGTGAAAAAGGTGGAATTTCTGGGTGTCATACTTTCAGCTGAAGGTCAGGAAATGGCACGACGTAAGATACAGGCAGTTATGGACTGGCCACCACCGCAAAATGTGAAAGAGATGCAATGCTTCTTGGGTTTTGCGAACTTTTATAGACGCTTCATTAATCAGTTTTCACATGTGGTGGTGCCTCTCACAAAACTCCTAAGGAAGAACGTTCCTTTCCAGTGGTCAGACGAAGCGCAGCATGCATTCATGGTTTTGAAGACGGCTTTCACCTCCGCACCCTTTTTAGCACACCCTGACAATGACATACCCTATGTAGTAGAAGCAGATGCATCTGATGTGGCCATAGGAGCGATCCTGTCACAAAGAAACAAAGATAAAGGACAGCTACATCCGGTGGCCTATATGTCACGGAAGCTGAACATAGCGGAGTCACATTACACCATCACCGAGAAAGAACTACTGGCAATCAAAGAGGCCTTCTGAGAATGGAGGCATTACCTAATGGGAGCGAGACATACTATTACCGTCTACACCGACTATAGAAACCTGCAGTTTATGAAGTCGGCACAGCTACTCACCTCAAGGCAGCTGAGATGGATGCTGTTCTTTGCTGAGTTTGATTTTGTTGTCAGCTACCGCCCTCGGGTACACAATAGGAAAGCAGATGCCCTTTCCCGTCAGGATAACGCTCCCAAAACAGCCAAACAAGAAGTAAAAGCCATTATCCCTTCAAGTAAAGTAATCTGTCTTCTACAAACTGATCAATTTCTGGAGCAGATACAACAAACCATGAAGAAAACCACCTGGAAGAGATGGATAGAAAAGAATCCTGACTGGCACCTGAGGAACGGGCTCCCGATGCGAGGAAGACAGTTGTTAGTGCCCTGTGTCGCATTGCAGAAATCTGTTTTCCAGTGATGTCATGTGAACCCTTGTGCCGGACATACAGGAATAGACAAAACCTTGGAAATGGTACTACGGCAGTTCTCGTGGCCCACGGTTCGACAAGACATTTACACACAGGTCCAACATTGTGTGACGTGTAGCCAAGCCAAATCGGACCACAAAAAACCACAGGGCTTGCTTCATCCGTTACCAACCCCAGAGAAACCTTGGGAACATATATCTCTGGATTTTATAGTATGCTTGCCGAAAGACCATGAGTAAACCATGATATTGGTAGTCGTGGATAGCCTCACCAAGTTGGGTCACTTCATCGCCTGCCTTTCCTTCTTCAGCCCAACTGGCCACGTTGCTACTGACACACGTGGTCCGCTTGCATGGGTTACCCTCTGTAATTGTGTCAGACAGAGAGTCACAATTCACCAGCCAGTTCTGGAAGACGTGGTGTGCAACCCTTCGCATTACTACCAACACATCCACCACCTTCCACCCACAAACTGATGGACAGACAGAGCGCCTGAATCAAACTCTAAAGCAGTATCTACGCTGCTATGTGGATCAATCAACAGACAAGTGGGTAGATCTTTTATGGTTAGCAGAGGTGGCGTACAATAGTGCTCAACACAGTTCAATCAAGATGGCTCCATTTTTCTGTACCTTTGGTTTCCATCCTAGATTCCTCCCATTGGTCCAACCAGTCCACGCGGAAAAAATCCCTGACATGAAGGAACCCACCAGGGAAATACAAGACACCCTTAGAGAAGCGCAGAAGAACTTAGTGGAGGTCAAAAGACAATACAAGAAGTATGCCGATAAACACCGACGTCCTGGTCCAGAATATAAAAAAAGGGGACTTCGTGTGGTTGTCTACAAAAAACATACGTTTTAGGAGGTATAGTGTCTTCAACCCAAGATACATTGGACCTTACCGAATAGTGCGATGTATCAACCCTGTGGCGGTAAAGTTGGCCTTACCAACAAACATGAGGATCCATCCAGTATTCCATGTCTCATTGTTGAAACCTTCGGAAAAACCAGTGAAGAAGAAGCAGGTACCCATCTGGGTAAACGACGAACCCGAATACGAGATAAAGAAGATACTGGACTCCAAAAGGAGGCGGAATTTATTATGGTATCTCATTTCCTGGAAGAACTATGAACCTGAGGAGAACTCGTGGGAACCCGCTTCCAACGTGCACGCACCTCGTCTTACGTCTGCATTTCATAAGGCCAATCCTGGAAAACCCGGCCCCAGAAGAGGGCCCTCAGAGGAGGGATGTGCTGTTACACATCTCGGGCGCCCCGTTTAATTCCCGGTCGGTCTAGAGACAAAGACGTACCTGTAGGCGAGGGGGACTCGCCTCTGTTCACCTGCTGTGGTGATGTGTGGTCTTGGCTGTCTGGGTGGTGGACCCAAGGTGGGGGCTCAAAGCCTGTGAATGATCCTGCGGCGGAATGGCGCAGCAACCCGATCTGCGTTCTGCGCCGAGACACGGAGACTACATCTCCCATGGGGCTTAGCGTACGTATCTGTGATAGCCCCGATCACGTGGGGATACAACCGGAAGACTAAGACCGGTTAAAGGCAGCCTCGGGCGAAGACCAAGCTGCTGGTTATTCCCTGGCCGAGCAGCGCCGGCTGCGGATACTTGCTTGAAACTTGAGTAGGGTAAGGGTACACATGCACCACCTCGATCGGGAGCTTCCCGGTGTTGCTAATTCTGTGGATACTATTGCTAATCAACTTTTGGGGGCAGAACGAGTGCTCATGACATTGTGACTCAGCATTCGTGTTAGCTGGATCCCTGCTACAGCTAAGGCACTCATATTTTTGTCTCATTGGGGTGTGTCACGCTACATCCATCTATCAGTTCTACCACTGGTTTAGGTATATAGGTTTCATTGTGAAGGAAGTGGTTGCGCTTATACACATGACTGTCAAATGATACAAAACTAATTGCTCCAGAATGAAAAGACGTATTTTGAACATTATTGTTTGGTTTATCTTTAACAGGGGTTTCAAGAGGCGGCCTTCTGCTCTTCCCCTGTGACGTGGAACCATGTGTGTGTACTGGTGTGTATGGCTCTTTTGCGCATAGCAAAGCTAGCTATGGCTGCGTGTATGTTTGGGCTCCAGACTTTAGGATTCCCTTTGTACCTCTATCCTTTTCATAGCGCAATAACCACCATTGCTGAACTAAGATACAGAACTGTTGGTTCCATGCTTACCCCTAATGGAAGGAATGTTGTTATTTGTTTTACAGGTATGGGTTGCTCACTGGCTTAGATAAGAGAAACAGTATATCCATATGTTCGCTGATCTTTGAGTATTTTGCCTTTCAGGTCTCCCTCCCTGCTGACCCCTTCCTTTCCTTCCCCCGCTTGATCATCCCATTCGCCTGTGCTATTATAGCATTCAGGGTTGGGACTGTCGAGAGGTGGACTCCTTTTGGCATCGACCCGTTCCCGAGGAATCGCCGAGCTGACATAGCAACACACGTCAAATCGCTTCATATGGCGTTCTAGAATATTTTGGCGAAACAAAGGTTGGAAACAAAAAGGCAGTGGAATTAGTAGAATTTGATGTCAGCTACAGTTAAAAGTTGTAAGAGGCTGCTATTGAGGGTATATGTTTTCATGGTTGTGTTGACAGCTTTGGAAAGGATAGGGAGGATTGTAGACCCAACACTTCTTGGCTGACACAGAGGGGGTTGTGTTTACACGGGAAGTTACCATGATAGAGTTGGGATGTGGAACCTGAGTGTGTAAAAAGCACAGTGATTGTATAAGTCATGGGTGAGGTGGAGATGTGCTTGGTGCATTGTCCCTTCAGGTGTTGCTAAGGAGATAAGTGTACCTTGCACAGTCCTTCATTTTACACGAGTCTCCTCCATATATGCAGAACAGGACCAAGATCATCCTGTGGCTCTTTCCTATCGCCAGAAGAGGCTCCCAGGTTACACTTTAGAACACACCATCTCTCAGGAATGCATCCAAATTTCTGCCTTATCTTTGGTGGCTAGAAGTTCATGCTTGTTCTGCTGCTCACCCTCAATTTACAATATGCTGCAAATGGTGGTAACTTCAAAAGAATAAAAATTCTAATATGCCATCCATGGCAAATATCATTTTTATGGGTACTGCAGTGAAATAGAATGTTTTAGTTGTTTTCCCTCATGGTCAGATGAGGCTTTCTGGTGTATACAGTACAGTGTTTAAACTTGACATTGTTCAAGCAGGCACCTAAGTGTGCAATCATAGGCCCACACTGTGTATCGGTTAAATGTTTTACCTTTGCTCTGTGTGGGAACAGAATTAATTACCTTGTTAGGATCATCAGCAAACAGTGGCAAGGCTGGTTTTTCATGTCTGAGAAAAACTGCACATGAACAAGACTTATAAGACCCCAAGCTGTTCACTTCAAATTACACCTTCCATAACATTGGCTTTCACCCAACCTGGTTTACATTAACATTAGGAATTGTCTTTGACTGCACATGATTTGTCAGTCTTCAGGATTTATTGACAGTAGAATCATGTTTTCAACAGTGTACCCTGATTCTACAACTGACCGCATCATTCTTGGTTCATCTTAGCACAGGGTACAATGATTTTGTTTTCACTAGAATGCTTTGGTTTCATGGATGTCACAAAATGCTTACCTTGTAGTTTTATTTTGCCCGAGGGGTTGAAGATACTGTTAAAGTTCAGTGGAGAGATGGTATGTAGCAGTGAAATTTAAAATCCTAGTGGATGCAGGAAGACACCAAAGACCCTTCAGTTCCTGGTTGGGTCGCATTAACTTAATTAAGACAAATGTGCTCCTGCAAATCTTTTATCTGTTCCAGTTTCTTCAACTCCTTTTCCAATTAATGAACTTAGGGACTTATAACAAGGCATATTGAGATTTATGGGAAAGTTTTGGTAGGCACTGGGAGATTAAGCGATTTGCCCAGAATCACAGGATGTATTTATCTCTCTTCACTCTACCACACAATTATCTCTCCAACTTTAACAACATATCTCTAAACTCTCTCTCTCTCTCTTTCTCGCTCTTTCTGTTGGTCTCTCTCTCTCTCTCTCTCTCTGTCTCTCTAACTCTACCTTTCCCTAACTCTGTTTCACTCTCCTCATTTTCTCTATCTTCACTCCAGCTCTCACTTATATGCGCATATAACTCTAACTTTCCCTATATACCATCTCTGTCTCACTTTCTATCACTTTTGCTCTCGTGCGCTCTCTCTCACATAAGTAAAAATAATTTCCATTACAACGCCAATAGCTCTAACTCTAAAACAAATGCGAGACCTTTTGCATTGCAAATGCTTGTTTTAATATTTTTTTTACCTTCATGCATGAACAACACAAAACGTGTCTACAGAAGGAAGATGTAACACTTTTCAGGTGCAGTGCAGTTTTTAGCTAACTTTCAGTTTTTACATGCATTAATGTTTGGCCACTTTTGTAGAAATATTGACAGAAATTCAGCCATGAGATGCTGTTCCTGAAAGAAATGTACAAGAATATTTTAATCTCTTTCTCTGTATTAGAAGCAGACAGCCAAACAGCATGAAGGGGATCAACACTAGCAGCCAAAAAATGGCACATATGTGGAGCCCTGTACCATTCCTTATCTCTGTAGGACTAATCAGCTTCAGGTCTGGGAGAGTCTTAGTGGTGAGGGCAAGTCCTAAGCAGCCAAAGCAATCATCCCCATGTACTGTTTGAGGCTATTAGTCCTGTGTTCAACCCACTAAGGCTCTTCTTTGCCTGCCCTTTGCAATCCATGCAGCATGCAGACAATGAAAATAAGTTTCTCGACCCATGACTCTGCAGCCTCTCTGGATTACCAGATATTTTGTGTGGCTGATCTCACAGAGTCCCAAAAAGTCAGTGGATTGAATCCAGTACTTTTTACAGGCGCTGGCCCTTTACACTGCACACATGCATTATTTCTTTGTCTGTTTTTCAGGGGCAAGCCAACCTTTTAAGGCCCAGAGCAATGCCTACCAGTGACCAATCTGTGGGAGGAGCTCGAGGTGGGGACCTCTCTTGCTCCTTGTGCATTATCTAAGGAGCAACCCTCATTTGAGTTCTCTGTTGGTAAATTGGGCAGACTGTATTAACTTTAATATCATTAGGCATTGATAGATGATATTGATTTTAGGAATGATGGTATAAAAAGAACCAGAGAGGACCTGCTGGGATTCCAAGAGAGGAGAAAATACATAACTATGTAATTTTAGAAATAAAGAAGGGATATATGCAGTAGGAAACAAACAAAAGAGAGAAATTTAGGTGGGAGGAGTAAAGACAAAGAAAAATGATAGCAAGAAAGTTGGAAGGGAGAAAAGAGAAGATATTATTTGCAAAATGGAAAGAGCATGATAGCAAGAGGGAGAAGAACAGGAAGGTGGTCGAAAGGGATTGGGAGGAAGATAGTGCCAACAGAGAATGAGCCGGAGATGTAGAAAGAGGTAGGGAGATCGAGATAGAAAGACGGTCACATAGGTAAACGGGAGTAGTCGAGACTTAATAGGAAGAGTGGAGATGTGGAGTGAGGGAGGGGTTCGACAAAATAGAGGACCTAAAAGCAGAATGAAAATGAAGAGAGTCAAGGAGAGAGAGTGAGAGGAGTGCGGAAAGAAGCAGATGGAGGGGAATACATGAGAAACTGGGAAAGTGAAGTATATGAGAGAGAGAAAGAGATAGAACTAGGGAGAAGGTTGATCATGGTGACCAAAGGAGAAATATAGAGCTGGAGGGAAGCTTGCATCAGTGGGATGGAGGAAGTAGGAGAGTAAATTAGAATGAAGGAAGAGGAGGCATGATAATAATGTGGTAGAGACTAAGATGTACACAGGGGCGTAGCTGACATTGGTGCAGCAGTTGCAGTGGCACCGGGGACCAGAACCATGAGGGGCCCATTGAACCCTGATAATTGCTGATTTTACTACCTCAACAGGAGTCAAAGGGGCAATATTTTTACCTTCACCAGGGCCCACGGCAGTCTTGCCACGCTCCTGGATGTTGACTGGTTCTACTGGCCCCTGGGCTCCTCCAGCTACATTATTTTTTTATTATAACCTCTCGCAGATCCGATCGAGTCAATGGAATCAAGGAGAATGGAGATTCTCCAAGTAGGTGAAGAGAGAATCTGGATTTCATTAAAGACACAGAGGCTAGCCTTAAGCATATAACTTTTATTTGCCAGCTCCTTGCAGCAACATCAAAAGAATTCTAGAACTTAGAATGTCCATTTAGCCTATAAAAACTCCATCACAGCAGCCATCTTCCTCTTTTAAGCTGCTCCAGTCCCAAAACTCGAAACCTTTACATCATCCAAAAGATACTATATTCTTCGACTCCTCCTTAAGTGGGTATCTGAAAAAAACAACAGTTTGAAATATAAAAGACCCTGTAATGACACATCAGAATCGTATCTGCTTCTCTAAATATTCTATTCATCATCTACTCCCTCTCCCAATACTTACCTGGGAGGGTGGGAGGGATAATGCTAGCCTCCGTGTCTTTAATGAAATCCAGATTCTCTCTTTACCAACTTGGAGAATCTACATTTCATGTCAAGACCGGAGGCTAGCATTATGCATGTTCAAAGCTGTGATAGTACCACAGACGACACATGTTCCATAGGTTTTAAATAATATTTTGCAAACACATCAGCATTTTACCAATCAGCCGCATGCAAAATCTCCTCCAAGCACCCACCTGACATGAAAAACTTGCTCACCTTAGCCCCTCTCACTGAATGTGCTCCATACTCCTGCAAATCAACACCCACTGCAAACATGCAAGACTTTACCCAACGGGCAATTGCTGCCAAAGTAACTGGCCTGTAAGGTTTTACATAAGAAATCAATTACTGGTTATCTCCATCCCTCCTGAATTCTTCCATTCTATTCTCATTCTCTCTCAAGCATCTCACCACACACAACTTAGGATGTTCAGCAAACTTTGGATAAAATATCGAGGAAGACATGCTCTTAGTCCTTTTAGTTACTCCAACAACTACTCCATCAGGATTATATAATCTATTTTCCCTATCTAATGCTTTAACATCAGAAACTCTTCTGAAAGATATCAAACACAATAAAGTTGCCATTTTCCCTGACAACTGCTATAAACTCAAAAACCTATTCAAAGGCCAGGCCTCAAATAAACGAAGGAGTAAACTCACATCCCACAATGAATTGTAACTAGGTCTGGGCAGTCTCTGCAACCTAATACCCTTCATTACTCTGCAAATAAGAGGTTCTCTACCTATAGAACAACCTCCCACTAAACCATGACCCGCTCCAACAGCAGACCTATACCAATTTATAGTTCTGTAACTGAATCCTTTCTGAAATAAAGCAGATAAAAAATTCGATAATTCTATGGCAGAGGCTTCCATGGAATACAACCCCCTTTCCATGCACCAACAAACCCATTTTTTCCATGCACCAACATATCTCTATCTTGTACCTGGTGCCCAAGATTCTCTGAGTAATTCCTGAGCTTGCTGCAAAAGTCCTGCGTACTGCCCCTAATAGAATGTCCTTTGATTCTAGACCTAAAAATGGTTCCTCTATTGCCAGCTCCAACAGCCCTGGTAAACAAGCCTGTCCTGCTCAGAAAGGCGTCACAAGAACTATTTGACACCTCTGTCTCCTCACCATCAACAATACCCTCTGTATCATTGCAAACGGAGGAAATGCATACCCCCAAATCTTCCTCCAATCTTGCTGAAATGCATCCACCTCCTCTGCTAATGGATCTGGTCTCCAACTGTAGTAACAATCTAACTGGAAAGTTAGTCTCGAAGCAAACAAATCCACGTCTAAAACTTTGCAAAGCATACAGACCTACTCTCATCTCCAAACCATTTATGTGTTCCGAATTCTCCTCCAGAGACCATCTCCCACCAGTTTCTTGATTTTCTAAACACGCCCCCCATCCAAAGAGGCTTGCATCTGTTTCTATCACATAATCCAGGCAAACACCAAAAATTGCACACCCATTCCGAGCATCTAAATTGTCCAACCACCATACCAGCTCCTGCCGAGCGTCTTCTGATAGAGAAATCTGATCTCCATACCACAAACCTTTCCTCAATGCTTCCGTCTTCAATCTCTGTAAAGCCCTGTAATGAAGTGGACCAGGGAAAACCACCTGAATAGAAGAAGAAAACAAGCCAATCATCCTTGCCAATGCTCATTTTATAGAACTGCAACACCAGCACACTCATTAGTAGTTACTGTAACCACATCTGTAATGGATATTCATTGATAGAAACACAGAATTTCATACAATTAACGGTCCTATTAGAGAATCAAGCTGATACTTTTCCCACGGACGCCAATAATAAGATCCAATGGATTTTCACAGTTGGTTTATTCCGTTCTAAAACACTTCCAGCATGAGACCTGCCAACATGTGTTTCGGTCTTTTAAAGACTTTTTCAAGGCTGGAAATACAGATATGGTACATATTGTTGGTGTCTGTATACAAATTGCAACTGTTGTACAGAAAATGTTGACAACATACACAAAGGGAGAAAATCTAATGAGTAGCAGAAGATAATATATATAAAGAAGATGAGATAAAAAGGGAAACATTTTTCAGGTCTAAAGATGTGCTTGAAAGAAACGTGATTCCATAGTCAGGCCCTTCACCAAAAGTATTGATCCAAAATAACCCCACCTAAAAATGATGGATGTGATAATGTATTTATACACCCACCGGTATAGTAATCTTGATCCTAATAATCCTCCATCTGTATTGAAGTACTCACAAACGCCCAATGTGAAAATGGAGCTATTACACTCTTTCAAAATCTCTGAAATAACGAAAAATGAGTGGGTAAATATGAGATATCCCCCTACTCAAGACCGAGATAAACCTGAAATTGTATGTGATAGTGCTACTTATATCTCTACACTTACTTTCAGTTAAGTTCACACCTCTGATTCTCAAACTGTGTCCCAAAGGAAGCAAATAAATTGTCGCACTATCCTCTATAATTGAAAGAAACAATAATTCAATCTTGTTCAAAAGAATAAAGACAGTAGTCCTTGAATCATACCATAGAGTCTGCATAACAACAGTAACCGAGAACAACATGCCGCCCTCATGCCACTGATGGTGACTTATAAAGTATAGTTCCTATATAACGAAATAATAGGATGCGTAGGAACCGTAACCGCGGTAAAAAATAATACCGAATAAATAGTTCATGCACAGTGAGTTGTTACACTAGTCGCCTCCAACAAACTGACGTGATCATTTAAAAAAAAGTGAGTGTGTCCCCGACAATATCCAATATGCAAGGAGACTAAAGCAATCAAAATTAATACTACCCAGTGCAAAAGACCAGTAAGGATTTATCCAACATATATAAATAACAGTTAAATACCAGATGTATAAATTGAATCCCAGACAATGGGCATAATGTGATGTTGCACCGTCATGGATCAGTCCTTCAAGGAGTCCATAGTAAGCTCCCAGCTAAAACGCAGATAAGCCATAAAATGCCGAATGTTACCACTACTCTAAACATCATGGAGCTTAGTTAGCACTCCCGCTACATAACAAAACAACTATTCGATCCACTTACCCTGTGTGCTGCAACCCGTATATGAAACGCCCGTCCGTTCAGGTTAGTAAACCTGAGTGAACTATTCTTCATGCGTAAATAGTGCGTCCTGGTCAGGTGACCATGAGTGAGCCTGTAAGATTGAGGCCAATTAGCAACTCGGGGCGACAAAGCAAACGAATGCGCCATATTTGAGAAGCCAAATCCTGACACATAGTATCGAGGGATATCCCATGAACAATTAAACATCTGTATAGTACTGGTTTCAGTGAGCTGATGAAATCCCGAACCTTCCGTTGATTATACAGTATATTCTCCGACATTTATACTTCTGGCAACAACCTCGACTGTTAGAGGCAGAGGAGCTGAACCTCTAACCAATCTTGCAATGCTCAATCCGTTTGGGGGCAGTGTATTTAAAGATCGCAGTTCTGTGTCCTATGGTTCGAAACACCCAAATTTTCATGTTTAAGTCATCCGTGGTTGGTTACCCGAGATCGTGAAACCACATCCCCAGTTAGTAATACGGGGGAGAAGAAAGGGAATTGGAGAGAAAGCTTTATAGATGGAAAGGTAAAAAGTGAAGATGTGTGATGAAGGTACATATCACTAAATATTCAAAAAGAGAATGCTCTCAAGGTTATCTCTTCCTTCTTTAATAATCCTTTTACTTCCGCTTTTATCTTCACCACTTTTTTCTCTGGCAGACTCAAAGTCTTTTCAGCCATATTCATCAAAAAATCCCAAACATTGACTGGGTATTAGTACAGACTTTCCCCTATTGATCACAAACCCCAGTCCTTTCAAAAGATCTATAGTTACATGCAGTTGCTCCTCTAATTCCCTCTGCCTCTGCGACATTATTAAAAAATCATCCAGATACATGATCATAATTATACCTCTCTCCCGGAGGAACTTTGCTACTGGTCTCAGAACCTTTGTAAAACACCATAGAGCTGACGCCAGTCCAAACGGTAGGCATGAAAACTGGTATAGAACTCCCAACCATCTGATTTGAAGGAAAATGTGACTCTCTCCCACTATTGGATTTGTAAAATACGCATTCTTCAGGTCCAATTTCACTAACCAATCGCTCTCTTGCAAAATGTCTCTCAATAGATGGATTCAGTCCATCTTGAAATGCCTGTAAATGAGAAACTGATTTAACCCTCTTAAATTTATTGTGGGTCTCCAACCTTTCTCCTTCTTCCTGACCAAAAAGATTGTACTTACAAAACCCCAATCTACCTTAGGTACTCTCTCTACAGCTCCTTTCTGTAACATCTCCTTCACTTCTTTTTCAACTAAAACCTGTAACTCCTGTTGAAAAACCAATTGCCTGGCTCTCCTCATTTGTATTGGCTCTTTTTCGAATTCCAAACATATCCTTGCATTGTCTGAAGAAACCACTGATCCCTTGTTATTACTTCCCAATTTTCTACAAACCACCTTAACCTTCCCCCTACCTCTTTTGGGATAAAACCAAAAGCAGTCCTCATACTTACCTTGAATTCCTTGCATAAACTGTGCTCTTCCTCTTGATTGGCATATCCTGACTGCTCTACCTCTCTGGGGATAAAACCCCGTCACGGACTGAAAGCCTCTGAATGTCGCCCGTCCCTAGGACTGATACTGTGCCCTTGTGAAAGACCGACCAGGGTAACAGGCCCTTGGCCCGGCCCGATCAAAAACACCTCTTCCAAACACCCTTCTCAATCAATCAATCAATCAGGGATTTGTGAAGCGCACTACTCACCCATGAGGGTCTCAAGGCACTGGGGGAATTGGGGGGTTTTGCGCAGCATCGTCTCATCCGAAGAGCCAGATCTTGAGGCTCTTCCTGAATGCTTGCAGTGTGGGAGTTCGTCTGATGCTGAGTGGGACTACATTCCAGGTCTTGGCTGCGATGTAGGAGAAGGATCGCCCACCCCGCTCTGACTCTGCAGATGCATGGGATTTCGGCTAGGGCAAGATCGGCGGATCGGAGGCTTCTCTTGGGTGCTTAGAAGGAGATTCTTTCATTGAGGTATTGGGGTCTGATGTGGAGGGTTTTGTAGGCGTGAGTGAGGAGCTTGAAGGTCACTCTCTTTTTGAAGGGGAGCCAGTTTCTCGTAGGTGTTGAGTGATGTGGTACTGTCATGGGATGCCAAGGACAAGTCTAGCTGCGGAGTTCTGGATTGTCTGGAGTTTGAGGAGTAGAGATTTGTTTATTCCGGCGTAGAGGGCATTCCCATAGTCCAGTCTGCTGGTTATGAGTGCATGGGTGATGATCTTTCTGGATTCAGGGGAGATCCATTTAAAGGTCTTGCGGAGGATGCGGAGGGTGTTGAAGCATGTGGAGGATACGGCCTTGATCTGTCGGTTCGCGGTGAGGGAGGAGTTGAGTATGATGCTGAGGTTGCGAGCGTGGTCTGTGGGTGTGGGAGGTTTCCAAGGGTGGTGGGCCACCACGTGTTGTCCCATGTGGGGGTGGATCCAAGGACGAAGAATTCCGTTTTCTCTGAGTTGAGCTTTAGGCAGCTGTTGCTCATCCAGCAGGCGACGTCTTTCATACCTTCCTGGAAGCTGTGCCTGGTGATGTCAGGTTCGTTGATGAGGGAGAGGATGAGCTGGGTGTCGTCGGCGTAGGATACTTTGCTGAGTCCGTGTTTTCTGACGATGGTGGCGAGAGGGGCCATGTAGATGTTGAAGAGCGTGGGGCTGAGTGAGGCTCCTTGGCGTGCTCCGCAGCTGATCTCTGTGGGTTTGGAGAGGAAGGGCGGGAGTCTGATTCTTTGGGTTCGGCCAGTGAGGAAGGAGCGGATCCAGTTGAGGGCGGTTCCCCGGATACCGGCGTCGTGGAGTCTGACGGTTAGTGTGCGGTGGGAGACAGTGTCGAAGGCAGCTGAGAGGTCTAGTAGGATGAGGGCAGCCCTGTGGCCCTGGTCGAGGATGGTGCGGATGTCGTCCGTGGCGTCTAGGAGGGCGGTCTCAGTGCTGTGGCTGCTGCAGAATCAGGATTGGCAGGAATCTAGGATCAAGTTGGCTTCTATGAAGTTAGTGAGCTGGATGTTGATGATCTTCTCAGTGACTTTGGCTGCAAAGGGGAGGAGAGAGATAGGCCGGTAGTTTTTTAGGTCCATCGGGTCTGTGGTGGTCATTGGGGAAAGTGCCTGTTTCAAGGGAGCATTTGATGGTACGTCGTAGTTCGGGTGCTATGGTGGAGGTGGCTCTGTGGAAGATGTGGGGCGGGCGGGGTCGGTGGGGTTTCCTGAGTGTATACTTCTCAAGGTCTTGGCAGTGTCTTCTGTGGTGACAGGGGTCCAGGTGGTGATGGTAGGCTGGGTTGCGTTGTCGGTGGAGGAGTAGGGTGGGTGTCTAGGTTCTGCTCGTCGAAGTTGCAGTAGAGAGTTCTGATCTTAAGAAGGAAGTAGGAGCCAAGTTTGTTGCAGATGTCCTGGGAGGGAGGGATGTCAGAGGATTCGCTGGGGGGTTTGGTGAATTCTTGTATGATGCTGAATAGTTCCTTAGGGTTGCGGGAGTTAGTGAGTATTCTGTTCTGGATGAAATTCTTCTTCATGATTCTGATGAGTTGGTGGTGTTCTGTCATGGCGGTCTTGTCGGCGGAGCGTGCTTCTGGGGTTTTGCTGTTCCTCCAGGCTTTCCCAAGTCATTGGCATGTGCGCTTGGATTCTCGGAGGTTGGTGGTGAACCAGGTGGCTTTTGTGGTGCGTTGTCTATGGGAGTTCCGGAGGGGTGCGAGAGTGTCTGCGCAGTCGGCGATCAATCTGTGGAGTGCATTGGCCGCAGAGTTGGCGTTGGTTCTGGTGGGGGGAAGAGCATGGTTGAGGGCAGAGTTGAGGTGCTCCTTGGTGATCTTGCTCCAGTTCCTGCACGGGGCCAGGTGTGGGCCTGTGTGCGGTGGGTTTCAAGAAGGAGAAGTGGACGCAGCGGTGGTCTGTCCAGATGAGTTGTGTGGTGTGGCTGAAGCAGATGTTGTGTCCTCCAGCGAAAATTGGGTCAAGTGTGTGTCCTGCCTTGTGCCTTGGGGTGGTGACAAGCTGTCTCAGTCCAATGTTGGTGAGGTTGTCCAGGAGGGTGGTGGAGTTAGGGCCGCTGGGGTTGTCAAGGTGGAAGTTCAGGTCTCCGAGGAATACGTAGTCTGTGGATGTGAGGGCGTGGGGCACGATGAGGTCTGCGATGGTAGTGGTGAACGTGGCACGCAGTCCGGGAGGTGTGTAGGCGAGGGTACTGCGTAGAGTCATTTTGGGGTTCATCTGGAGCTGGAAATGCAGGTGTTCCATGGGGGACATGGACTTGATCATGCTGTATGTGGTGAGTCGGATGGAGGTTTTGTGTACGATGGCGAGTCCGCCTCCAGGGTGATTGGGGTGGTCTTTTTTCTGGATCGTGTATCCATCGGGGACGGCGGTTGTGCTGTTGGGTGAGGAGCTAGCATTGGTCCAGGTTTCTGTGAGGAAGGCGACGTCAGGCGAGAGGGTGCTGAGGAGGTTCCAGATTTTTACTGTGTGTTTGTGCAGGGAGCGAACGTTGAGGAGGATGCAGCTCAGGGGTTTGGGTGCACTGGCGTCCGGTAGGTTGGTGGTGGCAGTGGGTGTCCGGTGGGTTGGTGGTGGCGGTGGGCGTTCAGAGGTAGGTGAAGGTGCAGCGGTAGTATCGGCAGGAGAACTGGCCTAGGGTGGTGGTCGGCGTTGACAGCTGGCAGTTGTTGTTTCTCCCAGGGTTGAGTGCGTAGAGTGATGCTGAGTCATAGCACTGGCGGGTCGGAGGACCAGGATTCCTGGCGCTGGTGCAGGCGGGTCGCGGATAGCCACAGAGGATTGGGCCTTGTCTAGACTGGTGAAGGTATATACATATTTGCCAACTTCCTTCACCAATCCTTCCCCGAATAAATAACCCTTAGGGTCTTCGGAAGCCTCTTTATTTGCAAAATCTCCCAATTTAGGACTTATCCTCCTCAAAACCACTTTGCGCCTCTCAGCTGTTAATGCAACATTTGCGTTCCCAAGAAAGCAAATTGCCCTCTGTGACCATCCACGCCGCAACTAATTGTCTACTTGGACACCTTCATTTTCGCTTCCTCCGCCATGTCCAGAATTCTGGATAGTGGCCCCAAAACATCCAATAAACGGTCTTGACACTGCTTTATTGCCCTCTCTAATCACTTCCTAGGATCATGACCCATCTTAAATAGGAAACTGATCAGTCAGGATCTAAATCAGGCATCATACAAGTTTTGTTCTCTATCACCGGCCTAGAGCACTCTCCCTTCATCACCACCCTGGCCTCCTCCTCTAAAGGTCTTCTTACCCAAAGTTTTAGAAATTCTGCCACATGAGGAAGTGGCCACCAGTCTGCACTTCTGGGATGTCTAATCATCTCAGGACTGAACATATCCTCTCCTTGAGGATCCTTAACGATCCCCTTTTCTCTCCTTTCCTTATCCACTTTGTCCATAGCCATATCCCAACTATCATCAAAGTTGTCATCCAAAATGAATTTGTACTCATCATCTCTATACTCCTGAGTGTATTCACATTCATGTGCATTTTCACTCTCATTTGTGCTGCTAAGGACACCATCTTTTGTGCTACGATGGACACCCTCCTCATGCATGACGTTTGGCACACCTTTACCTTTATTCAGAAACCTGACACCAACCTCTACATTCTTAGTTTTCTTCCTTCTCTTGCCAAATCCTTTCTCTTTAACTCACTCATCTTCTTCTACTGACCAGTATTCATCCTCTGAACATTCTACTGCCCTTCTTTTTCTCCCTTAAACGTTCTTTAAAACCTCTTTAACCGAAGTCCTTACCTCCTCCTGCACCAGTTTCCTTAAATTTGCATCCCCAACACCTGAGGTTTCACCTCCCTCATTCAACTCCATTATTTTTAAATTGATATTTATTACTTTTAAAAAAATATTTTTTCCTTTCTTATTTTTTCAATAACCTCTTCTTTCAAAATTCCTTCACTTAACTATCTCTTTTATGATTCACAACTCCTTCCATCAAAAATGCCAACAGTCTCTTACAAGTCAAAATCAGCTGTTCAGCAATTGAACAAATTAACATACTTTAATCCCTTTTACAAGATGGACATTCCGACTTCCTAACACATCTCTTATCATTAGGCCATTACTTTTCCAAGATGGCCGCTATGTGGCATCATCACGCACGTATGCGTGACAACACCTGCTTCGACTACGGACGCCCCCGAGGAACAAACTGCTCCTGAGGCACCCGACACAAAAAAGCTGATCCCCGGTGCGCGTTCAATGAAAAACACCTCACATGACTCAGGTCGGTCTCCTTTTACCTTTATCGCTGAGGAGCTCAAACTTAAAGCGGTCGCTCGTTCCCCAGTGGTAACGGTCCCCAATTTTTTTCAAAACACCTTACTTACCTACTAATAATCTGAGAACCCCCAGTTAACCCTCTAAACAGTTAAAACCCATAAATTGGGTAACCGATTTCTAACATACATTACAAGCTTCAAACAACAAAGTCTAATTATAATCTACCAAAAAGAAACATAAAAACACCACATAATAATATATTTAAGTTCCACTACTCATACTCAAACCAATAATCTGACTAATATCCATCTATACTGTAAATACACAAAAAAGATCATAACTGCAATACTTATCTGGCAAGGAGCAGCAGAAAAAAGAGGAAGATGGCTGCTGTGATGGAGTTTATATAGGCTAAATGGACATTCTAAGTTCTAGAAATTTTTTGTTGGTGTTGTTTTACTTTAAAGTGCTGCATGGAGCTGGCAAATAAAAGTTATATGAATAATGCTAGCCTCTGGTCGTGACATGAAATTCATATGCCGACAATATCCAGTTGATTTTTTTCACTGGACATGGCTCAGCGGCTCCCCTCATGCTTAAATGTAACATACAAAACAGAGATCCGTCTGTTTGGCAACAGGGAGAGCTGAGAAATTGGGAGCAGCTGTAGTGCTTCACAAACCATTCATTTGTTATTATTTATTTGCTTATAGCGCTCGCATGCACTGTTATGTTTCATATAGGTACCCTAATATAGGCCTGGGAAACATCATACCCCTTCACCTACATTACCTCCCCTACACTACACTGTAACAAGCCTTTTAGGATTGAACCTTTACCTAGTTCTAGTCCTGGGTGCAGAAGGAGGGTGTCTCCTGAACAATAGAGTCCTATAACTCCATCAATAGACTCACACAGTATGAATGGATATTCATAAGGGTTCTTAGAAACCAGGCTGGGGCTACACCACCTTCTTCCCCACATCTACGTACATGGTTCATCCCATACGTCATCCTCAAATCCAACAATGGATAATACAAGCAACAAGGGACAAAGGAGCCCTAGATACTTTCTGTATAAATATAACACCTCTTGCTAGTATTGGGCAGAGGGAACCGAGACTTCCAGGCCGACACACTGACCAGAGACGCTGAGGCTCCTGCATGCAGACGCTCCAGCTGACAGTGGTCTGAACATCCCTTGCGGGGTGTCCAGCTCGAGACCAAGAAGGGCTCCTACATTCTCACTTCAGGTAATGGGGTTCGAACAAATCCTAGAGGGATTCTTGGCTTCACACATACTCACATGCTAGGCACATTTAGGTACATCTAGATAGGCATCGTAGGAGTACGCGCTTTCTTTTATCAATGCATTTTTATATTCATGTATTTATTCATGCGTAGTGCAAAATGGTAGAACTGTACTATCCATTTATATTCATAGTACTGCTAATCATATATCTCTGCTACTGTCTAATGGCTGTTGCAGCTCATATATTTTACACGAGAATAACAACTGTTCAATAAATCCTTATTGAAACGCCCAGACTGTTTATTCTGTGTACCTCTGAGATAAACTAAATGAGCACGAGTGACTGAGCGAGAAGTAGTACATTGTTTCCACGATCTTGAGGGATCAGGGTTGTCATGTTCTGAGGTTGCCAGAAACGAATCTATCCCCGATAAGAGGAGACACTAGTGGCACTGTGAGCTACCTTATGCAAACAGGCTAACATTCTCGGTGGGGGTGCTCAGAATCCGTCTGCCACCAAACCCACAGTTTATGTTATCCGAACGCGCAGGCCCTGTATGGGTAATATAGGAACTACACAACAGCACCGGAAGGAACAAGCAGCTGAGTGTGTCCTGTCTCCTCATTTCTTTCCATTTGCAGCCGGGGTCGTCCACTCACATCACATCCGGGTTCAGTTTGTTACCTCATTGGCTCTCCTCCACCACCCACTGCTTGGTAGAGAAGATGCCAGCCACACTTTATACTCAAGGCCATTATTCATCTCTGAACTCTAATTGGCAGCCTGCCCAGAAGACTTGTTCTACTAAATGAAATCTGTATCGCACTCCAGAATGATGCTTCTCTTCACACAAGGGTCAGTGTAGCTGGTGCAAGCAAGCATCTTACGGTTCGTAAATCTGCTGGGGGCTACGCCTTGCCAGTAGCAGTGTCAAGGCTTTTACCATGCTTCAGAGTTTTCTGTCTTTTAGTCATTCTCTTTGACTTTAACATATGCTGTGCTTGGCCAAGTGCGTGCCTCAGAGTCCGCTTTCTTCCAAAATGTTGCCATCAAACCCTTTATTCCAGTGCACAAAACTAAACGTTTATATTTGTAGAAGGTGAGCCGGAATACCCCAAACTGTCAGCTTGAAGGTTACGCTGCACACAGTCAAATGCAGCCTTAAAGTCCACGAATCAGAGGTAGGCCAGTTGTTTTTTTTAACTTAAGCTTGTCCATTATTATTGATAGAGCCAGGATGCTTGTCGATGTGCTGGCCCCTTGAGTAAACCCTGTTTGATTCGGGGGGACAATTTGGTTATCTTCTGCCCACTGCAGCTGATCCACAAGTAACAGATCAGCAAAGTGTTTTGCCTCGCTGTCTAAGAGGGTGATCAGACAGTAGTTTTCTGGCCAATGACGATCACTGTTCTTAAAGATAGATGTTATTATGGAACCCTTTCAAGAGTCTGGGATAATTTCTTACTGCAAAGTGCTGTTAAATCTGTTGTCAGGGTCGCAGCCCAGTAAGTTGCATTTGAATTATACAGTGCTTGCGGTAGACCATTTGGGCCTGGGGCCCCATCCTGCCTGCACCTTTGAATTGAGTTGCATGTTTATTCCTCCGAGAAGGTGAATGTGACAACACCCAGACTGGACGGTGTGAGTAGAGTGGAATGACCCTGTTTGTAAAAAAAGGGAGGGTCACCTGTGGGAAGTGTTTAAAATGTTCCATCAGGAACTTGACTCAGCTGGCGTCTGTTAGATTAGAGTTTATTGCTGTAGGGGGGGGCTCAGTTCAAGCTATTAGCCATGATGTGACTAGGGGGAGTAGGGGCAGGGTGGCTGCTGTATAGTCTATTGTGGAGTGTGAGCCTGCTGTTTAGTAGGACCAGTCCGGTGGAGGGTCTTGTTGGTATCTGCCATTCAGCACTCTTATCCCTAGAGATTCTAGATCTTTCACTAGTGCAACAGCCTTAGCGTTCCGGGGCTTGGTGCTTGTATCTCTGAGAGACTGAACAGGGACGGTCCAGAGATGATCCTGCTGAATTATTTATTCAGGTAGGAGCGATGGTGGGGTGTGGCCGGGTGGGGGCGGGGGGATTTCGAGAGACAACCACGAGGAAAATAAATAAATAAATAATTTTCCCTTGTGGTTGTCTCTCGAAATCCCCACACCCGGCCCCACCGCTCTTACCTGCAGCGGCCACGGCTGTTGATCAGTAAGAGAGGATTCTCAGTTTCTTTGTGCCACTTCTGCAATTTAACTATTAAAATGTTGTCGTCTTCTGATTCCCCCAGTTCACTTTCTGCCGGAAGTGCCCTTTGGGCATCTGGGCTTGTTTGTTTTTATAGCAGGGCTGAAGTAACCAGCAAAACAGTCCAAAGAGAACTGTCGGAGTGCCCATGTTTCTTGTAGACAGGTGATATAATTTCCTCTCAAGAGATCTGTAAGATCCTTGCCTACTGTTTTGGTCAGTGCACCACTGATGTTCCATGAGCACAAGTTTAGTTTTTCAATAGATTAGATGCTCAAATGGGCTAGGAGATTAGGTTTTCATGAGCGATTGTCACCATGTAGGGCTGCTGTGAGCCAGCCTAAATTTACCCGTGTGTTGCTGCTTTTGTCTATTGTAGGAAGAGTATTGTGTGATGAAGAAGCAGATATAAGCGATTTTTGAACAGGGTTCCTGAGGATTGAATATGTTTGCTTGCTGTCTTTCGGGTCATGTAAGTTTAAGTACTCCTTTAGGGGGACAAAGAGTACTGGATAGACTGCAGGAGGAGGCATGCTGCTTTTAATTCACCAGGCTGAGAAGCGCTCTTTTTCCTAGAGGAACTTCTTTGCAGGCAAGCTTGCAGTCCAGGTTAGGAGAGTTGATTCTTGTCTCTTGTTGTCCACGAAAGCTAGAAGTACAATGGATTAATTGTCCTCTGTTAGACCTGGCATCCTTGGCGTGGGTCTCCCTTCCATTTTTGATGATGCCTCCAATGTTATTGATCTGTTTTTGCTGGTTTAGATGCTTTGGGCACTGTGCCACTGCTATTCAGTGCCACAGTGCAAGTGCTCCCTATTGTAAATTGATGTATGTATTAGTGACTCCATGATTGGATGATTGGTTTACTTGTCAGTCCCTAGTACAGTGCACTGAGTGTGCCCAGGGCTTGTAACTCCAATGCTGCTGGTGGGCTTGCAGCACTGGTTGTTCCACCCACAGAAGCAGCTTGTAAAATGTGTCTCAGGCCTGCCATTGCAGAGCCTGTGTGCAGCCTAGGGCTGCCATGTCGACTTTGTGAGTGCACCCACTTACCAGGCCCTAAACCTTCCCTTTACTGCATGTTGGTCACCCCTAAAGTAGGCCCTAGGGCAGGGTGCATTGTAAGTATAAGGTAGGACATGCCCTGGTGTGTGTGGCATGTCCTAATAGTGAATTACAGCCATTTTCGTTTTTCACTATTGCAAGGCTACCTGTTCCCCATAGGCCAGACTGGGCAGTTTGATTATTACACCTTATAATCCTAACTGACCCAGGGAACATGGTAGAAAAACGAATTTAGTATGCCTGAACTCAGGATGATAAAATACATCTTTTAGTGAAGTTGGTTTTAACATTCTGTGTTTGAAAATACCACTTTTAGAAAGTAGGTATTTTCTTGCCTAACTATCCAAGCCTGCCTCTGCTAGGTTGTGTATTCCTTGTCTGGGTTTGTGAGTGACAGGGGCTGGGGGACTCCAGGAGACAGGGTGAGTCAGCACAGGGCTGAATAGAGAGATCTGCATCCAGAGTGGAGGGAGGAGTTGCACCTGGGTCTGAATAGGGCTGTGCCTGCCTTCCACAATGCTGGCTCCACCTCCTGCCGGGCGGCTGAGCACTCTGCCCCACATTCTGAAAGGACAGAAGGAGTCCTGTAAACAAAGTGCTCCAGGACTGACCAGAACTGGTTTTGGACTAGGCAAAGGCCTCTCTGCCTTCAGAGAACAAAGAGAAAAGGTGTATAAAAAGGGACCCAGACCCCTAGGAAATTAGATCACTTTTGGGAAACAAGAAGAAACCTTTGCTGAGGAGCGGAACCAAGAAGAAACTGAGGAGAAGACTATCCCTAAGCTGAGAGGGATCTGCCTGCAGTGGTTGCCTGACTGCCAAAGAAAGGAGAAGGGAACTTTGTGTGTACTTTCATCAACTTGTGAAGGATCTCCAAGGGCTTGATTTTAGAGCTTGCCTCCTGCTGAAGTCTCAGGGACAACAGACTTCACCCACCAGCTCCCCCTGTATTCCCTTGCTGGGAATTTGGACCTTCTGACACACTTGCGTGTCTCTGGGAGCTGGAAGCGCGACTCAACACGAAGAAGCGTGTTGCCGCAGCCGCTGAGTCTCGCATCGCCGGAGAAGAGTGTCGACGTCGCATCAGACGCCGGCGCATCCCCGAAGAAGCGCGCCGCATCCTTCAAAGCGCCTCGCAGTACCGGAGAAGAGTGTCGCCGTCGCATCAGACGCCGTCGCATCCCTGGGGCAGAGCATCGACCTCGCATCAGACGCCGACGCATCGCAACACGAGGCGCGCCCCGCATCCCAGGAGAAGATCGTTGACCTCGCATCAGACGCCGTCGCATCACCAGAGAAGCGTGTCGCAGGGCCTGTCGCGGCTCCAAAGACTCATCGAAATCGCCGCATGGCCGTCGGGCGTGCACGCATCACCTCTTCATTGCTGCAACCTCAAGAAGACGCCACTTTGTTTCTTTTGCACCAGATCTTCAACGCATCACCGTCCTTGCATTAAAGGGACTACCGCATCACCTTCCCTGCAACACTTTTCGTTGCCCTGCGTTACGCATCTTAAGGTACATTGAACTCAAAGTGTCGCATTTTCATTTAAAGAGACTCAAGCTAATTCTACCATCTTTAAAGTACAGTATCGTGGATTATTTTTGTCGTTTATGGTCTTGTGGTAAATCTATATAAAAGATACTTATTTTTATAATACAACCTGTGTGGTGTCCATTTGTAGTGTTGTCACTGGATTACTGTATGTGTTCACAAATGCTTTACACACTGCCTCTGAACTAAGCCTGTCTGCTCGTGCCAAGCTACCAAGAGGGTGAGCAGGGGTTATTTCAGGAGTGTACCCCTTACCCTGACTAGAAGCAAGGGTCCCTATTTGGACAAAGGTACCTACCTCTGCCAACTAGAGACCCCCAGTTCTAACATTGGTGGTCAGCGGTGAGGATTCTGGACTTGCATTTGTGACTCATGTACAGTGATTGGTGAACACTACCTAGTGAGTGCAGACCATAACGCAACCACATACTTTTGGTAGATATTCTTTTCTGGGACTTTCTATTTTTGCTAAAAACTGCCAAGTTTAATCACCATGGATACAGCAGCATCCATAGTATCTGTTGATAATGATTGGGAGGAGGAGAAACTGGAATGCTACACCGTTAACCAGCTCAAGCACTTCTGCAGGAAGTTCAAAGTTTCTATGACCAGAATCACCAAGAAGGATGATTTCCAAAAGGCGCTGAGGGCCTGGGTTGAAGCAAGGAATACCCCTGAGAATGAGGAGGGGGCTGAGAATGCAGATGAGCAGCTGGATGGGCCAGTGGGTCCAGGGGAGAGGAGAGCATCTTCCCCCATAGGTCGCAGTGTTTCTGCCCGAGGTCTGTCCCCAGAAGAGCTGGAGGACAGAGAAAAGAGTAGGATGCATGAGATGGAGCTGACCAAGCTCAAGTTCAAGGCGCAGTTGGAATTTGAATTGCAATCTAGAAAGTTGGCCTTAGAAGAGAAAAGAATGGATCATGAGCATGTAAAAAGTTTGAGGGAGATGGAGTTTAGAGCCAAGAAGTTAGAGATTACTCCCTCTGGTGGCAGCACACCGTCAGTGCCTGTTGAGGCTAGGGTGTGTATTCCTAAGGATGTGGTTAAGGAGTTTTTTAAAAATGATGATATTGGGCAATGGTTCAAGGCCTATGAGGTAGCCATGACTTCCCACCGGGTCCCTGAGAAGGATTGGGGAGCGGGGTTGTGGGTCGGTTCCTTAGTGAGGGGTGGGATACTTTGTTGGACTTGCCCTCTGAAGTATATAATTCCTACAGCCACATGAAGAATGCATTGATGACCAGGTATGGGTTAACTCCTGAACTCTATAGGCAGAGGTTCAGGAACTGTAAGAAGATTGAAGGCAGTACCTGGGTTGAATATGTGACCTTTTTTGCAGAGCCTTGGATGGTTGGGTAAAGGGTAGCAAAGCAAATGATTTTCAGGCGCTCTTTGATTTGATTGCATGGGAGCACTTGTCCAGTAATTGTTTTCCTGAGCTACGCCAGCACCTGATTGACAGTAGGCTGACTAACCCTAGGCAGCTTGCTGAGGAGGCGGACCGCTGGGTGAGCACCCGGGTCCACAAGGGTCACGTGGGAGACTCCGCCAAGAGTGGGCAGGGTCCCCAGCAGAAGAGTGGGGGGACAAGGGTAAACAGAGGGAGTTCCAGAGAGGGCCCCAAAGTAAACCCCAAGGGAACCAAGGGAAAGGTTCCCAGCCTCCCCTGAGAATAAGCACGGGGCCCCGACAGGTCCACCTGTTCATAGGGGACCCCTGGTGTGCTACAAGTGTGGCGCCCTAGGCCACAAGGCCAATGATCCCCGTTGCCCTTTGTTTGGAAAGCCAGCACCACCTGGTGCAGTTCCCCGCCAGTTGGCTAGTGTAGCCCTGGGGGAGGAGATGGGTGCCCAAGGTGGGCGGGATCCCGTAGTATTGTCCCTTGTCTCATTAGGGGACTCTGAGATGGTCCCTAGGACCCAACTGCCTGAGAACACTAAGAAGTACAGGCAGTGGGTGACCATCAATGGCCATAGGGTGGAGGCTCTGAGAGACACAGGAGCCAGTGTGACAGCTGTCAAGTGTCACCTGGTGTCTAAAGAGCAGGTGGTCCCTGATGCATTCTACCCAGTTGTTGCCGCTGACAACACAGAGAGCCACTGCAAGGTGGCTCAGGTTCCCTTTGAGTGGGGGGTCTCTGGTACTCTTCAAGTAGCTGTGAGGCCAGCCATGCCTGTTGACTGTTTGTTAGGGAACGATTTGGAGAGCTCCCCTTGGGCTAAGGTGGAGCGGAGTGCTCATTTGGAGATGTTGGGCTTGCCTGAGTGGGCGTGTGTGACCACCCGGTCCATGGCAGCCAGAGGTGTTCAAGAGGACCTGGAGCCTGAGAGGGAGGCCCAGGTGCCTGCCGGAGAGAGAAGAGGCAGGGGGCGCGGGAAACCGGCCCCGAAGTTCCCACGGTCCAGGAGGAGGCAGACCCTGAAGGGGATGCCCTGGAGCCTACAGGGGAACAGGTAGCTGAACTGGGGGACCTGCCTGAGCTGACCCATTGGCAGCAAGATGGAGGACCCTCCAGGGAGGAGTTCTGCGAGGAGCAGAACAAGTGCCCTTCTCTCGTGGGTCTGAGGCAACAGGCCACAGACCAGGCAGCAGGTGATCAGTCTGGATCACATTGGATCTACTGGGAGAATGGTCTCCTGTATAGCGAGCCTAAGGTTGCTGAGCCTGGGTCAGCCCGTGTGCTGGTGGTACCCCAGTGCTTCAGAGCCTTCCTACTGGGTTTGGCTCATGATGTGCCTTTAGCAGGACATCTAGGGCAGGACAAGACCTTTGAAAGGCTTGTCACCTATTTCTTTTGGCCCCAGATGCGCAGGAGTGCCTCCACTCACTGCAGGACCTGTCAGACTTGCCAGGCAAGTGGAAAGAGTGGGAGGAAGCAGAAGGCTCCTCTCCAGCCATTCCCTGTAGTCAGCACCCCTTTGAACGGGTGGGTATTGACATTGTGGGGCCACTGGACCCCAAGACAGCCATGGGCAACAGGTTCATCCTGGTCTTGGTGGACCATGCCACCCGGTACCCTGAAGCCATTCCTCTGAGGACAGTGACGGCCCCCGTGGTGGGACGGGCACTGATGGGAATTTTCTCCCGCGTGGGGTTCCCTCAAGAGGTGGTGTATGACAGAGGTACTAACTTTATATCCAAGTATATGAAGTCCCTGTGGCAGGAGTGCGGTGTAACCTACAAGTTCACCACTACTTACCACCCCCAAGGAAATGGGTTGGTTGAGAGATTCAACCGGACCCTGAAGGGTATGATTATGGGTCTGGAAGAACCCATGAGGCGTAAATGGGACGTCCTCTTGCCATGCCTTCTTTTTGCATACCGTGAGGTGCCACAGAAGTCTCTAGGGTTCAGCCCCTTTGAGCTCCTGTATGGTCACCCAGTGAGAGGACCTCTGAGTTTGGTCAAGGAAGGCTGGGAGCAATCTCCCAGGAAACCTCCCCAGGATGTATATAGCTACATGCTGGCCTTCAGGAACCAAACTAGGCGTTTCAGGCAACTTGCTGAGGCAAATCTGGAAGCCAGCCAGGAGGAAATGAAGCGGTGGTATGACCAGAATGCCACTCTGGTTGAGCTTCAACCTGGTCATAAAGTGTGGGTCATGGCCCCAGTGGATCCCTGTGCGCTCCAGGATAAATGGACCGGACCCTTTGAGGTGGTGGAGCGCAAGAGTCCTGTTACCTACTTGGTGGACATGCGGTCTCCCAGGAACCTTGCGGGTCCTGCACGTCAACCGCCTGAAGCCCCACTTGGAGAGGTCCCAAGTGGGCATGCTCTTAGCTACAGATGCTGGGATGGAGGAGGAGACCGAACCTCTTCCTGACCTCCTGTCAGCCCAAGAGCAAGATGGATCAGTGGAGGGTGTGAACCTCTCTCCCTCCCTGACACCTGAGCAGCAAGGTGACTGTCGCCAACTGTTGGGGCAGTTTCCTGACCTGTTCTCTCTGGTTCCTAGTGTCACTGACTGGTGCGTCCATGATGTGGACACTGGGGACAGTCTTCCTGTCAAGCACAAGGCTTACAGGGTGACTGACAGGGTGAGAGCTTGCATCAAGGAGGAGGTCTCCAAGATGTTTGCATTGGGGGTAATTGAGTCCTCTCACAGCCCTTGGGCCAGCCCAGTGGTCTTGGTCCCAAAAGCTGCTGTGCCTGGTGCCACACCCGAACTCCGGTTCTGTGTGGACTACCGAGGACTCAATTCCGTCACCAGGACTGACGCACAGCCCATCCCCAGAGCTGATGAGCTCATAGATCGGTTAGGGGCTGCCCGGTACCTCAGTACGTTTGACTTGACGTCTGGGTACTGGCAGATCGCCTTGACTGATGGGGCAAAGGAGAGGTCAGCATTCTCCACACCAGATGGGCACTACCAATTCCGGGTGATGCCCTTTGGGATGAAGAATGCCCCTGCCACCTTTCAGAGGTTGGTCAACCAGGTGTTGGTTGGACTGGAGGACTTCAGTGCCGCCTACCTGGATGACATCGCAGTGTTCAGCGCCAGTTGGGTAGAACATCTGCGCCACCTCTGGGAAGTGTTGATGGCTCTGTGGAGGGCAGGCCTCACGATCAAGGCGAGTAAGTGCCAGATCGGGCAGGGTTCCGTGGTGTACTTGGGACACCAGGTTAGGAGCAGCCAGGTGGCGCCCCTACAGCCCAAGATAGATACCATTCTGGCTTGGGAGCCCCCAAGACCCAGACAGCGGTGAGAGCCTTCCTAGGACTCACCGGGTATTACAGGAGATTTGTCAAGGGGTATGGCAGCATGGTTGCACCCCTGACAGAGCTGACTTCCAGGAAGCAGCCCAAGAGAGTGATTTGGACTGACACCTGTCAACAAGCTTTTGACACCTTGAAGACAGCCATGTGCACGGCGCCCGTGCTCCTGGCCCCCAACTTCTCCAAAGAGTTTATCGTTCAGACAGACACTTCAGAGCATGGTGTGGGGGCTGTTTTGTCACAGATGAATGAGGAGGGCCTAGACCAACCTGTAGCCTTCCTTAGCAGGAGGTTACTTCCACTGGAACAGAGGTGGAGTGCTATTGAGCGTGAGGCATTTGCTGTGGTCTGGGCACTGAAGAAGCTGAGACCATACCTGTTTGGGACTCACTTCCGGGTTCATACCGACCACAGGCCCCTCAGATGGTTGATGCAGATGAGGGGTGAGAATCCAAAGCTGTTGAGGTGGTCCATTTCCCTACAAGGGATGGACTTCACGGTGGAACACCGCCCTGGTACAGAACATGCCAATGCTGATGGTCTGTCCAGATTTTTCCGCCTTAGTGATGAGGACTCCCTAGAGGTAGGGTAGTTCTCCCCACATTTCAGCTGGAGGGGACACGTGTTAGACCTGGCATCCCTTCCATTTTTGATGATGCTTCCAATGTTATTGATCTGTTTTTGCTGGTTTAGATGCTTTGGGCACTGTGCCACTGCTATTCAGTGCCACAGTGCAAGTGCTCCCTATTGTAAATTGATGTATGTATTAGTGACTCCATGATTGGATGACTGGTTTACTTGTCAGTCCCTAGTACAGTGCACTGAGTGTGCCCAGGGCTTGTAACTCCAATGCTGCTGGTGGGCTTGCAGCACTGGTTGTGCCACCCACAGAAGCAGCTTGTAAAATGTGTCTCAGGCCTGCCATTGCAGAGCCTGTGTGCAGCCTAGGGCTGCCATGTCGACTTGGTGAGTACACCCACTTACCAGGCCCTAAACCTTCCCTTTACTGCATGTTGGTCACCCCTAAAGTAGGCCCTAGGGCAGGGTGCATTGTAAGTATAAGGTAGGACATGCCCTGGTGTGTGTGGCATGTCCTAATAGTGAATTACAGCCATTTTCGTTTTTCACTATTGCAAGGCTACCTGTTCCCCATAGGCCAGACTGGGCAGTTTGATTATTACACCTTATAATCCTAACTGACCCAGGGAACATGGTAGAAAAACGAATTTAGTATGCCTGAACTCAGGGTGATAAAATACAACTTTTAGTGAAGTTGGTTTTAACATTCTGTGTTTGAAAATACCACTTTTAGAAAGTAGGTATTTTCTTGCCTAACTATCCAAGCCTGCCTCTGCTAGGTTGTGTATTCCTTGTCTGGGTTTGTGAGTGACAGGGGCTGGGGGACTCCAGGAGACAGGGTGAGTCAGCACAGGGCTGAATAGAGAGATCTGCATCCAGAGTGGAGGGAGGAGTTGCACCTGGGTCTGAATAGGGCTGTGCCTGCCTTCCACAATGCTGGCTCCACCTCCTGCTGGGCGGCTTAGCACTCTGCCCCACATTCTGAAAGGACAGAAGGAGTCCTGTAAACAAAGTGCTCCAGGACTGACCAGAACTGGTTTTGGACTAGGCAAAGGCCTCTCTGCCTTCAGAGAACAAAGAGAAAAGGTGTATAAAAGGGGACCCAGACCCCTAGGAAATTAGATCACTTTTGGGAAACAAGAAGAAACCTTTGCTGAGGAGCGGAACCAAGAAGAAACTGAGGAGAAGACTATCCCTAAGCTGAGAGGGATCTGCCTGCAGTGGTTGCCTGACTGCTAAAGAAAGGAGAAGGGAACTTTGTGTGTACTTTCATCAACTTGTGAAGGATCTCCAAGGGCTTGATTTTAGAGCTTGCCTCCTGCTGAAGTCTCAGGGACAACAGACTTCACCCACCAGCTCCCCCTGTATTCCCTTGCTGGGAATTTGGAACTTCTGACACACTTGCGTGTCTCTGGGAGCTGGAAGCGCGACTCAACACGAAGAAGCGTGTCGCCGCAGCCGCTGAGTCTCGCATCGCCAGAGAAGAGTGTCGACGTCGCATCAGATGCCGGCGCATCCCCAAAGAAGCGCGCCGCATACTTCGAAGCGCCTCGCAGCACCGGAGAAGAGTGTCGCCGTCGCGTCAGACGCCGTCGCATCCCCGGGGCAGAGCATCGACCTCGCATCAGATGCCGACGCATCGCAACACGAGGCGCGCCCCGCATCCCAGAAGAAGATCGTCGACCTCGCATCAGATGCCGTCGCATTGCCAGGGAAGCGTGTCGCAGGGCCTGTCGCGGCTCCAAAGACTCATCGAAATCGCCACACGGCCGTCGGGCGTGCACGCATCACCTCTTCGTTGTCGCAACCTCAAGAAGACGCCACTTTGTTTCTTTTGCACCAGATCTTCAACGCATCACCGTCCTTGCGTGTAAGGGACTACCGCATCACCTTCCCTGCAACACTTTTCGTTGCCCTGCGTTACGCATCTTAAGGTACATTGAACTCAAAGTGTCGCATTTTCATTTAAAGAGACTCAAGCTAATTCTACCATCTTTAAAGTACAGTATTGTGGATTATTTTTGTCGTTTATGGTCTTGTGGTAAATCTATATAAAAGATACTTATTTTTATAATACAACCGGTGTGGTGTCCATTTGTAGTGTTGTCACTGGATTACTGTATGTGTTCACAAATGCTTTACACACTGCCTCTGAACTAAGCCTGTCTGCTCGTGCCAAGCTACCAAGAGGGTGAGCAGGGGTTATTTCAGGAGTGTACCCCCTTACCCTGACTAGAAGCAAGGGTCCCTATTTGGACAAAGGTACCTACCTCTGCCAACTAGAGACCCCCAGTTCTAACATCCTCCATGGTCACCCTGTCTAGGGAGGGGACTGTGTGTAGTAGTTTTAGAATGTTACCCCAGTTGAGAATGTTGTGCCTCTCCCATGACTGATATTCTGGAGAGAAGATTGTTTGGTTAAAAGCAAAGGATGTGCCAGGTATTCGGCCTATGTGATCAGATCTCGTCCTGACTATGGTGCTATCTCTCTGTTCATGAGCCAGTGTGATGTCAGGAATTGCTGTCTGGGAGGTGGTGGTAGATATTATATGTCGTTGCGACTCTTGGTTGGCATTAACAGAACCATATGTCAGTCTGTGTTGGTGTGAGACTGAAAGGGAGGGCATGCCTTTATTGGATATTGAGGGCTCAGAGCATCCACCATTCTTGGCCAGCTTTTTGTTGTGGTTGGGCAGCCTCCCTGTAGCTTTTGTCTCAATGGGTTACCTCCATGGGGGGGCTAGCACCTTTAGATCGTCCTCGGTAACAGTTTTGACAATGGAACTTCCACCTGCTTGTTTTCCCAGTATTTTGTCAAATAACGGAAAGAATTTACCTTTTCTTGATGGTCCTTGCCATCAGTTACAGTTGGTTCTGCCTCAGGTGTAGGTATATTTTTGTTGTTCAGTAGCTTTGTTGTGCTTGTGCCAGGAACAATTTCTAAATGTGATCTTTTTTTGTTTCCTGCGTTGCGCAGTTTATTCCTCAGTTTTTTTTACATTACTGTCTCCAATGGAAGTGGGGGGGGGGGGGTGGTTTGAGGGTCGCTAAAACAAACTCTCCTCCTGATGTGTGTCCGTGACTGTGGCGGAAGGGCCTCCAACCTCCGTTAGACTTGTATGTTAGGGAGGTTCCTTGTCCTTCAAGGGGGGCAGCGTTCTTTTTGGGATCCCAGCATCTGTTTGTTTTTATGGGGTTCCAACATCCGCCACTTGCAAGGACCTGTTGCACTAGTGGTTGTGGATCCTTGCTGTGCCAAGGGGTTTTAAGGCTCATTTTTAGGTCTTCAATCAACGTGGTCAAAGCCTCTGGGATTGTTGTGAGCTTGTTCACCACAGGGGCACAAGTGCAGTCTATGTTTGTTGTGACCGCTTAGTTTTGTGTTTGGATTATCAGTCAGCCAGCTTCTGGTCAATTCCTGAGACTGATATGGCCATGAGGTTCAGTAAGTCCACTTGCACATCCATTTTATGTGACTAGTCTGTTAGAGCGTCGAGAGTCAGCTGAGATGTTCTGAACAAAATGTCCCTAACTGACCCTGGGCCTGTTGTTTCAGGGGGTCATGAATTATTTGGGTTTGAGCAAGTTGACCAAGTTCCCCTTGGCTGCTTTGTAAGGTTGAGGAGTGTGGAGAGAATCCCAGTACGAGGCGTGGGCTCAGTTGGTGGTGCTCAGAAGGACTAATTTGATGGACAAGATTGTCCCACACAGTTTTTGCAGGTTAAACTACAAGACATAATGGGCCTGATTATGATCTTGGTGGATGGGATACTCCGTCACAAACAATACGGAGATCCTGTCCGCCATAATACAAGTTCCATAGGAGATAATGGAATTGTAATACGGCGGACAGGATATCCATCACGTTTGTGATGGAGTAACCCTGTCCACCAAGATCGTAATCAGGCCCTTTCTATCCAGTTTCAGTCCAGTACATATTATTCAGTATATGCTCTTTATCAGCTGCTCACAGATCATCAAAGGCTGCTGTACTGAACCCTCAGCAAATAGGTTTCTAAGTTATCAATAAAACAATATTCATGTTTACTTGTCCCTTTTCAGAAGGTGCTGAAATATTGCAAGAGGATACTGTCACAGAAAAAAATCCAACTGATAATCAGGGCCATTGGAATTGGCAATTCTGCAGCTGCAGTGTTTTCCACATAATTATGGATGTGTTTTATTTGCCACATTATCCGTCATCTGATTAATATTCTGCCAATTTAAACAAGAAAGGTTTGTTTCTAGCTCAAAGGGATCAAAAGTTGCTAAAAATGTGGTGACACGTGTCTCCTCACAGTGGAAAGCCCTTCACATAGGTTGAGGGGTCATCTGGTGTTTATTGCTGTGTTTTGGTGTGTAACTATTACTAACAAGGTATCATTTTTCCCCAAACAGTGTTAGCATGTGCAAAAATGAAAACAATAATGAAGTAATGCTATCACAAAATGTGCCGCTTTGCCTTTTCTTGCCCCACTATTTAGCCAACACTGCCACAAAATGTGGACCTCCCCTGCCTCATATCTCCAGTGGCCCTACTTATAAAGCACTCAAACAAGTGTGTATTGTAGCGGCCATGCATTTTAATTTATACATAGCAGACATGGCTAAGCATTTTTCCCGTGTTCAATCTTTTCCATTCACATTAGTTAACCTATCAATCAGCTTGTAACCTGATATTGTATGACCAAACTCCAATCGGCCTTCAGCGACTAATTGAATGATTGGTTGCGGACAATGATAGGAACATACATTAAATGAACACTTCAAAAACTAATTTATTGGTGATGGGCAAGAAAAATATCTAATATTCATGGCACGTGCACGGAGCCAGCATTGGGAAGGGCTCAAGTTATGTTAATCTGCGGATTGCAGTTTCGTCAGCTCTACCTTGAACATTACACCTGGAGGCCCTCGGGAACAAATATAGTGCATGGCAAAAAATCAGTGGCGTAGCTAGAGCGAGGGTGTAGGAGGAGACCGCCGCCCCCAATCCGCCCCTCCTTCCTTTGCCACTGCAAAGAATGCCTCAGTTACCTCTGGGTGTCGGACGATTTAATACCAATTATGGAGTTGTTATACTTGCGCCCGCGCTCAGAGCTTTTTCTGCCAAAAAAATAATTCCTAAGTGCTGTATGGGTCACTGGCATTCGCTAGGTGGGTTCTAAGCAAAGTGTATCCGGATATAAACTAATGTCTGCAGCTTTTCCATCGAGGCAGTTAAGACAATGAATTTCCTCCTCATAACTCTGATTGGCTGGGCTGGCAATTGTATGATTATATTTATCCTGCCTAGCAACAATGAAGCTGAATTTGGCTGAGATAGCTTTTATAGCAGATTATATAATGTATAGTTTAATATTTAGCTGAAGGAGAAACTTTTTTTAGTCCATTCATTTATTTGATCATACACAATTGTATTAGGTTAAATTAACATCTGTTGATATATGGATAATTTGTGTTTGCAGATTTTTAATCTAGATACTATGATTATATGAATCTGTCTATAGTTCAGATTGTAGTTTGTTTTATAATTTCTGTTAATTGCACTTAATAGTATGTCATTTTACCAAGTAATGCTTATAAGCTCATTTACTTGCAATAGTGCAAAAGCCAAAATGTGAGAGAGGAGGTTGAGACTGTATGAGCAGATAGTATGTTGTACGCAGGGTCCAAACAGTACATCCGCATAACCTTAGAGAACCTCAGACATGTTTCTTCCTTGCTCATTTGAGAGCATTGTGCGGGGCAGCCAGACTAGTGAGGATGAAAGAATGCTAAATTCCACTAGATGAGCAGAAGCCAAACTCTACCGGGGTAGAGGAGTCCTGTGTCCACAGAGGGTCCTGAGATTTCACTATCAGATTGAAAAGACAACATTTTTGTCCGAGACACATCAACACAGATTTTTATTTCAGATCTAGTTAAAACATTGGTAAAGTTGATTAAAAATAATGCATTTGAGGGATGATTTTAGTGCAGAATTTTCTTTGACTTTGCTTGTTAGAGTATACTTTGAGTTTTGCTTTTAAATGTCTGTTAATTGTATGCCTTTATTTAGGTTATTTTTTATATAGCACTTTCTATTGTGGCACAGCATTTTACCAGAGGAGACAAACAATAAGTCAAACAGCTTACAGTAATATAACAATGAGTGGTCCCCTCCTCTGTGCAGATTCTTTGACAATCTGTTTGATTTAGCACGATGGAAGAGGTTATTCATGCAGGCTGCACTATATGTTTGCTGCCCAGGATCAAAGAAAAAAACACACTTATCTATATCTCAAGCAAAATCAGCACATGCCTTGCACGTTTTTGCAACTAGAAATCTTTTGCCACTCTCTGAGGTGATAACATGGCGCTGCTCCAGCTCTTCAACTATTGAAGACACCAGCCAGCCCAAGACTTTGCAGAGACTTCATCTTAGCTTACTGATTTCAGCACTCACCTTGTGATGTGGGCCAACAAGCCTTGCTTAGAAGGTAGGAAATGTTTGCTTTGAAACAATAATCTTACAGGGCTTGTTGACAGGTAATTAATGAGCTGCGGCACTCTTTTCTTTCTGCAGGTATGTGAGTGGCGTGCTCCCATTTTCTCCTTTTGTAACAGTTGAAGCGGAAGTGATTTCTTTATAGAATGGTTCCTGTGGTTTTGTGTATGATTCTGTTTGGCATTCCATCATGGAAACCGAGGGGAAGAACACTGTAAAGAAAAAAACATTCTGAGCAGTGTCAAGAAGACCAAGACAATCGATTGTGTTGCTTCCTGGGAAACCACATACAATAGTTAATGAGGCAGTGACTGATGCCTTAAAGAGATATTCTGAAATCAATCCTGCAGCTGAAGATAATGAGACTTATTCTGGTGTTAGTTTGCTCCTGCAGAGGTCGTGGAATATCAGCAGGCTTTCCTATGAAGATTTCACTCTCAGAGCATTAAATCCATGCAAGTCATGTGGTAATTGGAAATATATTGGAAAAAGAGTGGAAGGATATTAAAGAATATTACTTTTCATTGGTCCTAACAAAATAATAATGACTAGACATGACTCAGAAGTGCTAGCAGGTAAGAAAGTATTCTCTTCTGGGGCAAGTGGTTCATCTCAGACCTCTTCGGCATTTGATAATACATTTCCCACTGACAATATAGACAAAAAAGTATTTGTTACTTAACAGATCTTATTCTGCTTTGAACTTTGTGATTCAAGCTAGGACCTACTCTGCAAACGCTGTGAAGTCATTATTAAAATGTTTTCAGGATCTCTTTGAAGTCATGTGTAAAGGGGATTGTTGTATTCCGCTTTAGGTGTCCGTATATAGGTTTTCCTGAATCATGTCCTTATATAGGCTCAATTCGCATTGCCCTTATATAGGCATAGAATCCCTGTCCTTATTTAGGCATTAACCGTGCACTCCAAATACAGGCATGGTCACCGACATCCGTCCACCCTAACGTCACAACGAGTTCTTAGAAACCAGACCCTTAAGCTTCGGGAGTTCCCCTAGCACAGGACTATTGATTTCTCCAAGAACTCATCTATTATGTATGAACCGTTATACCTTAAGGGTTCATTCCTGACGTCTTCCTCTGTCCGACTTCACGTCAATGCTAACATTCCGAGGCACCTATCAGGTATAAATATACCTTCCCTCGCCCAAGCAAGTCAGAGGAGACCTCGACTTCAGAGGAGCCCGTATTCCGGCCTGACGCACTGAGAAGACGCTGTCATTCCTGCACGCAGAAGAATCCAGCTTCCAGTGTTCTGACTCCTTCGCAGGGTGTTAGAGTTCCAGATCCGGCAAGAGATTCCCACCTCTCTCATTCTCAAGGTATGGAGCTGACTAGAACCTAGAGGGACTCTTGGCATACTAGACTTAACATACTCTTAGTATACCATACTAGAGAATACTCCACCTACTTCTTACCTTTCCCTACACCTAGACTAGGTTAGGTACATTGAGGTAGAACTAGCTTAGAGACGCATCGTATGAGTACTCGCATTTTTAGCTCATGTTATTTATGTACCTGAATATATGCTAAAAGATAATGCTAGCACAGTATTATTTATTTCTACTGCTGACGCTGTACATTATTTATCTTGCATACGGTCTTGTGTTCATAACAGCACATATCTCTTACACGAGAAACAAGACTGTTCAATAAAACCTTTTTATTGAAACGCCCGTCTTTCCTTTCTGTGTAACTCTGTAGAAACTAAGCTTGCACGATTGACTGAGTGAAACTGTTATCTATTGTTTCCACGATTCTGAGACGTGTTCCGATTCTAAAAGGAAACAAAGTGGTCATGTTTATGCGGTTGCCAGAAACTACTCCCTTCTTGTTCTCAAGGAGTTTCTAGTGGCCTCTGAGTAGCTGGCACAAGTAATTAAGTTTAATATACTCAATAGGGACATACCGACCTCAGTCCTATGTCAAGCCTATAGGTTATATTATTCCAATGCGCAGAGCCTATTAGGGAAATAGGAACTACACTACAGGATAGTCCTGTTCCAATACTGTTGCAGAATATGGAGCACCAGGTATGAGTACTTTCAGGTGTTTGATCAATGTTCTGTATCAGCTACTGCTTCTGCAGTGGCAATGTCTGACCCCGGCATGTTTGGCTGAAGTAGGAGGCCAGTCATCCTTCATTCATCCTTCATTTACCTTTTCTTGCTTACTTTTTAGTTGATCCCAATCTTAAAATGTAATTGAGAATTCTGTGGGAGACAAGACACCATTTCCGCCATTTAGATACTGAATAATAGGGGCAGTGCAAAGGGCAGGGGTAAAAAACAATTTCAGCAGTCAGGGTGGCCCTTTTTGAGAAAAAGGCCTGATGTTGAGGGGCCAACTTCTATAAGAAAATCTATCCTTTAACTTCAACTTCAAACACCCAATGAAATTACCCAAAAGCATGACTGACTTTATGACAGATTTTTTAAATCTGCTAGTGGGGATAGGTTATCCCATTTCTTATGATGTTGGAAAAGCAAGGTGACAGGCAATTAGGTCCTGCAAATAATAGAGACAGGTTACTTTTTGGAATTGAGGAATAGTCCAGTTTCAGTGTTATGAATCATGCCATTACCTCGATGGCTATTAAACAGTGAGGCAATGTGGAAAGCGAAATGTCTGTTGCTGCAGAATGGCACAGAAAAGATGGTTGCAAGTATAAAAAAAGGTTGAGGTATTTATTCTATTCTGTTCTTGGTAGCAAAACCAAATGGGGATTTCTGGCTAGTGCTGAACTAAAAAACTTTAAATAAGTATCTTGTGCAGCGTCCAGTGAAGCTTTACAATGGTAAATTCAGAAGAGGTTTTGATCTCTGTAGATCTGAAAGATGCATATTTTCATGTACCAATATGTTAAAATCACCACCTTTACCTGGGATCTGTGATAGAGTATAATCAGTATCAATTTCAGTTGCTCTCTTTGGTGTCTCATCTGCCCCTAGAGTATTTTGCAAAAATACTTTCTCCTTTGGCTGCTGGTTTGCATGCAGACTGGATATGAGTCCACCCTTATTTAGAAGATTGGCTGTTTGTGGCTTATTCTTTTTTCACGTCTCAGGAGGATGCAGATCTGGTGTGCAAAACTCTTCAAGAGCATAGATGTTTGCTGAACGAGGAGAAATCACACCCTGAGATTAGCAGGATTTGACTTTCACAGGTGCACGTTTTCAAACATTGTTTTAACTGTTACAAAGCCTCTACAAAGGATGATCAGGTTTTAGTCTCTGTTGAAGCCCCTCTATAAGAAAACATTGCTCCACAGAAGAGACTGGCTAAGGCTTCAAGTTTAAAAAACATCCAAAGTTTTTGGGATCCTATGAATCCATTACCATTTGAAATTTTTAGCAATGTTCATCTAGAACAGCGGTTCCCAACATCAAAGGAGTATGAAATGGCAACATTTACTCTCAGGATGTCTCTGTCTCAGTGGTTGAACACGTCCAATCTGATGAAGGAGATCTCATTGGTTCCCGAGTAGGCGGAAGACCTGATAACAAATACCAGTTTGATGTGCTGGGAGCAATGCTGTATAGTGGTTTGCTCAGGTCATTTGGTTTCCTAGGGAAAACCATCAGTCCTGCAATTGCCTCTCCCATCTCAACTTCTGAAGGACAAAGCTTTATTTGTAAAAACAGAAAATCAATTTGCTCGAGCATATGCTAATCACCAAGTGGGGTCAATGTAAATCTTGCTAAACCGAGTGGCACTCGAGGAGGTGCATCTTCTTTCTCTATTGTCAGTCTGCCTTGCACAGAAGAGCAATGGGCCTGCTGACCATCTCAGTTTCTGGTTCCCACCCTCTGTGCACCATCATCTTCACATTAGGGTATTTTGCAGGATATGCAGGAGGTAGACAACACCAATCTTTTTGCATCCTGATTCAGTGCTGTTCTCCCTCTCGTTTGCTTAGTGGTTTCATCTCATCAAGCATGGGGCTAGATGCTCTTTCCTTATATTGGCCCCCTATTCACCAATATGTATTTCCACCAGTTCTGATCTTTGTACAGGTACTGAGGAAGATGTAGAAGAAGAGGGTGGAAGTGGCCTTGGTAGCTTCTATTTGGACCAAGACAATTTAGTTCCCTCTTCTCTTTCTGTTAGTAGAACCTTGATGGAAACTACCATTACCTCCATCTCTATTACAGTTTCCAATGCTGTCACTGGAAATCCTTCAGAGGCTACGTCTAGGGGTCTGGAGATTGAGTGAAGTATTCTGCATTATATTTGGTATTCTAAAAACTTTGAATTATTAGAATTATTATTAGAATTTTTTTTCTTGGATATTTCGAACGATAGCGCTCTAGTATTTTGAAATTTCAAGGGACATATTTTTAATTGCTTTATCTATTTCTATTCTGATGGCCTAATCGGCAGCTATGAGGGATTTTCGTCCCTCTATATCTGGTCTATCGGGAAACAACCTTAACAAAGCGGTCATTACATCGCCTTACCTTTACAATGCGGTCGTTACAGCGACCGCGTTGTTACATCGCAGTACATTACAACGCAAGTCATTACAACGACTTGCTCTAGATGGCGATCTAAACTAAGGAATAGTGTAATTTACTATTCCAACACCTTCCCTACTGTTGCACACACTGGAGTTGGAATAGTAAATTATACTATTCCCAAGTCCAGCGCGCTGTCTAGAGCAAGTCGTTGTAACAACTTGCATTGTAATGTACTGCGATGTAACAACGCAGTCGTTTATTCTTTATTGTGAGCTAAAGTATTGTTTTTTAAAAGAAGTAACGTCTGTATAACAAGTGGGGGAGCTATGTGCTCTGTTGGATCATAAACATGATTTGCAGCTTCTTGTGGATAAGTTTATGTTCCTCATTAATCTTATTTTTCACTGAAAAAAATCCTCAAAATTTCCTGTTGACCAAGAATTGATTGTTACAGAGCTTTGGAAGAAGATGGTACTTTTTATTGTCTAGATGTTAATAGAGCAGTGAAGATTTATTGTGCAAACAAACTATTCTTTCAGAAAACTGATGCATTATGAGTTACATTTTTTGGGCATCAGGCAGAGGGGAGAAGCCATCTACACGTACAGTCAGTAGATGGATTCTCTTGGCCATTATGAAAGTGTATAAGGTTGCACCCACTCCTCATTCTAGTGAAGTTGTGGCTAGGCCTGCCTCTAAGGTGTTTTGGCCTCATGTGCAGAGTTTAAATGAAATTTAAAGTTTGTATGCTCTCTGTTTAGCAGCAACCTGGGCTGGACTTTTGGAAGTAGAACTTCCATTTTAACTGCTCAACATGAAACAAAATAGACACAGAACCAAATTGGCTGAAAAAGAACGCACTGAAGTTAAAATAGCAGCTGGGTTGTCACATTATGGGCTATTGTAACTAAGAAAAGAGAAAAAGAGCAAAAGCCTGTGTAATGAAAAGTAAATAATACCCTAACCCTTGATTTTGCAGCTGTTGGAAACGTCCTTGCTACCCAAACGGATTAGTATTCTGCTGGTTGAATGGGCTCAATAAGATAGCTCTGATGATCACGAATATTAAAAATCATATTCTTTGAAAACTTACAATTCAAAATGCTTGTCCCTGCCTATACTTTAGTACTCTATTTCTTATCCTGAGGTACACAACACCTGCTCAGGGGTCAGTGACTGTTTATAAAATTAATTAATATTAGCAGATTGCTAAAGTATATAAAATATGTAAAATATAGTTATATAAAATCTATAGCTAAAAGCCACACAGAATGGGTTTTATAAAGAAAAACGTTTAGAAATAGTAATAGATTATATGCCCCTACGAGTGAATATATCCAATAATCTTTCATGGACCGCTCTTGATAGCCACCAATACTCTAAAGAAAAATCCACTGAATATGATTTATGACATATTTGAAACCTCAAGGCAAAAGAGATGTTCAATCAATGCTCAAATTCTATACTGCAAAAATCCTATTTTATGCAGTTGAGAGTCGTTCTATGATCTCTATAAACAAACTATCATCTGTGCAAACTCAACTTTAGAAACATTATTTAAACCTTAGTAGATCAAATGTAATTCAAATGATTAGTCTTGAATTGGGATCAACAAGTATAGCTTTTTGAGTTTATATCCAGATAGTCTGCTATGTTTTCACCTATCTAATAGTTCTGAATATTCATTAAAAAGGTTATATGGTGAGAACTTAACTATGACGGGCCTGATTCACAAAAGTAATCTAAGACAAATCCTAAGGATTTTGTCTTAAGACCAAAACTTAAGACAAAATCCTAACTTTACTACTCCTAAATGCCTTTTGTGAATACCACAAGTCGTAAAGTTAGGATTTTGTCTCAGATTACTTTTGTGAATGGGGCCCCAGATGAATAAGACCTATGCATGTTTAAAAACATTGTCCATTTGCATGAATTTGTTAGGGACTAACTACAAAGAGGTCTTATCTCTAAAACATTGTTATTCTATGAAGTCTCATGTTTAAAGAAATTAATTTAAGCAAAAGTCTTTATGTTGATCATCAATGTTGGTTAAGAATAAAAATTAACATTTGTCCTTTACTTAGAAGCATTTTTATGAAGCTTAACTTTGAACAGTTGTCAATAGGTGAAAACGTTGGGCTTAAAGCAAATCAGTTTAACATTAATCCTAATTGTCAGTTTTGTAGTCCTGATATACAAGATTAAAATCATGCACAGTTCTTTTTCCCTGGGCTATCGAACTATCAGGAAAAATTTATAAAATCTATATTTTCAAGGTATTCCATATGAATTTAGGAAGAAGCTCCACAGAGAATATTTGATGTCAGTTATTTACATTCTTTAAGCTCTTTTTGAATTTGAAATTTATTTTTATTCAATCTTCTATGAATTGTGATTCAAAATCTTAAGTGTAACATTTTGTATCCTATTTTTTAATCTTTGAATTAAATGCCTGTTTCTTTTAGATAATGTTTCGATGGAAATGTAATTGGAAAATAAATAGAGATGCAAAAAAAACAATAAGTAAAACTGAAAATTTTAGAACACTGTAAGAATTTGAAACTGGAGTATAAAAATTAAGTTGGTATTTTTTACTTGATTCACAGGAGCAGCGCAAATACAGCTAACAGAATTTAGGCTAGCAGATTTGTGGCCTCAGTTGAAGCACTAGTATGCACCAACAAAATAAAAACATGCATTAACCCCTTCGCTGCTATCGCTAAGCCTTCCCCCTGCTAAGCCTTTTTGTTGGCTATTTAGGGTAGTTCTCGCTTAGGCCCCTGTAATTTTTTGTCCACATAAGGTATCCATGCCATTTTTGCGTCCTTTTCTTCCAACATCTAGCCGATTCTAAAGGTACCCAAGGGTTGTAGTTTCTCCAGGAGGGTAATGAGAAATTAGCCAAAATAGAGCAAATGTTTGTTCTTTTCCATAAAAATTAGAAAAAGTGCTGCAAAAGAAAGCGCTTGGTTTTTTTCCCTGCATAAGATATCAACAAAGGGTTTGTCATGCTAAAATCACCATCTTCCCAGCTTTCAGGAACAGGCAGACTTTTGTCAGAAAACCAAATTTTCTACACAGTTTTGGTATTTTACTGGGCCATAGCCTATTTTTTGTGCATTCAACCTCCTTCCAGTTAGTGGTTGAAATGGGTGTGAAACCAATAATGGATCCCAGAACACTGTACATTTCTGAAAAGTAGACACTATTCTGAATTCAGCAAGGGGCCATTTGTGTAGATCCTTCAAGGTTTTCCTATAGAAACTAACAGTTGAAATAAAAATCATTGAAATTGAGTTTAAAAAAACAGCATTTCTACCATTTTCACCTGTAACTTCTAAGTATGGCAAATTTTTTAAAGCAATATACCGGTACATCCGCTGGACCATTCTGGTTGTGGGGATATATAGGACCTTTCGGTTCACTAAGAACCCGAGGTACCCAGAGCCAATAACTGAGTACGTCTTGCAATGTTTTTTCATTGTGTACCGGGTATATAGCCATTCATTTGGTAACATATAATGAGTGAAAAATAGATATCAAGGAAACCTATAAATTTCCGAATGGGAATAAAATATAGAGTTTAGAAGCAGTGGATATTTGCAGATCTCCGAAATTGTGGGTAACCATACTAGCATGTGAATTAGTGGACATTTTTCAAAATGACTTCTTTTTTACACATTGTCTTACATTTGGAAGGCATAAATTCAAAGAACGTCAACTGGTAATAACACTTGTTCTACTATTCTGTGTTCCTCCAAGTCTCCCCATACAAATGGTACCTCACTTGTGTGGGTAGGCCTAGTGCCTGTGGTAGTAAACGGCCCAAAACACAACGTAGACACACCACATTTTTCCAGTGAAAACAGACTCTTTTTTCGCAATGTGCCTGGCTGTGGATTTTGGACCTGAGCTCAGCCAGCACTTAGGGAAACCTAGTAAACCTATACATTTTTAAAAACTAGACACCCAGGGGAATCCAGGATGGGTTGACTTGTGCCGTGCGGCTTTCACCAGGTTCTTTTACTCAGAATCCCTTGCAATCCTCAAACTTAAAAAAACAAAAACATTTTCCTCACATTTCTCTGATGGAAAACTCTGGAATCTATAGGGAGCCACAAACTTTTATTCACCCAGCATTCCCCCAAGTCTTTCTATAAAAATGGTACCTCACTTGCGTGGGTAGGCCTAGTACCTGCAAAAGGAAATGACCCAAAACACAACTTGGACACATCACATTTTTCCAGTGAAAACTGACCCTTTTTTCGCAATGTGCCAAACTGTGGATTTGGGACCCTAGTTCTGCCAGCACCTAAGAAAACCTAGCAAACCTATATATTTTTGAAAACTAGACACCCAGGGGAATCCAGGATAGGGTGACTTATGTGCCTCACACCCAGTACTGTTACCCAGAAGCCCTTGCAAACCTCAAACTTTGTAAAAACACAACACATTTTCCTCACATTTCTGTGATGGAAAGTTCTGGAATCTGCATGGAGCCACAAACTCCCACCCACCCAGCATTCCCCCAAGTCTCTTGATAAATAGTGGTACCTCACTTGTGTGGGTAGGCCTAGTGCCCATGACAGGAATGGCCCAAAACGCAACATGAACACGTCACATTTTTCCACACAAGACTGATGCTTTTTTTGCAATGTGCCTAGCTGTGGATTTGGGACCATAGCTCAGCCAGCATCTAGAGAAACCTAGCAAACCTGTACATTTTGTAAAACTAGACATGCAGGGAAATCCTGGATGGGATGACTTAAGTGCCCCTCATCAGGTTCTATTACCCAGAGTCCCTTGCTAACCTCAAACTTTGTCAAAAAATCACATTGACCTGATATTTTTGTGATGGAAAGTTCTGGAATATGCAGGGAGTCACAAACTTCCACCCACCCAGCATTTCCCAAAGTCTCCCAATAAAAATGGTACCTCACTAGTGTGGGTAGACCTAGTACCCGCAACAGGAAACGTCCCAAAATGCAACATGGACACATCACATTTTTCCAGTGAAAACTGACCCTTTTTTTCGCAATGTGCCTAGCTGTGTTTTTTGCACACTAGCTGTGCTGGCACCTAAGGAAACCTAGAAAACCTATACATTTTTTTAAACTAGGCATCCAGGGGAACCCAGGATGGGGTGACATGTGTGGCTCTCAATAGGTTCTGATGCCCAGAATCCCTTGCAAACCTCAAACTTTGTGAAAATAAAAACACATTTTCCTCACATTTCTGTGATGGAAAGTTCTCGAGTCTGTGGAGAGCCGCAAACTTCCACCCACTCAGCATTCCCCCAAGTCTCCCAATAAAAATAGTACCTCACTTGTGTCGGTAGGCCTAGTACCAGCGACAGGAAACCGCCCAAAACACAACAGGGACCCATCACATTTTTCCACTGAAAACTGGCCCTTTTTTTCCAATGTGCCTAGCTGTGGATTGGGCCCTAGCTCAGTCAGCACCTAAGTAACCCTAGCAAACCTGTACATTTTTTAAAACTAGACACCCTGGAAAATCTAGGATTGGGTAACTTGTGTACCTTTCCCCAGGTTCTATTACCCAGAATCCCTTGCAAACCTCAAAATATGTAAAAAAACACATTTTCCTCACATTTCTGTGATGGAAAGTTCTGGAATCTGCAGCAAGCCACAAACGTCCACCCACCCAGCATTCCCCCAGTGATTTATTTAGCTAAATCTGAGGTTTTCAGGGGATTCTGGGTAGGAAATCTTTGGGGGAACCATGCAAGCAAAACCTCCCTGGACTCCCCCGGGTGTCTAGTTTTCAGAAATGTCTGGGTTTGGTAGGTTTCCCTAGATGGCCACTGAGCTCGGGACCAAAAACACAGGTGACTCCCCTTGCAAAACCAGATTGTTTTGTGATCGATAATTTTGATGTCTCCAAAATACATTTTGGGACATTCCCTGCCACGAGGACTTGGCCCACCCACACAAGTGAGGAATCATTTTTATTGGGAGACCTGGGAAATGCTGGGTGGTAGGAAATGTTTTTCAGCCCAGTGATCCCACAACTTTCCCACACAGAAATGTGAGAAAAATGTAATTTGTTCAGCTCAATTTGAGATTTGCAGGGGATTCTGGGTAGGAAAACTTTGGGGGATCCATGCAAGCCACACCTCCCTTGTCTCCCCCGGGTGTCTAGTTTCACCAGGTTCTTTTACTCAGAATCCCTTGCAATCCTCAAACTTAAAAAAACAAAAACATTTTCCTCACATTTCTCTGATGGAAAACTCTGGAATCTATAGGGAGCCACAAACTTTTACTCACCCAGCATTCCCCCAAGTCTTCCTATAAAAATGGTACCTCACTTGCGAGGGTAGGCCTAGTACCTTCAAAAGGAAATGACCCAAAACACAACTTGGACACATCACATTTTTCCAGTGAAAACTGACCCTTTTTTCGCAATGTGCCAAACTGTGGATTTGGGACCCTAGCTCTGCCAGCACCTAAGAAAACCTAGCAAACCTATATATTTTTGAAAACTAGACACCCAGGGGAATCCAGGATAGGGTGACTTATGTGCCTCACACCCAGTACTGTTACCCAGAAGCCCTTGCAAACCTCAAACTTTGTAAAAACACAACACATTTTCCTCACATTTCTGTGATGGAAAGTTCTGGAATCTGCATGGAGCCACAAACTCCCACCCACCCAGCATTCCCCCAAGTCTCTCGATAAATAGTGGTACCTCACTTGTTTGGGTAGGCCTAGTGCCCATGCCAGGAATGGCCCAAAACGCAACATGAACACGTCACATTTTTCCACACAAGACTGATGCTTTTTTTGCAATGTGCCTAGCTGTGGATTTGGGACCATAGCTCAGCCAGCATCTAGAGAAACCTAGCAAACCTGTACATTTTGTAAAACTAGACATGCAGGGAAATCCAGGATGGGCTGACTTAAGTGCCCCTCATCAGGTTCTATTACCCAGAGTCCCTTGCTAACCTCAAACTTTGTCAAAAAAACACATTGTCCTGATATTTTGTGATGGAATGTTCTGGAATATGCAGGGAGTCACAAACTTCCACCCACCCAGCATTTCCCAAAGTCTCCCGATAAAAATGGTACCTCACTAGTGTGGGTAGACCTAGTACCCGCAACAGGAAATGGCCCAAAATGCAACATGGACACATCACATTTTTCCAGGGGAAACTGACCCTTTTTTTCGCAATGTGCCTAGCTGTGTATTTTGCACACTAGCTGTGCTGGCACCTAAGGAAACCTAGAAAACCTATACATTTTTTTAAACTAGGCATCCAGGGGAACCCAGGATGGGGTGACATGTGTGGCTCTCAATAGGTTCTGATGCCCAGAATCCCTTGCAAACCTCATACTTTGTGAAAATAAAAACACATTTTCCTCACATTTCTGTGATGGAAAGTTCTCGAATCTGTGGAGAGCCGCAAACTTCCACCCAGTCAGCATTCCCCCAAGTCTCCCAATAAAAATAGTACCTCACTTGTGTCGGTAGGCCTAGTACCAGCGACAGGAAACCGCCCAAAACACAACAGGGACCCATCACATTTTTCCACTGAAAACTGGCCATTTTTTTCCAATGTGCCTAGCTGTGGATTGGGCCCTAGCTCAGTCAGCACCTAAGTAACCCTAGCAAACCTGTACATTTTTTAAAACTAGACACCCTGGAAAATCTAGGATTGGGTAACTTGTGTACCTTTCCCTAGGTTCTATTACCCAGAATCCCTTGCAAACCTCAAAATATGTAAAAAAACACATTTTCCTCACATTTCTGTGATGGAAAGTTCTGGAATCTGCAGCAAGCCACAAATGTCCACCCACCCAGCAATCCCCCAGTGATTTATTTAGCTAAATCTGAGGTTTGCAGGGGATTCTGGGTAGGAAATCTTTGGGAAACCATGCAAGCAAAACCTCCCTGGACCCCCCCGGGTGTCTAGTTTTCAGAAATGTCTGGGTTTGGTAGGTTTCCCTAGATGGCCACTGAGCCCGGGACCAAAAACACAGGTGACTCCCCTTGCAAAACCAGATTGTTTTGTGATCGATAATTTTGATGTCTCCAAAATACATTTTGGGACATTCCCTGCCACAAGGACTTGGCCCACCCACACAAGTGAGGAATCATTTTTATTGGGAGACCTGGGAAATGCTGGGTGGTAGGAAATGTTTTTCAGCCCAGTGATCCCACAACTTTCCCACACAGAAATGTGAGAAAAATGTAATTTGTTCAGCTCAATTTGAGATTTGCAGGGGATTCTGGGTAGGAAAACTTTGGGGGATCCATGCAAGCCACACCTCCCTTGTCTCCCCCGGGTGTCTAGTTTTCAGAAATGTCTAGGTTTTGGTAGGTTTCCTTAGATGGCCGCCGAGACCGGGACCAAAAACGCAGGTGACCCCCTTGCAAAACCAGGTTGTTTGGTGATAGATAATTTTGATGTCTCGACAATAAATTTTGGACTCCTCCATGTCACAAGTACTTGGCCCACCCACACAAGTGAGGTACCATTTTTATCGGGAGACCTGGGGAACGCTTACTAATAGGAAAATTATTTTTTCTGATTACAGAAGATTATGGCACAGTAATGCAAGGAAAATGTGTAACTATAGTCATTTTTTGAAGTTTGCATGGCATTTTGGGTAAAAAAACTGTTGGGAACCATGAGAGGCAACACCTCCCAGTACTCCCCATGGTTTTTAGTTTACAAAAATATCTAGAGTTGGTAGATTTTCCCTAGAGACAAACTACACCTTGACAGAGAAAGACTGACAAGACAAACATTACTGCCCATCCATCTGTTCCTCAAGTACACACACATACTGGTTGGATTTGGCACGAGGGTGAGTGAAAGGTTCAAAATGTATATTTTATTAACAAGAGATTTCACAAAAATGAAATGCACTGTTAATAATTAAAGGTTAAAAAGTAAAAACCTGAATCAATGGCTCACAGCTTGTGAGCTGAAAAGCCACGTCAAGGCACCGGCCTCTTTACATGCCATTTACACACCTTTCATACTTGACACACACATTCACACCACCAACAGCGAGCCCAGCATATTGCAACGCTCAATCAATCAATCAGGGGCTTATAAAGCGCGCTACTCACCCGTGAGGGTCCCAAGGTGCTGGGGAGGGGGGAAGGGGGGGCAGCTCCAGTTCAGTTGCAGAGCCAGGTCTTGAGGTTCTTCCTGAAGGTGTGCAGGTTCGGGGAGCTTCTGATGTTCGCTGGGAGACCGTTCCAGGTCTTGGCTGCGATGTAGGAGAAGGCTCGTCCACCTGCTCTGTTTCTGCGGAAGCGCGGGTCTCTGCCAGGGCGAGGTCAGCGGAGCGGAGGTTCCTTTTGGGTACGTGGAAGGAGACTCTCTCATTGAGGTATTTGGGTCCGATGTTGTGGAGGGCTTTGTAGGCATGGGTGAGAAGTTTGAAGGTCACTCTCTTCTTGACGGGGAGCCAGTGGAGGTCTCGTAGGTGTTGGGTCATGTGTTCGTGTCGTGGTGTTCCTAGGACTAGTCTTGCTGCGGCGTTCTGGATGGTTTGGAGCTTGTGCAGCAGGGTTCTGTTGATTCCAGCGTAGAGGGCGTTGCCGTAGTCCAGTCTGCTGGTTATGAGAGCGTGGGTGACGGTCTTTCTGCATCCGGGGGGTATCCATTTGAAGGTCTTTCGGAGGATGCGGAGGCAGTTGAAGCTGGTGGAGGCGACGAAGTTGATCTGGCGGGTCATGATGAGGGAGGAGTCCAGGAAGATGCTGAGGTTCCTTGCGTGGTCTGTAGGGGTGGGTGGACTCCCGAGGGCAGGGGGCCACCAGGTGTTGTCCCAGGCCAAGTTGGCGGGTCCTAGGATGAGGACCTCGGTCTTCTCCGAGTTGAGCTTCAGGCAGCTGTCTTTCATCCAGCGCGCAACGTCCTTCATTCCTTCCTGGAAGCCGAGCCTGGTGTCTCACATCAACAGACAATGGAGAGACAATGTACACCCTGGCAGAGAAAGACAGAAAAGACAAATATTACTTCACAACTAACTATACCTTAAGTACACACACATACTGGTTGGATTTGGCATGAGGTTGAGTGAAGGTTAAGAGCATAAAATTTTATTAAAAAGAGATTTCACAAAAAGGTAAAGCACTGTTAATAATTAAAAGGTTAAAAACCTGAACCAATGACTCATGAACTGTAAAGCCACGGCAAGGCACCAACCTCTTTACAGGCCATTCACGCACTTTTCATACATGACAACACAAGACCGTTCACACCACCAGCCGCGGGCCCAGCACTTTACAACATTCACATAAACAGACAGCGCCATTCAAGGTCCCACCACTTTCATATGCCCACATGACTGACAGAACAATCACACCGGCTGGTGGTTGACATAGTGTGTCCAGTGGCGTTTGGCTAGCAGTGTGTGTAATGACCAGCAGCAAGTCACTACACACACACCACCAACCAAACGCCAGTCCACGCACACCACCAACCAAGCACCTGTCCACACACACTACCAGCCAAGTGCCAGTCCACGCTCACCACCAGTCAAGCCCCAGTCCATGCACACCACCAGCCAAGCACAAGTCCACACACACCACCAGTCCACGCACACCACCAGCCAAGCCCCATACCATGCACACTGCCAGCCAAGAGCCAGTAAAAGCACACCGACTGCCAAGCGTCAGTCCATGCACACCACCAGCCAAACGCCAGTCCACGCACACCGCCATCACATTTTCTTTAACAAAAAAGTAAACACAAACCAACTGGAAGTAGATATAAAACTGTAACTACAAACACAACAGCTGTAACTAAATACACCACACTAATACTAACCGTGAAACAGAACAAAAAATATAAAACAATACAGACCAGACAGTTCAATTTACACTCACGCTTTTGAATGTGATACAATCTGAAACATGTGGGCACACACAGCCCAGGATTAGAAGGACAATCAGCACAGCGCATACGACTCTCCTTCTGCATACCTCTCCCCAAAAAGACTCTACATCTCTTACAGGGATTGTTTTTTTGGGGCGTGGGAGGAATTAAATCAGGAAAGCGACGATCTTTCAATCTAGCCACATCTTCCACCACTCCAACTCTAGAAACACTTGACTGTTCCACTACAACAAGGCTGCCTATCACAGACTCCTGAAACTAAACAAAAGTCATCTTTGATGCTGGAGAACACTCCTTGAACACAATAAAAGCATTAAAAGTTGCTAAGTTGAAGAGATGGATGGCCAACTTCTTATACCAAATGTAAGACTTACGAACAGCAGTGTAAGGTTCCAACCTCTGATCTACTCTATCTACACCACCCATGTGCTTATTGTAGTATACAATGCACACAGGTTTGCGCACTTCAGCAACCTGACCCCAAACAGTCACAGGTGAAGTACTTTCATCATGGATGGTAGTCAGCATGTAGACATCCCTCCTGTCCACAAATTTCACAGCTAACAGTTCATCACTACGCAAGGCACTGCACTGTCCCCTCTCAAGCTTTTTGCAAACAAGCTCTTTTGGGTAACCTTTACGGTTAGAGCTGATTGTACCACAAGTAACAGTGCCCACTTTGAACAAGTCATTAACAATTGCACAGCAGTGTTGAAGTTATCTAGGTACAAATGGTGACCTTTGTTATAAAGTCCTCTACCAAGTTCCCATACAATTTTCTTACTAACTCCAAAAGTGGATGGACAACCGAGGGGGTCAATAGTAGAATCCCTACCAGTGTACACCCTTAAATTATAGACATATCCTGTCCTACTCTCAGACATGATATACATCTTAATTCTAGAACGTGCCCTCTTGCTAGGAATGTACTGCCTAAAAACTGAACGGCCCTTGAACAGGACCAAAGACTCATCAACAGCTATTTCTTTTCCTGGAGCATAGATCTCTGAAAATTGATCTACAAAGTGATCAAGGACAGGCCGAATCCAAAAAAGACGGTCACAATCAGGATGATCTCATGACAACGCTGAAGCATTATCAACAAAATGCAGCATGCGAAGCAAAAGTATATACCGATCACAACTCATAATTGCAAGAAATATGGACGTTGCCATCAAGGGACTGGTAGACCAATATGAAGCCAGGGACGGCTTCCTTATCAGGCCCATCAAAAAAGTTAAACCCAAAAACTTCGTCTCATCCAGGTTTGTGGACCACCGGGTAGCTCTGGAGTGGGACCCAAGTCTGGCACTGTGGTCCCTCAAATACTGTTCAGCATTCAAATTAGTCTGCTCCACAATCTCAGCCAAAAATACATCATCCATAAACAACACAAAAAACTGTATAGGCAAAAACAAATCACATTTCACTCTACACCCTGCAACACCACTAAAGGCAGACAACACCGGCTGCACCATGTTTGGATCAACCCAGAGTCCAGCACTTCCAATGAGTGCAATCTAGGTGTCTCATTGGCACATCAGTGTCCTCCTTTAAAACAGGCACTTCATCTGCACTGAGAGTAGCTTCAGCCACATTGAGAGTAGCTTCATCATCTGATGATTCCTCGTGGACAGAAAACTCACTACCAGAAGCTTGCACTTCCTCCTCTGCCTCAGATGCACTGTCAGTCTCATAATCAGGGTCAGAGGAAGATTCAAAAAGCATACCAACAACCTGCTGAGCGGTTATCCTGCGGCTAGCAATAATCCTTACTAATAATGGTAACTTGACAAACAAGTCAACTACACCAAACACTTTGTAGACTAAGTAATAAACAAAATGTGGCTTTATCACAAAGACCTATATACTCGAAAACGATACCACTCACTTGCCAAAAAAAGTTAGACTCACCACCACCTACTCTGCACAAACACAGCAAGGACCAACAATATCCCATTAAAAAATAAAAATAAAATACATTTGCACATAAAACAACACAATACACATCGTGCACAAATCCCAAAAGAATTTCACACTCAAAACATAAGCTAAATATGCTGCTATTATGACACCACTTACAACAAATTCATCCATGCATGCCAATAATACTCACTTGGAGTAAACACAACATATATTTTTTCTTATCAAACATATGCAACTACGCAAACAGCAGATCAACCACTGCCGAAACTGCAAACAGGAATCACATCAACGGAAACAAAAGCTTTGCACTAGAATAAAAAGGAGAAATAAAACATTACAATCACATATGCAAATAATGCACCAGTCCATACACAATCCACAATCCACCAGCCCAGCTGGAGGGCAGATGGGCCAAAAAATATAGCCAAAACATTGACTCCCAAAAGGGAGCGACCCTTGCCCAAGGGGTCTCTCCCCAAAAACAACAACTTAGTGAAACCAACATCCCTGGTGTCTAGTGGCTTCTGCCCCGCTTGGAGGCAGGTGGGCCTAAAAGCATAAGGCTGATCTGCCCACAAGGGGGGCAGAAACAGCTAAAATAATCACCCCCTAAAAGGGGAGCGACGCTTGCCCAAGGGGTCACTCCCCAACAACAACAACATCTTCAAACTAACATCCGTGGTGTCTAGTGGCTCCTGCAGGCAGACCTAAAAGCATGTGGCCAATTTGCCCCCAAGGGGGGCAGAAATGGACAAAATAATCACACCCTAAAAGGGGAGCGACCCTTGCCTAAGGCACCACTCCCTAACAATATTCAGCCATCCCTGGTGTCTAGTGGCTTCTGCCCCCCTTCGAGGCAGATAGGCCTAAAAACATAAGGCTGATCTGCCCCCAGAAACGTCCAAAATAATCACCCCATGAAGGGGCCGCTCCCCAATAACAACATTGAAAAACAACCTGGTGTCTAGTGGCTTCTGCACCCCTTGGAGGCAGATGGGCCTAAAAACATAAGGCCGATCTGCCCCCAGAAACGTCCAAAATAATCACCCCATAAAGGGGAGTGTCCCTTGCCCAAGGGGCCGCTCCCCATTAACAAAATTGAAAAAACCCTGGTGTCTAGTGGCTTCTGCCCCCCGTGGGGGCTGATTGGCCTAAAAACATAAGATCCGGTCTGCCCCAAAGGGGGGCAGAAATGGCCAAAATAATCACCTCCATAAAGGGGAGCAACCCTTGCCCAAGGGGCCACTACCCAAAATAAAAAGACATTTAAAAAATCCCTGGTGGCCCACTGGGTAATAAAAAAAAATACAAACCGATCTGCCCCAAAGGGGGGCAGAAATGGCCAACATAATTGCTCACCAAAGGGGAGCGACCCTTCCCCAAAGGGCAGCTCCCCGCCATTTCTGAAATTGACCTAAAAAAACATTCCTGGTGTCTAGTGGGCATTCCTGCTGCACATTCGCGGCGCAATGTGCAATTGTGCTGCAGGAATGCTCCAAAGAGACATCGGAGGAAAAGGAAACCCTTTCCTTTCCCCCTTTGCCTCTTTGGTACAAACCTCCTCCCTCCCAGGGAGAAACTTACCTGTCTCCCTCGATGCACTGGAAACAAATGGCTTCCAGCGCGTCAGACAACATCTAATGACTTCATCGTGCGGTGCACGCTGAAGTCATTAGATGACGTGGAGGGAGGGCGGCGGGACAGTGGAAGCGCTTCTGCTGCCATCCCTGGTGGGGGCGACAGGAAGGGTGGCCCACAGGAGGAGCAACAGCACTTCCCCCTTGGGTGGGTGCTAGGACGGCCAGGAACTGTAAGTGCGAGTCCAGCCAATCACCTGAAATCCAGGATCGTCTGCAGGGGCGATGACTATTCCTCAACCCGCCTTGAGCACCTCTCAGCGCTACTACGGTAACAGGAGCCCTGGCAGGTGTCCAAAGAGGGAAAGGGATTGGGATGAGAAACAAAGAGAAGAGAAGAGAAGAGACTGCTACGGTCCACCACCTGGGCCAGCCAGGATCTGAGTTCTGGAAATGTGGGAGCAACACTCGTCTTACCTAGGAACAAAATGATGGTTACAAACTAAAAGAACCTGAAGACCCCTCCCCAATGCCCTGATATATCCCGTATTAATGTTCACAAATTACCTCTCTTCACATAATGATGATCGCAGGTAAACAGGATTTTTTCAAAAAGTCTTGTGTATATGAAAAGAGTAACTGGTTCTAAGAAACACAATATACATATAACATATTAGACTATTATGCTCATAACAAGATTTGCACTTATTACACTCTCAATGATTTTAGCTCTCACCTTTTTAAGTTATACTCAACCTGGAACCTGCTTTACTCAGAGCAAATTAGACATCAAATGCCTGAACAGGTATAGATTAATTAAAAGCCACCAAAGTCAACAGGATCCAAAACTCAGCCAAAAGTGTTAGTGCCAAAAGTCCAGAATATTGAGCAATCAAACAAAGGGTTAAAACTGTTTTGAAAAGTAGACACAAATACGCTGTGCAGTCTAGGCGAAAATCATAAAATGAACACTTAGCTTGACCACATGGTGTCCGTTGCTCCGTTCATTTCCTTTCCCTTCATTGGAGCCGGCTCGAGAACCAGGAGGGGAATCCCTTGAAAAATGACGCGCTGCTGGAGGCGAGGCTTGAAGAGGATTTCCAACGTTGCTGCCGAGATGCAGGGAAAAAAGCCAAGCGACACCCGAGTGTTGGGCGTGGCTATATATAGCCAATCCCTGAGCATTGCCACAACGTGCTCGGCAACGTTACAGATGACGTCCCAGCCAGCTGAGTGTCTGCTGCTCCCAGCGTTGCCCAGGAAACAGGGAAACAATGCCGTTGCGTGTTTTCTTAGCGTGCATCGGTGTTTTCATTGAAGGAATAGCAGTCTTACAAAAAACGGCAGAAACGGCAGCCTAAATAAAGGTACCAAGCACAACAAGCATTGGTAGTGAACATGGCTTCCTGATACTGCCAAGGCACATGGTTTCCAGAGACTGCCAAGTACAACAAGCATTGGCAAAACCTGGCAAGAGTTTCTAAGCACCAAATCATAATTGACATAATTAAAATAGCATGCATAAATCAGATCTTATATACTTATAGCAACATGATTATCACAATCACCATAAGGGTGTTGACAAACAAGACAAGATGTTCTGTTTCTTGTAAGATGTCCTGTAAGAGGAGAATTCCTGACAGGAGCCATCTGATGCACACGCCCACTGTGGCGTCATACGGCTCCTGGCCGTCCGACGCACACAAGGAGTTAAGAGCAGAAAAGCAAAAGTGATGTATTAGAGTCTATCACATCGCTTCATCTCTTCACAATAAAAACAAATTTTGAAAAACTCCAACCTTCCCAAGGAAATTAAAAAATTGTTTTTTGTAAATTTTTTAGTGAATTAAATAAAATATGCCATAATTTGTGCATCCGTTTGTGTATTTGTTTGATGTTTACTTATTTCTATATTTTTTGCTCTGTTTTGAGGGTTCAAATCATAGAAATTACTTAGGCTGAGGGACTCTGTCTTCTAGTAATTATTCAGTGGGGGGTTCACAGAAGTCAAAAGGTTAAAAACTCTTACTCTAGTTCTACCACCGTTTAGTACATCTACCTGTGCCTATAACTTAGTACCCATAGCCTTGTCTTTATTCCAGCACTGCAAGCATTCCTATACACTAGCACCACCACTCCTACCTACCTACATCCTACTACATTTACCCTTGCAAATACCTGAGTTCCTCTATCTATGACTATAACCTAGTACCTCTGCTCCTATCTATGCCATAGTATGTCTACATCAGCATATTCCCTAATAATTGCACCCCCACCAATATTCTAGTGTCTCTGCACCTGCCTATATCTTTGTAACTTTCTCCCCACATATACACTTGCATCTCCACCGCAATTCATACCTTTGTACCTCAAACTATAACCTGGTATCTCTACTTTTACTTAAAGCCATGTGCCGTGCCTGCACCCTAATACCTCATCCACTAACTAGGCCCTAGTATTTTTATCCTTGACTCTTTCCTAGAATATCTACTCCTAAATGTTTGTTCCTTTATCCTAGTACATCTATGCTGCCTATACTACTGTGTTGCAAGCCTTACCTCCTTCTTACCTAAACTTGTATCCCTACATATCAATCAAGGATTTATTTTATAAAGCGCCGCATATCACCCATGAAGGTCTCAAGGTGCTGGTTGCTAACTGCCTCATGGTGGTCTGTTCATTTGAACAGCTAGGTTTTGAGTCCTTTCCTGAATTTCCGGAGCAATTGGGGCGGTGAACTGCCAGAGGGATGGGGCGGTTCTGCTGTTCAGGGGAAGGTCGTTCCAAGATTTGGCTGCCAGGCATTAGAAGGAGCATCCTTCGCTGTTGCCCCAGTGAATCTAGGGGGTGTCTGCAAAGAAGAGGGAGGTAGATCGTAGGTGTCTGGTCGGTTGGTGAAAGGTCATGCGTTTGTTGATGTATGCTGGTCCTTCGTTGTGCAAGGATTTGTATGTATGCTGGACCTTCATTGTGCAGGACTTTGTATGCGCGAGTTAACATCTTAAAGTGGCATCCCTTCTGGATTGGGAGCGAGTGTAGCTTCTTGAGGTAGGGTGTGATGTGGGTCTGTCTGGGGAGGTCGAGGATGAGTCTTGCCGCTGAGTTTTGTATTGTCTGAAGTCTCTCCAGGAGGCGTGCGGTGACTCCTACGTAGAGTGTGTTCCCGTAGTCCAGCCTGCTGGTGACGAGGGCCTGCGTGACAGTCCTTCTGGTGTTGACTGGGAGCCATCTGAAGATCTTGCGGAGCATGCGTAGGGTTTGCCGGTGGATGAGACTGCATTTAGATAGCTTACTGTCCAAGATGATGCTGAGGGTGCAGGTGTGACTGTCAGGGCAGGGGATGAGCCGAGCTCAGCAGGCCACCATGGGTCATTCCATGGCTAGGTGTTGCTCCCAAACATCAGGACTGTCTTGTCCATGTTGAGCTTGAGACAGCTGTCCTTCTTCCAGTCAACGATGTTCTTCATACATCTGTACAAGTTGGCTCTGGTGGTGGAGAGGTCTTCTGATAGTGAGAGGACGAGCTGGGTGTCATCAGCGCAGAAGATGATGTTGAGTCCGTGTGATCTGGCAGTGATGGCCAAGGTGGTCATGTACGTGTTGAAGAGGATGAGGCTGGTTGACGTTCCTTGGGGGCATCGCAGATGATCTTCTTGGGTTTCGAGGTGAATGGTGGGTGACAGATTCTCTAGGTTCTTCCGGTGAGGTATGAGCCGATCAATTTGAGGGTGTCTACCTGGATTCCAATGTGTTGGAGTCTTTTGATCAAGATGTGATAGGAGACAGTGTTGAAGGTGGCTGACAAGTCCAGAAGGATGAGGGCTGCTGTTTCTCTGCGTTCCCGGAGAGCCCTGATGTCATCAGTGGCTCTAATCAGGGCTGTCTTGGTGCTTTGGTTGGCCTCAAATCCTGATTGAGAGGGGTCCAGGAGGTTGTTGTGTGCCAGATAATTGGTGAGTTGCTGGCTGATTGCCTTCTCGAGAACTTTTGCTGGAAAGGCGAGCAGGGAGGTGGACCAGTTGTTCTTTGGTTCTGCTGGGTCCGCAGATGGTTTCTTCAAGAGGGGCCTCACAATAGGGAAAGGGTCTAATTACTTACAGGTAAACCTCATTTAATCGACTCTAGGCTTCCTATTCCCAGTCCTTACTTTCGAGCAAGTGTTGTCACTGGAGGATAAGCTAACAAAGCTGCTCCCATAAATCTTTTTTCTCACTGTTTACTAATTATAGTCCCACCCCTTCAACATCACATCAACATCACATCTGCCCTCGCACTTATCCTCGAATACCAAGCCAAAATAGGGAGGTTTCAGTCAAGGAGGGTGGGTACTAAGGACCAGGAGGAGGTCGTCTAGACTAGTCGATCTAATGAAGATTAGTGGTAATTCGGCCATTACCATCTCCTCTGTCCTCCAGATCTGACTGCTTTCATTTGAGATTGCGAAGCTATATACTTTCAAAATATATGACACTCATCCTTTGCATGGTACATCGTGAAAATGTATTCATAATTACATATTTTCTAAATGTGAACTGCCTCTAGTGGTACTTGCGACTCCCAAAGTTAAACTGTAAAAATTACATTCTTCATACTCATTCTCCCTGCCCTTCTCTACTCATTGACTTTCTATCTGAATTGGCTCTATTTCACCCTTGGATGAACCATTCACCAGGTTGATAAGCATTGACTTAAAGTTCTGGAAACAGCAAATCTGTGTTAGCAAACAGCACAAACAAAGCAGTTTTTATCTAGATATTGACGTTTTAAAAATACAAATTAGCATAAAGATGATCAGAGGAAAAGACACCATATGGCTTCCAGTCTCTCATTGCCATGATGTCATCACGCTGCCAGTGACAAATTAAATTATTCACAACCTATGACGCTGTCAAATATGCAGTTCTTTACTATCACAAACATGCCGCAGTATGCACAGAATGCGATTGTGTGCAAAGTTGTATAGTCCCACAATTTGCAATTTAACGTCATTTTAAAAAAGCTATGTGGAGGATTTGCGCCGATGCAGCGAACTGTTGCAGCAGTCGGAAATATTCGTAGCACCATGAGGGGTCCCCTCACGACAACTGGGCGAGGAAGATGGGCATCGCTTAATAGCTGTCCACTGTCCCCGCAATGAGTCTTCTCACACAACACAGGAAGGCCCCCAGCCCAGCATCACCCTGCACAACCCACACAGCTGCGTCGCCACCCGACCAGCAAACTGTCCCTATGTCTCCCTCACTGGTGATGGTAGCTGCTAGTCTCTCTCTCTGCCTCAGCTCCCTCTGTCGCACCCTTGCCTTCCTGGTGACCGTGAAGAGGTTGTAGATCAAAGGTTCTTCACTTCAGGGCGCTCTGTCCAGAGGAAAACATGAAAACACAACTGTCAGAAGCACGTGGTATTTAATTTTTGCTTATGCCTCGTATAAGCATAGAAAATCAGGAAACCTCTTAGGCTTTGCGAGGCCCTAAACTCCCTGGTTACAGGTGCATATGCGAACATAGTGAAACACTTAGTACACCCCTAAATGTGACCAGGCTGTCAGTGGCACTTTGTAACTGATGCGCCTTATTGTGCCATTATGTGATCTGGCTTGTAAAGTAACATTATCAAACCTGTGCAGTAGTTCGCCTTTGATGACATTAGAGAGCCCATTGGGATCAAAAATCATTCTGCTGCCTTTAGGGGTAAGCAATCTTGGGGTTTCCTTGCATAAAACTTGCATAAAATGTTGGTTGAAATAAATTCCACAAAGACTGCAACTGCCCATCTGTGCCCTGAGGCGGTGGAGCTATCTGATAATCGGACCACAGGCCCTCTCTGTACCCGCAATATCTCTTGAATGCAAGGCCATTATTTAGTTTGCTTGGTCTTCATTTCTATTCCAGGTTTGAGACAAAACATGACCACTTTTCCATTGTGGCTGACCACATAATGGATTTAATTTAGAACATTCAGAAATAATTGCAAAGTTTGAGTGCATCCAAACGTGATATGGTTGCCACTGGAGATTTTAATGTATCCATGTCCTACACAGCATTTTATAAACTCGAAAATATACATTTACTGTCAGAACACAAATTCCGGATGCCAAGAACATCAGAGGCCCGGATCAATAATTGGCACTTGTTCTGTGTCTTGTTGAAAATGTTCATTTTGCAAAGAATATTTAAAACAATAGATCACCACTACAATGGTACTCATTTTATCAACCACAGAGGTTAAGATTTTGAAAGGGCATTTCTAAACTTGCAGCCTTTGGAATACCAGCAGTGCTTAATTCGAGCCAATGGTTGCCGGTGGCAGCCACCGGCACTCATTTTTGGGGACCGGCAATTATTTTTTCCTCGTCACTCATTCACCAAGAACAAGAGAGGGAAAAACACAAAAACAGGAAAGTAGGAGAAAACATTGCTGAAAAACTGTCACCAAAGGAGAAAGCACCAAAGCGTCTGGTGGTGGATTAAAGAGGCAGGAGGTGGATTCAGGACTATGCAGTCTAGCTATTCGGCACAATGACATTTAATAGCACTGGTCACGGACTTCTAAGCAGTGCTTTGGGCACTGGCTCTCATCACTTTACATATTAAGCACTGAGTACAGGTTACATATAGCTCTCTCCAGCAATCAAAGAAAGTTGAGCTACCTTTCTATATGTGGACCCTGTGACCTGCAGGTCACTCAAAGCTATCAACATTAGACCCAGGCAGTCATTTACATTTTGGTAGGAAGCCCAGTCATTAGAGGTTCTTGTCTCCAGAACAGACACCAGTGGCATTCCATCCACATGCAAACTGTCTGCCATGACAGGGGCCGCTTCATTGATGTGTACGCTGCCTTTTCTAAATCTTCTAACAATCACCTCTTGCACATCGCTTGGCTGCTAGTGATTTAGGTAACATGTAGTAACAAAACCTCACACTGGGACTACAGGTGCACCTGGGGTGGCACCTCTGAAACAATCAATAGTCACTACAACTCAAAACACACACATCACCCTCACACCGATGGCATGTTTGTAGGCATGATGAATTACAATTAGAATTGAGACCCATGAGTAAACTTAATGTCTTTGTTGAAGGTAATTGTGAGTATGCCATTTCACCCCATCACCTCACACCTTACAGACGTCTAACCACACTACATCAGCAGAAGTACAGTAGGACACACATATGTGCATAAGGACATAGTGTGTTGCATGCAGGGATATCACCTTCAAGCTCCTCACACATGCCTACAAAGCTCTCCACAACATAGGACCAGCATACCTGAACCACCGCCTCGCTTTCCACGTACCCACCAGACAACTCCGTTCTGCCCATCGTGCCCTAGCCTCTGTCCCCGTGATCCACAAGACCAGAACCGGAGGAAGTTCCTTCTGCTATCTCGCCGCCAAAATCTGGAACACCCTTCCCCTCCACCTCAGACAATCTGCGTCGCTCACTCAAATCAAGAAGGACCTCAAGACCTGGCTCTTCAAATGATCCTCCACATCCAGAAGGACCAGCAGCCCGCCCCACCAGCGCCTAGAGACCCTCATGGGCGAGTAGTCGCATTCTATAAACCCCTGATTGATTGATTGATTGATTGATTGATTGTATGTTGCAGAATATAACCATTCAATGGTTATTACATATAGGTCTTGACCCTGATCTACGTCCACATCAAGGTACCCGTGGTGTGATACAGAATTTGGCTCATGATCTTCATGTTCGGGATCTGCTAGTTAAATAATTTTTTACTTGAGCTGCTTTCTCAGATGCTGCATTTAAATGATTGGACAGTCTCTTGAATGGTGGACTGCTACCACACTGTCCATATATATACTATACTGGGACATTTCGATTTTTCGTGTATTGTCATCAACTAAGATGCTATGCTCTAATAAAAAATAAATTGTCTCTACATTTATTATAGCATTCAAACACTTATCATTATCAACATGTAACCCCAAAATATCACATAGTACACTCATATTTTAAGGCAAATATACTAACTTGCATACATGCATCATGTCAACAAACCATCCCTGATTTTCTTTGCCTCAATCCATTTAATTGATATTGTTACATTCAGGGGTAGCTCCTCTGCACGCTGAGGTATCTTCTTAACATGCTGAGGCTCCCTCCCATATGTCAAGCCTCCACCCCGACTGCAGAGTCTCAAACCCTGTATGCAGATCAGAGACTCTATAGGTGGAGAGGAGGCCTCAACCTACCGCAACAAATATGAAAAAACATACAGGAAGAGGAAGTCTGCCATCCTGTCTTCACCACAATACCATTCTCCTCCATCCTGCTGCTTCTGCTATAATCTTACCCCAGACACGGCTGAAGGACTTGATGAAAAGGCCCCCCATTTACTGATGCTGAATTGGACATCATCACTGAGGGGGTTGTCAAGAAGTACCATCAGCTTTATGGAGTTGCAGAGGCTGAGCTGAGTAATGCACTGCAGCCCAAATCTGGTGTGACATTGCCATGTGCTGCAGTGCAGTGGGTGTCCACACGCAGCAGGGGAAGTTGCTGCAGGAACGGTGAAGAGCTTTGCCACTGGGCCTGAATAAAGGCCCAGGGTATAATAAACTTATCCTCCCAGACACATTCTTGGCACCATATGACACCACTTTACAGAAGGGTTCTGAAAGCTACCTGCCCAACTCTCGGGAACTCAGCGGCAAGAATTTGAGAAGTAGAGAATGGTAAGTGTATTTTGGGAATGTGCACTTAAGTGCACATTTGTTTTGAGAGTAGTGACCTGTCAAGTGTTCACGTAGAGCTTTGTTCTAAACTTCCACATTTTATTTAACATGTGTTATTTGTGTGTTATGAAAGATTTGAAAGTTTAAAATTGCTAAACTGCATAAACACTAACAGGTTTGCTAGGTTTGACTAACCATCTGGTTTTGACATTATGGAAATGCATTTAAAATTCTCTATTTTGTGCAAACATAACAACAAAAACCCAACATAAACATTACTGATCTTTGCAATTTCTATTTTGTAAAGGTTAGCTTATGTGATTCTGACATTACGTTAATTTCATTACAAGACCGGAGGCTACCATTATGCATTATTCTTTTAATGCAACTTCAAGCAGCCATTTTAAAGTTACATCACAAAGCAAAGCTCTAGAATGTACATATGTTAGGATGGCAACAGGAACACACAGATTTGCCTCTTTTAAATGCAGCTTTGAGCAGATAAGTTGTCTTCTACTTTACTCTCTACCTTCTATCGTTATTTACTGCATTTTTCATGATAGTGTTTATTTCTATGCCATATCTTTCGCATACCTCGCTCTCACACTTGCCTTTGTGCCTACTGCGCTTCTTTTATAACGCTTGCTTGTGAAATGCCTTGTCTTTTATAACGCTTTCTTGTGAAATGCCTTGTCTTTTATAACACTTTCTTGTGAAATGCCTTGTCTTGTTAATCCCCCCTTTTTTATGCCTTGACTTCACTAAGGTTTTCCTATGCCCTCACTTTCACTCTTTGTCACGTACCTACGCGCTTCCTTTGCGCTCCCTCGATTTTAATCTGTGATGTTTTTTTCCTTGCTTGAGCATGCCCCGTTTCTGAATGCGTCCAGCTCGGGCCTCGCCTCACTCCTAATCACTGCAGGCTACGACGTCTTCTACTCCTTCAACTTGCCGGATTGAAGGTTTGGCTCGACGCGACCCTCCCTCGCATCTCCAATTTACGAAGTGCGGGTCGCGTCGAGCCCCCATCGTTTTGCGACACCTTCCGGTTTCCTTTTTTATTTAAAAGAGAATGAGAGACCGCGTCTCTTCATTTTTACTAAGGGCTCTTGCGTATCTCCCAGCATTAGATGAGAGACCCTTAGCAACACCCTACGTGCGCTATGTTTGCCCTACGTGCGCTTGTTTTTGCTTAGCAACGCTCCTCTCCCAACAGCTGTTCAGCTCTCTGACGGTTGATTTGACACGACGATCGGATTATCTCCTCTCTGGCTCCATTTCCTTTCAAATTCCACTGATTCCTTAAATATAAAAAAAAAAAAAGAGAACCTCTCCTCTCACTATCGCCTTTGATTTAAAAAAAAAAAAAAAAAAGGGGATATCTCCTTAGTTTATTAATCTCATTTTTGGTTTGGGCCTTGTGACTCTTCCTTTATGTTAGTGCCTTTTTCTCTATTGAATTATGTCTGACGCTGAATCTGATGACTCTCAGACCCAGGCCCCCGCTCCTAATAGTAATGAGGTGCTCATTAAGAAAATCATCCATAAGGAGATGCAATCTTGTATGAGGGAGACTATAAGTAAAATCGTTGCTGGTAAGAGGTCGATTTCCGAACCGAATAACCCCTCTGCTCTCCATGGAGGTCACATTGATGACTTTAATAAATGTGGGGGTAAAAGATTAAGGAAAAGCAACAACTTGGAACGCGAGAGTACACTGGGAGGTCCAAGCACCTCGAACCTAGTGGGAGGTCTACGCACCTCACAGACTGAAGGAGGACTAAGCGCCTCAAATATTAAGGGAGGCCTACGTGCTCCAAAAAAATCACGTGTCCATAACGGCACAACTTATTCGGATGCCCTAAGTGGCTCACACTATCCAAGTGCTCTAATTGATCCCCTCTTAACTGATGATGAACAAGTTGCAAATGAATCCTTGGATGAATATATTTTTGACTTAGATCATATTGATAACGATGACGACATTGATCTCTCAGAAGAGGAACTTCCCTCCTCTTCAAAAGAGATTATTTCTGATCCCTTAGGCGGGGAAATGTTCTCCCCAGATAATATTCAGCACCCTAGGAGTTCCCAATGGTGGCCCCAAAAACACGGGCCAAAAACACGTGGCCAAGTTTATCAAGAGGTGGGTAAGGAACCCTCTTTAAAAAGAGACAAGGAATTTCCTAAAAGCAGAATGCCCAAGACCCATGCTCCAAGATAAATTTTGCCTCACCCCTAATTTGGACCCCGAACTTATCAAATTTTTATTCAAATTGGGAAGGGATCCTAGGAAAGGCATGGAGCGCTCCCTTAAAAACTGTCAAGATCGCATGCTTGACATGCTTTGCCCTTTATGCCGATTGATCGACCTAATCGAGGAGAGCTACATCAATGGTTCTTCACCCAACATTGATTTATTAAGAGGTTGAAGCCAGACAACACTAATCCTCCTTGGTAATGCAAATGCTTCAATCAATAGTGAGAGAAGGAAAGTTGTTTTATCAAAAATCGACCCCAAGCTCTGCGACATGGGAGAGAAGGAATCATCGACCAATCCCAATGGGCTCCTCTTTGGGGAGGATATGTTCAAAGGATTGGGTAAATACGTGGCAACCTTCACGGCTTTGGATAAGGTGCAAGCCAACATGCGCAGAGTCTTTAATCTGAGTGTTTTTGCTAGGGCCGGCAGAAGGGGTCGCTCTGCCGGCCTCTCCTTCCAAAGACCCTTCTTCAGGCAGAGATGTTTCGGTCGCCCCTACCAGACCAACCCTTCCTTCTACCCTCAACGAGTACGAACCTCCCACTCAAGAGGGTTCAGAGCCAGAGGCGTTAACTCTTCCAACACTTCAAGTAAGTACCTTTTTTTCTCATCCTTCCTTTTCAACAGGGAAAGTAGGAGGTTGCCTAAAACATTTCTTTCACATCTGGAAACAAATTACACATGATCCTTGGGTACTAAAGACTGTTCAGGGTTTCAAAATAGATTTAATTGAAAAGCCCAATCAAGTTATAACACCCAAAGTATTAAACCTGACTCTAGAGCAACAGTCTATTGTGGCAGAGGTAGTAAATTCGATGTTGACGAAAGGAGCGATTGTAGAAGTCCCTTGGGAACGCAAGAATTTCCTGAGCAATATTTTCCTGGTGGAAAAGAAAGACAAAGGGTGGAGACCAGTAATAAACCTAAGGGAACTGAACAAATCTCTCACCTACAATCATTTCAAGATGGAAGGTATCCATCTCCTCAGGGATATGCTGTTAGAAAAAGACTGGTTAGTGAAATTAGACTTAAAGGACGCCTAATTTACAATTCCTATGGCAGAAGAATCTCAGTCCTTCCTACAATTTGCGTGGAACAACCACCTTTATCAGTTCCAAGCTCTCCCCTTCGGTCTATCATCTGCCCCTTGGTGCTTCACCAAAGTTATGAAAGCCATTACCACAGTTCTGAGAGAAAGGTGTGTCTGCCTTATAATCTATTTAGACGACATCCTCATCATGTCTCAAGACCACTCTCAAATTCTGAAAGACTTGAATTCTACCGTAGAATTATTAGAGAGTACAGGCTTTATTATAAACAGGGAAAAATCCATCATGATTCCCTCGAGGTCTCTAGAGTTTCTGGGCTTCACGGTAGATACCGCGAAGTCTATGCTGTTACTTCCCCCGAAAAAGATTTCCAATATTCGGAAGGAAATACGTCATGTTCTGAAACTCGATCTTGTAACCCTAAGGGAACTAGCGAGACTCCTGGGCCTCCTATCATGTTCAATCCAAGCTATTTTCCCGGGTCATTTACACTATCGGGCCCTCCAAAGGTTAAAGGGCAGAGCCCTCCGGTCTGGCCTTTGGTACCGAGACAAAATTCACCTGGACACAGAAGCCAAGACAGAACTGACTTGGTGGTTAGAAACTCTGGATGCATGGAATGGCAAAGCCATATTTGGGATTTCCCCGGATTTTGTGCTGGAATCAGACGCCAGCCTTCATGGCATGGGGTGCTTGTTTTCAGAATCAGAACACAGGAGGTGTATGGTCCTATTTGGAGAGTTTGCACTACATAAATGTTTTGGAGTTACCCGCCGGACTTTATGCCCTAATGAGTTTCAAACATTCTCTTCAGGGGAGGTCAGTCATTCTCAAAATGGACAATATGCCGGTAGTTGCCTACATAAATCGTCTAGGGGGCACCAGGTCACCAGAAAAAACTATGGATGTTCTGCTTGGAACACAAAATTTTGTTAAGAGAAGAATACCTTCCGGGTCAAAACAATGCTTGTGCGGATTGGAATTCAAGGTTCCTCGTAGATCACACTGACTGGAAACTAAACGCAAACGCGTTCAAGAGTCTAGACTATCTTTGGGGTCCCTTAGAAGTAGACCTATTTGCGAGCAGACTCACGTTCCAACTTCCCAGATACTTCAGCTGGATGCCAGACCCGGGTGCTCTGGCAGTAAATGCCTTTCTTCAACCTTGGAAAGGAATTCGGGGATATGCTTTTCCCCCCCTTTGCAATGATCCAGCGCGTCCTTCAGAAATTGAGGATGGAACAATCTTCAATAGTCCTAATTACACCCTTTTGGCCATCTCAAGCCTTGTTACCAACGACCTTGGAATTAGCTTACCAAATACCCTTTCTACTTCCAGCTTCACCAGGCCTCCTAAGAGACATAGACGGTTCGGATCATCCCCTTCTTCAGAACGGGACTTTGAACCTTCTTGCCTGGAAAGTGTCAGGCGAGCCAATGAAATCTCTGGGCTTTCGGCGCAGGCTTCTTCTCTCCTCCAAGAATCATGGGCCCCTGGTACACACTATAGATACAACGGCATCTGGAAAAGATGGTTTCTTTGGTGCTTGGAAAGGAACCTGGATTCCGTGGAGGCTCCTATTGTGCATGTAGCCAATTTCTTCGTTGAGCAATTTGAAAGAGGTCTTTCCTATAGGTCAATTAACTGTTATAGATCAGCCATTTCTGCAGGTCACTCCCTTTTAAATGGTAGAACTATTGGCAAGAATTCAATAATATGTAGAATTATGAAAAGCATCAGGCTTAAAAGACCTCCTAAACCTAAGTACGATACCCTATGGGACATTAAATTATTACTTGACCTTTTTTCTAACTGGCCTAATAATAACTTGCTAGATAATAAAAGACTCTCTATTAAGCTAGCTTCTCTCCTATGTCTAATATCCTGCCGTAGGGTTTTGGATGTTAAAGCACTGGAAATATCTAACAGTTCTTACGACGCCTTCGGCGTCAGATTTTAAATTACCAAGAGAACTAAAACAATGTCTGATATGATTTTTTACCCTAGGTTCGATGCTTGTAAAAAATTGTGTGTGGTGGATTGTATGAAGGAGTATGATTCAAGAATGAACCAACATCGCACTGCTGGTGTAAACCAACTTCTTATTTCCTTCGTTAAACCCTTCAAACCTGTCTCTTCTTCTTCCATAGCTAGATGGGTTAAACTGGCAATGCAATTGGCAGGCATTGATCTCCAAAGATTTCAGGCACATTCTTTAAGAGGAGCTATGGCTAGCCAGTCCTTTTGGAAAGGAGGTAAGTTAGATGATTTTCTTAAGGCAGCAGACTGGTCCAGTTCCTATACCTTTGCAAAACATTACTGCAAACCTCTCGAACACATGTCTGATGTAGTTTTACTAGACTACCAACATGCATAATGGTAGCCTCCGGTCTTGTAATGAAATTGCGATTCTCCTATTACCATGACCAGAGAATCTGGATTTAATTAAAGACACGGAGGCTAACATTATCCCAACCCTCCCTCCCGGGAGTGGATTTTAACATCTGTTCAATTTATTGCATTTGTCTCGTTCTTAGAGTTTAAAATTATGTTAATGTTTTGTTAAGAACTTAATTCAGTTTTTTCTCTGTATTTGCCTTTATTATGCACTATTCTTATCACCAATTTTCTTTCCCCCTTTTCTTAGGGTGTTAGTTCAATTCTTAATATTTTGTCCTTTTACAGATAATTCAACTTGATCGGCTCCTCATCAAGATTCTGTTCAAGCAAGTCTCAACATCACGCCTTCTTTCTACTTGGAATTCTTCATTGCCTTAAGGAGAAACCTTTGACTTCACGATTCTGTCTCTTGGATTTCGTTACCTTTAGAAGAACTTTACCTTTTTTTCTCATTGCATTTAAAAGAGGCAAATCTGTGGTGGGCATTGGCCTCAGTGCCTGGCCCTGAGGACTCCATCACCCAGGCCAATATATATTTTAAAAGGGAGGGGGGCCATGTGCCCCCACTGTCTAAGCCTCATTAGGCCCCAGGGACCCATCCCCAGGGCCTTATTTATTTTACAGGGGAGGGGGGCCACATGGCTTCCCTCCCGAGCCTTTTTAGGCCCTGTTGACCCTATACCCCAGGGCTATTTATTTTAATTAAAAGGCAGGTCGCTGCGTGTTCCTTGACTGCATCAGTGTGGTCAGGGATACAGATCAAAAGTATACTCCCAGCCAGCGGGAGCATTTTCAAAGCTGCCACTGACTGGGAGTAGGATTTGTGTTTGATCCCAGCTGGTGGGAGTATTGAAAATGCTTCAGCCAGGTGAGAGCAAACACAGGTTTCCCTGCCCACGCAGGTGTAGGCAGGTAAAGTGCGGCTCCCTGGGACACAGGATGTGAGCCAGCCTCAGGGGATGTGGTTCCCAGGGCCATAGAAGACTCAGGGAGTGGAGGCCATGCGGTCCCTTCCCTTTTACAAAGTTTAGCTGTCCCAGGCGATGGGGTCCCCAGGTCCTTTGGATGTCTTCTCTCCCCTTAAAAAAATACATCATGGCCCGAGGGATTGTGTCCCTGGGGCCAAAAGCGGCCTCGAGAGGCGAGCTGCATGCTCTCTTCCCCCTAAAAAATACGTGAGGCCCTGGGGGTTGGATCCCGGGGCTGAAATCGGCCTGAGGAGGGGGGCACGTGCTCCCCTCCTCCTAAAAAGTACATTGGGATATTTATATATCTGGACACTTGAGTGGGAGGAGTGAGTGGGTGTGGGAGTACTGGTATGGGTCTGTGAATGGGTATGTGAGTGGTTGTGTGTGAGTGGGAGTGGGCATACAAGAGGTTGTATAGGGTGTGAGAGGGTGTGTCAGTGGTTCTGTGGATGATGTCATTAGTGATGTCATCAGTGATGTCATTTGAGATGTCATCAGTGATGTCACTGGCCATGTCATGAGTGATGTAATTTGTGAGGTCATAAGCAGCGGCATGAGTTATAGTTAGCTCAGATAACTATAACTGCTGACTTTCACTGTTTTGTACGAGTGAAATCTGAGTCTAACTTTAACGTCCCTGTAACTATGGTTTTTTCAATGAATTTCTAAGGTCTTTTAAATTCTATTTCCTAAGTATAACATCCTTGTAACCTTGTTTTTTAAGTGAATATATATATGGGAAGGGGGCATCAGTAGGGTCACCCTTCTCAGCCCATTTAGGGCCCTGGGGAACTCATCCCAGAGGCTGCATTCTATATTTAAGGGGGTGGGGTATATGGCATCCTCCCTGAGCCATTTTTGGCCTTGGTGACCCCATACCTGGGGCCCAATCCATTCATTAAGGGGAGGGGACATGCGGCCCCCTTCCTGAACCATTTTTGGCCCCGGGGACCTCATGACCTGGGCCCAGTTAAATATTTAGTGGAGGGGGGCGTGTGGCCCCCCTGCCAGAGCTGTATTCGGCCCCGGTGCCCCATCCAATGTAGCCCAATGTGTTTTATAAGGGAAGGAGGGCCACTTGGACCAACTCCTTGAGCCTTAAAATGGTCCTGGGGGCCCCATCCCCAGGGGCGTCATATTACTTAAACAGAGGGGGTGCCTCACGTCTCCTTCCTTGTGCCTCTAATGGCCCCAGAGACCCCATCACCCAGAGCCGGCTCACTTGCTGTGTCCTGGAGAGCCCACTCCTGGTACACAGTCATTTCCCTGCCCTCCCCAGGTGCGGGCAGGGAAACTTGTGCTTGCTCCCATCTGGCAGGAGCATTTTCAAATCTCCTGCCAAAAGGGAGCAAACAAAAGCCTGCTCTCAGCCGCAGTAGCTTTGCAAAAAGCTCCGGCAGGCTGGGAGCAGACCGTCATGTCTTTTAGGCTGGTCCTGTCATGTATGCTCCCTTTTACATACATTGTCCCATCCACATGACAATAACGGTTCTGAACAGGTGACCTTTTACCTAGTAGTTTGCCCCTGTCTCTTCGACACCAGGCTCTTAGTATTTTATCATAATCCCTGTACCTGGCGTACATAAACGTCCTCACGCACTGCATAATTATTCTGTATAAGGGTCACCACTTTTTTCCATCCTTGGCCAACAGGCTGGCTATGCATGATCGCATTGTTTTAGAAAAACATTTATGATTGATTTCAAAACATTTATGATTGTTTTCAAAACATATCGATTCTAGAAGAAACCCTGTAGTGACCACTCTAGTATATAAGACCCTTATTCGGCCCTTCAAAAATATAGGAGAATTCCTTCCACGCTGACAGGGGGTCCTGCATGCTGAATCTTTGTAACACGGTGGTCTGACATCCCTTGTGGGGTGTCATCCCCGAAGCAGAGACGGGGTCCTTCATTCTCTACCATCAGGTGAGGGGGTTGGTTCTTCCCTAGGGGATTCTTGGCTATATGCATATATATATATACACATATACATGCTACACCTACATATCTAGGCTAGGTTCATTTAGGCAAATTATGTAGGGCACGCATTGTAGGAGTATGCAAGTACTACTGTCTTATCTGAACTGTATATGTTCATCTTCTTAGCACTATGGTAGAAATGTATCTACTGTTTACTATATTAGTACTTGCGATTTCTTTCTTATGCTTCTGTCTCCTGAATGTCGCAGCAAATATGATTTATATAAGACTGATGCTGGACCAATAAATACTTATTGCAACGTTCTAACCGCCATCCTGTGTATTTTCTGAGAATAAGGAAGCACGAGTGACTGAGCGAAAAGTACTGTAATGTTTTCCACGATCCCTGAGGAATCGGGGTTGTCATGTTAAGTGGTTGCCAGAAACTACCTACACCACTGTAAGATACAGTGGGGTGGTAGTGGCACTAAAGAGCTAGCTGGTCTAATGGCTGATGTATCCTGTTGGGGTGTTGTGAATTGGTTCGGACACCAAGCCCTCAGTCTAGGTCATCCAAAACGCACAGGTCCAGGGGATTACTAGGAACTACACGACATGGCACCCAATGTGGGGCTTGGTTCTTATATTAACAGTTAAAATCTAAGTAGTTCAGTCGTGCTTTTTCAGAAAGCCCTGCTCACATTTTTCAGAGACGTCTGAAGTGGGAAGGGAGATCCGCCTCAGCTGAGCAGATATACCCTGTGTATTGGCTGAAGGTTTAAACAAGCTTGTAAGGATAAAAGATTCACACATTACTAGAACTTTTATTCTTCTCCCTTTGAGAACGCCTGACAATGTGAGTGGTGGTTCGGGTTCAGGGGAAGATGAATTTGCAAACACTCTCAACATTACAGAATACTGCAGACAGGCAGTAACTATAAAATTGTTAGAACATGGCATACCCGCAACAAGTGGGTGTATTACCTTCGTGATTGAGGCACACCAGGTGTTCGGATCAAAGGTATTCTATTCTTGGGTTTGGTTCCTGCCAGCAGATCCACAGACTAAAATGTTTCACACATACATTGTAGTTGAACCACCGGAAGAATACCTGCCATATGAAGACATTGAAGTCCTGTTAACATACCAGCTATACAGAAACTTGTTTAAAGGTGCCCTCCCACACACAACATCTGTTGTAAGACTCGGTCCACTTAGCATAGAAGGAGCAACCTGGCCGGTCTTAGTGACATACACTCCACATCCGGAGATAGATATACTACCAGTGGATGAAGTCCGTACAAAATACAAAGACATAGTCCGGCTATACAGACACATTGTTCAGTTTGTCATGCGGACATTGACAGTCCAACCTGCGAGAAATGCTCCATCCTGTCCACATCAGACCACACCTACAATTAGCCCACAGACACTAAAATCAGTGATGGGGACAATCCCCTCCAAATGGGAGCAAATTCCGTTCTGGATGGCACAAGAAATTGCACAGCTGGAAGTAGTATTTCCCCATACGGGTCCGCAGGAAAAACATAGAATGCTCACCATTTGCTAGCCAATGGGGATGGTTCCCTCGATTGAGGATTGTACCACTTGGGGAACAATCTTTGCTGCTGTTTACATCAGAATACACGGTACCCCTTCCATAGCAGTCATTCCAGATGTTTTGAAACAGATGAGTACGGGGCAGAATGAGTACGGGGCAGGACCTGCCCTGGACTTGGGGATGAAACTAATGGGTAATTTTGCCCAAGTCTCTGCAAGCATGCTGCACAACGTAAAAGGGGAGGCAGCAATAGTGGCTATACACCACCACCTAAGGGAAATAGCTCCTATAAATAAGGAGCGAGAGTTACCAAAAAGTATCGAAGAAACCTATGCCACATTAGGTAGAGATAGTTTGGGAGCCAAACCAGGGAAACCACAAATGGCGGGTAGTCCCAACAAGGACAACTCAAAGCAAGCACCCACTTCTTCTAAAAGGAAAAGGGATAACAAACAATCCAAATACAACAATACAGAAATGAATTCACGACCAAGGGGTGGGTCTCCTCAACGGGAGTCCTTTGAAAAGAGGTATAACCTTAGAAATTGTGATAACATTAGGAAACCTGACGATATCAGGACACTAATACACATTTCTTTCAGGGTTCATCAAAAAACGGGGGACAGGCGATCAGAACAAAAGACAGAAGAACGACCAAAGACAAAAAGGGAAACACATCGTAATTCAGATTACATTATCAAGCAGGAAGAACAAACTAAAGCAAAGCATCAATTCAAAAAGAAGAAAGTAGTTGGCTTGAAAATAAGACACGCCCAGGTTTCTGAGGACGCAGCTTCTGAACGAGGAAGGGACTCTGATGATGCTAGACAGCACGGCAGAAGTAACAATAGCTAGCCAGAACCTAGAGGATTTTGTGGTGACAGCAGAATTGAATTAACATATCACGGTGGAAACACCTGATACAAGAGTTAGTGTCCTACATAGACTGTACAAAATTACACTCCAAATAGAGGGGGCATCTCAAGAGAAATTAAATGTCTCTTTTGGAAGAGCTTGACATTTGGATATGGCATCCTATTAGCAGTAAATGATTGGCCACCAGAATTTGTGATGGATTGCCCAAAAGGAGAAAGTGTCATTTGCCTGCTTTCTCCGACCTCGTTCCAGAATCTTTAAAACATTCATATGCACAGGAGTGAGCGCTAGCGCTAGATCCGGCATTACACGAAATCCCGTTCAAATCTACTCCAAATCCACAGAGACAGTACCCTATTAAAAATGATGCAAAAAGACAGGTCAAAGAAATCTTAGACCAACTTGAATACCAAGGTGTGATTGAGACTTGCGCCTCCCCAATGAACAATCCTTTGGATCCCGTAATGAAACCTGACAGCTCATATTGTCTAGTTTTGGATTACCGACATTTAAACACATGCACACAAACATTTGCAGTTCAAAACACACATAGTGCCGCATTAATGAATAACATTGTGCGGAAGAAATACAAAACAACATTAAATATCTCAAATGGAATCTTCTGCCAATATATAGCTCCAGAAAGCATATATATGATAGCATTTTCTGCCCTCGGCAGTCAGCATCACTTCTGTCGTTTGCCCCAGGGGTATAAGAACAGCCTGGGGCTATTCTCGGCAAGAGTGTTAGAATTATTACAAACGAAGAGGCAGTGTCCTATGTAGATGATATCTATCTGATGGACAATTAATTACTTAAACACTTGTGCAGGGTGAACAACATAATTGTGGGTTTTGCCAACTTGGACTACAAATTTAATTTCAAGAAATCAAAAATTGCGCATCTCAATGTCCTATTTTTGGGATATGAGCTATCAAATGAAGGCAAAAGCCTTGCAGCCAACTTTTTAGAAAAGTGCCCGCTGCTCCAACCTCCGAAGACTGAATGGTTTGCAATTCATTTTAGGATTTCTAAATTTTGTCAGAACATACATTCTGGATTATGCAGTAAGAGTAAAACCTTTCTATGACTTAATCAGACCTGATTTTACAGCACATCAGTGGACTCAGGAACATACAGATATTCTCCGTTCCATTCAGGCTGACATGATAGCATCAAAGCATTTGCACACACGTGTGAATTCTACCAACTTGGTGATCTGGTGGTCGCGGGTTTATCAGGATATACATACATTACTTTCAATGAAGGTGAGACAGTCCCAATTGCATACAAATCACATTTATACACAAATGCTGAAATACAATTTACAGCCACAGAAAAAATACTGACAGCAGTACAGACTGCTGTATTGAGAGAAAGAGCACTAGCACAGGGGAAACGCATAATTTGTTTATCCCTTGTACCAACTTTAGAAGCTGTGACCAAAGCGAGCATTCCAAATGCAAAAGCATTGCATCCACAGTGGATACAATGGGCTAATTCTGTCACTGCAACAGACGTAGATTACAAATATGATCCTACTCTGAAAACAGAGGCATTCCTGCAGTAAGAACAAGAATACCTTCTCCCGAATGAAATCTTGCCTCTAGAAAAATATGAGTAGATCATTTACACTGATGGTTCTGCTCAGGCTGCCATTGGAAGTAAAGAACAGTATAGCGCAGCATGTGCTATAGTGAAGGGAAGTATGGGGGACAGTAAATTCCATCCCAGCAATACAACTATACAATCTCTAGGAGATTGTACAGCGCAGCTAGCAGAACTGAAAGCCCTGATACTATCACTACAGTATACGGATCAGGAATTCCCCACACTGATAGTGTGCGATTCGTTCTACTGTGTACAGTCCTATAATGAATATCTTCATTACTGGGGCCAGAATGGGCTTAGAGATTCCAAGTGATGCACAATAAAGCATAAATTGTTATGGGAACAAGTGGTAAAGCTGAAAGAATGCCTGCCACTGTTTCAAGTTATTCACACCTTGAGTCATCAGCGTGTTGGCGTACACGTTGAAGGGAATTAATTGGCTGATAAAGCCACCAAGGCGACAGTGCGAACTGCTGCCGTTGCTGCAATCACTTGTTCTAGCACGAGGATAGACGGAGACGTGCTGGTAGCTGTCAACGCCTCGAAAAAAGGCTCTGCCGTGCCAAAGGGTTTTTCACTCAGGTACTCCTATAAATTAGATGCGCAAAATACACTGTACGCTCAAATTCCAGGAGTGGGGCATAGAGTTATACCACACATAGATCGCAGATTAGGTTTTAATCTAGATGCACACAAGGGTCTGGGCTCAGCACACGCAGTAGTCACTGCTACAATTTAATTTTTGAAGCAGCGATACTGGTGGCCAGGTTTATCTAAACAAACCAAGGGTTATGTCCTAAAGTGCGACATCTGTCAGCAGATGAAAGGTTCCACCATCACACGTCCACCGCAAACACCACTACTCATTTCAGACAGACCTCTTGCATGTGTCTATTTGGACCACTGCGGCCCCCTAAATTCAGATGGAGCCTACAAGTACATCTTGTTGGCAGTGGATTCATGCTCTAGATTCATATGGGTTTGGCCCCAGCGCTGGGCTGACGCCCGAACTGTTGTCAAAGATTTGCGAGTCTTCATCGGGACATACGCAATTGGCACATTACACTACGACCGTGGCCCTGCATTTAGCTCACGGGCTTACAAGGAAGCCATGGGAAGTATGGGCGTGGCCTTGCGGTACTCCTCTCCCTACCATCCCGAGGGAAATTCGGTGGTGGAGAGAAAAAACCTGGGCCCTAAAGCAATCCTTAACAGCAAGGGTATTAGCTGTGGGCGGCAGTTGGGTCAATCACCTGTATGGGGTCCAGAGGGCACTTAACAACATGCCAAGAAAATCCTTGGGAGGACGTAGCTCTTATGATATCCTGTTTGGGACAAGAATGTGGGTACATGACCTCGATTGTGCCAGCACTGTGGCAGATGTAAATCCATTTGAATTGAATGATCGTTAGGCTGTTTTACAGGAACTCAGTGAATTCCGGGCATTACAAAGCAACGTCCAAGTAAAACGCACTGCCACAGGGGAAGTGAAACAGGTTCCGACAAGGCCTGCCTGGGTCCCAAAGATTGGGAACCTGGTCAGAGAAAAGATTGTGGACAAGAAGGAGTTTGGGCCATCTTACAGAACACCTGTACCTGTCGTGGCAGTTGAAGGAACAAGAACAATACTTCTTCTGCCTCTTGCTGGCAAAAAAGAAAGAAGATTCGTCTCCATTGATCTGATCAAACCACACTATGTGGCCGATTCCAACAGTAGGCTGCATGGAATCCTGAGTAGCCGCAGATCTCCTCTTGCTACTATACAGGAAGTTCAGATGGAAAGACTAATACCGTTTCAAGACTCCCCTGTGCAAAATGCGGGAGTATCAAATAACGGAGTATGAATTACACCAGTTGAAATTGAACAACATCCAAATACAACTGAAACGTAAATTGCAATTCGGCCCAATATTGACATATTCATCAATGTGCCTTCACAAGAGACACCTGTCAGTTCTACAAATTCTACAGGGCTACCAAAGATAGATTGAACTGCGTCTGGCTACTTCATCAACTTCAATGACTTTTCTTGAGATCCAAGTGAACCTGAGCAAACGCCACCCATTTCCAAAAGAGAGACATTTTGACAATTCTATCTCTGGCTGAAAAAGACTTACTTTGTGTCCCCTTGGTTGCATCTTTGGTTTGCATTAGGGATCCTGTTCCTGTTAATTTGGATTAGCATAGTAACTGTCTTTTTCCTACTACTGAATGGACATTACCTCCCACACCGCTCTGCATTACAATCTGTGAACATGGTCCTGAAACTATATACGCCATCACACCGTGCACAGAGAGACCTCTCCCTACTGAACATTACAGCAGTTCCAGTACCGGATGGTATAGTTTGGGATAGGGTTTCATATGATGTATTTGGTCCTACTGAACATTTGAAAATTCCACATGTATTTAAAATTTCATTGAATGATTTCATTACCCTGAGTACACTCTCTGATCATTGGGACACTGAAACTGTCAATACCATGCTTTCAGATTTAGAACAAACTGCTGCATTTTTGTACAGGGAATTGTATGATGGTACATCTGATTTTGACATGATGGATTGTTACCAGCATTATGGTCATCACTTTTTGCACAAAGCAAGCCTTCCACCCACTGTTAACACTTACCATCAATGGGAACATTGCCCGACACCACCAAAAGGTAGTTCTGCCACATTCACACAGAAATTTGCATACTTTTCAGAGTTTAATACATCAGACCCAGCCTCATACTACTAAAAGCTTGCGCAAACGAATGCGACTGTGAAGATAATTATGCTGAAAAACACCAAGCTGATATTTTTAATACCCGTTATCTCCCAACTGTCTATACAAGGTTTCGATTAATGGAGGGACACAATAGACACAAAATACATCTGGGGGACGAAGGAATGACAGGTACAGGGAACAGAGGCTTTATTTAGAGCTTGCCCCATACCATTACAGATACTCTTCCTGAACAGAACAGTGCAACAGACTACCTGCTACGGGTTTGCAAAAATTAAAGACCTGAAAACAGCACCCATCCCTTCGCCCAAGCCTATTGAAGGTATGTCGAATAATTAGGCTTTCCTGTTTTCAGTTTCTATTTTTGGTAAATTCTGGTGGGGTTTTTAAGTGTTTTCAAGTGATTTCAATACCTTAAAAAACAGTGGTTATCAGTGGTTATACATTTTTGTGCCCTTAAAAACAACAGAATCAGTGTTTTTCCAGTGTTTATGGAACTTTTTGCTTTTATTACTGCTTGCTTTATGCACTGATATAGGCAGTGTATGTATAGTGTATATGAGGTCCAAATACTTTTTACAAATCAAACTTTTTGTAGTACACCATACAATACTTCTTCAGTGAATCTTTAGTCATGCACGCTCGCTCTTTCCTTCCCATGTAAGCTTTTATCTGTGAAAAAGCCCTCTCAACATTGGTACTTGAGATGGGCAACGCCAAAATAGCCAGTACACAATTTGCTAACTCTGGCCACTGACATAGCTTTCCATGCCAATACTGGTGCACCTGAAGATTGTGATTCTCTGCGACAGGTTCTGCAACATATGCGTTGAACTGGGCGCGTATGCCCTCAGAGTTATGGAAGTAGTCAAAAATAAAGCAGCACTTTTGAAACTCTGGAGAAAATGTCTCTTTACGGAAGGGATCTATAACTTGTGCAGAGTACCACAGTGAGGGTTTATTGACTTCAAATGCCATGGTTGGTGAAGGGCTATTTCTCATGCATTATAAAAAAAAAGTTCCTGAATTGCTTCTCAACATTTCTTTGCTTATCAAGTGGCAAGCACTCTAACATAGAACTCAAAGTCACTAAAAGTGTCGCCCAGCCTACTCTCAAGGAGATGTTTCACATCTACACCAATTATGCTGAACACTTGGAGGACAAGGGTGTTTTCAGACTTTAGTTTTTCCATTATGTCCACTACAGCAGTCATGCTTTCCTGTAAAAATCTAAGAATGCAGTAGAGTGTACTTTTTTCATATCACTATCAATGTGTGACCAAAGATCCTCACATTTCTTGCCTTTGGCATCATCACTCAGCAAAAGTTCTTTACACGGTTGCCACATGGATAATATAGCATTCATGGCCTCTAGGATTGAGAACCACCAGCTAAGTGACACAGTTGGGATGACTCTCTCTTTGATGCCACACAAAGCACAAAATGAGAAATATTTGCATTTTAGTTTCTGCGCATAACAAAACAGTGCACCAGAATGGACTAAAAAGTCAATAGCATTCTTCATTAAATCTGAAGATTGTAAAGATGCTTTCAGCATACCATCTAACAAGGGGCAAGGATCTCTACGTGGAAGCACTTCAGCTCAGGTATCGATTTTGACAGGTCATCACACAACTTTTTCATATACGTAGCTGAATCACTGCAAATACTAACAATATCACTCCAATCCTTGTTGAACTTGGTAAGAATGTTTTGCAGCAGCATTCCAAGAGACACTGCATTCCATGTTTTCCAAAAGTCTGGTGTCATGTTTTCACCAGTATCCCAGATGCTTGGTGACTGCACTCTTTTCACATATACCTGTCACTCTACCTTTTCACATATACCTGTCACTCTTGTCACAATCCCTGTCACTCTACCTTGCATTGCATGTATAAAGCCTGGGGTGTTTGGCAATTCACCTACTATCAATGCTGACTCACTAGAAAAGGGGGCTGATGTATCAAGGGTTTTTACCCATTCTGTGTGGGTAAATGTGATGGTACTTGTAGGGAAAGATTTTTATGAAACCTACATTTTTTCTATCAGTAAAAGACCTAAATGTAGCCAAAAATCAAATATGATTTTGATATTTCCTGATTCCCCACAGTTTATAAAATAATTAAACAACACGTAAAACATGCTTCTAATCCCTGTATCTTTAGACCAAAGACCACAAACCTGAAAAAGGAAGAAGAAACAATATTTTAGTGACATCCCTAAACAACAAAACTCAAGCATAATAATGTTAGCCCAGTCTTTCTTACTGCTACCTTATATAACAAAGTTAAATTGTATTGGCCTCTTCACGAAGAAATACAAATGACTCTTTCACTCTCCTTTTCCTTTCTTTGAATGGCATTGAGTTTGTGGTTGTACAGAGGTTTTTTCAGTGTTTATATGTTTACACTGATGAGGGCTATTTCCCTTCCGGTGGGGTTTAATCAGTTATTATAGGTTTAAACCTAAAACCGGACAGCCTACGAATAATACACTGATAAGTGAGGAGGTACTGGGTACAATGATACAAAAGGGTACGTACAATTCATCAGCTCCCAAATGGAAGGGTTGGTTGGTTTGGCCGATCAACACAAATAGGTGTCAATCAAGATCCATAAGCCTGACACGCACCATGTACACACAGACGACCCAGGGGTAGTGACTTCTTATAGTGTTGGGGAAGTTGTGCCTAGAGTGGCTAAAAACCTGAACACTATTACAGGTGAAACAACACTTGTCCCTTCTGTCTGATAACATGGATCTTAGAATTTTCTCACGTATTTATTCACTGGGCAACATTGTGTCCTCAGCAACTGACATAATGGAACAAGATTTGTCTATGCTACAATATGGGCAATCTCAATTGTGCTCCATTATGCTTTTAAGCTGGACGCTACAATCATTGCGTTGTGGCCACTTGCCATGGTGGTACATTAACTGCACAAATCTGTTTTCGGCTTATAATCTGACCAACAGAAAAATGACTATGGCACTCAGAGATGCGAAGTACACCATGCTGCTCATTGAAAAATTTGAAAAGTTACCTTTTACAGTAGCAGAGTCACCATCTACAGAATGGATAATTCATGGCTATATCACACTGCCAATCACGACATTCCAGTTCCAATACTGCCTTAGATACCACCAGGTAGGCAGATATGAAGCGTTGGGTGAAGGGTACATACAGGAAACATGGGAGTTGCAGTACAGATATAGGTCTAGAAATAAGGACACTGAAGTTTTCTTAAGTGGTACAGACTGTGGGAAGACTTTAAGGGGGTCTTTAGTGTGCAGGGAGGTCTCGCTTCACGGAGCGTGTAATGCTTCAATAGCGAACTTATCTTGCTACTTGAAAGGCTCCCCATCTGCTATGATTCATCCGGTTTTTGAGTTACTCTCGAATGGGAGTTATTTAATGCTGAATGATCAAGGCTGTTGTGGGATGGTGCCAGGCATCGCGTATCTAGTCACAGTAAAGTCCAGGGTTGTTTGTTGTAAGCAAGTATTGTTTCCCACAGCTCGCTTTGTTAGAAAGGCACCACTGTGGCCTTCATTGAATATTTCCAGTATAAGGTTTGATTCTCTGAGCAGACTGAAAGCCATGTTGTATCAACAAGATGTGGCCTTAACTTCAGGCCGAGAGACTTTTGATCTCCAGGTTGCAAGGTCTTCGGCAGAGATACAGGCCCTGGTCCGTAGGAACTTCCCGCTCCATTTCGGAGAAATGGTTCATCGTATCTTTAACATGTCTGATACGAGGGGGATCGTACACTTATTGAAGCGTATTGGATCAGTTCAGTTAACCACATTTCAGACCATCTTCAGAGTAATCCCAGCTTTCATACACTCCGGACTTGGAATCCTTTTTGGAGGGCTTCCCTTGTCCTGCTAAAAGCAGCGGGATTCCTAATTTTAATCCTATTGATTCGCAATGGACGTCTCAATCCCCAAGACATGCAGAGAACACTGCAGGAATGACGTTGTCGTGAGTGCAGTGTGTTCTACATCGGTACGCCTTTGCTTCGAGAGCTGAGTGACCATTGGCTCCTGTCTTTTAGGATTGTAACATTTTATTGATTTCAGAAAGGGAAGGGATAGGGAACATCAGCTGTCGCCTACATCCATCGGCCGGCGAGGAATAAGCAGTAAAGTGTTAATTCAAATGACATCATCCTGCGCCTACATCCATTGGCCGGCGCGGTAGTTATGAGACCAGAGATGAAGTGGTGGGGAAGGGGTAGAGATGGTTGGGGAAACATAATCCAAAGCTACATCAAACCTTGAAAAAAAGGAACAACATGTGCTCAAGTCGCTAAGTTGTAGACATCACTCTTTCTTTTCCCCTGAATCCGCCGGAGGTACGGGTGGCGTGATCTGCAGTATGCGTAAGTATATCGGGCATGTAAGTTGTTGGAATTCTCCCGATAGGTGTGCAATGCATGTTCCCCATATTTTTTCGAATTTGGGTAAAGTGTGGCTAATGGTGGCTGTCAATTTCTCCATCCCTAATAAATCCTAGAGTTTATGGAGCTAATCTATGTGAGTCGGAACTACATCTGTGCCCCACTTTGATAATAGGACCTGCTTCGCTGCACACAGCGCCAACGTGATGGATTTTCCCCGTTCGGAGTGTAGTGGATAAGTTAAGGCATTGGGCAACCCCAACAATACATAGGCCGGGAAGCGGGGTATTTCGGTGTTGAACATCTTGTCAATGTCAGTCAGGACTTCATTCCAATACCTATGAAGTTTGGGGCAGTGCCACAGTAGATGGGTGAGTGTGCCCGAGTGAGCGCAGTGCCTCCAACATTCATCCGACCTCCCCCTCTGCCATTGAGCTAAGCGGGCCGGGGTGTAATACCAGTAGTGTACTAGTTTTAGGAGAGTTTCTTTGCCTGCGGCGCTCATGGCGCAGGTGCGTGCTCGGTGCAGTATATCTATCAACTCCTTATCCGTGAAGCTGCGTTCGCATTCCCGCTCCCATCTCTTCCTAGCTGGAGTCTGTATCGGTGTGGGCAGGGTATTTAAAAAGGAATATATGTCAGACAAAATGTGAGATTCGTCCTTCCGAGATAAAAGCCAGCATTCAGACAACATTAGTCTTCTACTAGCATGTGGCGTAATTGTAGGAAGAGACACCTAGTGTCTGACAGCTAGATAATGCCAATACTCTGAGTCCAGGAGCCCAAAGTCCCATTGGAGATCATTAAAGCCCAACAGGCCTCATACATCAAACAGGTCCCCAATCCTCTTACATTGTGCCTCCTGCCAATGTGCGAATGCCTTCTCTGACATAGCCTGAGGGAAATCTGGATTTCCTATGATCGGCGTAAGTGGCGAGATACTTGTGGATAGCTGATGAATGGAGTATACCTTGTCCCAAACCCCGACAGTCGCTCTGACCACAGGCGAGATGTATACACCCGGCTGGCGATGCTTACGCTGTAGCCACGGGATCTTCCAAATAAGGATTCCCGCGACCGCCTGGTCCAGGAAGCACCAGTGTTTTTCAGTCATCAGACGCTGCCATTCGACTATATAGCGCAACTGAGCGGCCTGGTAATATTTTGTCAGGTTTGGTATTCCCAGTCCCCCCTTGGCTAGTGGCAGATATGTTCGTTCTTTCACCACCCGAGCCCGCTTACCCGCCCATATGAAGGTTTCAAGAGCAACCTGCAACTTCCTCAAAATGGCTGGGGGAGGTGGCAACGGCATCACCTGCATAAGGTAGAGAATTTTCGGCAACAGGGTCATTTTCACTGCCTCAATGCGACCCACCCAGGAGAGGGGACCTCCCCGCCATGATTGAATAAGCGATCTCACTGTGTGCAACAGGGTCATGTAATTATGTGCGATCGAGCTTTCTATCGTGGGCAATATTTGAATACCCAGGTATTGAATACCCTGCTGTGACCATTGAAACGGAAATGCTGACTCCAAGTGAGTTTGTTCCTCTCGGGAGATGGTGATGTTCAGGGCCTGCATCTTGGCTGTATTCACTTTAAAACCGGAGACCCCTCCAAACCGTGCCAGTTCCTCTAAGAGAGGAGGCAAGGAGTGACGCGGGTTGGTGATGGTCAATAAGACGCCATCCGCGTATAGAGCTATTTTTTGAGATTGGCCTCCCATCCAGACACCCTCTATCTGCGGATGACGTCGGATGCGCTCCGCCAGCGGCTCCATATAGAGCGCAAATAGAAGGGGTGAGAGAGGGCAGCCCTGGCGAGTCCCCCTACCAACCGGAAAGACCGAGGACTGAGTGTTGTTCACCCGTACCCATGCTTTGGGATCCGCATAGCCAGCCCCGACCCAAAGCCGGAACCTGGGTCCGAAGCCCACCATCTCCAGCACACTATACAGGGAAGGCCAATGCACGCAGTCAAATACCTTTTTGGCGTCTATGGACAAAAACAGCGTCGGGACTTGGGAACGCCGAGTCTTGTCCAATAGGTGAAAAAGCCATTTAGTGTTATCACCGCAGGTTCGACCCGGTATAAAGTCAGACTGATCAGGCTCTATCAGGCCCGGCATGTGTCTACCCAGTCGCCCCGCCAGAATCCCGGTAAAAATCTTAGCATCAACGTTCAGGAGGGAAATGGGGCGATGGGAGGCACAGAGTTGGGGGTCCTTCCCTGGCTTTGGTAACACAGTGATGATTGCCATGCGCATTGATTCTGTGAGTTCCCCCGATTCACTAAAGGAATTATATAGACGAGCTAAAATGGGAGATAGAAGTGACGCGTATTGCTTGTAAAAGGCGGCTATGAACCCGTCCTGCCCTGGCTCTTTTTCTACTTGCAGTCGACCTATTGCGTCAAACACCTCTCTTTCAGTTATGTCTTTCTCCAACTGCTCAGCGTGAAAGGTCAGCAATTTTGTGATAGGGTCCTGCTCGATGTACAGTGAGCTAGTGTCTGGGGAAGTTTCTTCCGCTGTGTATAATTGAGCATAGAAGCGGCCGAATTCTGCCACTATATCCTCATCCCTCGTAAGATGGTGTCCACAGCCATCTGTGAGTTCCTGTACACGCCTAAAGTGTGCCTGTGCCCTCAGCCTGTGCGCTAGCAGTTTCCCGGCCTTGTTACCCCAGCATAGTACTTCTGTCTTGTTCGCAGCAAGGCGTACGCAGCCACATCCATATCTAGCGCTCTAAGCTGTTTCCACGATATTTAGTTGCCGTCTGTTTTTATGTGAGGCTACTCGTCGATGCTCGTCTTCCAGCTCTCTCACGCTAGCTTCGAGTGCAGCACGCTTCGAGGCTCGCTCCCTGTTAAGCTTGGCCGCTATCGCAATATAGGTACCTCTAACGACCTCCTTGAGAGCCTCCCAAAGCGTTGTAATCGCGGTGTCCGGCATATCATTGACTGATAGGTAATCTACTATGGCCTTCTCTACTTCCTTCACCATAGCATCATAAGTTAACAGTTTAGGATTAAGACGCCACGTTTTGTTGGTTTGATGTGTGGTCGGGAGGCGTATATCTAGCTGGATCGGGGCATGGTCAGATATGGCTGCCACCTCAATCGTGGCACGAACTACTCTTGGGCATAAAGGGGCCGAGACCAAGAAGTAATCAATTCTAGCGTGAGATTGGTGAGCAGCGGAAAAGAAGGAGTAGGACCGGGAATTTGGATTCAATACCCGCCAAATATCGGTAAGCCCTGCCTCCGCAAGCCAGCTCACCCCTTGTGAAGAGAACATCCCGGTGGAACCTGGACGTGGAGGGGACCTGTCTATGGCAGCGTCCATAACCAAGTTAAAATCACCCCGTATTACCAAGTTGGAGTCTGGGGAAGCCAGTACCTCGCCTAATGCCTGACAAATAAAGGGCTCCTGCCTTTATTTGGGGACATAAAAGGTGGCTATAGTGAGTGCATGTTGAGCTAAAGACACCCTCAGGGACAACAGCCGCCCCAGAATTTCAGATTGTACCCCTTCAACCCTCCCTTTGAAGTGCGTGGTCATGAGGATCGCAACCCCCGCCTTTTTCCCCTGGTCAGGGGACCAGTACTGGCGATCGAACCATCTCGACCGCATTCTGTGGCAGTCCTGTTTCAAAAGGTGTGTCTCCTGTAAGAGGCATAGATCACTTCGGGCCGCCCTACGCTGGCTGAGGATTGCTATTCTTTTGGCTGGTGAATTGAGACCTCTTACATTCAAGCTAAGTACCTTCAACATAATTCAACGGGGACAGAGCCGCTGTGAGAGCCCCCAACAACGCCTGCAGCACCCCCACGCCCAACCTAGGTAGAGAGTGAGCCTGTCTGATGAAGGATAGAGGACAGAAACATTGAGCGAACATGACAACAAGAACAAAAAGTAAAACAAAAGCACCAAATGGTGCCCAACTTGCGAGTGTGTAGTGAGGGTCCATGCCGCTGATCGTCCGCGGAAGGTGTGAGGAGAGATAGGAGGTCACGGCCCCCGCCGCAACCGGTCAGATAGGAAGAAAGGCACAGATAGGCCCCGGGGGGAGCCGCCCGTCCCTCTCCATTAAGGCTAAGTACTGAGCGGGTTACCATTAATCGTTGTCTTGCTCTGGAGACTGGTGGTGTTCAGAGAGCTGCCGCAGTATGGCCGAACGTTCCTCGATGCTTTCGGTTTTCGTGGGCCTTGTATGCTGTGACTGGGGAGGGCTCCTGATGTGGCGTCGCCTTCGGGAGTCCGGAGCTGATCGTTGCGTGCTATAGCGTTGTGGTGAAGAGTCCTGATCAAGTTCTAGACCCAGAATGTCCGCTGCCTCCGAGGTTGTGCGTGTCACCCATGTCTCTCCCTGCCATGCAAAAACCAGCCGGAACGGGTGGCCCCACCTGTACCGCACTCCTTTGTCCCTTAGGAACGCCATCACAGGTCTCATGTCCCTACGCCTCTGGAGTGTAATGACTGACAAGTCTTGGAACAAGCGGACTTTGTTGCCCTCAAAGAGAACATGGGGTTGGTCCCGCACCGCTGCCATGAATAGCTCCTTTTGTTTATAGTTATGGAGACATGTCAAGATGTCCTGTGTCACACCTGGTGAGTTAGAGGGGCGACCCGCCCTATGTGTCCGGTCCAGAAGAAGTTCTTTCTCCTCCAGGGCCGGCACGATGTGTTGGAAGAGGCACAGAACATAGTCCTCCAAGCGCCCTGCATCTGCTTATAAAGGCATCCCTTTAATTCGGATGTTAAACCTACGTGACCTGTTTTCCAAGTCTTCCAGATGCAGGATGAGATCTGCATTTCGGTCCCTAAGTTCCAAGATCTCCCTGAGGCATTCTTCCATCTCCTCCTCTCTGGAGTCTGCGGTGCGTTCCACCGAGTCCACCCTCTGCCCCAATTCCTCCATGTCATGGCGCAAGTCTTTAATTTCGGTGGCCATGTCCGTTCTGAGGGCGGCGATATCACTCCGTAGTGTACCTATGAGCGCTTCCATGAAGCCCCTTGTAATTGGGGCCTCCTCGTCTGCCTCCTGTCGCACCGGTGAGCTCGCTCCACTTGCATCTTGGGAGGTCGCTGCGGCTCCCGCCTTTTTGACGGTGCCCTTTCTCAGGAGATCCCTGATGTTAGCAGTGTCCTTTTTTGATCTTGATGTGGTCATGTTGGGCTGAGGGAGGTACCGTAGACGCCGCACTCAAGGCGATCCCAGCACAGGATAGGGCTACCAAGAGGGCAGTGCCGGGCAGTCCCCCAAGTATAAAGGACCGGTCCCTCTATGTCCGTCCTCCCACGCGGAAGATAACGAAAATGGAACTTCTGTCGCAGGCGTGTGCAGTCTCTCAAGCGGCACCTACTGGTCCGAGATCGGAGAGGCCTGCTTGGCAAACCTCAGGTGGGTCCTTGATGGTTCTGCAGCCCCTGAACTCGCCGCCTCAGGTCCCCTTGCCACCTCACTCGCTGTATCCAGTCTCTGTTCGGCTGTGTGGGTTTACCCCAAGTGAGCGTAGCTCTTTGGAGGCCGTAGGCAGAGACCACCACGCTGCAGACGCGAGTGGCAGGGCCAACAAGGCCGTTGCGATGAGGCGCGCCAGCCGCTGTCCGCTTGCCGCGTTTTCGAGCCCTGTTCTGCCTGAGCGTCTCTCTTCAGGGGCCCTCTGCACGACCCCCTCTGTGGAGCTTCACAAGGCCCAGGAGATCAGTCTTGTACCCCTCCTGATCAGTGCGGCCGCACTAGGCAAATGTCCGCCATCTTAGGGAATCCCGCTGGGCTGACCACCATCACCCACATCGATAAGGGGCCACGATCAGGTCCGATGGGGCCCCCAAGTGCCTCTGCTCACCTGGTACCACCGCATGTGTCGCCGGAGGCACCAGTGGAGATGGGGCTGCTCCTTGCTCATTGGCATTAAATTCCAGCTGCCTCAGAAGCCTGTAGCCGCTGCAGCCGGCCTCGTGTAGTCCCCCACTCTCGGGCTCGCTGGGGTCGTAGTCTAGCCCGAGGCAGGGCTATTATCTGGCCTCGAGTTGGAAGAGAAGGCGCGCTCTCGCAACCTCCGTCACCTTCGTGGGTCCCGCCCGGTCCGCTCGAGTCTCCGCTCCCTTGCGGGGTCTCTCCAGGTCACCGCGGGTTTGGCGCCTACGCGGCTGCCATCTTGTCGCCGGTGGCTCAGCCGCTACATCTGCTCAGGACGGCCCCAGCCACCACCGCCGGAGTCGCCGATGACGTGAGCTAGCTCCGCTCACTTTCCGCTCACTGTACTGTGAATTGGGGGTAGGCACTCCCCCGGGGACCGATAGAAGACAATCTGGCATGGCGGAGCTCCGTAACCTTGCTACCGCACTGACGCCATCTTGGACACGCCCCAGCTCCTGTCTTTTAGACCAGTCTGGCTAGACTGTGTCCTGCCTGTGTTCCGCTGCGTCTTCTGCGGATTTGGATGCGTGTTGGTCCTGTGTCTGACACTTCCATTGGTTGCGCCACCGGACATAGACGTGCTCCTGGAGCCCTTGCGGGCCCACATGTACAGTTGTCTACAGCGTATTCCCATGTTGATGATGGCATTTTTAGAGGCTCCAAGGGATGCTTCCGCTCCTGTTGGAAGGGAATCAGCTCTGCTCCAGAGGTACAGGCATCGGTTCCAGGCTTGCAGGCATCTAATTCTTCCCCGGCGGCTGCTGTGGGAACCAGAGATGACCATCTTTGCTCACTCAACATGATATTGAAAGTGCTGGAGGGATTGCCACCTGCGGATTCAATGTTCAGCGATGTTGAGTCTTCAGCACGGGATTCATAAACAATCTGGTCTTTCCTGTGCTGGGAACTATTCGGCAATTTTTAAACATTTACCAAATTGAAGGACGAAACTGACTTTGTTTTCTTTTTTTCTCCTTCTCTGCTCTAACTAAGAATAATGGCTTTCAAGGTGCTCAGTGTAATCATAACCATATATACAACTTTAGAGGACATTTTTGAACACTTTTAAGGACAATGGCTTTTCTTTTATGGACACTTTTTACAGGCTTTTTAGTGCCTTTAGTATTTTAATTATAAATGATTTTATGCTTTTAATGACCTTGGCTTTATTATTATCTAACCGACCCTGTTGACCTTTTGATGAGGAGTGTTTGTCATGTCCTTTAGGCTAGTCCTGTCATGTATGCCCCCTTTTACATACATTGTCCCATCCACACAACATTAACGGTTCTGAACAGGTGATCTTTTACCTAGTAGTTTGTCCCTGTCTCTTTGACACCAGGCTTTTAGTATTTTATCATAATTCCTGTACCTGGCGTACATAAAAATGTCTTCAGGCACTGCATAATTATTCTGTATAAGTGTCACTACTTTTTTTCATCCTTGGCCAACAGCCCGCTGTGCATGATCGCATTGTTTTAGAAAAACATTTATGATTGTTTTCAAAACATTTATGATTGTTTTCAAAACATATCGATTCTAGAAGAAACCCTGGAGTGACCACTCTAGTATATAAGACCCTTATTCCCCCCTGCAAAATAGAGGAGAATTCCTTCCACGCTGGCACGGGGTCCTGCATGCTGAATCTTCGACACGCAGCGGTCTGACATCCCTTGCGGGGTGTCATCCCCAAAGCAGAGACGGGGTCCTTCATTCTCTACCATCAGGTGAGGGGGTTGGTTCTTCCCTAGGGGATTCTTGGCTATATACACACATATATATATATGTATGATATATTATGTATGTATATCTATGTATATATATATAATATATGTATCTATAAGTATACATGCTACAACCTACATATCTAGGCTAGGTACATTTAGACAAATTACTTAGGGTGCGCATTGTAGGAGTATGCAAGTATTACTATCTTATCTGAACTGTATATGTTCATCTTCTTAGCACTATGGCAGAAATGTACCTACTGTTTACTATATTAGTACTTGCGATTTCTTTTGTATGCTTCTGTCTCCTGATTGTCGCAGCAAATATGTTTTACACAAGACTGACGCTGGACCAATAAATACTTATTGCAACGTCCTAACCGCCAGCCTGTGTATTTTCTGAGAATAAGTAAGCACAAGTGACTGAGCGAAAAGTACTGTACTGTTTTCCTCGATCCCTGAGGAATCGAGATTGTCATGTTCAGTGGTTGCCAGAAACTACCTACACCACTGTAAGATACAGGGGGGTCGCAGTGGCACTGTAGAGCTAGCTGGTATAACCGCTGACGTATCCTGTGGGGGTGTCGTGAATCGGTTTGGACACCAAGCCCTCAGTTTAGGTCATCCAAAACACGCAGGTCCTGGGGATTCCTAGGAACTACACAACAAGACTTGTGTTCCTTTTTCCTGCCCACACTGATGTGGACAGGTAAACAGAACAACAGATCGCTCCTGCATGGAGGTAGAAGCATAAATAGCTGCTCCCTCTGGGTGAGGGCAATGCCGGCTCCCGCTTCCCCAGGGCCCCCAAGTGTGCTTGGTGGGGGTCCCTAGTAGGCACAGAGCACCCACCTGTTTAAATTGTAGGGCCTGAGGGATAGGGTCCCCATGACATAATAGGCTCTGGGAGGGGGCTTTACTGCCCCCTCCCCTTTAAAGTAATAAAGCCCTAGGGGATGGGTCCTCCATGGCCTAATGAGGCTCTGGAAGAGGGCCATGTGGCCCCCTTCCCTTTAACATAAATGCGACCCTGGAGTATGGAGTCCCCAGGGTCTAATGAGGCTCGAGGAGTGGGCTCTTGTGTCCGCCCTCTCCATTTAAAAAACTAGATGGCCCTGGGGGATGGGGTCCCAGGGGCCTCAGAATTCTCAGGGAAGAGTGACAGGTGGACCCATCCACTTATTGTATTATATTTGGCCCCACAGGATTGGGTCCCCAGGGCCTAATTAACCATGGAAGAAACACACACATCAAGGGGGATGGGGTCCCTGGGGCCATAATAAGCAGGGGGAGGGGAGCCGCCCTGGGGGATGGGGTCCACATGGCCTAAGAAGGCTCGGGGAGGAGGGCCTTGTGTCCCCCCACCCTTTAAAATAGATATGGTCCCGGGGCCTCAGAAGGTTAGGGGAGGGGGTCTGTGTGTCCCTCTCCCTTTTTTTAAATTATATTTGGACCAAGGAGATGGGATCCACAGGGCCTAATGAAGCTTGAGGAGTGGTGCCACATAGCCCCCCTACCCTTTTAAAAGAAAATAGACAGTCCAGGGGGATGGGACCCGGGGGCCTGAGAAGGCTAGGGGAGGGAAATGTGAAAAAAAGAGTAACGCACTCTTGTGGGTAATCAAAGTGTTCCAGTAGTAATCAGGTAGGTGGTGCAATGAAGGTAAGTCCTCCTGAGTATGAGGATGATCCAGACGTGATAGCACTCTCCTGGGTTAAGAGAGTGTCCCCCTCTTGCACTCAGTGGGAAAGTTCAACCATTCATCTAAATGGTAACAAAGTATTTCACAATATGGTCGTCAGTGTATGTCACTTTTTTTATTATTATTTGATTTTCCCATAACACGTTTTTTCGTAAAACCATAAGGTTCGCTTTGAATTCAACATTCATTCAAAGTGCCCAATGCATTTCGGGCCGATGAGCCCTTCATCAGGGGCTAATATACTATAAAAAAGGAAACAAGGTATCAGCAAAATAACATTACATTTACATGATGTACAATTGTCTAATGAATGGTGAAAATCACGCGTGTGTTTCATTAATATAGTGCAACCAACATGGTTTGTGGTGATCTCGTAACTGTTGTCGATCGCTGTAAGAAATATTAAATGTGACACCGTAATGGAAGTAGTGAGTGAATAAATCTCGTGAACCTGTCTAGTGTTACTGAGTATACTAGTCATTACACGAGTGAAGTGAGGAACTGTACAACAAACGCTGTGAATAGCGGTGAGTGATTGTTCGGTGCCTACCGACATACGATAGTGAAGGAAGGGAAAAGAAGACGGGTGGATGAAAGATAAAAAAGACCAGGACTGTGCTAAAAACTTGGGTAAGCCGAGATACAGTGCACTCACATTGCTGGGAAGTCGTTGTCGGCGATTCTCTGCAAAAAGTAGCAGGGTGAAAATAAGATCAAGGGAAATAAATACATGGTGCTAGGCGCAGCAGCTGGTGCTGCATGGAATAAACTTACTGGATTTTGTGTTCCGGGTGAGTTCAATCATCCGAGAATCTGTTTCGATGCCGGGTGGCGTAAGAAAATGTTTAGAGTCGGCGTCAGCATACGGGGGATATGACCGACATCGCTGGGAATTGTGGGATAGCACGAACTACATAAAAGACAGACTCTTAGTTTTTTAACCTGAGTGGGTCAATATCAGTGGTAACGACGAGAAATAAACTAAACAGGGTGACAAGAACAATGTGAAAGAAAGACATGAGGTGCTTTCGAGAAAAATAAAATGAGGCTGAACATAAGGTGTTTCAGCGAGGTAAACGGGGAGCAAAATACCGTTGATCTGTATCACTGGCAGTGAACAGAGAAAATGAATGTGGGTTAAACTGCAGTGTACACGGGAGAGTGCTCAATTAGCGGCATGTAGAAAAAACTATAGAATGTGATCAGTCGGTGTAAGGGATATGTGGAAGGTGTAAAACTGGGAAACCATAAATGGAGTCAAAAATTGAAACATGGTTATCAGTGACAGTGCATACAAGTAGTATCGTAATACAGTGTTTGATCAAGTCTTTCAAAGCACAGGTTCCAGGGGTTCAGGCTCTGTGAATGGTATAGTTAATGTATTGATTACTCTACAAAAAACAGCTGAGGTCGTAACGTTCATTGAGCCATTTGGGGCTGATGGAATCCAATCTGTTTATCCAATATACTTCTCTCTGCAGCATGAATTGCGTGTTGTTTTGTCCTTTCATAACTGGGACTTGTTCTAGAATCAGAAATCGCAGTTGGCTGATGTTGTGTTGAAGATGTTGAAAATGGTTGGCAATTGGAGATTTAGCCTGGTGGGTTCGGATATTACTCTTATGTTCGTTGAGTCTTATTCGTATTTTTCTCTCCGTCTTGCCCACATAAACTAAGCTGCAAGGGCACTTTAACATGTAGATAACATTTTGGCTGTTGCAAGTAGCTGTTACTTTGAGTTTGATGTTATGGCCTTTCTGAGGATGTTGTATGGTGTTGCACTTTATGATAGAATTGCAGTTTCCACAGTTGTAGCAAGGTGTGGTGCCTTTAAAGGTAGTATCTTTGTTTTTTTTTGATGAAGTTAACATTTGTTTTAAATTTCTTGACCGTTGGTAAGCGAATCTTGGGGGTGTGTCAAAAATATGTCTAAAATCCAAATCCATTTCGGGCCAGTATCTTAGGATGGTTTTTTGATGAGATAACTTTGAGTTGAGAATTTGGACACGAACACACATCTGGATTCTTCCTTGTTTGTGAGATTCGGCCTTAATAATGTCTGACGTATAAGTTTATCAGCTTTGTGGATTGCGTTTCCCAAGATATTCATCGGATATTTACGTTGTTTAAACTTCTCAATGCATATGTCTTTGCTTTCATTGTACAACTCTTCAGTGCTAGATATTCTTTTAAGTCTGAGTAGCTGAGAGTACGGTAAGTGTTCCTTAAGGGATGGTTGGTGGAAGCTGTGGAAATGTAATAGGTTATTGTGATCTGTGGGTTTGGTGTGTACCTGTGTGATGAGAGTTCCATTCTTGTTAGTCACGACAGTGTCCAGGAATGTTATAGAATCATTACTGATGGTGTGTGTGAAATCTATGCGATGATCAACCTCATTCAGTATTTTGATAAGCGAATTAAGTTCCGTGGTGGATCCTTGCCATAGAATAAAAATGTCATCTATGTATCGTTTATATAAAATCAAGCTTTTGTTCCATTATTGTTTGTTCAAAATGTGATCCAACTCAAATCGATACATGTAAAGATTGGCATACGTTGGAGCAGCACCATTGCCCATCGATGTTCCAGAGCATTGAATGTAGTAATTGCCAGACCATTCGAAGTAGCTGTGATACAGCGTGAAATGAATGAGTTCCATTAAAAAGACTTTAAGCTCATTTGATTTGTTGGTGGTCAAAAGAAAGGATTCAACTGCCTCCATCCCTTTGTCATGAGGTATCGATGTGTAGAGTGCTTTAACATCGATAGAACACAAAATAGTGTTGGGGGTAACTTTGTCTTGTACAGATTCTAATAGATTTATGAAATCAGTGGTATCTTTGATATATGTACTCATGGATTGTACCAAAGGCTGCAAATGTTTGTCTAAATACCTTCCAATGGGTTCGTGTAATGAATTGATGGTAGAGACAATTGGCCTGAACGGAGGTATGGTTGGGTGTTTATGGATTTTAGGTATCATGTAAATGTACGGTATAGAAGGGTTGTTTTTAATGAGGTAGTTCCTGTCTTCACTGTTGATGACGCCCTGTTCAATGGCCTCTTCGAGAATAGTTTGTAAGATTTTTATTAAATCATTAGTTGGATCAAATGATAAAGGAATATACGTGTTGCGATCTTGAGTGTGCTCATTGACATTTTTCTCGTAAAAATCGGAATCCATGATGACCATTGCCCCTCCTTTATCCGCTTGACGGATGGTAATTTCTGATCTTGCTGCTATTTGTTTAAGTGCCTGTTGCTCTTTTTGGGTAATGTTGGTATTTTTGATTCTTCGTCTATTTGATATTTTCTTCAGATCTTTGAGAATAATGGTTTCGAAAGCGTCAAGTACTTTGTGGATGGTGGGAGCCATGAATGTACTTTTGTTGCGTAATCCCATTAGTGTGTTGTCTCGGGGTCTATATGTGGAATCCATGACGTTCTGAAAAAAATGTTTAAGCCTTAATGTCCGCATAAATTTGAAAAAACAGATTTCTGTGTCAAGTTGATTTGAATTGTATGTAGGAACGAACGATGTTCCTTTCTGTAGGGTTCTCATTTGAAAATCCGTTAATTTATGTCTGGAATTGTTGATCACTAAGTTTTCTGGCTGCGTGTTCCCTTCGCAACTGGTTTTGTCAGTGTTGTTTTTCCTCCTGCTTCGTCTTGTGGCCTTGGGCCTGCCCCTAAAAAAGGTTGCCTGCCATTAGTGGAAGATGTAGAAGGACCTTCAACAGTTGATACCTGTGAGTCGTTTGTGACTTGAAGTATGCTTTTGATTTGAGAATCAGCTTGTGTTCGTGATGGTCTCCCTCTGCTCTCAGAGTCGTCTGAAGATGTAGCGTCAGTGTCAGATGGACGACCGGTGTTTCTTCGCTGTTGTCTCTTGTTCGCGTATACCTAAGCCCAGGTATATACCTCCCCTAATTTGTAATCTATGGTATCTCGTTTGAATTTCCTTACTTTTCTTTCGTTAATCTCTTTGGTGTATTCATCGAGTTGTTTGTTCAAATCTTCTAGTGTCGCATTCCAGTCTTCGTTGTCCAATTTCATTGAAATTTCTTGTTTAAGTTCTGTTATTTCGTTTTTCAGGTCTTCAAGTAATTTTGATAATTCTTCAACTATGAGTAAAATTAAGTCCAGTGAACATTTGTTCAGAATTGCCTCCCATTTTTCCGTGAATTTAGGATTGTTTTTGCATAGTGTAGATTTCAGGGCAATTCTTAGACCCCTCGGTATTCGCTGTACTTTGTGGTACTTGATCAAAGTACTGGCATGTAGTCTTTGATTGATGGCTTTCTTAGAAGTGTATAACAACTGTTTAATAATGGATTGGGTTGAAGTGGTGCTGGTGCTAATTCCTTCTGTTTCCTCGAATAAAGTGTATATTCGTTGAGTTTCCTCTGAAGTGTAAACAAACGTATCTGCTCTGCGTTCTGTTATTTTTGCAATTTCCTCCATGGTAGTTGTGGGTGCGCTCTCTGTTGTACTCAGATTGGGAAACAAATGTGAAAAAAAGAGTAACGCACTCTTGTGGGTAATCAAAGTGTTCCAGTAGTAATCAGGTAGGTGGTGCAATGAAGGTAAGTCCTCCTGAGTATGAGGATGATCCAGACGTGATAGCACTCTCCTGGGTGTTCACCTTATTTCAGCCTCATTTTATTTTTCTCGAAAGCACCTCATGTCTTTCTTTCACATTGTTCTTGTCACCCTGTTTAGTTTATTTCTCGTCGTTACCACTGATATTGACCCACTCAGGTTAAAAAACTACAAGTCTGTCTTTTATGTAGTTCGTGCTATCCCACAACTCCCAGCGTTGTCGGTCATATCCCCCGCACGCTGACGCCGACTCTAAACATTTTCTTACGCCACCCGGCATCGAAACAGATTCTCGGATGATTGAACTCACCCGGAACACAAAATCCAGTAAGTTTATTCCATGCAGCACCAGCTGCTGCGCCTAGCGCCATGCATTTATTTCCCTTGATCTTATTTTCACCCTGCTACTTTTTGCAGAGAATCGCCGACAACGACTTCCCAGTAACGTGAGTGCACTGTATCTCGGCTTACCCGAGTTTTTAGCACAGTCCTGGTCTTTTTTATCTTTCATCCACCCGTCTTCTTTTCCCTTCCTTCACTATCGTATGTCGGTAGGCACCGAACAATCACTCACCGCTATTCACAGCGTTTGTTGTACAGTTCCTCACTTCACTCGTGTAATGACTAGTACACTCAGTAACACTAGACAGGTTCACGAGATTTATTCACTCACTACTTCCATTACGGTGTCACAGTTACAGCGATTGACAACAGTTACGAGATCACCACAAACCATGCTGGTTGCACTATATTAATGAAACACACGCGTGGTTTTCACCATTCATTAGACAATTGTACATCATGTAAATTTAATGTTATTTTGCTGATACCTTGTTTCCTTTTTTATAGTATATTAGCCCCTGATTAAGGGCTCATCGGCCCGAAATGCATTGGGCACTTTGAATGAATGTTGAATTCAAAGCGAACCTTATGGTTTTACGAAAAAACGTGTTATGGGAAAATCGAATAATAATAAAAAAAAGTGACATACACTGACGACCATATTGTGAAATACTTTGTTATCATTTAGATGAATGGTTGAACTTTCCCACTGAGTGCAAGAGGGGGACACTCTCTTAACCCAGGAGAGTGCTATCACGTAAGGCTAGGGAGGGCCCATTTTAGATTTGTCATCCTTAGGGTGATCTTCCCCCAACTTTTAAACTGTTTACCTCCACTTTTTGCTGTATCCCTTTGAAGGCCTTAGGGCTATGAGCACTTTACCACTGCTAACCAGTGCTAAAGTGCATGTGCTTCTCCCCTAAACATGGTGACATTGGTGAATACCTGATTGGCATATTTAGTTTACTTATAAGTCCCTTGTAAAGTAGTATACTAAATACCCAGGGCCTGTAATCTAAATGCTACTAGTGGGCCTGCAGCACTGGTTGTGCCACCCACACAAGTAGCCTTCCAAACCTGACTCAGGCCTGCCATTACAAGGCCTGTGTGGTCAGTTTCTGCCACTTCTACTTGCCATTTAAAACTACTTGCCAAGCCTTAAACTCCCCTTTTATAACACATGAGTCACCACTAAGATAGGCCCTATGTAGTCCCAAGGGCAGGGTGTTGAGTCAGTAAAAAGTAGGGCATGCACTTTTAAGTTTTACATGTCCTGGTAGTGACAAACATCTAAGTTCGTTTTTCACTACTGTGAGATCTACTCCTCTCATAGGCTAGCACTGGGAATTCCTAAAAACTATTTTCAGGTGTAATTCCCGATTTGAAAGGAGAAGCTAAATCATATTGCATATCTTTGGCATGGTAATGATAAATCCTCTTTAGTGGTAAAGTTGGATTTAACATTACTGTTTTAGAAATGCCACTTTTAGAAAGTAGGCATTTCTCTGCTCTTACTGCTCTGTGTGCCTTGCAGCCTGTCTCTAGTACACGTCTGGGGTGGGTGACAGCTACACTTTGTGCATTCCCTCTAGACAGCCACAAACACAGGAAGGGTGGGTGTGAAAGAGAACTCATCTGCATTCATCTACATTTTGATAGCTCTTCCTTGGCAGGGAGAGGGAGCTGACACTTAGCTCTGACTAGCCAGTGTCCTGTGTCCCACACAAAGGGCTGATTACGCCCCACAGATAGCCTGGCAGACAGGGCTGGGATGAAAGGGGCCTGTGCACTTCAAGGGCTTGCTTTGAAGTCACCCCCACTTCAAAGGCATATTTGGGTATAAGTACTGGGGCTCTGACCCTATCAAGACAATACACTATTGGACCTGTTTAGAACTCTGCCAGGAATAAAGACTGCTGCGGTACAAGGATTGCCACTCTGCTTGACTGACTGCTCTGAAGGAACTGCTTCTCTGCTTTGCTGATCTCCCTTGCTGCCTGATTATCTCTTCCCTGCTGAGGACAAGGACTGGACCCATCTCACTTGAACCCAGAGTGATTCCAAGAGCTTGCTGGCTTGTCTCCGCTTTCTGAGGTCTCAGGGCCAACAAAGACTTCCTACCAGCTTTGCTGCTGGACTCTGCCATCTGTGAGTCTTCTTTTGCCTGAGGTGCCAATCCAGTCCTGGGCCTCAGAAGTGGGTTCTGCAGCTATATTTGCATCAAAATCGACGCAGTGACGACTTTGCGCCAATCAGAACTGACACATTGCCCTTCTATACAGTGGCAGGAGCCAATCGATGACATCGCCTCAATGGGCTGTGCGGCTCGTTCACGACAAACAGCAAGGCTCAACGACAACACAGCACATGCATCGTAAACGGGTTAGTCGACGAACCCTTCATCAACTGCACATATCGGCGCTGCTTCACCTCCATCCACTAGATCGACGACGATGCAGCACCTCCTCGCTTCGAGTCTCCGACGTCGACGCTTGCTCCATCAAAGGTACTTTGTCAGTGGGACCTGTATGAGTTCTGTAGCCAGCCTACCCTCCATCACTGTTGGCCTGAACTTTAGATTTACCCCAGTCTAGCACGACCTTAAGTAACCTTTTAGAGCTATTGACTTCTAAGCATATTTTTGGTTTATTCTTTTAAAATTCTAAACTCCGGTTCTACTTATTGGATTTTTGTCTTTTTGGTCTTGATTTTCTCAAAGAAATATTGTCTATTTTTCTAAACCTTTGTGGAGTCTTTTTGTGGTGTTTTCATTGGGTTACTGTGTGTGTGTGTTGAGTTGGGGTCTATATAAGTTCAAGGAGCGGGGTCACACACCCCCTCCCCTTTTTAGTGTGCTTTGGCCACTGGGGGATGGGGTCCTGGGGCCTGATAAGGCTCAGGAAGGGGTGCCATGCAGCGCACCCTCCCCTTTTAAACAAAAATCGACCCTGGGGGATGAGGTCCCTGGGGCCTATGAAGGCTCAAGGAGGGAGTCCACATCACCCCTTCCCCTTTCTCATTGGTTTGGCCCAGGGGAATGGGATCCCTTGGGCCTAATGAGGCTCGAGGAGGGGGGACAGCACATCCCCCTCAACATTTTTATTATATTTAGCCCCAGGGATGGGATCTTCAGTGCCTAATAAGGCTCGGGATGGAAGCTGCTTGCACCTCCCTTAGATTTTGGCACCGGGAATGGGGTCCCCGGGGCTTACAAATGGCTTGGGGAAGAGAACCACATGGCCCACTTCATCTTTCTTATTGGTTTGCCCCTGAGGATTGCCCTGCCCCCAAATCCCTGAAGGTAGCCACCCAGAGACAGCCAACCCCATGCTGTGCACTGCCTTTGGTCGTACGTGGCATGGGGTTAGTCTTGCAGCCAGGCCCTCTTCCCAACTTCATACAGCCAGCCGACCCCTTGCTGCGCACAACCCTTGGCCGTGTGCAGTGAGAGGTTGGCCACAGGGATTGGCCTGTTACCAGGCCCTGTGACCAAACCTCATCAGAATGCCTTTGGCATGCACAGCGTAGTTTTGCCTTTGGGCCCGGGCACTCCATCCCCTGGGGTTAAAACATATATATTAAGGAAAGGGAGCATGCAGCGCCCACCCCATACCTTAATTGGCCAGGGGCCACTATTCCCTGAGGCCAGTTCCAATAAAATGGGAGGGTGTGTGTAAACCCCCTCCCTGAGCCTTATAAGGCCCTGAGTAGCCCATCCCCCGGGGCTGAGTAATTAATAAAGGGAGGGGCATGTGGCCCCCGGGCTTAATTAGGTTCTGGGGACCCCATCCCCCAGAGCGAGTGATTAATAAAGGTAGGGGGCATGAGGCGCCCCTCCCTGACCTTAATTAGGCCCGGGGAACCCATCCATCAGGACCAAAGTGTAAATAAAAGGGCAGGGGGTGTGCCGCCGCCCACCCTCAGGCTTTTTAGGCCCCAAGGGATCCCATCCCCAGGGCCAAATTTATTTAAAAAGGGGAGGGGATGTTTGGCCCCTCTCCCCGAGCCTTATTAGACCCCGGGAACCCTTTTGCCTAGGGCTGAGTAATTAATAAAGGGAGGGGGCACGTGACCCCCTTTCCTAAACCTAATTAGGCCCCGGAGTCCCCAGCACTCGGGCCAAAATTTAAATAAAAGGGCTACCCAACTGGAGTTCTTTCTACTATTTAATTAGTAAGTGCTACTTCGTTTGGAGAATATCTAGTTCATATTCTACACTACAGTTGTGTAAAGGTAATGTCTGCGGGGGCCCTGTGCATGTGTAATTTATGGTAATCTTATTGTTCCTTGAGCGTCTTCATGCAGAAATCTGTGACAAAATTAATCCTTGTATAGCGAAGACGATGTGACTACAGACAAATAATTGAATCTCCACCAAAAAAGGGAACTTCCTCCTAATTATGTGGAGTATGTGCTTCTCTGTTTGTGGAGATGTCCTCATATTCCTCTGCGTCAAGAACACACCATCAAAATCGGCAGGAAATGCTTTAGTGTCCCTTTGGTAAGTTATTCAGCCTGGAAAATGGTGGGAACATCGTTGCATAGCACTAATGTGGAAGAGGCGGGACAAAACAGTTGGAGCTTGTAGCTGATTTGGCGCCTTTGTATATTTAGCAGCAATTAAAAGGGAGAACCATGGACTCTGCTCTCAGACTAGAAAATGACAAGAAAGAACCCACTTGTTTTGGATGATCACTACAGAAGAGATTGTGCTTCAATAAATTAACAATGCATTCACCTCCATCAAGGATTTCAGATAATTTTTCAACATGAAATTGTATTGATAACACACTGTCCATTTTCAAAAGGGGAGTTTGACTCCCAGCCTATTATGGCTCTGGGCACACCATCCCCACTGGCCTGCATTATTTAAAGCTGGGTGCCCTCGTGCAAAACCAGGGCATCCGCCATACACATGTTAGGAGGCCTGCGGGGGAGTCCCATGGCCCCTGCGGCCCTAGTCAGCTCCACGCTTGCTGCGAGAGCCGGCATTGCTCCCACCTGCAGGGAGAAGTTATTTATGCTGCTCTATCCAGGCAGGAGCAATCTGTTAATCTGTTCTCCTGCACGCCTCAGTGCAGGCAGGGAAACAGATCTCAAGTCTGCTCCCGGCGGGTGGTGGCATTTTCAAAGCTCCTGCAGGGTGAGAGCAGACTTTGTGTTTGCTTCCATTCGGCAGGAGATTCAAAATGCTCCTGCCAGGTGGGAGCAAGCAGAAGTTTCCCTGCCTGCATCAGTGCAGGCATGGAAACCATTGTGTCCCTGCGGTTGTCCCTGGGGCCATTAAATGCTCAGGGAGGGGGGAAGTATGACACCACCTCCCATTAAGTAATGTGATGATCCTTCCTTTTAAAAAGTTAATCAGCCACAGGGAATGGTGTCCCTGGGGCCTTTGAAGGCTTGGGGAGAGGGTTGCACAGCTCCCCTCCCCTTTTTGAGACATTTCAGCCCAGGGTGGCTTCCCTGGGGCTACAATCGCTGACTCCCGTGGGAGCGAGATGGCCCAAGGGAAAAAAAACTCCCTAGGCCAATCAGAGCACTCTAGTTTTAAACTGGCGCTCCCCCGAGACTCTCTTGAGCCTCTCAGGGATTCAACTGTCCAGATCTACAAATATTTTTAAACAATTTCTTAAAAACTACTGAATGGATTTACAACAAATCCCCCAAAACTCAATCTGTGGACCATGATCTAGCTTCCTGTCAAATCTGTTGTAATTTCATTCAGCAGTTTTTGCTGTACCTCTTAATGAAGGTTATCGAAAATGCATGGGGATTTAGCATTTTGCGACCTCCCTTTTTTCTTGCCCTCGAAATTTTCCATGCACAAACTAGTCAAAAAATAGCACCTTTATGGAGAGTTTCGTGGAGATTTGTTAAACGGGAAAACTTTACTAGCAACGCGAAAACGCATTTCCTGTTGAAAAGCTGACCTAACTATAAATTCCCAGTGGTGACTGCCACTGGATAATATATATATATATATATATATATATATATATATATATATATATATATGCCGATTACTCCGCCTGGCAACACTCCCGTATCCAAAAAACTGGCGAACGCAGACCCAAATATGGTGCAAATTGATGTTTATTGATTCAGTGAACGCCCTGCACCACCGCCATTACGCGTTTCGAGCAACACAGTGCCCTTGATCACATGACGCGCATGTGGAGTGCTTCCCAATATTTAAAGTGACAGTGCATGTGCGTAGTTTCTTACATCACAAGGCATAGACATAGAAAAAATCCACCATTGTTTCATTTATACACAGCTGGTTAATCCCTTGCATAATTCATTGAAAAACAGCGATAAATAAATATTATCTGCCATTTTATAACAATCAAAGCAACACTTATGATAAAAACATTTGAAAACAATTATTTTATGTTTCAAACATGTTAAGACCTGATCTTCTAAATATCAAAAAGTAAAGATTGTCCTCTAAATTTAATAGGAATAAAATCCTTGATATTTTAGATAATGCTTGTAAACCAGTGACAAATAAATATTTATCTACCACTTTATAGCATTAAAAACAACCTATATGGTAAAAACATTTGAGACAGTTGTTATAAGTCTAAAACATTTTGAAACCAAAATTCTTATAATGTCATAAAAAAGGAGCTTTCAGAGAACAGAACCTTGATATCTTAAATTTTATATGAACATATGTAAATTCCATATCAGGCCTAAACATATCAGTGTGCAAAATTAGCAAAGGAGAAAATATGTATAAAAAACTGTTTCAAATGATAATTCTGCCCTAGTGGGCCTAGGTTGTAGATATTTTCATCCATTGATATGCCAAAAGTGAATGTGCAAAACAGTGCAAATGTTCCCATATAGTAGTCACAAACGCGACTTACTATTGTGCAAATGTGCAAAAATTAGAAAGCTATAAAAAATGTCATAGATGCAGCAGCTGAATGGGTTCAAGATCTTAATTAAAATCCCATTTAAAAGAAATTTATTTCATTCACAAACATGTGTAAAAATCCTCACTCGAATTTAGGCCCTGGGGTATTTTGCTATCTAAATCTAAAATGTACCGTGTCTCAAGCTTTCGGAGCATGGCTTCCCGGTTGCCGCCTCGTTTCTGAGGAAGAATCATATCTATGACAAAATACTTCAATTCATCTAACTTGCTGTCATGATACTCTTTAAAATGCCGGGCAACTGGGTAAGTAACATCCACATTTGTAATTGCTCTCAAGTGCTGGAGTACTCGTTTATGCACCTGCAGTTTTGTACTTCCTACATACTGCAGGTTGCATGAGCACTCCAGGACATAAACTGCATATTCCGTTTTGCAGTTCAGACTTTTATTGATTGGTACTGGCTTGGGTTTAAAAGGTGTAATATAGCTTGTCTTGTTTACCCCGTACTTACATGCTTTGCATGTATTACAACGTGTGAAGCCATTCCTGGGACTCAACCATGTTTTGGCCACCCTCACTTCCGGACTACTTTTTACTAAGGCATTGCTCATTGATTGTGCCTTCCTGAAAGTTATACAAGGTGATTTAGTAGTCTGGTTGCTCAAAACAGAGTCACTCCTTATCAATGCCCAGTTTTTATTAACGATCTTACGAATGGCTTTATGTTGTAGGCTATAGGTTAGGATTAATGTAGTGGCTGGCTCATTATGTATGTTGGATGATTTGTCACGTATTGTAAGTGTTTTAGATTGGTCAAGACTAATAGTCTTGTTCATTGCAACCTCTAGCGTCTTCTTTGAGTAGCCCCTCTCCAGGAACCTCTCCTTGCTTTGTAATTGTGCTATTCTACACTCATTGTCACTGCTGCATACTCTGCGAATGCGAAGCATCTCCCCATAGGGGATGCTGTTGATGAGATGGACAGGGTGATGACTCGTGGCATGTAGTATCGTATTGCCCGCAGTTATTTTCCTGTGTAATCTAGTTTCTACCTTGTTTTCAACAATGTATACCTCCACATCTAGAAAACACATGATTTTTCTGCTCATTTGTGCTGTAAAATTAAGATTAAAATTGTTACAGTTAATACAATTCACAAATTCATGAGCACTCTCCTCATTACCCCTCCAGACCAAAAAAATGTAATCAATAAATCTATACCAACACAAAACATGATTAGTTAAAGTTTCCTTGTATTCAACCCTCAGGACCTGTTCCTCCCAAAACCCCATATGGAGACTGGCATAACTCGGAGAAAAACAGGCCCCCATGGCTACACCTCTGATTTGATTAAAAATCTGGTTGTTGAATAAGAAAAAGTTTTTTTCAAGACAAGTCAAAATCATAGCAGATAACATTCTATTGTGCATATGCATAATCCTAGATCTTCTATTCAAGTAGTAATCTACTGCTCTTATACCGTCAAGATGGTTAATACTGGTATATAAAGTTTGAACATCCAAAGATATCATTAAACAATCTCCTTCCCATTTTACTCCACTTAGTTTTCTCAGAAAGTCTCCTGTGTCCTGTATGTAAGAGGGGAGATTTTTGACATGATTTTGTAAAAAGAAATCCACATATCGTGAAGTGTTCTCTAGTAGACCTCCGCAGGCCGATATAATAGGCCTGCCGGGTGGTTTAGTTATGCATTTATGCACTTTAGGAATAAAGTAGATTGTTGGAATCTTGGGATGGTCATTTTTCAAAAATTTGAATTCGTCAATAGAAAGTAAACCTGCTGATTTCCATGCCACCAAGCTCTTATAGAATTCATTGCGTGCTGTAGTCACCATTTGCATGTTGCTTCGTTTGTAACAGTCCCTATCATCTAACTGGTTCAGTGCTTCCTCCATGTACATTTCATATGGCCACAGCACGATATTGCCCCCTTTATCAGATTGGCGAATGATGATGTTTTTTTGTGCTTGAAGTTTTTTCACCAGTCTATAATAATCATTATTCTGTTTGTTAAATTTTCTTACTGAATGTGTTGTTTTGTAATAGAGAGATTTTAGTTCCATAGTAACCTTCTCATTAAAAAGATCCAAGTTATCTCTCATCATCATTGGGCAAAATGTTGATTTGGGCTTAAATGGGGTACGCACCTCTGTTTTTATTTCCAGTTCATCATGATTCGGTGACTGTGTAGCTATGTTACTTTCAGCATGCAGTTCCTCCAAATCTCTAAGTAAACTTGCATCTTGTGTTGATAATTCATTTGAGTCATCTATGGTTGATAATTGCGTGTCAACTTGTTTGTCTATATTAGTCCCTCGCATAGTATGGTATTTACGCAGCTTTAATTTACGCACAAATTTATACATATCAATCCTTGTGTTAGCATAGTCAAAATTTGCTTGCGGGCTGAAAGATAGCCCTAATGATAGCGTTTTTATTTCCTCATCATTCAAATTGGTGTCCGTCAAATTAACTATTGTATTTGATTTGACGTCACTCGCTTTTATCTGCGTTGCCACTTCTTGTAAGCCTTTTTCTTGTTGTTTAGCTTGGCGTCTGATGTTACATCGCGTCTTGCTCTGCGCTTCTGATTCCTGGTCTTGATGTGCTTGCACTTTGTGCATTTGATCTCAGAGTTTGACGCCTGTCTTGGCGCAAGCAGTCGACTTCCTGTGCTAGCGATGGTTTTTGAAACCCCATTGCTCTTATCGATCTTGTTTGGTCAGTTTCAGATTCACTATCAATCGCAGAGCTAAGATCGGATGTAGATGATTGCAAAGGCGGATTACTGCTAGTGCTTGGCTGCTGGTTTGTGACTGGGGCTGCAAGACTGGTTATTTTCACACTGTCAAATTTTTTGGCAAACGTAAATACCCGCCCCTGCTCATAGTCACATTTATCTCGATGAAATTTAAAGATTTTCCGCTTCTTTATTATATCTTCTTCCTTTTCTAATCTGGCAACCATATCATTCCGATATTTTGATATTGTATCAGTTTGTTCCAATTTGGCAATTTCGTTATTGATCTCATCAATATTAGCTTGCAAAGTTAATCGGTCACTTTCAGCGTATTTCACCAAGATTTCTATTAGGCGCCGTGATGAATCCAGATTAGACTCAGCCCATTCTGCTAGCATACGAGGGTCCGGATTGTCGTAGCTGGGAGCTAACATTATCCGTAACCCCCTCGGGACTCTTCCAACTTCCAAATACCGTGTGAGTGACCTATGCTCCCACCACTTTGATTGTTCCAATCTCATTAGCTTCTCTAATTTTTTAAATAAATCCTTGACACTTTGATTAGCCATCGTTGCTGGATTCGAGTGTGATACCATCATTGTTTCCCCACTGGGAAGATCATTGAACATGTCAGTAGCTGCCGCCTCGCGACTCCTCAGCGCGTCGGCGGACATGGTGCAAATGTGTGGGCGAATATTATGAGTCGTTGCTAAGCTAATTTGTTAAATAACGTTGCTTAGTTCATGCACTCTCCCTCTCCAAACATTCAGCGTCTTCCTACCCGGTTGATGATTTCAACACGACAAGTGTCTTCCGTCCTTTAATCCTCCGGGAGGGTTGTTGCTTCGTCTGGGGGCTACCGTGGCTTCTCCTTCCAAGAGGGCTTCTTTTTTAACCCGGAACAGAACCAGGAAATTGCTTCTTGCCATCCGGCCCAGAGTGAGGGAGGGGTCTGCGGATACCGAGGAAGCAGTCTCGGTACAATATGCCGATTACTCCGCCTGGCAACACTCCCGTATCCAAAAACTGGCGAACGCAGACCCAAATATGGTGCAAATTGATGTTTATTGATTCAGTGAACGCCCTGCACCACCGCCATTACGCGTTTCGAGCAACACAGTGCCCTTGATCACATGACGCGCATGTGGAGTGCTTCCCAATATTTAAAGTGACAGTGCATGTGCGTAGTTTCTTACATCACAAGGCATAGACATAGAAAAAATCCACCATTGTTTCATTTATACACAGCTGGTTAATCCCTTGCATAATTCATTGAAAAACAGCGATAAATAAATATTATCTGCCATTTTATAACAATCAAAGCAACACTTATGATAAAAACATTTGAAAACAATTATTTTATGTTTCAAACATGTTAAGACCTGATCTTCTAAATATCAAAAAGTAAAGATTGTCCTCTAAATTTAATAGGAATAAAATCCTTGATATTTTAGATAATGCTTGTAAACCAGTGACAAATAAATATTTATCTACCACTTTATAGCATTAAAAACAACCTATATGGTAAAAACATTTGAGACAGTTGTTATAAGTCTAAAACATTTTGAAACCAAAATTCTTATAATGTCATAAAAAAAGGAGCTTTCAGAGAACAGAACCTTGATATCTTAAATTTTATATGAACATATGTAAATTCCATATCAGGCCTAAACATATCAGTGTGCAAAATTAGCAAAGGAGAAAATATGTATAAAAAACTGTTTCAAATTTATATATGTATATATATATATACATCACTTTTCTTCCGTATCAGGACGATAAGTACCCAAAAAGACGGACACGGCCCCAAAGTAAGTGTTCCGATTATTTTACTCCAATTGTCGCCATAACGCGTTTCGGCTCTCGCGAGCCTTGTTCATATGACATGACGAAACACGAGTTCTGTGCATTTTAAAGTGACAGTGCAACCAATTAAAACCTCACATGACCAGCAAACAATAGACATAGAGAAAATCTCAATAGATGTCAAACCTTTTTTGAAGTATAAAAAAGTTACAAGTTAAATACTACATACTGCCGATATTTGTTATTTTTCTTATTAACATGTGGCACATAACGACCAATGAGACATTGTCGGTCATATTGTGATCTAAAAAACCAATGTGCAAATCGTGCGTAAAGTGCTGTGTGCCAATGTACATTAATAAAATACATTTGGTAAAATTAACTACTGCAAGTAAAATGCTGAGCTAATATATGTTACTATCTAAGTGAAGGTTGCTCAGCTATCTCCATTTCTAATCACCCTCATATAGATGGATCACTTATGGGGCTATGGTGTATGTTCAGATTACACCAATTATATGCAGTGGGAACCGAATGGATTAGAGAAGTGTATAAACCATGATCTCTTGAAACTATAAGACTAAATAGAGACAGATACCAGCTATTACATGTTCCATTAAGGTACAGAATGCCTATTGGTCTGATTAGTGTGTACAGCCATACACAATAAATAATAAATAATAAAGTGCAGATATTACTGTGCAAATATGCTGTGCAAAGATGCCTTACATATATCATATCACTGTGTAAACATTCCTCATATGTTAATACACATACTACTCAATAAATACCTATATAAATACAAGAATACACCTAAATATAAATATAAAAATAGATATTGATATAAATATATAAATATAACCATATAAATACATATAAAATCTACACATAAATGTATCCAGGAAAAAAGTAGATAAAGTACAGTATGATAAAATGATATGCATCATGAATTGATCTACCTATTTATATGGGGACCAAGTCTGTATATAGCCAAGCACAGTAATATTAAAATCAGACCTAAAACCACATTGTACCTTCTCATATATATATATTTCCAAACTCCAAATTACCCAACGTATAAGGAGCAATCGAACAGCAACATGCTCATGAAGAGCCTTTATGGTATACAATCCGCCGGCACAACAATAACTTTAAGCAGTTCAATTTGCCATGGATGCCTGACGCGTTTCGAAGTGTCCCCACTTCTCTTCAGAGGCTTTGGCAATTGAAGGCGCATAGGACACCGCCCTCATCATTTAAATGCTCCAATGCATGCCCTGGATGGGATTCTCTACCGCGACTAGCAGAGCATTATGGGCCTTGCAGTGTCCTTTGTCTCCCCATGGAGCACGCAATGTTGCTGCTGTAACATTCATAGCCCCCAGATGGGCCTATTTGTGCCGGTGGAAATGCTAAATCTGTTGCTGCCCCACGAAGTCGGCCTGCTCGATAACAGACCGCGTGGCCCCAAATCATGGGGTGGTGCTCCTTCACGGTAGGGTGTGCCGCGTGTATATCCAAGCTCCAAAGTACCCAACGTATAAGGAGCACTCGAACGGCAACATGCTCATGAAGAGCCTTTATGGCATATAATCCACCGGCACAACGATAACTTTAAGCAGTTCAATTTGCCATGGATGCCTGACGCGTTTCGAAGTGTCCCCACTTCTCTTCAGAGGCTTTGGCAATTGAAGGCGCATAGGACACCGCCCTCATCATTTAAATGCTCCAATGCATGCCCTGGATGGGACGCTCTGCCGCGACCAGCAGAGCATTATGGGCCTTGTAGTGTCCTTTGTCTCCCGATGGAGCGCGCAATGTTGCTGCTGTAACATTCATAGCCCCCAGATGGGCCTCGGTGTGCCAGTGAAAATGCTAAATTCGTTGCTGCCCCACGAAGTCGGCCTGCTCGATAACAGACCGCGTGGCCCCCACATCCTGGGCTGGTGCTCCTTCGAGGCAGGGTGTGCCGCGTGTTTATCCAAGCTCCAAAGTACCCAACTAATAAGGAGCACTCAAATGGCAACATGCTCATGAAGAGCCTTTATGGTATACAATCCACCGGCACAACGATAACTTTAAGCAGTTCAATTTGCCATGGATGCCTGAAGCGTTTCGAAGTGTCCCCACTTCTCTTCAGAGGCTTTGGCAATTGAAGGCGCAGAGGACACCGCCCTCAGTTTAAATGCTCCAATGCATGCCCTGGATGGAACGCTCTGCCACGACTAACAGAGCAATTATGGGCCTTGTAGTGTCCTTTGTCTCCCAATGGAGTGCGCAATGTTGCTGCTGTAACATTCATAGCCCGCAGATGGGCCTCGGTGTGCCGGTGGAAATGCTAAATCCGTTGCTGCCCCACGAAGTCGGTCTGCTCGATAACAGACCGCGTGGCCCCCATATCCTGGGGTGGTGCTCCTTCGCGGCAGGGTGTGCCGCGTGTTTATGCAAGCTCCAAAGTACCCAACGTATAAGGAGCACTCGAACGGCAACATGCTCATGACGAGCCTTTATGGTATACAATCCGCCGGCACAATGATAACTTTAAGCAGTTCAATTTGCCATGGATGCCTGACGCGTTTCGAAGTGTCCCCACTTCTATTCAGAGGCTTTGGCAATTGAAGGCGCATAGGACATCGCCCTCATCATTTAAATGCTCCAATGCATGCCCTGGATGGGATGCTCTGCCGCGACTAGCAGAGCATTACGGGCCTTATAGTGTCCTTTGTCTCCCGATGGAGCGCGCAATGTTGCTGCTGTAACATTCATAGCCCCCAGATGGGCCTCGGTGTGCCAGTGGAAATGCTAAATCCGTTGCTGCCCCACGAAGTCGACCTGCTCGATAGCAGACCACGTGGCCCCCACATCCTGGGGTGGTGCTCCTTCGCGGCAGGGTGTGCCGCGTGTTTATCCAAGTTCCAAACTACCCAACATATAAGGAGCACTCGAACGGCAACATGCTCATCAAGAGCCTTTATCGTATACAATCCGCCGGCACAACGATAACTTTAAGCAGTTCAATTTGCCATGGATGCCTGACACGTTTCAAAGTGTCCCCACTTCTCTTCAGAGGCTTTGGCAATTGAAGGCGAATAGGACAGCGCCCTCATCATTTAAATGCTCCAATGCATGCCCTGGATGGGACGCTCTGCCGCGACTAGCAGAGCATTATGGGCCTTGCAGTTTCCTTTGTCTCCCGATGGAGCGCGCAATGTTGCTTCTTTAACATTCATAGCCCCCAGATGGGCCTTGGTGTGCCGGTGGAAATGGTAAATCCGTTGCTGCCCCACGAAGTCGGCCTGCTCAATAACAGACAGCGTGGCCCCCACATCCTGGGGTGGTGCTTCTTCGCGGCAGGGTGTGCCGCGTGTTTATCCAAGCTCCAAAGTACCCAACGTATAAGGAGCACTCGAACTGCAACATGCTCATGAAGAGCCTTTATGGTATACAATCCGCCGGCACAACGATAACTTTAAGCAGTTCAATTTGCCATGGATGCCTGACGTGTTTCTGAGTGTCCCCACTTCTCTTCAGAGGCTTTGGCAATTGAAGGCGCATAGGACACCGCCCTCAATTTAAATGCTCCAATGCATGTCCTGGATGGTACGCTCTGCCGCAACTAACAGAGCATTATAGGCCTTGTAGTGTCCTTTGTCTCCCGATGGAGCACGCAATGTTGCTGCTGTAACATTCATAGCCCCCAGATGGGCCTCGGTGTGCCGGTGGAAATGCTAAATCCGTTGCTGCCCCACGAAGTCGGCCTGCTCGATAACAGACCGCGTGGCCCCCACATCCTGGGGTGGTGCTCCTTCGCGGCAGGGTGTGCCACATGTTTATCCAAGCTCCAAAGTACCCAACGTATAAGGAGCACTCGAACGGCAACATGCTCATGAAGGGCCATTATGGTATATAATCCGCCGGCACAACGATAACTTTAAGCAGTTCAATTTCCCATTGATGCCTGATGCGTTTCGAAGTGTCCCCACTTCTCTTCAGAGGCTTTGGCAATTGAAGGCGCATAGGACACCGCCCTCAGTTTAAATGCTCCAATGCATGCCGTGGATGGGACACTCTGCCGCGACTAACAGAGCATTATGGGACTTGTAGTGTCGTTTGTCTACCAATAGAGTGCGCAATGTTGCTGCTGTAACATTCATAGCCCCCAGATGGGCCTTGGTGTGCCGGTGGAAATGCTAAATCCGTTGCTGCCACACGAAGTCGGCCTGCTCGATAACAGACCGCGTGGACCCCACATCCTGGGGAGGTGCTCCTTCGCGGCAGGGTGTGCCGCGTGTTTATCCAAGCTCCAAAGTACCCAACGTATAAGGAGCACTCGAACGGCAACATGCTCATGAAGGGCCTTTATGGTATACAATCTGCCGGCACAACGATAACTTTAAGCAGTTCAATTTGCCATGGATGCCTGACGCGTTTTGAAGTGTCTACACTTCTCTTCAGAGGCTTTGGCAATTGAAGGCGCATAGGACACCGCCCTCAATTTAAATGCTCCAATGCATGCCTGGATGGGACGCTCTGCCGCGACTTACAGAGCATTATGGGCCTTGTAGTGTCCTTTGTCTCCCGATGGAGCGCGCAATGTTGCTGCTGTAACATTCACAGCCCCCAGATGGGCCTCGGTGTGCCGGTGGAAATGCTAAATCCATTGCTGCCCCTCGAAGTCGGCCTGCTCGATAACAGACCGCGTGGCCCCCACATCCTGGGCATCCTGGGGTGGTGCTCCTACGCGGCAGGGTGTGCCGCGTGTTCATCCAAGCTCCAAAGTACCCAACGTATAAGGAGCACTCGAACGGCAACATGGTCATGAAGAGCCTTTATGGTATACAATCTGCTGGCACAACAATAACTTTAAGCAGTTCAATTTGCCATGGATGCCTGACGCGTTTCGAAGTGTCCCCACTTCTCTTCAGAGGCTTTGGCAATTGAAGGCGCATAGGACACCGCCCTCAATTTAAATGCTCCAATGCATGCCCTGGATGGGACGCTCTGCCGCGACTAACAGAGCATTATGGGCCTTGTAGTGTCATTTGTCTCCCGATGTAGCGCGCAATGTTGCTGCTGTAACATTCATAGCCCCCAGATGGGCTTCGGTGTGCCAGTGGAAATGCTAAATCTGTTGCTGCCCCACGAAGTCGGCCTGCTCGATAACAGACTGCGTGGCCCACACATTCTGGGGTGGTGCTCCTTCGCGGCAGGGTGTGCCGCGTGTTTATCCAAGCTCCAAAGTACCCAAAATATAAGGAGCACTCGAATGGCAACATGCTCATGAAGAGCCTTTATGGTATACAATACGCCGGCACAACGATAACTTTAAGCAGTTCAATTTGCCATGGATGCCTGACGCATTTCAAAATGTCCCCACTTCTGTTCAGAGGCTTTGGCAATTGAAGGCGCATAGGACACCACCCTCAATTTAAATGCTCCAATGCATGCCCTGGATGGGATACTCTGCCATGACTAACAGAGCATTATGGGCCTTGTAGTGTCCTTTGTCTCCCGATGGATCGCGCAATGTTGCTGCTGTAACATTCATAGCCCCCAGATGGGCCTCGGTGTGCCGGTGGAAATGCTAAATCCGTTGCTGCCGCACGAAGTCGTCCTTCTCGATAACAGAGCACGTGGCCCCCCAGCCTGGGGTGGTACTCCTTCGCGGCAGGGTGTGCCGCGTGTTTATCCAAGCTCCAAAGTACCCAACGTATAAGGAGCACTCGAACCGCAACATGCTCATGAAGAGCCTTTATGGTATACAATCCGCCGGCACAACAATAACTTTAAGCAGTTCAATTTGCCATGGATGCCTGACGCGTTTCGAAGTGTCCCCATTACTCTTCAGAGCCTTTGGCAATTGAAGGCGCATAGGACACCCCCCTCATCATTTAAATGCTCCAATGTATGCCCTGGATGGGACGCTCTGCCGCGACTAGCAGAGCATTATGGGTCTTGTAGTGTCCTTTGTCTCCTGATGGAGTGCGCAATGTTGCTGCTGTAACATTCATAGCCCCAGATGGGCCTCGGTGTGCCGGTGGAAATGCTAAATCCGTTGCTGCCACACGAAGTTGGCCTGCCCGATAACAGACTGCGTGGCCCCCACATCCTGGGGTGGTGCTCCTTCGCGGCAGGGTGTGCCGCGTTTTTATCCAAGCTCCAAAGTACCCAATGTATAAGGAGCACTCGAACGGCAACATGCTCATGAAGAGCCTTTATGGTATACAATCCGCCGGCACAACGATAACTTTAAGCATTTCAATTTGCCATGGATGCCTGACGCGTTTCGAAGTGTCCCCACTTCTCTTCAGAGGCTTTGGCAATTGAAGGCGCATAGGACACCGCCCTCAATTTAAATGCTCCAATGCATGCCCTGGATGCGACGCTCTGCCCCGACTAGCAGAGCATTATGGGCCTTGTAGTGTCCTTTGTCTCCCGATGGAGCGCGCAATGTTGCTGCTGTAACATTCATAGCCCCAGATGGGCCTCGGTGTGCCGGTGGAAATGCTAAATCCGTTGCTGCCACACGAAGTTGGCCTGCCCGATAACAGACTGCGTGGCCCCCACATCCTGGGGTGGTGCTCCTTCGCAGCAGGGTGTGCCGCGTGTTTATCCAAGCTCCAAAGTACCCAACGTATAAGGAGCACTCGAACGGCAACATGCTCATGAAGAGCCTTTATGGTATACAATCCGCCGGCACAACGATAACTTTAAGCAGTTCAATTTGCCATGGATGCCTGACGCGTTTTGAAGTGTCCCCACTTCTCTTCAGAGGCTTTGGCAATTGAAGGCGCATAGGACACCGCCCTCATCATTTAAATGCTCCAATGCATGCCCTGGATGGGACGCTCTGCCGCGACTAGCAGAGCATTATGGGCCTTGTAGTGTCCTTTGTCTCCTGATGGAGCGCGCAATGTTGCTGCTGTAACATTCATAGCCCCCAGATGGGCCTCGGTGTGCCAGTGGAAATGCTAAATCCGTTGCTGCCCCACAAAGTCGGCCTGCTCGATAGCAGACCACGTGGCCCCCACATCCTGAGGTGGTGCTCCTTCGCGGCAGGGTGTGCCACGTGTTTATCAAGTTCCAAACTACCCAACATATAAGGAGCACTCGAATGGCAAAATGCTCATGAAGAGCCTTTATCGTATACAATCCGCCGGCACAACGATAACTTTAAGCAGTTCAATTTGCCATGGGTGCCTGACACGTTTCAAAGTGTCCCCACTTCTCTTCAGAGGCTTTGGCAATTGAAGGCGATAGGACACCGCCCTCATCATTTAAATGCTCCAATGCATGCCCTGGATGGAGCGCTTTGCCGCGACTAGCAGAGCATTATGGGCCTTGTAGTGTCCTTTGTCTCCTGATGGAGCGCGCAATGTTGCTGCTGTAACATTCATAGCCCCCAGATGGGCCTTGGTGTGCTGGTGGAAATGCTAAATCCGTTGCTGCCCCACGAAGTCGGCCTGCTCGATAGCAGACCGCGTGGCCCCCACATCCTGGGGTGGTGCTCCTTCGTGGCAGGGTGTGCCGCGTGTTTATCCAAGCTCAAAAGTACCCAACTAATAAGGAGCACTCGAATAGCAACATGCTCATGAAGAGCCTTTATGGCATACAATGCACCGGCACAACGATAACTTTAAGCAGTTCAATTTGCCATGGATGCCTGACTCGTTTCGAAGTGTCCCCACTTCTCTTCAGAGGCTTTGGCAATTGAAGGCGCATAGGACACCGCCCTCAATTTAAATGCTCCAATGCATGCCCTGGATGGGACGCTCTGCCGCGACTAACAGAGCATTATGGGCCTTGTAGTGTCCTTTGTCTCCCGATGTAGCGCGCAATGTTGCTGCTGTAACATTCATAGCCCCCAGATGGGCTTCGGTGTGCCAGTGGAAATGCTAAATCCGTTGCTGCCCCACGAAGTCGGCCTGCTCGATAACAGACTGCGTGGCCCACACATTCTGGGGTGGTGCTCCTTCGCGGCAGGGTGTGCTGCGTGTTTATCCAAGCTCCAAAGTACCCAAAATATAAGGAGTACTCGAATGGCAACATGCTCATGAAGAGCCTTTATGGTATACAATACGCCGGCACAACGATAACTTTAAGCAGTTCAATTTGCCATGGATGCCTGACGCATTTCAAAATGTCCCCACTTCTGTTCAGAGGCTTTGGCAATTGAAGGCGCATAGGACACCGCCCTCAATTTAAATGCTCCAATGCATGCCCTGGATGGGATACTCTGCCATGACTAACAGAGCATTATGGGCCTTGTAGTGTCCTTTGTCTCCCGATGGATCGCGCAATGTTGCTGCTGTAACATTCATAGCCCCCAGATGGGCCTCGGTGTGCCGGTGGAAATGCTAAATCCGTTGCTGCCGCACGAAGTCGGCCTGCTCGATAACAGAACGCGTGGCCCCCACATCCTGGGGTGGTGCTCCTTCGCGGCAGGGTGTGCTGCGTGTTTATCCAAGCTCCAAAGTACCCAACGTATAAGGAGCACTCGAACTGCAACATGCTCATGGAGAGCCTTTATGGTATACAATCCGCCGGCACAATGATAACTTTAAGCAGTTCAATTTGCCATGGATGCCTGACGCGTTTCGAAGTGTCCCCACTTCTCTTCAGAGCCTTTGGCAATTGAAGGCGCATAGGACACCCCCCTCATCATTTAAATGCTCCAATGCATGCCCTGGATGGGACGCTCTGCCGCGACTAGCAGAGCATTATGGGTCTTGTAGTGTCCTTTGTCTCCCGATGGAGCGCGCAATGTTGCTGCTGTAACATTCATAGCCCCCAGATGGGTCTCGGTGTGCCGGTGGAAATGCTAAATACGTTGCTGACCCACGAAGTCGTCCTGCTCGATAACAGAGCACGTGGCCCCCACAGCCTGGGGTGGTACTCCTTCGCGGCAGGGTGTGCCGCGTGTTTATCCAAGCTCCAAAGTACCCAACGTATAAGGAGCACTCGAACCGCAACATGCTCATGAAGAGCCTTTATGGTATACAATCCGCCGGCACAACAATAACTTTAAGCAGTTCAATTTGCCATGGATGCCTGACGCGTTTCGAAGTGTCCCCATTACTCTTCAGAGCCATTGGCAATTGAAGGCGCATAGGACACCCCCCTCATCATTTAAATGCTCCAATGTATGCCCTGGATGGGACGCTCTGCCACGACTAGCAGAGCATTATGGGTCTTGTAGTGTCCTTTGTCTCCTGATGAAGTGCGCAATGTTGCTGCTGTAACATTCATAGCCCCAGATGGGCCTCGGTGTGCCGGTGGAAATGCTAAATCCGTTGCTGCCACACGAAGTTGGCCTGCCCGATAACAGACTGCGTGGCCCCCACATCCTGGGGTGGTGCTCCTTCGCGGCAGGGTGTGCCGCGTGTTTATCCAAGCTCCAAAGTACCCAATGTATAAGGAGCACTCGAACGGCAACATGCTCATGAAGAGCCTTTATGGTATACAATTCGCCGGCACAACGATAACTTTAAGCAGTTCAATTTGCCATGGATGCCTGACGCGTTTCGAAGTGTCCCCACTTCTCTTCAGAGGCTTTGGCAATTGAAGGCGCATAGGACACCGCCCTCAATTTAAATGCTCCAATGCATGCCCTGGATGCGACACTCTGCCCCGACTAGCAGAGCATTATGGGCCTTGTAGTGTCCTTTGTCTACCGATGGAGCGCGCAATGTTGCTGCTGTAACATTCATAGCCCCAGATGGGCCTCGGTGTGCCGGTGGAAATGCTAAATCCGTTGCTGCCACACGAAGTTGGCCTGCCCGATAACAGACTGCGTGGCCCCCACATCCTGGGGTGGTGCTCCTTCGCGGCAGGGTGTGCCGCGTGTTTATCCAAGCTCCAAAGTACCCAACGTATAAGGAGCACTCGAACGGCAACATGCTCATGAAGAGCCTTTATGGTATACAATCCGCCGGCACAACGATAACTTTAAGCAGTTCAATTTGCCATGGATGCCTGACGCGTTTCGAAGTGTCCCCACTTCTCTTCAGAGGCTTTGGCAATTGAAGGCGCATAGGACACCAACCTCAATTTAAATGCTCCAATGCATGCCCTCGATGGGATGCTCTGCCGCGACTAGCAGAGCATTATGGGTCTTGTAGTGTCCTTTGTCTCCCGATGGAGCGCGCAATGTTGCTGCTGTAACATTCATAGCCCCCAGATGGGCCTCCATGTGCCGGTGGAAATGCTAAATCCGTTGCTGCCCCACGAAGTCGGCCTGCTCGATAACAGACCGCTTGGCCCCCACATCATGGGGTGGTGCTCCTTTGCGGCATGGTGTGCCGCGTGTATATCCAAGCTCCAAAGTACCCAACGTATAAGGAGCACTTGAACGGCAACATGCTCATGAAGAACCTTTATGGTATACAATCCGCCGGCACAACAATAACTTTAAGCAGTTCAATTTGCCATGGATGCCTGACGCGTTTCGAAGTGTCCCCACTTCTCTTCAGAGGCTTTGGCAATTGAAGGCGCATAGGACACCGCCCTCATCATTTAAATGCTCCAATGCATGCCCTGGATGGGATGCTCTGCCGCGACTAGCAGAGCATTATGGGCCTTGCAGTGTCCTTTGTCTCCTGATGGAGCGCGCAATGTTGCTGCTGTAACATTCATAGCCCCCAGATGGGCCTCGGTGTGCCAGTGGAAATGCTAAATCCGTTGCTGCCCCACGAAGTCGGCCTGCTCGATAGCAGACCACGTGGCCCCCACATCCTGGGGTGGTGCTCCTTCGCGGCAGGGTGTGCAGCGTGTTTATCCAAGCTCCAAAGTACCCAACTAATAAGGAGCTCTCGAACGGCAACATGCTCATGACGAGCCTTTATGGTATACAATCCACCGGCACAACGATAACTTTAAGCAGTTCAATTTGCCATGGATGCCTGACGCGTTTCGAAGTGTCCCCACTTCTCTTCAGAGGCTTTGGCAATTGAAGGCGCAGAGGACACCGCCCTCAGTTTAAATGCTCCAATGCATGCCCTGGATGGAACGCTCTGCCGCGACTAACAGAGCAATTATGGGCCTTGTAGTGTCCTTTGTCTCACAATGGAGTGCGCAATGCTGCTGCTGTAACATTCCTAGCCCGCAGATGGGCCTCGGTGTGCCGGTGGAAATGCTAAATCCGTTGCTGCCCCACGAAGTCGGCCTGCTCGATAACAGACCGCGTGGCCCCCATATCCTGGGGTGGTGCTCCTTCACGGCAGGGTGTGCCGCGTGTTTATCCAAGCTCCAAAGTACCCAATGTATAAGGAGCACTCGAACGGCAACATGCTCATGAAGAGCCTTTATGGTATACAATCCGCCGGCACAACGATAACTTTATGCAGTTCAATTTGCCATGGATGCCTGACGCGTTTCGAAGTGTCCCCACTTCTCTTCAGAGTCTTTGGCAATTGAAGGCGCATAGGACACCGCCCTCAATTTAAATGCTCCAATGCATGCCCTGGATGGGACGCTCTGCAGCGACTAACAGAGCATTATGGGCCTTGTAGTGTCCTTTGTCTCCCGATGGAGCGCGCAATGTTGCTGCTGTAACATTCATAGCCCCCAGATGGGCCTCGGTGTGCCAGTGGAAATGCTAAATCCGTTGCTGCCCCACGAAGTCGGCCTGCTCGATAACAGACAGCGTGGCCCCCACATCCTGGGGTGGTGCTCCTTCGCGGAAGGGTGTGCCACGTGTTTATCCAAGCTCCAAAGTACCCAACGTATAAGGAGCACTCGAACGGCAACATGCTCATGAAGACCTTTATGGTATACAATCCACCGGCACAACGATATCTTTAAGCAGTTCAATTTGCCATGGATGCCTGACGCATTTCGAAGTGTCCCTACTTCTCTTCAGAGGCTTTGGCAATTGAAGGCGCATTGGACACCGCCATCAATTTAAATGCTCCAATGCATGCCCTGGATGGGACGCTCTGGCGCGACGAACAGAGCATTATGGGCCTTGTAGTGTCCTTTGTCTCCCGATGGAGCGCGCAATGTTGCTGCTGTAACATTCATAGCCCTCAGATGGGCTTCGGTGTGCTGGTGGAAATGCTAAATCCGTTGCTGCCCCACAAAGTCGGCCTGCTCGATAACAGACCGCGTGGCCCCCACATCCTGGGCATCCTGGGGTGGTGCTCCTACGCGGCAGGGTGTGCCGCGTGTTTATCCAAGCTCCAAAGTACCTAACGTATAAGGAGCACTCGAACGGCAACATGGTCATGAAGGGCCTTTATGGTATACAATCTGCTGGCACAACAATAACTTTAAGCAGTTCAATTTGCCATGGATGCCTGACGCGTTTCGAAGTGTCCCCACTTCTCTTCAGAGGCTTTGGCAATTGAAGGCGCAAGGACACCGCTCTCATCATTTAAATGCTCCAGTGCATGCCCTGGATGGGACGCTCTGCAGCGACTAGCAGAGCATTATGGGCCTTGTAGTGTCCTTTGTCTCCCGATGGAGCGCGCAATGTTGCTGCTGTAACATTCATAGCCCCCAGATGGGCCTTGGTGTGCCGGTGGAAATGCTAAATCCGTTGCTGCCCCACAAAGTCGGAATGCTCGATAACAGACCGGGTGGCCCCCACATCCTGCGGTGGTGCTCCTTCGCGGCAGGGTGTGCCGCGTGTTTATCCAAGCTCCAAAGTACCCAACGTATAAGGAGCACTCGAACGGCAACATGCTCATGAAGAGCCTTTATGGTTTACAATCCGCCGGCACAACGATAACTTTAAGCAGTTCAATTTGCCATGGATGCCTGACGCGTTTCAAAGTGTCCCCACTTCTCTTCAGAGGCTTTGGCAATTGAAGGCGCATAGGACACCGCCCTCAATTTAAATACTCCAATGCATGCCCTGGATGGGACGCTCTGCCGTGACTAACAGAGCATTATGGGCCTTGTAGTGTCCTTTGTCTCCCGATGGAGCGCGCAATGTTTCTGCTGTAACATTCATAGCCCCCAGATGGGCCTCGGTGTGCCAGTGGAAATGCGAAATCCGTTGCTGCCCCAAGAAGTCGGCCTGCTCGATAACAGACCGCGTGGCCCCCACATCCTGGTGGTGGTCTTTCGCGGAAGGGTGTGCCGCGTGTTTATCCAAGCTCCAAAGTACCCAACGTATAAGGAGCACTCGAACGGCAACATGCTCATGAAGACCTTTATGGTATACAATCCGCCGGCACAACGATAACTTTAAGCAGTTCAATTTGCCATGGATGCCTGACGCGTTTCGAAGTGTCCCCACTTCTCTTCAGAGGCTTTGGCAATTGAAGGCGCATAGGACACCGCCCTCAGTTTAAATGCTCCAAATGCATGCCCTGGATGGGACACTCTGCCGCGACTAACAGAGCATTATGGGCCTTGTAGTGTCCTTTGTCTCCCGATGGAGTGCGCAATGTTGCTGCTGTAACATTCATAGCCCCCAGATGGGCCTCGGTGTGCCGGTGGAAATGCTAAATCCGTTGCTGCCCCACGAAGTCGGCCTGCTCGATAGCAGATCGCGTGGCCCCCACATCCTGGGGTGGTGCTCCTTCGCGGCAGGGTGTGCCGCGTGTTTATCCAAGCTCCAAAGTACCCAACGTATAAGGAGCACTCGAACGGCAACATGCTCATGAAGACCTTTATGGTATACAATCCGCCGGCACAACGATAACTTTAAGCAGTTCAATTTGCCATGGATGCCTGACGCGTTTCGAAGTGTCCCCACTTCTCTTCAGAGGCTTTGGCAATTGAAGGCGCATAGGACAACGCCCTCATCATTTACCTGCTCCAATGCATGCACTGGATGGGATGCTCTGCCACGACTAGCAGAGCATTATGAGCCTTGTAGTGTCCTTTGTCTCCCGATGGAGCACGCAATGTTGCTGCTGTAACATTCATAGCCCCCAGATGGGCCTCGGTGTGCCGGTGGAAATGCTAAATCCGTTGCTGCCCCACGAACTCGGCCTGCTCGATAACAGACCGCGTGGCCCCCACATCCTAGGGTGGTGCTCCTTCGTGGCAGAGTGTGCCGCGTGTTTATCCAAGCTCCAAAGTACCCAACGTATAAGGAGCAATCGAAAGGCAACATGCTCATGAAAAGCCTTTATGGTATACAATCCGCAGGCACAACGGAAACTTTAAGCAGTTCAATTTGCCATGGATGCCTGACGCGTTTCGAAGTGTCCCCACTTCTCTTCAGAGGCTTTGGCAATTGAAGGCGCATAGGACACCGCCCTCAGTTTAAATGCTCCAATGCATGCCCTGGATGGGACGCTCTGCCACGACTAGCAGAGCATTATGGGCCTTGTAGTGTCCTTTGTCTCCCGATGGAGCGCGCAATGTTGCTGCTGTAACATTCATAGCACCCAGATGGGCCTTGGTGTGCCGGTGGAAATGCTAAATCCGTTGCTGCCCCACGAAGTCGGCCTGCTCGATAACAGACCGCGTGGCCCCCACATCCTGGGGTGGTGCTCCTTCGCGGCAGGGTGTGCCGCGTGTTTATCCAAGCTCCAAAGTACCCAACGTATAAGGAGCACTCGAACGGCAACATGCTCATGAAGTCCTTTTTGGTATACAATCCGCCGGCACAACGATAACTTTAAGCAGTTCAATTTGCCATGGATGCCTGACGCGTTTCGAAGTGTCCCCACTTCTCTTCAGAGGCTTTGGCAATTGAAGGCGCATAGGACACCGCCCTCATCATTTAAATGCTCCAATGCATGCCCTGGATGGGATGCTCTGCCGCGACTAGCAGAGCATTCCGGGCCTTGTAGTGTCCTTTGTCTCCCGATGGAGCGCGCAATGTTGCTGCTGTAACATTCATAGCCCCCAGATGGGCCTCGGTGTGCCGGTGGAAATGCTAAATCCGTTGCTGCCCCACGAAGTCGGCCTGCTCGATAGCAGATCGCGTGGCCCCCACATCCTGGGGTGGTGCTCCTTCGCGGCAGGGTGTGCCGCGTGTTTATCCAAGCTCCAAAGTACCCAACGTATAAGGAGCACTCGAACGGCAACATGCTCATGAAGACATTTATGGTATACAATCCGCCGGCACAACGATAACTTTAAGCAGTTCAATTTGCCATGGATGCCTGACGCGTTTTGAAGTGTCCCCACTTCTCTTCAGAGGCTTTGGCAATTGAAGGCGCATAGGACAACGCCCTCATCATTTAACTGCTCCAATGCATGCACTGGATGGGACGCTCTGCCGCGACTAGCAGAGCATTATGAGCCTTGTAGTGTCTTTTGTCTCCCGATGGAGCGCGCAATGTCGCTGCTGTAACATTCATAGCCCCCAGATGGGCCTCGGTGTGCCGGTGGAAATGCTAAATTCGTTGCTGCCCCACGAACTCGGCCTGCTCGATAACAGACCGCGTGGCCCCCACATCCTAGGGTGGTGCTCCTTCGCGGCAGAGTGTGCCGCGGGTTTATCCAAGCTCCAAAGTACCCAACGTATAAGGAGCAATCGAAAGGCAACATGCTCATGAAAAGCATTTATGGTATACAATCCGCAGGCACAACGGAAACTTTAAGCAGTTCAATTTGCCATGGATGCCTGACGCGTTTCGAAGTGTCCCCACTTCTCTTCAGAGGCTTTGGCAATTGAAGGCGCATAGGACACCGCCCTCAGTTTAAATGCTCCAATGCATGCCCTGGATGGGACGCTCTGCCGCGACTAGCAGAGCATTATGGGCCTTGTAGTGTCCTTTGTCTCCCGATGGAGCGCGCAATGTTGCTGCTGTAACATTCATAGCACCCAGATGGGCCTTGGTGTGCCGGTGGAAATGCTAAATCCGTTGCTGCCCCACGAAGTCGGCCTGCTCGATAACAGACCGCGTGGCACCCACATTCTGGGGTGGTGCTACTTCATGGCAGGGTGTGCAGCGTGTTTATCCAAGCTCCAAAGTACCCAACGTATAAGGAGCACTCGAACGGCAACATGCTCTTGAAGAGCCTTTATGGTATACAATCCGCCGGCACAACGATAACTTTAAGCAGTTCAATTTGCCATGGATGCCTGACGCGTTTCGAAGTGTCCCCACTTCTCTTCAGAGGCTTTGGCAATTGAAGGCGCATAGGACACCGCCCTCAGTTTAAATGCTCCAATGCATGCCCTGGATGGGACGCTCTGCCGCGACTAACAGAGCATTATGGGCCTTGTAGTGTCCTTTGTCTCCCGATGGAGCGCGCAATGTTGCTGCTGTAACATTCATAGCCCCCAGATGGGCCTCGGTGTGACAGTGGAAATGCTAAATCCGCTGCTGCCCCACGAAGTCGGCCTGCTCGATAACAGACCGCGTGGCCCCCACATCCTGGGGTGGTGCTCCTTCGCGGCAGGGTGTGCCGCGTGTTTATCCAAGCTCCAAAGTACCCAACGTATAAGGAGCACTCGAACGGCAACATGCTCATGAAGACCTTTATGGTATACAATCCGCCGGCACAACGATAACTTTAAGCAGTTCAATTTGCCATGGATGCCTGACGCGTTTCGAAGTGTCCCCACTTCTTTTCAGAGGCTTTGGCAATTGAAGGCGCATAGGACACCGCCCTCATCATTTAAATGCTCCAATGCATGCCCTGGATGGGATGCTCTGCCGCGACTAGCAGAGCATTCCGGGCCTTGTAGTGTCCTTTGTCTCCCGATGGAGCGCGCAATGTTGCTGCTGTAACATTCATAGCCCCCAGGTGGGCCTCGGTGTGCCGGTGGAAATGCTAAATCCGTTTCTGCCCCACAAAGTCGGCCTGCTCGATAACAGACCGCGTGGCCCCTACATCATGGGGTGGTGCTCCTTCGCGGCAGGGTATGCCGCGTGTATATCCAAGCTCCAAAGTACCCAACGTATAAGGAGTACTTGAACGGCAACATGCTCATGAAGAACCTTTATGGTATACAATCCGCCGGCACAACAATAACTTTAAGCAGTTCAATTTGCCATGGATGCCTGACGCGTTTCGAAGTGTCCCCACTTCTCTTCAGAGGCTTTGGCAATTGAAGGTGCATAGGAAACCGCCCTCATCATTTAAATGCTCCAATGCATGCCCTGGATGGGACGCTCTGCCGCGACTAGCAGAGCATTATGGGCCTTGTAGTGTCCATTGTCTCCTGATGGAGCGCGCAATGTTGCTGCTGTAACATTCATAGCCCCCAGATGGGCCTCGGTGTGCCAGTGGAAATGCTAAATCCGTTGCTGCCCCACGAAGTCGGCCTGCTCGATAGCAGATCGCGTGGCCCCCACATCCTGGGGTGGTGCTCCTTCGCGGCAGGGTGTGCCGCGTGTTTATCCAAGCTCCAAAGTACCCAACGTATAAGGAGCACTCGAACGGCAACATGCTCATGAAGACCTTTATGGTATACAATCCGCCGGCACAATGATAACTTTAAGCAGTTCAATTTGCCGTGGATGCCTGACGCGTTTCGAAGTGTCCCCACTTCTCTTCAGAGGCTTTGGCAATTGAAGGCGCATAGGACACCGCCCTCAATTTAAATGCTCCAATGCATGCCCTTTATGGGACGCTCTGCTGCGACTAACAGAGCATTATGGGCCTTGTAGTGTCCTTTGTCTCCCGATGGAGCGCGCAATGTTGCTGCTGTAACATTCATAGCTCCCAGATGGGCCTCCGTGTGCCGGTGGAAATGCTAAATCCGTTGCTGCCCCACGAAGTAGGCCTGCTCGATAACAGACCGCGTGGCCTACACATCCTAGGGTGGTGCTCCTTCGCGGCAGGGTGTGCCGCGTGTTTATCCAAGCTCCAATGTACCCAACGTATAAGGAGCACTCGAACGGCAACATGCTCATGAAGAGCCTTTATGGTATACAATCCGCCAGCACAACGATAACTTTAAGCAGTTCAATTTGGCATGGATGCCTGATGCGTTTCGAAGTGCCCTCACTTCTCTTCAGAGGCTTTGGCAATTGAAGGCGCATAGGACACCGCCCTCAATTTAAATGCTCCAATGCATGCCCTGGATGGGACTCTCTGCCACGACTAACAGAGCATTATGGTCCTTGTAGTGTCCTTTGTCTCCCGTTGGAGCGCGCAATGTTGCTGCTGTAACATTCATAGCCCCCATATGGGCCTCGGTGTGCGGTAGAAATGCTAAATCCGTTGCTACCCACGAAGTCGGCCTGCTTGATAACACACCGCGTGGCCCCCACATCCTGGGGTGGTGCTCCTTCGCGGCAGGGTGTGCCGCGTGTTTATCCAAGCTCCAAAGTACCCAACGTATAAGGAGCACTTGAACGGCAACATGCTCATGAAGACCTTTATGGTATACAATCCGCCGGCACAATGATAACTTTAAGCAGTTCAATTAGCTATGGATGCCTGACGCGTTTCGAAGTGTCCCCACTTCTCTTCAGAGGCTTTGGCAATTGAAGGCGCATAGGACACCGCCCTCATCATTTAAATGCTCCAATGCATGCCCTGGTTTGGACGCTCTGCCGCGACTAGCAGAGCATTATGGGCCTTGTAGTGTCCTTTGTCTCCCGATGGAGCGCGCAATGTTGCTGCTGTAACATTCATAGCCCCCAGATGGGCCTCGGTGTGCCGGTGGAAATGTTAAATCCGTTGCTGCCCCACGAAGTCAGCCTGCTCGATAACAGACCGCGTGGCCCCCACATCCTGGGGTGGTGCTCCTTCGCGGCAGGGTGTGCCGCGTGTTTATCCAAGCTCCAAAGTACCCAACATATAAGGAGCACTTGAACGGCAACATGCTCATGAAGACCTTTATTGTATACAATCCGCCGGCACAACGATAACTTTAAGCAGTTCAATTTGCCATGGATGCCTGACGCGTTTCGAAGTGTCCCCACTTCTCTTCAGAGGCTTTGGCAATTGAAGGCGCATAGGACACCGCCCTCAGTTTAAATGCTCCAATGCATGCCCTGGATGGGACGCTCTGCCGCGACTAACAGAGCATTATGGGCCTTGTAGTGTCCTTTGTCTCCCGATGGAGCGCGCAATGTTGCTGCTGTAACATTCATAGCCCCCAGATGGGCCTCGGTGTGACAGTGGAAATGCTAAATCCGCTGCTGCCCCACGAAGTCGGCCTGCTCGATAACAGACCGCGTGGCCCCCACATCCTGGGGTGGTGCTCCTTCGCGGCAGGGTGTGCCGCGTGTTTATCCAAGCTCCAAAGTACCCAACGTATAAGGAGCACTTGAACGGCAACATGCTCATGAAGAGCCTTTATGGTATACAATCCTCCGGCACAACGATAACTTTAAGCAGTTCAATTTGCCATGGATGCCTGACGCGTTTCGAAGTGTCCCCAATTCTCTTCAGAGGCTTTGGCAATTGAAGGCGCATAGGACACCGCCCTCATCATTTAAATGCTCCAATGCATGCCCTGGATGGGATGCTCTGCCGCGACTAGCAGAGCATTCCGGGCCTTGTAGTGTCCTTTGTCTCCCGATGGAGCGCGTAATGTTGCTGCTGTAACATTCATAGCCCCCAGATGGGCCTCGGTGTGCCGGTGGAAATGCTAAATCCGTTTCTGCCCCACAAAGTCGGCCTGCTCGATAACAGACCGCGTGGCCCCTACATCATGGGGTGGTGCTCCTTCGCAGCAGGGTATGCCGCGTGTATATCCAAGCTCCAAAGTACCCAACGTATAAGGAGTACTTGAACGGCAACATGCTCATGAAGAACCTTTATGGTATACAATCCGCTGGCACAACAATAACTTTAAGCAGTTCAATTTGCCTTGGATGCCTGACGCGTTTCGAAGTGTCCCCACTTCTCTTCAGAGGCTTTGGCAATTGAAGGTGCATAGGACACCGCCCTCATAATTTAAATGCTCCAATGCATGCCCTGGATGGGACGCTCTGCCGCGACTAGCAGAGCATTATGGGCCTTGTAGTGTCCATTGTCTCCTGATGGAGCGCGCAATGTTGCTGCTGTAACATTCATAGCCCCCAGATGGGCCTCGGTGTGCCGGTGGAAATGCTAAATCCGTTGCTGCCCCACGAAGTCGGCCTGCTCGATAGCAGATCGCGTGGCCCCCACATCCTGGGGTGGTGCTCCTTCGCGGCAGGGTGTGCCGCGTGTTTATCCAAGCTCCAAAGTACCCAACGTATAAGGAGCACTCGAACGGCAACATGCTCATGAAGACCTTTATGGTATACAATCCGCCGGCACAACGATAACTTTAAGCAGTTCAATTTGCCGTGGATGCCTGACGCGTTTCGAAGTGTCCCCACTTCTCTTCAGAGGCTTTGGCAATTGAAGGCGCATAGGACACCGCCCTCAATTTAAATGCTCCAATGCAGGCCCTTTATGGGACGCTCTGCTGCGACTAACAGAGCATTATGGGCCTTGTAGTGTCCTTTGTCTCCCGATGGAGCGCGCAATGTTGCTGCTGTAACATTCATAGCCCCCAGATGGGCCTCCGTGTGCCGGTGGAAATGCTAAATCCGTTGCTGCCCCACGAAGTAGGCCTGCTCGAAAACAGACTGCGTGGCCTACACATCCTAGGGTGGTGCTCCTTCGCGGCAGGGTGTGCCGCGTGTTTATCCAAGCTCCAATGTACCCAACGTATAAGGAGCACTCGAACGGCAACATGCTCATGAAGAGCCTTTATGGTATACAATCCGCCAGCACAACGATAACTTTAAGCAGTTCAATTTGGCATGGATGCCTGATGCGTTTCGAAGTACCCTCACTTCTCTTCAGAGGCTTTGGCAATTGAAGGCGCATAGGACACCGCCCTCAATTTAAATGCTCCAATGCATGCCCTGGATGGGACTCTCTGCCACAACTAACAGAGCATTATGGTCCTTGTAGTTTCCTTTGTCTCCCGTTGGAGCACGCAATGTTGCTGCTGTAACATTCATAGCCCCCAGATGGGCCTCGGTGTGCGGTAGAAATGCTAAATCCGTTGCTGCCCCACGAAGTCGGCCTGCTTGATAAGACACCGCGTGGCCCCCACATCCTGGGGTGGTGCTCCTTCGCGGCAGGGTGTGCCGCGTGTTTATCCAAGCTCCAAAGTACCCAACGTATAAGGAGCACTTGAACGGCAACATGCTCATGAAGACCTTTATGGTATACAATCCGCCGGCACAACGATAACTTTAAGCAGTTCAATTAGCCATGGATGCCTGATGCGTTTCGAAGTGTCCCCACTTCTCTTCAGAGGCTTTGGCAATTGAAGGCGCATAGGACACCGCCCTCATCATTTAAATGCTCCAATGCATGCCCTGGATTGGACGCTCTGCCGCGACTAGCAGAGCATTATGGGCCTTGTAGTGTCCTTTGTCTCCCGATGGAGCGCGCAATGTTGCTGCTGTAACATTCATAGCCCCCAGATGGGCCTCGGTGTGCCGGTGGAAATGTTAAATCCGTTGCTGCCCCACGAAGTCAGCCTGCTCGATAACAGACCGCGTGGCCCCCACATCCTGGGGTGGTGCTCCTTCGCGGCAGGGTGTGCCGCGTGTTTATCCAAGCTCCAAAGTACCCAACGTATAAGGAGCACTTGAACGGCAACATGCTCATGAAGACCTTTATGGTATACAATCCGCCGGCACAACGATAACTTTAAGCAGTTCAATTTGCCATGGATGCCTGACATGTTTCGAAGTGTCCCCACTTCTCTTCAGAGGCTTTGGCAATTGAAGGCGCATAGGACACCGCCCTCATCATTTAAATGCTCCAATGCATGCCCTGGATGGGACACTCTGCCGCGACTAACAGAGCATTATGGGACTTGTAGTGTCATTTGTCTACCAATAGAGTGCGCAATGTTGCTGCTGTAACATTCATAGCCCCCAGATGGGCCTCGGTGTGCCGGTGGAAATGTTAAATCCGTTGCTGCCCCACGAAGTCAGCCTCCTCGATAACAGACCGCGTGGCCCCCACATCCTGGGGTGGTGCTCCTTCGCGGCAGGGTGTGCCGCGTGTTTATCCAAGCTCCAAAGTACCCAACGTATAAGGAGCACTTGAACGGCAACATGCTCATGAAGACCTTTATGGTATACAATCCGCCGGCACAACGATAACTTTAAGCAGTTCAATTTGCCATGGATGCCTGACGCGTTTCGAAGTGTCCCAACTTCTCTTCAGAGGCTTTGGCAATTGAAGGCGCATAGGACACCGCCCTCATCATTTAAATGCTCCAATGCATGCCCTGGATGGGACACTCTGCCGCGACTAACAGAGCATTATGGGACTTGTAGTGTCGTTTGTCTACCAATAGAGTGCGCAATGTTGCTGCTGTAACATTCATAGCCCCCAGATGGGCCTCGGTGTGCTGGTGGAAATGTTAAATCCGTTGCTGCCCCACGAAGTCAGCCTGCTCGATAACAGACCGCGTGGCCCCCACATCCTGGGGTGGTGCTCCTTCGCGGCAGGGTGTGCCGCGTGTTTATCCAAGCTCCAAAGTACCCAACGTATAAGGAGCACTCGAACGGCAACATGCTCATGAAGATCCTTTATGGTATACAATCCGCCGGCACAACAATAACTTTAAGAAGTTAAATTTGCCATGGATGCCTGACGCGTTTCGAAGTGTCCCCACTTCTCTTCAGAGTCTTTGGCAATTGAAGGCGCATAGGACACCGCCCTCAGTTTAAATGCTCCAATGCATGCCCTGGATGGGACGCTCTGAAGCGACTAGCAGAGCATTATGGGCCTTGTAGTGTCCTTTGTCTCCCGATGGAGCGCGCAATGTTGCTGCTGTAACATTCATAGCCCCCAGATGGGCCTTGGTGTGCCGGTAGAAATGCTAAATCCGTTGCTGCCCCACAAAGTCGGCCTGCTCGATAACAGACCGGGTGGCCCCCACATCCTGCGGTGGTGCTCCTTCGCGGCAGGGTGTGCCGCGTGTTTATTCAAGCTCCAAAGTACCCAACGTATAAGGAGCACTCGAACGGCAACATGCTCATGAAGAGCCTTTATGGTTTACAATGCGCCGGCACAACGATAACTTTAAGCAGTTCAATTTGCCATGGATGCCTGACGCGTTTCAAAGTGTCCCCACTTCTCTTCAGAGGCTTTGGCAATTGAAGCCACATAGGACACTGCCCTCATCATTTAAATGTTCCAATGCATGTCCTGGATGGGATGCTCTGCCGCGAATAGCAGAGCATTATGGGCCTTGTAGTGTCCTTTGTCTCCCAATGGAGCGCGTAATGTTGCTGCTGTAACATTCATAGCCCACAGATGGGCCTCGGTGTGCTGGTGGAAATGCTAAATCCGTTGCTGCCCCACGAAGTCGGCCTGCTCGATAACAGACCGCGTGGCCCCCACATCCTGGGGTGGTGCTCCTTCGCGGCAGGGTGTGCCGCGTGTTTATCCAAGCTCCAAAGTACCCAATGTATAAGGAGCACTCGAACGGCAACATGCTCATGAAGAGCCTTTATGGTATACAATCCGCCAGCACAACGATAACTTTAAGCAGTTCAATTTGCCATGGATGCCTGATGCATTTCGAAGTGTCCCCACTTCTCTTCAGAGGCTTTGGCAATTGAAGGCGCATAGGACACCGCCCTCAATTTAAATACTCCAATGCATGCCCTGGATGGGACGCTCTGCCGCGACTAACAGAGCATTATGGGCCTTGTAGTGTCCTTTGTCTCCTGATGGAGCGCGCAATGTTGCTGCTGTAACATTCATAGCCCCCAGATGGGCCTCGGTGTGCCAGTGGAAATGCGAAATCCGTTGCTGACCCAAGAAGTCGGCCTGCTCGATAACAGACCGCGTGGCCCCCACATCCTGGGGTGGTGCTCCTTCGCGGCAGGGTGTGCCTCGTGTTTATCCAAGCTCCAAAGTACCCAACGTATAAGGAGCACTCGAACGGCAACATGCTCATGAAGACCTTTATGGTATACAATCCGCCGGCACAACGATAACTTTAAGCAGTTCAATTTGCCATGGATGCCTGACGCGTTTCGAAGTGTCCCCACTTCTCTTCAGAGGCTTTGGCAATTGAAGGCGCATAGGACACCGCCCTCATCATTTAAATGCTCCAATGCATGCCCTGGATGGGATGCTCTGCCGCGACTAGCAGAGCATTCCGGGCCTTGTAGTGTCCTTTGTCTCCCGATGGAGCGCGCAATGTTGCTGCTGTAACATTCATAGCCCCCAGATGGGCCCCGGTTGCCGGTGGAAATGCTAAATCCGTTTCTGCCCCACAAAGTCGGCCTGCTCGATAACAGACCGCGTGGCCCCTACATCATGGGGTGGTGCTCCTTCGTGGCAGGGTGTGCCGCGTGTATATCCAAGCTCCAAAGTACCCAACGTATAAGGAGCACTTGAACGGCAACATGCTCATGAAGAACCTTTATGGTATACAATCCGCCGGCACAACAATAACTTGAAGCAGTTCAATTTGCCATGGATGCCTGACGCGTTTCGAAGTGTCCCCACTTCTCTTCAGAGGCTTTGGCAATTGAAGGTGCATAGGACACCGCCCTCATAATTTAAATGCTCCAATGCATGCCCTGGATGGGACGCTCTGCCGCGACTAGCAGAGCATTATGGGCCTTGTAGTGTCCATTGTCTCCTGATGGAGCGCGCAATGTTGCTGCTGTAACATTCATAGCCCCCAGATGGGCCTCGGTGTGCCGGTGGAAATGCTAAATCCGTTGCTGCCCCACGAACTCGGCCTGCTCGATAACAGACCGCGTGGCCCCCACATCCTGCGGTGGTGCTCCTTCGCGGCAGGGTGTGCCGCGTGTTTATTCAAGCTCCAAAGTACCCAACGTATAAGGAGCACTCGAACGGCAACATGCTCATGAAGAGCCTTTATGGTTTACAATGCGCCGGCACAACGATAACTTTAAGCAGTTCAATTTGCCATGGATGCCTGACGCGTTTCAAAGTGTCCCCACTTCTCTTCAGAGGCTTTGGCAATTGAAGGCACATAGGACACTGCCCTCATCATTTAAATGTTCCAATGCATGTCCTGGATGGGATGCTCTGCCGCGAATAGCAGAGCATTATGGGCCTTGTAGTGTCCTTTGTCTCCCAATGGAGCGCGTAATGTTGCTGCTGTAACATTCATAGCCCACAGATGGGCCTCGGTGTGCTGGTGGAAATGCTAAATCCGTTGCTGCCCCACGAAGTCGGCCTGCTCGATAACAGACCGCGTGGCCCCCACATCCTGGGGTGGTGCTCCTTCGCGGCAGGGTGTGCCGCGTGTTTATCCAAGCTCCAAAGTACCCAACGTATAAGGAGCACTCGAACGGCAACATGCTCATGAAGAGCCTTTATGGTATACAATCTGCCAGCACAACGATAACTTTAAGCAGTTCAATTTGCCATGGATGCCTGATGCGTTTCGAAGTGTCCCCACTTCTCTTCAGAGGCTTTGGCAATTGAAGGCGCATAGGACACCGCCCTCAATTTAAATACTCCAATGCATGCCCTGGATGGGACGCTCTGCCGCGACTAACAGAGCATTATGGGCCTTGTAGTGTCCTTTGTCTCCCGATGGAGCGCGCAATGTTGCTGCTGTAACATTCATAGCCCCCAGATGGGCCTCGGTGTGCCAGTGGAAATGCGAAATCCGTTGCTGACCCAAGAAGTCGGCCTGCTCGATAACAGACCGCGTGGCCCCCACATCCTGGGGTGGTGCTCCTTCGCGGCAGGGTGTGCCGCGTGTTTATCCAAGCTCCAAAGTACCCAACGTATAAGGAGCACTCGAACGGCAACATGCTCATGAAGACCTTTATGGTATACAATCCGCCGGCACAACGATAACTTTAAGCAGTTCAATTTGCCATGGATGCCTGACGCGTTTCGAAGTGTCCCCACTTCTCTTCAGAGGCTTTGGCAATTGAAGGCGCATAGGACACCGCCCTCATCATTTAAATGCTCCAATGCATGCCCTGGATGGGATGCTCTGCCGCGACTAGCAGAGCATTCCGGGCCTTGTAGTGTCCTTTGTCTCCCGATGGAGCGCGCAATGTTGCTGCTGTAACATTCATAGCCCCCAGATGGGCCCCGGTGTGCCGGTGGAAATGCTAAATCCGTTTCTGCCCCACAAAGTCGGCCTGCTCGATAACAGACCGCGTGGCCCCTACATCATGGGGTGGTGCTCCTTCGCGGCAGGGTGTGCCGCGTGTATATCCAAGCTCCAAAGTACCCAACGTATAAGGAGCACTTGAACGGCAACATGCTCATGAAGAACCTTTATGGTATACAATCCGCCGGCACAACAATAACTTTAAGCAGTTCAATTTGCCATGGATGCCTGACGCGTTTCGAAGTGTCCCCACTTCTCTTCAGAGGCTTTGGCAATTGAAGGTGCATAGGACACCGCCCTCATAATTTAAATGCTCCAATGCATGCCCTGGATGGGACGCTCTGCCGCGACTAGCAGAGCATTATGGGCCTTGTAGTGTCCATTGTCTCCTGATGGAGCGCGCAATGTTGCTGCTGTAACATTCATAGCCCCCAGATGGGCCTCGGTGTGCCGGTGGAAATGCTAAATCCGTTGCTGCCCTACGAACTCGGCCTGCTCGATAACAGACCGCGTGGCCCCCACATCCTAGGGTGGTGCTCCTTCGCGGCAGAGTGTGCCACGTGTTTATCCAAGCTCCAAAGTACACAACGTATAAGGAGCAATCGAAAGGCAACATGCTCATGAAAAGCCTTTATGGTATACAATCCGCAGGCACAACGGAAACTTTAAGCAGTTCAATTTGCCATGGATGCCTGACGCATTTCGAAGTGCCCCACTTCTCTTCAGAGGCTTTGGCAATTGAAGGTGCATAGGACACCGCCCTCATCATTTAAATGCTCCAATGCATGCCCTGGATGGGACGCTCTGCCGCGACTAGCAGAGCATTATGGGCCTTGTAGTGTCCTTTGTCTCCTGATGGAGCGCGCAATGTTGCTGCTGTAACATTCATAGCCCCCAGATGGGCCTCGGTGTGCCGGTGGAAATGCTAAATCCGTTGCTGCCCCACGAAGTCGGCCTGCTCGATAGCAGATCGCGTGGCCCCCACATCCTGGGGTGGTGCTCCTTCACGGCAGGGTGTGCCCCGTGTTTATCCAAGCTCCAAAGTACCCAACGTATAAGGAGCACTCGAACGGCAACATGCTCATGAAGACCTTTATGGTATACAATCCGCTGGCACAACGATAACTTTAAGCAGTTCAATTTGCCATGGATGCCTGACGCATTTCGAAGTGTCCCCACTTCTCTTCAGAGGCTTTGGCAATTGAAGGCGCATAGGACACCGCCCTCAGTTTAAATGCTCCAATGTATGCCCTGGATGGGTCGCTCTGCCGCGACTAGCAGAGCATTATGGGCCTTGTAGTGTCCTTTGTCTCCCGATGGAGCGCGCAATGTTGCTGCTGTAACATTCATAGCCCCCAGATGGGCCTTGGTGTGCCGGTGGAAATGCTAAATCCGTTGCTGCCTCACAAAGTCGTCCTGCTCGATAACAGACCGCGTGGCCCCCACATCCTGCGGTGGTGCTCCTTCACGGCAGGGTGTGCCGCGTGTTTATCCAAGCTCCAAAGTACCCAACGTATAAGGAGCACTCGAACGGCAACATGCTCATGAAGAGCCTTTATGGTATACAATCCGCCGGCACAACGATAACTTTAAGCAGTTCAATTTGCCATGGATGCCTGACGCGTTTTGAAGTGTCCCCACTTCTCTTCACAGGCTTTGGCAATTGAAGGCGCATAGGACACCGCCCTCAATTTAAATGCTCCAATGCATGCCCTGGATGGTGTCGCTCTGCCGCGACTAACAGAGCATTATGGGCATTGTAGTGTCCTTTGTCTCCCGAACGAGCGCGCAATGTTGCTGCTGTAACATTCATAGCCCCCAGATGGGCCTCGGTGTGCCGGTGGAAATGCTAAATCCGTTGCTGCCCCACGAAGTCGGCCTGCTCGATAACAGACTGTGTGGCCCACACTTTCTGGGGTGGTGCTCCTTCGCGGCAGGGTGTGCCGCGTGTTTATCCAAGCTCCAAAGTACCCAACATATAAGGAGCACTCGAACAGCAACATGCTCATGAAGAGCCTTTATGGTATACAATCCGTCGGCACAACGATAACTTTAAGCAGTTCAATCTGCCATGGATGCCTGACGCGTTTCGAAGTGTCCCCACTTCTCTTCAGAGTCTTTGGCAATTTAAGGCGCATAGGACACCGCCCTCAATTTAAATGCTCCAATGCATGCCCTGGATGGGACGCTCTGCCGCGACTAACAGAGCATTATGGGCCTTGTAGTGTCCTTTGTCTCCCGATGGAGCGCGCAATGTTGCTGCTGTAACATTCATAGCCCCCAGATTGGCCTCAGTGTGACAGTGGAAATGCTAAATCCGCTGCTGCCCCACAAAGTCGGCCTGCTCGATAACAGACCACGTGGCCCCCACATCCTGGGGTGGTGCTCCTTCGCGGCAGGGTGTGCTGCGTGTTTATCCAAGCTCAAAAGTACCCAACGTAGAAGGAGCACTCGAACGGCAACATGCTCATGAAGTCCTTTATGGTATACAATCCGCCGGCACAACGATAACTTTAAGCAGTTCAATTTGCCATGGATGCCTGACGTGTTTCGAAGTGTCCCCACTTCTCTTCAGAGGCTTTGGCAATTGAAGGCGCATAGGACACCGCCCTCATCATTTAAATGCTCCAATGCATGCCCTGGATGGGATGCTCTGCCGCGACTAGCAGAGCATTACGGGCCTTGTAGTGTCCTTTGTCTCCCGATGGAGCGCGCAATGTTGCTGCTGTAACATTCATAGCCCCCAGATGGGCCTCGGTGTGCCGGTGGAAATGCTAAATCCGTTGCTGCCCCACGAAGTCGGCCTGCTCGATAGCAGATCGCGTGGCCTCCACATCCTGGGGTGGTGCTCCTTCGCGGCAGGGTGTGCCGCGTGTTTATCCAAGCTCCAAAGTACCCAACGTATAAGGAGCACTCGAACGGCAACATGCTCATGAAGACCTTTATGGTATACAATCCGCCGGCACAACGATAACTTTAAGCAGTTCAATTTGCCATGGATGCCTGACGCGTTTCGAAGTGTCCCCACTTCTCTTCAGAGGCTTTGGCAATTGAAGGCGCATAGGACAATGCCCTCATCATTTAACTGCTCCAATGCATGCACTGGATGGGACACTCTGCCGCGACTAGCAGAGCATTATGAGCCTTGTAGTGTCCTTTGTCTCCCGATGGAGCGCGCAATGTTGCTGCTGTAACATTCATAGCCCCCAGATGGGCCTCGGTGTGCCGGTGGAAATGCTAAATCCGTTGCTGCCCCACGAACTCGGCCTGCTCGATAACAGACCACGTGGCCCCCACATCCTGCGGTGGTGCTCCTTCGCGGCAGAGTGTGCCGCGTGTTTATCCAAGCTCCAAAGTACCCAGCGTATAAGGAGCAATCGAAAGGCAACATGCTCAAGAAGAGCCTTTATGGTATACAATCCGCCGGCACAACGATAACTTTAAGCAGTTCAATTTGCCATGGATGCCTGATGCGTTTCGAAGTGTCCCCACTTCTCTTCAGAGGCTTTGGCAATTGAAGGCGCATAGGACACCGCCCTCAATTTAAATGCTCCAATGCATGCCCTGGATGGGACGCTCTGCCGCGACTTACAGAGCATTATGGGCCTTGTAGTGTCCTTAGTCTCCCGATGGAGCGCGCAATGTTGCTGCTGTAACATTCATAGCCCCCAGATGGGCCTCGGTGTGCGGGTGGAAATGCTAAATCCGTTGCTGCCCCACGAAGTCAGCCTGCTCGGTAACAGACCACGTGGACCCCACATCCTGGGGAGGTGCTCCTTCGCGGCAGGGTGTGCCGCGTGTTTATCCAAGCTCCAAAGTGCCCAACGTATAAGGAGCACTCGAAAGGCAACATGCTCATGAAGAGCCTTTATGGTATACAATCCGTCAGCACAACGATAACTTTAAGCAGTTCAATTTGCCATGGATGCCTGACGCGTTTCGAAGTGTCCCCACTTCTCTTCAGAGGCTTTGGCAATTGAAGGCGCATAGGACACCGCCCTCAATTTAAATGCTCCAATGCATGCCCTGGATGGGACGCTCAGCCGCAACTTACAGAGCATTATGGGCCTTGTAGTGTCCTTTGTTTCCCGATGGAGCGCGCAATGTTGCTGCTGTAACATTCATAGCCCCCAGATGGGCCTCGGTGTGCCGGTGGAAATGCTAAATCCGTTGCTGCCCCCTCGAAGTCGGCCTGCTCGATAACAGACCGCGTGGCCCCCACATCCTGGGGTGGTGCTCCTTCGCGGCAAGGTGTGCCGCGTGTTTATCCAAGCTCCAAAGTACCCAACGTATAAGGAGCACTCGAACGGCAACATGCTCATGAAGGGCCTTTATGGTATACAATATGCCGGCACAACGATAACTTTAAGCAGTTCAATTTGCCATGGATGCCTGACGCGTTTCGAAGTGTCCCCACTTCTCTTCAGAGGCTTTGGCAATTGAAGGCGCATAGGACACCACCCTCAATTTAAATGCTCCAATGCATACCCTGGATGGGACGCTCTGCCGCGACTAACAGAGCATTATGGGCCTTGTAGTGTCCTTTGTTTCCCGATGGAGAGCGCAATGTTGCTGCTGTAACATTCATAGCCCCGAGATGGGCCTCGGTGTGCCGGTGGAAATGTTAAATCCGTTGCTGCCCCACGAAGTCGGCCTGCTCGATAACAGACTGGTGGCCCACACATTCTGGGGTGGTGCTCCTTCGCAGCAGGGTGTGCCGCGTGTTTATCCAAACTCCAAAGTACCCAAAATATAAGGAGCACTCGAATGGCAACATGCTCATGAAGAGCCTTTATGGTATACAATCCGCCGGCACAACGATAACTTTAAGCAGTTCAATTTGCCATGGATGCCTGACGCATTTCAAAATGTCCCCACTTCTGTTCAGAGGCTTTGGCAATTGAAGGCGCATAGGACACCGCCCTCAATTTAAATGCTCCAATGCATGCCCTGGATGGGACGCTCTGCCATGACTAACAGAGCATTATGGGTATTGTAGTGTCCTTTGTCTCCCCATGGATCGCGCAATGTTGCTGCTGTAACATTCATAGCCCCCAGATGGGTCTCGGTGTGCCGGTGGAAATGCTAAATCCGTTGCTGACCCACGAAGTCGTCCTGCTCGATAACAGACCACGTGGCCCCCACATCCTGGAGTGGTGCTCCTTCGTGGCAGGGTGTGCCGTGTGTTTATCCAAGCTCCAAAGTACCCAACGTATAAGGAGCACTCGAACTGCAACATGCTCATGAAGAGCCTTTATGGTATACAATCCGCCGGCACAACGATAACTTTAAGCAGTTCAATTTGCCATGGATGCCTGACGCGTTTCGAAGTGTCCCCACTTCTCTTCAGAGGCTTTGGCAATTGAAGGCGCATAGGACACCGCCCTCAATTTAAATGCTCCAATGCATGCCCTGGATGGGACGCTCTGCCCCGACTAGCAGAGCATTATGGGCCTTGTAGTGTCCTTTGTCTCCCGATGGAGCACGCAATGTTGCTGCTGTAACATTCATAGCCCCCAGATGGGCCTCGGTGTTCCGGTGGAAATGCTAAATCCGTTGCTGCCCCACGAAGTCGGCCTGCTCGATAACAGACTGCGTGGCCCACACATTCTGGGGTGGTGCTCCTTCGCGGCAGGGTGTGCCGCGTGTTTATCCAAGCTCCAAAGTACCCAACGTATAAGGAGCACTCGAATGGCAACATGCTCATGAAGAGCCTTTATGGTATACAATCCGCCGGCACAATGATAACTTTAAGCAGTTCAATTTGCCATGGATGCCATGGATGTCCCCACTTCTCTTCAGAGGCTTTGGCAATTGAAGGCGCATAGGACACCGCCCTCAATTTAAATGGTCCAATGCATGCCCTGGATGGGACGCTCGTGGGGCAGCAACGGATTTAGCATTTCCACCGGCACACCGAGGCCCATCTGGGGGCTATGAATGTTACAGCAGCAACATTGCATGCTCCATTGGGAGACAAAGGACACAACAAGGCCCATAATGCTCTGTTAGTCGCGGCAGAGCGTCCCATCCAGGGCATGCATTGGAGCATTTAAATTGAGGGCGGTGTCCTATGCGCCTTCAATTGCCAAAGCCTCTGTAGAGAAGTGGGGGCACTTCGAAACGCATCAGGCATCCATGCCAAATTGAACTGCTTAAAGTTATCGTTGTGCCGGCGGATTGTATACCATAAAGGCTCTTCATGAGCATGTTGCCGTTCGAGCGCTCCTTATACGTTGGGTACTTTGGAGCTTGGATAAACACGTGGCACACCCTGCCGCGAAGGAGCACCACCCCAGGATGTGGGGGCCACGTGGTCTGTTATCAAGCAGGCCGACTTCGAAACCTGTTTCTGGCTTGCTTTGCCTGCTGTCACTGCCTCGGTCCCAGGAGAAGGACTACGGGGTCCAGACTGCCCTGCAATCTTTGGCGCCCATCTGTAAGCATCATCATACAGCGCCTGGAGGCGCTTTAAAAACTGCACTTGGGCTCCCGCAGCGCGGGTCCCGCTGTTTCTGGCTTGCTTTGCCTGCTGTCACTGCCTCGGTCCCAGGAGAAGGACTACGGGGTCCAGACTGCCCTGCAATCTTTGGCGCCCATCTGTAAGCATCATCATACAGCGCCTGGAGGCGCTTTAAAAACTGCACTCGGGCTCCCGCAGCGCGGGACGCGCGCGGGCAGCGCCCGGGCGAAGCCCGGGCCAAGGGCGAGCCCGTCCTGCCCGTCCGTGCCAGGAAGAGGCAGGGCAGGGCCACCTCCTTTATATTCAACGTAAGATCTGAGGACACTGGGACTGGTGAACTGGCATTGTAATAAGGTACGGAGAGTACCCGCTGTGTATATTAATATCTCTTGCAAATTTCTGCGGGGGGTTTGTTGAGTAGTAATTTGCTGTTATACCCACCCGTAGATCATGTATGCCTAATTTAATTTGTTATATACTCATTAACTAGGCTTGTTTGGGAGTTGTGATCGAGGTACACGGGGGCCAGTGGAGAAGGTTGGCACTTTAGATAGTTCTAGTCGAATAAAGTAGAACATGGGGAAGAGGAAGAGTATGGAGGGCAATGGAAGTATCGGGGGAAGTGGGGGTAGTCACAATGGGAGGTCGGAGAAGGGCAAAAAGGCTAGGAAGGTACAGAAGCATCCTGGTAGTAACTGTGTCCTTGACCGTATAGACTCCCTAATTAGTGATTGTGAAAACATTCTGGAGGCGGATATACCCGCATGCCACACTCCTGAGGAAACATCTAACTCTCCCCCTCCTCCTATAAAGCGCAAGGCCCAAAACAACCCAACTATCCCCAGTATATTTCAGAAACCACCTAGAAAAGGGGTTCTAAAACTGAGTATTGTGCCAACCCCCGTAGGTGAAGGAAATAGTCACCTTCCCACAATTCCTCTAGATGTAGACTCACATCAAGAGGGCCCTGTAATTTTGTGTACCAATAGATTCCAACCCTTAACCGACATGCAGGATGTTGATAAGGAATATGTGATGGAGCAACCTATGACGCAAAGGTTAGGAAGGCCTAGTATAGATCCTGAGGTTTTCTTCCAGCACATTGATTCCCTTAGGGATGAAGTGGGGGAACTGAAACTGATGATTCAGAATCTCACTTCCTTGGTTAATGGGTTGGTTCAAAGGGTGCCCTACGGCCTTTGAGCACGACCATTAACCAAACCAGTACTATTGTTCAACAAGCTAGGCAATATAGCGACACTAGCCCCAAGGTAACCTGGCAGGGCAAAAACCCCCGTCCTAGTGGCTCTAGTTTAACATCTGTTGTTTTATCACCCACCGGAGCTACTCCTACTATAAGGGAGGGTAAGAGTTTTAATCCCCATAACTCTACACAGAGGGATAGTAATTTTCCTAAGCCTTTGGCCATAAAAAAACTCACATATTTGGGGCCCAATAATGCATTTTCAGCATCACGTTTTCCTCACGTTGTACAACATCGGCCCACAATGTCTTCATTGCCTAATTTGGTAGTAGCACCCAAAGTTTATATGGTCAACGTTCCTAAGCTCAATCCCCGTAGTGGGTTTGAAGGCACAGACTCTTTGACAAATAAGGTCGTGCACTGGATTCGGAAAGTTAGGGGTTGCCGCTCAATCATCCGTGATGACATAACAGGGGTTCAGAGGGTTTCTTCGCCAATTGAACCGCTAGATTATATTGAGCTTTCTCTAACTGATGTGGATTTGGCGGAAAACCTCTTGGCCTTGGAATTTCGCACTTGCTCGCCAGGTAACTCCTTAATTCAGTTTAGACGATCTCCTTTGGTCTGTCATGGTAACCCCGCAAACAGGCACTCACATTCCTATCCTGAAGGTAGTAGCACATTAGATGCAAACGATTGACTGGTACCTGTCCCAGACATTGTTACTGAACCAGTAAGCGTCCCCCTATCACTTGATTATCAAACTAATTTGGAATCCGTCATTATTCCTGCATTTCCGACTGGAACTTTTTCGTCGGATTCTATCTTGGGGGTGGTGGAGCCAAGTTCCAGTGGTCTGGGGCATGGCTGTACAGCAGGGGACTCACCATCAGCATCTGATACCACGCCATCTAACTTAGCCATTTTGTCCTGGAATATAGCTGGGCTAAGGTCTAAAATCAATTCACCCGATTGGCTAACATTTATTGATAGCTACGGTATATGCCTTTTCCAGGAGACGTGGTTATTGGAGCCTCTTCTCCTGACCGGTTATTTAAATTATTTCATTCCTGCTACAAAGGGTGGGAGAGGCCGTCCTTCGGGGGGTTTGATAATCTGGGTTCGTCAAGAGATTGGCTATAGTATTCAGGTGCTTCCAACCCAGAGCAGGGATATCCTTGCGATCAGATTAAAAAAGGGTGCCAAGGGTCGTACTGATATTGATATTTACAATGTCTATGTACGAGGCACGCATAGGGGAAAAAGTCGGAAGTATTAGCGACTCTCGACGACCTCCTAGATCAGTTCTCTAGAGATTCTTTGATCATAATAGCAGGTGACTTAAATACGACTTTTGAGCCCCTTGCCATTGATGAACTTGACCCGGCCTGGGAGGAAGACACTGTGTGGGGTATTCCAAAATTAGAACTCCCCACCATAAATAAGTGGTCAGATATAGCCATTCAAATTAATGCTATATGCCTAGAAAAGGGTCTTAGAGCTGTTAATGGGAGATCTGCCTCAGATAAGCATGGTGCATGTACATTTAGTAACGGTCGTAGCTCCAGTCGTATAGACTTTCTTATGATTAACTTACAACTGTGGGAAGCCTTTGAGGATATGGTAGTAAAGGATCGGATCGAAAGTGACCACAACCCTTTATGTGCGATCTTTGATTTGCTCCCAGAGAGGGCTCTTGTTGGGCCACCTAGTATGATGTCACCTCTTGACGTGGTCCCTACAAACGATCTGCGTAGATTGAAGTGGGTACAAATTATAAGTAAGCCCGAAACTATAGCAGCTATTAACGCAGCTATAGAAGGAACTTTAGTTGAGTTAGAGGCTTGTGTGGATAAGCCTGAGGTTCTAGGGAATATTATTGAGATTCATAATAATTTTTTTGTTCACCTACGCTCATATTTCCTCAGGCATCATAAGAGCAATAATACTCATCAGGCTATTGGACCCTCCTGGTTTAACGAAGAATGTGCTAAAGCCCGTAGGATGTTGTGGGATATGATTAAGGCTGGTGATCCGGCTGTAGTACGTGTAGCTAGATCTAACTACAGAAAGGCTCAGGTGCTGGCAAAGAAGGCCTGGGACGAAGGCAAGTGGCAGGACCTTAGATTGGCCTGTGTAAATAATAACCCAAGGCAGTTCTGGAATATAGTGAAATGGGGCAGAGGAAGTCGGCCGCCAAAGCCACAGAATCATGTAACCCAGGAGCAATGGCTCAATTACTTTGAGCCTCAATATGCGAGTAGCATATCTGAAGGCAACCAAGACGATTACCCACATATGTTTTATCTTGATCCCCCGTTTACAGAGGCCGAAGTTATTATAGCTTTAGGCGCAGTAATTGGCGGTAGAGCACCAGGGTTAGACGGTATTCCGGCTGACATATATCTTCATGATAAGGAAAAATGGTCCCGCTATATTCTTATAGTAGTAAACGCTGTAGCTCAAGGAGCCCCGGTACCTGGCTCTTGGAAAGGTGCGGAGATCATACCGGTTTTTAAAAAGGAGATAAATCAGCCCCTGGTAATTATAGACCTATTAGCCTGATAGATTCCCTACAAAAAATACTGGGGCGGTTAATTTTGAACAAAGTTCAGGAATGGATCGAAGATCAGTCCATTTTATCCCCATTACAGGCTGGGTTTAGATCGCATATAAGTACAATTGACCAGGTGTTTTTGTTCCAATTAGTGTACTGGAAAATGGTAGTTCTAAGCAAAGGCAGCCTATACGCTGCCTTTGTTGATCTTAGAGCAGCGTTTGATCTAGTGCCTCGGGGAAACTGTGGAGTGTGCTTCAAGAGCTGGGGATGCAACCTGAACTACTTTCATTGATAGTGAGACTCCATGAGGATAATTTTGCCCATATTCGGTGGGGTGCCCAGGGCGACGTAACTGACTGTTTCCCAGTAGAGAAAGGGGTGCGCCAGGGGTGCGTCATGGCGCCCACATTGTTTTCCTTGTTTATCAATGGAATTGCAAAGCTTTTAGAGCCTATAACAACAGACGCCCCCACCTTAGCTGGTGTGAAAATCCCAATTTTAATGTTTGCGGATGACACCCTAATCATCTCTAAAACCACAAAGGGGTTACAGCGAGCATTGAATCTTTTTGAGGAGTTTTGTTCTCTAAGGGGTTTGGAAGTTAATGTTTCCAAAACAAAACTCATGGTATTCAACCCTCATAAGGGATACAGAGGAGGCTTACTCATGAATGGCCGCCCACTAGAACAGGTTAATTCATTCACATACCTGGGAGTCATATTACAGAATGACATGAGTTGGGATCAACATATAGGTATGGCTACTTTAAAGCACCGGCAGCTATCTGGATTATTACAAGCTGAATATAATACTTCTTTAACAAAACCAGTTAGCCCGGTGCTCCAAATATACAACCTGAAAGTGGTTAGTTCAGCCTTGTATGGAGCCGAACTTTGGGGGTTCGGAAAAACAACAAAGTTAACTGTAGCTGAAAATGGCTTTTTTCGGAAAATTACAAGTCTTCCGAAAAGTACTCCTGTACGTCCCCTATTATATGACCTAGGGAAACATGCTCTGGCTGATGTAGCAAGACTCCGCCCAATATTATTCTGGCGGAGAATCTGGGTAACTCCCGAATTAGCAACCTATGCCGCAGGGCTAAAGGACCTAATTAGAGCGGATTGCTTTCATAAAATTAAATGGCTCAGGGAGATCAGAGCCACATTAGTAAGCATGGGATTGGAAACGCTCTGGGTGAGCCCTGCAGACGTGTCTTTTCCCTCAAAGGAGTCCTTAAAAGAGAAGTATTGGGCCACAATCACTTACAACTCCTATAGAAATGTGGATATGTCTACCCTTACTGGTCATTTCATGGATTTTAAACTACTTCCATGCTTGGAGCAGTTCTGGGATTTAATAACCAAACCCTTGGATCGGAAGTTATATTTCCAGTTTAGAGTAGGCTCACTCCCAATTAGGTCCTATACAGCAAAATGGTCTAAAGAGGGTGATAGTGCCTGCCCCTCCTGTTTGGCTCAGGTAGAGACATTAGCCCATTTGTTGTTTACCTGCCCTGCGTATGACAGGCCACGCAGAGCATGGTTGGCACCTATCTGCAGGACACTGGGGACTAGACTGAGCGCTGATGCACAACGAATTTTGCGCACGAACACCCTAGCCCCTATTGTCATTGCAGTGGCAAAGTTCTTGGGTTGGTGTTGGATTATTAGAGCGCAGGCACTACAAGCACCATGAAAGGTTTATCCGATTTACTTTTAAAGGGCTGGAATTACATCATTTAATATGAAATGCTTTTTATTCACAAGCTAATTACATTTTCAGGTTTTAAAGTTTTAACTGTATATAACTGTTTGTGTTTTGGTATTGTTTAGGACATTTTCCTAGTGTCCTTATTTGCCCTAATTGCTCAACTTTGACGCCATGCTTTTTAATCGTATATATGTAAATTAATGTACTTTATGTGGTTTTAATGGGCCTGTATTTTTACGGAGTTTTATGTGCTGTATGTATTGTGCTTTTATGACTTGTCGTCGAATAAAGCTTTATGGATTGGATTGGTTATCATCTAAAAACCTGCCATTTGCTAAAGCAATAATATTGTGTAAATATGAGCTATTATATACATGAATTTTTAGTTTCCTCTATGAAACTTAAACATAAGGTTGACCATCATGTCTAGAGAAAGAAAAATATAACATTTGTGCACATGAACACATAAATAAATCACAGAAGAAGGACTGCTATAATCATAAGAAGGATTTTGAAACATAGCATAATTTTGTCATCTGAAAAATAAAGTTATCAGCAGCATAGCAGCATTCATTTTAGTTTACCATGCTATAGTAATAAGGACGTCATCATTGATTGATCACAAAAAGGGATAAATATTACCGTTTTGTTTATAAAACACATACATGTACATTCTTTGCAGACAAATAAGAAAATAGCACAGCAAGCACCTTAAAAAGGAGAAGGCAGAAAAATGCATTCCATATAACCAACTGAAACCACAGTGTTGACACAATGACTTATTGTGTTAAATTACCAAGCTCATTGGATCATTAATCACAGACGGATTTGAAGATAATATATTTCTACTGCCTCTGTTGTAATCTTATCTCTTGCATCTATTTTTAATGTAACGAATGGCCTCAACTCTTCCTGACATTTAAGGAAGCTGGATTTCTATTGTGAAAGTGGGCACAATCCGTGCAAAATGCTCAAGTATATTGGCATCACGAATGGTTTACGAATGTGCCGTAGTCCCAGATTTCAGTATCCTTTTGGTGCTCTGTAGATCAAATCAAAAACAATCATCCCCAGTTATGAAATAATGAAATAATGTTGTATTTCTGGGAACATAGTGCTGCACGTTGAAAACCTCTCCATTGTTTGCCAATTCAAGAGCCTTCCTGTCAGTCATGCAAACTGTATTGTTCACAGTCACAGTCGAAGTGGGTCACAATAATTGTATCACTTCACAAAAAAAGTAAACAGTGGATGAGAAATATATTGTCTGGTGTGTTTATGTTCGAGGTGTAAGGAATTCCTCCTGCCCATAGACTATCCCAAGAAAGAGCATGCCTCAGCTTTAGGAGCTCATTTAAAATTGCCTTCCAGTAACCTCCATTGCAGCCATGTTAATATTGGAAAGGACTGACACTTTGGCAGGGCACTGGCCTGCCACTGGGAAATGTGAAAGGTTACTAACTGGTGCATGTAAATTGTCTATAAATACACAGGCTCATCTCTGTCCATAGGTACAGCATTTGGAAGTGTTTGAAACTGCCTTGACTTGCCTGATATTGTTTATTTTTGTGTATCAAAAACAAATAGAAGAGAGTGAGAAGTCAGCCCTTTTTTTTCCCCTTATCAATACAACCAACAAATGAACACGAGCTTGCTACCATATCAACACAGAGGCATGTTTACAAGGAGTTAACGCCACCAGAACGTCACTTTTTCCGACGTTCTGGTGGCGCTAACTCCTTCGCATTATTTAGAAGGCAGCGTTAAGCCACTAAACTAACTGTGGGCGGTAAACTCTGCTCCGCGGGCGTAGTTGACGGAGTTTTGCCCATTCCGCACTTCGCTTTGAGTGCGGAGTTCTGCAAAAAGTCCGACAACTGCTACGTAGCGGAGTTTACTGCACCAACCTACAATGCATAGTGTTCCTGCCAAGAGCCAGCCGGCCCTCAGTGTTGGGATTCAATAAACAAGCATTTGCAATGCAATAGGTCTCGCATTTACGCGAGTTTAAGCTATTGGCATTGTAAATGACAATGCGTTTTATTTATGTTTCAAAAACCAAAACATAATTAAAAGGCATTGTAAATTGTCATTTACAATGCCAAAAGCTGAAACTCGCATAAATGCTAGACCTATTGCACTGCAAACGCATGTTTGCCTGTGCTACCCTGAACTGATGCGAACCGCCCTGCAAATTAATTAAATAAAGCAGCGCGTCCGCTAAAGTGAAAGAGGACTGCGCTGGAATAAGGAAAGACCATTAAAGAAAATAGTGCTCACCCACTAAATAACGGAGACCGTGTAAGGAGCCAAGTAAAAGGTCCAGTCTTTATGGGCGGTAACAAATGCAGACAAGGCGGTACCAAGGCGGTACTAACAACCCTATGTACGAATCAGAAGCCAGAATTTTCGAGGGACAATGACACAAGCCAATGACGAATATGGGCTGAGCTTCCAGTGCATACCTTAGTACAGCATGATTCGCAGAGCGAGCAGGAAATGTGCGCTGCCGTTAGGCTCAACCTAAAAAGGACTATATGAAAGAAAAAGAAAAAAAAAACACAACAGCATTTCAGAGGTTGTTTACTTGGTCCATTTCAGATAAATCAGACTAGCCAAAAAAAGACAGCCCAAATCTCAAGCTGACTCTTGTCACACAAATGCAACTTCATCAGTGCAGTTTTCTTTGCACTATGGAAACCATAATCCTGTTATTTAGCAAACGAAGACTACAAGTTTTGCATTGTACTGAAGCATAAAAGAAAGCAAATGAAACAAGCATTTACAATGCAATAGGTCTCGCATTTGATAGACTTAGAACAATTGGTTTTGTAAATATAAAAGCAGGCGCTGTGTTCAAATATAAACCCATACAAAGTTACAAACCCTTCACAGTGAATGCAGGAGCAATCCAACAGCCCTGGGTCAGCAGACCAGAATTTGCTAACTTTCCTCCCTTGCTTTTGCATGGTAAATACATTCCAGACAAGAGGAACACCAAAAAGCAACGGTCCAGAAAATCTGCACCGTGTCTGCTGGAAGCCACTGTCTCCATGGCCTGTCCATGCGATTGTATCTGCTAGACCATGTACTTGCCTTAGTTTGAGTCTCAGTGGGCCTGCTGCTCCAAATTAAAATCCCCATAAGATTCTTAAATCATGAGGGCACCCGTTTTTCGCCACCAGGTTTTAATTTACAATGTCACTGAATCACTGAATTCTGGGAATGTTAGTGTTCATTCAGCTCAATTACAACCAACCAGTATACTTTCACTTCTGAAAAAAACGGTATGAACAAGTCATGCAGTGGAACAGGTGTGCTCTTGTGACGTGGAGTCATGTGGTAACCTCGCTTCATATACCTCTCTCTGAACACTCCTGCACTGTATTTACTTTAAGGCCTGTCTGCTTATTATTTCCATTGCTTTTTCGAACGTAAAGTCACAACGGCTTACTGTACTGACTTTATACTGTGTCAGCTTCTCTTTAACTGTGTTCCCTAAAGGATCTAGAATTGACATATTTCTCTATATGCTTGAGTATAATTGTGCCTTTCCTCAAGTTGCTTGCATGTTGGATCTTTTGCTCCCTGGCCGAGATTGCATCTCTGCTGCATCCCCCCAACTAATTGCTTCGGGCTACCTTATGGTTATGTAAAGCGCTTTAAAAATAATAAGCCATACAATGTTAACATTCCTACTTGCACCGGCCTGTGATTGTAAACATTCCTCCGTGAGTCTGCAGGTAGTAGAGGTGCCCGTTCCTCCATGTCAATGTGCTCATTTCTGCCTGTGCCATAAATGTGATGGGGTCTATTGTTTAATGTGGCTGCAGGTGATTGATTTAATTCCTTTATCTGGTTTTGTCCACTCCTCTGCATGTCTGTAAATGACGGTATTCGTTCCAACTCAAGTACCTGCATTTAATGGTGTCCACTCCTAAACGTGGTTGTGTCGATGTGCCTTCCTCTATACAGGCCTACCAAGTATCACGCATCACGTGTGACTCTAACGCATTTCAGTGTGGTGTTCCGCATCACCACACTAAAATGCATTGTCACGCATTTTTAATGCCACTGAAACAGGCTACGCTGTGCTAGCGCGCCGGCTCTGCTGCTCCCCGCAGACTTGCCACCAGCAGCTGGCTCAGTCAACAAACAGTTAAGGATCTTGATTCTTAGTCTGCTCCTCAGCTCTGGCTGAGTGTGAGTGCTACAAATGTTACAATCTGCGGCCTCAGCCTGCCTGGATGCATTAATTAAATTATTCCCGGCGCCGCGTGGCTGTCTGTGAGTCACTGACTGACACCAGAAACCCGGCGCGGGGCCTGCCCTTAGCAGTACAGTTCTGCTACTGGTAATCCGGATGTGACCTCACAGGAAGTGAGGTCGCCAGTAGTGGCGCGGCCGGGGACTCGTCGAGAGTGAGAGAGTCCCAGTCTCAAGTGCGCTGCTGCCTCAGCCTGCTGTGCATAAAATATACCCAGCGGCGTTCGGACCGGCGCGGACTGCAGCATCGAATGCAGACTCACTCTGACTCTCGAGCATGATGGCCCGGGCCGCGCATCATGAGAGGCATCATCGCGTGCGGCGCTGCGGGGAGTCTGCCAGACACTGGTGGTCATCATGCTGTGCGGCCGTGACCCCGTGCAGCTCACCGCCGCGGCCGCCGGACCCGACTGTGTGAGACAGTCAGTCTTCCAGACTCTGAGACTGTAAGACAGAAGTAAGTGAACTTCAAGTAAGTACTAGTTTTGTACTAGTTTCGCCAGGCAGGCGCTGCTGCCACTGACTAGTTAGTAAGTCTGTGCTGTAACTTTAGCACGAGCGCACGCTGCAAGATCTCATTTAATTTACACAGTAAAATCTACAAGGTTGGGCTGCTCTATCTCATTATCCTTGTTCTGAGTGTGAGGTTTATAATCTGCAAGATGAGATCTGATTTCATTTCAGTTTAATCTGCAGGCCACAGGGCTGCCCTGTGTCTCGTCATCCTTCTGAGGTCATTGGCCACAGAGTACTACCTAAACTGAGAGGGTTTTATCTTCACTGTAATTACGGGTGGTGCGTGTAAAGCTGGCCACATTCAGGAAATTCTGACTTAACTCACCAGCACTAGCATAGTGGGCCAACAGCCAAATGGCAGTAGGCCTCTAGACTGAAGCATCAGAGGAAGAGCGGCCTGCCCAGGGGCACACAGTGCGACTGTACAACAGAATGCATGGAGCACGGCACTAGGTCTCTAGACTGAAGCATCAGAGGCACAGAGAAGGAGCGGCCTGCCCAGGGGCACACAGTGCGACTGTACAACAGAATGCATGGAGCACGGCACTAGGTCTCTAGACTGAAGCATCAGGGGCACAGAGAAGGAGCAGTCTGCCAGTGGCACACAGTGCGGTGTACAACAGCCACATGGCACTAGGCCTCTAGACTGAAGCATCAGAGGAAGAGCGGCATGCCCAGGGGCACACAGTGCGACTGTACAACTTCCTGCCAGGAGCACGGCATTAGGTCTCTAGACTGAAGCATCAGAGGCACAGGGGAAGAGCGGCTTGCCCAGGGGCACACAGTGCGGTGTACAACAGGCTGCCAGGAGCACGGTACTGGGGCTCGAGCCTGAAGCATCACAGGCACAGGGGAAGAGCGGCCTGCCCAGGGGCACACTGTTTGGTGTACAACAGCCTGCCCACACCAAGGCATTGGGGCTCTCTGTGTGCTTAAGTTAACACAATGAATGGCAGCGCGCAGCGCGATCAGGGAGCTGCAGCCTGCTGGTGTTTGTTAATACCCTAAAGTGACACTGCGGAATGTTTTTAATTTCAAATATCCTGCTGGCCTGTGCCCCGATTTACTTATTTCATATTTCTGCTGGAGTTCTTACAGTACACCAGGCAGAATGGTTGTGAACACTTCTAAGCACTTCAGTTTCAACCCCACACTATTGCTGGATGAATGCACTCACTACCTTTTATGAAAACACTTCAGCTGTTGTCAGGGGAAATGTGCTACGATTAACATTTGCGAGACTGGATTTTCCACCAATCAATCGTTCTGTCTGTACAATGCGTGTGTGTGTGTGATGTAAAGTGCTCTGACACCCTGCACTGGTATGAGCAGCACTATAAAACAAATGAACTGTTTGTGAGAGAGGGACCGAAAGATGTTAGAGTGCTTTACAAATGAAATAGATGATATTAGGCATATAGATGATACTACACAATTGCATTCAGCCATATATGATAGACAAAGAGCATTAAAGTAGAAATTACAGCATCCCAAATATTGAGTAATAGCAAACCCATAGGTCAATTGCAGCAGTTTTAGGATCTTCTTAAAGTTTCTCGTTTCTCATATGGGTATAATTTCTGATATTTATATGTTTCCTTCGTCTTCACTGCGTTATTTTGCTCGCAAAAAAGTGTCACTCATAGTTGTTCAAATGTCACTTATAATTACACTGAAATTATGAAAATGTCACTCATAAGCAATCTGAAACCTTGGCAGCTATGTCTATAATTCCTTTATGTGCCTGCTCGTTCTCGTACCTGTCTTAAACTGTGCCCAGTCCTGGTACTTGTAGCATGTGTAGTCTCTGTGCCTTCCCATTACCGTGGCAGTGTGCCCCCGCAGGCATGTTTTAATTGACTATAATTCATGTTTTATTATATGCAGGTTTATTTGTTAGATCTCATTATCATACACTTGCAGAGGATCACACGGCGCACAGTATGCGTTAATGAGGTGTTTCACATATTTCTTTCATGTTTATTTTTCGGATTGATTCTCATTGTCACATGTCTTCTGTAAACTTAATGGCAGGATTTCACCTGTGGGTTTCAGAAAAGGTTTATTTTACATATTTCACTTCGAGCACAATTTCGTGGGTGTTAGCTAAAAAGGTCATGTTGCCAGTCACGGCAGAGAGAAAGAGAGAGAGAGATAGCAAATTGTTCTCTCAACTCAGATGTTTTCACAGGGTTAGTTAATCACAGGGTACATTTTATTTAGAAACTAATAGCACACATATTTAACATTGGATATCATTTCGTAATTTTCTAATAATTTTTGGTTCAAAACAGAGCATAAATTTAGCTGCGTTCTAATTCGTAACATGTTGGTGGTGGTTTCTACATATACACTGTAGGCCAGTATGTTGAATTTAACTCAATTAATTATCTATGGCCATGTTTTATGCAACTATTTGTGGCTTTTTGCTTCCATGGCTCTTGCGGCCCGAGTCTGGTGTGTGACTATTCACCACTAGTTAAGGAGGTAAACAAACCCCAGAGAGTAGCGCCGGAGAAAAGTTTAGTAGCAGCACACACAGCTCAGTTGAAGGTTTAGCTCAGACCCTGCGAGACATATAAACATAAAACAAGATGAAGGAGCTTTGAAGAGCAGCGCAGCGGCGCGTCAGCGATGCACTTACTGTTGCCATTTACTACGACTTATCATCCAGCAGGAAAGCTTCCCCTTCGGTAAAATGAGCACCTCAGTGTCTGTGACCGGAAGCGGAGAGGCCCCATGCCTGCGCTAATCTATGTGATATGCTGTGCATGTTGAAGCATGTAATCACTGCACGTGGAACGGCGATATTGATCAGTTTTTCACCGCAATCCACCCATGCAGCGAAGAAACAGAAACCTAACTTGTCCTGCCCTGGTGGTCATTCTTGCAGCGAAGCCCTGGCGATGCCGCTCTTCCTCCACGCTCTGCTCGAGGTGGCGCAGCTGCTGCAATTGTTTCCGTCAGTTACATTTGTTGCAGAAGATGCCTTTAGAGTCCAACTGGGTAGGATTTGAATATTTAAAAAAATGCTGCTACACTGGCTGCAGCGCTGTCTGTGGGAGTGGGGGAACGTGAAAGCAGGGCGGGAGAGAGGCCGGGGAGGGGGTGGAACAAATGGAGCGGGAGGTTAAAAAATGCAAGCGAGCGGCGAGGAAAGGACGAAAGAAAAAGTAGTCCATTGAAGCAAAACAAATGCCCACTTGGGAAGGCATCCATGTAGCAGGGCCAGTCGCCAGGGAGGGAACAAAACAGCCGCTAGGCGGGACAAATGATCACTATTCACCAACGAAAGCAATGCAATTTTTAAAGGCACACCATGCAACCAATGAAAAAGGGGTGGGCGTGTGTGGGCATCTACTAACTTCACAGAAGGAATACAGCATGCCTCGCAGTGCAGCGCATGCGCGCTGACTCCAGGCTCGACCTAAAAAAACACTCAGCGAGGGACCCAGTGGGGGGGCACAGAGGATTGCTGCTGACTGACGATTTCCCTTTCTCCCTCTCCCGTAGTTAAAGTAACTTTCACGACATGCTGAAAATTAAGTGAAAGACGCAAGAGGGAGCAGAGTGTCACTGCCAACATGAGTAAAAATCGAGCAAAATTAGTACATTACCAGGATGTCAACTGCTGCTGGGGAGGATTCAGGAGCCGCCGGCAGGACCAACCTAGGCAAGTAAAACCGCATCTCAGCTTTTTTGCCGGAATGCATTGCAAACAGGATTTTAATCGACAAAGATGCACTTGGAATTGCCATAATAATCAGCATTCTGGTAATAGCTTATTGTAGTTTTCTGTTTACATGCCATAGTGTGTGTTTTTGATGAGCCTTTAACCCCTTCGCTGCGTTCGTCGGCCAACGGCCGTCGCGAGCACTACCTCGGTAGTGCTGCGCATGTCCGTTGGCCGACGCAGCCCCGCCCTTTTAATAGAACGTTCCGCACTGGCGCGGAACGTTCGAAGCAGCAAACGGGTTAAAGAACGTGTTCCCCGAGACTTTACTTGAAAATGTTTACCTTTTGTGCCCTCCTGAGCCCAGTTCCGGAACGTGATGGATGGCATGTTCACATAATGGAACCAAACAAAAACAAATGACAGGTACAACGAACATAATTGTTGTCATACCGTGTTGAGCATGCAATATATTTAAAATAGCATGCCTCAGACTTGTATTTTTGCGATGGCAGGGAGCTGTTTATTTATACAAAGACACACAGAGATTCGACCCCATTTTAGAAATTTTCCATGGGTGGGATTATGAGAAATGTGCAAGGGGTTATTAAAAATTCAATGTTTCAGCGACGGCGCAATTGTAACAACATACTGGCACGAACATTCGAAACGGGCCCATCTTTCCGGATAAATCTTTTTATTTTAACAAAATTTAATCCGACACTCCATCTCTTTCTGACGTGGTCAAAGGCAAGCATACCTTTGAGTACAATCTATGCCGCGGCTTAAGACTGAGAGACGGTGGGAAAATGTGATCACAGACTATGGGATAACACATGATTATAGGGGACATAATCCAATTTCTTTTGTAGGGCTGGTAGTGGGGGGTTACTGCCTCTACCCAACTGCTGGTCCCAAATAATTTACCAGTCTTATCCAGTCCTAAATGCCCACAAAGAGTTATAAAAAATTTTATAAGAAAAAGTTTATCAGAAAACTCTCTACAAATATACCCCCTCATGGACAGGTGTATAAAAGACAAAAAAGTGTGTGAAGGTGAGAAAGTCCCTCACGTGCACTACACTAGAGGAGCTACTGGTAGGTTCTCACCAGTTAGCCCACGTTTCTCATCATTGTTAACTTTCTCACCTGAAGGAAGAGAAAAGAAAAGTGTCCAGTACAGAAATTAGAGGTGAAAATAGTGATGTATATATCAAAAAAGAGAGACCCCAGTAATGTGCATGAGACAAAAAAGTGTTTCTCCAATTAAAATTTAGTTAAGACTCACATGTACAACGTGCCAATTTTATTCCAGAGCGAGAGCTTACTCAAGATTTAAAAACAACTGCATGTTGCAGACCAATTCAAGATGGACCAACATGTTTCATTGCCTGTCCTCTGTTGTGGCAATTTCGTCAGGGCTCGAGGTCAAAATTCACCTCACTGGACTTCAAGTTTTCTATGTGGAGAGACTGATAAACATAAAAAAAACACACCAATTAAAAACTCCCAAGCAGTTAGGACAACCTCTATAACATCTACTGGCCTGTCAGATCAAAAATTGGTCTGAATGACTTTGGTTTCAAAGCGTATTTACCAGGTGGTAGCCAAAGGCACTCGTACCAGCTTACCACCGTGTCAAGGGGGTAATTCCTTCTACCGTAAGTCCCACCTACAGCATCATCCGTTACCGTAAATATACCTGCGAAAATATGTAACTCTTGTTAGTTCCATTCTCACATGTTACATGAGCTCACTAGTTCAGAACACGGCATTGCTACCAATCTCGCCGGATTTACCACAGGTTGTATTCCGAGAACCAAGATTGATTAGAAGCTCACTGTCATGCCACCCTGTCCCAAATGAGCTTTATACATCACGGCCTGAACTCTATTTGTTTAAAATCCTTTAAGCGCGTCAGCCCTCTCTATTGGAATCCATCAAGGGGTCAGGTATCAATGCTGACTCACCGCTTATAATAACCACACACACACTCTTACTGCGTACACCCGTCTACCGAGCTTCGTCTCATTCCGGCGTGTCTCTGCGGTCCTCGTGCTTTTCTTTCAAAACCGCATCCCGGAAGGACAGAGTCATGTGACTTCGCCTCCGGTGGTCATGCATCAAAGCCAAGGCATCAGCGCCATCTTTGAATGGTGTTTTCTTGGTACTTATTCAGTTGGAAACTTTAACAGGGCATAATACTTGCTCAATCAAAAAGGACATCAAGGCATATCCAAAGAAAAGCATCCGGGGATATTTTATCACTTGTAATTCATTCTTGCCCATAATGCATCAAAAATGTCAAAGCCTCAACATTACTAAGTAACCTTTATTTGTCACTGCTACTACGTGCGCAGTCGAATCGCAGAAATAACTACAAGGATCCGAACCTTACTTGTTGTGGCCACAACAGCATGGATCCAATTAGTGGTTCCCATATTATTACAAATAAACGGGCCCACTTCTATGGTCCTGCTCACTCCAAGTATCTACCAACATCAATTGGACACCATCACTGATATCAAAAAATTGCAGTCATCATTCCCCTCACAGGAGCTTCTAATAGTATATTAAATCAAATCTTAAGCCCCAACTGCTTATCTACTGATCTTATTCCATTCAATAAAATCATTGAGGCCGAGTTGATCAGCCTTCTCAGAATAAATCCACTGGGCCTCTTTTTTGGCAAGCATCCTCTGTATATTACAAGCCTCACCCATTACTCTTTCCAGCACAAGCCATTTCAACGCTCTATGATCATGGCGTTGTTCCTGAAAATGTTGTACCAACCGTGTGGTTAGTTTTTCAGCTTTTATTGTGCTGAGATGTTCTTGAATTCGCACTTTAATCTTTCGTGAAGTGAGACCTATATAGTGTAACCCACACTCACAAGTAAGTCTATATATCACATTGACTGTGTTGCAATTGCTGAATTTGTTCAAGTACCATGTCCTCCCATTCAGCAACTGCACACTGCTGGTCTTCTCCGTCAAATCACACACCGAACAACTGCCACAAGGGTAGTGTCCGGGCGGAATCGATGAACTTTTAGTGTGTTGCACAGGCCGTGTATGCACCAGTTTATCCTTTAATTTACATGCTCACTTAAAGGCAAACCTGAGCTGTGGCATCTTAAATTCAGTTGTGGATAGCAATGACCAATGTTTCCAAATCGATTGGCGAACTTTAGTCGACACAGCTCATGTTATTTAATGTATGTTGTTTTTCGGATTGTTCTAATACAGTGATGTCATGGAGCACCCGTTGCTCAAATACCAGCACCTCTGGTCCTACCATCGAGCTTGGAGAACAGAACTGCGAGGGGCGATGTAAATTTGCTGAGAATAGTAAAGGAGGGTCAGCACTCTTATTTGCAAAAACATTTTTAAGCTTGATCTTCCTCATAACCTCATGGAACTCAATCCTACATTTAAAAGAGTCATGTTGGGGTGTGGAAACATATCCCAAGCCCTTATTCAAGACCCGCAGCTCACTGGATATCAATGCATGGTCCGATACATTGACCACTATGTTATTCACAAAGGAGTCCTGCCCCGACTGCGGGTTATTCGTGGCGAGTAGGTTTGCCATGACTGGTCTTGATTCTGGCGTGCTCGGCCTCTGCCTCTCTGTCCTCCCCCTCTGTTGCCTCTCTGATTCTGTCCTAAAAAAGACCTCAACAAGGCTCCTAAATCTTCATTGGACTTGGCTTGGGGATTGAATCTCACTCTGTTTTGATTTGAAGATTGTGCACCTATTTCATCTTCCTCACTAGAAGTGTTACCAAAAGTCCAGTTTTGAGGAGTTCTTCTGACCTGTTGCCGCCCACCCCTTTTAATTTGGCTGTTGTACTTGTTCGGTACTTGGCTGGTAATATTTATCCTCCACATAGGGGAATGCCCACTCGTGGGAAAACCGGACCAAGTTATGTTTAAGCCCTTTGATCTTCTGATTAACCATATAGTTCTTATAATCTGCAAGATCCCGTTGGATTCGTAGCAGCTGCTCCTTGGTATCAGTAATGGTGGTATCCCTCTTGATGGTCTCTTCGAGCTCTAAAATCTCTTTTAGCAGCTCCTCACTTAGTCTTCTAGCTGTATTAATAATCAAGATAAGCCAGTCCCGGGTGCATTTATTCGCGATGTAACTCCAATCCACCCCGAACTGTTAATCCTCCAAAAATATTTTTGGCTCTATTCTTACTATGAGACTCACCGGAGCAGCGCCTGCTCGAATGTACTCTGTCATATAAGTCCCTAGTATATGGTACACCATGTACCCAGGGCATAGGTACCCCAGAGGCCTCCCAGGGGCTGCAGCATGTATTATGCCACCCCTGAAAGACCATTCAAAATGACACCACAGGTCTGCTACTGCAGCCTGTGTAAGGTGGTGCATGCACCCCTTTCTTAGATATAGGTTCACTATATCTATTCTAAATCACTGCACATAAAAACCTATCAGTCACCCCTATGGCAGGCCTTATCAATCCTGAAGGCAGGGTGCTGGGTTTTGTGTGAGAGGGTGCCCCTGCATGAGCAGTGCCCCTCTGCAGTCTTTGGAATCTATTCTCCAGGGTTGTCTGTGATGCAGCCAACCATATATACTTAAGTGCATTATAACCTCGCAGTAAATGCTAACTTTAAAACGGCTGCTTAGAAACATGTCGTGTTTGGTGTCAAACACCTTGGAATCATACCTCCACACCAGTAACTAGTGTGGGAGGTATGATTCCTCCCTTGTAGTACCACTACTATGGGGCACCGGTCTACCCGGTACCAGCTTTCTCGACCTGGGAAGCACAAAATGGATGCTGCCAGCCACAGACACGAGTCTGCCCTCCTGCTGCTGAGCCAAGCTCGAGCAGAGGAAGGCCTGACAATAGGTTTCCTGTCACAGGGAGGTGTGACCACCTCCCAGATAGGCTTTAGTGTATTGGGGCTGTGGGGGTGCACTCTTAGAGTGCCAGAAAGTCTGAACTGGGGGCACATTTGGTGTCCCCGTGCATAGTCCAGCTCAAACCGGTTGCAGGAGCCATGGGCTCCTGCTCTGGCGCGAAACTGGACAAAGGACATGGGTGTAGCCACCCCTCTGTCCTGACCCTCCCCTAGGTGGGTCCCCAGAGTTAGACCAACCCCTTCCTTGGGTATAAAGTAGGAAACCTGACTACAGGACTTTAGATTTTACCTGGACTAAACTCTGCAAGAAGAAACCAAGTACTTCGACGGTCTACACTTCGTAAAGGAGTTACTCCTCTGCAAGGCAAGCACCTTAATGCATCTGACCGGTTTGCATCTCCCGAGCTCCTGAGGACTCCGAAGATTTGTGCAACACAGGAGCTGGGTTCCCGAGTATTCCTGAGGTTGATCTGACCTCTCAGCAATCCTGAGACCAGTATCCCTCGTGGGGACCGTGCAACTCGAACCCCTAAGCACCGTGTACTTTTGCAGCAGCATATGCTTTTTGGCGATCCCTGAGGCTGTTCTTTGGGCTTCGTGTAGTCCTGACCCGAGCAGTATTTCCACTGAAGATTTCCGGCCTACACTCCACGAGTGTTCCGTGGGCTGCTATTTCGTGATTCAGCTCGAGGTCCCTTCGCGATCCCTGGTCCGTTGGCCTGTGGGTCCCTGTGAAGGTAACTTTGACTTTCCTTGGGCTTTCCTGGTTGCTCCAGACGTGCCCTGACTCTCCATAGCTTGGAGAGTCCCCAGGACCTTGCTGGTCCTCACCGTGACTTGTTTCCTCTGCAAGCTTGGGTTGCAGTTGCCAAGGCTTGTTGGTGTTCAATCCGGACACTGACCCCCCCAGCACTCGACATCCTTCATGGGACAGCTCAAATCTGGACTTTGGTTGTCGTCGACATCTCCTGGTCCCAGTGGCTGCAGAGTCAAGCATCCAAACTTCTCACCTGAAGCACCCGACATCGGTGGGCATTCGTCCACTGAGCCCCTGGTCACCTGAAGTGACCCAGACTCTGTCCCCTCTGCTTTCAGGTTCTTCTCACCTTGGGTCCAGGCTTGGATTCCACCAGACACTTTTCATCTTCCCGGCAGCAGTACTTCTTCGCATCACGCCATTGAATTCAACGAGCGTTTCCGACACCACTTGACCCCTATGCACCCGGCTCCTCTGGGATAGGTAACACGGGTACCTCGGTACTCACAAGGGTGCTGGCCTTAGAACCTCCTATGTTCCAAAGGGTTTGCTTGAAGTCCTCTCCGAAGTGTCCTTAAACTGTAATTATCCAACTGCGACTTTCCCATAGAGTTGTACGGAGCTCGCGTCTGTGTTCCCACACTGCACCCGTCCTCCGTGGGCTCCCTGTGTCACTCCTGTGGGTGGTTCCTTGGGGTCCCAGAGATTCTATGTGCTCTAGGCACTGTGTCTATTGAAGTTGTGGTTGTTATACCACTTTCTTAGTATATGATTCGGTCTCCCCCTGGAGCCCGCTGTGTATTGTGCTATTTACTATTGTTCTATTGATTTAATATTGTGTATCTTGTGCTCTAATCTCATAAAGAGGTTAGTAGAGAGTGTTTAGTAATAAATACATATATTTTATATATCTCTTGTGTGGTTCTCCTTTCATTTGGTCATTCAGGAGGTTCTGATCTGGTAAAACAAGCTGCTTTACATTCCTTCGAGACTTAGCCTGAAGGCTGCTCTCCACAGCTACCACTAGGATAGCTTTCTATAAAGGTTGTCTTAAACCTAATCATCAATAAGGGTCATTTGGACTGGTGCAAGGTGCCCACTTTAATTAGTGGACAGCAAATACCAGGCCAACTTCTCACACACTTCACGAAAGATTAAAGTGCGAATTCAAGAACATCTCAGCACAATAAAAGCTGGAAAACTAACCACATGGTGGTGCAACATTTTCAGGAACAACGCCATGATCATAGAGCGTTGAAATGGCTTGTGCTGGAAAGAGTAATGGGTGAGGCTTGTAATATAGAGAGGATGCTTGCCAAAAAAGAGGCCCGGTGGATTTATTCTGAGAAGGCTGATCAACTCGGCCTCAATGATTTTATTGCATGGAATAAGATCAGTAGATAAGCAGTTGGGGCTTAAGATCTGATTTAATATACTATTAGAAGCTCCTGTGAGGGGAATGATGACTGCAATTTTTTGATATCAGTGATGGTGTCCAATTGATGTTGGTAGATACTTGGAGTGAGCAGGACCATAGAAGTGGGCCCGTTTATTTGTAATATTATGGGAACCACTAATTGGATCCATGCTGTTGTGGCCACAACAAGTAAGGTTCGAAATCCTTGTAGTTATTTCTGGGATTCGACTGCGCACGTAGTGGCAGTGACAAATAAAGGTTACTTAGTAATGTTGAGGCTTTGACATTTTTGATGTATTATGGGCAAGAATGAATTACAAGTGATAAAATATCCCCGGATGCTTTTCTTTGGATATGCCTTGATGTCCTTTTTGATTAAGCAAGTATTATGCCATGTTAAAGTTTCCAACTGAATAAGTACCAAGAAAACACCATTCACAGGTGGCGCTGACGCCTTGGCTTTGATGCGTGACGACCGGAGGCGAAGTCACATGACTCTGTCCTTCCGGGACGTGGTTTTGAAAGAAAAGCGCGAGGACCACAGAGACATGCCGGAACGAGACGAAGCTCGGTAGACGGGTGTACGCCGTAAGAGTGTGCGTGTGGTTATTATAAGCTGTGAGTCAGCATTGATACCTGACCCCTTGATGGATGCCAATAGAGAGGGCTGACGCGCTTAAAGGATTTTAAACAAATAGAGTTCAGGCCGCGATGTATAAAGCTAATTTGGGACAGGGTGGCATGACAGTGAGCTTCTAATCAATCTTGGTTCTCTGAATACAACCCGTGGTAAATCCAGCGAGATTGGTAGCAATGCCGTGTTCTGAACTAGTGAGCTTATGTAACATGTGAGAATGGAACTAACAAGAGTTACATATTTTCGCAGGTATATTTACGGTAACGGATGATGCTGTAGGGGGACTTACGGTAGAAGGAATTACCCCCTTAACACGGTGGTAAGCTGGTACGAGTGCCTTTAGCTACCACCTGGTAAATGCGCTTTGAAAACAATGTCATTCAGACCAATTTTTGATCTGACAGGCCAATAGATGTTATAGAGGTTGTCCTAACTGTTTGGGAGTTTTTAATTGGTGTATTTTGTTTATGTTTATCAGTCTCTCCACGTACAAAACTTGAAGTCCAATGAGGTGAATTTTGACCTCGAGCCCTGGCTAAATTGCCACAACAGAGGACAGGCAATGAAACATGTTGGCCCATCTTGAATTGGTCTGCAACATGCAGTTGTTTTTAAATCTTGAGTAAGCTCACACTCTGGAATAAAATTGGCACATTGTACATGTGAGTCTTAACTCAATTTTAATTGGAGAAACACTTTTTTGTCTCATGCACTGTTAGACTTGGCACCATTGGCGTGGGTCTCCCTTCCATTTTTTGCTGTTGCCTCTTATGTTTTTGATGGTTTTAGATGCTTTTGGGCACTGTGCCACTGCTGTTCAGTGCCACAGGGCAAGTGCTCCCTACTGTAAATTGATGTGTTGATTAGTGACTCCATGATTGGGTTATTTGATTTACTTGTCAGACCCTAGTACAGTGCACCATGGGTGCCCAGGGCTTGTAAATCAAATGCTGCTGGTGGGCTTGCAGCACTGGTTGTGCCACCCACAGAAGCAGCTTGTAAAGTGTGTCTCAGGCCTGCCATGGCAAAGCCTGTGTGCAGTCTGTGACTGCCATGTCGACTTGGCAAGTGCACCCATTTGCCAGTCCCTAAACCTTCCCTTATCTTCATATCAGACACCCCTAAGGTAGGCCCAAGGGCAGGGTGCAATGTAAGTATAAGGTAGGACATGCCCTGGTGTGTGAGGCATGTCTTAATAGTGAATTACAGCCATTTTCGTTTTTCACTATTGCAAGGCTACCTGTTCCCCATAGGCCAGAATGGGCAGTTTGATTATTACACCTTATAATCCTAACTGACCCAGGGAACATGGTAGAAAAACGAATTTAGTATGCCTGAACTCAGAATGATAAAATACATCTTTTAGTGAAGTTGGTTTTAACATTCTGTGTTTGGAAATACCACTTTTAGAAAGTAGGTATTTTCTTGCCTAACTGTCCAAGCCTGCCTCTGCTAGGTTGTGTATTGTGTGTCTGGCTTTGTGAGTGACAGGGGCTGGGGGATTCCAGGAGACAGGGTGAGTCAGCACAGAGCTGAATAGGCCTTCCTGCATGTGGTGGGAGGAGTTGCACCTGGGTCTGAATAGGGCTCTGCCTGCCTTCCACAATGCTGGCTCCACCTCCTGCCGGGCGGCTGATGACTCTGCTCCAAAGGGAGAAGGTGTCTCCTGACAGAAGGCACCCAGAACTGGTTTGGACCAGGTACAGGACCCTCTGCCTTCAGAGGACAAAGGATTTTTGACCATAAATACTGGGGCCCAGACCCCATGAAATTAGATCACTTCTGGGAAATCAAGAAACCTGTTGCCAAGGAGAAGAACTGGAGAATCTGAAGGAGGAGTACTGCCCCTGTGCTGTTTTGCTGATTGGGGTTGGCCTGCAGTGGTTGCTTTCTGCCAAGGACACGAGAAAAGACTTTGCTGTGCTTTATCATCTTGAAGAAGAGAATCTCCAAGGGCTTGAACTGAGCTTGCCTCCTGCCTGAAGTCACAGGGACACAACGACGTCACCCCTTCTGTTTGCCTGCATCTACAACTGCTGTTTTAGCTGCTAACAGAAGGAAATTGCAACACCGACGCCGGCGAGCGACGCCGTAACCTGCACCGAAGCCGTGGGCACCGCTCGTGAAGAGCACGACGCACCGCCCCGACTTGCACCGTAGGCCCGACGCCTGCAGACGCCGTGCGACATCGACTCTGAAGCCGTCATCGAGGCCGCTGCCTGCACCGGAGCCGAGGACACCGCTCGTGACGTTCACGACGCACCGTCCCGACTCGCACCGCAGCCCCGACTTCACCGACGCCAGGGCTTCATCACCGCGGAGCCGATCCTCGACGTGGGTGACCCCGGAATTCATCGACACCGCACCATCGTAAGGAACTGACGCCTCGCCGCCATCCGTGACGTCACCTCCCCGACACAGTAAGGAACCGACGCCTCACCTCCCCTGCAGTAAGGAACCGAGACATCACCTCCCCTGGGGTCATAAGGAACCGACGCCGCCGGCGCCAACGAAGCATCACCTCCCCGACTCCGTGCACCGTCTTTGTTTTCATCAAATTCCAGGTACTGTTCTTTGTGGGTCTGCTCGACTCCGGGCCCGACGCCGCGCACCTCGCGGTCGGCGCCGTACTTTGGGATTTCCTCCGGTCACGACGTCGTGATAACTCCAAGTGGAGTTATTTGTTGCTACAAGCTTTATTTGATTGACTATCATATTTTTGAACATAACGTGAACTGTCTCTATCATTTTAAGTCTATTTTTGGATTACAGTATTGTGGAATTTTGCTATTGGGTCTTGTGTTAAGTCTATATAAAGATTACTTATTTTTACATACAACCTGTGTGGTGTCCATCTGTAGTGTTTTCACTGTATTACTGTTTGTGTTCACAAATGCTTTACACACTGCCTCTGAGATAAGCCTGTCTGCTCGTGCCAAGCTACCAGGGGGTGAGCAGGGGTTATTTTAGAGTGTATCCCCTTACCCTGACTAGAAGCAAGGGTCCCTATTTGGACAAAGGTGCAAACCATTGCCAACTAGAGACCCCCAGTTCTAACATTGGTGGTCAGCGGTGAGGATTTGGACTTGCATTTGTGATTCATATACAGTGATTGGTGTACACTACTAGTGAGTGCAGACCAATACGCGACCACATACATTTTGATAGGACTTTTTTTCCTTGGAACCTTTATTTTTGTTGAGAACTGCCAATTTTCACAATGAGCAAAAGAGGATCCATTGCACCTGCAGATATTGAATTTGAAGAAGATAGGGTTGATACCTACACTGTGCCAGAGCTGAAAGCCGTTTGTAAAAAGTTTAAAATCTCTATGAGAGGCCTCACCAGGAAGGAGGAGCTTCAAAAGGCGCTGAGGGCCTGGTTGGAAGCACGGAATGCCGGTGGGCAGCCCGAGGAGCCTGTGGAGGAGGCAGAGAATTTAGATGAGCGGCTTGAGGGGCCATTGGGCTTACCTGGGAGGAGAGTGCCTTCCAGGGAGGGCAGCAGTGTTTCTCAAAAGGGCCTGTCTCCAGAGGAGCTGGAGGACAGGGAGAAAAGCATGATGCATGAAATGGAGATGGCCAAACTGAAACAGGGAAGCAATGATAGCCTTGAGCACAAGAAATTGGAGTTGGAAAGTAAGAGGTTGGCCATGGAAGAAAGGAAGATGCTTTTAGAGCATGAGAGAGTGGTGAGGGAGCTAGAGCTAAAGGCTAGGAGCCTAGAAATCACTCCCTCTGGTGGCAGCACACCTCCAGTGCCTGTAGAAGGAAGAGTGTACATCCCCAAGGAGGTTATTAAAGATTTCATGAAGGGGGAGGACATTGGGCAATGGTTTAAAGCATATGAGATCGCCATGACGTCACACCGGGTCCCTGAGAAGGATTGGGGAGCGGGGTTGTGGGGCCGCTTTACAGGTGAGGGAAGGAAACCTTGCTAGCCTTGCCCACAGAGGATCAGATGTCCTATGCCCACCTGAAGGAAGCTTTAGTGGCAAGGTATGGGTTAACCTCAGAGCTTTATAGGCAGAAGTTTAGGAACTGCAAAAAGCTGGAGTCTAGTACCTGGGTGGAGTATGTGTCTTATTTTTGCAGAGCATTGGATGGATGGGTGAAGGGTAGCAAAGTAAATGACTTGCAGGGGTTCTATGATTTAATTGCATGGGAGCACTTATCCAGTAGTTGTTTTCCAGAGCTATGCCAGCACCTTGTTGACAGTAAGCTGACTAATCCTAGAAAGCTTGCTGAGGAGGCGGACCGCTGGGTCAGTACCCGGGTCCACAAGGGTCTTGTGGGAGACTCCGCCAAAGGTGGGCAGGGTCCCCAGCAGAAGAGTGGGGGGACAAGGGTAAGCAGAAGGAGTTCCAAAAAGGGCCCCAAAGTAAACCCCAAGGGAACCAAGGTAAGGGTTCCCAGCCTCCCACTGAGAAAAGACCATGGGTCCCAACAGATAAGTCTGTTCAGAAGGGGCCCAAGACATGTTTTAGTTGTGGTCAGGTGGGTCACTTTGTAGGAAGTCCCAAGTGCCCCAATACCGTGACCACTGCACCCACTGGTGCACCACCCCTGCAGATGGCTAGTGTAGCCCTGGGAGAGGAGTTGGGTGCCCAAGGCGGGTGGGGTCCCGCAGAGATGTCCCTGGTCTCTTTAGGAGACAGTGAGATGGTCCCTAGGACCCAGCTGCCTGATAACACTAAGAAATACAGGCAGTGGGTGACCATCAATGGCCATAGGGTGGAGGCTCTGAGAGACACCGGGGCCAGTGTGACAGCTGTCAGTTGTCGGCTGGTGTCTGAGGAGCAGGTGGTCCCCAACGTATTCTACCCCGTAGTTGCTGCTGACAACTCAGAGAGTCACTGTAAGGTGGCCCAGGTTCCCTTTGAGTGGGGGGGGTCTCAGGTATCCTTCAAGTAGCTGTGAGGCCAGCCATGCCTGTTGACTGTCTGCTAGGCAATGATTTGGAGAGCTCCCCTTGGGCAAAGGTGGAGCGGAGGTCTCATTTGAAGATGTTGGGTCTGCCAGAGTGGGCGTGTGTGACCACTTGGTCAATGGCAGCCGGTAAGGGTATTCAAGAGGACCTGGAGCCTGGAAGAATGGTCCAGGTGCCTGCCTTAAAGAGAGGAGGCAGGGGGCATGGGAAACCGGCCCCCGAAGTTCCCACGGTCCAGGAGGAGGCAGACCTTGAGGGGGATGCCCTGGAACCTACAGGGGAACAAGTGGCTGTACTGGGGGACCTGCCTGAGCTGGCCCATTGGCAGGAGGAAGGAGACCCCTCCAGGGAAGAGTTCTGCGAGGAGCAGAAGAAGTGCCCTTCTCTTGAGGGCTTGCGGCAACAGGCTGCAAGCCAGGCAGCAGGTGATCAGTCTGGCTCACACTGGATCTACTGGGAGAATGGTCTCCTGTATAGTGAGCCTAAGGTTGCTGAGCCTGGGTCAGCCCATGTGCTGGTGGCACCCCAGCGCTTCAGAGCCTTCCTACTGGGTCTGGCTCATGATGTGCCTTTAGCAGGACATTTGGGGCAAGACAAGACCTTTCAAAGGCTTGTCACCCACTTTCATTGGCCCCAAATGCGCAAGAGTTCAGATACTCATTGCAGGACCTGTCAGACTTGCCAGGCAAGTGGAAAGAGTGGAAGGAAGCGCAAGGCTCCTCTCCAACCTTTCCCTGTTGTCAGTACCCCCTTTGAGAGGGTGGGTATTGACATTGTGGGGCCTCTGGATCCCAAGACAGCCATGGGCAACAGGTTCATCCTGGTCTTGGTGGACCATGCCACCCGGTACCCGGAAGCCATCCCTCTTCGGACAGTGATGGCCCCCGTGGTGGGACGTGCACTGATGGGGATTTTCTCCTGCGTGGGGTTCCCCAAGGAGGTGGTGTCCGACCGTGGTACAAACTTAATTTCCAATTATATGAAGTCCCTGTGGCAGGAGTGTGGTGTAACCTATAAATTCACCACTCCTTACCACCCCCAAGGTAATGGGCTGGTTGAGAGATTCAACCGGACCCTTAAAGGCATGATCATGGGTCTTGAAGAACCCATGAGGCGTAAGTGGGACGTCCTCTTGCCATGCCTGCTCTTTGCTTACAGAGAGGTGCCCCAGAAGTCCTTAGGGTTCAGTCCCTTTGAACTGCTGTACGGCCATCCTGTAAGAGGACCTCTGAGTCTGGTCAAGGAAGGCTGGGAGAAAGCTCCCAGGAAAACTCCCCAGGATGTATTTAGTTACATGCTGGCCTTCAGAACCAGACTCGGCGTTTCAGACAACTCGCTGAGGCGAATCTGGAAGCCAGCCAGGAAGAGATGAAACGTTGGCATGATCAGAATGCCACTCTGATCGAGTTTCAGCCTGGACAAAGGTTTGGGTCATGGCCCCAGTGGAGCCCTGTGCGCTCCAAGTTAAGTGGACCGGACCATTTGAGGTGGTGGAGCGCAAGAGTGATGTCACCTACTTGGTGGACTTGCAGTCTCCCAGGAACCCCTTGCGGGTCCTGCATGTGAACCGCCTGAAGCCCCACTTTGAGAGGTCTGAAGTGGGCATGCTCTTAGCAACAGATGCTGGGATGGAAGAAGAGACTGAACCTCTTCCTGACCTCCTGTATGCAAAAGAGCAAGATGGGTCAGTGGATGGTGTGAACCTCTCTCCCACCCTGACCCCTGAGCAGCAGAATGACTGTCGCCAACTGTTGGGACAGTTTTCTGATCTGTTCTCCCTGACTCCCAGTATCACTGAATGGTGCGTCCATGATGTGGACACTGGGGACAGTCCTCCTGTGAAGCACAAAACTTACAGAGTGACTGACAGGGTGAGAGCTTGCATCAATCAAGGAGGAGGTCTCCAAGATGTTTGCCTTAAGGGTGATTGAGTCCTCTAACAGCCCTTGGGCCAGCCCAGTGGTCTTGGTCCCAAAGGCTGCTGCGCCTGGTGCCACACCCGAACTCCGGTTCTGTGTGGACTACCGAGGACTCAATTCAGTCACCAGGACTGACGCGCACCCCATCCCCAGAGCTGATGAGCTCATTAATCGGTTGGGGGCTGCCCGGTACCTCAGCACGTTTGATCTAACGTCTGGGTACTGGCAGATCGCCTTAACTGATGGGGCCAAAGAGAGGTCAGCATTCTCCACACCAGATGGGCACTACCAATTCCGGGTGATGCCCTTTGGGATGAAGAATGCCCCTGCCACCTTTCAGAGGTTGGTCAACAAGGTGTTGGCTGGGCTGGAGGATTTCAGTGCCGCCTACCTGGATGACATTGCAGTGTTCAGTGCCACTTGGGAGGAACATCTGCACCACCTCTGGGAAGTGTTGAAGGCGTTGCGGAGGGCAGGCCTCACGATCAAGGCGAGTAAGTGCCAGATCGGGCAGTGTTCTGTGGTGTACTTGGGACACCAGGTTGGGAGCGGCCAGGTGGCGCCCTACAGCCCAAGATAGATACCATCCTGGCTTGGGAACCCCCAAAACCCAGACAGAGGTGAGAACCTTTTAGGACTCACCGGGTATTACAGGAGGTTTGTCAAGGGGTATGGCAACATTGTTGCACCCTTGACTGAGCTGACTTCCAGGAAGCAGCCCAGGAAAGTGAACTGGACTGATGCCTGCCAGAAGGCTTTGATGCCCTGAAATCTGCCATGTGCACGGCTCCCGTGCTTCAGGCACCCAACTTCTCAAGGGAATTCATTGTGCAGACAGATGCTTCAGAGCATGGTGTTGGGGCTGTGCTTTCACAGATGAATGAGGAGGGGCTAGACCAACCTGTAGCCTTTATTAGTAGGAGGTTACTTCCACGGGAACAGAGGTGGAATGCGATTGAGCGTGAGGCATTTGCTGTGGTCTGGGCACTGAAGAAGTTGAGACCATACTTGTTTGGGACTCACTTCCAGGTTCAGACAGACCACAGGCCCCTCAGATGGTTAATGCAGATGAGGGGTGAGAATCCAAAACTGTTGAGGTGGTCCATTTCCCTACAGGGGATGGACTTCACGGTGGAACACCGCCCTGGTACAGAACACGCCAATGCTGATGGTCTGTCCAGATTTTTCCGCCTTAGTGATGAGAACTCCCAAGAGGTAGGGTAGTTCTCCCCACATTTCAGCTGGAGGGGGCACGTGTTAGACTTGGCACCATTGGCGTGGGTCTCCCTTCCATTTTTTGCTGTTGCTTCTTATGTTTTTGCTGGTTTTAGATGCTTTTGGGCACTGTGCCACTGCTGTTCAGTGCCACAGGGCAAGTGCTCCCTACTGTAAATTGATGTGTAGATTAGTGACTCCATGATTGGGTTATTTGATTTACTTGTCAGACCCTAGTACAGTGTACCATGGGTGCCCAGGGCTTGTAAATCAAATGCTGCTGGTGGGCTTGCAGCACTGGTTGTGCCACCCACAGAAGCAGCTTGTAAAGTGTGTCTCAGGCCTGCCATGGCAGAGCCTGTGTGCAGTCTGTGACTGCCATGTCGACTTGGCAAGTGCACCCACTTGCCAGTCCCTAAACCTTCCCTTATCTTCATATCAGACACCCCTAAGGTAGGCCCAAGGGCAGGGTGCATTGTAAGTATAAGGTAGGACATGCCCTGGTGTGTGAGGCATGTCCTAATAGTGAATTACAGCCATTTTCGTTTTTCACTATTGCAAGGCTACCTGTTCCCCATAGGCCAGAATGGGCAGTTTGATTATTACACCTTATAATTAGATTAGATTAGATTAGAATATTTGTAAAGCGCATGGCTGCCTCGGCAATGAGGCGTCCCAGCGCTGAAGCAAGACGGAGTGGGAGGCAACGTGGAGTTACAGTTGAGAGAAAAGCAAGTCTTCACAAGCCGTCTGAAAGCCTGGTGATCAGAATTGCTATGAATGTGTAGAGGGAGAGAATTCCATAAGGCGGGGGCCAGACGCCTGAAAGAGCGCCCACCAGATCTGGTCCTTCGTATACGTGGGATTCGTGCGAGCATCTGGTTTGCCGAGCGCAGCACTCGCGATGGAGAATAGAGGGCGCACAGGTCGCTCAGAATATCTGAGCCGATGCCCGTCAGAGTCTTGTGCATGGTACAGAGCGCCTTAAAACGCACTCGATGTTCAAGGGGCAGCCAGTGCAGACGATGGAGGAGATTGGAGGCATGGCTGTACTTGGGGAGGGCAAAAATGGCACGTGCTGCAGCATTCTGGACCCGCTGTAGTCGGTTCAGTACGGACTTATTAGAGCCCAGGAGGAGCACGTTACAATAATCCAATCGGGCCAGTATAGAGGCCTGTAATCCTAATTGACCCAGGGAACATGGTAGAAAAACGAATTTAGTATGCCTGAACTCAGAATGATAAAATACATCTTTTAGTGAAGTTGGTTTTAACATTCTGTGTTTGGAAATACCACTTTTAGAAAGTAGGTATTTTCTTGCCTAACTGTCCAAGCCTGCCTCTGCTAGGTTGTGTATTGTGTGTCTGGCTTTGTGAGTGACAGGGGCTGGGGGATTCCAGGAGACAGGGTGAGTCAGCACAGAGCTGAATAGGCCTTCCTGCATATAGAGTGGTGGGAGGAGTTGCACCTGGGTCTGAATAGGGCTCTGCCTGCCTTCCACAATGCTGGCTCCACCTCCTGCCGGGCGGCTGATGACTCTGCCCCTCACTCACAAAGGGAGAAGGTGTCTCCTGACAGAAGGCACCCAGAACTGGTTTGGACCAGGTACAGGACCCTCTGCCTTCAGAGGACAAAGCATTTTTTACCATAAATACTGGGGCCCAGACCCCATGAAATTAGATCACTTCTGGGAAATCAAGAAACGTGTTGCCAAGGAGATGAACTGGAGAAGCTGAAGGAGGAGTACTGCCCCTGTGCTGTTTTGCTGATTGGGGTTGGCCTGCAGTGGTTGCTTTCTGCCAAGGACACGAGAAAAGACTTTGCTGTGCTTTATCATCTTGAAGAAGAGAATCTCCAAGGGCTTGAACTGAGCTTGCCTCCTGCCTGAAGTCACAGGGACACAACGACTTCACCCCTTCTGTTTGCCTGCATCTAGAACTGCTGTTTTAGCTGCTAACAGAAGGAAATTGCAACACCGACGCCGGCGAGCGACGCCGTAACCTGCACCGAAGCCGTGGGCACTGCTCGTGAAGAGCACAACGCACCGCCCCAACTTGCACCGTAGGCCCGACGCCTGCCGACGCCGTGCGACATCGGCTCCGAAGCCGTCATCGAGGCCGCTGCCTGCACCGGAGTCGAGGACACCGCTCGTGACGTTCACGACGCACCGTCCCGACTCGCACCGCAGCCCCGACTTCACCGACGCCAGGGCTTCATCACCGCGGAGCCGATCCTTGACGTGGGTGACCCCCGAATTCATCGACACCGCACCATCGTAAGGAACTGACGCCTCGCCGCCATCCGTGACATCACCTCCCCGACACAGTAAGGAACCGACGCCTCACCTCCCCTGCGCTGCAGTAAGGAACCGAGACATCACCTCCCCTGGGGTCGTAAGGAACCGACGCCGCCGGCGCCAATGAAGCATCACCTCCCCGACTCCGTGCACCGTCTTTGTTTTCATCGAATTCCAGGTACTGTTCTTTGTGGGTCTGCTCGACTCCGGGCCCGACGCCGCGCACCTCGCGGTCGGCGCCGTACTTTGGGATTTCCTCCGGTCACGACGTCGTGATAACTCCAAGTGGAGTTATTTGTTGCTACAAGCTTTATTTGATTGACTATCATATTTTTGAACATAACGTGAACTGTCTCTATCATTTTAAGTCTATTTTTGGATTACAGTATTGTGGAATTTTGCTATTGGGTCTTGTGTTAAGTCTATATAAAGATTACTTATTTTTACATACAACCTGTGTGGTGTCCATCTGTAGTGTTTTCACTGTATTACTGTATGTGTTCACAAATGCTTTACACACTGCCTCTGAGATAAGCCTGTCTGCTCATGCCAAGCTACCAGGGGGTGAGCAGGGGTTATTTTAGGAGTGTATCCCCCTTATCCTGACTAGAAGCAAGGGTCCCTATTTGGACAAAGGTGCAAACCATTGCCAACTAGAGACCCCCAGTTCTAACATGCGCACTAAGGGGTCCCTCTTTTTTGACATATACATCACTATTTTCACCTCTAATTTCTGTACTGGACACTTTTTCTTTTCTCTTCCTACAGGTGAGAAAGTTACCAATGATGAGAAACGTGGGCTAACTGGTGAGAACCTACCAGTAGCTTCTCTGGTGTAGCGCACGTGAGGGACTTTCTCACCTTCACACACTTTTTTGTCTCTTATACACCTGTCCAGGAGGGGATATATTTGTACAGAGTTGACTGATAAACTTTTTCTTATAATAATCTTTACAAATCTTTGTGGGCATTTAGGACTGGATAAGACTGGTAAATTGTTTGGGACCAGCAGTTGGGTAGAAGCAGTAACCCCCCACTACCAGCCCTACAAAAGAAATTGGATTATGTCCCCTATAATCAGGTTTATGATTGTTTCTGGTTACTTGTGAGTGGAGGGCGACCTGATTGAATTTTCCCTCTATAGCTCCTTATTGTAGGTGATATGGGATAAAACATAACAACCAACTTAGTTGGCGAATACAAATATTTGGGAAGGATTATATGGATTTGACAAAACATATTCTTGCAGAAGGTTCTTCATCCTGATTAACTAAACTGCTTACTCTTGCATTAGTTATCGCCGCTCCGTGCAAGCCAAATGGATTTATGCGTTGCCACTATTTATTTATTTATCTGCAGAGAGACATCCCACTACTATTGCAACATGCTGCACATATTTGTTTTTATGATTTTTGTCGTTGCTGTGTGAAGGAGGCTGTTTCTCATCTCTGTGCACAGGCATGTGGATGCCAATGTTGTTTATGGGATGATATCTGATTTAAAAGGTGGCAAAGCAATACTCCGCTTGCCTGCGGAACTCCGCGGGATTTCACTGAGTTTTTCGGTAACTCCACCTGATTCCCCGGAGTGAAACTTCGTGAGCTCCGCCCAGGCTTACACTAAACGTGGCTTAACACCGCCTTGTAAATAATGCCCCAATTCATGCAGCACTTGGCGTGAAAGGGGCATGCAATAGGTGTTGCAGTGGATGTTCCGCCGTGACACCCATTGATTTTCGATGCTGTCCCATATATACAAGTTATGGGGCAGCGCCAAAAATACCGCCAGGGAATACCTGCTCTTAAGCAAGCGATACAAAGAGAAACTTTTTATTTCTCCTCGTATTTTGCTCTTTCCACGTGTGCTGCATTCTGCAACACACATAGATAGAGCAAATTGCCCGTAAAGATTGTTTATGTGCACAAAGGCCCCTTCCTGCACATAAACAATTGCCCCTGCAGTGCAGACACCCTAGCAAAATGGCGCTAGAGAGCCTGCGCTGGCGCTAGGCAACTTTTTTAGCTCCAGTGCTAGGGGTAACGCAGGGATGCGCTGAATTCTTGTGAATACGGTGCATCCCTGCATTTTGAAACTGTCGAAGCGCAGCGTTGACAATTTTGGTGTGACACCGCACTCCGCCAGTTTCTTGTAAATATGCCCCAAAGTGTCACATGTGTTAGATTTTTTAATAGAACCCTTACCCACCAACTTAGTTGTTGGTATGCTTCATCATTGGGTGCCCATCTCAGATGACTAATGCACCTAAGGTGTGCTACGACACCTGACTACAGTGGAGCTGTTTTTTTGTGTGATGCAGTGAATGTTTTGTAAATAGATGAAAACTACTTCAAGGGGATCCATCCCTTCAGGAATTTTAATTGTGGACCCCTTGGATAGGGTTAAAAACAGTGCTGGTGGATGTGCAGTGAGAGAATAATGGTCTCTTACATTCTAGTGTAGATCGTGTTAGGTCAACATGTTTCAGCCAATCTTGTGTGCTATATGAGTAGAGTCGCTTTCTTCAGGACCAACTTAACTGCTAGGAATCTCCTAGTCAGCAGATGCATGTACGCGAAGGCATGCGTAAATTATGTGGAGTGATTTGTAACTTACGATTTTCATCTCAATTCCTATTCTTTCTGGAGAGGATAAAATAAAAGAAGACATTGTGCGTACAACATATGGTAGCTTACATTGCTGATGGAATCTTGTGCAGAGCTTGTACAGCTCGTGCATGCCATGCAGCATGCTCATCATGCGTGCACACCAATCTTTCCATCATTTCCGCATGCGTGTGGTGAACCAACATTCATATCCAACCACAAACTGCATTTTTCTTGCCAAAGGATCCATTCTTTTTTTGGCACAAATGGTATACTGTACTCAGTAAAAAAGTACTTGCGTGGTTCTCTTCACCACCTATATGCAAACGTGTGACAGACCAATTTGTTCATTCTTTCCCTCGAGGCCAACTATGCCTCAGTAGTCTAGCAACACTAGCATATTACAAATGGCCCAGCAGAAAACACGTGAAACCAGCATCCAGGCATCATGATACAAGGCTTGTTATGTAATTCGCTATATAGATACACACATGTCTGACCGAAGTGCTACTTACTTTTATCGCACTCGATTAGGGTGGCATGAGCCTTGCGAGGGGGTGGTGCCCGTAGTCCCACACTGTGGGCGAAACAAATCAATATAATTTCATGCCCCCGTGGATTCTTATAGGCTGAGCGCCCGATTCTCAAAAAACATGGTAAACGGACAAGGCTGTTAGTAAAAGTGCAGCAACCCCTCCTGGAAAACTTACTTCGTCAAGGGGGGCCACCTGTCATAGTACCTGTTACTGTCCCCGTCAAGACCCGATGCTGCTGGTCTCCTGGATGGTGAGCACTAAGTAGCTGTGCTCATGTCTCTGTACAGTATGGTTTCAATGTCTGGGCGTGGTTGCAGCGTCTTCCGGATGACATACAAGTCAATTAGGCAGACTCAGACGCTCAACCACGAATATTTTAACTCTCTAACGGTCCATTATTGGAACAGGACGGACGCATTAATTGAAAGTGAACTGATCAGATTATGTGGCTCATTATTATTGTAGGGGTCATTATACTTGTGGTAATGACCTCCTGATTATTACTTATTAGGAATAAAACGGGCACATTCAATTTGAGAGCAATGGTCAGTTTTTTCTCATTATTATTGGTCAGGGAATATTATGTTACCCTCCACTTAGATGGTCAAGACACAGTTCAAAGGTTCATAGAGGTGTATTTCACTTTCGGGCACCAGTGTTTTTTTGGGGAAACCCATCTTGTATTAGGGCACACCCTCATGAATAGCACTTTTTTTGTGGCCTGAACGGACAAAGTGATCAATAACACATGGTGGGCTACTGTGAACTCCATGGTGTATAATGATAATTAAGGGGAACTCCGTATTCCCAGCAGCCCGTGCAGGTAAGAGCGGTGGGGAGGTGGGGTTGGGTGGTGGGGGGGGGGATTTCGACAGACGCAGAGGGAAAACTAATTATTTTTTTAACTTTACCTCGTAGTCGTCTGTCGAATCACCCCCAACCCGTCCCCACTGCCCTTACCTGCACGGGCCGCTGCTGTGCATGAGCCTATGCAGGTGTATCCAGGTGTATCCAATTAGCAACCCCTTAAAAGCTAATGGCATTCCATGAAATGTTATCATTTAATCAATTTTTATGTGTGACCAGGTGATAAATCCATCGTTGTTCCTTCTCAAGCAAATGGTTCTGCAAGTTGACCTGGCCTCCTTTCAGTTCTTCGATGATGACCCACCGCATACCATTCGGTGTGTGACCTTCTTTGAGAAAGTGGTCTTTCATTCCTGTTGTGTTACTTTTGTACCTGACATTGCTCCGATGTTTACAGATCTACGTTTTGATTTTCCTGCTGGTCATACTTATGTGCAAAAAGAACAATTGATGGATGGAATGCTGAAACAATGTCAAACATTCACCCCCAATACAGAGATCTGGGCCTAAATCCATCGTTTTTTTGCACACCATGCCATTCCAGTTTAGACCCAGCCATATGCAAATCAGTCTTGACCCTACTCCCCATGTGACCAGTCCAGCCCAAACTGCCAAGCCAGGTCCTCTCTGGACCGGAAACAAATATCCTGAGACTGGTTACAGGGTATCACCCCTCATCAGACAGGCTAGCTTGACTCCAGTGACATGGTGAGCACAGGACCCACGTCTGGGCATACATACCCTTCCCACATAGGGCGACAAAGGCAAAAAGAACAATTGATGGACGGAATGCTGAAACAATGTCAAACATTAACCCCAGTACAGAGATCTGGGCCTAAATCTAATAGTTTTTTTGCACACCATGCCATTCCAGTTTACACCCAGCCATATGAAAATCAGTCTTGACCCTGCTCCCCATGGGAACAGTCCAGCCCGAACTGCCAAGCCAGGCCCTCTCTGGACTGGAAACAGTCATCCTGGGACTGGTTTCAGGGTATCACCCCTCATCAGCCAGGCTAGCATGACTCCAGAACAATGGATGTAACCCATATCTCTTGACTGGTGATGAGTGGTTTAAATGTTTCAGCACTCTGTCCATCATCTTGCTGTGTTTAGTCATACTGATGTAGCAGAGCTGGCAAGGGCATGTAATCATATAGATGATATTAGATGAATTGCAGTTTGTGTTTATTTATTGTCCACACCTTTCCAGGTTCCAGATTGAGTGTTGGGGTAGTGGTGAGGTGGCATATGCGGCAATTCCCACAGGCATGGTGACCTACTACCTCTGGTAGGCCCCAATTGTTCAGCAAAGTATTCCTGGATTCCGTTTGTTTTTTGGCGCGTACAGAGACCAGATTGTCCCTTATACTTCTGGCTCTTTTAAAGGAAAAGGGAGGTTTTTACTACTTGAGCTTCCCTGTTTGTAAAATGCGCCAATTCTTATTGATTACTTTCGTCAACTGATTTGTGATTGTGCTGAAAGTGGTGATGCATGTCAGGGGTGAGGTGATGTTTGTCCGAATCTGGTTGTACAACAAAGCTTCTCTGTTCTGATCGCATTCACATTAGCGGGTTGTCTTTATGATCTTCTCAGGGTAGTCACGCTCACTTAACTTGTTTGTAAGGGATGCTGCATGCCTGTTGAAATCCATGGTTTTGCTGCAGTTCCTCCTCAACCTTAGAAATTGCACATAAGGTTAATTCTCTCTCAGAGCTCAGGGTGGAAGCTATCAAATTTCAATAGTGTGTTCTTGTCCGTAGGTTTATAGTAAGTCCTGGTCTGTAGGTCACCATGTTCTGCAAATATTATCACATCCAAGAAGGCGATCGATGTAGAGTCAACCGTATGGGTGAACTTTAGGTTCCTGTCGCAGCTATTGATCCAATCCATGAAGGATATAAACGATGGTGTCTTACAAATCCAGATAATTAGAATGTTGTCTACATAACGCTTCCACATTTTTATCTGCCTTCTGTAGGGATTGTTGTACTTGAGGATGTATTTCCTTTCAAAATCAAACACATATAACCCTGCCACACTGGGGGCAAAGGTACTCCCCCTTGAAGTCCCAAATGTTTGGAGGTACAGGGTTCCCTCAAATTAAAAACAATTCTTCGTTAAGGCCAGATGTGCACAGTCTGCTGTGAAGCTTCAGGGGTTGTTATATTCCCAATTCTCCTGCTCCAGGAAGGCTCTGGTGTGAGTTAATTTCAAGGAGGGCCAACAGTTCAAGAAATAATACAACAAATTTCCACACTACTTTAGAAAAATAAAGAAAATTTTAATAAACAAAACAATACCAATTGAAAATTATCAGTTTGTAGCGGACTGGGACAAAGGAGCTATTTCGAGCTGACTGTGATGGAGTGGAGATCAGATATTGCAAGCAGGTCATTCTATTGCACTTTTAGTCAATGTTTTGAATCTCCGAGTCTTCTAGCAAGGCAAGGTCCAATGCTGAAGTAAAGGAAGGTCCTTCAAAGTTAGATATGTTGTTGAGCTCCCACTGAAGCTGTTGGTTTGGTGCCCAAAGCTCTGAGCGGGGCAAAGCTGGATTTCATAGCAGCTGAGTTCACATCACCTCTAGGATTGATTTGCTGCCTCATCACAGTCCAAGCTTTCAATTTCAAGCATAATCACTTTGTTTCGGAAAATCCTACACTGGGGCAAAGTCAGAAGCTGTAGTCAGGCAGAGATCTGCAAGGCTGGATACATTTTCTGTGAGGTCACGGCAAAAAGCTCTCAGAGAGATAAACATGCTTTTCTTTCCTGTCTAGGGTGCAACCTACTTTGGGAAGCCTCCACACCTTATCCAGTCCTCCAGAGGTGGATACAATTATTTAGTCTCACTTTTCTCCAATTGGTGGGAAAGTTTCCCTTAGTCTCTTCTGCAGTGTTCAGGTCCTCAGGCACCAGATTACTCTCCAGCCAGGTCTTGTACAGGGTCCAATCCTCAATGGTCAGCTGGGTCTTGTTGGCTTTTGTTTCCCTGAAACAAGCCAATAGGAGGCCAATTACGTGACTCTTAGAGAGCAGTTTCTAAGGTGCCATCAGACGTCCTTGAGTCCTTTTCTTCAGGGTCTTATTTCTTCAGATGTAGTCTTTCCATGTTCAGGAGTGTTCAGAAGAGGTGGAAGTAAGGTGGCATTCTTATCCTTTGCGACTATCTAGTGATTGGAGAATTCCCACTTCCCAATTCTAATTATTTATTTGCAAAGTTACCTATCTCTTTTTAAAGTACTTCTTCTTTGGTTTTGTACAAAAAAAAACAGAATTCATAAATCTAAGACACTAACCCATTCGGCCATGTGGAGGCACTATGGCTCTCCCCTAGCCAATCCCCCATCGAGATGAGGTGGATTCCCATCTGTCAGGGATAAACAAAAATGAATTTCCCTCCTGTACTATAGTATTAGCCCTAGAAATGAATGGGTATAGATCCTACCAGTCCCATTTGCCAACATAAAGTCAAAGGAAGACATTCCAAGGTTGTCCTTTGTTCTGTAAGCTTTCCTGTGCCCTTTTCCAGTCCAGAGGCCAAGCCATTGTCCTTCAGAGCAGCGTCATTATGTCCAAATCACTAATCAGGAGTTATTAACTGTTTCTAAACAAGTTTCCTTCAGGCAGTACATTTTTAAAAGTTACATTCTGTACATGCTAGTAAAAATCTACCTTCACCATTACATTAATTTATTTTTAAATACTAAGTGGAAAAAAGCTTTGAATCGTTTTGCTAGCATTTTTATAAAGTAAGGATCCTGATAACTTCTTGGGATTTTCATGGAAAATCTAGTCTTACCTACACAATGAGAACAGCTTTTGGGTAATTTCACTGTCAGAACATACTAATCTCAATATGCAACATGCACATTGTTATATATTCAGCTACGTTGGCTAAAAGTGCACAGTTTAGGTGTGACTTAAATAATATATAAAAATTGCATTTCCTACATGTCATTCCACTGCTTCTTAACTGCAGTCCGTCCCGTCTGAGCACTGTGGTGGCCCTGGCAGATATATATATATATATATATCCCAACAAAGAAGTAGTCCGAATGAAAAGAGGCCACATGCAGCTCATTTTGTTCCGCTTTTATTTGTGACAAACTTGCAAGCTGTTCACAGACAGAGTTCAGCATTCAATAGTAAAAAGGATGGCCAGACGCGTTTCAGGAAATATCAATCCTTTCTTCAGTGGCACAACTGCTGAAATGGACGGGGAGCGTCCATGATGCACTTATATTCGCAAAATCCTGCCCATGTGGGTGTGGCCACTCCCATGGCCTCTTGGATCTCGTAGTGCAGATAGGTACTACTCCAGTGAGTCCCAGTACCATTCGAGCAGTGAAAAATAAAAAACGAGTGTTGCCCCAGTGGGTTGATGTTGAAAACTGCTGCAGCACAGGCCCGCTTTATCAGTTGACACAGGGAACTTCATGTTCGCACCGGACTGGCGCTCACCCCTGCCTCTCATGGAGTCAGCCTCACCTGGCACCCTGAGCCTGCTCACCAGCAGTGGGCCTCTTCTCGTGGCTGGACTGAGCCGCTAATATCCCAACAAAGAAGTAGCTCGAATGAAAAGAGGCCACAGGCAGCTCATTTTGTTCCGCTTTTATTCGTGGCAAACTTGCAAGCTGGTCACAGACAGAGTTCAGCATTCAATAGTAAAAAGGATGGCCAGACGCATTTCAGGAAATATCAATCCTTTCTTCAGTGGCACAACTGCTGAAATGGACGGGGAGCGTCCATGATGCACTTATATTTGCAAAATCCTGCCCATGTGGGCGTGGCCACTCCCATGGCCTCTTGGATCTCGTAGTGGAGATAGGTACTACTCCAGTGAGTCCCAGTACCATTCGAGCAGTGAAAAATAAAAAACGAGTGTTGCCCCAGTGGGTTGATGTTGAAAACTGCTGCAGCACAGCCCCGCTTTATCAGTTGACACAGGGAACTTCATGTGCGCACCGGACTGGCGCTCACCCCTGCCTCTCATGGAGTCAGCCTCACCTGGCACCCCGAGCCTGCTCACCAGCAGTGGGCCTCTTCTCACGGCTGAAAAAACCATAGGCTTCAGGGACATTATAGTTAGAAATTAGCATTTAAAAAACCTTAGAAATTCACTGAAAAAACCACAGGTTTCAGGGACGTTATAGTTAGTTGGACATTTCACTCGTACAAAACCAGAGAAATTCGCAGTTATAGTTAGTTAAATTAAAATTAAATTTGTACTTGTAAAGCGCACCCATACCCCCAAAGGGGTGTCCAGGCGCTGTACGCATACCGCTGTGGAACCCTTCCTGGCTTTTCCCTGTGAAATGTCCACTCCTGGGCACCCCCAGGGTGAAGCCAGGCATCCCAGCGCTGTTGGGGGCCGAGCTAACTATAACTCGCGCCCCCACATTGCACTGCTGATGACGTCACATATTACATCATTCATGACATGGTCAGTGTCATCACTGATGACATCACTGATGACATCTCAAATGACATCACTGATGACATCACTGATGTGTTTTTGTAAAGTTTAACTATGATTTATATATATATTGGGTCGAGGGAGACCCAAGAAAATAAATAATGCCGTATCCCTACAGCCTCGTGTACGTGCCTTCTTCAGTTGGAGTAGGAGTGTATGTCCATATATATATATATATATATATATATATATATATATATATATATATATATATATATGTTTCCAAAAGTTTTCCCTGCATTAGAACGCACTCCGCAGCAGGTAGGATTCACACCCTTTATTTGCAGATGAAAGTGTAATTGCATTCCGACCTTTTTCAATCCTCCTGCCTGACGCGTTTCAAAGCTTTTCTGCTTCTTTTTCAAAGGCATCCATGATTTCACAGCAATGTTCCTTGAACACAGTATTCTGCGTGCTCCTTTATTTATAGGCCTCCGGTGTGCCTTCCTTAATGGATTTGGTTTACTGTTGCACGCTGGTACTTGTGGTCATATTTGGCAATTAATTATACCTTCCAGTAGGTTCTGTGTAATTCACGCACTTTTAAGGACAAATTAAACCCTCCAGTGGGCCTCGGAATGGAATTACACCTTCCCAATCCATTGCGCTGCTGTGTCTGCCTCGGAAAGGAAAATTCCCCTCCTGCAGCCCCTCGTTAGTTTCATGGGCGGTGCAGTCCTCCACGGCCAGAAAGAGCCGTGTATCTTTGTTTCCAAAAGTTTTCCCTGCATTAAGAACGCACTCCGCAGCAGGTAGGATTCACACCCTTTATTTGCAGATGAAAGTGTAATTGCATTCCGACCTTTTTCAATCCTCCTGCCTGACGCGTTTCAAAGTTTTTCTGCTTCTTTTTCAAAGGCATCCATGATTTCACAGCAATGTTCCTTGAACACAGTATTCTGCGTGCTCCTTTATTTATAGGCCTCCGGTGTGCCTTCCTTAATGGATTTGGTTTACTGTTGCACGCTGGTACTTGTGGTCATATTTGGCAATTAATTATACCTTCCAGTAGGTTCTGTGTAATTCACGCACTTTTAAGGACAAATTAAACCCTCCAGTGGGCCTCGGAATGGAATTACACCTTCCCAATCCATTGCGCGGCCCACTGGAGGGTTTAATTTGCGTGCAACAGTAAACCAAATCCATTAAGGAAGGCACACCGGAGGCCTATAAATAAAGGAGCACGCAGAATACTGTGTTCAAGGAACATTGCTGTGAAATCATGGATGCCTTTGAAAAAGAAGCAGAAAAGCTTTGAAACGCGTCAGGCAGGAGGATTGAAAAAGGTCGGAATGCAATTACACTTTCATCTGCAAATAAAGGGTGTGAATCCTACCTGCTGCGGAGTGCGTTCTTAATGCAGGGAAAACTTTTGGAAACAAAGATACACGGCTCTTTCCGGCCGTGGAGGACTGCACCGCCCATGAAACTAACGAGGGGCTGCAGGAGGGAATTTTCCTTTCCGAGGCAGACACAGCAGCGCAATGGATTGGGAAGGTGTAATTCCATTCCGAGGCCCACTGGAGGGTTTAATTTGTCCTTAAAAGTGCGTGAATTACACAGAACCTACTGGAAGGTATAATTAATTGCCAAATATGACCACAAGTACCAGCGTGCAACAGTAAACCAAATCCATTAAGGAAGGCACACCGGAGGCCTATAAATAAAGGAGCACGCAGAATACTGTGTTCAAGGAACATTGCTGTGAAATCATGGATGCCTTTGAAAAAGAAGCAGAAAAGCTTTGAAACGCGTCAGGCAGGAGGATTGAAAAAGGTCGGAATGCAATTACACTTTCATCTGCAAATAAAGGGTGTGAATCCTACCTGCTGCGGAGTGCGTTCTTAATGCAGGGAAAACTTTTGGAAACATATATATATATATATATATATATATATATATATATATATATATATATATATACCAAGGTGTATTGAAGAATGAGTGGTGTATAAGTGTTTGAATGGATGATGTAGTAGGTGCCATGAAGCGAAGCAGAGTTTGCAATGACGGCTCCCGCCCTGCCATTGCAAAAGGCAATGTTCCAGGGGTGGGCACCCCGGGACATTGCAGGAGCCGGCCCTGGGGGCCACCCCCCAGGGCCATGAAGGGCTCCAGGAGGGGGAGGTGGTGGTCCCCGGGGCTGGGGGGCCGTCACAGACCCCTGTATTTAAATAAAGTTTGCCCCGGGGAGGTGGTGGTCCCCGGGGCAATGTGGGGAGGGGCAGGAGCCCCCCACACTTCCTTTATATTTAAGCCCCAGGGACGTGGCGGTCCCCGGGGCTTGGGGGGTCCATGGCCCCCATGCATGAATAATAATGCCGCAGGGAGGAGGTGGTAGCCTGGGCTGCGCCCCGCTACATAAATCATAAATGCTCCCGGGACCTGGCCCACCCGGGGGCTTTAAAAACGAAACTCGGGAGACCGCGCTTTGTTTTTTTAAAAACAATTTGGCCTGAGTCGTGCCGGGAGCGCAAATCCGGCAAAAATGTTTAATAAAAATGCTCTGTGGGACCCCCTTACCAGGCCTAGGGGGTCAGGGTGTTTTTACCCTGCCCCCTTTTCTTCTTTTTTAATGTCCCTCTCACCTTTTTCTTTCTCCCTCGGTACCGAGTCACAAGATGGCTGCCAACAGTTCCTGGTTTGAAGTGTTGGCAGCCAATCAGAGGCAAGCTCGTGCTCAGGAGGGCTCAGCCAACCAGATCTCACAATTCTCAAATATCGATATCTGTAAATCTTTAAATATCTCAAAAACGACTGAACGGATTTACACCATTTAAAAAAAAGCGTGCTTTCTGGACCAAGAGCTATCTCTCTGCCAAATTTGGTGTAATGCCATTCAGCAGTTCAGGCTGTAGCTGTGTCTAAAGTTTCCTATGGAAATTAATACGGAGAAAACATGTTTTGGGACCCCCCTTTTTTCTCGGCCCCCAGTTGGCAAATCACCCACAAACTTTCAAGACAGGAGCTGACCTGAGTGAACAATTAGTTTTGAAATTTTTCGAAGATTCGTCAAACGGCGCCAAAGTTATTGGCAAATCAAAAAACGCTTTTCCTATGGAAACAAGGTTCTAACTATAACTACCTACTGGCGACCGCCAGTAGGTAAAATATATATATATATGTGATCAAGGCCCGAGGTGAGGCTGTAACGCGTCATGGCTGTAGAGGTGTTGGAGGAGCAATAAACGTACATCTGTTGGCTACTATTTGGGTCCGTGCTCCGTTTCTTTGGGATTAGATGCACGCCAGAGGGCGAACGGAGTTGCCAAGAATATATATATATATATATATATATATATATATATATATATATATATATATATATATATATAATACTACCCCTCTTGTTACTTCCAGTAAGTCCCACACAGTGGGATTGCTAAGAAGTCTTCGGAGGCCACTCTCACCTTTCTCCACCATTCTGCAAACGCGCCTCCAGGCTAATCCTGGGCGGTGAACTCCGCTCCACTCACGGAGTTTGCAGAGTTTTCCACACTCCGCGTAATGCGGAGATCACGGAGTTCCGAAAAAATCCGCCCCACGTTCGTGAACCTCAAGTTGGTGACCACAAGCGAGGAAAATCAACCTCCCGGCGAGATTTTTCCTCGTTTGTTATCGGCAACATCAAGTTGGCAAGCGCAAGTGTGGAAAATCAACCTCCCCGCGAGATTTCTTAACACGGGGGTCAGGTTTCTCATTGCGAGTGGTCGCGTTTGCTCATGACCGCTCGCGTTTAGAAACAGCCTGTTCGCGTTGAGAAAGCTGCGGCTTGAGTAAAAATCTACTCGAGCAGCAGAAAAGGAAAGCAGGGACCGCTTGCGCTGTGCATGGTGCCGTTCGCAATGATTGCACAGTGCGGACAAGCATCCGGCACTGTGCAATCACTGCGAACAGCATTTTTCTAGCGTACTCCGCCGCTTGCGGAGCTCCACGTAGTGCAGCAGAGTTTTTTTGCACTTTGCGGTGTTCCGCGTAGTCCAACTCCGCGAACTCCGCCCAGGGTTACTCCTGGCAGACGACGGGATGGGGATGAAGTCCACTTTACTCCTGAGGGATTTTAGGGGCCAAGAAGCCCTCCTGGTACCTCCTGTAAGCCCTACGCAGCGGAATTCCTGAGCACTGGTCGGAGGCCCAGCACCCTTTCTCCACCACTCTGCAAATGCGACTACCAGTTAAAAAAACATTTGTAATGTAATAGGTCTCGCATTTGCGAGAGTTAGAGCTATTGGCGTTGTAAATCTAAAAGTGTTTTATTAATGTTTCTTGGAGTGGAGTGGATGTAGGTTGTGTGAAGTGGAATTATGTGGTATGTTGTGCAGTGAAATTATGTGGATAGAAAGTATGTGGTATTTAGTGTATAGGAATTATGTAGAGTGGGATTATGTGTTATGGAGAGTAATTATGTGGTATGGTAGTCTATGTTGTGTACCTCAGGTTTAGTCTTCCTCGTTTCCATAGTAGCTAAACTATGAACTCAATGAGACAAAAAAGAAGGAATCACTGAGAAGCACTTCTGGACCTAGTCAGAGGTATTAGCAAGACCACTGGAATTATGCGACTGTTTGGCTGCTCCGACTTTTGCACAATTATACATTTTCCGCATTAGCCACATAATTCATCATCTGCTGCCTAATCTGCAGATTTGAACAAAAAAAGCCTTGTTTCTAGCTCAAACGGATCAAACGTTACCAAAAATGCAGCGACAAGTGTTACAGCATGGTGGAAGGTCCTTTGTAAACCTAGAATGGTCACCTGTTACTTATTGCTAAATGTGGGTGTTAAATTGGTGCTAATGGTGTGCAAGCCACTCTTGCTTCTTTCTGCGCCTCTCTTGCCTCTTTCTGCATTTCTGTTGCTTCTTTCTGTACCTTTCTTTCTTTTTCTGCACTTCTCTTGCCTCTTTCTGAACATCTCTTCTACTTTCTGCACCCCTCTTGTCTCTTTCTCCACCCCCCTTTCTGCATGTCTGTTGCTTCTTTCTGCACTTATCTTGCGTCTTTCTGTACCTCTCTTGCTTCTTTCTGCACCCCTTGTGCCTCTTTCTGCACCCCTCTTCTCTTTCTGCACTCCTCTTGTCTCCTTCTGCACCTCTGTTCCTTTTTTCTACACTTCTTTTGTTACTTTCTGCACCTCACTTGCTTCTTTCTGCACCCCTCTTGCCTCTTTCTGTACCCCATTTGCTTCTTTGCGCACCTCTCCTGCCTCTTCCTGCCTCTTCCTGCACCTCTCTTGCCTTTTTCTGCAGTTCTCTTGCCTATTTCTGCACCTCTTGTGCTTCTTTCTGCACTTTTCTTGCCTCTTTCTGCACCCCTCTTGCCTCTTTCTGCACCTCTGTTGCTTCTTTCTGCACTTCTCTTGCTTCTTTCTGCACCTCTGTTGCCTCTTTCTGCACCTCACTTGCTTCTTTGTACACCCCTCTTGCCTCTTTCTGCACCCCTCTTCCCTCTTTCTGCACCTCTCATGCCTCTTTCTGCACCTCTGTTCCTTCTTTCTTCACTCCTTTTGTTTCTTTCTGTACCCCTTGTGCCTCTTTCTGCACCCCTTGTGCCTCTTTCTGCACCCTTCTTCTCTCTTCCTGCACTCCTCTTGCCTCTTTCTGCACCTCTGTTCCTTGTTTCTGCACTTCTTTTGTTTCTTTCTGCACCTCTCTTGCTTCTATCTGCTTCCCTCTTGCCTCTTTCTCCACCCCTCTTCCCTATTTCTGCATCTCTGTTGTTTCTCTCTGCACTTCTCTTGCCTCTTTTTCCACCCATCATCCCTCTTTCTGCACCTCTATTGCTTCTTTCTGCACTTCTTTTGTTTCTTTCTGTACCTCCCTTGCTTCTTTCTGCACCCCTCTTGCCTCTTTCTCCACCCTCTTGCCTCTTTCTCCACCCCTCATCCCCCTTTTTGCATCTCTCTTGCTTTTTTATGCACTTCTCTTGCCTCTTTCTGCACCTCTGTCCCTTCCTTCTGCAACACTTGTGCATCTTTCTCCACCCTTCCTCCCCCTTTCTGCATCTCTGTTGCTTTTTTCTGCACTCCTCTTCCTTCTTTCTGCTCCCCTCTTTTCTCTTTCTGCACCTCTGTTGCTTCTTTCTACACCTCTGTTGCTTCTTTCTGCAATTCTCTTGCCTCTTTCTGCACTTCTCTTGCACCTCTCTTGCCTCTTTCTGCACCTCTCTTGCCTCTTTCAGCACCTCACTTGCTTCTTTCTGCACCCCTCTTGCCTCTTTCTACAACTCTCTTCCCTCTTTCTGTACCACTGTTGCCTCTTTCTGTACCTCTGTTGCTTCTTTCTGCACTTCTCTTGCCTCTTTCTGCACCCTTTGTGCCTCTTTCAGCACCTCTGTTGGTTCTTTCTGCACTGCTCTTGCTTCTATCAGCTACTCTCTTGCATAATTCTGCACCCCTCTTGCCTCTTTCTGCACCTCTCTTGCCTCTTTCTGCACCTCACTTGCCTCTTTCTGCACTTCTCTTGCTTCTTTCCAGACCTCTGTTGCTTCTTTCAGCAATTCTCTTGCCTCTTTCTGCACTTCTCTTGCTTGTTTCTGCACCTCTCTTGCGTCTTTCTGCACGTCTGTTGACTCTTTTTGTACCTCACTTGCTTCTTTCTGCACCCCTGTTCCCTCTTTTCTTTTTGCACCTTCCCTGCCTGTTTCTGCACCTCTCTTGCCTCTTTCTGTACCTCTGTTGCTTCTTTCTACACTTCTCTTCCTTCTTTCTGTACCCCTCCTGCCTCTTTCTGTACCTCTCTTGCCTCTTTGTGCACCTCTCCTACCTTTTTCTGCACCCCCTCTTGCATCTTTTTGCACCTCTGTTGGTTCTTTCTGCACTGCTTTTGCTTCTTTCTGCACCTCACTTGCCTCTTTCTGTACTTCTCTTGCTTCTTTCTACACCTCTGTTGCTTCTTTCAGCAATTCTCTTGCCTCTTTCTGCACTCCTCTTCCTTCTTTCTGCACCCCTTCTGCCTCTTTCTGTACCTCTCTTCCCTCTTTGTGTACCTCTCCTACCTCTTTCTGAACCCCTCTTGCCTCTTTTTGTACCTCTGTTGGTTCATTCAGCACTGCTCTTCCCTCTTTCTAGACAACACCTCTCTTGCCTCATTTTGCACCCCTGTTCCCTCTTTCTGCACCTTTCCTGTCTGTTTCTGCACCTCTCTTGCCTCTTTCTGCACCCTTCGAGCCTCTTTCAGCACCTCTGTTGCTTCTTTCTGCACTTCTCTTGCCTCTTTCTGCACCCTTCGAGCCTCTTTCAGCACCTCTGTTGCTTCTTTCTGCACTTCTCTTCCTTTTCTTTGTACCCCTCCTGCCTCTTTCTGTACCTCTCTTGCCTCTTTGTGCACCTCTCCTACCTCTTTCTGCACCCCTCTTGTCTCTTTTTGCATCTCGTTAGTTCTTTCTGCACTGCTCTTGCTTCTTTCTGCACCTCTTTTGCAAATTTCTGTATCCCTCATGCCTCTTTCTGCACCCTTTTCCCTATTTCTCCACCTCTCTTGCTTCTTTCTATACTTCTCTTGCTTCTTTCTGCACTGCTCTTGCTTCTTTCTGCACTGCTCTTGCTTCTTTCTGTACCTCTCTTGCAAATTTCTGTATCCCTCTTACCTCTTTCTGTACCCCTGTTCCCTCTTTCTGTACCTTTCTTGCCTGTTTCTGCACCTCTCTTGCCTCTTTCTGCACCTCTGTTGCTTCTTTCTGCACTTCTCTTGCCTCTTTCTGCACCTCTGACTTAGAGGTAGTTTTAATCCCCCTGCCCTATTATGTACTCGGGCCTTACAGGGGAGGTCATGCCAATCACAGAGGTACCCCAACCCATAGTGTACCCTAGTGTATGTAGGTGTTTTCACTGTATTCTAAGTGTCTTTCAGCATAGCACTGGCTCCGGGCCTGGTTAGTCAGAGTCAATTACCACCAATACCAGTCAGCAAAAACATTGGGGGCACAGGATGACTTTGCAACAAGGCCTCTTTCTGCACCTCTGTTGGTTCTTTCTGCATATCTCTTGCTTCTTTCTGCACCTTTCTTCCTCTTTCTGGACTTCTGTTGCCTGTTTCTGCATTTCTCTTGCTTCTTTCTGCACCTTTCTTCTTCTTTCTGCACATGTCCTACCTCTGTAGGCATAGTTAGAAATTAGCATTTAAAAAACCTTAGAAATTCACTGAAAAAACCATAGGTTTCAGGGACGTTATAGTTAGAAATTAGCATTTAAAAAACCTTTAAAATTCACTGAAAAAACCATAGGTTTCAGGGACATTATAATTAGAAATTAGCATTTAAAAAACCTTAGAAATTCACTGAAAAAACCACAGGTTTCAGGGACGTTATAGTTAGTTGGACATTTTACTCATGCAAAACCAGTTCAGCCGTTATAGTTAGTTGAGCTAACTATAACTCACGCCCCCGCAATGCACTGCTGATGACATCACATATTACATCATTCATGACATGGTCAGTGACATCACTGATGACATCACTGATGACATCTCAAATGACATCACTGATGACATCACTGATGACATCATCCACGTTATAATCTGATGCACCTCCTCACACCCTAATATAACCTTTGATACACCCACTCTAAAATACAGACTACCATTTTTGAAACCATAGACACACCAATACCAGTTACTACATACCCACTCACTGATTCCTAGGTCTACACACACATCCACTCATTCACCCATACAATCACTCATACATGCAATCACTCATCAATACAACACTATCATATGCACTCATACACCTATACAGACACTCACACACCGCCACTCATCCATAGCATTACTCACACACCTAGTCAGTCATGCAAAGAATCAATCACACTCCCATTTACTCACCTATACAGTTATACACACACACCACCTCACTTATTCATACAGATACTAACACATACTTACTCTCTTTTACAATCACTGATACAAGCACACACTCATCCATACAGCCACTCTCACAATCACTCACTCTCACATATAGTTATTGATATACTCCAACACTCACATATACTGCCTTTCACATATTCAGTTACTCACACATGCACCACTGAGACATCCATTCACTCACCAACATACCCATACACACACTCCCCCACCCATACAGCCCTTCACAGATGCACTCTTGAACCCATACACCCAGTGAATCACCCACTCACACATCTATGCATAGAGTCACACACCCCCCACCCACCCACACAGACACTCAGGCACCCATAAAGATACTCAGACAACCAATCAATAACCCATATAGACACTCATGTAGCTCCTCACCAACCCATTCAGCCGCTTACACACGAACAGACAGACTAATACAGACATTCACACAGTTTAGGGGAAGAGGTGTGGCGCAGCGGCCAGGGCGACTGACTCCGGATCCTGGGGCTCACGGTTCGATCCCAGGCGCCGGCGGCAGTTCAGCCCAGCACCATGTGACTCTGGGCAATAGCTTGCTTAATCTTCCCGACGGCCCCCAGCGCCGGGACACCTCTCTGGAGGTAGCTGTGCGCTTTACAAATACTGGACATTTACATTACATTTAGTCACTAACCTATGTATTCAGCAAGACATGTTTAATCACTCACATATAGTCAGTGATGCACCTACTAAATCATCCATTCAGACACTTATACACCCACTCATTCTTCAATACACCTTGGCATATATATATATAAAACATATTTAAACTTTACAGAAACACACAGTCACTGGATGATGTCATCAGTGATGTCATCAGTAATGTCATTTAAGATGTCATCAGTGATGTCATCAGTGATGTCACTGACCATGTCATGAATGATGTAATATGTGACATCATAAGCAGTGCATTGCGGGGACGTGAGTTATAGTTAGCTCAACTAACTATAACGGTCGAATTTCTCTGGTTTTGTACGAGTGAAATGTCCAACTAACTATAACGTCCCTGAAACCTGTGGTTTTTTCAGTGAATATATATATATATATATATATATATATATATATATCAAATATTACCTACTGGCAGTCGCTAGTAGGTAGTTATAGTTAGGACCTTGTTTATATAGGAAAAGTGTTTTTTCATTTGCCAATATCTTTGGCGCCGTTTGACCAATCTTCACAAAATTTACAAAACTAATACACCACTCACTTCAGCTGCTGTGTTCAAAGTTTTGGGGTGATTTATTAAGCAGGGGCAGAGAAAAAGGAGGTGTCCCAAAAAACGCTTTTTCTCACTGTTAATTTCAATAGGAAATTTTAGACACGTCTACAGCCTGAACTGCTGAATGGAATTACACCAAATTTGGCAAAAAGGTTGCTCTTGGTTCAGAAAGCACTCTTTTTGTTAAATGGTGTAAATCCATTAAGTAGTTCCTAAGAAATGTAAAGATTTCTCAGATATACAACTGTGGCCTCAGTAGATCCGTGAACCCTCCCAATCTCGTGCCTGAGATCAGATTGGCTGCCAACACTTCAAACCAGGCTGCCAACACTTCAAACCAGGAACTATTGACAGCCATCTTGTGACTTTGTTGAACCAAGTCACAAGAAAAAACATGAAAAAACAAGAAAAGGGGTCAGGGTAGAAACACCCTGACCTCTGGGCATATTCAGGAGGTCCCACAGGGACACCCCTGGGCCAAAAAAAGCATTTAAAAGGAAAGAATTCGGCAAGATCTGCGAATCGCGCTGAAATTTTAAAGAAAATATAAAGCGCTGTCTCCCGTGCTTTGTTAAAGAAGGCCCTCTGGTGGGCCAGGTCCTGGGGGCAATCTGAAATAATAAAGTTGGGGGCCGCATGGGCCCCTGCAGCCCCGGGGACTACGACCTCCCTGGGGCTAATTGTATAATAAAAAGTGTGGGGGGCTCCTGCCCCCCCACGCCGACTTGGGGACTGCCACCTCCCCCGGGCTAATGTATTGTAATGTGGGGGGGCACCTGGCGCCCCCTCAGCCTTGGGGACCATCACCTCCCAGAGTCACAAATTAAGTAAAGACGGGGGTCTGTTGTGGACCCCCAGCCCCGTGGACCATCACCTCCCTGGGGCTTCCAAGTGGATGGGAGGGGGGCCAGGCGGCCTGCCTCCAGTAGCCCTCCATTCCCCTGGGGACCGCCACCCCCCAGGCCTGGCTCCAGCAATGCCCCGGGGTGCCCACCCCTGGGACATTGTAGTTTGCTTTGGCTTGGGGGGAGCAGTGCTCCCGTCAAGCCACAGCAAACACTGCTTCACTTCATGGAAGCGAGAGCATGAAAAATGTTCTCGCTTCCATGAAGCAGAGAAGAATTGCTTTTGGGCAGAGGGAGCAGCATGTTTGCAGCTCCCTCTGCCCAAAAGCAATGCCGGCTCACGCAGGAGGCGGGGAGCCAGCACAGACCGCAGGGGCCTTGAGGCACCCCCGCGGTCCCCAATGATGTTGCCATCCTCTGGGGCAATAACAGCCCGGGTAGGGGGGCCGCGCAGGCCCCCCTACCAATTTATTTAAAAAAAAAATAAGGATGGGGTCCCCGGGGTCGAAATTGGCATCAGGAGGGGGCCACGCTGCCCCCCTCCATTGATTCTTTTTTTTAAATGGCCGGGCTCTGGGGGATGGGGTCCCCGGGCCCAAATCAGCCTGGGGAGGGGGGCCACACGACCCCCTCCCTTTTTATTTTATAAAAAAAATGGGTCAGGCCCAGAGGATGGGGTCCACGGGGCCTAAAAGGATCAAGGGAAGGGGGGCTACACAGTCCCCCTTCCTAAAATAAAAAAAAATCAGCCGCCGGCAACTCCCAGGCGGTCCCACCCTTTTCGCCACTACTCTGCAAATGCACTTCCTGATGCACTCTTGGTTTCGGTATGAAGTTCCCTTCGCTCCTGAGGGTCCTTAGGGGCCAACTAGCCCATCTGTGACCTCCAGTAAGCCCCACACAGTGGGATTGCGGAGAGGTGGTCAGAGGCTACAACCCTTTTTCCACCACTCTGCAAACGCGCCTCTCGGCGCACTGCTGGTGGGGCAATGAGGTCCCCTTGTGTCCTGAGGGCCTCAGGAATAAAGTGGACTTCATCCCCCAAGCAGCAGTGCCCCTGTGTGAGTGTGTTGCGCAAACGCTTTACACATTGCCTCTGGGATAAGCCTGACTGCTCTGCCAAGCTACCAAGGGGGTGAGCAGGGGTTATCTTCAGCGTGTAACTCCCTTTCCCTGACTAGAGTGGTGGGTTCTGCCTGTCTTAGGTGCATACTCTAGCCACCCAGAAACCCCATTTCTAAGAGTAACACATACTCATTCACCTATACAGTCACTGACAGAAGCATGTACTCATCCATATAGCCACTCTCACATTCACTCACTCACGCATACAGTCACTCATATACCCAGTCACTCACCTATTCTGCCTTTCACATACACAGTTACTACCCATACTGACACAAGCACTCAATCACCGACATACAGACACTCACTCGCCCATTCAGCTTCTCACACAGCAACTCACTACCCCATACAGGCACTGACTCATCCACTTACTAGTCAACCAATCAATCACCCATATAGCCATTCATATACCCACTTAGACATCAAATGACAGATACTTTCACACAACCACTCACTCATCCATACATTCATTCACTGAGACACCTAATCACTCACTTATATAGTCAGTCACGCACCCACTCAGTCATCCAAATAGTCACTCACACACCCACTGATTCACCAATACACCTAGGTAAATATATTTAACACTCATAAACTTTTTAAAAATACTGAGAGTCACTGGATGATGTTATCACTGATTTAATCAGTGATGTTACTGACCATTCCATGAGTGATGTAATATGTGAGGTTATAAGCAGTGCATTGCGGGGTGCAAGTTATAGTTAACTCAGGTAACTATAATGGCTGAATTTCTCTGGTTTTGTACGAGTGAAATGTCAGTCTAACTATAACGTCCCTGTAACCTTTGTTTTTTTAGTGAATTTCTGAGGTTTTTTAAATTCTATTTGCTAACTAAAACATCCCTGTAACCTTTTGTTTTTTTGTGAATTTCTAAGCTTTTTTAAATGCTAATTCCTAACTATAACGTCTGTGTAACCTTTGGTTTTTTTAGTGAAAAAAAAATATATATATAATAATAAATTCCACTTTGGCACCTCCTGAGAGCGCGGACATTTCCTTCTTTTGTGTGGCATATATATATATATATTCCTTTAGTCTTCATTTCCTCTCAGTCCCCTCACACGGGAAAAAGGAATGCGAACTCCAATTCCTATTGCAACAGAGTTTATTCAGCCTTTACACCACCATGACGCGTTTCGGCCTTTACCGACCTTTATCACATATTGCTGGTGTAAATACACACTGCAGCTGATTTAACATCAATGCCATTGGTGCATTTTTTGCATAATCTATCATGGCCTTACAGGAAATTTTAGTAAGCCAATTAGGTGAAACCAACTTTAACAGTACAGTTTTAAGGAAAGGGCACACACACTGTAGCCGAAAAGCAGTGTCACAGTGCACAGCAAAAAAGGGTCTAGAACAGTGCAAAAACTCCACGGTGGCCTGCAGAAAAGACTGAGTTGTTACACTCACAAGCTGCCAAGTTTGAAGGTATTCACCTACATAAGAAGGCATTACACCCTGAAACATCTACACCTCTTACTTGTGAGTAGATTTGTCCACAGTTAAAATGACTAGAATGTCACCTATGTGTTGACTAACACGTTAAGCATTTGTGAATAAACATCCTAACTTTACAGAGTTAAATGAAGGTAGTATAACCAAAACAAAGTAGGAGCTGCAAGATGGCATGGATAAGTTTTTCCTCACAACCTAAAAATAATTGAATGTGCGAATGAGAGCCACTTATACCGAGTCAAGAACAAGATTTCATCAGATTTTCTCTGCAGTCATCGTCTGTAAATATTTGCAATTTAGTCTTCTGAGACTGCTGGATCCTGCACCACCAGCAAGCAACACTCACCTGAATGGAGCTGCTGACATGCCATTTGCCACTCTGCAACACAGACTGTCACCTTCCATCTCATCTATAGGTCTCTCTGGCAGAACAAGTACATTGATGAATTGTTAGATCTCCTCACCATCTCATCTACCTGAGATGCCCACACCATCCTCTTGGGTGACTTTAACCTACCATGTGGCCAAGCTAAAAAAAAAAAAAACAATGAGCACCATCCTCAACCTCATCAACACACTCAACATGGTACAGCATGTCACACAACAATAAAACCACAAAGGCCACATGTTCGACCTTATCTTCTCAATATCACCAACAATATAATGCAAACCATCTATACTTCTAGATTGGGCCGATCGCTTTGCCATCCTTAAATCCCTGCTCAGCATCTTACCAATGAACTAACGTCAGTCCAAAATAGACAATCAAACCTTCAATCCTTCAAAGACTTCTCCATAGACAACCAAATATCTGTACACTTCTTGCACCCTGTCAAGTCCATCTCCAATGCCAACACCTTTCAGAACACACTGAACACTTTTTAGGTAAACTATGTGAACATCCACACCACAATTAAAACCTGCAAGTGCAAGCCAAAGCCTTCTACACTGTAGTACTCTAACAACCTTGCTGATAAATGATTAATCTGTGGACAGGAAACAAAATGGAAGAAAAACAGGACTCCCTATGACCTCATGATGCTGAAATCCCTTCATGCAACACACAGACAGCTCATCGCTGGTCCTGTTTTTTGGCAAGGCACCTCCTCCCCCCCGTCAGCTGAACTGTGGTGGCCGGAGGAAATGGGACTTTCCCCCTGCCCCTCAACCATGGCAAAAAACCTGGGTATAAAATGGGAATCTGACCTGACGTTTTCAACCCAAATACGTCACATTGCATCCTCTTGCTTCGGTATACTGAGAAGCCTGAGAAAATTTCTATACTTATTACCGGTGAGTTTCCGCAGATCCGTTGTTCACCCATCAGTGACATCGAGGCTGGACTATGCGAATAGTCTTTACCTGGGGCTGCCTGCATATCTGATCAAGAGATTGTAGATGGTCCAAAATGCAGCTGCGAAATTGATCAGAAGAGTACCTTTTAGACATCATATCTCTCCGCACATTAAACAGCTTCACTGGCTACCTGTAGCCAAACGGATAGAATTCAAGGCGCTGACGATAGCTTTCAGGGCTCTGAGAGGCAATTGTCCCAGATACATTAGGAAACGAATCCGCCCCTATCATCAAAAACACTCTCTAAGATCGAAGTCCCAGAATTTGCTTTGCGTACCTCAATATGCGAAGGCACGCATTGGTGGAAGATCCTTTACGGCGGTTCTGAACAGACTATGGAACTCTCTTCCGTTCAAATTTCGCCTAATCCAATCGGAATTGGAGTTTAGGAAAGTGTTGAAGACCTGGCTATTTAGCCAGAGCTAGTCTCCTGACATTCTATCTCTCCTGCTTGCCTGCGATAGCGCTGGGACACCTCCGTCAGAGGTAGCTGTTGCGCTTTATAAATGTATTATTATTATTTATTATTATTATCGCTTCAGTAAACAAAATACTATACCAGAACCATCAATGGAGCCTCCAACAGAAGCAGAGCACTTTTTAAAATGATCAAGCACTGCATCCGCCTAATCCTCACTCAACAGAACAGTGCAATGCCATCAATCTGTTCTTCATTGAAAAAAGGTCTGATAGCACATCAACAAAAAGTATACTACAGCAACAGCAAATCTCATACAGGGCCTGAAGAAATATGATCACATCAACCCCATCCTAATAGAACTTCATTGGCTTCCCTTCGCTGGCCCTCACTATTTTCAAATCTCGAATTCAAATGTCACATGAGATACAAGCAGGAGACGGGTTTAAGGAAAAAATGTCTCTCAGCAGATGTTTTGCTATTTTGCAAGCCTTTTTTGCTAAACCCAGTCTTCAGGGAGTAAAATTCAAACAAAATCTCATGAAAATGACGTTATTAAATATGCAGTTGCAGATGCATTCACATATCTAGGAATCATACTGGAGAAAAAAATGAGCTGGTGGCCTCACATAGGGGCCGATTCACAGAACTAATCTGAGATAAAATCCTAAACTTACTACTTTTGGTATTCACAGAAGGCATTTAGTAGTAGTAAAGTTAGGACTCCTAACTTTACTACTACTAAAGGACTTCTGTGAATACCAAATTAGTTCTGTGAATCGGCCCCATTGAAATTATAGCACTGAAATACCGCCAGCTAGCTGGTGCTTTAAACAATGAATTTAAAACATCTTTGACAAAGCCAGTTAGCCCGGTGTTGCAGATCTATAATGCAAAAGTGGTGAGCTTGGTCCTATATGGGTCGGAATTATGGGGCTTTGAGAAAATGATCCAGCTCGCTTCAGCAGAGAATAGGTTTCTCTGAATGATCACTAGCTTACCGCAAAGGACCCCTGTGACACCTATGCTTAATGACCTAGGAAGGAAATCGCTAGTTGACATTGACAGACTACACCCTATATTATATTGGCGTAGAATTTAGTCTACTCCTGAGTAGCTCTTAGGGATGTCATCGAGGCTGACTGCTTTCATAAAATTGGCTGGCTACGCGACATCAAAGGTGTTTTGATCAGCCGCGGTCCGTGCAGGTAACAGCGGTGGGGCCCTGTAAGGGGGGATTTAGAGGGACGATGACGAGTGAAAATTAAGTAAATAATTAATTTTCCCTCGGAATCGTCTCTAGAAGTCCCTCCTTACAGGGCCCCACCGCCCCACCGCTGTTACCTGCACGGACCGCAGCTGGTTTTTATTAGCATGGGAATGTCAAACCTATGGGAAAACCCAGCTGGCACTCAGTTTCCCACCAAAGCAGAAATTAAAAAAAGTTATTGGGAAATTGTTGGGCAAAATATTATCAGTTCAAAGGACAGCACTACTCTGACAGGGAGATTATTAACATTCAAACCATGCCCAAGCCTCGAGCTCTATTGGGACACAATCTCAAAGCCCCTTGATCGAAAACTTTATTTTCAATTCGGAGCGGGCTCCCTCCCATTAAAATCTTTCACTTCTAACTGGTCTTCAGCTGTTGATAATAAATGTCCCCATTGTATAGAGCATGTTGACACCTATCCGCATGTGCTGTTTGTCTGTCCTGCCTATGTAGGCCCTCGTAAGATATGGCTCACGCAGATCTGCAAGAACCTAGGTACCAGACATAGCAACGTTGCCATGAGAATTTTGTGTACAGATCCCTCTCCCCGCTATGCAATTCCTGTTGCTAAGTTTTTAAGATGGATGTGGACCATAAGATCAAAATTGCTGTCTTCCCTAGCAAAACAGCAAGAAACAATACTGGAATCCAACTGAAACCATTGAGCCCCGTCCCACGATGTGGAACCAGTATATTATCCTTGTGCATTGGTCCTGGTCCCTTATCTTAATGTTTGTATCTATGTTTATTTATACACTACGTTGTTTTTATGGCGTGTATTTTCCTCTCATTTTACTATGATGAGTTGAAGTCTTATGCTTATTTGCACACGTAGGAACGATATTTTATTTCTTTTTTATTCTTCTATATCTAAATGTTATGTAACAATGCTTTTATGACATGTATTGTCGAAATAAAGCTGACTGATGATGATGAAATATGCAATGTCCGCCACTCAAATTAATTTCATATTTCACTAAACTAATTCACCACTAATCCTTTATGGCTTCCGGAGTAGCGTGCTACTCACTCAAAAAGTGCTTCAACACCTCATCAGGGGTAGCAAGCGCTATAGAAATGCAAACCTTTTTCCCTCTTCTATCCCTCCGCTACTCTTCTCAATCCATATTAACTGAATAACATATCCACCACTCAAATTACTTTCATATTTCACTATACTTATTCACTACTAATATTTTATGGGTTTAGGAGTAGCGTGCTACTCCCCAAAAAAGTCCTTTAACACCTCATCAGGGGTAGCAAGCGCTATATAAATGCAAACCTTTTTCCCTCTTCTATCCCTCCACTATCCTTCTCAATCCAAATAACTGACTAACATATCCACCACTCAAATTACTTTCATATTTCACTATACTAATTCACCACTAAACATTTATGGGTCCCAGAGTAGCGTGCTACTCGCCAAAAACAGCACTTTAACACCTCATCAGGGGTAGCAAGCGCTATATAAATGCATACCCTTTTCCCTCTTCTAACCCTCCACTATCCTTCTCAATCCAAATGACTGACTAATATATCCACCACTCAAATTACTTTCATATTTCACTATACTAATTCACCACTAATCCTTTATGGGTTCCGGAATAGCATGCTACTTGCCGAAAAAGCGCATCGAAACCTCGTCCGGGGTAGTAAGCGCTATATAAATGCATTTAAAATAGAATACAATGTTGGTGAATTTCATGAGATTTCATCCATGTAAAAAACATTTTGCAAGGGCCTAGTTTCCACAGGGAAATAACAACTGCACTGTTACTATAAATAAACTCTTTTGTGCTGTCCATTTATTTCTAGCAATGCCGTAGTTTTCCTTATCCAAGACAGTTGAATAACAGGACAATTATTCTCTTTGAGGTGCTTCTAAATATTGGAATAGTCAATACTTACCAACTTAGCACTAAAGACTGGCCCATGGCAAGCATGATTCAGACATAAATGAGCTAGACTAACACCGTCCCTTGTTTCTAGTTTTATTTGACTACTTCTCAGACACTGCCCAATAGACATTTTGAATGGTGAGCCGCTGCTCCATTTATGCATGCTACCCATAGCAAATAAACATGCACACTGTTAGCTCACAGATGCCCAACTGGTCTGTCTACTGGCACGAGGAGAGCCTGGAAATCACACGCAGAAGTACCTCTCGTCTAGTCTGTGTGGAGGCTCAATCTTACCTGTGGTAAGACAATGGCTATAGATCCTTTTAGGAATCCTCTTTCCTCACTCCCAGCACAGTAACTACTGCAATGCTGCATGGGTCTGTTTGTGAGCATAAATATGAGTATAGCGTCTCTCAAATGGGCCTTACAATCAAGGGCGATTTCTTGGTACAAACACTACATTCTGGTGTATCAGCTGGTGAATCTGTGTCTTATTATCCCTGTATGATGGAAGAGATGAGGGTTTTTTGATAAATGGGAATTTCTATCCGTATTTCGTCCTGCTATACTGTATGTTGTTATTTCACCATAGCGTATTATGTCTAACTCGGGGGTGTTCACCATGTTGTTTACTCTGGTTTACCCAGCTATCTGTGGTGTAGATACCCCCTGGGGTGCTAGACGTGCCTAAGTCTTCTACAAGACATGGTGGTACCTGATTGAAAGGGAGGGGGGTGGAAGTCCATTAATTTGTGACCATCCTTGTCAGTGATTGATGCTGTGTTTGTTACAATTCCAAGGTTTTTATTTCGGTGCCCTGGAACCCTGGTTCACTGGATGATACATATCAAGTTACAGGTGGAACGAGTTTATGGTCACATGTGGTTCCAATTCATTGCATCATTGATGCCATCATCTGGTCCTTCCTGTGCATTCTGTGAGTTATTGATGAGCCACCCCAACTTAAGTTAACACTCTAGGGGGCATATTTACAAGGATGGCGATAAATAAACGGAAAGCGCGCTTAGCGCTTTTCTACTTATCGCCGTCTATCGCTGGATTATATCGCCCTGTTAGCGCGTTATTTACAACGCATTTCCCCAGGGCGATATAATTACCAGCGATAGCGGGGAAATCGCCGTTTTGCAGGGAACATCGCTGGTTTTCCAGCGATGTTCCCTGCAAAGCAGCGATAACCTTGCTGATACGACCCTGTGGTCGTATCAGCACAATCCACCCCCATATTAGGTATGCCTAAGTCTGCATTTTAGCAGACGTTAGTTTTCGGCGAAAACAGCGGTTTTCGCCCAAAACTAACGTCTGCTAAAATGCGTTAGCAGCCTTGTAAATATCACGATGTGCACATCAGCGATATTTACAAGGTTGTACTGCCAAGTAACGCCCACTTTGCATCTCATTAGAGATGCAAGGGAGGCGTCGGGTAAGGGTGCTAACATGCGCTAATGCATGTTAGCACCCTCTTGTTAATAGGGCGATAGTTTTATCTCCGCTTTTTTGGCTTTAAAAGCCAAAAGCGGAGATAAAGCCCTTGTAAATATGCCCCTAGATGTCTGTCCAAGTCAAATCCTCAACTGTGTGGCAGATGTTTGTGAAATGAGTAACAAGTTTTGTTTTGAATCTAGCACCATAAGAAGAATTGTTTTCTGCATGGTCATGCCTATATATTTCGGGGAAAAATGGCATGTCAAAATTCTGAGTTGCAGTTTGTTATTCCTGTTTATTCCCAAGGAGGTCTGAGCTTCAGGCGTGTTGTATTCATTGCTTTTGTGCACTTACATATGGAGCAGCTACTACAGGGTCATTGTCTCTGGCTCTTGGGCATCCTATTGATTTAGTTAAGTGTAGGTTTTATCCACCCATCTCAAGCAGACCCAATTCAAACCTCTAGGTAGATTTCAAAAGAGCTTTGAGTGTCACTAGACTAAAATCGCTCTCTCAAGCAGTAAATACGCCCAGGCTTTTAATTACTGTACGGAGGGAAATCGCCCAGGGAATGCTCAGTTTGAACTACCGTCTATCAATATCCAAACTAGGCCCCTACAGGAAGTGTGTTCAGCACATCTTTTTCAGAAGCAATATTTCAGAAAGTGTGCTGCTTGACCCAATGTATGCCTTAGTAAATTAAATCCATGCGCCCCTGTCGTTGGGGTCATAACGGCAGTAATGCAGACAACGCTCAATATAAATTACATTGGTCCAGATCTAATAAATTGCCTGTCATTCCTGCAGTGACCTCAAAGCCATAAGCCACAACATGAAAAAAATTGTCTCTGATAGTGGCATCATTTGGCTTAAAGGTGGCACTGGGGAGGTTCACATAAAGAGTGTTTATTGCATGAGTCAATAATGCTGACTTATTTTTGATTGAGACTTGAAATTATTTAAATCCATCCCTTTTCATGGAACTAGTCTCCAAGGTGTAAGGAATTGTCTGCACACGAGGTTTGTAGGAGTAAATTCCTTTATTCAGTTAAATGCACCAACACTGGCTCCGCGTGGCGGAGCGCAAGGAATGCTGCCACTCCGAGTGTCATCAGCTGTCCAACTGTCAAAACAAACTGACAGCTGGTGACAGAGGGTGGCAGTACGGTGTCCTCGCAGGGACATGTGAGAAGAGCAACAACATACGATGTCCTCGCAGGGACACAACATACAATCATAACACATCCTCCTCCTTTGGAAAGAGAGAAAGAAAGAAGAAAAGAAGGAAAGAAGGAAAGAAGGAAAGAAGGAAGGAAGGAAAGAAGGAAAGAAGGAAGGAAGGAAAGAAGGAAAGAAGGGCGAGAGGGGGAGGAAGAGAGAGAGTGAGAGTGGGAGAGAGAGAGTGAGAGTGGGAGAGAGAGAGAGAGTTAACGAATGTCATGCAACAAGTTGTAGTGGAGTGAGTGATGTTACTCACAAATGTAATCCGAAAGTTTGACGGGAGGTAGCAACCTTCTGCCTGCCCTGCTGGTACTGATGGGGTGAGAGGTGTCTTGCAAAGGTGTGGCAGGTAGTTGCCTTCCGACCCTGCCCTCAGTGTTTCTATCAGGTAAAACACGCACCGGTGCAGCAGTGGGCTGCACGGCCGTGTTTGGAAAGCAGGCTTCAGTGGTGTGGGACTCAAAGTCGGAATCAACGTCAGACAAACCTGTGGGTCTACATCCGACATTCCTGTCCATGGGAAACTCGTAGGAATCATTCCCCGGCATAGCGTTGGTGGGCTCCTTCAATGTTTTTTTGTGCAAGGAGAGGGCGAAGAAGTGCCACACTTTACCTTCGCTCAGGAGAGCGGAATTGCAGAACACCTTGCGTACAGTTAAAGGTGGGGAGTACCTATCCTGACCTTTGCCTATGGGCCCACTTCTCTTGACCTTGACAGAGTCCCCGATGTTGAGCTCAACAGGTTTACAGCCATGCTTTAGGTCATATCTGACCTTACTACTGGATTGAGCTCGCATCAAGCTCTCCTTAACCCGGTCGGCTGACCAGTGTACTCTTTTTGTGGCCCGGGTCCAACCCACGTTATCTATGGATAAAGGTGTCCTACCCTGCATAAGCTCAAATGGGCTGTGGCCAGTAGAGTCCATGGGTGTTATGCGATACGCCCAGAGGGTTTTGAGAATTTCTTGTCTCCAACTCAGGCCGTTGCTGCAGGCCAATTGTACTATACCCTTGAGTACTCTGTTGAAGCGTTCAACGGCACCGTTACCCGCAGGATGGTAAACAGAGGTGGTTTTATGTTCAATTTGGTTCCTTCAGGATAATCAATATAGAGGGAAAAAGAAGCTATGATCCATTCGACTTCCAATGGTTGGTACACTAATCAAAGAGGGGGGAGAATGGACCACTTGTCCTGTGTAACCAGGGTCTTTATATATATAGAAACTTTCATAAAAACCCTCAAACGAGTACACAGGCCGTTGGCGGTATATCTTGGTTATCCGCCTTAGCGTACTGTTTCAGCACTATCATTGGGTCTTTTTTAGTAAGTTGCTGACCTCCACCTGGAGGAGGACCTACTGGTTGTACAGTAGTGGTCAGAGAAAAAGAAAAAGTGCTCGTGCTCTTAGTGCAGTGAGTTAAAATTACCTACATCACAATCAGTGATAATATTTTATTTGTGGAGATGGAGATGTGGGAAATTAAAAACCGAGGTGGTGCATTCTTAGATCAAGTTACTAATCCGATGCACTGTCATGGTCAACATGTTTCAGCCCCGTGGAAACTCTAGAGGCTTTCGTCAGGACCGAATTGTGTCATAGGGAGCTTATTTCCACTCCTATGGAGTGGTATATTCGCCACTCTTATGGTGTAAAGGTCAGACCATTAGTATCTGTACCTATATTGGATAAAGAAAAAAACATACAGAAGTATTTATAGAGACAATTTTATCTTCTTAAAGTCTGTTCAGAAACAGTACATACTCGAAATCACAAAATTGATTGAAGTGAGTATTACATCATTAAAAATTGAAAGCATCCATACACAAGAAAACAAATCATGTAGGTAAAGCGGAAAGGTAAAACCTTCAGAGGAATATTGTTATGAGTAGAAGTGAATAATGCCAAGTTTAAAAATATTATCTAATGCCAAGTTTAAAATCATCAAAAAGCCATCTATACAAGGACGTGAGTGGTCCAAAAGTAATCACTGTAAATGAATATTCGTGGTTATATACATTGATGTTTCAGTTAGAGAACTAAGGCGTCTAGGGTCCTCTGCGACCAAACTCCAAAATGGTGCGAAAAAAGAAAGAAACAAATGTGGCGAGTGTGTAGTCACGGTATCATTGTGCTGTGCATCTGATTGTTAATACAACATTATTTTACATAGCTAAAGAAGGGCTGCATGTATAGCCAGGGAATAATCCGCTTTAAAAGAAAATGACTTATCCCTGTAAATTGATACTCGTAATTTTACACGTTTATGTTTCAGGTATGAAACTTAGGCGTCTGGGGTCCACTGCGACCAAACTTTCAGAGGTATAAACAATGGAGCAAACGTGACGAGTATTAAGTCACGGGGTTGTTTTACTGTGTGCCTGATTGTAAAAGCAGCATTATTATACATAGCTACGAGAAGCGCCGCGCATATGCCCAAGGACTAATCTACTTGAACAGAAAAGGGCCTATGTCATCAGGTTTTACCTTTTGGTATCTTAGGTACGGCCTCATCGGGGTTACGTCGAGTCTAGAATTCCGAAATCTGTGGAAATGAGAAAGTAAGTTAACCGCATCTTACTTGGATATTCTGACGTATTGACGAAATCAGCCAAGAGAAAGTTTACTAGAGACCATCCCTAAGTAAGAACCGGAGGATCTACTGACCTGTGTGACAACATATAGCACATCCTCTAATGTTGTGAAGAAACTTAATACTCGTCACATTTGCTCCATTGTTTATACCTCTGAAAGTTTGGTCGCAGTGGACCCCAGACGCCTAAGTTTCATACCTGAAACATAAACGTGTAAAATTACGAGTATCAATTTACAGGGATAAGTCATTTTCTTTTAAAGCGGATTATTCCCTGGCTATACATGCAGCCCTTCTTTAGCTATGTAAAATAATGTTGTATTAACAATCAGATGCACAGCACAATGATACCGTGACTACACACTCGTCACATTTGTTTCTTTCTTTTTTCGCACCATTTTGGAGTTTGGTCGCAGAGGACCCTAGAAGCCTTAGTTCTCTAACTGAAACATCAATGTATATAACCACGAATATTCATTTACAGTGATTACTTTTGGACCACTCACGTCCTTGTATAGATGGCTTTTTTGATGATTCTAAACTTGGCATTAGATAATATTTTTAAACTTGGCATTATTCACTTCTACTCATAACAATATTCCTCTGAAGGTTTTACCTTTCCGCTTTACCTACATGATTTGTTTTCTTGTGTATGGATGCTTTCAATTTTTAATGATGTAATACTCACTTCAATCAATTTTGTGATTTCGAGTATGTACTGTTTTTGAACAGACTTTAAGAAGATAAAATTGTCTCTATAAATACTTCTGTATGTTTTTTCTTTATCCAATATAGGTACAGATACTAATGGTCTGACCTTTACACCATAAGAGTGGCGAATATACCACTCCATAGGAGTGGAAATAAGCTCCCTATGACACAATTCGGTCCTGACGAAAGCCTCTAGAGTTTCCACGGGGCTGAAACATGTTGACCATGACAGTGCATCGGATTAGTAACTTGATCTAAGAATGCACCACCTCGGTTTTTAATTTCCCACATCTCCATCTCCACAAATAAAATATTATCACTGATTGTGATGTAGGTAATTTTAACTCACTGCACTAAGAGCACGAGCACTTTTTCTTTTTCTCTGACCACTACTGTACAACCAGTAGGTCCTCCTCCAGGTGGAGGTCAGCAACTTACTAAAAAAGACCCAATGATAGTGCTGAAACAGTACACTAAGGCGGATAACCAAGATATACCGCCAACGGCCTGTGTACTCGTTTGAGGGTTTTTATGAACGTTTCTATATATATAAAGACCCTGGTTACACAGGACAAGTGGTCCATTCTCCCCCCTCTTTGATTAGTGTACCAATTTGGTTCCTTAACATTTAAGCGTGAACACATCTGACGTGAATTGAGGCCCATTGTCACTGACAATCTGTTTAGGGAGGCCTTCATGTGTGAACACATTGTCTAAAAACCTAACCACGGATGTGGAATCAGCTTTCTTAACAATCTTGAGTTCGGGCCACTTGGAAAAATGGTCGATGACTACAATGATATACCACTGCTCCATATGCTCTAGTATGGGACACATTATGTCCACCCCAATTCTCTTCCAAGGCATGGAGGGGCACGGAATGGGGTGAAGTGGTGGTCTGAAAGTGACCTGTGTTTTATCTGAATTGACACATAGGGTGCAATATCTGACCATCCTCTCTACTGCCAAACTAATGCCAGGCCACCAATAGCTGTTTTTGACCCTGCTCTTAGTTTTCCCTATGCCCAAATGTCCTTCGTGGCACAAGTTCAGAATTTTCCCCCTGATACTACTGGGAGGGATGACTCTAACCCCTCTTAATAGCAGACCATTTTCGAGTGAGAGATCATCCTTGACCTCCCAGAAGTGTCTTACGGATTCAGATAACATGACCACCCGTAGTTTAACATTTTCACGACTTGGCATAAGTCTTCATCCTTGTCCTGTTCACTCAACCATACCTCCTTAGAAATACCATCAATTTTACCATCTATGCTGGCTATGCATGACTCATCTACCTCCGGTTGTTTGTTAGCGTCCATCGGCTCTACTGGCAATCTGCTCAAGAAGTCTGCGACAACATTCTTTACGCCTGGTACATACTGAATGCTGTAGTTGTAGTCAAACAGGCGCACTGATAATCTTGCCAGTCTAGGTGACGCAGCGTACAGTCCCTTGGTCGTGAACACTTTGGTTAGGGGTTTGTGGTCCATGCACAATGTGACTTTGTTGCCCCAAATAAACTGTCTGAAATGCTCCAGTGCCCATACACACGCAAGTGCTTCACGCTCAATGACTGAGTATTTCTCCTCGGAGGTGGTCAAGGAGCGCGATGCAAAAGCTATTGTACACTGCACCCCTTTTTTGTCTTTTTGGGTGAGTACAGCTCCTAACCCCTTTGAACCTGCATCTGTAGTGACAAAGTTCTCCAGAGACGGTACAAAACCTTGCAAGGGCAAGGCGGAGCACATTTCATCTTTCAATGTACAGAATGCTTGTTGACTCACTTCTGTCCATTCAAACTTGTTTTTTAGTTTAAGAAGTTGTCTCAATTCGAATGTCTTGCTGGAAAAGTTTTTCACAAACTTCGCATAAAACTCAACAAGACCCAAGAAGGACCTTAACTCGTCGTTGTTGCTGGGCACTGGCGAATTCTCAATTGCATGCAGAAGTTCTCTTTTTGGTCTGATCCCCTCACCCGTGATTTCATGACCAAGATAGTTAACTGAATTGCATGCAAATTTGCACTTCTTGTGCTCTGCTGTTAACCCTTTGGCTTCCAAGATTTCTAGAACCTCCTTTACCTTGGTATCATGTTCCTCCCTGGTCTTACCCATTATACGGATATCATCTTGGAACATAAGGATTCCAGAGACTTCTTTGAAGATGTGATGCATTAGTCTCTGGAACATTGCAGCTCCTGATGCCAAACCGAATGGCACCCTAGTAAACCTGAAACATCCAAAGGGCGTGATGAAAGTAGTTAGCTGTTTGCTGTCGCGATGCAGGGGTACCTGGTGGTAGTCTGACTTCAAATCGATTGTAGAGAACCATTTTACCCCTTTAGTAGTGGCCAACATCTCGTTTATCCTTGGGAGGGGAAACTGTTCGACGACTGTTGAGGTCGCGTAGATCGACACACAGCCTCAAATTGCCGTTGGGTCGTTTGGCCACGACCAATGGTGCTACCCACTCCGAGGCCTCTACTCGTTCAATGATGCCATCTTCAGGCAGTTTGTCTAGCTGAGTTTTTACTTCATCTTTGATAGAGAACGGTAGATTTCTCGCCTTGTGTACAATTGGAATGGCATCTGGTTTCACTTGGATTCTATGTTGGTACCCTTTTAGTGCACCTATCTTGCCACTAAAAACCCTTGGGTATTTGTGCAGCATGGATTCGCCATAGTCATCCTTGCTCTGAACTACCAAGACAGGGTCTGACTTGCTTGGGTCGAGTATGATTCCCAGATTACCCTGGTCTACCCACCCTAGCACAGATGGTCCAACCGCAGCTACCATAGCAATAACCAACATCATTCGCGTTTTTCTGGTCTTTCAAGTACCAACTCTGAATGATTTTTTTCTTTCTAACTCAGATATACATCTAAATTATTCTGAATGTTAGAAAGCCCTGAAGCCTTTAAATAATCTTTGAAGGCCAATCTTTGTAACATCCAGTATGACAGTATTGTTCGCATATTGTAGTACCTTCAAAGTCATACTGTCCAATTTGACGTGGAGAAGGTACTCACTTTAGACAGTACTAATCCCATGTCTACCCTACAAAGAATAAAAAGCAGGGATGCAATTGTGCATCCTGTATCAAACCGCACTTTGTGTAAATTGTTTTTTTGAAAGATACATCTTATTCTGAAATTGAATGCTGACACATGTATTGGTGTAAAGTTAAGCTATTTCTATAAAAGGTATGTCAGGAATACCATATTTAATCATTTTTATCCACAGTGGCTGAGATTAGTTCAAGCATTCCACCCATCACTTTTTCGACTACATCTGTGGCAGCATCCTTACAAACGAGACTTACTGAGTAGGCTAGTTACTCACCCAGCAAAAGGGCAGCACCTAATAATCTATCTTCATACCTTGAGTTTAAAGGTCTGATTCACAGCCCTCACTGATTGCCATCTGTGATAACATTGGGTAAATTATTGACACAAATGTAGTGGTCACTGCCCTGCTACTTGACCGCCAGCTTCCCACGCAATCCGTCACTGCTTCCCATACATACCAGTGAGGCTCAGAATCCAAGGAACTACCACAGAATGGATCTAGTCATTCTTCGCAGGAAGGTTACTGGTTACCACCCTGCCTCCAAGTGATTCATCTCCACTCAGTATCAAAACAGGACTACCTTAAGGCACTACCATTGTGCCCCTGCTCTTCAAATCCCTTGTAAAGCACTCTGATACCCTCACGGTTCATTTTCACGCTATATAAAACTTTATAAATGAATAAAATAAATAAATCAATCCTACTTGAGGCCACCCCGAATATCACTAAGGCCTTTGGACTTTGCTGCTACATTACACCAATGGCACACATATCATCCTGGGGCTGGAAAAACGAATTGACTAAAACCACTGTGCTCGAGGCCCCTGTCTTCTGGTAGGAAAAAAAATGGATGAATGATAGATTGATTGCTCCCCCAAAGTGAAAGCAGCAACAACAGGCATACTCAATAACCAATCGAACTTGCAGTCCCACTCCTTCTAGTAAGGTCATGAAGTGTAGTGTCATCAGGGACACTGAGATCTCAGTAATGCCTCAAGTCGACTTATAATTCCACTCTCTAAGGATGCTGAAATGCACATTCCGGTTAATGAGTGCCCTCATAATACCCTCATCTACATTTGCCCTCCTTCCTATTATTGGCAGTGACTCCAGCAGATCATGAATACTGCAGCCACGCTACTAGCCCACTTCCAACCTTGGAACCAAATCTCTCCCATTTTACAAGCTTTCCACAAGCTTCCAGTAGCCAGATAGGTGTCACATAAGGTAATATGTATCTCTAATTGGTTAGTCAAAGGCCAAGTATTCAAGCAGCAAACTCTCAAATATACGAACAAAAAAAGAATCTGATCTAAAGAGGCCTTACTCCTTGTTATCACTGCTTTCTTCATTCAAATCGCTAAACTTTTCAACATTATATGTAAATTAAAAAAATGGCAGACCATCCATCATTCAGAAAACATTAACAGCGGCCCCCACTGCCATATTGAGCACCCCACACAACCACTAACCTGCGCTTTATATTGATTTGTTTATTTTACATTTAAGTTTCGATGGGGCTGACTCCACGCCATGACTGACTGCAAAGACAACATAGTAGCACCAAGTAACATCAGGGGCAGCAACGTGTGATCCAGATACCAATACCAAAAGTTTCAAGAACAAAAAAAAACATGTAATCGTGGCTCGTAATCAACACTTTACCAGTAATGTTTATATTTAGATGAATAAATTATAAAAAACATTTGCTTTAAACCACATATTTCCATAGGTTTCATCAGGCTTACTAAGAATCTGTGGTAGGGTGGCACACGCTCTATAGCTCTTTTCGTCAGATTGAATCAATCCGATTAACTTGAGTTTTAAAAATTTTAAACCGAGATTCATTTCATAAATAGTACACAAGCTTATTCTAGAACACAAAGTAAAATTGGACATACGTATAAATGTATAAATGTGCACGGCCTTTGTGAGGAAGGCCATTTCGTACACAGCTATACAATGAGGAGTTAACAGTTTACAGCGATGCTCGACATTAACGTATAGAAAAAGTAAAAAAAAGTTTCATTATTCGTATTCTCAGAACATGTGTGTCTTTTTTACATGCCAGAGGTGTTTTGAGTATATTGCTACATCACTAGCCACTAGTCAGTCATCTGAAAATCGAGACGATGCCTTTGAATGGCTCCTGCGACTGGTCCCAGATGAATGTTATTTACAGAGAGAGGAATTGCAGACCCTGGAGGCTTCCACTGGTCAATTTAATAATTTCTAAATATTCATTGTGGAATTCATATGCTAGGAACATTTGACCAGCAAATTATGCTGATGCAAAATTTCTTGGCCCCGTTTTCTACCTATAACTCATCTTCAAAGAACACATCGGAAACAAAACCAAGACAACTCGGTACCAGAAAAAATCGAAACCTTCCTCCTAGAAACGGTCTCAGAGTAACAAAGAAAGTACTAGTCCTCCCCCGCTTCTAGATTGAGGTAACACTCTGCCCAGTGGCTTAATCGACACCACTCTGGTAACCCTCAAAGTCATACCATGCACTGCACACTTCTCCTCAAATATTTGGAGAAATTGAATCACGCCATACCAACACTGAAGGAAGTGAAATGCCTCCCCTCTCGGCCTGCATCATCTCAAGATCAACTGCGTCACCTATAAAGCCATCAAAAATAGTACCCTGACATGCCTGGCCGTATGCAGACATTGCAGAACTAAATGTTTGCCAGGTGGGAGACAAACTGTGCAAGAAAGTCAGAAGGTAGGACTTTTCTGTCCACACTCTCAGGATACGGAGCATTGCCACCACCAACACATGGGCTGCTCGTTTCCTGCTGCAGCCCAGGAAGAAGGTAAAGCCTAATGTCTTCAAGGAACACGATCCCTCTACACTATGTTACTTGCCTCTGTGTAAATGTAATCAAATCATACAACTGGGCCTGTTCAATGCTCTGTTCTTTCTTAGCCTGGTTTGTGATATTCAAATATTTACATGCAGGACAATTAAGCATTCTTAAGAAAGTGACGAGAACTTTTACATCCACCCAGATCTCCAAAACCTTGATAAACCTTACTGCAACAGCAAGCATACAAAGGTGCTCACCAAAAAGATGTCCAATTGGGCCAGTTGTAGGTATGACTGCCTCATACCTACCCCCACCCCAGTTACAGTACTGCAGGTCACTCCCATGCAAAGACAGGCTCAGGTGCAGAACACCCCATGACCCAGTTGATGACGACTGCCCCACAAGAAAAAAATCTAAAAAAGCCAACAAAGAGTTTGGAACTCCAGAAACATGCACCAGGCCATGTCAGACTCTGCTAACTGTAAATGTAAACTCTGGCTCAGATTGAGTGTTGGCCCAAAAGAATGAGCGGTAATGAGAAAAAGAGATAAGTAGATAAGGTCACTAGAGCATCAAAACTCAAGCAACCCGAAGAACATTTGAGCGTTTTTCTAGCTTGAAGACAATGAGCAGCACCAGGTCAGCATATCAGGGGAATGGGTGTGGCTTCCGCGCTGATGTAAGATGGCAGCAGACTGCTAAGCTCCGCTGTTATATGGGATTATGTGGTCCTAAGACACATTGTCGACATTGCTAAGTTAGCATGAGTTTTGCTTGCCCTTTGCTGCTGCTTTTGCGCACGCCTCTGCTAAGAGTTTGTTTTCGCGACACTTTGCCTCTGCCCTGTACATGATAACAGATTGTTTTTCACGTTCTCAGCCTTCCCTTCAATTCTGTCTGAACATAATGTGCAAGGTCGGTCAACAATGTGTCTCTTGTTATTCTGTTCTGGTCAGTCCCTATTACCTAGACAAAACATGTTACCAACAGCTGCAATGTGGAAGAATCATGCTTTGATATAACGTTGATGCATGTTTTTGAAACACTCTCGAAGAAAGCCGTTACATGCAGCTGAGCTCTGCTGTTCATATGATGTGAACCTTTGCGACTAAGCTTTGAGGTAGGGGTCTGCTAATAATGCCTAGAGATCTTCTGTTATATAAAATAACTTCTTACTGCCTTGGGGAAGGTGATTAGGCTCAGTTATTTTGCCTTTTTCACAGTCTTTATAAAATGACGACTCCTTTTATATTCTATGGTATTGTAACAATGCTAACGATTCTTGCATTATGCATTTTGCTGCTAGTTGTGGGTCGCATACTGTTTTATGAATCACTATAGTCAAAATAAACATTTTGAACTTATTTAGTGACTCTGATTATTTTTATTGTGGACAAGTACGTGAGAGCGAAAGAGTGTCTTGTTCCTGCGACTCTGAGGTGAGTCGGGAGTGCTCGTGTTCTGGGTTGTCTAAACATTTGTAGCTTCTTGATATTTGTAGGAGACCGAATGAGACACTATTGCTAGTCGGTTGGGATTTTGGGTACTAAGGTGATAGGAGGTACACCCCTATTTACTGAGGTCCTGTTTTCTTGTGCATAGTTCTGTGTATGAGCAGAATCCCCGCAACATGGCGACACCAACGTTTGGTCCGGTTCTTATCTGCGAGACGCTTGAGTAGTAATCGTGCTGGTCCACAATACCCTCACTTCTGTTTCCGGAGACAGCTGTGACGGAGTAACCTCCTATATTGACATTTTTATAGGTTTATTCAAGCTTGAAGTTTTAAAAGGTCTTTCTTTTCTTATAACCCGTGTTCGTGCTACCTCGCTATCTTCTCTGTAATGGCTGCAGTTGATATTCCGGCTCATAGCAGAGCCGCACTGAGGGCGCACTTGACTCATTATGTAGTCCCTGATGCTGGGGCCGCGTATTTTTTTTGTGGTGGAAGCCGATCCGGCTCACCAGTTTGAAGTTTTTTATTCTTGGGTCACCTTTCCGGCGGTGGATGGGAATGATGATATATTTCACACATATACTGCCACTGCCGTTCCTCAGCAGTATCAGCCTTATAGAGCTCTTGAGACTCCGCTTACAGCTTGGCAACACCATATTTGGTATAATGGCGCCCTACCCCACCCATTAACGGCAGTCTGTTTAGGCCCTTTATCTATAGATGGGGCCACATGGCCTATTTTGGCTGGGTTTACCCCACATCCACGTGCTTTTACAACTGCGACTTTGGCAGCCATTGCCGCACCTTTGCGGTACAAAACACACACAGTTCAGCGCTGTTTAATAATATTGTTCATAAAAAATACAAAACGACACTTTTCATTTCCAATGGTTTCTACAGTCACAATCTCGACCGTGCGAGTGGTGACCTGACAGCATTCAGTGCCGTCGGAAATCAAAAAAAATTCACAAGATTGCCAATGGGCTACAAGACTAGCCCGGGGGCATTTGCGGCACGCATTGTGTCTTTGTTGCATGACATTGATTCCGAGGCCTTGTCTTATGTTGATGTCATCTATTTGACTGACGACGACCTCGCGCCGCATCTTGACCGAGTCGACCACATAATATTGTCTTTTGCCGACTACGGTTATAAATTTAATTTTGCAAAGTCACACATTGCCCATTTGGCAGTGCTCTTTTTGGGCTACGAACTCAATAATCAGGGAAAAGGTCTAGCACCTCACTTCCTAGAGAAATGTGCACGTTTGCAACCTCCTTCTTCTTTGAAAAAGTTACAATCCCTGCTGGGTTTTTTAAACTTCGGGAGGACTTACATTCCCGATTATGCCCAGCGTATCAAACCGCTTTATGCGTTGATACAACCTAAGTTTTCTTCTGCCAGCTGGCTTCCCGAACATACTTCCGTTCTGCAGTCTTTGCAGGCGGATTTGCTTGCGACTAACTTCTTAATGACTCGTGACAACACCACCAACCTGGTAATACGTATCGTTTCAGGGGCAGTGGGTTTCACGTATTTAACATTCAATGAAGGTGACACAATACCTATTGCATACAAATCACACTTGTACACTGCGGCTGAAATGCGTTTTTCCTCTGTTGAGAAAATCTTAACTGCAGTGCAGATGGCGATTCTAAAGGAACGCTCACTGGCGCAGGGCAAACGCATTCTTATGGTCACTCCCTTTCCTGCTTTGTAAGCTGCGACTAAAGCTAGTGTGCCAAACTCTAAAGCATTGCACCCACGTTGGATTCAGTGGGCTACTTCTTTGACATCTTCGGATGTCACATTTGTCTTTGACCCATCTCTTCAGACTCAGGAGTTTTTGCAGTATGAATTTGTTCATCCTCCTCCTTTGTCCCTTCTTCCACTGAGCGAATACAAATGCATCATTTATACCGATGGCTCGGCGCAACCGGCCACGGGTTCCAAACATGCTTATTCTGCGGCTTGCGCTATTGTAGCTGGCTCCATTGTAGATGGAGAGTTTAAGTCATCCATTGTGCACACACAGGCACTAGGAGACTGCACGGCGCAATTGGCCGAGCTGCGTGCTCTTGTTCTAGCTCTAGAGTTTGCTGATCCTCTTGTGAATACTCTTATTGTGTGCGATTCTTACTATTGTGTCCAGTCGTTCAATGACAACTTATTCTTTTTGTCTCAAAATGATTACAGCGAATCTAAAGGCAGCGCAATTAAGCATAAAACCCTTTGGGTTCGAGTTGCAGATCTTAAACAACGTCTGCCTCTCACACGTTATTCACACTCTTGGCCACCAACATGTCGGAACACACGCGGTTGGTAATTCTCTGGCTGATGAAGCGGCCAAGTCTGCAGTAGCCACATGTTCCGTAGCAGCAGTTACAAGATCAAAGTCTAAGGTAGATAATGATATTCTGGCAGCGGTCGCTGCAACTAGGGAGGGATGTAATTATCCTGCCGGTTTCCCTTCTAAATACTCTTATCATGTAACTACCGAACAGGTACCTTATGTTACCATTCCTTCGGTTGGGGATCGGCTGATTCCCAACTCTGACCACAGACAAGCTTTGATCAAGGCCGCACACGAAGGCATTGCTTCGGGCACATGCTGGTGGGTTGGCAACAGTCACTATTCTTCAGCAACGTTACTGGTGGTGTGGTTTATATAAACAGACTCGTAACTATGTTCTTTGCTGTGATGTTTGTCAACAAATCAAGCCTTCTACAGTCACACGTCCGCCACAAACACAGCTGTGTATTTCTAATAGACCCTTTGGCTGTGTCTATCTTGATCACTGTGGTCCTCTTTCTTCTGATACTGCATACAAGTATATCTTGGTTGCGGTTGATTCGTGCACTCGATTCCTGTGGGTATGGCCACAACGTAGTGCTGACGCTCGAAATGTCATCAGGGATTTGCGTGTCTTTATCGGGATGTTTGCCTGTGGTACCTTCCATTCTGACCAAGGTCCAGCATTTGCCTCTAAGGCTTACAAGGATGCGAGGAAATCGTTGGGGGTACAGGTGCAGTTTACATCTCCATACAGGCCTGAGGGCAATTCAGTTGTGGAGCGAATGAACCGTGACTTAAAGCAATCCTTGACAGCTAGAGTCTTAGGTACTGGCAGGGACTGGCTGTCCCACTTGTATGGGGTCCAACGTGCATTAAATAATCTTCCTAGAAGATCTCTGGGTGGGCGGACCCCTTACGAAATGCTCTTTGGCTTTCACATGTTTTTTTCCTGACCTTGATGGTCTGGACATTGTGGCGGCCGCCTCTAAGTTTGACGTAGATAATCATTCTGTTATGTTACAGGATCTACAAAAGTCCCGTGATACTCTGGCAACTGAGCATTTACCATCTTCGCCTGCTGATGCACAACTGATTCCTGCTACCGGTTGGCTTCCTAAAGTTGGAGATCTGGTGCGGGAGAAGATTGAAAACAAAAAAGAATTTGGTCCTTCTTACCGTGCTCCAGGTTTCCGTACTTGGACTGAATGGTACTCGTACTGTCATTCTACCACCATTGCCAGGTCGCAAAGACAACAGGTACATCTCAGTGGACAATGTCAAGTGACACCGTGTGGCCGATTCTGAATAGCGTGAGACCTGCAGTTTCGTGCAACGCAATATCCTTAGCACCATTGACTTTGTCACCTCCTGCCACAAGAATGTCTACTCATATGATGGACACTGTAATTGATCTTCAGCCTTTGCGACAAGCTTCATCTGCAATGGATATTGTGTGCCCTTTTCCAGGAATTGAATCTGTGAGTGAGATGCCATCTAGCCCACGAGTCCGGATGGACGATTCAACACTTTCACCTTTGCTTGCGAATCCAGTGAGTGTCTGTGATGGGGAACCAGCACACCTTTCTTCTGCCTCCTCCTCCATATAATCAAGTTTGTCTGGTGCACCTAAGTCTAAGTTGCGTGTTTTTTACTCCTGGTTCAAAAAGACATACTTTGTTCCCCCATGGACCTACATTTGTTTGGTGCTTATCCTGTTATTTCTCTTCATGTCAATTGGATTTGTGACAGTGTTCTTTTTACTTATAAATGGCCATTATCTCCCTGAACGCTCTGCAGTAAAATTGGTCGATGGAACTTTGGCTCCTCACACATCGTCCCATATCATGAAACGTGACAAGACTTTTGTGAATATTTCAGCTTTTCCTGTTCATGATGGGATAGTTTGGGACAAAGTAGCTTATGAAATCCATGGCCTGACTGAGGTCCTTAGAGTTCCGTACGTATTTCGCGTCTCATTAGGAGATGTGGTGACACGGGACATACATTCGGATGATTGGGATGTACAGGCAGTTCATGCATTATTTTCAGATTTAAAATATTATGCTGCCTTTGATGCTGAAGATTTGTATTTAAATTCTGCTAATTATGGTGATCTATTTTGCTATCAACATTATGGGCATCATTTTTTCACAAAACAAACACGATGAGACTGGTTTTTAATTTCACCCAATGGGAACACTGTCCAACTCCCTTAGAAAGAAGGGAGTTCTAAAACTCTTAAATAAGTTCACCTATTTCTCAGATTATGATTTGACCAATCCTGAATCCTATTTTTTCCGGCTTCAGAAATCCCCTACATCTAAGTACCTGTTATCTCACACTAAATTAATTTATGCCAACTCGTTTAGAACACAGTTGGCCACACACGGTTATGAGTATTGGAAACAGACTATAGACTTAAAATCAATCTGGGGCACAAAGCCATGGCAGGTTCAGGGCACGGAGGCATGACATTGTGCCTGCCTGATCCCGACACAATTGCTGTTTTTAAATGGAACCATTTATCAAACATCCTGTTATGGCCTTGCAACTGTCAAAAACCTTAATACCCCTCCATTCCTTCATTAGCTGAATATGACAATTGGGAGGTACATAATAACTACACCATTGAGGCTTTGCAGGATTTACTTCAAAATGCCCCCTTTAATGTTTCTCAGGTTGATTCATTGGGTTGGTTGTTGTGGCAAACTAATGCAAATGCATGCCAATTGCGTTTTTATAATGTTACACCTGGTTTCATTCTGACCAAACCTGACCCTCGTTATTCACCTCATCATTCTGTGACTACATACTCGGTAGGTAAATTATGCCAGCAGTGGCTAGAGCACTCTACCCTTGCATCTGTCAAACAGCACCTTTCGGTCCTATCAAATGATATAGATTTGGCTGATTTTCTCCTAGGCCGGCGTAATCCAAGGGCCAAGAGATTTCTTTGTGCCTCTTATAATGAAATTTGGAAACTTTCACAGATGGAAGCCGCCTTCCGTCTGCGTCAAATTGACCAGGCAAACTTGGAAAAAGTCCTTGCTGTAGTGGACAACAGCATTAACACGCTTTCTTCACGCATTTACACCTTAGACAATATCGTTTATTCTGTAATAGATATTGTGCAAAGTGATGTTTCTGTGTTATATCATGGTCAGAATCAGTGAAGGTCGGTCATCCAATTTGCTTGGACGTTGCAGACACTGAAATGGGTAAAGTGCCTTGGGATTATTTGAATGCCACTGCTTTATTTTTACCTTTTAACATGACTGATAAACAGAGGTTTATGTCCATGAAAGATGCTGTATACACGCTATTACATATTGAACAATTGGAGCCTTTGCCGTTCTCCGTAGCGGAAACGGACTCTGCTGTTTGGTTAAATCATGGCGTCATCACTATGCCCTTTTCGCTTTTTCAATTTAAATCATGTATGCAACACTTTCCTATTGGCCGCTTTGAACCGCTTGGCACTGCTTTTCTGCATGAATTATGGGTCCTGCCCTTTGCTTATCAGTGTTTGAGGGAGGATAAAGAAGTTTTCCTCACAGGGGAGGAGTGTGATTCGGTAGTAGGTCACTCTCTTGTGTGCAAACACGTTAAGTTGCATGGCGAATGTAATGTTTCAGCGCCAAATCTAGCTTGCTTTTTAAAAGGGACCCCAGTACGATCCATCACGCCCGTCTTTACATTGCTGACTAACGGCAGCTATCTCATTTTAAACAATCAAGACTGCTGTGGTTTGCGGGCGGGTGTCCCATATTTGGTAACTGTTTCCCAGCGCGTAACTTGCTGTAGCAATGTCCTTTTCCCGCCCCCGCAAGGGAGTTTAGATTGTTTGCTTTGGCCTTCCATTCCGACTTTGAAAACAGAGTTCAACAAGTTGAGCAGGCTCAAAGCCCTTTTATTCCAACAGGAGGTGGCCCTCACTTCCGCCCGTGAGACATTCAGATTGCAGGTGGCTCGGACCTCGAGTGAGATACAGTCGCTTCTTAACACTAACCTCCCACTTCATTTTGGGGAACTAATTCACCAGGTGTTTAATGCATCTGATACGACAGGCCTTGCCCATTTTTTTTAAATGTGTGGGATCTGGCCTGGTCTCTTCCTTTCAAACTATTTTCGGGGTAATACCGGCTTTCATTCATTCTATATTTTCCAGCATCTTCGGAGGGTTTCCCTTACTATTGGCGCTGACAGATGGTGTCCTGCTTTTTCTCCTTGTGTTTCGCAATGGCTGCTCACTTTGTGGCTCTGCACAGGCCGGTCCAGCTTCAACTGTACCGTAATCACCTGTATGAGGCTTTTGGATGCTTGCCTTTAGCAACGCTTGGCGTGAGTTATGACTTGACTTTCCGCTTTGCCTATTTTACTTGCGTTCAGCCAGTGCTTCATTGCAAAAGATGTCATTTCTCCTGGGCGATGAAACTTTGCTTATCGAACACGTGGTTTCCAATCCCTGATTTCAGCCGGTTGATGGGTCCCTTAGAGACACATGACGAGGCATGTTCTGTGGATGGTCAAATGGCACGTGCAGCTTTACTTGGAATCTTGGATCAATGGGATATTTGTGCGGCTGCACAGACCATCCTACAACGTGGTTTTCTTGAATATGACACAAGTTTGCCGTTTCTACTTCTGGAAGCTCCTGCTTGTGCAGAACATGAATGTTCCTTCGATTTGCTTAATTGGATGTCATCGCTTTTTTCTACCAATAACAAAGATGACTTATTGGAGGGAATTGCATTCCTTTGCACCCAAACCTTCATGGATTGACTGCTTGGGTCGTCCCTACTTCACTGTCTGAAATACAGACTCTGTTTTTCAAGCTCAAAATATTTTTCTTCACCAATAACTTACACGATGCCTGACTTTTTTAACTCTATTCATTCTTCTGTCTATGTCCTATTGACTTACCAAGGGGAGGGTGATATATGGGGTTATGTGGTCCTAAGACACATTGGCGACATTGCTAAGTTAGCATGAGTTTTGCTTGCTCTTTGCTGCTGCATTTGCGCACGCCTCTGCTAAGAGTTTGTTTTCGCGACACTTTGCCTCTGCCCTGTACATGATAACAGATTGTTTTTCACGTTCTCAGCCTTCCCTTCAATTCTGTCTGAACATTATGTTCAAGGTCGGTCAACAATGTGTCTCTTGTTATTCTGTTCTGGTCAGTCCCTATTACCTAGACAAAACATGTTACCAACAGCTGCAATGTGGAAGAATCGTGCTTTGATATAACATTGATGCATGTTTTTGAAACACTCTCGAAGAAAGCCGTTACATGGAGCTGAGCTCTGCTGTTCATATGATGTGAACCTTTGCGACTAAGCTTTGAGGTAGGGGTCTGCTAATAACGCCTAGAGATCTTCTGTTATATAAAATAACTTCTTACTGCCTTGGGGAGGGTGATTAGGCTCAGTTATTTTGCCTTTTTCACAGTCTTTATAAAATGACGACTCCTTTTATATTCTATGGTACTGTAACAATGCTAACGATTCTTGCATTATGCATTTTGCTGCTAGTTGTGGGTCGCATACTGTTTTATGAATCACTAAAGTCAAAATAAACATTTTGAACTTATTTAGTGACTGATTATTTTTATTGTGGACAAGTACGTGAGAGCGAAAGAGTGTCTTGTTCCCGCGACTCTGAGGTGAGTCGGGAGTGCTCTTGTTCTGGGTTGTCTAAACATTCGTAGCTTCTTGATATTTGTAGGAGACCGAAAGAGACACTATTACTAGTCAGTTGGGATTTTGTGTACTATGGTGATAGGAGGTACACCCCTATTTACTGAGGTCCTGTTTTCTTGTGCATAGTTCTGTGTATGAGCAGAATCCTCGCAACACCGCTATGACTACGGAGCTTTGTCTTTGCTTGTAGCCTTACAGCGGCATGCCCTACTTCGCCTAACACAGTCTCCAGCTGCTGAGCCTTCCTGCAGCCTCCTGCACTGAAAATGGATCGTTGGAGGTACGTTTCTGCACCTCTGGTGCCGCAGTGGTGATTTCTCCTCACATACGCGAGCGGCCATTTTATGACGAGTTGCTCGCGTCTCAAATTTCTCTGCCTCATAGACTTTGCCTGACAGCCGCAATACATACCACACAAGTTCTGGCCAGGTGTATTCTAACTCCTGGTGCTGCGGCGGTGATTTTTTCTTTTTGCATTCAAACAACTGGTCTTCTAACCTCCTCAGGTTGTAAGTAACAACTGATCTCAGTATGCTTTTCTTGGAATGGGACCTCAATATATAATGCCAGCCTGCGCCTTATGCACACAAGAATTATAATGAGATTATGATATATATGGTATAGCTTTGCTTGATATACTGTTATGTATATCAATTTTGTATCTCATTTTTGGTGCTGCTATAATTCCTCAAATCACTTTTTCCAGTGTATGGGCAAGACTCGGCCTTTGCGTCAGCTCACGCAGCATTCAATTTATTTTATCAAGATGGCCAGTCACTTACATACATCTTCCAAGCCATCATCTTCCGGTACAAAGCCAAAAAGAGCGAAAAATGACCCTCTTCTCCCATTCTATTGTCTCATAATCTTGTTTTGGATTCTATTCTGGATGAGGTATGCAGCCTTCAACCTTTCATGTGTGCAATGAACAAAAAATTACAACAAATTGAAGAGGGAGTGGATGGGGAACATGGCGGCCGACAGCTAATGCCGGTCGTATGCTCTCGGCTGTGCTAGAGAAATTCCGCAAATGTAACCGTACCTGTGCCTGTGCTGGGGGGTCCCTCGAAGTGTCGGCAGAGGTTGGGGGTCGGGGGAGTGTTGCAGAGGTTCCTGGGGAAGTGGGGTTGTTTTCCCGGTCGGAGGTTTTTTCTTCCTTCGAATGCAACGGAGCCGAGACTGAGGAGAGGAGTGTGGGCAGAGGCTGCAGCACGGCTCAGCTGGGGCCGCCGCGCTGCTGCGAGGATCGGCTTCCCGGGAAGAGGGAGCAGCCTATTCTTAGGTCAGGTTCGGAGCTGTGCTAGAAAGCAATTTGCACTGCGGGGAGATGACATTCAGTACCCCCCGATGACCCCGGTAAGGAGAAGGGAGCGGGCCTCAACGAATGATAAAACTAGCACAGAGGAGGGAGGTAAATCTAAATGTAAGATATCTACTTTCCCTGACAAAGAAAAGAATAAGGAAGGGTTTGCATACGGCGTAAATAGATATACGCTAAGGAGTAGAGATATTTGGGGTAGAGGGGAAGCTATTCCAAGTATTTCAGTGAAAAAGGTTTTTTCTTCAGCTATTCCTCCTAACCCAAAGGCCGAAAGTAGTAAAACATTCAAAGTCCCTCTCCAACCCCCGCACTTTTTCCGTGCACCTTTGATCAAAAACCCTCTTGAGAAAAAACACCAAAGAAAGCAAGTATCAAGTCCACGAAAAAGAAGCCTGAAACTATAAAAATAACTCCATCACTCCGCTCATACTTTAAAGTTCAAGCCCAAACCCAAACTCAAACTCAAGCCCAGGACGCCACAATAGTCTCTCCTACAGTAACACTGTTACAATCTGAAGAGAGAAGTGCTTATTTAAAAGTTATGGAGGGCTCGGTTTCCATTAAAGTAGGGGGGATGATATCTCTGTTTAAAAAACAGGTTTGATCCATTGGCAGAAGGAGAAGGAGACCAGCCCTCATTGCACCAAACTATTACCCCCAGCTCCAGCCTTGAGACCGTGGAGAGTCATGTGTTGACTCCGGATGAAACACTTACTGCGGTTACTAAACAGATCGATACTCCTGAGATGGAGATGCTCCTATCTACTTTGTTAACAGAGGTTAGGGAGAAGTTCGCGATTTCAGAAACAAATCAGAAAAAAATTCAGGGCACTGTGGAGGCCCTGGAGGCTAAGATCGACAACTTGATGGAGAGAGTTGGGTTGTTGGAGGATTCAGTAGAGGATCTTTCAAGAAAAGTGAATGCAAACATGGGAGAGATACAGAGTTTGAAGAATAGCAAGAAAGATCAGAGAGATAAGTTGGAGTCCCTGGAAAATAATGCCAGAAGGAACAATATTCGAATTTTGAATGTTCCTGAGGGTCTTGAAGGAGGGGACATAAGATCTTATGTGATTAATTTCCTGAAAGAATATAATATAGAAATCGATCAGCGCAGTTTGGAGGAAGACATACAAAGAGTACATAGGGATCCATTCACAAGGCGACCAGGAAAGAAAAACTCAAGAAGGATCCTTGTGAACTTTAGATCCTATACTATAAAAGAAAAAATCCTTGCAAGTGCTCTTAAAGCAGGAGTTTTCAAAAAAGATGACTGGTCTTTCCGTATAAGATCAGATATCTCTCGCATCACTCAAGACAGACAGTGGGAACTGGGCAAATTTATTCAAGAATTGAGGGAGATGGGCGCCACTGCAAACATAAGATTCCCCGCCTCGCTGAGGGTAATGCGAAACAATAAAATGTATAATTTTAGGGACCCAGCTGAAGTCATTACATTTATGGATCAGATAAAAGCACAACATATATAATCTTTAGTCTTTCTCTATAGCACAGGAGAGCTCACATGAGGCAAATAACATCAGTTTGTCTCTAGACAATAGGGAGGATTCCCCGGGGTGGGGGGGATTAGCAATGGGGGAGTTCACAAGGAGATGTAAATTAAAAAAAATTGCACTGGGTGGGGGAGCATGTGGGAAAAAATAAAAAAAATATGTCCTCTTTTACAAGTTTCGGATCAGAATCTTCTTTTTCGTTAAACACACTTTTTAATCTGATAGGAAGAATTAGACCTATAGGCATTAATCTTCTAACTTACGGTATAAGACATGGAAAATTCAGATAAGCCTAGGCTGATAAAGATTCTATCCTGGAACGTTAATGGTCTTAGGGTTCCTGCAAGAAGGAGAAAAAAATCTAGAGTATTTAAGAATTAAAGATATTGACATCTTCTGCATTCAAGAATCACATCTAGCTAAAGAAGAATGGCCTGAGATCCTAGGGGTCAGCAATGGATCGAACACTGCATTTATACCTCCCAGTCTTGCATGGTGAAAGGGGTGGTTCTTTTTAAGAAAAAATCCATTCAGGCTATACTGGGAGATTGTGTTGTAGATCCGGTAGGTAGATGGGTGATAGTTAAGGCCAAAATATATGATGTTTGGTTGGCTTTTGTGGGATATTATGGCCCTAACCTGGATGACCCTGCACCTTTACGTACACTATTTTTGCAATTAGTAGATATAGGTGTCCCTATCATAATGGGGGGAGATTTTAATGTGTGTTTGGATCCAATGCAAAACTCTACTTCTAGAAGGGCAGCGATGTCAACCCCCAACATGAGGAGGGCCCTGAAACAATTAATAGCCGATGCAGGTCTGGTAGATATATGGAGGATAATGAGTGATGGGGATGAGGTAGGAGGAAACTTTACCTTTTATAATAAAAAAATCATGGTCACCGAACAAGGATAGATTTTATTTTGGTAGACTCTATTATTAGCAAAAATATTAGGAAAGTCTTGCATGTTCCTGAACATCTATCTGACCATTCAGCTGTATCCCTGGAGATCATGCTCGGAGACAAAGTTTCGCCGCGACGATGGACACTTAACCGTATGTTGCTTTTAGACCCTCTGGTTGTGGAAAACCTGAAAGTAGCTACGAAGGAGTTTTTTCTTTTTAATCTTGATTCAGCCCCCTTAAACATTGTTTGGGAGACATATAAGGCATTCCTTACAGGTATCCTTTCTAGTGTTACCTCTGCACATAGCAAGAAGTTCAGGGAGGAAATTAATACTCTTGAAGCCTCTATAAAATCCTTACAAGGTGATGTGTTACAAGCTACTATTTTGGTAAGCAAAGACCAAATTGGGCAAAAATTACAAGCAGCAAAATCCAGGCTGGCTGACTTTCTGGAGGCTATAATAAGGCGGAAATGGGAGGCCAGTAGGCTATCTCATTATGAATATGGGGAGGGGTGTGGAAAATTATTATCTTGGAAGATTAAAGCTAATCAATCTAGGAATTACATAAAAGATCTAAAATGTCAAAACTCAGGAAAAATTATCACGGAAGCCTGTGAAATTGAAAATGCTTTCGTAAATATTTTCCAAGATTTATACTCGGAAGATACAATTCAGAGCAGGGAACAAATGGAGGCCTTTTTTCAAGATATAAACCTCCCACATCTTCAGGAGGCAGAGAGGGGAAAATTGAACAGCCCAATTTGTATGGAAGAGGTTGTTAAAGTTATAAACAGTTTAAAGAAGGGGAAAGCCGCAGGTCCGGACGCCCTTCCAAATGAGATATACATAATATTAAAAGAAGAGCTAGCGCCTATTTTGCTACAAATTAGTAATTCCAACTTTGTCTCTGATCATGATCCTCCATCTTCGTGGGATTCTGCCACTATTACTATCCTTCTTAAACCTAACAAAAACCCAAGGGTTTGTGAGTCATATAGACCCATCTCATTGCTTAACAGCGACTATAAGATCTACTCCCAGATACTAACAAAACGATTAGACAAGATAGTTGGAACCCTGATCCATTCGTATCAGAAAGGATTTATAAAAGGGAGGCAGCTGCATGAACTGACTCATGAGCTAATCGGTGCAATTGATTTGGCCAAGGAGTATAACAGCCCTCTGACGGTCATGACCCTAGACGCGGCGAAGGCCTTCAATAGGGTTAGTTGGCCTTTTTTGTATGAGGTGATTCAAAGATTTAATCTGGGAGAAACTTTCTTGGCAGCTGTTAAAGCCTTGTATAAGAATCCGTCAGCTATAGTGCTAATTAATGGTAATCTGTCAAGAGCTCTGCATATACATAGGGGGACAAGACAGGGATGCCCCTTATCACCTCTTCTCTTCAACTTATATATAGAGCCCTTGGCTATAAAACTAAGGTCATGCAAGAATATCTCTTCTTTTGTATGTAATGGTTGGGAGAAAAAGATCGGAATGTATGCGGATGATCTGATGATTTTTACAGGTCACCTAGCTCCGTCCCTCCCAGCAATTTGGGAAACGCTTGAGGTTTTTGGGAACGTCTCGGGTTATGCTACAAATCAGGAAAAAACCGAGATAATGCAGTGGAACACACACTTCCCAACTGACCTAATCAAACACAACATGAGATATTTAGGCATTCAAATTGTTCAAAATTTAGATAACATCGCAAAAGTGAATTTTGACATTCTAGCATTAAATGTACGGAAACAATTACAGGCCTGGAGTGCTCTTCCTTTATCGTTCTTAGGCAGATCTAATTTGATAAAGATGTCCATTCTTCCTAAATGTACTTTTTTATTTAATTCCAAACCATTAGAATTCAGAAAATACTGTATTAAGAAGGTCCAGGGAGACTTCACTAGTTATATTTGGGGAAATTAAAAGCCTAGAATCGCTTGGAGAAAACTTAGAGCGAAAAAGGCATCAGGCGGTATAGCCAGCCCGGATCTTTTGCAGTATTATCGGGCTTTTCATTTAAAGATTTTTAGACACATGTTGAGCGATACCTCTGAGATGTCACCACTTTTTCAGGCCCTTACAACTAGTCCCCCAGATTTCAACAGCTTTTTTCTATTTAAATTTGGTCATCCTAAGTTTTAAAAAAAAGTTAGGCTAAAGATCCTTTTGAGTGCATGCAAGGTTTGGTACCAGATAAGACGGTCTTTACAAATACCCTACTTCAGTCATAAAGCTCCTATCTGGAATTCACCGGGTACGCCTGCCTGCCTTCAAGACTCTTTGGAATCCCTCTAAAGCAGTGCAGTATTCATAGATGGGGCCAACTCCTAGATGACATAGAGTTCATTTCTTGGCACCACATTCAGGAATTATCGGAAGGGACGGTATCAAGATTTAAGTACTATTAATTAACGAGTTGGGCAAAAACACTGGGCAAAGACGGGAAAGGAAATTCATTATGGGAGTCAAAGGTAGTTTCCCGTTCCCTTTCGCCAAAGGAGGTATCGGAATGGTACTGGATGATGATTCAGGTACCTGAGGAGGAGCAAGCCCTACCGGTGTTGATCTGGAGGAGGGAACTGCCGGCTCTAGACCTTGATCGGATATGGCTAGTATCTATGTCTTATCTATGGCTATATGCAAAGTCTGCTCCACTCAGGAAGAATCATCTTTTTACAGTTCATTAGGCCTACTGGATGCCCAAGAGACTATCGAAACTGGGGACTCAGGTGGAAAAGAGGTGCCCCAAGTGCGGTGAGACCAACGCAAACGAAGCCCACATGTTTTGGAAGTGTCCCTCGATTCAGATTTTTGGGCAAAAAGTAGGTACGACACTTTCTGGTATATTGGGGCAAGAAGTTCAGGTGAGTTTGGCTTTGTTTATTTTTGGGGTAATGTTAGAGGGGGAGGGGAACGGGACACTAACATAAACACACAGAGCCCTTGTATTTATGCTAATTCTCCTTGCATGTAGAGAGCTCTGTATAAAGTGGATTACGCCTAATCCCCCGCTAGAAATAGAGTGGGTGACGTCAATACAGAGATTAAGGACATTGGACCGAGCCATAGCGATTTCTAAGAGAATGAGGATATGGGATATTTGGGATAACTGGGCAAAGACCACATGACACTGATTGGTATCTCCTTTCTTGTTTTTTCTTTCTTTTTCTGTTTTTTCTTCCTTTTTTCTTTCATTATGTTATGAGTTCTGTTATCACCCACTGGTCCAATGATTAATACCAAGGTAAACAGGTAGCTGGAATGGGAAAAGGAGTTTAATTTTCCCTTATTGGTATTTCGGTCTAAAGCCTACCACCTGTCTAAAGGTGTCTGTTCCGAGCTGGCAGCACGTGTAAGACTCGGCATGTTTTTTTAACATGCCTCCCTTTGAGGAGAGGCCAAGATCTTCTAGTCAGCTGCAGCTGCTTGGATCTTTTGATACCTAATACAAAATGGCAAATGAGGACTAAAAAAAAACAAAAAAAACTAAAACAAATTGAAGATCTTTGGATTGTTATAGAGAGCAAGATGTCTGAGTTGGGACAGCGTGTTAGTGATGTCCAAGACATGTCTACCAAAATACCTTTGTTGGAACAAGAAATTCAAAATCTCAAATTGCACACCGAAGACCTTGAAAATCGAAACAGAAGGAATAATATCCGTCTTTATGGTCTACCAGAGAATCTTGAAGGGCCTGATCTTTTGACCTTTCTTATGAGGTTTCTACCTGATCTTCTTGGACTTCAAAATGCACCTCTTCTTAACATTCAATGAGCACATCGTTTGGGCTGCCCTCAACCCCACTCCACTAAACCACGTGGCATCATAATGCTCTTTCTGGAATTCACTGACTTGATGCGCATCTTGAGGGCTGCTAAGGAAAAACATTGACTGGTCTGGCCATAATATATTTATCTCTCAAGACATTTCCAACCCAACAAATGCTTGTTGAAAAGAATTCCTAGCTCTTCGACCCCGGATGAGACAATTGAACATTCGCTATGTCAGTCTACATCCCTGCCTCTATAAAACCACCCATGATGGTGTATCACGATCTTGTGAGGATCCGGCTAAACTAAAAACTTTATTGCTGAATATTACAAGTCAGAATATGGAGGCTGATGTATGATGTTACTAAATATTCTTAATTTTACGCATGGTTATGTCCTAATTTACTCTTTGTTTCTATGTTTTCTTTAAGTTTCTGGCTACCCTTTATACATTTTCCAGTCTCCTTCTCTGTTGCCGTTCTTACTCTTGGCGTAAACATGCCCTTCGCTTACCCTTTAACCTCTTCACTTCAGATCTGGATTTTTATCCTTGATCTATCTTACATTTCTCTTTTTCCTATTTACTTCCCCCATTTCTCTCTTTCTCTTATTTGACTTTCTTCTTTCTTGTCTATTCTTACTTTTCTTGTTTTTACATGAGTGTTTTCTTAACCCTTTTTTTTATTTTTCCAAGATTTATCTACTTATATTATTTCATGGTTAACTAACTGTGTCTTTTTTATTGATCTTGCAGCCCATTGTGCCTTTTCCCGTATGCTTTCCCTTACCCTACAGCATGTTTAATTTTGTCTTGTGGAATGTCCGTGGTCTGATTCATCCCCTCAAACATCAAAAGGTACTTTCTCATCTATCAAAACTTTAATGCACATGTTGCTTTTTTGCAGGAAACACATTGTAATGATGTTGAATCACTTAAACTTAAGCATCAATGGGTTAGTCAGGTTGTCTTTTCTCCTGCTGTTAACCATAAAATTGGTGTAGCCATTCTATTCCACAAGTCACTGAATATTCAGATTTTATCAACTGAATGTAATATGAATGGACGATGGGTTATGGTTGACGCTATTATATTTCAAAAGCAAGTTACTCTCCTTAATATTTATGGTCATGTTAAATCTGACCCTGAATTTTGGCAAAATGTTAAATTAAATCTTTCTTCTATTTCTAATACTAATATCATTGTTGCTGGTGATTTTAATGACTGGTTAGACCCGTTTACTGATAGAAAGTCTAATGGTAAATTTAAACCTAAATAGTCTCACAAAGCATTTCAATCTGCCATTACCTCTCATCCATTCTTTGATGTATGGAAAACTTGTAACCCAGATATATATGAGTTCACATTCTTTTCCAATGTACATCACACTACTACTCGTATTGATTATATTTTAATCTCCAAATCGTTACTACTCTCTATTCAATCATCAAAAATTGGTTCTATTTTTATTTCTGATCATGCCCCTGTTTTGTCTTTTTTTATATGTCCTTCAATACTTCTAAACAGGAACATTGGCGTTTATTAATTCTTTACTATCTGACCAAACCTTTATTTTGGAAGCGACCTCTTTTATTAATGAATTTTTTCAATTCAATCAATCTAAAGATACCTCAGTTCATAATAATTGTGGTGCTTTTAAGGATTCCTTAAAGGCCTTCACTATTGCCTACTCAGCCAAAAAGAAAAATGTTTTGGATTCTAAATATTGTTCAGCTCTCCAACATATTAAAGTTCTTGAACATACCTGCTTCACCTCCAAATCCTCCTTGAGCTTACAGGAACTGATTAAAGCCAAGTCTGCCACGAATAATATTGCTACGGTCGATGCTTGCAATGTCCTTCTTAAAATTAAATCCAAATACCATGGAGGCCAAAATATAGCTGGTAAAATGGTGGCCAATTATTTAAAAATTCAAAAGGAAAGGAAAACTATTGGCCCTAGTCGCAGATAGCATAATAACAATATGATGTCTTCTGACTCTGACATTATTAATACCTTTCAATCCTATTATGAACTACTAAATACAAAAGATGCAACTCCTTCTGAGTGTGATATCAAAACCTTTTTCATGGACTCCCTAACCCTCCTTCCATTCCTGATACTCTCTTAACTCTTGAAAAATATATTACTCTTCAGGAAATTATAGATGCTTCTAAGTCTTTGAAAAAAGCCAAAGCTCCTTGTCCAGATGGTTTTCCTGTTGAACTTCTTTCTTTCTTTCCCTCCATTTCTGCTCTTAAATTACTAGAACTTTTCAATTCTTTTTTTGTCCAGCTCTAAAGATAGTGGCTCCTTTTTGGATGCCTGTTGTATTTTACCCTTCATGTTATCTGTAAATGTTATCTAGTGAGTACTCTGTGGGATGTCATTGTGGAACCTTATCTATGCAATGAGGTTCTGGGGTTGTGCATGTTCTAACTGGCTTCAGTTGCTGCTGTTGCCTGCTTGCTGATGGATGGGATCTTTCTCCTGGATTAAACTACTTGAAAGCATCATTCTTGAGTCATGAGATTATTTACCAGGAATGCTTCACTGGCGTAGTCGGCAGGATACCGGAATGGATCCCAACACGAAGTATTGGTGAGAAGTGTCTTTCCTTTATTGACAGTTTCTTGGAATTTTAAACCAAAGACATACATAAAAAAGAAAAGGAAAACTTGTTATTAATCTCACCAACTGGCAGGCTAACTTTCATCAAGTCTTCCTTGAAAACCAAGACTTTTATATTCTTATTGTGGATAGAAAGGGCTAAAGACAAGCCTTCTGAGCCCAATCTCCTTTCAATCTTAATGTCAGACATATGCGATTGGTCTTGACTTTGGGGGCTTGAGGTCTACTTGCGCTATTCCTCAATTAAATCAGTCTGGATATATTTGCATTTAGCAATTCTGGATGGAAAACTATCGTGGATTGAGTCACAGATTGATAATTGGCCTTTGACGAAATTGACTGTGGTTTGGGTTTTTTGGGTTGTTATTGGTGAATTGTGCTTGTCACAGCCAGTTCGCAGGCTTGGCGTCTTAAACCAGGAGATCGCAACGAGTGCTAAAACTTCAGCGAGGCTTGAACTTACATTGTCAAGATAGCTCGAGCTCCTGTGAAGCAGTATTAAAAAAAAAAATGCTGTTTTGTTTTTAAAAAAAAGAAATAACTGACAGCGCGAGCTACCGTCTCCTTACCGTGCGGAGGCACTGACGACATTCTGCTGGGATTTCCATGGTGATGTTCTAACGAGATCTCTATGGTCGCGTAGCCGTCATTACGCAACCTACGTGACGTGTCGGCCATATTGGTTTGGTTCCTAGTGGGAATGAGAAGGGAGATAAAAGCACTATCGGCGATTCTTTAAGAGCATCTATTTGCATCTTCATCCCAGCTTAATTCTTGAGGTGCCACAGTGACACGCACACTACTTGACTTGCGTGCACCTCGCATTGCGTGTTTCTAGGTTTTCACCGTTTCAGAGGAGCGCACCCCAATGGTAAGAGCAGCGACAGTGACACGCACACTACCTCGCATAGCGTGTTTTCTAGGATTTTCTTCAGTGACTCTGACAACACTGGATGAGCATCAATTGCGTGTCGCAACCCAGGGACAGGCATATTTTATAATAGAGTCTAAGAGTACTGGTCTGTGCAAATTTCATTGATAAGTGCCTGAGAGGGTTTCTACACCAAATTAACAGGGTTACAATTGTTGAAGTGTCTTCTTCTTACAGTACATTTATCATTGATGAGTGTTTGAGAGGGTTTCTAAACCAAATTAACAGTATTACAATTGTTGAAGTGCATTCATTTTACAGTACAAAAATGCAGAATGTTACAGCGGCACCGTTCTTTTTATCTAGTCCAGGTACTCCACCTATAAAATGGAAGAAGTGGAAGGTAGTTTTTGAAAGGTACGCTAGAGAGTGTGTCCCTTCGCTCAGCGCAGAAAGGAAATCGTCGTTGCTACTTCATTGCTTGGGATCTGAAGGGCAAGAAGTCTTTGATAACTTACCTGACCTTTCTCCCACAGAAGCCAGAGATTTGAATGACTATGAAATATGTATAAAAAAACTTGATAAACATTACCTTCCAAAGGTTAGTACAATTTTGGAGAGATACCAATTTGCGAAGTGTATGCAAGAGAGTAATGAAACAATTGAAGTGTATGTAACTCACTTAAGAAAACTTCCTTCGTCATGCAAATTTGAGAATCTTACAGATGAGCGCATCCGCGATCAATTCATGTTCGGGTGCAACATTGAGAAAGTCCGAGATGAATTGTGGTTAAGAGATGAGCCTACTCTTGATGAGGTATTAACGGTCGCTAAAAGAATAGAACATTCACTTAAATGTGTGGCTCTCATAAAAAAGGATTCTGAGAAAGATTTAAAGGTACATGTAATTAAGGAGACGACAGAAAAGAAATACTTGAAGGAGAAGGAAAGTGATATTAAAACATGGTCAGTAAGAAAATGTTATAGGTGTGGTAAAGCAGGTCATCTTGCTGATGATAAAAGGTGTCCGGCCATCAATCAAACTTGCTCAAAATGTCAAAAAAAGGGACATTTTTCAGGGTTCTGTAAAAGAAAACCTAGACTGAAAGTTAAGGAAGTTGAACTTTATGATGGTGCTATGGGTGGATCTAACTTGGAGGATTTCGACTGTGGACAGGTAGTGAGTCAGGTTGGGAACAAATGCAGTCGTAAATCGTGTCCCTACGACGAGATTGTAGTTGAAGGGGAAAAGACTAGAGTATTATTTGATTCTGGTGCCAAAATAACCATCATATCCAATGAGTTCTATGATAAAAGATTAAAGACTAAAATCACATTGAGAAAACCTGATATCATTCCCTTAGCATATGGTGGTGAGCCCATTAAGTTACAAGGATATTTTGAGGGGCTCATAGAGTATAAAGATAGAATGGTCTCAGGGAAAGTTTATGTGTCTAAAAAATGTGACAGTATCATTAGCTGGATGCACCAAGGTGATCTGGGAGTGTTCCTGGACCCTAATGCTGTACCACCTATACAACTTAGAGACAATGTCTGTTCTGTGACAGAGAATAAAGATGATGAATTGGTTCATAGTTTGAGGATAGAATTTCCTGAAGTTTTTAAAAGAAAATTAGGGTGTTTGAAGGGTTATCAGCACAAGATTCAATTGAAGAAGGATGCCATTCCGGTTTGTTGCAAAGTAAGGAATGTGCCTCTTTCCGTTAGGGAAGACATGAGGAAAGAATTAGCTAAACTAAAGGATGGGGGAATCATAGAAGAAGTTGAAGGTACTGAGTGGTTGGCCCCGGTCGTCGCCGCGCGCAAATCTAATGGGGATTTGCGCCTCTGTATTGACTTGAGGCAACTTAATAAAAGTGTGGTGGTAGATCGATATCCATTACCCAATATTGCAGAATTGCTGGTTCTTCTTGATGGTGCTAAGTTTTTCAGCACTATTGACTTAACATCTGCCTACCATCAGATAGAGTTAGAAGAATCGTGCAGAGACTTTACAGCTTTTATTACACCTTTCGGGACTTTTAGGTTTAAAAGGATGCCTTTTGGATTGGTGTCTGCTTCATCTGTATTTCAGAGGGTAATGGAAAACGTTCTTAAGGATCTTCCTGGTGTATGTATATATCAAGACGATATTTTGATTTTTGCTAAGAATGTAGTCGAGCATGACTTAAGATTGAGATCTGTATTGAAAAATCTGGGTAAACATAATCTCACTGTAAAAGGGGAGAAGTGTAAATTTAGATCTAACTCAATCAATTATTTGGGTCACAATATAACGAGTGAAGGAGTTAGACCCAAATCTGAGTTAATCAACACAATCCTTAAAATGTGTTCTCCTTCAAACAAGTCCGAACTTATGAAATTTTTAGGCATGATAGAATATTATGCAAAGTTTGTGAGAGGCTTCGCTGATCTTACAGTCAGCATGAGATCGTTATTATGCAAAGGCACAGATTTTGTGTGGTCAGAATTGTGTGAGAAAGAATTTGTTACCATCAAAGAGAAGTTAAACCTGGCACCTTCCCTTAAGAGTTTCAATCCGGCATTAAAACCCATTTTAGTTACAGATGCCAGTGAAAAAGGGTTAGGTGCTGTGTTACAACAAGGTGGTCCAGATGGTATGCAAACAATAATGTTTTTGTCACGAAGTTTGAGAGATGCTGAATCTCGATATTCGGTGGTGGAAAGGGAGTCATTAGCGGTATTTTGGGCCATAAAGAAATTGAAAAAATTTCTCTGGGGATTGAATTTTGAAGTGCACACTGATCACAAACCTTTGGTGGAGATATTTAGTAAAAAGTGGCTGGATTTAATTTCTAGTAGAATAACTAAATGGATCATTGGTTTACAGGAATATAGTTTTAAACTCCATTACATTCCTGGAGCTGATAACGATATAGCTGATGTGTTATCACGTTTAGTTACCAATGAGTACACACAAGAAGATGGCGATGATGAGGATGATGAATGGGTGTGTGTTGTAGACCATAACATTATTTCAGAGAAGAGATGGAGTGAGGAGTTATCCCTTGATACAACTTTATGTGAAGTGATCTCTTTAATTCAAAAAGGATGGAAAAGCAATAAAGATGGATCTGATGACACTAAACCTTATTGGATCATACGTGATGAGCTGTCAGTAGAGAATGGGTTATTGCTTAGAGGCACAAAATTAATTCCACCTAACAGTCTCAGAGAAGAATTAGTTGAGTTAGCTCATTCATCCCATTCTGGTATATCTAAAAGCAAAGAAAGGTTAAGGATGTCGTACTGGTGGCCCGGCATAGATAAAACAGTCGAGCGTATGATCAGAGACTGCATTCCGTGTTCTTTAAGTGACAAATCGAAGTGCACACGTGTTCAATCCATGGTTTTAAGAAAACGTGCTTGTGAACCTTGGCAAGACATTGCTTTGGACATTGTTGGTCCTATACAATGCAAAGGTGCTCAGTTTTATGTTTTAGTTGTTATTGATATGTTTTCAAGATGGCCTGAGATTTTTTTTTTATCGGACATCGACTCTTTCAACATTATACAATGTTTGAGAACTTTGTTTGCTAGGGAAGGTTTACCAGCGTCTATATTAACAGATAATGGTGTACAATTAATTTCTAAAGAAATGGAGGAGTTTTTATCTGCCAAAGGTATTGTGCACAAGACATGCTCCCTTTATCATCCCGAGGCAAATGGTATGATTGAGAGATTCAATAGAGTTATTAAGGAAACTATAGAGTTAGCTAAATCTCAAACCTTAGACTGGAAGAAAGAAGTCATGATGAAAGTTGAGGAGTATAGATTATCTCCACATGCAACTACTGGAAAAACACCTTTCTTATTATTGCGTGGAAGAGTGCCAAATACTAGTGTAGAACCGTTTTGGGTCAACAAATATGAATTGGAAAAAGGGAAGGAGTGTGTGTGTGTGATAAGTCATTGGTACAAAGAAGGGAGGAAGAGAAAGCAAAAGAGAGGAAAAGGTACTTTGATGTCAAGAAAGCTGTGAAGAAATTTGAGGTAAAAGTTGGTGATTGGGTAATGATTAAGCGTCCTGGAATGATGGGGAGCTCTTTATCAAAATTAATGTCACCCATTAAAGTTATTAAGATTTTCAATAATGCAATACAAACGCAAGATCACCGCATTTGGCATTTAAGCAGAGTGGTGGTTGTTAAAGATAATTTAGGTAATAATAAGGATGTTAATTCATCTGCGAATAAAGCATCTAATAGGTTTAGGAGTCCGTCTAGGGTAAGTAGACGACCTGGGTATCTTTCGGATTTTGTTTGATATTAAGATTTTATGTGTTTATATTTATTTCTTTATTTTAAAATTGTAAAGAAGGGAGATGTGTGGTATTTTACCCTTCATGTTATCTGTAAATGTTATCTAGTGAGTACTCTGTGGGATGTCATTGTGGAACCTTATCTATGTAATGAGGTTCTGGGGTTGTGTATGTTCTAACTGGCTTCAGTTGCTGCTGTTGCCTGCTTGCTGATGGATGGAATCTTTCTCCTGGATTAAACTACTTGAAAGCATCATTCTTGAGTCATGAGATTATTTACCAGGAATGCTTCAATGCCCTTATTGTCATTACCCCTAAAACAGATAAGGATCCCACCCTCTGTAAAAACTATCATCCAATTTCGGTAATCAACTACGATTGTACAATTTTTACAAACATTTTAGCATCTTGTTTGGGGGATAATATTCCCCTTCCTATTAAACCTGACCAGGCTGGTTTTTATTAAGGGCAGACTTGCATCTGATAATGCTAGAATGTTTTCCAACATTCTTGCCCTTGGGAAAAAATATTCCTTTCCCCTCACAGCCCTGTCACTTGATTCTGAAAAAGCTTTTGATTGTATAAATTGGCAATTTATGTTCTCTACTCTTCAATGGTTTGGTTTTGGCCCAAAATATATCTCTTTTATCAAATTACTATGGGGCCGATTCCGATCTCGCTGGGAAAGCCCTACAGCCGACTGGTGCCCGTAGAGCTTCCCGACCGACTCGTGCTCCGGGGCTCCGACTGCCCGAGTACGATGCGAACAAGCGCTGACGGACACAGGTCGCTCGGAGCCCCATTGAAGTCAATGGGAGCCTGTTGTACGATGCGTACATCGGCTCCCATTGACGGAAAAGGCACGTTGCGCACAAGGGCGCCCCCTGTAGTGGGGACGCGTCTGTGCCACCCGCACTTACATGCTGTCCCCCCTGTGATTGACTCATAAGGCTACGGGTGAAGGGGGGTCCGGCGCGGACCCCCGAAGTCCGCTTCCTGGAGCATTGACGTGTCGGAGGCTCCGACTCGATCCGGCTGTCCAAATCATGCATCGTACTGGCTCAGTCGGAAATCGCCTCCATTGCACGGCACGGTTTGCTTACAGACGAGACGTACGGAGCGGTTCGGACCCGGAAGTGACTTGGTCGGCGAAATTGCGTTTCTCGCATCGTACTTGCTTGCTCGTACAGCTGTACGCGTCGGTCAGAAAACACGTGTACGGCTCGTACTTTGTCCGCCCGGATCGCGTTTGGAGTCCTTCCGAGCGAGATCGGAATCGGCCCCTATATGTTGAAACTTGTGCTTGTGTATTTGTTAATGGTCATTTTTCCCCTTATTTTAATTTGCATAGAGGCACTAGACAAGGTTGTCCTCTTTCACCTTTGCTTTTTCTTCTTTGTTTGGAACGCTTTCTTGAACTTATAAAATGTAATCCCTGTATAACTGGTTTTAAATTAGATTCCTTAGAAATCAAGCTCTCTGCCTATGCAGGTGATATTCTGGTCTATGTCTAATACCTCCATTTCCCTTGAACCTTTTGTGTAAGATTGGTTTGTACTCTAGTATTTCTGGTTACAAACAAACATTTTCTAAAACTGAGATTTTACCATTAAATTCTTCCTGTTATCGTTATATGTTTGACAATACTAATTTTACATGGTGTCCCTCTAAGATTAAATACTTGGGGGTCTGGTTTTCCTCTACCTTACCCAATACACTCGCTTTTACTGCTTTAAAACTTAAAATTCAAAATCTATTATCTTCCTGGTCTCCTCTGTTTTTATCCTGGTGGGGTAGATTAGATACCATTAAAATTATGATTGTCTCTCATGTTATTTTTATGCTCTCCATGTTACCCTTTAAAATTCCTAATTATTATTTTTCCCAAATCACTTCTATCTGTACTAAATTCCTTTGGAATAACAAACATGTCCGTATTGCTTTATCCAAGCTAATTCAACTAAAGACCGAATGTGGTGGTGTACGTTTTCCCGATTTTAAGTTATATCATACTGCCTTTTTATTTTGACAATTTTATGCTTTGACCAAAGAATACCATGATTCTCCCATACTAACATGGATTATTTTTTAACTCTCTTTATTGCATGAATTTTCATTTCATGATGTTGTTTTCATGTCTAATTGTACAGTCATATCTAAAAACCCAATTTTAAAATACTCCCAACATCTATTACATACAATATTTACCCAAGGATCTGATTTTTGTCAATATTTCCTTGCATCCTCTATTTGGTACAATAAATTTATTTAATTTCATCATAAATCATTTTATTTCAAACATTGGAAGGAAAAGGGTATTTTTATGTTTATCACTTGTTCTCTCAAAACTCTATTCTAACTTTTCCTCAGTTGCAAGAAAAATATAACCTACCTGATTCCTGCCTACAACAATATAACCAACTACTTCCTGTGCTTCAATCCTTTTACTAAAAGAACAACTTTACAGCTGACCGTACCTCATTCACTCCTACAACACTGTTATACAATATTACTAATGATTCCATCCCCAAAGCATCTTTCATATATAAATCTCTGTCTTCCCCTATCCCTAAGAGGAATAAATCCTCTATCGAACTTTTATGGGAGACAGATCTATCTCAATCATTATCTGTCCACCAATGGGATCAATTGTGGCGTATCATTTTTAGTACCTCCAAAGCTACCAATATTACACAGTCTTTATTTATTGTATACAATAGAGCTGTTATTACTCCTTCCCTCCTTCATAAAATTGATTCCTCTGTCTCTCCCTCATGCTGGTCAGGTCTATCCTCTGATGGTACCTTGACTCATCTACTTTATTATCGTCCTAAAGTGAATGAATTTTGGAAATCCATATGGCCAAAATGTTTATTGATTTTTTCGTGTAATGTTCCATTATCTATTCAAAATGTTTTTCTTGGTACTATATCTGCTGATTTTAATAATCTTTCTTCAAAGCCTGTATTATTTGATCTTTTTATTGCACTTGCTTTTAAAGTTATACTAACTTGTTGGAAAGATAAGTCGAAATTATATATATTGGTTTGGTGGAATCTTATTTGTGATGAACATAGAATATCCACTGTTTCATCTACTTTGATATCTCAAAAAATTAAATCTGATTTACTTTGGTTACCTTTACTACTTTTCTATCTTCACACTCATCACTTTCCTAAAACTCATGGATTTCTTTCTACTTCTTCTCTTTCTTTCCCTCTCTTTTCTTTCTTTTTTCTAGCTTTTCCTTTTCTCTTTCTTCCTTTTTGTAAAAACTTATATAAACATAGATAAATATTACTGGTTCATTTAGCTATTTCTCGTTACTAGATTTGTATTTCATATCTCTTTGTATTTTAGAGGATTCTATGTCCAAATGAGTTTATTAACTCTGTACTTTGTTTAACTGGTTATATTTTGCTTACCTATTGTACTGTTTACTATCTTCAATTTTCAATAAAAATATTTAACAAAAAAAAGCATATCAGGGGAAGAATAATGGAGAACGAACATAGATTACAGTACTTTTGCACCTCCCTTTCCAACCAGTCGGGAAAATACAGTCTGCATTGGTCATTTTGTACAATTGTTGTATTTATAATTTCCAAGTTGTGTGGTATAGTTGTAAAATTGCACAGGCACCATATACATACAGTCTTACCCCGGGAAGCAAAACATTCTCATAGCAGCAGTTGTGAACAATATCATTGTGAAAGTGAAGGCAGACATACCTTAAATGTTTAACAAGATAATAGAACAGGTCAGTATAGTTTTGGCTGCATTACAAGCTAACAGATGCACCTCAGGAGAGGCTTGTGACACCCAGGTCACAAGCAAGTCGCTGTGTTTTTCACAATGACTAGTTTGTGACATGACCTTCATTTATTTGCACAGTGAGGGATAGATCAATCAGTCACAGAACAAAATGACAATTTTCCGAATCACAAAAAATACTGCCTCATTAATATCTATTAATCAGAAACCCTTTTGGGAGCCCCTGCTAATAGTTGTGAATGCACGGGTGGCCCCTGCTAATAGTTATGAATGCAGGGATGAAGGCCTGCAAGAGTCATCAGACCTTCATACCTCCAGTTGCATTTCCTGATTGTTGACTATTTTTAAAGCAGCATGAACCCCTAAACAAGGAAAGGGGCAGCTTTCAAAGATAAAAGTTGTTATTCATGGAATGGCTTTGAAGTAGGATACAGCCATCACTAAGATCACTGTCTGCATCCCCAATGTCAGAAGCCACTCCGAATATGGGAACAACCTCTTTCAGGGTTCATTAACTGATCAGTAGTTTGTTACCACAATTGCAGTTGCAAAACACTGGTACATTTCATACCAACTCACAAGAGGTAGGAGCATGCCCATTACATAACTCTTTTTCTTTGTGAGTAGGATGGCCGAAAAGTGTATTTTACAAGTCGGAATCACATTATATTGTTTTTTTCTGAGAAACAAAAATAATTCCTAGCAGGTCTTATATTTCTGACATATGTGTTCAAAAAGCTCTTTCATCAGAATTTCTCCACTGCAGTAGCTGATAACTTAAAATATATCGGTTTTTTTTCTCCTCTTCATCCTGTCAAGTTTCCTGAGGTTTTCTTGATCTTTTTGAGATACAAAAGTTTCATTGTTGCATGGTTACTATGGGGCATATTTATGAAAGGCTTGCGCTGACCTTGTGCCACGTATTGTGGCGCAAGAGCGATGCAAGCAGTAAGTCATATATAAAAAAAACATGCATCTGCAAAAATGCATAGTATTTTAAGGTATGCATGGGGTAAAAGCTGCGCTTATTGCAGCTGTGCCATGCATTATTAATATATGCAATATAGGCTTCACCCGCAATATCCAACACAACTGTAATGCAGGGGTATTTATGGCTGTAGCACTGCATCACGCATCATGTGGTATAGCAATACAAACCTAGAAATGCACCAGAATCGCTGTACATCGGCAAACCAGGCATAGGAAATGACGCAGTGGCTGTAGTATAAAAACCTCAACATTACAGAACACTTTGGCAAACTCAACCATGCCATGGAGGTCATCATACTGCAACTGTGAATAACTAGGAGACCACGACCACGTAGGCAGTGAAGGAGGAAGGAACGTGTTTTCCGGCAGATCATATCCCTCATTGACCTCAAGGAGGAGGAGGTCATACAGTTCTACATACTCGAGATGAAGTCCATCATGTAATTGCTGGAGAAGATTGGGACAAGACTCCACCAACTACAAAGCTTAATAACATCCCAACACATATAAAATTAATGGCTGTGCTCCACATGCCAGCATCAGGTTCCTTCCAATTCACAACAGGCAGATTGGCAGGAATTTCACAGGGAGCACTTTCTGCCTTTCTCCCATCTGTTTTGGATGCCATCATTAAGCTCACACCCTAGTACTTTCTCTTTCCCAAAACTACACAACAACAACTGGATACCAAGCAAGGATTCTACACCATAGCTGGATTTCATAATGTTCTTGGTGCAATTGATTGCATACATGTAATTGGTGCCCCTGCTGCAACATCCCACCTGTACAGAAACCACAATCACACCTACTCCATCAAAGTCCAGGCCACAGTGGACCAACAGGGAAGGGTCATCAATGTAGTACATAAAGTGATTATGGCTATGCCCCAATGCTCGCACATCCTAAGCAGTATACAAATTTAGGGAAATCAACATAGAAATTCATAATACAAAAGTTCAAGTTGGTGCTCTCCTGGTATAAACACCCTGCCACCTAGGGCGAAATAGCCAATACTGGAGACAACCCCAATCTGGCAGACTAATGTTAAAGAAATACCAAAGCACAGAAAAGAAGTCCAATAATCATTAAGTATAGCCAGTAAAGAAGTATTGCAAGATCGAAGTTGTGTTTGTCATGATTTGCTCTAAATAAGAGCACTTTGCACAAACTAATGCATGGACATTCAACTTTGGTCAACCCCTCTTAAGGGTTTCATCCTATGCACATGGCTCTTTATTGGCTGTCTTTCAGGACTATATTGGTGTTTTACGTGTTCCATCTGGTGATGGTGATTTATTAGTTATAATTCTTATCCCTATGTCATCAATACATTTGATTAAGATACTATGTATATTCTTTTGCAGCCTTAAAAAAGCCTCTGTGCCGAAACACGTGTCAGCTGCCTGTCTGTATTGGATATTATTTTTGACGCACAGAATCTTAATAAATGTGGAAAGTATAAATCATGACAACCACAACTTCGATCATGAATACTGCTTTGCTGGGTATACTTCATGACTATTGATCTTCTTTGTGTGCTTCGGTATTTCTTTAATCATTAATGTTCATCAATGTGCCGGCAAAATATCCTGGAAGTGCCCTTGAAATGAAATGAAATAAAATAGTGTATTTGATATATATCGCGCAGCTTCTCAGACTACAGTGTCCTGGTGCATGACAGCGGAAGGAAGACGTGCATAAAAGACCCATTAGTTATTAAAACGCCAGGTTTTTAGGTTCTTCCTGAAGGAGAGAAGGTCTGTGGTTAGTCTCAGAGACTCAGGGAGGCTATTCCACAATTTTGCCCCTAGAAAGCCGAAGGATCTGCCTCCCGTGCGGGCACGACATATTTTAGGCACGACGGCCAAGTTGGCATTTGAAGATCTTAGAGGTCTAGATGTTATGTAGCGATTAACGCGGTTGTTCAGGTAGCCGGCGCCTAAGCCATAGAAAGCTTTAAAGAAGATGGTCATCGCTTTGAAGTCAATCCGTTCCTTTATGCGGAGCCAGTGTGGAGACTTAAAGTAGGGGTCATACTAGATCTAAGTTTAGATTTCAGGATGGCTCTGGCCGCCGCATTTTGTACCACTTGTAGGCGTTGGATAAGAGATTTGGGAAGACCGAGGTACAAGCTGTTGACATAGTCAAGTTTTGATGTCACCAGAGCCTGTACCACTATCTTTCTGCTCTCAAGCGGTAACAGTGGCAGGATTTGTTTTAGCATGCGGAGTATGCCAAAGCAAGCGCCAGTTAGATATTGGATCTGAAAGTGCATGGAGAGTGTCTTGTCTATGACAATTCCTAAGTTTTTGACTTTCTCCTTATCTGTGGGCAGGGGCAGCAGATCTTTTGGTCACCAAGAGCTCCAGTCAGGCGTTTCCGGTTTACCAAAAAAAACGACTTCACTTTTGTCAGGGTTACACTTCAACTGATTGATCTTAAGCCAATTGAAATCCTTTGTGAGGCAAGACCTAATCATTGCCCCATCAAAGTCGGTTTCTTTATCGCATGTAAAAATCAGCTGAGTGTCATCTGCGTAGGACACAATTTTGGCACCCTCTTCCTCTACCAGAAATGCAAGGGGGGATAGATATATGTTAAAATGGGTAGGACTAAGAATGGAGCCCTGAGGGACACCTACATTCATGGCCGGAACCGGGGATGAGAAAGGGGGGAGCCATATGTCCTGAGATCTATTTTCCAAGAAGGAGGATATCCATGTAAGGGCGGTCCCACCCAGGTCGATGTTTGCAAGTCTATCCAAGAGCCTCTCATGTGGGACCGTATCGAAGGACACCGACAGATCGAGCAATATCAGAACAGCCTTGCCACCCTGGTCCAGCTTATCCTTGATAAATTCAGTCACTTCCAACAGAGCTGACTCCTTGCTGTAGTTAGCCCTAAAACCGGATTGGGACTCATAAAGGAGCTTCCCATCTTCAATGTGTTTTTGGAGGGCCTTGTTTACATGTTTCTCTAATACTTTAGGGAGGGCCGGAAGAAGGGAAATTTGCCTGCAGTTGGCAGGGTCCGTCAGTTTGGCGTTAGCCTTTTTTATAAGTGGAAGAATCTTTGCATGCTTCCATAATTTCGGCATATAGCCCGAGGAGAGGGAAGCATTAAAGAGCTGGTTTACCGTGGGGTTTAGGGTGGGAGCTAATAAGTATAGGATATTCGCTGGACATGGGTCGGTAGAAGAGCCAGACAGTATGCTTTGGAGAAGGGACAGTGACTCTTCCAGCTGAAGCTCAGGGACAGCTGGTAAAGACAGGGGATCCAAAAAGTGAAATTTGCTAATTGCACTGTGGTAGAAGGTCAGTTCTTCCTCTGAGATGCTAGTGAAAGCTTGTTGGATCACAGAAATCTTATTGTGGTAGAATTGAGCTATCTGCTTAGACCATTCTTCCATGCATGGCTCTTCCTTTGTGCCGGCTTTCGGGGAGGTAACAGATTTAACTATACTAAAAATGTCCTTAATCTTATTTTGGGCATTTTCTATCGTGGTTTGGAATAAGTTTTTTTTTGACCGCCCTCACGAGAATGTAGTGAGCTTTTAAGGTATCTTTATACACCTTCCTGTCCTCAGGTAGATAGGATTTACGGCATTTTGTTCCATTTTTCTACAGTTCTTTTTGCTAGATCTGAGGGAATCATTAAACCATGGAGCTGGTGGGGCGGACCTCTTTGAGGAGCGGGAAACAGCCGGTATGCTGCATCAATGTTGGTTCGGAGCCATGAATCTATTAAGAGGGTGTACAAGTCAGGGCTGCCAGACAGCTCCGGTGAAGAACGGCAGAGGGTGTCAGCTAACATCGGGATGGATATTTTGTGGAACGCCCTGTAATTAGGGACCCTCTGCCCTGCGTTAGCCCGAGGGGCTGTGGCAGAATTGGGAATGACGAATTTTAATAGGAGGTGGTCAGGACAGGTAATGAATAGAAGTAGGCTTACCGATATGTCAAAGTTGTGAACGATTTGGTCTATGGTATGGCCCTTCTCATGGGTGGCCGAAGAAATAGATGGAAACATATTGCAGGCCTGCAGTGTCTCCAACAAGGAAGTTGTTAGAGGGTCTTTTCCATTATCCATATGTATATTAAAGTCTCCAAGAATAAGGCAGTTATTGTATTTATGGGGCAGTGAGGTGGTGGCTGTATTTAGCGTAGAAATAAAATTTCCAATTGCACCAGGTGGTCTGTAAATCAAAAAACCAGCTATGCTTTGGTGGGGGGATAAGGTGCAACAGAAGCCTAAGGACTCAGCGCCATCGATTTTTTCCATCGGGATGGGAGAGCAGTACAGCTTTAGATTATAAATTATGGCGACACCGCCCCTCTTCCCACTAGGTCGGTCCCTCCTAAGGATTTTGTAACCCACAGGGATGGTCGAGGTGATAGTAGGGTTGGAGGCTTCAGACAGCCAGGTCTCGGTGAGGAATAAAATGTCAGGCTGGTCGTCTAGAAGTAGGTCATGGATGTGTAGTTCATGCTTTTGCATAGAGCAGCAGTTTAAAAGGGTGGCCTTTAGGTCCTCTGTTTTCCTATTCTTTTTATGCTAATTGTTGAGAGAGAGAGGATCTTTGATGCTAGTTCTCTGGGCTGGAGGAGAGACCAGTTGCACTCATTGCATCGGAAGCCTACCTCCGAGCTCGGGTCAGCCGCTTTACACTGACATGGTGGTAGCAGCCTAAGGCTAAGCAGTTTTCCCTATTGTAATACTGTGGAAGAATCTCACCAGTGGGGAACTGGGCAGCATGTCTGGCGCCCGACGCCTCCGAGACGCTGACTGGCGCAGACGGGCTTGCCCTTGGCGTGCCCGCGTCCGCTGCGCGCATCCATTTGCATTGGGAATATATAGGCAAATGCCTTTGATGCAGACTGGACCGCTAACGCAGCAGAGGAAGCGGAAACAGCGTGGGTGGAAGTGAGGAGCCCGAAAATAGAACCAGCCCTCCGCACAATCGAGTTATCAGCCGCGGCGGACCAGGACTGCAGGAAAGAGTGACGAGAATCGGAGCAGCAAGGAAACTTAGCAGGCAGAGTCAGGGAAAGTGCAAGTGTGTGTAAGTAAGTTTAAAAATGTTAAAAATCCACAGATATTAAAACCACAACATATAATTGAAAGCAGTTAAAACCAAATTGCTGGGTAAGACAAACTAGATCCTACCGCATGGATTATACTTCTTCCACCCCAGTACCATCAATAAGCGGTTTCAGAAAGGCACATATGGAAATGGCCTACTTATTGGTAAGGACAGCAGAATTATACATTATAATAACTAAGAAGTTGTAATGCATGACATAATAGCCATCTCTGTGTTTGTGTATGGATCTCATGTCATATGCATATACTGGGAATAACTTACTCCAACATGTAGACAATGATGTCCCATTGTTTCATCCCCTTACCAATCCTGAAGTAGGAAAAATTCCACGGTGACAAGCATTGTCATCTCACACTGTGTGAGTGGACAGAACTACATTTTTTGCAATTTTGAACAAATCAACACACAAATCAAGTGGTTCACAATGAAAGTCAATATGAGTAGAAAAGATACATATTAGCTAAGTTTAAGATGTGTGCATGTGCAATGGTGTATCAAGTTTGGATTATTAGCTAAAGTTCCACTAAAATATTGAGTGTTGAACAAAACATGCGTTCCTAAGCAAATGCATCACACATGGCAGCAAATCTATAGGCTGGCCGAAGTCAGATGCACAAATGGAAGAAGTTGTAACTTCCATGTATGTCATGCACTGTAAGTGTATCATAAACTCTTGTGTAAATGTCAACTCTAGGTACATATGTGATACCAAAAGTACACTTATTTTTCAGCCAGTCTACCATTCAAGGTCCAAACATACACATAAATAATAACCCACATTGACATACTTCATCAATGTGATAGATGAACAATTTAGTGGCTCAAGTTACCTACATTTCCTTCATCTCAGTCCATCAATGTAAAACTGACACAATCAATGAATATGCTGTGAAATATGTCATAAACTAGGAAATAACATAAGAGGAAATGCAACCAAGGTAAGTCATCACAGTGTACTCAGGATCCTAAACTGAACCATATCATACTAGATCAATGATGTCAAAATCAAGGCATAAAAGTATAGAATCACCTACAAGGCAAACCACATACATACATGTGTTGTGTACAGGTTTGTAGTATAAAGTTACTGTTAGAAGTGGGGTTTCTGGTTGGCTAAGGTATGCACCCAAGTCAAGCCAAGCAGAACCCACCACTCTAGTCAGGGTAAGTCAGATACATGCCAGAGATAACCTGTGCTCACTCTTTGCTAGCTTGGCTTAGAGCAGGCAGGCTTATCTACAGAGGCAATGTGTAGAGAATTTTTTCAACACACTCACACATAACACAATGAACACACCACAAGAAAAGACTCTACACAGGGTTATAAAAAATAGGTGTCTATATTGTAAGTAAATCAAGATAAAAGACGATACAAATTAAATAAGTACTTTTTCAGCTACGCAGGTTTAAAAAATGACACTCTTTGTACTGGAAGAACACAAGATACACATGACATAAATCACATAAGAACTGTTCCCGCAATGGATTTTCAAAGCACTATATAAACAGTGTGTATAGAAGCCACTTTGCTTCCCTGGGAGTTTCTCTAAGTCACTTCGGTAGTGCAAACAGAAGGGTTCCACAAGACCAACCTCTCAGAGTGTTGATAATCCCTGTCTCAATGCTCCGGGTGGTTTGGTCTTTGGAGGTGGTCACACTCCTCCCTCTTGGTCTTCCACAAAGGCCAGCACATCAAGGCAATTTGCAGAGTAGCAGTCCCTCCTGCAGCCAGCAATCAGGAGGAAGCAGGCCAACACAGAAAAGCAGTTAGCAAAATGGTGGTTCCTCTTGGCAGCACAGCAGTCCTCCTGGCAATGTGCAGATGTAGAGCCAGCAGCGTCTGGTTACAAGTACATGCAGTGTCTGAGTAGATGGGTTCAGAGCCCCAGTACTTATACCCCAAAATGTCTTTGATGTAGAGGGTGGCTTCAAAGGAATTCTCTGAAGTGCACAAGGATCCCTTTTAACCCAGCATTGGCTCTAGACTACCAGTAGGTGGTAAATCAGCCCTTTGTTTGAGGGCAGAATGCAACATATTCAGATGTAAGTGTGAACCACCTCTCCCTCTTCCTGCCCAGGAAGACTATCAGTATGCAGATGTATCCCATCACACCCAGCCATTTCTGTGTTGTGTCTGTCTAGAAGAAATGCACAAAGTGTAGCTGTCAGCCCAGATGTGTATTGGAGACAGGCTGTCAGGCACACAGAGTTATAAGCACTGAGAAATGCCCACTTTCTAAAAGTAAAAGACACACAATTGATGGACGGAATGCAGAACAAATCAAACCATTCACCCCCACTCAAGAGATCTGGGTTAAAACCATCATTCTTTTACTCACCATGCCACCCCAGTTTAGACCTGACCATATGCAAATCAGTCTTGACCCTGTGCCTCATGGGAACAGTCCAGCCCGAACTGCCAAGCCAGGTCCTCCCTGGACCGGAAGCAAGCATCCTAGGACCTGTTTCAGGGTTTCACTCCTCATCAGCCAAGATAGCTTGAATCCATGGCACAGTGAGCCCGGGACCCACGAGCTGGACTGTTCCCATCGGGCGCAGGATCAAGATTGATTTGCATATGGCTGGGTTCAAACTAGGCCTGGGCGGTGAACTTCGCTCTGTTCGCGGAGTTTGCGGAGTTTTCTGCACTCCGCACTCCGCGGAGCTCGTGGAGTGCAGAAAACTCTGCTTCGCGATGTTCAGCGGAGTTTTTTCCCCACTCGCAATCGCGAATAGTAAGTTTGCGATCACGAACGGTTAGTTCACGAGCGTGAGCTGCCACTCGGGTAGAATTTCTACCCAAGCGGCAGGAATACCAGCACAAACTGCAGTTCGCACTGCACTCCGCCACTCGCGGAACTTCGCAGAGTTTTTTTGTAACTTTGCGGAGTTCCGCGTAGCAAAACTCAGCGAACTACGCTCAGGCCTGGTTCAAACTGGAATGGCATGGTGAGCAAAAAAACAATGGATTTAGGCCCAGATCTCTTTACTGGGGTGAATGTATGACATTGTTCTGCATTCTGTCCACCAATTGTTCTTCTTGCATTTGTCACCCCGAGTGGGACGGGTATGCCCAGACGTGGGTCCCGTGAACTCCATGCCACTGGAGTGAAGCTATCCTGGCTGATGAGGGGTGAAACCCCGAAACCAGTCCTAGGATGCTTGTCTCCAGTCCAGGGAGCACCTGGCCTGGCAGTTCGGGCTGGACTGTTCCCATTGGTTGCAGGGTCAAGACTGATTTCATATGGCTGGGTTCAAACTGGAATGGCATGTTGAGCAAAAAAACAATGGATTTAGGCCCAGATCTCCAGTACTGGGGTGAATGTATGACATTGTTCTGCATTCTGTCCATCAAGTGTTCTTTTTGCACTTTCTAAAAGTGGCATTTCTAAAATAGTAATGTAAAATCCAACTACACTAGTAAGGAGGATTTATCATTACCATTCTAAACATACCAATCATGAGAAAGCTACTCCTTTCTGATCAGGAATTACCACTTAAAAGTATATACTGGAATTTCCAATGCTAGCCTATGAGAGGAGTAGTCTTCACATCAGTGAAAAAACAAAATAGACTGTCACTAACAGGACATGCAAAACATGAAATACATGTCCTAACTTTTACTTACATAGCACCCTGCCCATAGGGCTACCTAGGAGCTACTTTATGGGTGACCTATGTGTAATAAAAGGGGAGTTTAAGGCTGGGCAAGTAGTTTTAAATGCCAAGTCAAAGTGGCAGTAAACTGCACACACAGGCCCTGCCGTGGCAGGCCTGAAACAGGTTTGAAAGGCTACTTATGTGGATGGCACAATTAGTGCTGAAGGGCCAATAGTAGCTTTTAATTTACATGCCCTGGGTATGTGTTATACCACTTTACAAGGGACGTACAAGTAAATCAAAAATGCCAAGCAGGTGTAAACCAACCACACCAGGTTTTAAGGAGAGAGGACATACACTTTAGCACTGGTTAGCAATGGTAAGTGCCCAGAGTCCTAAAGCCAACAAAAAGAAGGTCAGAAAAAAGGTAGGAGTGAGGCAAAAAGTTTGGGGATAACCCTGCAGAAAGGGTCAGGTCGAACAGTTGCCTATATTTACATAACGTTGTCCCATATGAAAAAGCCCTAAATTGTCATACCTACATGTCACCCTAAATTCAGCACAGCAACTTGCAATACAAAAAGCATTAGCAGATGTTTGGGAAAAACAAAACTAAATATCCATGTCACATGTTGCAAATTGCTTACATTTACAAAGCAAATAGCCATGCTAAATTAATTAAACAAATCAAAGTCTGTGCTAATGTCATGTTGGCACTGTCACAACCTATAAAGGTCTGAATATATGCAAGAGATAATGGTCATGAGTTTGTTACTTTGCAGACATGTTGAGTGTGAATAACATAGAGCTGTTAAGAACATACAAAAATACTTATCATAGTAATCTACTGGCTAAACATGAAAGTCAGCATTTAGATGTATTCTATGTCTCACAACATGGACAATATGTGCAAGGACACATAGAAGTTGAACACACATGTGTAAAGCAATGGTCAACAGTACCTAACACATATCTGTTAAAAGTGAATTACATGTATATGAGTTTGCCTGCATACATAACACACATGGTCAGTTATGTCTAAGTACGAATGTACAAAATCATTGACTGTTTGTATTTTCCACTTTTCAGGTGACCAAGGATAGGGGTTGCAGACATAGCTCATGATCCCATTCAACAATCCACAAACGGAGGCTGAAAAAAGATTTAACTCTGCTCTGACAAAGACAAGTAATGTCGCCTAGAGGATGTTTGGGGTCCTAATGTCCCGGTTTGACTAATTGGACATGTCAGGCTTAAGGCTCTTGCACTCGCCTCCTTTGGTATGCAAAATCATCCTTGTGTACGTAATATTGCATAATATATGTTTAAAAACAATAGTGCCGTAGGACTATGAGCCACAAATTCAACAGGAACTGGAAGAGGATGTAGACAATGATGCAGACATAGAGCACACAATAGCAGGTCAACGGACACGGGACCAAATAGTGGCCAATTTCTTTACATAATGAATAGCAAATAATGGCAATACTGACAGAAAATATGTCAAGTTATCATCTAATAAATATGTTTTTGGAACTCATCCATTATGTTCTGTTTGTGTGAATGTCAATGTACATATCTAGTCACTCACATCTTCTCAACTAGTTGTAGGCCTCAACATGTAAAAATCATGATTTCTGAGCTGTTGATAAACATGGGGCCACAACTCCAAAAAGAACAAATCAACGTCGCAAGCCAAAGTGATGCAGTGCACTGCATGAAAGGGACAGGGCAGGATTGCCATACATCGAGATAGATATAGGGAATTCCTATCCTTCCTCTCTAAATCATTGCAGTGCAGCACGACAAGCTGTCTTGCTGCATTCTGCTGCATCAAAATGTGTTTCATGTGACATTCAGTGTATGATGGATCACAAATCTCCCAAAAAATCAGTCCCTGAGGCAATATCATTATTGTAGTGTGTTTCACATATGGATTAGCATGCAGAATGGCAGCAGTTTGCTGGATCAAATGTTGCAGCAGATACCATCACATCACCCCTCATCAGGAAGGCTAACTTGAATCCAGTGGCGCAATGAGCACTGGACCCACGTCTAGGCATACCCTTCCCACTTATGGCGACAAAAGCCACTGGATTCAAGCTAGCCCGGCTGATGAGGGGTGATTCCCTGAAACGGGTCCCAGGGTGCTTGTTTCCAGTCCAGGGAGGGCCTGGCTTGGCAGTTCGGGCTGGACTCTTCCCATAAGGAGCAGGGTCAAGACTGATTTGCATATGGCTGGGTCCAAACTGGGGTGGTGTGGTGAGGAAAAGAACGATGGATTAAACCCAGATCTTTGTGACTGGGCTGAATGTTTGCATTGTTCAGCATTCCATACATCATTAGTAACTTTTGCTTTTGTCACCCTAAGTTGGAAGGGTATGCCCAGATGTGGGTCCCGTGCTCACTGTGCCACTGGATTGAATCTAGCCTGGCTGATGAGGAGTGTTCAGCATTCCTTCCATCATTTGTTCCGTTCACTTTCTAAAAGTGGCATTGCTCAAACAGTAATTTTAAATCCAACTTCACCAGTGAGGAGGGTTTATCATTACCATTCCAAAGAAATGTAACACGAAAAGCTACTCCTCTCTGATCAGGAATTACAGCTTAAAAGTGTATTAAGTAATTCCCAATGTTAGCCTATTAGAGGGGTAGGCCTCACAGTAGTGAAAAACAAATTTCTGTGTTTGTCTCTACCAGGACACGTAGAGATTAAACATACATGTCCTACCTTTTACTTACATGACACTCTGCCCTTGAGGTTACTTAGGGCCGACCTTAGGGGTGACTTTTATGTAATAAAAGGGGGGTTTAAGGCTTGGCAAGTAATTATAACTGCCAAGGGGAAGTGGCAGTAAACTGCACACACAGGCCCTGCAGTGGCAGGCATGAGAGAGGTTTGAAAGGCCACTTAGATGGGTGGCACAATCAGAGCTGCAGGCCCACTGCTAGCATTTGACTTGCAGGACCTGGGGATATGTGATACCACTTTACAAGGGACTGACTAGTAGATCAAATATGCCAATCAGTTATACACCAACGTCACCAAGTTTAGGGGATAAGCATGTGCACTTTAGCACTGGTTAGCAGTGGTAAACTGCTCAGAGTCCTAAGGCCAACAAAAAGAATCAGCAGTTGTGATTGCCAGTGAGGCAGCATGGCAATCCCTGACAAGGGTCTGATGGGTTGCCAACAAAGCAACAACGTTGCGATTGAGGTCACCCATTCATGCCATGAAGGAGTCAGTCTTGGGCTCCAGTGACTCCATGATTTTATGTATGGCCCCCAACTGCCTGACAACTTCACTGGTCCTAGATGTAGAAGGCTGTTGTTGTTCCCTCTGCATCATGACACCAGCGATGATAGCTAGGGACTCATCAATAGCATGTAGCCAAGAGTAGGAGTCTGTGGTCGCCTTTGTCAAACCCTTATTAGGGCTGAGACACCTACAGACTCCGTCAAGGGTGTCCACTATGGTCTCCATTCCCGACAACACTTCAGCAGCCATTCACTGCTGGGCTCCTACCACTCACCCTTGAAAGACAACTCGGGGGTCCTCTGAGTCCTCAGCTGTGATGTAACAGCTAGATGGGCTATGTCCAGTGGGTGTTGGTTCATATGGAGGCCCTGTTATGTCGTCTTCCCTTGCCAAGACCAGTCCGAGAAGTTTCAAAAGAGTCCAGGAGTTATTGGAAGGTGTCTTTATCCATGGGGGACAGGATAGTATCACCAACAAGTTGGGCCTCATGGACAGGCTCATCTACAGGAGGTGTTGTTGTTTCCTATGGAAAGAGATAGAAATATGTTGTGAATAAACCATGATTGAATTGTGATTATTCTAACATTCAGATAGTTTCATAATCACTTTCTATTATACAGGGATATGTGGAACATATGTTTCTACATGTAAATAAGGCCATGTTACACAATTGCTTTTCACATGGCGACACCTGTACATTGTTCACACCCCCTCGGCCGTCACCTACCCAGCCGGACATTGGACAGACTTTCCTTTGTCTCTCCGCCGTGTCGCCTTCCTCCCCTGCCCTCCGACGAATCAGCCGGCTTGTTTGACTTTCACTTTGTCTTTTTGGTTCTCCTGAACTACTTTCCCCCTTGCCGGTCTTTCCTGACCTGATCTTCATTTCAACCCCATTTTACTCTTCCCCTCTTCCTTCTATACTCCATAGGATGTGTGTATATGTTCAGCTATGCTCTAGTAACTCATGTTACTGTGTAACCCTGTTTTTTTATTTTTTATGTTATACTAGGCTCCTGTAACTGACGTAATTTTGTAACTCGCTAATCCTAATGTAAAGTGCTCTGATACCTCCGGGTCTAGCCAGCGCTATATAAAACTCTGCAAATAACATCAGTATTAACAAGGGGGCCTATTTGTGTCAATCGCACACCGCAACGCAGCTAAGCAGCTTGCTGGCCTGCCCAGACTGAAAGAGTGGGTGCAGGAATGGGACACATTTTACATATTGTGATGCATTTCTTCTTCTGATGAAAAATCTGCTTCTTAACTTACTGCTTAGACCATTGGACCTTATCGCAAGGGTGTCTGCATTTGTTCTAGCTATCAGTTTGTGCCCCAGCACTAACCAATATATGTCATACTTTATCTCTCTCACAGTCCTGCACTCATCCTTTCACACAGCACACCACACCACACCATTGTGCCTTGCTGTACTGTTGTGCATGCAATGTGTGTAATATTGTGCCCTGGGGGTCATAATTAACACACATCGACCCAACTCTAGACAGCAAGCAACCTTGCTGCACTACAGGAAATGGGATAGACATGTATATGCCATGATTTAAATTTGTCAAGGTAATCCTTTAGTTTCCTAGCACTCACACAGTCATCTCCAGATTCCACAACAGTAGATATTGAGAACCATCTCTGAAGGGGATAGCCACCATCAAACTCAGAAGTATGCAACAGCTAAATCTCACTCCATTTTCTCAGAACCCAAGGTGCTAATCTGCAGAGTCCCGCAAATCTCTTCCCTTTAGCTCCACTCTATGAAACTTGAACATGACTCTTCTGGCACTCATCATTCAGACCCAGGGACTCTGCATCATCTCTTACACTGATGACACCCAGATCATACAATAACTCTTAGGAGACTCCGACATCACCTACAGTTGTTACATTATGCCATTGACCAACATGGCTAACTCTATTTGAGAGTAATGGCTCATCTCATACTCAACCTCACAAGATAGTGGTACTAATATTCTGCAACATGAACTCACCCTGTTTGCCCACATGTCTAGGCCCAAACCCCTCAAACTCCAAACATAACAGAAACCTGTCCATCACCTTGGACACTTACTACACCATGAGACTTCATAATCCCAGTATAACCCCCACCTCCTTTCACATTATTTGCATGGTCAGACATTTCTTCATATGGTTCCCTCCTGACACCTATGAGACCATCACCCAGGCCCTCATCACATGTAGACTGTAGAACACCAATACCCTCTCTACCACAGCATCTCTGCACAGCTGCAACATAAGAGGCAAACTATCCAACACACCACTGCCAGACTATTACTAAGCCTACCTTGCGGCACACACATCACCTCATCAAAATACCATGCCTCCCCATTCAGATGCACTGGCACTTCAAGATGCTCAGCCATACCGACAAGGCAGTACACTACCAGGGACCCATCTACCTCACACACCATCTACGCTTCCACCAAACAATCATGGGCATCCACTCTGCATCACTTTCACTCACCCCCACCCCCGATATCCATATGAGCAAGACAGGCATTAGGGTAGTCCCTTACATGGCAGGCAATACCTGTAAAATCCCAGGCCAGCACTTCAGGACAGCTGCGTGCAATGTAGATTTGTGCTAGTGACTGTACACCTGGCTCTTCAAGTGAATCTACTTGGAGAGCATGCACATACTCAGCACCTGGATACCCTCACAGGTGACAAGTTGACCCTCTGCCAAGTCACATTACATTACAGTCCACTTTTGGCTGCCTAGCCCCAAGACAAGCACTCTTGCATCATGGTGCAATGGGGCCTGCATTGGCACTGGCATTTCTGCCAAGTTTCCAAGATCCATGCATGATTTGCTGCTCCAGTCAAGGTTTCTTCCTTTGTATTGTGGAAGTTGTAGTCTTGGTCAATAATGTTGTATACTACACTACAACTCCCATGATTCAATGTGGAGTGGGGCAGCACATCACACATGGACCTGAGCAACTTGGCAGTGCTGGATTGGACTGCATAAATTGTCCCTGGCCATTAAGATTACAGTCATGTGATGGATGAGTTTACATGTAAGACATCCCTGCTCTTTCCCTTGCACACAGCACAGCACAGTAGAGCAGAAGGGGGTATTTTCAAGAGGAGTTGCATCGCTCTTGCACCATGCAATTTGGTGCGAGTGTGGCACAAGCCCAAAATACAATTAATGAGGCCATGCAAGGCCACCTTATGTGGCTCTGAGTGGCTTCATAAATCTAGAGTAACGCAACAAGCGCAAATCGCTGCGTTGCATTGCTCTGCCCTGAGAAGGCATTCCATGGGTGTTGCGTGGGTATTCCCATGCAACTCCAATGGTTTTTTACAAATTGCCAGATTTACAAAAAGTGGTAGACCTGTGAATAGACCAAAAAGATAGCCTTCTCAGGGGAGGTGTACCGAGGAGAAAAAGCGTTATTTTTCTCGTTACTTCCTCTTTCAATATGTGCTGCAATCTGCAGCACACATAGAAAGAGAAATATTACTCTCAGGATTGTTTTTGTGCATGAAGGTACCCCTTTCTGCATAAAAACAATCCTGCATTCAATGCAGGCACCCTTGTACCATGGTGCAAGGGTGCCTGCATTGGCACTAGGCTGCCCATTGTGTATCAGTACTGGGAAAAAGAAAGGAATGCACCATATCGTAAACAATATGGGCATTACTGCCCTTTCTCTGTAATGCAGCGCAGCACAGCAAGGCAGCACTGTTCTGTCCTTACGCTCCTTCTGCCAACTTTGTTAGGAGGAAAGATGCCACGTGCTCCTCCAATGGGTCCAACTCCTCCTGGACATCAGGTCCTCCTCTGGTCCTCATGGCTGCCTTAAGTTACCTGGCCAGTTTTTCTTTGGTTCTGCAATTGTATTCGTGTCACCTCTTCTTGCTCTCTAGTACTGTCATTTTTGTTTGGGTGACACTGTTAATCTTATTCACTGTGGTTTGCCAAATGGCTTCCTTCTTTCCTAATGGTAATTTTGAGGTGACAAAGAGGAGGTGTTCATTCTTTGTCACCTCACTGATTCAATTTTATACTCCTCCTCACCAAAATTAGACTTCCTCTTCCTCTTCCCCTGGCCTGCTGAATGGTCATCTTGGTTGTTCCCTCCATTTTTTAAGTGTTGAAAAGTTCTGTGGTTTGAGATGCATTACTTTTTCAAGCTTGCCACCATGCAAAGCACTCCTGCGTGACCCAATGCAGATTTGTGGCAATAAGCTTTGAGTAAAGTGTAGGTAGAAGTTGCTTTACAACACTTTGGGCCATCCTTCACACATTTGTGTTGGAATTTGTGACGCACCTTCGGTCCTTGCACCATGGTGCGCCGCACCATCAATATGGGGCATCCATGGGGCAAGAAAATGCCACAACACAGTGCAGATTTTTCTGACGCAACGCTGTCGTAATGCTGCATTGCGTCAGAACTCATAAATATGCCCCTATGTGTCAAAGGTCATAATTGAGTTTCCAACTATAATAATACACACTTTGTGGCTCATATAACATTGATGCTTTTATATTGATTGTATCAGGACCTGTTGAATCGTTATTATGCAGCGCCTTTATAAAGACCTATAGTCAATATAACGCAAAACGTGCCAACATTTCATCGAATTCTCTCAACAAATTTTATCCAAACAAAAAAGACTTCAGAGGAATATTTTAATAATTCTGAATAGTAGCTGTATAGAAACTACCACACTTAGGGGTCGATTCCGATCTCGGCCGGAAGCGCACCCAACACCATTCGTCCGGGAAAAAACCAAGCCGAACGCGTGTTTCCCGACCGATTCGAACATTTGTCCGAACGAGCAAGTACGATGCGCATAACTGCCCAGATCCCGACCCAGCCATACTTACCCAATCCAGCTCCTGTTCCCCGCCCGAGCCGGTTCCGTAAACGCAGAATCGAGTCGCACGGAAGCAAAAATACAGCACCTTCCGGCCGGACTAGTACGATGCGCCTTCCGTATGCGCCGAACCCGTCGCTACGTACGGCACGTCAGAGCATCCGGGAGAGCTGCACATAAGGTCCGATTCACGCCACAAGACGATCCACGGCTACGAGACGAACACGCCAGCCACGAGTACGAGTTGAAGCAACGAGAAAGCCGAACGAGACGAACCAATCATGAATCCCATCGCGCAGGTCCTACCAATACTCTACATCTATTACCGGAACAGGTACGGACGCGTACGGCGCAGAAGGTAAGTCAAACACCCACCACACAAACAAACGACACGTACCCGACACATAACACACACACATAGGGATGCAGAAATGACTTACACTAGCTACAGCAGAACCATAGGGGCGGGATGGCCATCACCAATGCCATATAAACCCATAGGGGCCTGGATGCCTACCACTAACACCACCCCTACTCAGGGGGGCCTGGATGCCTACCACCAACACCACCCCTACTCAGGGGGGCCTGGATGCCTACCACTACCACCACCCCTACTCAGGGGGGCCTGGATGCCTGTCACTACTACCATCCCCACTCATAGGGGGATGGATGCCTACCACTAACACCACCCCTACTCATGGGGGCCTGGAGGCCTACCACTACCACCACCCCTACTCAGGGGGCCTGGATGCCTACCACTACCACCACCCCTACTCAGGGGGTGCTGGATGCCTGTCCCCAACACCACCTCTACTCAGGGGGCTTGGATGCCTGTCACTACTACCACCCCTACTCAGGGGGGATGGATGCCTACCACCAACACCACCCCTACTCAGGGGGGCCGGGATGCCTGTCACTACTACCATCCCCACTCATAGGGGGATGGATGCCTACCACCAACACCACCCCTACTCAAAGGATGGGTAATGCATGACACAACCAGCATACTCCAACATAAGGAATGTCTGAAAAAGACATCCCCCCAACACCATGACAAGCGTGTGTAGACTGTGTCAAATGCCTACAACACTGAACATGACATTGAACATACAATGTGACCCCCTATCACATGTGTCACACATAAATGTGTGTGGCCTCCACAATCAGACCCCCCAGGATATTGCGGCATGGATTAGCAAATTTAGCGGCACAAATATGGAAATTTTGCGCCATTTTTGCGGCACTTTATTTTACTCATAATCATCCATTTTCAGCTTTAAAACAATGGAAACTGTTTTAGCAGAGTATTCCACTTTGAAATAGGCAACCTGGGATATGTAACAGAGGAAGCAGCCCTGTTGGTGAATCTGGTGCAGTCACTATTACACAGTAGGTAATGGCATATATATGAGTTTTATATAGCGCTAGCTAGACCCAAAGGTATGAGAGAGCTTCACAACAGTAAATGTTCACATCAAAGATAACAAGTATTGACAGAGCAGCTGAGTTGTATCATATAAAATCAGTGGTTGAGCAGGAGAGAGGAAGAATATTAAGGAAGGTCAACTTGACGGCCTGAATGATAGACGACCCGCTAGTTGAGATGCCGGTTTAGGAGGACGTCCTTCAGTTGAGTAGGATGGTTAACTTCAGTTATATTTAACATAATGCCTCCAATCTCTCCTCTTCAATCCTCCAGCAACTGCCAACTCTCTCTGCCTCATGCCAACATTCTAAATGAGCTTCAGTGTTCCCTCAACCTTCTAGAGGACAATAACGGGTGGATGGGGGGAAACACAGGACAGGGAATGGGAGAGTCCATTATATGTTTTCTTTAACCTCTGGGCTGGACAAGTGTTCTGGCCATCACCATCCCACTCTGACCTACTTACTCCAGGTTGCCTTTACCCTCTGTCCATTTCAACATGAATTTGCAGACAGGAAGTGCTATACAACGTCTGTGGTTACTTGAACCTTCCACATTGTCCTAGCTTCTGTTCCCTTTACCACAGTTGGGTCAGGCTCCTGCAGGTTTACACAAAACCGATAAAATAAGCACACTTGAGTTGGTCAATCATATCATAGGCTACAGAGTTTTGAAACTTAAATGATAGAGTGCTACATAAACAATTGACTCCCTGCGCTAGTGAGTGAGATTAATCTGAGAAAATAAAAACATTTGTCTTCAGAAGCACATTTACTGGTAGCATGTTCCAGTAGATTACATACACACAAAGCTTTAATTGCCTAATTACGTTTCCAGTTTGTATACATTCCATCACCCCTGCTCTCTACTGTATGCGAGTTTTCATGTTTTTTTTCCAGATCGTTTTTACATCGCTTCCTTCGTGTATGCTTAATAGTGTGAGACTCCATCCCAGGTTTTCCTCGGTACGGTCTCTGGACCCAGCCAGTGCAATGTTTAACGTAATTCTCTGTCGCTCTCTCAGCCTCTCGCTGTGTCTGCCGCCAGGAATTCTCGCATCCTATTGCCGAAAGCTCCTGCCGGTTCGGTACAGCCGCATGTGAAGCAAAAGTGCCCCCTGGTCCTGCCCTGTGCACAATCTCCCCACACATCCACAATGCATCCCCACGGGCTAACAGTGACCGCTCGCAACCTCAGGCGGAGCCAGCTTGCCACAGCAGTCAGTGCCTGTGAACCAAGGCTCGCAGCGCATCACAGAGCGCGGATCAGCAAATTTCACAAATCATTGCACCAATAGCACTTATGTAAAAATCGGGGCATTTTTTACAAAAGTGCCTATTTCGCGGGCACTTTTGTAAAAATCGTGGCATTTTTACAAAAGTGCCGATTTTGCGGCAAATCACGAAATCGCGAAATCCTGGAGGGTCTGCACAATGCAAGCAGACCATGACCACTGTGGCAATGGGGTGTAACACCCCATCATCACAGTGACCAAAAGGTAAGTGTGGGGTCCATAGCTGAAGCACATTTTGAACATTGTGGCAATGGGGTTTAACCCCCATCATCACAGTGACCAAAAGGTAAGTGTGGGGTCCATAGCTGAAGCACATTTTGAACATTGTGGCAATGGGGTGTAACCCCCCATCATCACAGTGACCAAAAGGTAAGTGTGGGGTCCATAGCTGAAGCACATTTTGAACATTGTGGCAATGGGGTGTAACCCCCATCATCACAGTGACCAAAAGGTAAGTGTGGGGTCCATAGCTGAAGCACATTCTGAACATTGTGGCAATGCGGTGTAATCCCCCATCATCACAGTGACCAAAAGGTAAGTGTGGGGTCCATACCTGAAGCACATTTTGAACATTGTGGCAATGGGGTGTAATCCCCCATCATCACAGTGACTAAAAGGTAAGTGTGGGGTCCATAGCTGAAGCACATTTTGAACATTGTGGCAAAGGGGTGTAACCCCCCATCATCACAGTGACCAAAAGGTAAGTGTGGGGTCCATAGCTGAAGCACATTTTGAACATTGTGGCAATGGGGTTTAACCCCCATCATCACAGTGACCAAAAAGGTAAGTGTGGGGTCCATAGCTGAAGCACATTTTGAACATTGTGGCAATGGGGTGTAACCCCCCATCATCACAGTGACCAAAAGGTAAGTGTGGGGTCCATAGCTGAAGCACATTTTGAACATTGTGGCAATGGGGTGTAACCCCCCATCATCACAGTGACCAAAAGGTAAGTGTGGGGTCCATAGCTGAAGCACATTCTGAACATTGTGGCAATGCGGTGTAATCCCCCATCATCACAGTGACCAAAAGGTAAGTGTGGGGTCCATACCTGAAGCACATTTTGAACATTGTGGCAATGGGGTGTAATCCCCCATCATCACAGTGACTAAAAGGTAAGTGTGGGGTCCATAGCTGAAGCACATTTTGAACATTGTGGCAATGGGGTGTAACCCCCATCATCACAGTGACCAAAGGTAAGTGTGGGGTCCATAGCTGAAGCACATTCTGAACATTGTGGCAATGGGGTGTAATCCCCCATCATCACAGTGACCAAAAGGTAAGTGTGGGGTCCATACCTGAAGCACATTTTGAACATTGTGGCAATGGGGTGTAACCCCCCATCATCACAGTGACCAAAAGGTAAGTGTGGGGTCCATAGCTGAAGCACATTCTGAACATTGTGGCAATGGGGTGTAATCCTCCATCATCACAGTGACCAAAAGGTAAGTGTGGGGTCCATAGCTGAAGCACATTTTGAACATTGTGGCAATGGGGTGTAATCCCCCATCATCACAGTGACCAAATTGTAAGTGTTGTCATGGAAAAACCTGCAAATGCCAAACAGCATGGATTCTCCCTGGTCACAGAACAACAAAGACATCAGTGGCATAGTAGTGCTTGTGTCCCATAGCAACATAGATTGGGTGAGGCAAACAGTGCAGTGCAAATAAGACATACCTTTGGCCATGTGCAGACAAACATCACCCATGCGGGCTGACACTGTCAACATTCATCAATAACACAATGACAGAAGTGACCATGATAGTGCAGACCCACATATCTGCACCAATGGGCACACAAATGTAGATATCCTGTGGGGACTGTAGATGTGAGGTGAACAAATACCATACCATGGCAGCAATGGGACATACAAACTATGATCACTGTGCTGACTGATGACCTAGGAGTCCCAGGGACAGCAGGGGAAACCCACCAAACAACATACAGCCAATGGCACACTAAAGATATGCCAATGCAGTGGTGCAGATGCACACACACAAACATGCAGCCCCACACTGCATATCAAACACAACAGGTGAGGGGGTGCCAGTGTCCCCAGGCAACCACACAACACATGAGGAGGCCTGAATCCCAATTACACAGATGTGCATACAGTGCCACACAAAAGTAACTCATGGATCCGAATCCCCTATGTGGGCAATCAGGCATTGTTAGATGAGAGGGAGCCCAAATTACACATGTCACACAAGCTTGTAGGAACAGCAACTAACACAGCAAGACACAGCCCCAACACAGCACCACCCCCAGGGTCCCCACATTGTGGTGACACTGGCCTGCATGATAATCCCACTGTGATGACAAAGCTAGATGTCGTTCACACTGTGAACCACAGTCATGTGTCCTGAGCAACAAACTACCATCACACCTACACAAGCACAAATCAATCAGCACGGCCTGTCAGCCAAGGCCAATATGGAGGCAGGGGTCTAGCCGTGAAACAACTCTCATCTGCACACACTCAACACCACACACCTTGATCTCCACCAATGTGCAGCAGTGAAGCTCACATGCACTAGTGACATTGCACATGCACCCATGACAATCCCAGGGGTGGTGGTGGGAACTAAGGTGCAGAAACCCATCACACATGGCCAGTCAACAAGACTCGTGAATGTCTGACACACTGCACAGTACGCCGTACATGGGCATGACGTCAATACCACACCAACCTATGGGATCCCGCCCACAGTCACACACCAATGAAGAAGCCAAGGTCACCCACAAAGAACACACATAGACAACTACCAACATTGCAGCTCTGACCCTGAGGAGTGGCAGCAGTCACACACACAACGTGTCACAATCACTGAAAGCTAACACAAACTGTAAATTACATGACTGGTGTAACCAACAAGTGCCAAGGGGAATCCTGACTGTGTCTCATCTGCGTTTGCCCACAAACTCAGCCCTGACCGCAAACACACTTATGGGTGACACCCTGATGACCAGTAATATGCCATGCACCCACATCCCAGAGAAGCCAGGGAGAAGACTTGGGGGGAACATAGGTCAACTCATCAAGCATCACAAACAGGAACATCACTAGGGATCCCAGCCTGCGTAGCAAAATGGAAGTGAACACACACATACATGCTCACACAACACACACCTTGTGCTCAGGCAATGTCACAGAATTACACACTGCCATGAGGGGACTCCACTCCTGTGTAAGGAAAGCTGTGCCATACGTTGTCCCAGTAGGGCTCTATCATGTCAGCAGAACACTTGGTCGCTCAGTCAACAATTAGCACAAAATGAAGGCTCCCGTCATATCAGCCTGGTCATGGGAGTGTCACCGAAATCATCAGCACAGATCCAACACACATGTATAGCAAGTTGCACTGATAACACAGATGAGTCCTACCCCATTGATGCCCAAATTTGCATGTCCAGTGGAGATGGTCACACGGTCAAGGAAATAGACAAACAGAACAATGGCAAGCACAACTGATGTGCAGGGGTGTAAGCCACAGATGTGATATTGCAAATAAAAGTAGGAAATCCCATTGCCAAATCTTGAAAACATGACACCCTCATATTGCTGCAAAGGATGACATGGATACACAACAGGATAGGACACATTCCCCCTGGACCACATGGGGTCCTGCACAGTAACACTTCATTTTCCTGACATCAAAAATCACCATCACTGCAGCAAGGGCATGGTTAGCATCATCAACATCATGTACATCAGAAGCAAAACCACTAGAGAACAGAAAATAGCTTTATTCAGCATATGTGTTAGAAAAAATGAAAGTCCAGAAAAATAACAAAGGACAATGGCCAGTCCATTATCAAAGTCCAAACAGGGTGACAGTGGCAGATGTCACCCTTTGCATGCCTGCACTGCTACACACCAGGGACATTCCCCTCAGAGGGGCATATGGAGGGGCAGGCCAGGCACCGCAGGGACAGAATCAGGGCTCACCAGGAGGAGGCAGGGAAGGGGTGGTGGGTGCTGGAGAGTCACTGACAACTGCAGTGGACGTGTCTGACATGGTGTGTGCTGGCACAACTGGGGGGCATGAGTCAGATGGTGTAGGTGCCGGCACGACTGCAGTGGGCTGTGCAGATGGAGTGGACAGGTTCCCCACTGCAGTGCCCAAGTCAGACGGGGTGGTAGTGGACTCCACTGCAGTGCCTATCTCCAGGGGAGTAGAATGGGGTTCAGGTAAGGTGGGCAGGACAGAGGGGGAGGACACAGACTCCACACCAGTGGCACAAGCATGCGCAGCGGGGGGTGTGGTGCTGGAAGAGCAAGTGGTAGGGGGGGAAGGCCGGATCATTTTGGGGATGGTGTATCTGTGGGTGGGGGAATCTGGGGCAGGGTGTGGTGGGGGAACCTGTGGAGTGGGGGCCTGAGGGATGGAGGAAGGAGACTTGGTGGTTGAGCTGCAGGGCGGCGGCGGGATCTTGCTCTTCCGGGTCCGGGGGACTTGCGGATTGGGGCCTCAGTCTGTCTGTGCCTGGGGAGGGTGTCCGGGGGTGAGGGGCACTCCCCTCTGTGCGAGTGGACTTCCTCTTCCCCCTGTATGCTGGATCAGCTGGATCAGAGGGGAAGAGGCCGAGGTCACAGAGGAAGAGCTGCTTTGTAGGTGGGGTTGCAGGTGAGGCAAGGGAAGGGGCCTTGGAGGGAGAGGTATCGGAGGACTGCGGAGTGACTGTGGATGCCTGTGTGTGTGTCTGTTCCCCATCCCCTGTGGGTGTGGTATCAGTCCCCTGAGGATGCCTGCGTGCACGTTTTGTTTTTGTAGTGGGTGTGTCTGTGCTGCACGTGTCTGTGTGTTTGGGTGATTGTGCAGGTGTGCATGTGCTTGGGACAGGTAGGGTGCCAGGAAGTGTGGATGGGGCAGAGGTAGGAGGGGTGAGGGACAGTTGAAGGAGGGACACTGCTGCCGTCAGGGAGGAGTCCATGGACCTATTGCTCCTCTGAAGGGCAGACATGCCCGATGAGATGCCCTCCATAAATGACACCAGCTGTGTAAACAGAGTGGTGTGGGCATGGAGGACACTCAGCATTGCTGTCTGCCCTACATGGAGCTGGCGAAGTAGCTACACAGACTCCTCACTCATGGCAGCAGGGGACACAGGGGCAGGGGCTGCGGTGCCTGGCACAAAGGAGACACGCTCCCGAACACGGGAGCCTCCACGGACCTCTGGAATGGGAGCCAATGGGAGGGCGGTGGTGGTGGTGGTGGTGGTGGTGGCGGGGACAACAATACTAGCTGGGGTGTTGTGGCTGCTGACACCCGCCTCCACAAGGGAGTCATCCTCCGAGCTGCTGTGGTCCTCAGCTGAGGTGGATGCTGCTGAGGACTCCTCGGTGTGGCTCCCCTCGCCCTCCGTGCCACTGGGTCCCTCCGACCACTCATCGGCTGCTGACCCAGTCTGGCTCTGCGGCTCCTCCTGGTCCGTGGAGCTGTCCCCTCCTGTGGCCGTGGATGTATCTGCAAACAATTAGGGAAACAGACAAACATCAGTCACCTGCACTGCCTGCACACACCACAGTAAGTACAGCACATTTCAGAGCAAGCCCTGGCATCCTTAGTTGAACATTGCCAAAAGTGCTCAAACAGAGTAGGAGAAGCCAATTGTCAGTCTGATGGTCAACCATGGCACTCAAATCCCTCCTGGCCTTGCACCCATCTGTCTGGTGCCTGTCAGATGGCAATACCCCAGTGTGGACACATGCACCACCTACACAGTAGTTGGACAGTGCAGACAACACGGTGAAGTATGTGAACATGCACACATCACAACTCTATCCACTGAGTCAGTACAGGTGTCCGGATAAAGGGATGGCCAGAGTCTATTTTGAAATGCATGTGATGCATACCAGCACCAGACACCATGATGCACCCATGTCCTGATAGTCAATGCCACAATGGGGTGCATGTAGCACATCTCCCTCACCTGCAGGATCACTCTTAGGAAGTTTAATGTCATGGCACAGGCATGCCTGCAAAGTCATACATCACTGTCTCCAGTCACATGGGCAGGGCGGCCAGCCAACAACAGTCTGCACTGTGTCACAATCCTAGGTCATGGGGAATGCAAGTTCTGTAGCTGACAAGTGCACATGTCCATCCCCCACAAACCACATCATCTGAACTCTTATTTGTCCACGTCATACCAATTGGACATATGGGAGACATGAAACACAACCCTCGGAACCTGAGCACCTCACAATCTGCTGTGAATGTGAGACAGCTGCCTGAACGTCACATTCGCATACCCCAGTCTGCACAGTCAAGTGATCAAACACCTATATGTCACACAAGTATCGTCTCCTATGGTCACATCTCCGGTGGCATGCTGAGCCCTAACCGATAAACACCCCAGTAGTCCTGACAACAAAGCCACAGCACAATGACACAGAGGCAGACACCTGAGGGAACATTCCACTGAGCACAACGTGTCAGCTGATACACGGGAGTGAGAGTACAGAGTGTATTGTATGGCCTGGAGTAGGCATGACTGTCCTGCTCCACGTGGAAGAGGGATGAGCCCTGGACAGTAGGCAAGTGGCTAAGTATGTATGACACACTTGATATACATACTCCTGAGGCCCAAACATTGTTCCCACCCGCAGCATGGGTGTGTGCCAAATACCCCAGGCACATGTGGTGAATCAGATCAGCAATTGGACCACATATCAAAGCAACACGCAGATTACATGTCAGAACTCAGGCATTGTGTAAGCAATGGACCCACCCATGAAGCACACAACAAAGTTACGTGAACAAATGCTGTCCCCCACCTTGAGCTAAGCAAAATGTAAGGACACAGTACCCAAGTGACACAATTTCCTGACTGTAAAGGCCACACCTGGGCATCAGATGAGGAGTGGGCATGTCACAATTGAGGGGCATGGGTCCTGGACCACAAGACTGATGTACTGTGGAAGTTTAACCAGGCCAGAGGAGGGCACATAGCATGTCAGACAAAGTTCACAGTGCAGTCATGGACTCACGCCCTTCTTGCTGCTGTCTGGCCTTCAGCTGCCCATCCAGGTCAGGGAAGACCACCGCCAGGATCCTGAGCATGTGGAGGTCAGGGTCCGGTGTCTGCCCCTCCTGCGAGGAGGCGACAGCTTCAGCTGGACCCTTGTGATCCTCCGGGTCCAGCCCCGAAGGTCCTGCCACCTCTTCTGGCAGTTGCGGATCCGGAGCTTGTAGACCCCCACAGATCTTACTGCATGGGCGATGGTCAGCCAGATTTCCTGCTTCTTGTGGGCATCAACCTGTGAGGATGACAAAGTGTAAAGGCCATTACTACACATGCAACATATCCGTGCATCACACATTTGGATATACATGTCTCAATCACAGGGGCACATGATGTACACAGGCAGTGCAACGATGGCTATGAACAGTTTGCCAGCAGTTAGCACATGGTATCATTGCCTGGGAAGTCAAACCTTGTTGGAATGCACTGTTACTGCACTATACCTGTTCAGTGCATGTAACTACACACTATGGGGGGTGACAACTACTCAGTGAGCATGCTAGCCAGTGGCGTGCACACTGTAAGTCTTGCTAGTCAGACAACATGCACATTTAGTAAGGCAGTGGACAGCACACTCACCTGCTCCCCTGCTTTCCCATACAGCTTGCTGTTCTGTGGAAGGAGGCTGTCCAGCAGGGCCTGGTTCTCCTCAGTGCTGAAGGCTGGGACTCTCTCCACAGTACGTGCCATTGCAGGATCCAGAGGATGCAGAGACAGCAGCAGTGGTGTTGGCAGATGTCGTCCTGGAGCATGTAGTGCAGGCAAGTGAGCTCTCAGGGGAACAGCCAGCATTATATTGTCCCATGTGTCCATAGTGATAGGTCCAAGTCGTTTGCATCTTCTGAATCTGGCCAATCCATGGAATTGCACCACTTACACACGCCCACAGCATCCTTCAAAAGTTCAACTTCATGAGACCCATGAATTTGCAACATTGTTGTGGGTGGCCAACTGAATTCACAGCATCAGACTCGTTGAAGGTTCGAAAACGCGTCCGTTGCCATGCCAGGCCACAGCCAATGCGTGCGCATCGATCGGTCCATTGCTGTACAACGCGTATTTTGAAAAACAACGCGTACCCGCTCACATTATATGCAATGGCCAATGTGTGCTCACCGATCGGTCCATTGCTGTACAACGCGTACCCACTCACATTATATGCAATGGCCAATGCGTGCGCACCGATCGGTCCATTGCTGTACCACGCGTACCCGCTCACATCATATGCAATGGCCAATGCGTGCGCACCGATCGGTCCATTGCTGTACAACGCGTACCCGCTCACATCATATGCAATGGCCAATGCGTGCGCACCGATCGGTCCATTGCTGTACAACGCGTATTTCGGGCCACATCATATGCAATGGCCAATGCGTGTGCACCGATCGGTCCATTGCTGTACAACGCGTACCCGCTCACATCATATGCAATGGCCAATGCGTGCGCACCGATCGGTCCATTGCTGTACAACGCGTATTTCGGGCCACATCATATGCAATGGCCAATGCGTGCGCACCGATCGGTCCATTGTTGTACAACGCGTACCCACTCACATCATATGCAATGGCCAATGCGTGCGCACCGATCGGTCCATTGCTGTACAACGCGTATTTCGGGCCACATCATATGCAATGGCCAATGCGTGCGCACCGATCGGTCCATTGCTGTACAACGCGTATTTCGGGCCACATCATATGCAATGGCCAATGCGTGCGCACCGATCGGTCCATTGCTGTACAACGCGTACCCACTCACATCATATGCAATGGCCAATGCGTGCGCACCGTTCGGTCCATTGCTGTCCAACGCGTATTTCGGGCCACATCATATGCAATGGCCAATGCGTGCGCACCGATCGGTCCATTGCTGTACAACGCGTATTTCGGGCCACATCATATGCAATGGCCAATGCGTGCGCACCGATCGGTCCATTGCTGTACAATGCGTACCCACTCACATCATATGCAATGGCCAATGCGTGCGCACCGATCGGTCCATTGCTGTACAACGCGTCCCTGTACAAGTCACTCGCATATGTCCCCATGCCTGTCACAGGTGAACGTATGCCAGCCACATTTACTTTCCAGGGACTCAGGGGCACACCTACAACACCACAGCCTGTCCACACTGTATCCTAAGACATGTAAGGCTGCATTACCTTTTCTGTGTATGGGTGTCAACATGTGGTTGTTTGGGTGGCACTTGGGGTCAGCCACTCCCAGGATGTGCACGTGTTCATGGGGACAGAATCCTTGGTGTGTTGTGCACATGACCACTGTGATGTGCAACTGTTCATTTCAGAGCATGTGGCATGGTCACATTTCCAGGTTGTGTATGTGTATGTCATGTCACATACCCCCTGAGTCCCATGTGGGACTGTATGTACGTCACAGGGTGACCCATTGCCACAATAGTGATGGCCCTCCACAGTCTGTGTGCATGTTGTGTTTACAATGTCTCTGATTCCATGTGCACAATGGGAGACAGTCTCCACATCCACGTTGTTTGTGCATGGACTTTGATGTTGTGCGTGTGTGTATCACAGACGTCCATGTCTGTCCTGCAGAGGCAACAGGGACCACTACCTGTGGGGGTCATAGTTGTTTTGCTGTGGTGTATTCATGATACGCCATGTCATGCCAGTGTCCATGTGGCAATACAGGGTCCCTGGAAATCTAACTGTCAATGAGCTGTGATGCCTGGGGCACATCTGTCCTCACATGTCACTGTGGTGTGTGTTTGGAACGTGACAGAGGTACATGGGTACTGTGACACAGCCTAATGATATCCCATAGCACAACCTGGAACTTGTTGACAACACATGTTGAACAGTGATGTTAGATGTTGTCCATGTAGGTGCCATACATGTCCTTACAGAACGGCACACACATCATGTACTTGTGTCTCGTAATGATGTATCATGTGATATTGAGTATGGTCTATGCCACATATGTGGGGTGACTGACAATTTTTCTTTCTTCACCTATGCACTGCAGGGCACCAGCTGTCCATAGACCATTCCCTGACCTTCCAACCATGGTGGAACGGGACTGCATCCGATGTCACCGCTTCACCAGGCCGCTGATTGAGGAATTGACGGTGCGGTTGGCCCCACATTTGCAACCTGGCCGGACATATCCTACAGCGCTGACCCCCAAGGTGAAGGTGATGGCAGCCCTACACTTCTTTGCCACCGGTACCTTTCAACACACTGTGGCGTCTGCTGGTGGGATGTCACAGACCATGTTCAGCCGTGTGCTACGTGATGTTTTGGAGGCTATGTTGAGATACCTGAACCAGTACATCTATTTCCCTAAACGTCAACAACTCACTGACGTCAAGAGTGACTTCTATGCCCTGGGGAGGATGCCGCATGTCATTGGCTCCATTGATGGGACACATGTGGCTTTGGTACCACCACAGGCACATGAGCAGGCATACAGGAACAGAAAACATTACCATTCGGTCAATGCTCTGGTGGTATGTCTTGCAGATATGAGCATCTCACATGTGTGTGCCCGTTTCCCCGGTTCTGCACACGATGCCTACATGATGAGGAGTAGTCGCATCCCGAGGATGATAACACAGATGCAGAACCAGCGTGCCTGGCTTGTCGGTGTGTACTGACTTTGTACCATTGTGTGTGTTCTGCAATGTAGTATTCCACCCTCTTTTCCAACTCAGCTAATGTGCAATTGTCTGTATGTAGGTGACTCCGGATACCCAAACATGCCGTGGTTGCTGACGCCCCTCAGGAACCCTGTGACACCAGCCCAGATGCGCTACAATGAGGCACATGGTCGGACCAGGAGAGTGATCGAGCGGACATTTGGTCTCCTGAAGAGCCGCTTTCGCTGCCTGGACAAGACAGGAGTGGCCCTCCCATATGCCCCAGCAAAGGTGTGCAAGATTGTCATCGTCTGCTGCATGCTACACAACATGGCAGTGCGGAAGGAGTTGCCTCTCATCCTGGATGACGATGACCAACATCCACCACCTGTGGAGGATCCTGGCCTGGGCCACGATGCCAGTGATGGTGATGATGATGAGGGTGATGTCCGCACACAGCTCATCACCAACTTCTTCAGCTGAATGGGACTATCCAGAGATGTCATGTCAATGATGTGAGTTTGCGTGATATGTGTTGGTGGTGCTCTGGTGCTGTTTGAGTGTGGCCATGTGCTACTTGACTGTATGCGTGCAGCGATGTCTCCATACAGGTAGTCTGTACTCCCCAACAGTGTTGACATGCTAACTTGGTTTTGCGTAGGTATCTTGTGACATGTATTGGGCATGAGTATTGCAGTTCTGTCCTGTTCTTCAGTGCTTTTGACTGTGTGACATTTCTGTCCTTCACAGGGTACTTTCAGAGTTGTTTGGTCAACTGTGATCCCCCGACACCGTGATTCAACTTCCAGGGTGGAAGCTGTCGTTTCCCTACAGGTGATGTGCCACACACCCCTGGACTTTCTTTCTTCTACACTTGTTGACTGTGTGGCCACTGCCACGTGGGATTACCTTGCATCTGTAGTGGTAACAACATGTTGCAAATGTGTAATAAACCTGTGCTTCACTTTGGGATGTGCGTTGTCTGTGGTCACACATCTGACTGACATTTGCTTACTGCACCAGTGGGGTACTTAACACAGACTGTGAATAGGTGTGGTGTCTGTGCATTGCACTGTATTTCCTGGCAACATCGGTGTAGGCGATGAGTCAGATGGCCCTAGTGTGTATGTGTTGTGTAGCCCTAGTGGTGTGTCTCCCTCATATGTGTCACGTCGCCATGACTCACATGACGGTGTTGTACTTGCTGTAGCAGTTAGCATGCACAGTGTAATTTAGCAGATCATCATCTCCATGACAGAAACCACGTTGGTATCACAACAGAGGCAAGTATGGTGTATTAGTGAGTTTATTTACATACATGTGTGAGTATAGTGCACAGGATGGTGGGTGCTGTACATTGGGATTGGAATCCAAAGTTCCCAGATGAGTTGGAAGTCTTGGTAGCAGAAATGTCCTGAGTAAAGTCAACAGTCATCTGATACATTGGGCCAACTTAAACTCCCCATGTCATGTGGGGGAGTTGGTTTGCATTCGACTGGGTGAACAGTTTGCACACAAAGGTGAATTTCCAGAACAGGTGTTGGGTTCCTGGGGGATGTACATGGCCATCGGCCTCTCAGTTGTCCTTCCTCGGACGACCCCTCTTCTTTGGGGGGGGACCCTCACGTGCAGGCTGCTGCGGTGCAGGGGACTCTCCACCAGAGTCATCCTCCCTCCCTGTGGCAGTTGCAGTTGTTGCAGCACCAGATGTTGTGGGCACACAGGGAGGTGTGGCCATGTTGGTGCTAATCTGGCGGAGGCATGTCAATATGTCCCTATGCACCGCTGTCAGTTCTTGCAATGTGTCCCACTTGGACTCCATGCCAGACATGTGTGTCTCCACACGGGACATGTGGGAGTCCAAGCGGGCATGATGGGCAGCCTGCTGCTGTTGAATGTCCTTGAGGATCCCCACTACCTGGCTGACCTCTCCGGTGCTATTCTGGTACGCATCAGCAATGCGTACCAGTTGTGGGTCATCATGTAGTCCAGACCCCTCTGCAAACAGCGACCTATGTCTACCACCCCTCCCACCACCCCTGGCGACACGTGCGGGACCTGCGGTGGCACACACAGGTGACCCTAGGCCCCCTTGGGGGTTGTTACTGGGGGTGTTGTCCGTTGCTCCACATTGGGCCGGGGTCCGTGTGCTGTTGTCATTGGTGGTCCTTGGTCTGTCCGTGTCAGCGGGGGTGGTCTGTGTGTTGGCAGTTGTTGGAGGGGTGGGTGCAGGGGGTACAAATGGTGGTCCTGCTGGTGCTGCATGATGACTCACACCGGAGGGGCCAGGTAGGTCTTCGCCATCCGAGGAGGGCAGAGGCTGTTCCACACCAGTGAGCTCAGTGTCCCCCGGAGCCTGGGACAGGGACTCCTCATCGTCTGCTGCTGTGTCCCCATCATCACCTGTTTTTGGGAGACACACACAATGTATGTTATGTTTCTGCAGGCATCAATGGTTCACACACCTGACAGTTGTGACTGTACCGCTGGATGCGGGCCTGTACATTGCATTGTCCTAAGTTGTCACAGTCAGAGGTTGATATTGGTGTAGCACATTGTCCTGCAAACTTGAAGCATTTCAATGTGAATGTTGAGGTGTGTACATGGACAGCATTGGTTGTATTTGGTGGACATCGGGCCCTCCTTCTCCCCCCAGCCCAGTTATCCCACCATGAAGCATGCCACCCTTGCAGTGGGTGCAGGTTAACTCTCAGGATGTCAGTCAGTGGTGTCCTGCTGTTGGTTGGTGCACAGTTCCCAGCAGGGCCTGGTACTCCCCACAATAGAGCACCATTGTCAGACATCTTTGAAGTGGCGTTTCACTCCCTGTGAGGTGTGCATGCTTCAGTGTGAGCTTGCTGGGCCGTGTGGGTGGGGGATGTTGAGCTGTGACTACCACTCCCATCATGCTATTGCCTACACCCCCCTTCCCAGCATGCCCATACTTCCTTCCTTTTGAGTGGACTTCACTGTATGTGAGTGTGACAGCAATGGCAAGATGGCTGACAGTGTGGTCCTGTTGTTTGTTGGTGCACAGTTCCCAGCAGGGCCTTGTGCTCCCCACCACAGTGCCCAGTGTCAGCCATCTTGTCAGTTGTTTTCCACTCCCTGTGATGTGAGCATGGTTCAGAGTGGTGTTGATGGGCCAATTGTGAGGGTGAGGCAATATCTGTGACTACCACTCCCATCATGCTATTGCCTACACCCCCTTCCCAGCATGCCCATACTTCCTTCCTTTTGAGTGGACTTCACTGTATGTGAGTGTGACAGCAATGGCAAGATGGCTGACAGTGTGGTCCTGTTGTTTGTTGGTGCACAGTTCCCAGCAGGGCCTTGTGCTCCCCACAGCAGTGCCCAGTGTCAGCCATCTTGTCAGTTGTTTTCCACTCCCTGTGATGTGAGCATGGTTCAGAGTGGTGTTGATGGGCCAATTGTGAGGGTGAGCAATATCTGTGACTACCACTCCCATCATGCTATTGCCTACACCCCCTTCCCAGCATGCCCATACTTCCTTCCTTTTGAGTGTACTTCACTGTATGTGAGTGTGACAGCAATGGCAAGATGGCTGACAGTGTGGTCCTGTTGTTTGTTGGTGCACAGTTCCCAGCAGGGCCTTGTGCTCCCCACAGCAGTGCCCAGTGTCAGCCATCTTGTCTGTTGTTTTCCACTCCCTGTGATGTGAGCATGGTTCAGAGTGGTGTTGATGGGCCAATTGTGAGGGTGAGCAATATCTGTGACTACCACTCCCATCATGCTCTTGCCTACACCCCCCTTCCCAGCATGCCCATACTTCCTTCCTTTTGAGTGGACTTCACTGTATGTGAGTGTGACAGCAATGGCAAGATGGCTGACATTGTGGTCCTGTTGTTTGTTGGTGCACAGTTCCCAGCAGGGCCTTGTGCTCCCCACAGCAGTACCCAGTGTCAGCCATCTTGTCAGTTCTTTTCCACTCCCTGTGAGGTGTGCATGCTTCAGTGTGAGCTAGCTAGGCCATGTGGGTGGGGGATGTTGAGCTGTGACTACCACTCCCATCTTGCTGTTGCCTACACCCCCCTTCCCAGCATGCCCATACTTCCTTCCTTTTGACTCTGCTTCCCTGTGGGGTAGTGGGCCTGTGCTGACAGGATGGATGACAGTGTTGTCCTGGCGTTAGTTTGGCTACAAGTCCCAGAAGTGTCCCTGTGCTTCACACAGCATAACCCAGGGTGGTGGTTCTTTGTGGGATATTTAATTAGAGTGTGAGGCAATGCATTCTCCCAGGTGAGTTGTGTGTAGTTTGTGTTAAGGGTGTGTGTGAGAACAGCTGCTGGTAACTATGGTCAGTGCTGTCAGTCCTCCTTCCCACCCAGCCAGATATCCCACCATGGAACGTGCTTCTATTGCAGGGAGTGCAAGTTTGCTTTCAGGATGTCAGACAGTGGTGTCCTGCTGTTGGTTGGTGCACAGTTCCCAGCAGGGCCTTGTGCTCCCCACAGCAGTACCCAGTGTCAGCCATCTTGTCAGTTCTTTTCCACTCCCTTTGATGTGAGCATGGTTCAGAGTGGTGTTGATGGGCCAATTGTGAGGGTGAGCAATATCTGTGACTACAACTCCCATCATGCTATTGGCTACACTGACTTCACCAGCATACACAGAATTCCTTCCTTTCAGTGAGCTTCCCTGTGAGGTGGTGTTCTAGTGGTGGCTACATATCTGACTGTGTTTGTTGGTTAGATTTGTGCCACTGCCTGGCTCTCTTTGTTGTTGGGTTTGTACATGTCATGACACAGTTACATATCACTATGAGATGGCATGTATTGTGTTTATCTAACTAACATACACATCTTGGTATGATTATCTTTTGGTTGCTGTGGATTTGCTAAGGGTGCATGGTTTGACTATCCCCTTGACAGTGATGTGTGTGTATTGTCACACAATATTGTGTATATTTGTTGTGTACTCACCAGGCTCTGGGATGTTTGATAGTCCATATACGCTCACTGGTGGTAGGATGGCCCGCACCTTCTCCTCCCAGGGCCTGAGGTATACTGGTTTGGCAGGAGGGCCACTGCCAGTGTGTTGGCTCAAGGCGTAATCCTTCTTGAGTAGGTCCTTGACCCTCCTGCGCACATCATACCACCTGTTCTGGATGTCTTCCTTTGTGCGCAAACATGGTGATTGTGTCGACGATCCTCTCCCACATCTTGGTTTTCTGCGACATGGGGTTCTGTTGGACCAATGTACCAAACAACTGGGGATCTACCCTGAGGATCTCATCTACCAGGACTTCCAATTCACTGTCTAGGAACTTTGAATTCTTCTTTGGAGGCATGGTGGATGGGTGGTGGTGGTGATTGATGTATGTGTGGGTGTGCAAGTGAGGGTGTGTGAGTCTAGGTTTTGCTGGGTTTATGTGAGGGTGCTATTTGTTGAGGTGCTGATGGTGTGTGGCTTGTGTGATGGATGAGCTGTGAGTGTGTCTGTGGTTGCTGTCTGATGGTGTTCTGTGCTGGCAGGTCAGTTGAATTTGCAAAGGATCATGGTAGGGATTTGTGGCCTTTATATGGGTGGAGTTGTGGGTGTGTCTTTGTTCCATGTCCCCCCCCCCAGTATTTATTGGCTTTGTAATTGCTTGTTTGGCTCTTTTTTTTGTATTTTTTCCTTTGTAGTTTTGGGGCATGTAGGAGACGTTCTTCTGACTGAGTAGGACGCTGCAGTTGTCTCGTGCGAGCTTCTCCGAGTCGTTCACGCTGTGTTTCTGCTAGGTTTCATATGCGGCGTACGCGTCGGTCGCGGAGTATTGGTTTGCTTCAGCTGGGTTTTGTATGCGTGTCGGTCGTACGGCTTGGGCTCCGTGCGACTCGGTCTGGTTTTCCACGCATCAATCAATCAATCAGGGGTTTGTTAAAGCGCGACTACTCACCCGTAAGGGTCTCAAGGCGCTAGGGGTGGGGTGCAGGTTCCATCCATCAAGGAGGGGGTCTGTCGAAGAGCCAGGTTTTGAGGTTTCTTGCGAAGATGGGGAGCGATGTTGTCTGTCTGAGGTGGAGCGGAAGGGCATTCCATGCTTTGGCCTTGAGGAAGGAGAAGGAGCGGCCTCCCGATCTGGTCTTTCTGGTGCGGGGGACCACGGCGTAGGAGAGCTGGGCTGATCGTAGGGTCCTTTGGGTTGCGTGGAATTTGAGTCGGCTGTTCAGGTATGCTGGTCCGGTGCCGTGGAGGGCCTTGTGTGCGTGGGTGAGCATCTTGAAGGTGATTCTCACCTCGACAGGGAGCCTGTGGAGTGTGCGCAGGTGCTGGGAGATGTGGCAGTGTTTTGGCAGGTTGAGGACCAGTCTTGCGGTGGCGTTCTGGATGTTCTGTAGCTTGCGGGTGAGGTTTTTGTTTATTCCGGCGTAGAGTGCGTTGCTGTAGTCGAGTCTGCTGGTGACCAGGGCGTGAGTGACGGTCTTTCGGTGTTCGAGGGGATCCATTTGAAGGTCTTACGAAGGAGGCGGAGGGTGTGGAAGCAGGAAGACGAGACAGAGTTGATCTGGCGGTCCATTTTGAGCTCGGAGTCCAGGATGATTCCCAGGTTGCGTGCGTGGTCCGTGGGGGTTGGCGGGTTTCCGAGGGCGGGGGACCACCAGGTGTCGCTCCAGGCATCGGGGTTTGGGCCCATGATGAGTACTTCTGTTTTGTTGGTGTTTAGTTGTAGGCAGCTGTTTTTCATCCATTTGGCGACGGCTTCCATGCCTTCTCAAAAGTTGCGTCTGGCGGTATTGGGCTCGTTGGATAGGGAGAGGATGAGCTGGGTGTCGTCTGCGTATGACACGATGTTGAGTCCGTAGGTTCTGACGATGGGGGCGAGTGGAGCCATGTAGACGTTGAAGAGCGTCGGGCTGAGGGAGGAGCCCTGGGGGACTCCGCAGGTGGTAGGTGTGGGATCCGAGGGGAAAGGGGGGAGTCTGACCCGCTGCGTCCTGCCGGAGAGGAAGGAGCGGATCCAGTCGAGGGCCTTGTCCTGGATTCCTGCGTCGTAGAGTCTGCGTATTAGGGTGCGGTGGGAGACTGTGTCGAACGCCGCTGATAGGTCGAGGAGGATGAGGGCTACTGTTTCTCCTTTGTCCAGTAGGGTGCGGATGTCGTCTGTTGCGGCGAGGAGGGCGGTTTCCGTACTGTGGTTTTTTCTGAAGCCGGATTGGGAGGAGTCGAGGATGTTGTGTTCTTCAATGAATGTGGCGAGTTGGCTGTTGATGGCTTTCTCGATGACTTTTGCTGGGAACGGGAGCAGGGAGATGGGTCTGTAGTTTTTGAGGTCGGTGGGGTCCGCTGAGGGTTTCTTTAGAAGGGGGTTGACCTCGGCGTGTTTCCAGTCGTCGGGGAACGAGGCGGTCGCCAGGGAGCGGTTGATGGTGTGGCGGAGCATGAGTGCGATGGTGTCGGTGGCTCTGTTGAAGATGTGGTGGGGGTAGGGGTCCGTGGGGGCCCCTGAGTGGATTGACTTCATTGTCTTCAGTGTGTCTTCCGTGGTGAGGGCTGTCCAGTCGTCAATCGCTGGTTTCCGGGTGTCGGGGGTGGTTGGTGAGGGTTCAGTGTGTTGGTTGTCTTCGTCGAAGTTGTCGTAGATGCTCTTGATTTTGTGGTGGAAAAAGGTGCTGAGTTTCTCGCAGAGGTCTTGTGAGGGAGGGATGTCGGTAGACTCGCTAGTGGGTTGGGCGAACTCCTTGATGATACTGAAGAGTTCCTTGCTGTTGTGCGCGTGGGTGGAGATTCTGTCTTCAATCGCTTTTTTCCTCGTTTCTCTGATGAGTTGATGGTGGGCGTTGGTGGCGGCTCTGAAGTTGTCGTGGGCTTCTGTGGATTTGGTGTTCCTCCAGGCCTTTTCGAGGCGGCGGCATGTGCTACTGGACTCTCGAAATTCGGTGGTAAACCATCTGGCTTTCTTGGTGCGGGTATTGTTGTTTTTCTTGAGGGGGGCTATGGTGTTGGTGCTGTCCGAGATCCATCTATGCAGGGTTCGGGCTGCGGTGTTGGGGTCGTCGTTTTCCGCGATGGTTGGGGTGGAGTTGTTGAGTGAGGAGGTGAGCTGGTCGTCAGTGATTTTGGTCCAGTTTCTTCGTGGAAGCAGGTGCTGGTGTCTGTGGATGGTGGGTGTTCTGAAGGTGCAACGATGATCGGTCCATGGGAGTTCGGTGGTGTGGCTGAAGGTGATGGAGTTTCCTGTAGTGAAGAGGGGGTCGAGGGTGTGTCCTGCTGAGTGCGTGGGCTCGGTCATGATCTGGCGCAGTCCAATGCTGTGGAGGTTGCCCAGGAGGGATGTGGTGTTGGGGTCCAGTTGGTTGTCGAGGTGGAAGTTGAGGTCTGCCAGCAGGGTGTAGTTGGTGGATGCGATAGCCTGCGGGGAGATAATGTCCGTGATGGAGTTGGCAACGGGTCCGCGGGGTCCAGGGGGTCGGTAGATGAGGGTTCCTCGGAGGGTGGCGGTGGGGCTGGCCAGTATCTTGAAGTGAAGGTGTTCCATCAGTTCTGTGGGCTCGTCAGGGAGTGTGCTCAGGCGGAGGCTGGATTTGTGGACAATGGCGATTCCTCCTCCTGGGCGGGTGGGGCGGTCCTTCCTGGAGATCTTGTATCCTTGGGGGATGGCGATGGCGATGTCCGGTCCCGAGGTGGTGTTGGTCCAGGTTTCGGTGAAAACGCTACGTCCGGGGTGGTGCTGTCGAGGAGGTCCCAGATTTATGTGGCGTGTTTGTGGAGGGATCGGACGTTGAGGAGGATGCATTGCAGGGTCTTCGGTTCGGTTGTGTTCTTGTGGGCGGGTTGTGCTGGATCCGTGTTCTTGGCGGTGCTGCAGGTGTGCCGGCAGCGGTGACAGCTGAAGGGTCCGTGGGAGTCGGCTGGTGATGCTAGCTTGCAGTTGTTGTTGCGGCCTGGGTTGAGTGCGTGGAGTGCTGCTGGGTCGCAGCGTTGGCGGGGCGGAGGTCCAGGGTTCCTGGCGCTGGTCGCAGTCGGGTCGCGGACGGGCACAGACGGGCTTGCCTTTGACGCGCCTTCGGCATGCCAGCAGCGCGCAGTGGCTGCCATTAAGTAGGGGTCGGGGAGGGATGGACAGCTGGGAGGCGGGGGAGGGGAGCTGGATTGGGCCTGTCGCGCTGGGGGGGAGGGGCCGCGGGGGCAGCAGTGGCGGGGAAAGGTAAAGGGAGGAAATAAGGGATAAAGAAAAAAGGGAAAATAGGCAGAAATAAGGCACAAAAGAGCAGAGATGCAGAAAGGTGAAAGATAAAAGAGGGTAGAAAAACTAGTGAAAACTAGTGAAAGGGCAGAGCGAGAGGAAGGGAAAATGAGCTGAAATAAGGCGCAAAAGAGCAGAGATGCAGAAAAGTGCAGAAAGGTGAAAGATAAAGAGGGTAGAAAAACGAGTGAAAACAAGTGAAAGGGCAGAGCGAGAGGAAGGGAAAATGAGCAGAAATAAGGCACAAAAGAGCAGAGATGCAGAAAAGTGCAGAAAGGTGAAAGATAAAAGGTAGAAAAACGAGTGAAAGAGCAGAGTTAGAGGAAGGAGACAGAGGTCCACTGGACCACCAGGGATGAGGCGCAGGGAAACCTGCAGGTGGAGGAGGGCCTCGATCACCAACACTCGAGAGTGCAGGGGCAGGCCTCACTTAATGGTGGAGCTGCGAGGGTGGGAGAGCAATTTCACTGATGCATTGCATTGCATCGTACTGCGCGGGTCGGAGTTCGCGGGTACGTTTCGGTCGGGTTCATTCCTGGTGTGTGTTCGATTCGCGTGGTTTCCCGGCCGGATAGCTGGTTTCCGTGTGGTTCGGTCGTTCGGCTTGTGTTGCGTACGAGTCGGTCGTGATTCACATGCATTTCATCGTACTACGCAGGTCGGGCAGCGCCGGTACGTGTCGGTCAGACTATTTTCCCGTACCGAGTCGGTCGGTACGTTTTCCGGCCCGAATCGGAATTGGCCCCTTAATCTTTTCATTGTCTTCGAAACTTCACTTGAGGTCTGCTCCCATAAGGCAGGGACCAAGAACAAATAATTAAGGGAACTTTGCCCTGCATGGCTGCCCAGCCTGTTCACGCATAAGTGACATTGCGCCTGCTAAGCATAACACAGGAGCAGGATTGTGATGAATCTGAAAAAAATGCATTCCCTTTTATTATCAGTCATATTGTACAAGGAGTTGTTTTAAATGTTTTAAGGTTAAAAAGATAAGCAACATGTGCACAACAAGCATGAGCAAAGATATGATCACCAAAATTTGTAAGTACTGAATGCATAAATACGGATAATGAAAATCCATTCAACAACATCAGCCCTTGCTGGTTACAGAAACTCAAACAGGAGACTAAGGACGTGATTTACGGTTTGTTGGACAGAGTAAAGCAAAAATAGAGTGGCTGAGGCTTTGCATCTGCCACTCCGTCTGTTCTCCGCTTGCCAAATTTATAGATGACATCTCTGTACACCGGCAATGTACAAACAGTTTGAACAATGGCTTCGCTAGCCATGATGACCAGCTATCAAACTTTTCAAAAGTTTTTTATTTTACAATAACAAACTTACAAATCTGGAACTTGTTTTTGAAAAATAAAAAATGAATGACCCCCACACCATGGGGCATTCCCCTATGATGTGAGGTTTATTTGTAGACCTGGCCTTAGCCAAGACCTTTTGATTTTACTATAATATACTTATTTAAAGGGGCTTTCAGCCACCTCTCTTCACCAAATGGTATGTTGTGTCATTCCCACTTTGCTTCCGCCCCGTACAACATACAGCATGGGGCAATGGGTCAGTTTACTTAAGCCTCTTCTTAACATCACTTAGTCACTGCATTTTGCTCTTTCACAAGGTGCACATCAGTACAGAAGGAGTTCCCTTAAGTGTCGGTGTTGCCTGATGTGATAGTAGGATGTATTTGAAGTAAGCACAGGGCACATTCCAGCTTTATCAATTCCTGTCTCCTTCCAGTGCTGTTGTAAATTCCTTTTGAAGTGGACTGTTGCTATTTCACAGCATACCATAGCCTTTTCCGGGGCTCAGTTGGTTCTTTGATAAACTTTGCCCAGGAAGAAAACCAAACTTCATGGTGTTTAACTTGCACCACACTTATAGCATTTTTATTTAAACATAAGTGGGGTGTAATGTGGGTTTCAGTATCCTCTTTCCTTCCTTCCTTCCTTCCTTCTTACCAATGTATTATTTTCCTTCATTTTTCTTTTTCTTTTTCTTCCATTCTTTTTTTCTATCTGTCCTTTTTGTTTCTTTCTTTCATTCCTTCCTTCTTTTTTCTTCTTCGTTTCTTTTTTCCTTCTGTCTTTCTCTTTTCCCATCTTTCATTATTTCTTTCTTTCTTTTTTGCCTATTTTCCTTTTTCTTTCCTTCTTTCTTTCTGTTTTGCCTTCTTATCCTGCTTCCTTTCTTTTTGCCTCAATTATTTTTTCTTTCTTTCTTTTTCTTTTTTGCATTTTTCTTTTTGTCTTCTGTCCTTTTTCCTTTTTGTTTCCTTCTTTTTTCCTTCTTTCATTTCTTCTGTCTTTCTTTTTTCTCTTTTCTTTAAATCTTTTTTCTTTTTTACCTTCCTTCCTTCCTTCCCTTCTTTCTTTATTTGTCTTCTTTTCTTCTTTCTTTCTGCCTTCTTTCCTTTCTTTTTCTTTCCTTCTCTTTGTTTTTCTTTCTGATTTGCCTTCTTTCTTTTGTTCTTTCCTTATTTCTTTTTCCCTGCTTTCTTTTTTCCTTCTTTGCTTTTTATCTTTCCAGTCTTCATTGGCATCTTTCTTTTTTCTTTATTTTTGCCTTCTTCCTTTTTTCTGCCTTCTTCCCTTTTTCTTTCTTACCTTCTTTCTATCCTCTTTCCTTCTTTCTTTGCTTCTTTTTTACTTGCCTTATTTGTTTTTTCTTTTCTGCTTCCTCCTTTCTGCCTCCCTCCCTTCTTTCTTGCCTGCCTTCCTTCCTTTTTTACCTTTCTTCCTTCATTTCTTGCCCTTCTCTCTTTTTTTGCCTGTCTTCCTTCCTTTTTCTGCTTTTTTCCTTATTATCTTTCCTTCTTTTTTGCCTTCCTTCTCAAAGATGAGGCTATCAGCCAATGCCAGATAAATGGCTTTTTTAGGTCTGTGTTAGCTAAGACCTTTTGATTTTACTAAAAGTCTGTATCACATATTTAATTATAGGGGTTCTCAGCCAGATTTCATCCATTAGTCTGCGATTGTGTCATTCACATTTTTCTTCCACCTGCTCCAGCATGCATTAAGGAACAATACTATCCCACTTCAGTCATTGAACGACTTCAGGATGAGTTACGTCATGCTGCTTTTCCACAATGAGCAGATTCACATACAAATCAGTTCGCTTCAGTGGTGTGTGTACCATGGTACTTTATACGCTTTTGATACCAGAAAAACACATTTGCCTTTAGCCATTTTGCTTTTTTAATGAGAAGCCCTGCATCTTCCTGAACAATAAAAGTTTACAAAACCCAAAACTTGCCACAAGGCTGGAAGCCAATACCAGATCTATTGACTTTCCCAATTCCTGTTCTCTTTAGCTCTCATTTACTACCAGAGAAAATATGGCAGTGATTTACAGTATAAAAAACAAGCCCATCTGAACGCCTACTTTAGATTGAGTGGACGGCCGAATGGCTTACCTCCAATGGTTTCTACTCCCCATGGACTGTCTGAGATCGATTTGCACTAGTTACTCCGTTGCAAAGGAGTACCCTCTCCATCAAGCTCTAAGTCAGGCCCCAAGGGCCAGAACTAGACTATGACAGGCGGCCAACTATCTGCCGGGCTGGTGGAGGAATTTACCTCGGCTACTCTGGCCAGACTACCACCAACCATATTTTGAGATCTCTGCAGCTCTGCAGAGTTCTCTGTGCTTTCAGAGGAACCACCGCCAAAGCAGCTCCTCTGAAGCCACTGAAAGTTTGTTGGGCAACCACAATATTACATGCAGCTCTTCAGCAAACTTTTTAGTTTTTCACCCAAAGCAGGAGCTTTTTTTTTTTTTTTAAATGGCCCTCATTTCCTAGGAGCTTTCGGCAAGGTTGTGGGTTTTTTTTTTCTTCATTTTGAGACCAACAGGGCTTAACTGGCGGTCCATCATCACAATTATTGCTTACTTAGCAACATAGTTATTCACAGTGTTGGTTGGTGTGCTGAGCTGACTGAAGTATATAGACGTCCCCAAGCTAGGGCAAAAGTTAATCCCAGCAATGATGTTTGCAGATGACACCCTCCTGCTTTCCAAGTCACTGATGGGCATCCAGAGAATCCTCAATGGGTTCTGTCAGTTTTGGAGAAATAGGGGGCTGGAGATCAACATACAAAAGACAAAATATATGGTCTTTAATCCCGCTTATACAACCTGTCCTAACCCACATATGAATGGTATCCAACTTGAGGGGGAATCTGTTTTTGACCATTTAGGTCTCACCCTAACAGAAAAAATGGACTGTGGGCCACAAATGGACAAGTCAAGCCTTAAACTAGCCCAGACCGCTGGTGGGCTGGCCAAGCTCTACAGAAACTCTTTTCACAAGCCTGTTGGACTGGTTATAGAGATTTACAAAACCCAACTAAGGAACCTTGCTATGTATGGGGCCGAACATTGGGGGTATTGTCTCCCCAAGACCATTATCAAAACTGAGAACAGCTTTCTTAGACAGCTGTTCGGTCTACCGGTGAGCTCCCCATTAGTTCCACTGCGTTTGGACCTAGGAGTGAGACCTATCGCAGAGGAAATTAGTTGTAGATCCGTGTTATTTTGGCAGCATCTATGGGTGACCCTGATCTGTCCGAATATAGGACTGAGCTACAAGAAATATTGGGACTCTCTGGCATAGGTAAACAGGCTTGGTTTGCATACATTAAGGAAGGTCTCTATACCCTAGGTAGAGACACCCTATGGAGCAACCGGGAGGTAGCCTGTGCTGCAATCTCACGCAAACAATTAGTTAGTAGCTACGGGGGGGGAGAAGCTTGCCCAACTCCACGAAAACTCTGCCACTGGTTCTCTTACAGCTACATTTTTGATAATAAAGGATGCCTATATCTTGGAGCCATGCCTCGATGAAATACAACCGGCCATAGCTAGGAGACTGTATGTACAATTCATGCCCAGCTCTCTCCCTCTCCGTGCATTTTCTAACAAATGGCCCGGCAGCTCTGCCCTGTGGTGACCAGCATGCAGTAGGGGACAGGAGACCGAACTCCACGTATTTTTCTTCTGTCCTGGATACAAAAAAATTAGACAACGATGGTTGGTACAACTGTGCAGGAACCTAGGTACACAGCGCTGTGAAGAAGCAATCAGGCTCCTAAAGCACAATACTCAAATGCCAATTGTTTATGCTGTATCATGTTTTTTCACTTCTATGTGGTGGGCGCGAAAGGCTTTTTTAGGAACCTGCAATGGATCTAATATTGACTGAATTTTTATCTGATTCTGAAAATAATTTTATTTTGTTTTATCTGGGATTTAGTTTTTAAATTTGCTTTTATGTATTGTATGTTTTGGCAATGCTCTTTTATGGTCCACGGACCGAAATAAAGAAAGATTGGATTGGATTGGTTATTCACAGACCTTATAAAAGCACAACCATCAATCACCACTCAAACGATTTCATGCAGGAAAGGTGGAGGCATGGTGGGATTTTGTTCATAAATGTCATTCTGGGGTGCACTGGGTTATGCTTCAAGCCTCCTCTGGGTTTGTGTGGTTTGCCATATCTGGTTTCCTATATGCGTCAAGCCTCTTTTGGGTTTGTTTGGTTTGCCATATGTGGTTTCCTGTGGGTTTTTTAGCAAAGTCAAGTTGTAACTTCGGAGGCCATAGCACTTCACCCTCACCCTGCTATTGGGACTGCAGTGGTCAAGATGTAGGGTTAAAGGGGCATATTAGCAAGACCCACGTTAAAATTATCGCCGTTTTAGCGGCAGGAAACTGCCGCTAAAACGGCGATAATGGGCTTGCTAATATGCGTTATAGAATTCCAATAGAAGCCCAGGTTAGATGTGCAGGACATCTAACCTGGGTTTCTATTGGAATTCCATAACGCATATTGGCAAGCCCATTATCGCCGGCAATAATTTTAACGTGGGTCTTGCTAATATGCCCCAAAGTTATTTGCCGGGTATCGCCATAACTTCCAGGCGTCTGCATTGTGGTTAGTAAGCATTTATCGGCAGAGGTTGGTTTGGATGAAAGTTCAGTTTGTACCTGTGTAGCAGTGGTGGAGCGCAATCGTTTTCTATTATTACTTACGGTGTACTGTGTGAGGGAATTTGTGGCTTTGTGGGTGGTTGCAGTTTATGTATTTTTTCTTTCTAGTTTATTGCTTCTTGTCACTCCTTTCTAAGCTGAATGTAATTATGTTGACATGCCAAGCATCATCAACGGGATGGGGCGGGTGAGCATGATATTTAGTTATCTATTCTAATGGGTGTGCTTGTGGGTCTGTTATGGATATGTAATCGTTCAGTTTCAGCTGCCTTTTTGAGATCTTCCCATGCGCTTCACTGAGACTTTGCCTCCCATCTCTTAGCTAAATTACTGCACACAATGTTTTGGATATTTTTTTATGTGGCAAATGTAGCATGGCCTCTAATTCAAAATTTCATCTTGTTCAATTTGGGTCTGGATTTCTTAGCATTAAAATCGTATTGTAAATGTGAGTAGATTGGACACAAGCACTATGCTGTGTTCAAAAACATTTAATAAGAACAATATACCAGGAATAGCATGTTTGCAAAATGACATTTTCCATACATTTTTTCGAATGTGCTACTAAGGTCTTAGTCAACGATTTGAACATATTTATCTCCAGTTTTCACAGAATGTGATTCATAACTGTTCATATCAAGATTTCTATCAATGTTCATGTCAGGATTTCTATCAATTGAAAACTGACCTCAATACTCTCTCTGTAGTAGATGTGTATCTTATATGTACTTATACCAGTGTGCTGTCAAGGAGCTTTCTGCAATTTGATTTTTTTTCATTTATCACGGTAAGAATAATAATTCACATCTTTACTATTTAACTGGTGTAGACAATTTTCCTCAATTTTCTAGGATAGGATTGTATCAAGCAAACAGTTTGAAATAATGGATTCTCTTTCACATCTAGGAACCACTTACCAAAGATAATGCAATACTGTGCTACTCTGAATGAGCATAAATACAAGCTTTTATGAAACAAAATAGGGGAAACTTACTGATATATGATAAGAAGGATATTACAAGTTAGCAGGTTTGTTTTGTTATGCACAGAAAATTAGTTAAAATATGCAAAAATAGTGACTGTTAAACAACACAGGGGCTTATTTACAAGAAATTGGTGATGGGCAGTGCTGCAAGGCTTCTTGCTGTGCTGCTCTATACTAATTCAAAAGGGCAGCAATGCACCGTATTTACAAGATACAGTGCTATCCTGTCCCTTCAGCCAGCACCGGAGCGCAAATTGCAGCCGTGCACTAATGCAGGCACCCTTGAACAATGGTGCAAGGGTGTCTGTGTTGTCGGCATGATTGTTTTTGTGCAGGAAGGGGTACCTTCCTGCACAAATACAATCACGATAGGTGTTTCCCTCGTTCTATGTATGCTGCAGAATGCAGCACACGTGGAAAGAGGAAAAAACAAGGAGAAATGTTGTTACTCCTGCTCTAGGGAGGTACAAAGGTTTTGGCATTGCCCCAGGTTTGCGTGATGTTGTAAATCTGGGGCAGTCTCAAATTCCATGGGGCTTATTTACAAGTGCCTTGTGCCATCGGTGCAACACTTTTAACATGGGAAAAAGTGAGTTACTGTTGAAGCATGGGGCTTGTAAATAAGCCCCCATGGGTGTTGAGAGGGAACACGCACAGCAATACCCATGGAGCACCTTTTTCACACAGATTCAGGCAAGGCAGAGACTTGCGATTCTGTGCCTTCCTCCATATCTACAAGACCATAAAAAGTCATGCAAAGTGGCTTTTAATGGCCTCCTAGATATGGGTCTGCACACTGAGCCTTCCGAGCATCACAAAAGTGACACTCCAGCTGTGAAAATGTGCCAGTGTCTAATGATTTAGGGCCTGATTTAGATGTTGACGGCTCTGGTCTTGCTGTCACTTTCTCAATCCGCCTACTAGGTGGTCTGCCTGCTCTAATTAGATGTTGGCGGGTCCATCTCTACTCCACAAACTCCAGACCGTCCAGAACACCGCAGCCTCGCCCTCACCATCCTACGACAAGATCACATCACCCAGCACCTACGAGACTTCCACTGGCTCCCCGTCGAAAAAAGAGTGACCTTCAAGCTGCTCACACAAGCCTACAAAGCCCTCCACAACACCGGGCCCCAATACCTCAACGAAAGAATCTCCTTCTATGCCCCCAAGAGAAACCTCCGCTCCCCCGACCTAGCCTATGCCAAAATCCCCCGCATCCACAGAGCCAGAACGGGAGGCAGATCCTTCTCCTACATCGTGGCCAAGACCTGTAGCAAACTCCCCTCAGCATCAGACGAAGCCCCACACTGCAAGCTTTCAGAAAGAGGCTCAAGACCTGGCTCTTTGGATGACCGGAGCTGCCTGAAACCCCCATCCCCCCAGCGCCTTGAGACCTTCATGGGTGAGTAGTGCGCTCTACAAATCCCTGATTGATTGATTGACGAAAGTCCGTCTGAGTCCCGCCGACTCCCCCAGAATTTTCCTTCTGCGTCAACGTCATCATAGGCAAAAGCAGTTGTCGGAGAGAGTTCAGCCAATGATTCCACCAGGCCAATCATGATGTGCCTTCCCATCAACATAACTGTGACGGGTAGACCTCCACACCTGAGTTGGTGGTTTCAAAGGTATACAAGGTAGAAACTTACCTTTTTTCTTTTTTCACTTTCGTTTCCGTCATGAACCCAATTGTTCAAGTGCTTCCTTTGCTGCTGCTATTTGACCATGAAGCAAATCAAACCCGTTGCTGCCGGAATCGAAAGTAAGCTTCTTTTTTACTTGTTTTCTTTTGAATTGTCTGTTTACATTAGCTCTAGACTCGTGCATTTTTAAATTTCACTTACAGGCAATTTTTTTCTAATGTGTAATGCATATATGTGTAATGTTGTCGTTTAAGAAATTTTAAGAAACACACCTAAATTCAGTTTAATTTTTTATTCTCAAATTTGGTGCAAGCTTCCTTCATGATAATGGACACACACAAAATTTGACATTATTCAAAATGCATAATGCATTCATGCAGGTGTGTTTAATTATTTTTCGTGAACTATCAAATTATAAACATATGCATCACACATATATTTGAATAATTTAAATTCAACAAAATGTTGTAATTGCATTAGACAAGGTAAAACGTTTAAAAATAAATAAATGTAAAATCAATGTTAGTTCTAAACTTAAATTATTTTATTTATATAATAATGTAACATTTCCCCTTATCTATTGTATTTTCAGTATTTTATTACATTTTATTTTTCATTTTTTATTTAAGTTGAAATGCATGTGTTTTTTCACTTACTAAGTTAAAATAAACATACCTGTATTGACACTTAAAAATACAAATTTCAAATAAATGTTGATGTAAGTGTCTTTTATCATGATGAATGCTTGCACCAAAATTTTAATGTCCTTTACATTTTTTTGTTACTAATATTTCAACTTTAAAAATGTCATTTAAAAAAAGTTTGTGTTTTCTCCTTAAATGTAAGTAAGAATATGTATTTCATATTTTCATCATTAACATATTTAATAATCAATGAATTGTAAATGAATAATAATGTTAGGACAAATTTTGTAAAATTAAACGTTTGTATTTATAAATGAAGCTTCCTTCATGATAATGGACACTTACACAAAATTTGACATTATTCAAAATGCATAATGCATTCATGCAGGTGTGTTTAATTATTTTTTGTGAACTATCAAATTATAAACATATGCATTACACATATATTTGAATAATTTAAATTCAACAAAATTTAGTAATTGCATTAGACAAGGTAAAACGTTTTAAAAAAAATAAATGTAAAATCAATGTTAGTTCTAAACTTAAATTATTTTATTTATATAATAATGTAACATTTCCCCTTATCTATTGTATTTTCAGTATTTTATTACATTTTATTTTTCATTTTTTATTTAAGTTGAAATGCATGTGTTTTTTCACTTACTAAGTTAAAATAAACACACCTGTATTGACACTTAAAAATACAAATTTCAATATTTTTTTCTGTAAGTGTCTTTCATCATGATGAATGCCTGCACCAAAATGTTAATGTCCTTTACATTTTTTGTTACTAATATTTCAACTTTAAAAAATATGTCATTTAAATAAAGTTTGAGTTTTCTCCTTAAATGTAAGTAAGAATATGTATTTAATATTTTCATCATTAACATATTTAATAATCAATGAATTGTAAATGAATAATAATGTTAGGACAAATTTTGTAAAATTTAACGTTCGTATTTATAAATGAGATATTTGTCTCATTAACTTTCTTCAAACATAAAGAAATAAGAAGAACAAAAGGTTTTCCCACAATAACAGCCTGTGGCTTTGTTGCCCAGAACTTGCCTCCTAAACATAGTCCACAGGGTCACCTCCTCAGGAAGGGCATCTATGAGGCACAGAGCAGGCACCTCAAGGAGTTTTCTTGGGAGGGGTGGGTTTACGTTTGGCAGGGGTTAAGGAAAGATACGAGATTAATTCTGAAGGAGGAGTTAGAGTAGGAGGGGTGGTAGAGGATTGGGTTTTGGAGGTAGAGGAAGCTGGAGTGGTTGATGTGCTTGTGTCTGTATGTTTGGCAGTTGCATGTGGGTCTGCGGTTTGTTGTGTATATTTGGATGTGTGTTTTTTTGTCTGGTGTGTGATGTTATGGTAAGTGTGTACATTTGCTTTTGGTTGGTGTTGTTTTGTGTGTAGGAAAGCTTTTGTGTGAGTGTGTTGTTGTAGTGATTGGTGTGGTTGTGGTGGTTGTGGGTGTGGTGGTGGTTGTGTTGGTGGTTGTGGGTGTGGTGATGGTTGTGGTGGTTGTGGGCTTGGTGGTGGTTGTGGATGTGGTGGGGGTTGTGGTGCTTGTGGTTGTGGTGGTGGTTGTGGTGCTTGTGGGTGTGGTGCTGGTTGTGGGTGTGGTGATGGTGGGGCTGGTTGTGGTACTTGTGGATGTGGTGGTGGTTGTGGTGCTTGTAGGTGTTGTGCTTGTGGGTATTGTTTCAATAGTGTGTGTATGTTGGTTGTGTGTTTGTTTGTGTGAAGGAAGGGACCTGAGTTGAGGCAGAAGGTTGGTGTTGTTGGGAGGCTGGGGTGAGTGAAGAGGCTGCTGTTTTGGTAAGAAATCTCTGCATGCCAGACATTGAACTGTGATTGGCATCCAGAAATGAAACTATGTTTTGCATTTGGCAGGCTAGCCCCTGGATGCCCTTCACTATCACAGTCTGCCTTACAGAGATGCTGTGTAAGAGGGGGCACAGACAAAATATCGAGTTTTTTATTTCGACCTACATTAATATCGAGTTTTAAATATTGTAGGGACAGAATATCGACATCAAGAATATCGGTGACCAGAATATCGACCTGAAGGTAAGTAATATTGTTTTTTTAATATCGAAGTTAGTAATATCGATAGCAAAAATATCGATGTTAATAATATCGATGTTTGTTAGTGTTATGTATTTTAGTATGTATTTCTATATGTATGTGTTCCACATGTTTTATGTTTTTTTTTTTTTTTTTTAAATATATGTATTAATTGTTTAGAAGTTAGTAATTGTTTTTAAAGTAAATTTTGCGTTTTAGTACGGTAGCGGGTTTTGGGTTTAGAGGGGATTAGGGTGGGAAGTAATTTAATTATAGTAAATTAATTCATAATTTTTAGAAATTATTAATTATTTTTAATTAAATTTTGCATTTTAGTTCTGTAGCGGGTTGTGGGTTTATAGGGGAATAGGGTGGGAATTAATTTAATTGTAATTAAGTAATTATTAATTTTTCTTTCTTGGTATTGATAATTAATTTATGTTTAATTAATTATGAATTGGTAATGAATTTTTATTAATTGATAATTATATTAATTTTGTATTGGAGTGGGTTGTGGGTTTATAGGGGAATAGGGTGGGAAGTAAATTAATTATAATAAATTAATTAATAATGTTTATTTTTTGGTATTGATAATTAATTTATTGTTTAATTATTAATTATTTTTTATTAATTAGTTAATTGATAAATGTATTAATTGTGTTAATTTAGTTTAGGAGTGGGTTGTGTGTTTATAGGGGAATTTGGTGGGAAGTAATTTATTATAATTAAGTAATTATTCATTAATATTTATTGGTATTGATAACTAATTTATTGTTAATTAATTATTCATTGGTAATTAATTTTTATTTATTGGTATTGATAATTTATTTATTGTTAATTAATTATTAATTGGTAATTATTTTTTATTAATTGATTAATTGATAATTATATTAATTGTGTTACATTTTATGTGGAGTGGGTTGTGTGTTTATTGGCGAATAGGGTGGGAAGTAATTTAATGTTATTAAAGTAATTATTCATTTTGATTTATTTATTTATAATTAATTTATTGTTAATTTATTAACAAATCATTATTTAATAAAAAAATTATTTAATTGATAAGTATGTTATTTTTAACCCCTACACTATCCAACACTTTCCATACTGCTGCACTCTCTGGAGTGGGCATAGTAATTTTTACCCCTTTGCTATCCAACACTTTCCCTACTGTTGCACTCTTTGGAGTGGGACTAGTAATTTTTACCCCTACGCTATCCAATACTTTCCCTACTGTTGCACTCTCTGGAGTGGAAATAGTAATTTTTACCCCTAGTCTATCCAACACTTTCCCTACTGTCGCACTCACTGGAGTGGGAAAAGTAATTTTAACCCTTTCGCTATCCAACACTTTCCCTACTGTTGCACTCTCTGGAGTGGGAATAGTAATGTTTACCCCTACGCTATCCAACACTTTCCCTACTGTTGCACTCTCTGGAGTGGGAATAGTAATTTTTACCCCTACGCTATCCAACACTTTCCCTACTGTTGCACTCTCTGGAGTTGGAATAGTAATTTTTACCCCTACGCTATCCAACACTTTCCCTACTGTTGCACTCTCTAGAGTGGGAATAGTAATTTTTACCCCTACGCTATCCAACACTTTCCCTACTGTTGCACTCTCTGGAGTTGGAATAGTAATTTTTACACCTACTCTATCCAACACTTTCCCTACTGTTGCACTTTCTGGAGTTGGAATAGCAATTATAACCCCTACGCTATCCAACACTTTCCCTACTGTTGCACTCTCTGGAGTGGGAATAGTAATTTTTACCTCTACGCTATCCAACACTTTCCCTACTGTTGCACTCACAGGAGTGGGAATAGTAATTTTAACCCTTTCGCTATCCAACAGTTTCCCTACTGTTGCACTCTCTGGAGTGGGAATAGTTATTTTTACCCCTACGCTATCCAATACTTTCCCTACTGTTGCACTCTCTGGAGTTGGAATAGTAATTTTTACCCCTATGCTATCCAACACTTTACCTACTGTTGCACTCTTTGGAGTGGGAATAGTAATTTTGTTTCTCTCCGCTATCCAATATTTTTCTGTATTGTTTTAGTTAATGTTGTGTATAATTTATTTTAAAAACATTAAAAATATTGTAGTTTTTTAATTTGTTATATATATTTTTTATATTTTTATTTATATTATTTTTGTATGTGTATATATGTATTTATAATTTATAAAATGTTTTTAACAATTTATAAGTTATTAAAATAATTATTTATCAATATTATTAAGTAAGTATATATATTATATTTTATATGTATATGTTTAATTTATTTTAACATTATGGGGTCGATTCCGATTCGGGCCGGAAAAAGCACCGACCGACTCGGAGCCGGAATTTATTCCGACCGACACGTACCTGTGGCATCCGACACGCCAAGTACGATGCAAGGCGTGCAAAATCCGACCGACACGTACCGAACCCAAGCCGAGCGACCGAGCCGCACGGAAAACAGCAATCCGGCCGGAAAAACACGCTGAATCGAACCGACCGACACGCACCGGAACAAATCCAACCGAAGCGTACACGCGAACTCCAAACCGCAAAGTACGATGCAAGGCGCGAAAACCACGACCGAGTCGTACGGAGGACAAGCCGTACGACCGACACGCATACAAAACCGAGCCGAAGTAACACAAAACACCGCGACCGACGCGTACGCAGCATAGAAAACTGCACAAACACAGCGTGAGCGAAACGGAGAAGACCGTACGAGACAAATGCAGGGTCCGACTCGGTCACAAGAACGTTTCCAACATGCACAGACAGTACAAAGGAAAAATTACACAAAAAAGGCCAAACAAGCAATTACAAAGCCAGTAAATACTGGGGGGTGGGGACAGAGAACAAAGACACACCCACAACTCCACCCATATAAAGGACACAAATCCCAACCATGATCCTTTGCAAATGCCATTCTACTGCCAGCACCCAACAGACAGCAACCACACACCCACAGCTCATCCCTCACACAAGCCACACACCATCAGCACACCAACAAATACCTACCTCACATACACCCAGCAAAACACACACTCACACACCCTCACCTGCACACCAACACACACATCACTCACCATCACCACCCATCACCATGCCCCCAAGAAGAATCACAAGTTCCTAGATTGTGAATTGGAAGTCATGGTAGACGAGATCCTCAGGGTAAAGCCACAGCTGTTTGGCACACTGGTCCAACAGACCCCCATCTCCCAGAAAACCAAGATGTGGGAGAGGATCATCAACAGGGTGAACGCACAATCACCATGTCTGCGCACAAAGACCGACATCCAGAACAGGTGGTATGACGTGCGCAGGAGGGTCCGGGAGCTGCTCAAGAAAGACTACCTCCTGAGCCAATACACCGGCAGTGGCCCTCCTGCCAAGCCAGTATACCTCAGGCCCTGGGAGGAGAGGGTGCGGGCCATCCTTCCGCCAGTGAGCGTATATGGACTAGAGAACATCGCAGAGCCTGGTGAGTACACAACAAATGTACACAATATTCTGCCACAATACACACACACATCACTGTCAAGGGGAGAGTCAAACCATGCACTCATAGCAATTACACAGCAACCAGAACAGAATCATCCCAAAATGTGTATGTCAGGCAGATAAACACAACACATGCCATCTCAAAGTTACATTTAACCGTGTCATCACATGTACAAACACAACTACAACTACAGCTAGGCAGTGGCACAAATAGAACTAACAAACACATCCAGACATGTAGCCACCACTACAACACCAACACACAGTGAAGACCACTGAAAGAAAGGAATTCTGTGTATGCTGGGCAAGTCAGTGTAGCCAATAGCATCATGGGAGTCGTAGTCACACATATTGCCCCCCACAACTGTCCCATCAACACCACCATGAACCATGCGCACATCACAGGGAGTGGAAAAGGACTCACAAGATGGCTGACACTGGCTACTGCTGTGGGGAGCACAAGGCCCTGCTGGCAACTGTGCAACAACCAACAGCAGGACACCACTGACTGATATCCTGAGAGACAACTTCCACTCCCTGCAATGGAAGCACGTTCCATGGTGGGATATCTGGCTGGCTGGGTGGGAAGGAGGACTCGCACCACTGACCATAGTCACAAGCACCTCCCCTCACACCCCCCCTCAACACAAACTCCACAGAACCCACCTAGGAGAATGCAATGCCTCACATCCTAACTCAAGATCCCACAAAGAACCACCACCCTGGGTTATGTTGTGTGAAGCACAGGGACACTCTTGGGACTTTTAGCCAAACAACTGCCAGGACAACAATCCCAGCCATCCTGTCAGCACAGCCAGCCCACCCCACAGGGAAGCAGAGTCAAAAGGAAGGAAGCATGGGCATGCAGGGAAGGGGGGTGGAGGCAATAGCATGATAGGAGTAGTAGGCACAGATATTGCTCGACCTCACAACTGGCCCATCAACACCACCCTGAACCATGCTCACATCACAGGGAGTGGATAAGGACACACAAGATGGCTGACACTGGCTACTGCTGTGGGGAGCACAAGGGCATGCTGGGAACTGCACACCAACCAACAGCAGGACACCACTGTCAGCCATCTTGCCATTGCCCTCACACCCACACACACTGAACTCCCCACAAAAGCAAGTAAGTATGGGAATGCTGGGAAGTGGGGTGGAGGCAATAGCATGATGGGAGTCATAGTCACAGACATAGCTCACCCCCACAACTGTCCCATCAACACCACCCTGAACCATGCTCACATCACAGGGAGTGGAGAAGGACTCACAAGATGGCTGACACTGGCTACTGCTGTGGGGAGCACAAGGCCCTGCTGGGAACTGTGCACCAACAAACAGCACAACACCACTGACTGACATCCTGAGAGACAACATCCACTCCCTGCAATGCAAGCACAGTCCATGGTGGGATAACTGACTGGCTGGGTGGGAAGGAGGGCCGGCTGTCAACCAAATACAACCAATGCAGACCATGTTCACACCCCAACAAATACATAGAAATGCCCAAATAATGCAGGACAATGTGCCACACCAATATCAACCCCTGACTGTGACGACTTAGGACAATGCAATGTACAGGCCCGCACCCAGAGGCACAGTCACAACTGTCAGGTGTGTCAACCATTGATGCCTGCAGAAACATAACATACATTGTGTGTGTCTCCCAAAAACAGGTGATGATGGGGACACAGCAGCAGACGCTGAGGAGTCCCAGTCCCAGGCTCAAGAGGATGCGGAGATCACTGGTGTCGTACAGCCTCTGCCCTCCTCGGACGAAGAAGACCAACCTGGCACATCCGGTGCAAGTCTACATGCAGCACCAGCAGGACCACCAGCTGGAGCACCAGCAGGACCACCAGCTGCACCCCCTGCACCCACCCCTCCAACGACTGTCACCACAAATACCATCCCTGCCGACATGGACAGAACAAGGAGCAACACCAGCACAGGGACCCTGGACCAACGTGGGGCCATGGACACCACCACCACCACCAACCCCCAAGGTGGACCAGGGTCATCTGTGCGTGCCACTGCACGCACTGCACATGTCGGCAGGGGTGGGGGGAGGGGTGGGAGACAGAGGTCGCTGCTTGCAGAGGTTGCTGGTGTGCATGATGACCCACAACTGGTACGCATAGCCGATGCGTACCAGTCCAGCACCGGAGATCTCAGCCAGGTAGCGGGGCTCCTCAGAGACATGAAACAGCAGCAGGCTGCCCATCATGCCCGCTTGGAATCACACATGTCCCGCGTGGAGTCCAAGTGGGACGCACTGCAAGAGATGATGGCGGTGCACTGGGACATTTTACAATGCCTCCGCCAGATGAACAGCAACCAGTCCACACCTCCCTGTGTGCCAACAACATCTGGTGCTGAACAAACTGCAACTGCCACAGGGAGGGAGGATGACTCTGGCGGAGAGTCCCCTGCACCGCAGCAGCCTGTACTTGAGGGCCCCCCCCAAAGAAGAGGGGTCGTCCGAGGAGGGGCAAGTGAGAGGCCGATGGCCAAGCGCAACTCCCAGGAAGCCTGAACCTGTTCTGGATGTTCACCTTTGTGCACAGACTGTTCACCCTGTTGACGGCAACACAACTCCCACACATTGCATGGGGAGTACAAGTTGGACCAATGTCTCAGACAACTGTGGCCCCGATACTGGGGATTTTGTCTACCAGGACTTTCAATTCACCTAGGAACTTCTGATTGCAAGATATATGTACAGCACTACCCATCCTATGCACTATTCACACAAATGTATCACAATAAACACACTAATACACCATACTTGCCTCTGTTGTGATTCCAACGTGGGTGCTGTTATGGGGATAATGAACTGCAAAATTACACTGTGTATGCGAACTGCAACAGCAAGTACAACACAGGCATGTGAGTAAAGGCAACGTGACACATATGAGGGAGACACACCACCAGGGCTACACAACACATACACACCTAGGCCATCTGACTCATTGCCTACACTGATGTTGCCAGGGAAGACGGTGCAATGCACAGACACCACACCTATTCCCAGTTGTAGTCAAGTAGCCCACAGGTGCAGTAAGCAAATGGCAGTCAAATGTGTGACCACAGACAACGCACATCACAAAGTGAAGCACATGTTTATTACACAGTTGCAACATGTCGTAACCACTACAGATGCAAGGTAATCCCACTTGGCAGCGGGCACACAGTTAACAACTGTAGAAGGAAGGAAGTCCATGGGTGTGGCGCACATCACCTGTAGGGACACAACAGCTACCACCCTGGAAGTACAATCACGTCGTCGGTGCACACAGTTGACCAAACGAATCTGAAAGTACCCTGTGAAGGACAGAAATGACACACAGTCAAAAGCAATGGAGAACAGGACAGAACAGCAAAACTCATGCACAATACATGTTACAAGATACCCACCCAGAACCAAGTTAGCATGTCAACACTGTTGGGGAGTACAGACCACCTGTAAGCACACATCGCTACACACATCCAGTCAAGTAGCCCATGGACACACTCCAACAGCACCAGAGCACCACCTACACATATCATGCCAACTCACATCATTGACATGACACCTCAGGATACTCACATTCAGCTAAAGAAGTTGGTGATGAGCTGTGTGCGGACATCACCCTCATCATCATCATCATCACTGGCATCGTGGTCCAGGCCAGGATCCTCCACAGGTGGCAGATGTTGGTCATTGTCATCCTGGATGAGAGGCAACTCCTTCCGCACTGCCAGGTTGTGGAGCATGCAGCAGACGATGATAATCTTGCACACTTTCACAGGGGCATATGGGAAGGACCCTCCGGTCTTGTCCAGGCAGCGGAAGCGGCTCTTCAGGAGACCAAATGTCCGCTCAATCACTATCCTGGTCCGACCATGTGCCTCATTGTAGCGCATCTGGGCTGGTGTCACAGGGTTCCTGAGGGGTGTCAGCAACCACAGCATGTTGGGGTATCCCAAGTCACCTACGGACAGACAAGTGCACATTAGATGACTTGGAAAAGTGGGCGGAATACTACAGATCAGATCACACACAATGGCACAAAGTCAGTACACACCGACAAGCCAGGCACACTGGTTCTGCATCTGTGCCATCATCCTGGGGATGCGACTACTCCTCATCACAAAGGCATCGTGTGCTGACCCAGGGAAACGGGCACACACGTGTGTGATGGTCATATCTGCAAGACACACCACCAGTGCATTGACCGAGTGGTAGTACTTGCGGTTCCTGTAGGCCTGCTCCTGGGCCTGTGGTGGTACCAAAGCCACATGTGTCCCATCAATGGAGCCAATGACATGCGGCATCCTCCCCAGGGCAAGTCACTCTTCACGTCAGTGAGTCGTTGCAGTCTAGGGAAATAGATGTACCGGTTCAGGAATAGCAACATTGCCACCAAAACATCGCGGAGCACACGGCTCAACATGGTCTGTGACATCCCACCAGCAGTCGCCACAGTATGTTGGAAGGTACCGGTGGCAAAGAAGTGTAGGGCTGCCATCACCTTCACCTTGGGGGTCAGCGCTGTAGGATATGGCCGGCCAGGCTGCAAATGTGGGGCCAACTGCACTGCCAAATCCTCAATCAGCTGCCTGGTGAAGCGGTACCGTCGGATGCTGTCCCATTCCACCATCGTTGCCAGGTCTGGGAATGGTCGATGGACAGCAGGAGCCCTGCAGTGCAGAGGAGAAGAAAGCAAGATTGTCAGTCAGCCCACATATGCGGCATTGAACACACTCAATATCCCAACATACATCATTATGAGGCACAACTACATGAAGTGTGCAGTTCCGTAAGGACATGTATGGTACATACATGGCCAACATCTGTCATCACGGTTCAACAAGTGGCATCAATAAGTCCCAGGTTGGCCCATTGGATATCATGAGGCCGTGTCACAGTTCCCATCTCCTGCTGCCGTGTCACAATCACCCCCCACAGTGACATGTGAGGACAGATGTGCCCCAGGCATCACAGCTTAACAACAGGTACATTCCCAGAGACCCTGTATTGCCACATGGACACTGGCATTACATGGAGTATCATGTATACACTACAGCAAAACAACTATGACCCCCACAGGTAGTGGTCCCACTTGCCACTGCAGGACAGACATGGACGTCTGTGACACACACACGCACAACATCAAAGTCCATGCACACACAACGTGGATGTGGAGACTGTCTCCCATTGTGCACATCAAATCAGAGACATTGTAAACACTACATGCACACAGACTGTGGAGGACCATCACTATTGTGCCACTGGGACACCCTGGCTCAAACATACCGTCCCACATGGGACTCACGGGGTATGTGACATGACATACACATACACCACCGTGAAATGTGACCATGGCACATGCACAGATATGAACAGTTGCACATCACAGTGGTCATGTACACGTAACACCCAGGATCCTGTCCCCATGAACACGTGCACAGCCTGGGGGTGGCTGCCCCCAGGTGACACCCACAGGACAACATGTACACCAACATACACACAATAGGAAATGCAGCCTTACATGCCTTATCATACAGTTTGGACAGGCTGTCGTGTTGTAGGTGTGCCCCTCACTCCCTGGGAGCTATCTGTGGCTGGCATATGTCCATCTGAGACAGGCATGGTGACATATGCCAGTCACTTGTACAGGGATGCGTTGAACAGCAATGGACCGATTGGTGCCCCCGGCCGGCCCATTGCATTCAATGTGTGTGGGTACGCGTTGTACCCCTGTACGCGTTGATCAGCAATGGACCGATCGGTGCCCCCGGCCGGCCCATTGCATTCAATGTGTGCGGGTACGCGTTGTACCCCTGTACGCATTGATCAGCAATGGACCGATCGGTGCCCCCGGCCGGCCCATTGCATTCAATGTGTGCGGGTACGCGTTGTACCCCTGTACGCGTTGTACCGCAATGGACCGATCGGTGCCCCGGCCGGCCCATTGCATTCAATGTGTGCGGTGCACGCGTTAGTACACGCAATGGACCGATCGGTGCCCCCGGCCGGCCCATTGCATTCAATGTGTGCGGGTACGCGTTGTACCCCTGTACGCGTTGTACCGCAATGGACCGATCGGTGCCCCCGGCCGGCCCATTGCATTCAATGTGTGCGGGTACGCGTTGTACCCATGTACGCGTTGTACCGCAATGGACCGATCGGTGCCCCCGGCCGGCCCATTGCATTCAATGTGTGCGGGTACGCGTTGTACCCCTGTACGCGTTGTACCGCAATGGACCGATCGGTGCCCCGGCCGGCCCATTCCATTCAATGTGTGCGGGTACGCGTTGTACCCTGTACGCGTTGTACCGCAATGGACCGATCGGTGCCCCGGCTGGCCCATTGCATTCAATGTGTGCGGGTACGCGTTGTACCCCTGTACGCGTTGTACCGCAATGGACCGATCGGTGCCCCCGGCCGGCCCATTGCATTCAATGTGTGCGGGTACGCGTTGTACCCCTGTACGCGTTGTACCGCAATGGACCGATCGGTGCCCCCGGCCGGCCCATTGCATTCAATGTGTGCGGGTACGCGTTGTACCCCTGTACGCGTTGATCAGCAATGGACCGATCGGTACCCCCGGCCGGCCCATTGCATTCAATGTGTGCGGGTACGCGTTGTACCCCTGTACGCGTTGTACCGCAATGGACCGATCAGTGCGCACCCATTGACAATGGCCTAGCCTGGCAACGGACGCGTTTTCGAAATTCGAACGAGTCGGTTGCTGGAAATTCAGTTGGTCACCCACAACAATGTTGCAAAATCATGTATGTCATGAAGTTGAAGATTTGAAGGATGCTGTGGGCGTGTATTGGTGCTGCTATTCCATGGATTGGCCAGATTCAGAAGATGCAAACGACTTGGACCTATCACTTTGGACACAAGGGACAGTATCTGCCTCTCCAGCACATATATATTGCTGGCTGTTACCCTGAGAGCTCACTTGCCTGCACTACATGCTCCAGGACGACATCTGCCACTGCACTGCTGCTGTCTCTGCCCCTCTGGACCCTGCAATGGCACGTACTGTGGAGAGAGCCCCAGCCTTCAGCCTTGAGGAGAACCAGGCCCTGCTGGACAGCCTACTTCCACAGTACAGCAAGCTGTATGGGACACCAGGGGAGCAGGTGAGTGTTCTGTGCACTGCCTTTCTGAATGTGCATTTTGTCTGACTAGCAAGGCTGAAAGTCTGCACGCCACTGGCTAGCAGGCTCACTGAGTAGTTGTCACCCCCATAGTGTGTAGTGACATGCACTGGACAGGTATGGTGCAGTGACAGTGCATTTGAACAAGGTTTTACTTCCCATGCAATGATACCATGTAGTGACGTCTGGCAAACTGTCCATGGGCAGCGTTGCACTGCCTGCGTACATCATGTGCCCCTGTGAATGAGACATGTATATACAACTGTGTCATGCACGGATATGTTGCATGTGTAGTAATGGCCTTTTCACTTTGTCATCCTGACAGGTTAATGCCCATCGGAAGCAGGAGATCTGAAAGGACATCGTCTGGGCTGTCCGGTCCGTTGGGGTCTACAAGCGCCGGATCCGCAACTGCCAGAAGAGGTGGTAGGACCTTCGGGGCTGGACCCGGAGGATTGCACGGGTCCAGCTGAAGCTGTCGCCTCCTCGCAGGAGGGGCGGAACACGGACCCTGACCCCCCACATGCTCCAGATCCTGGCGGTGGTGTTTCCAGACCTGGATGGGCAGCTGAAGGCCAGACAGCAGCAAGGAGGGGTGAGTCAAAGACTGCACTGTGAACTCTGTATTACATGCTATGTGCCCTCCTCTGGCCTGGTTAAACTGCCACAGTACAGCAGTCATGTTGTCCAGGAGCCATGTCCCTCTATTGTGCACTGCCCACTCCTCATCTGATACCCAGGTGTGGCCCTTACATTCAGGGAATTGTGTCACTTGGGACTGTGTCCTTGCAGTTTGCTTCACTAAAGGTGGGGGACAGCATCTGTTTCCCTAACTCTGTTGTGGGCATCATGGGTGGGTCGATTGTTCACACTACGCCTGTGTTCGGACATGTAATCTGCGTGTTGCTTTGATATGCGGTCCACTTGCTGAGCTGAGCCACCACATGTGCCTGGGGTATGTGGCACACACCCATGCAGCGGGTGGGAACAATGTTTGGGCCCCAGGAGTGTGCAGATTACGTGTGTCACACATACATAGCCAGCTATCCACTGTCCAGGGCTCATCCCTCATTCATGTGGGGCAGGACAGTCATGCCTACTCCAGGCCATGCAATGCACTCTGTACTCCCACTCCCGTGTATCAGCTGACACATTGTGCGCAGTGATTTGACCCCTCAGGTGTCTGCCTCTGTGTCAGTGTGCTGTGGATTTGTTGCCAGGACTGCTGGGGTGTTTCTCGGTAGGGGCTCAGCATGCCACTGGAGATGTGACCATAGGAGACGATACTTGTGTGTCACATAGGTGTTTGATCAGCTGCCCGTGCAGACTGGGGTATGCGAATGTGAAGTTCAGGCAGCTGTTCCCCATTCACAGCAGATTGTGAGGGGCTCAGGTTCAGAGGGTAGTGTCACAGGTCTCCCATATGTCCAATCGGTATGACCTGGACAGATGAGGGTTAAGATGATGTGTTGTGTGGGGGATGTACATGTGCACTTGTGCAGCTCCAGGACTTGCATTCCCCATGACCTACTATTGTGACACAGTGCAGAGTGTTGTTGTCTGGCTGCCAAGTCATACATCACTGAGACAGTGATGTATGACTTAGCAGTCATGCCTCCGCCATGGCATGTGTCTACTTATTGGTGATCCTGCAGGGGAGTGACATGTGCTACATGCACACCATTGTGGCGATGGCTATCAGGACAGGGGTGCATCATGGTGTCTGTCGCTGGTATGCATCACATGCATTTCCTATTTGACTCTGGGCGTCCCTTTCATCCGGAAACCTGTACTGACTCAGTGACAAGAGTTGTGATGTGTGCATGTCCACATGCTACACCGTGTCCTTTGCACTGTCCAACTACTGTGTAGTTGGTGCATGTGTCCACACTGGGGTGTTGCTATCCAACAGACACCAGACAGATGGGTGCAAGGCCATGTGGGATGTGAGTGCCATGGTTGGCATCAGACTGACAATTGGCTTCTCCTGTTCAGTTAGGGCACTTTTAGCAATGTACAACTAATGATGCCAGGGCTTGCTCTGTAATGTGCTGTGCTCACAGTGGTGTGTGCGTTTGGTGCAGGTGACTGATGTCTGTCTGTTTCCCCATTGTTTGCAGATACATCCACGGTCACGGAAGGGGACAGCTCCACGGACCAGGAGGAGCCGGAGAGCCAGACTGGGTCAGCAGCCGAGGAGTGGTCGGAGGGACCCAGTGGCACGGAGGGCGAGGGGAGCCACACCGTGGAGTCCTCAGCACCATCCACCTCAGCTGAGGACCAGAGCAACTCAGAGGATGACTCCCTTATGGAGGCGGGTGTCAGCAGCCACCACACCCCAGCTAGTGTTGCTGTCCCCGCCCCCACCAGCACCACCACCGCCCTCCCATCGGCTCCCATTCCCCAGGTCCGTGGAGGCTCCCATGTTCGGGAGCGTGTCTCCTTTGGGCCAGGCACCGCACCCCCTGCCCCTGTGTCCCTTGCTGCCCTGAGTGAGGAGTCTGTGTACCTCCTTCGCCAGCTCCATGTAGGGCAGACAGCCATGCTGAGTGTCCTCCATGCGTACACCGCTCTGTTGACTCAGCTGGTGTCGTTCATGGAGGGCATCTCATCGGGCATGTCTGACCTACAGAGGGGCAATAGGTCCATGGACTCCTCCCTGACGGCAGCAGTGTCCCTCCTCAGACAGTCCCTCACCCCTCCTGCCTCTGCTCCATCCACACTCCCCAGCACCTTACCCATCCCAAGCACACACACACCGGCACAGCACACACCAGCACACACACATCCAGCACACAGACACACACACCACAAACAAAACGCACACGCACGCACAGTCAGGGGACTGAAACCAGACTCACAGGGGATGGGGCCCTGGAACACACACACGCATCCACGAGCACTGCGCAGTCCTCAGTTGCCTCTCCCTCCAAAGCACCATCCCTTGCCTCACCTGCAACCCCAAAGACCCAGCGGCTCTTCCTCAGTGACCTCGGCCTCTTCCCCTCCGATCCAGCTGATACAGCATTCAGGGGGAAGAGGAAGCCCACCCACACGGAGCAGAGTGCCCCTCGCCCCCTGACACCCTCCCCCAGGTGCAGACAGACTGAGGCCCCCACCCGCAAGTCCCCCGGAGTCATAAGAGCAAGACCCCGCCGCCGCCCTGCAGCTCAGGCACCAGGTCTCTTTCCTCCATCCCTCAGGCCCCCACTCCACAGGTGCCCCCACCACACCCTGCCCCAGGTTCCCCCACCCACAGTTATACCATCCCCAAGAGGATCCGGCCTTCTCCCCTGCCACTTGCTCTCCCGGCACCACACCCCCCGCTGCGCTTGTCTGTGCCACTGATGTGGTGAGGGTGTCCTCCCCCTCTGTCCAGCCCACCTTGCCTGTTCCCCATTCTCCTCCCCTGGTGGTAGGCACTGCAGTGGAGTCCACTACCACCCTGTCTGACTTGGGCACTGCAGTGGCGGACCTGTCCACTCCATCTGCAGGGTCCACTGCAGTCGTGCCGGCACCCACAACATCTGAGTCATGCCCCCCAGTTGTGCCGGCACACACCATGTCAGACACCTCCACTGCAGTTGTCAGTGGCTCTCCAGCACCCACCACCCCTTCCCTGCTTCCTCCTGGTGAGCCCTGATCCTGTCCCTGCGGTGCCTGGCCTGCCCCCCAGTTGCCCCTCCTAGTGGATTGTCCCTGGTTTTGTGCAGGCATGCGTAGGGTGACATCTGCCACTGTCACCCTGTTTGGACTTTGACAATGGACTGGCCATTGGCCTTTGTGTTTTTTCTGGACTTTCAGTTTTCATTGCACACATATGCTGAATAAAGCAACTTTCTGTTCTCTAGTGCTTATGCTTCTGATGTACATGTTGTTGATGATGCTAACCATGCCCTTGCTGCAGTGATGGTGATATTTGGTCTCATGATAATGAAGTGTTACTGTGCAGGAACCCATGTGGTCCAGGGGGAATGTGTCCTATCCTGTGGTGTATCCATGTCATCCATAGCAGCATCTGAGGGTGTCATGTGTTCAGTATTTGGCAATGGGATTTCCTACTTACATTAGCTATTTCACATCTGTGGCTTCCACCCCTGCACATCTGTTGTGCCTGCCATTGTTCAATTTGTCTACTTCCCTGACCGTGTGGCCATCTCCACTGGACATGCAGGTTTGGGCATCAATGGGGAAGGACTCATCTGTGTTGTCAGTGCAACATTGCTATACAAGTGTGTTGGATCTGTGCTGATGATTTCGTTGGCACTTCCATGACCAGGCTGATGTGACGGGAGCCCTCATTTGGTGCTAATTGTTGATTGTGTGACCAAGTGCTCAGCTGACATGATGGGGCCCTACTGAGGCAACATATGGCACAGCTTTCCTCACACAGGAGTGGAGTCCCCTCATGGCAGTGTGTACTCCTGTGACATTGCCTGCGCCCAAGGTGTGTGTTGCATGTGCATGTCTGTGTGTTCACTTCCGTTTAGCTGTGCATGCTGTGATCCCTAGTGTTGTACCTGTTTGTGATGCTTGCTGAGTTGACCTATGTTCCCCCAAAGTCTTCTCCCTGGGTTCTCTGTGATGTGGGTGCATGGCACATTACTGGTCATCAGGGTGTCACCCATAGGTGTGTTTGCTGTCAGGGCTGAGTTTGTGTGCAGACGCAGATGGGTCACAGTCAGGTTTCCCCTTGGCACTTGTTGTTTGCCCCTGTCATGTGATTTCCAGTTTGTGTTATCTTTCAGTGATTGTGACACGTTGTGTGTGTGACTGCTGGCACTCCTCAGGGTCCGGGCTGCAATGTTGGTTGTTGTCTATGTGTGTTCTTTGTGGGTGACCTTGGCTTCTTCATTGGTGTGTGACTGTGGCTGGGATCCCATTGGTTGGTGTGGTATTGCCGTCATGTCCATGTACAGCGTAGTGTGCAGTGTGTCAGACATTCAGGAGTCTTGTTGAGTGGCCATGTGTGATGTGTTTCTGCACCTTGGTTCCCACCCACCACCCTGGAATAGTCATGGGTGCATGTGCAATGTCACCAGTGCATGTGCGCTTCACTGCTGCACATTGTTGGAGGTCGAGGGGTGTGGTGTTGAGTGTGTGCAGATGAGAGTTGTTGCCCGGCTAGGCCCCTGCCTCCATGTTGGCCTTGGCTTACTGGCCATGCTGATTGATTTGTGCTTGTGTAGGTGTGATGGTAGTTTGTTGCTCAGGACACATGACTGTGGTTCACAGTGTGAACGACATTTAGCTTTTTCATCACAGTGGGATTGTAATGCAGCCCAGGGTCACCACATTGTGGGGGCCCTGGGGGTAGTGCTGTGGTGTGTCTGTGTCTTGCTGTGTCAGTTGCTGTTCCTACGTGCCTGTGTGACATGTGTGATTTGTGCTCCCTCTCATCTGACAATGCCTGCTTGCCCACATAGGGGATTTGGATCCATGAGTTACCTTTGTGTGGCACTGTATGCACATCTGTATGATTGGTATTCAGGTATCCTCATGTGTTGTGTGGTTGCCTGGGGACACTGGCACCCCCCCCCCTCACCTGTTGTGTATGATGTGCAGTGTGGGTCTGCCTGTTTGTGTTTGTGCATCTGCACCACTGCATTGGCATATCTTGGGTGTGCCATTGGCTGTATGTAGTTTGGTGGCTTTCCCCTGCTGTCCCTGGGACTCCTAGGTCATCGGTCAGCACAATGATCATGGTTTGTGTGTCCCATTGCTGCCATGGTATGGTATCTGTTCACCTCACATCTACAGTCTCCACAGGGTATCTGCATTTGTGTGCCCATTGGTGCAAATATGTGAGTCTGCATTCTGATGGTCACTTCTGTCATTGTGTCATTGATGAATGTTGACAGTGTCAGCCCCCATGGGTGTTGTTTGTCTGCACATGGCCAAAGGTATGTCTTATTTGCACTGCAGTATTTGACTCCCCCAATTTATGTTGCAATGGGACACATGCACTACTTTGCCACTGATGTGTTTTATGTTCTGTGACCAGGAATCATCCATGCAGTTTGGCAGTTGCAGCTCTTTCTTTGTCAACACTTACATTTTGGTCACTGTGATGATGGGGGTTTGGACCCCATTGCCACAATGTTCAAAATGTGCTTCAGCTATGGACCCCACACTTATATTTTGGTCACTGTGATGATGGGGGTTTGGACCCCATTGCCACAATGTTCAAAATGTGCTTCAGCTATGGACCCCACACTTACATTTTGGTCACTGTGATGATGGGGGTTTGGACCCCATTGCCACACTGTTCAAAATGTGCTTCAGCTATGGACCCCACACTTACATTTTGGTCACTGTGATGATGGGGGTTTGGACCCCATTGCCACAATGTTCAAAATGTGCTTCAGCTATGGACCCCACACTTATATTTTGGTCACTGTGATGATGGGGGTTTGGACCCCATTGCCACACTGTTCAAAATGTGCTTCAGCTATGGACCCCACACTTACATTTTGGTCACTGTGGTGATGGGGCGTTAGACCCCATTGCCACAATGTTCAAAATGTGCTTCAGCTATGGACCCCACATTTACCTTTTGGTCACTGTGGTGATGGGGCGTTAGACCCCATTGCCACAATGTTCAAAATGTGCTTCAGCTATGGACCCCACACTTACATTTTGGTCACTGTGGTGATGGGGGGTTAGACCCCATTGCCACAATGTTCAAAATGTGCTTCAGCTATGGACCCCACACTTACATTTTGGTCACTGTGGTGATGGGGGGTTAGACGCCATTGCCACAATGTTCAAAATGTGCTTCAGCTATGGACCCCACACTTACCTTTTGGTCACTGTGATGATGGGGGTTTGGACCCCATTGCCACAATGGTCATGGCCTGCTTGCATTGTGGGGGCCACACACATATATGTGTGGCACATGTGATAGGGGGTCACATTGTATGTTCAAAGTCATGTTCAGTGTTGTAGGCATTTGACACAGTCTACACACGCTTGTCATGGTGTTGGGGGGATGTCTTTTTCTTGCATTCCCTAGGTTGTGGTGTGCTGGTTGTGTCATGCATTGTCCATCCTATGAGTGGGGGTGGTGTTGGTGGTAGGCATCCAGCCCCCCATGGGTAGAGGTGGTAGTAGTGACAGGCATCCAGCCCCCCTGGGTAAGGGTGGTAGTAGTGGTAGGCATCCATACCCCCCTGGCTAAGGGTGGTAGTAGTTGTAGGCATCTGGCACCCCCATGGCTAAGGGTGGTAGTAGTGGTAGGCATCTGGCACCCCCTGGGTAAGGGTGGTAGTAGTGGTAGGCATCTGGCACCCCCTGGGTAAGGGTGGTAGTAGTGGTAGGCATCTGGCACCCCCTGGGTAAGGGTGGTAGTAGTGGTAGGCATCCAGCCCCCTGGCTTAGGGTGGTAGTAGTGGTAGGCATCTGGCACCCCCTGGCTAAGGGTGGTAGTAGTGGTAGGCATCCAGCCCCCTGGGTAAGGGTGGTAGTAGTGGTAGGCATTTGGCACCCCTGGGTAAGGGTGGTAGTGGTGGTAGGCATCTGGCACCCCCTGGGTAAGGGTGGTAGTAGTGGTAGGCATCCTGCCCCCCTGGGTAAGGGTGGTAGTAGTGGTAGGCATCCAGCCCCCCTGTGTGAGGGTGGTAGTGGTGGTAGGCATCTGGCACCCCCTGGGTAAGGGTGGTAGTAGTGGTAGGCATCCAGCCCCCTGGGTAAGGGTGGTAGTGGTGGTAGGCATCTGGCACCCCCTGGCTAAGGGTGGTAGTAGTGGTAGGCATCCAGCCCCCCCTGGGTAAGGGTGGTAGTGGTGGTAGGCATCTGGCACCCCCCTGGCTAAGGGTGGTAGTAGTGGTAGGCATCTGGCACCCCCCTGGGTAAGGGTGGTAGTAGTGGTAGGCATCCAGCCCCCCTGGCTTAGGGTGGTAGTAGTGGTAGGCATCTGGCACCCCCTGGCTAAGGGTGGTAGTAGTGGTAGGCATCCAGCCCCCTGGGTAAGGGTGGTAGTGGTGGTAGGCATCTGGCACCCCTGGGTAAGGGTGGTAGTGGTGGTAGGCATCTGGCACCCCCTGGGTAAGGGTGGTAGTAGTGGTAGGCATCCAGCCCCCCTGGGTAAGGGTGGTAGTAGTGGTAGGCATCCAGCCCCCCCTGGGTGAGGGTGGTAGTGGTGGTAGGCATCTGGCACCCCCCTGGGTAAGGGTGGTAGTAGTGGTAGGCATCCAGCCCCCCCTGGGTAAGGGTGGTAGTGGTGGTAGGCATCTGGCACCCCCCTGGCTAAGGGTGGTAGTAGTGGTAGGCATCCAGCCCCCCTGGGTAAGGGTGGTAGTGGTGGTAGGCATCTGGCACCCCCTGGCTAAGGGTGGTAGTAGTGGTAGGCATCCAGCCCCCTGGGTAAGGGTGGTAGTAGTGGTAGGCATCTGGCACCCCCTGGCTAAGAGTGGTAGTAGTGGAAGGCATCCAGCCCCCTGGGTAAGGGTGGTAGTGGTGGTGGGCATCTGGCACCCCCTGGCTAAGGGTGGTAGTGGTGGTTGGCATCCGGCCCCCCCTGGGTAGGGGTGGTGGTGCGCATTCAGGCCCCTGTGTGCATAGGTGGCATTGGTGATGGGCATCCCGCCCCTATGGTGCTGCTGTTGCTGGTGTAAGTAAATTCTGCATCCCTCTGTGTGTGTGTGATGTGTCGTGTACGTGTTGTATGTGTTTTGTGGTTGGTGTCTGACTTACCTTCTGCGCCGTACGCGTCCGTGCCTGTTCCGGTAGTAAATGTAGAATATTGGTATGATCGGGACGAAGGGATTCATGGTTGGTTCATGTCGTTCGTCTTTCTCGTTGCTTTGCGTCGTCCTCGTCGCTTCGCGTCGTCCTCGTCGCTGGCGTGTTCGCCTCGTAGCCGTGGATCGTGTTGTGGCGCGAATCGGAGCTTATGTGCGCCTCTCCCGGATGCTTTGACGTGCCGTGCGTAGCGACGGGTTCGGCGCGTACGGAAAGCGCATCGTACTTGTTCGGCCGGACGGAGCTGCATTTTCCCTTCCGTGCGACTCGATTCAGCGTTTCCGGATTCGCCTCGGTCGGAGAACAGGACCTGGATTGGGTGAGTACGACTCGGCCGGATTCTGTGCTGTTGGGCGCATCGTACTTACTCGTTCGGTCTGCTGTACGGATCGGTCGGGAAACAGGCATTCGCATGGCTTTTTTCCCGACCGAATGGTATTGGGTGCGCCTCCGACCGAGATCGGAATCGGCCCCTATATGTATGTTATTTGTAAACATTTTTTAATATTTTTAACTATGTTTCTTTTAATTATATGTATTATTTACTTTATTTTACATTATTTTTTAACATTTAAAAAAAACGATATGTTTTACAACGATATTTTTGACATCGATATTTTTTTCTCGATATTTTTGCACTTACCATGATGTAGATAGGATGTCGATATTCTTGACTTCGATATTTTTGTCACAATTTTTTTGTACCTCGATATTTTTGTAATCAATATTTTTTCAGTGATTCGTGTAAGAGGTCAAGAGCCTCCTCACTCAGCACTGCTGGACTGATGTTGGGAAGAAAGCACGTACACGGTTGTGTAGAAAAACTTGCTTTATTCTTGACTTGAACCCATACAGCACAAGAGAGCCAAGTACTCCCACCTCTTCCCCGCTCCATTTCCAAGTCAGCAGTGACCTCGTAATATTCCACAGCTCGGAAGGTGCATGAGCCATGGAACCCCACGAGCCCACTAGCTGGCAGGAGTACACCAACATAACCCTTCCCCCTCCTTACAAAACAAAGGTAAACTTAAACATATAAATATACATCTGGGTGACTACAAAAGTGTAAGGGACCTTTGTACCCAACCAGAGCTAAATTAAAATCTAAATTCCTAAATAGCCAACAATAATAAATTGACTACAATAATACAACGAGGTCTAGAATAAAGCATACTTACTTAATAAAATACAATTCGTCGTATATGTGTGTAATATAATCTTCCAATCTATTAGGTTTGACGCAAGTATGTTTTGCTCAAGTGACCTCCCCACTCTTTGTATTTTTTACATTCATGTGTACACCTGATTCAGATTTTTCATATGTTGCTCCACTCACACCCTCTTCCTGTGCAGCATGCATATATTGCGTCCCTTCCGCAAGACCTTGTGGCAATTGAGTTTGTGAATCTGGGTTCTTTTCGTTCACATTCTTAGTGTAAACCGTATCTTCAACCTAATCGTAAGTTTTTTACCTGGGCCTCCAACTCAGTGCCTTGATTGGAGTCCTTGCCCCTTACAACTTCTTCAGGAGTATCCCAGACACACCCCTTGCATAGTGCAATTCTGTTTGCAAGCAACACCTTGCCATCACTGAGTAGAGCAGAGTTGCATAAAAGTTTCACTACTTTAAGGGTAGCAGAGAATTTACTTTATCCCTTACGTGTCAACCTTTCTTTCTTTTTTTACAACATCCCCCACACGCAAACTCACTTTTCTTGCCCTGTGTGCTTCATCTTACTTGTTTTTTAATTTAGCCTGACTAATTTCAAGGGAATTATTCACTTCTTTTGCAGACCAAGAGATTACTTTAGTACAATTCAACCATCCCATATTGTCCTTGATACGTGGTGATCTCCCTCTCATCAACTCAAAAGGAGAATGTCCTGTGGACTCACACTGGGTAATTCTGTATGCACTCACAGTCTTCCTCAATTCATCCTCCCAATCCATATCATTACTGTGCAATTCAATAATTCCTTTTATCACCCTGTTGAAGCGCTCACCGCTTCCATTACTTTCTGAATGATAAATGGATGTAGCTCTGTGTACAATCCCTGTCTCCTTTATAAACTTCTTGAAGCACTCTCCAACAAATTGTTCTTCATTGTCTGAAATTAAATCCTTTGGTAGACCTTCTCATCCAAATACTTCCCCCAAGAAACACAGCAGGTTCTCGGAATCCACCCTCTCGACTACCTTGACCTCTGGCCACTTTGAAAGATGATCAATCATTACAAGAATGTATCTTTGTAGTCCATCAATACCTCTTATTGGACCAAAAATATCAATACGAACTCTTTCCCATGGCATGCTAGGAACAACAATAGGATGTAAAGTTGGTTTGAGCGTAAATAAACTCTTATCCGAATTGATGCACTTAACACATTCTCGGACGACCCTTTCAATATCTTTGTCTACTCCATGCCACTGGTATGAGTGCTTAACTATTCACTTGCTTTTCACAATTCCAAGGTGTCCTTCATGGCAAATGTTGATCACCTTGTCTCGGAACACCTTAGGTGGGACCAATCTGCCACCTCTGAGCAACAATTCTTCTTCCAAAGACAATTCATTCCTTACCTCCCAGAAAGGAGCCAAATCTTTGTGTAAATGAGCTTTCTCTGGCCATCCACTGTGAATATATTTAACTACTGCAATTAAATCCTCATCCTGAGAAATGCTCTTGTTCTAATCTTCAATAGAGATGCTTTGCAACTATCCTCCAAATATTTTCGCTACTAACCAGTCATCCCACTCATTCTTAACTACGTCAATAGCTGGTAATGGACATATGCTTAGAAAATCTGCAATTCTGTTACGTACCCCATGCACATACTTGATCTCATACACAAAGTCCAACAGCTGTACAGATATGCGTGAAATTCTGGGAGACACATTATTTAAACTTTGAGACGTGAGGACTCTGGTGAGTGGTTTGTGGTCTGTTCTCACGTGATACAAGTACCCCATACATACTGTCTAAAGTGTTTGAGTCCCCAGACACACCCCAGGGCCTCTCTCTCAATAACGGAGTACTTTTCCTTCATCGGGGTGAGTGCTCTAGACGCAAATGCAATCACGCACTCAGTTCCATCTTCTTGCACCTGGGATAAAACAGCTCTCAGACCTCTAACACTTGCGTCTGTTGTAATGAAACTTTTAAGTATAGGTTCAAAACCCTGAAGTGCTGATGTGGAAAAAATATCTCTCTTGATGCTTTTCATACTAAGCTGACATTCCTCAGTCCATACAAACTTACTATCATTTTTGAGTAGTTGCCTAATGCAAAACTTTGTCAGAAAAATTGTAGACACTCTTCGAATAAGATTTGGTTAATCCCAAGAAAGACCTGACATCCTTAGTCTATGGTGCAGGCTCTTTCCTGATGGCATCTACTAATTCAGACTGGGGGCAAATTCTCAATGAACTTATCTTGTGCCCCAAGTATGTTACGCTCTTCCTAGCAAACTTGCATTTGGATTTTTCCGCTGTCAACCCATTCAACTCCAATGTCCTTAGTACTTCCAACAAGACCCTATTGTGTTCCTCTCTGTTTTTGCCCATGACGAGGATGTCATCTTGGAAGAAGACTACATTCTTCATGTCTTTAAATATTAGGTGCATGAGATGTTGGAACATGGCATCAGCAGATGCCAATCCAAAGGGAACCCGCTTGAACTGGAAAATACCAATCGGGTGACAAAAGCAGTAAATTGTCTGCTGCTTTTATGTAGGGGGACTTGGTGGTATGCAGAGGTTAAATCTATTGGGGCGAACCATTCCATGTTCCTAGTGACAGACAACAATTCTGTAATCCTGGGGAGAGGAAACACATCTACAAAGATATTTTTATTAAGCTCTCTTAAGTCCACACACAAACGGATCCAGATGTTCGCCTTGCGCGCTACGACAAGAGGGGCGACCCAATCTGAGGCCTCAACTCGCTCAATTATCTCACTATCCACTAATTTCTGGATTTCACTAATCACCTCTTCTTTGACACTTATGGGAATGTTCCTTACTCTGTGGATGCAAGGACATGCGTCCTCTTTCAAAACTATTTTGTGAGAGAATCCTTTCAGTTCACCTACACTTCCAGTGAACACGTTGGGAAAGTTGGTTACATATTCACCACACACCTCTTCTTCCTCTCTTTTAACACTTAACACTGGGTCAGGACTTCTGGGATCAAGTAGTATTCCCAAATCTCCTTGATCCCACCAACCTAACACACATGGTCCAGAAATGGACACGTAAAGTTTGCATTCTGCTTGTCTTCCTTTAAATTCAAATGATAACTTGCGATAGCTAAGTAGGTCAATAGGTTCACCCATATAACTCACAGCATGTACATCAGACTTTTCCAACTCCTCACCAAATTTTCCATAAAAAATTCTTCCCAAGTGTTTGTGTTGATGATGGTGTACGGTGAGCCCAAATTAGCCATAAGAGTCACCGGCACACCACCCACCACAATCTTACACACAGGCTTTTTCCCTTGTCTGCCTCCTGCCTCACCACACTCCTCGTGTAAACACAGGACTTGTGAGTCTTCAAAATCAGATTCAAATTCTCATCCCCATGTTCATACTCATCAACTACACACTTCACAGACCTAGATTTGCGACATACACTTGCATAATGACCTGTCGATTTACATTTAGCACACTTCTGACCTAAAGCAAGACATCTCTTATCATGGGCAAAGTGTGAAGAGCTACCACAACGATAACATTTCCCTTTTAAGTCAGAAAATTTCTCCTTAAGACTTTGTTTGTACCCCCTTTCTCTTTCAAAGGTTCTTTCTCGATTTTTTTTTTGCCTGTTCTCCCAAGCGTGAATAATTTTCCTTTACCATTCTGACTATGTCCTCACTGTTATCCATTCTAATAGATGATACTATGGTTTTGGCACACCTTGAGGTAAGTTCAGCTTTACTAATAATGGCGGTAATATCACGTAAACTAGAATCCCCATTGATCCACACTTTGTCATGAAGATTTGTGTTGTTGCAGTGCATAACAAGTTGGTCCCGAACCAATTCTTCTTCTATCACTCCAAATTTACAGGATAAGGCCAACTTCCTTAAAGCAACCACATAGTCTTCAATCTTCTCATTTGGCCCCTGTTTCCGGTGATAAAAGTTAAAGTGGTGAACCGCTTTACATACGGTCGGGGCAAAATAAAAGTCTAAATCTGCTATAGCTTGAGTGAATGCATTTCCCCCACCTCCTGAGCGAGGCTTCTTCTCTATACTGTTTTATACCCTTAATCCACCTGGACCCAAACACTGTAAAAGTATTTTCTTTTTCATTTCAGGTGATAATTCTTTACTCTCATAAGTGTTTAAATAGCTTATAAGGTAATCTTTCCATTCGTCCCATTTTTGGCTATTTTGTTCACCATCCTTAATCATAAAGGGTTGTGGAGCAGGGAGAATCATTGTAGCCATGGCTGCAGACTAAACTCAATAGGTGCAAAGCTATCTACACTACAATGCACCATATAAGATTTGAGCAACAAACAATGCAAAATGAACCTTTTTGTAAAAGCATGTGTCCACTGTACTGCTGCTAATTACTACCTTGCACAGCCTTGTTGGTGCACAGCTATTTCCACAGTACCTTCCAAATGTCTCCTTGAGCGAAAGCTGCATCAATGCTAAATTCTTGCTGTGACACTCTTGGTGTGCATGTCACCGTAGGTTGTCACTTCTTCAATGTGACACGATTGGTGTGCGTGTCACCGTGATTAATGAAACAGTTGAGTCTCACACAAGAGCATAGACGCTTCCTCGATGTGACGTGGTTGGTGTGCGTGTCACCATGAATAACAAATCCGTTTGGTATCCAGCCGAACAGACACAACTTTGTTTAGCATGATCGAAGAGCCCACACCAAAATGGCCACTCCGACTTCCCTCCGTCCGTCAACATCATCCATTTGGCGACGGCTTCCATGCCTTCTCGAAAGTTGCGTCTGGCGGTGTTGGGCTCGTTGGATAGGGAGAGGATGAGCTGGGTGTCGTCTGCGTATGACACGATGTTGAGTCCGTAGGTTCTGACGATGGGGGCGAGTGGAGCCATGTAGACGTTGAAGAGCGTCGGGCTGAGGGAGGAGCCCTGGGGGACTCCGCAGGTGGTAGGTGTGGGGTCCGAGAGGAAAGGGGGAGTCTGACCCGCTGCGTCCTGCCGGAGAGGAAGGAGCGGATCCAGTCGAGGGCCTTGTCCTGGATTCCTGCGTCGTAGAGTCTGCGTATTAGGGTGCGGTGGGAGACTGTGTCGAACGCCGCTGATAGGTCGAGGAGGATGAGGGCTACTGTTTCTCCTTTGTCCAGTAGGGTGCGGATGTCGTCTGTTGCGGTGAGGAGGGCGGTTTCCGTACTGTGGTTTTTTCTGAAGCCGGATTGGGAGGAGTCGAGGATGTTGTGTTCTTCAATGAATGTGGCGAGTTAGCTGTTGATGGCTTTCTCGATGACTTTCGCTGGGAATGGGAGCAGGGAGATGGGTCTGTAGTTTTTGAGGTCGGTGGGGTCCGCTGAGGGTTTCTTTAGGAGGGGTTGACCTCGGCGTGTTTCCAGTCATCGGGGAGCCAGGCGGTCGCCAGGGAGCGGTTGATGGTGTGGCGGAGCATGGGTGCGATGGTGTCGGCGGCTCTGTTGAAGATGTGGTGGGGGCAGGGGTCCGTGGGGGCCCCTGAGTGGATTGACTTCATTGTCTTCAGTGTGTCTTCCGTGGTGAGGGCTGTCCAGTCGTCAATCGCTGGTTTCCGGGTGTCGGGGGTGGTTGGTGAGGGTTCAGTGTGTTGGTTGTCTTCGTCGAAGTTGTCGTAGATGCTCTTGATTTTGTGGTGGAAAAAGGTGCTGAGTTTGTCGCAGAGGTCTTGTGAGGGAGGGATGTCGGTAGACTCGCTAGTGGGTTGGGCGAACTCCTTGATGATGCTGAAGAGTTCCTTGCTGTTGTGCGCGTGGGTGGAGATTCTGTCTTCAATCGTTTTTTCCTCGTTTCTCTGATGAGTTGATGGTGGGCGTTGGTGGCGGCTCTGAAGTTGTCGTGGGCTTCTGTGGATTTGGTGTTCCTCCAGGCCTTTTCGAGGCGGCGGCATGTGCTTCTGGACTCTCGAAGTTCGGTGGTAAACCATCTGGCTTTCTTGGCGCGGGTATTGTTGTTTTTCTTGAGGGGGCTATGGTGTTGGTGCTGTCCGTGATCCATCTATGCAGGGTTCGGGCTGCGGTGTTGGGGTCGTCGTTTTCCGCGATGGTTGGGGTGGAGTTGTTGAGTGAGGAGGTGAGCTGGTCGTCGGTGATTTTGGTCCAGTTTCTTCGTGGAAGCAGGTGCTGGTGTCTGTGGATGGTGGGTGTTCTGAAGGTGAAGTGGACGCAACGATGGTCGGTCCATGGGAGTTCGGTGGTGTGGCTGAAGGTGATGGAGTTTCCTGTAGTGAAGAGGGGGTCGAGGGTGTGTCCTGCTGAGTGCGTGGGCTCGGTCACGATCTGGCGCAGTCCAATGTTGTGGAGGTTGTCCAGGAGGGATGTGGTGTTGGGGTCCAGTTGGTTGTCGAGGTGGAAGTTGAGGTCTCCCAGCAGGGTGTAGTTAGTGGATGCGATGGCCTGCGGGGAGATAATGTCCGTGATGGAGTTGGCGAAGGGTCCGCGGGGTCCAGGGGGTCGGTAGATGAGGGTTCGTCGGAGGGTGGCGGTGGGGCTGGCCAGTATCTTAAAGTGAAGGTGTTCCATCAGTTCTGTGGGCTCGTCAGGGAGTGTGCTCAGGCGGAGGCTGAATTTGTGGACGATGGCGATTCCTCCTCCTGGGCGGGTGGTGCGGTCCTTCCTGGAGATCTTGTATCCTTGGGGGATGGCGATGGCGATGTCCGGTCCCGAGGTGGTGTTGGTCCAGGTTTCGGTGAAGAACGCTACGTCCGGGGTGGTGCTGTCGAGGAGGTCCCAGATTTCTGTGGCGTGTTTGTGGAGGGATCGGACGTTGAGGAGGATGCATTGCAGGGTCTTCGGTTCGGTTGTGTTCTTGTGGGCGGGTTGTGCTGGATCCGTGTTCTTGGCGGTGCTGCAGGTGTGCCGGCAGCGGTGACAGCTGAAGGGTCCGTGGGAGTCGGCTGGTGATGCTAGCTTGCAGTTGTTGTTGCGGCCTGGGTTGAGTGTGTGGAGTGCTGCTGGGTCATAGCGTTGGCGGGGCGGAGGTCCAGGGTTCCTGGCACTGGTCGTGGTCGGGTCGCGGACGGGCCCAGACGGGCTTGCTTTTGACGCACCTTCGCTGCGCCTGCGGCCGCTGCGCGGCCGCGCAGTGGCCACCATTAAGTAGGGGTCGGGGAGGGCTGGACAGCTGGGAGGCGGGAGCGGGGTGGGGAGCTGGATTGGCCGGTCGCGCTGGGGCGGAGGGGCCGCGGGGGCAGCAGCGGCGGGGAAAGGTAAAGGGAGGAAATAAGGGATAAAGAAAAAAGGGAAAATAGGCAGAAATAAGGCACAAAAGAGCAGAGATGCAGAAAGGTGAAAGATAAAAGAAGGTAGAAAAACGAGTGAAAACTAGTGAAAGGGCAGAGCGAGAGGAAGGGAAAATGAGCAGAAATAAGGCAGAAAAGTGCAGAGATGCAGAAAAGTGCAGAAAGGTGAAAGATAAAAGAGGGTAGAAAAACAAGTGAAAACAAGTGAAAGGGCAGAGCGAGAGGAAGGGAAAATGAGCAGAAATAAGGCACAAAAGAGCAGAGATGCAGAAAAGTGCAGAAAGGTGAAAGATAAAAAAGGGTAGAAGAATGAGTGAAAGAGCAGAGTTAGTGGTGTGGCTGAAGGTGATGGAGTTTCCTGTAGTGAAGAGGGGGTCGAGGGTGTGTCCTGCTGAGTGCGTGGGCTCGGTCACGATCTGGCGCAGTCCAATGTTGTGGAGGTTGTCCAGGAGGGATGTGGTGTTGGGGTCCAGTTGGTTGTCGAGGTGGAAGTTGAGGTCTCCCACCAGGGATGAGGCGCAGGGAAACCTGCGGGTGGAGGAGGGCCTCGATCACCAACACTCGAGAGTGCAGGGGCAAGCCTCACTTAATGGTGGAGCTGCGAGGGTGGGAGAGCAATTTCACTGACAATGAGTCAGTGGTCAGACATATGCGTGATGGAATTTCCTTCCATCATATTCCAAGTGCATTACAAAATATTGCCCTTGGAATTGGTTGGACAAAATATCTATTTAATTGTGACGGAACATTCCATCTGGAAAAGTCCCTTTAATTATTCTATTTTTGTTCAATATTGATTCATCATCTGGGCATAACAAAGGACATAAAATGTAAGTTTTTAGGTATGTGTTACTAATCTGTTCACATTCCTGTCTGTATATTTTTCAAAATTATTGCCTATTGATATCATTTTTCATTAAACAGACTGGCTTACATGCATATTTGTGAATAAGACATCAAACAAAATTATCATTTTTAACATAAATTAAAATGTTATCTCATTAAAAACATAATGGGGTCTATTATGATGGCGGTCGGAAAACCTCCCTGACCGTCATGGTAGCGGGAAAAGACTGCCCGCATCGACCGCGACATCACCGCCGGTCGAATTACGATGCCCCGTGGTCGAAGTCCGACCGCGGCAGTCGGATCGCGGGCCTTAACATTGCGGCGGTTGCTGCTGCCCGCAGCACCGCCGCAATGTCCAAAGGAGCATGTCCTGCATTTCCCTGCACTGCCTGGCAGGCACTGCACAGCAGTGCCTGCCACCTGGTACAGGGAAATTTAGGGGGACCATGGGTACCCCCAGTGCATTCCCCCAACACATTGGGGGCCCACAACGGGCCCCTGGAAGACAATCTTCGCATGCCTTTCCATGGCTGTTTGACCGCTGAGGCAAGCCTGGTTACCGCCGGCATCATAATCCTGCCGGTGGAGCCTGCTCTGCACCGCCACCATTATCCCGGTCCTGCTCCGTCCACCAGGCAGGAGTGCGGATGGCAACCGGCGGAAAAGCAGCGGTCGGAATTTCCCACCGCCGCGGTCACCACCGCCGGCCCGGCGGTGGACATCCGACCGCCATCGTAATAGACCCCATAATTTTTTTATGTTTTTAAACAAAATTTGAGCCATTTAATCTTATGTTTTTAGTTATTTTGGCTCACATGTTTACTATTGATTGTTTATATATTGTTTGTTGATAATACAAACAAATGTGAAGTTTGGAACATTCACTGTATCATGAGTGCATTTTATGCTATGTCACTTGTAATGGGTAACGTAACATCCTTGACACTTGTGACCGAGCATCACCCCTTACACAAATAAAAATGTTGGCATGTTTGATACAACTGTCCCTCATGAAATCTAACAAAATCATATGTAATTTATTTTAGGCAGGCATTTGTAAGTGAACAAAAATATTTAGGTATCATTTTTTAAAACTTTGTTTTAAAAAACACATCGAGATACACCTTGTGCAAAACTTACACCTTCAAGAACTCTTCTTGTGTGTTGGTCATGTGCCAACCTTTATGTTGATGCCAAATTTTGTTGCTGTGACAAACAATTGTTAATTAACCCCTTCCCCGCGGGGGTAATTCCCCCACGGGTGCGGGAGGGCGGGGGGGTGAGCGCGGCGCTGCGGTGCTCATGACGAGACCAGCTCGTCATGAGTCACAGTGGAGCTGTGCTTATGACGAGCTGGTCTCGTCACAACCCCGCCCACTCATTAATTCTCCTGCACAGGCGGGGAATTAATCCCGCGTGGGCGGCGCGCAGCCGTTATGACGAGACCAGCTCGTCATGAGCACAGCTCCACTGTGACTCATGATGAGCTGGTCTCGTCATGAGCATCGAAGCGGTTAAACAGAAAAACCAGATAAAAACTTACCCCCTTCATGCTGCTGTCTAGATTTCAACTGCCCATGAAGCTGGGGATAGGCCACCGCAAGTATGCGGACCATTAGGGTGGTCAGGGTGCGACTCACATGCATTGAACGTTGGGAGGACTGGCCGAGCTGCATTCCTGTTGGCATCTTGGTCCAGCGTTTTAGGTCTTCTTCCCATCGCTGCCAGAAGTGGATACTGCGCCACTTGTAGACCCCCAGGGTCCACACCTTCTTGGCGATAGCCTTCCACATCTCCTTCTTCTGATGAGAGTCGAACTGAATGGACACATAAAAGGAAAACAACGAAAATATTTTTGTGACTTTTGTTTTTTTATTTTGATTTAACACAATTTGGAGAAATCATTCACAAGCATTTTTAATACTTATGGTACTCATTGAGAAATAAAGCTCTCTTCTGGCTGGGTACAAAAACCGGGTTAACAGAGGTTTTATTTGGCGAATTCAAGATGGCAAGAAGGGTTGGGTGGGTTGGGAGAGGCAATAAAATGCTTCCAGGTGATTGCATAGTCCTGACATTTAGAACACCGCAGTTGACACAAGAGATCCTTACTAGAGTCGGCAATGAATACACCACAACTATGGATATTAATGTAATGCCCCTTGGATATTTTTATCAACCATCTAATCGAAATCAGATGAATACCCGCACGTGAGGATTTTGTGGTACTTTACCACATAGTTATAGCATTCCCATGCAGAACCGTTTTAACATACTGCCCTCTTTGGAGGACATTGATTGACTTGAAACACCAGATAACTGTGTAACTCCAAACAAGGTTGAGGTTCTGCATAATACTACCATTAAATTGACCCTCCATGATACCACAGAATCCCCTCCTGTTGATATAAATTCAATCAATGATATAACTATGTCTGCTTACAGTCAGAACATACTGACACCAGTAGAACATCACCCTAGTATAGTAAGTGACAACATAAGTAAAGAGTTCAGTAACCACGGTCATGGGAGGATACCAACATGTGAAGTATTATTTTGGAACGTGGCAGGACTGTATGCTAAACTTTCTAACCCCTTATGGCTAGACTTTGTAGAGGCTTTTGATATTTTGTACGCCTGGAAGAAACCTGGGCAGAGGGTACCTTGCATATCAATGGTTATAAAACATTTCACATCTCATGGGAGTAATAAGGGCGGCTTATGTACATATGTCTCCCACAGAGTGAATGTCAAAAAGATAGAACTTGTGATTTCAGGCACTTTTTACCAGGTATTGATGCTGCATATTGATAACATGCATTGTACTGTCCTCCTGAATTTTTATAACAACATACCAATAGACCAGGTTGAGGTGACTTTGAGAAATTTACAGAAGGATATGTATACTATGCAGAACGAAATGAATAAGGATATGTGTGTGATTTGGGGGAGGGGACTTCAACTGTGCCCTGTGTCCTTATGCTACAGGGGTATATGTGGTCTAATGTCGGATGATGGAATTGATGCTGCCCACTTCTTTCACTCATCACTTGGGGACCATTTAAATACAATCAAGTTTTGTCTGATTTGGGCTTTGCTAATGAATTATGTTCCCCTACGGTCCCATTTAGATGCACTTTTAATGGTCGAGGGATGTGTTCTATTATTGATTACGTATTGGTTTCAAATAGATATGCCAGCAGAATACATAATTTTGTAACCCACCCTGTTGCATTTAGTGACCATTTTCCTACAAGTATTACCTTTGATCTTCCACGCAATGTACTAAACACAAAAGGCCAATTCGAACATCTTGTACAGGATATTGCCCTAAATAAAAGGAACGGGTGTTCAATCCGCTGGTCTAGAATGGACCCATTAGTATTCACCAAGTCACTTCTCAACAACTGCAAATCAGACTTTGCAGTCTGTCTCGATGAGACTGCTGCGAACTCTGATATTTTGAATTCCTTTTTGGTAATATCCTCTGAGATCAAGATGAATTTATCTGTGGAAAATATAAAACCTCATTTCAAAAAGCTGGGTTGGTTCGACACAAATTGTTCTAAAGCCCATACGGCCTTGAAAAATGCATTACATAAACCTGTTAGAGATCAGCCTGAAATTAAGGTGGCCAGAATGGCATATAGACGTGCCCTCATAAAACGAAAAGTGGCCCTAAGATCAGAATCATGGCGAGCTCTACAAGAAGCCTCCGAACTTAGAGATAACACATGCTTTTGGAAAGCTGTGAATGTGCCCTTTTTAGCACCTAAAGATCAACCAAGAATTGAGATAAATATCGGAGAGGACAAATGGGTGGACCACTTTTCTAATTTGTAAAATGATAGTGTTTGTGTGTTATCACCTGCAACTTCTAGTCAAGCCCCGGTGATAGAACAATTCAATTTTTTCCCAATTAAGATTGATATCACTTCAGATGAAGTCATCAACGCAATAAAGGCAAGTGCGGGAGGCAAAGCCCCAGGCCCAGATGGTGTGCCAGTGGATTTATATAAATCTAATCCTTTACTCTGGGGCCCATTATTAACATCGGTCTTGAAAGCCTGTTGCAAACAAGGTTTTATTCCGTCCCGGTCAGAATCGATTCTGGGCCCCATTTTTAAAAAGGGAGACCGTAACGATCCCACATGCTATCGACCGATTTCACTTTTAGATCCGTTTGTAAAAGTGGCCAGTCGAATTTTACTAAATAGATTACAGACGTGGGCTGGGGACCTTGGCGTAATCTCGGAACTGCAATATAGTTTCTGACAAGGCCTTGGTACTATTGAACAAGGGCTAAACTTAAACATCATCTGGGGTAAATATACCCAAGTTAAACGTGGGAATCTTTTCCTGGCATTTGTTGATCTTAGTTCGGCATTTGATTGTGTTAGTCACTATAAACTTTGGAACATCTTAGAAGACATGGGCGTTGGACCACAACTACTAAACTTCTTGAGGCAGTTATATCAAGATGCACATGCCAGGGTCTTATATGGAGGTCTAGGAGAGTGTACTTCTAAGTTCCCAGTCAAGAAGGGGGTGAGGCAAGGGTGTGTGTTAGCCCCTTTTCTTTTTACTTTGTATATAAATGGCCTAGGTCCAGTTTTAACCAGCAAATGTCAGGATTTCCCACAAATTGGTAATCGTCCAATTCCAGCATTGTTGTACGCGGACGATGCTGTTTTAATGTCCCGTACACAAATAGGGCTGCAAAGAGTCATTTCCAGTTTCTCAACCTTTATGTCTAACTTAGGTCTCCATGTAAACGCTACTAAAACATACGTCATGAAATGTGGTAATAACAGTGTAAAATGTCGAGATATTTTCATCAATAATAAGAAGGTTAAATTCATCAATTGCCTTTCATATTTGGGGATTCTCTTTGAAAAAAAGGGCTCCTGGTCACATGCTATTTTATCCAGAAAATTGCTATTTGCAAAAGCAACGGCAGCATTGGTGAATTTTGCTAGAAAATTAGGCTAACGACCAATTGCGGAACTAATAAAGATCTATAAAGCAAAATGTGTCTCAATTGCCATGTATAGAGCCGGCATTTGGGGCTACCCCGTCCCACAACCTTTACAGCTAATCGAGAATGTTTTCCTGAGATATTTATTAGCGGTCCCAAACAGTACTGCTACTTATATCTGTCATGTGGATCTTGGGTTGCCATACATATCAGACTTAATTAAAATTCAACCGATTCTGCTTTGGCATAAGATATGGTCAACCACCTCTACTGGTTTTAACCGGGACGTGCTACATGACTGTCTTAAATTACAAAGGGTGTTTTATATTCCCTGGATCAAATATGTTAAAAATTTTATGGTGGCACCCCGAATATTTCGATGACAATCAGGTGTGCAACCTTATCTTGTAACCGTAAAAGGGGGATACGATAGGATGCTGTTGACCCATTTTTGTTTAGGCAACTTATCAGGACTAACATCTTTCCTAAACATGAATGATTGGTCGAGATCTTTATGTCCGTGCCCATGTGACAATATATCTACTCAATCCACTATGCATATGTTGCTTTTTTGTAAATTTTATACTGTGTTAAGAAAAAGATGGATAGTACCAATACTAATGGTGCTAGGACTGAGACAATGCCGCCCAGCTTTCCTCATATTACAACTTTTAGAATATGATGTGCTTACTAGCCACCTGATTAAATATCTGAAGGGTGTGATCAGAAGTAGGAAAACAATGTGATTGATGGAACTAGTCTTTTTATCAACCCAACTTGAATGTTTTAGATGAACTACGACAATCTACTTGTAAGATATTGTGATTGTTTTTATATAATGTGATTTTATGATTTAATCTTTTAAATCGAATATAGCTTATTTTGATTGATTAATTGATTGATAATACTTAAAACAGCATAGCTGTTAGTATTTTAGTTTTTTTAAATAAAAAAATACAATTTTGTAGTAACCTGTTGGGTAACCTTATTCCTTGCTATGTCTCTATTTTAAAAATCCAGGCCACTGACATCATCTAGGCTGAGTTATTTGTTGGATTATTAAATATTCAAAAGGTAATTTGTTTCGGTATGTAAAAAAATTATATATATATATACATATATATATATATATAAGCACTGCATCGCAACCGAACACAGAAAGAAACGTACACTCCAAAATATTGCCAAAATATTGTTGCCGTGAACGTTTATTCAAAAGGCTGACAAGTTTTGACTATAACGATCTTTGTCAAAGCCATAACTGTGATAGGTGCCTCTGTTCCCTTTAAACCAAAACGTCACAGTGAACATAGTAAAAAGCTTTGCAACATGTCGAGCATGATTGTTACACAAGCCCCGGCAGATTTTGAAAAACAAATATGCGGGTTTAGAAAAATTAGCAATTAATCAAGGGGCAAAATTATAATAAGATTGCCACAGTTTTCAAATAGCGTGACTTCCAGCAATACACTGCATTTAGTATATCGTTGCCTAGCAACCAATCATCCTGACTAGCAATTGCTACAAATGCACATGATTGCTCAGGGGAGCAAAATGATTACAGTAGCCAAGTGGCCGAACACAACACTCAAGTAGAAACTACATCATTAAGTATGGCTCAAATTGCATTGCTATCAATATCAATATCACTGTGACAGGTCTCCTCCTAGAAACATGCAACATTTCTCTAATACATGTAACTGCCAAGTGGCAGTGAAACTCCGCAAGCTCCACCCACCACTAAGGGCATCTTGGTAGTTGTAGTCATTTCAATTAAACTTTAACAATACTTTCAAATTTGTAAGTTAAACATACTTAGTTAAAATTATGCAGTAATAATGAACAGACATTTACAAGATAAAACACACAGAAAATGTGCTATTAGGTGAAAAAAACATCTACAAGCACCATAACATCATGTGAAATGTAATGGAGATTGACACTTGTAGTCTTAAATACAACAAAATACATTAAAACAAACAACCAAGGTAAAAACAAAAACAATAACATGAAGAAAATTGACAACACATATTAACCCCTTTACCGCGGCCGAAATTTCGCCGCGGTGCGGCGGCTTTGAAGAGTGGGCGGGGCCGCGTCGGCCAACGGACGTGCGCAGCACTACGGAGGTAGTGCTCGCGACGGCCGTTGGCCGACAGAAGCAGCGAAAGGGTTAATAATTTACATGTTTAGAAAAGGTGTAAAACATATTAGCAACAGCTAAATTAACAGCAAAAATGACATTTAGGTTTAGTGACACATTAAAATGTATAACTTGCCAGTCTCTACTCCACGAGGGATTGCAGTCAAGCCTTCAGAATGTAGGATCTGCAGGATCTTCTCTTCCCAGGGATGTAGTTGTAAGGGGGAGGCTGGGAGAACCACCACTAGTCCTCTTGGCCTCCAGGTGACACTTGGAGGCCAGGGAACTCACACTCCCCTGCAGATCGTTCCACCGCTTCCTAATTTCCACCTGTGTGCACAGGTTGCTTGCTACAGAATTCACTCTGTCAACTATGCTGCCCCACATTTGCATTTTCTGAGCTATTGTTGTATTTTGTACTTGAGCTCCAAACAATTCTGGCTCTACTCTAATAATTTCATCCACCATGACTGACAATTCTCCCTCAGTGAAACGGGGATTTCTCCTCCCTGCTATTATCAAATACTAAACTTGAATAAATGAAAGAAGAAAAAATGACCATGAAACAGAGAAAGCCAAAAAAGACCTGAGTTCACTGAAAGAAATTCTCCTTAACAATGTTCTGCTGCAGTGGCATGGCAACGGATCATGGTCTGAAATGGACTGTGTTTTATAGCGTGCTATGCAGGTGAAAACAATTAGCCAAAACACATCAAGTGTTTGTTGCTGGCATCCATTCAAGAGCCACAGGAATAATACAGTGTTGAAAGCGTCCCACGACGGAATCCATCCGTTGGGAATCCACCTCTATGACAACGCCAGCACAACTGAGAAATCTAAATAGTCTCTGCGCAATCGCACCACCCTGATGGCGGTGGAGTAATGTTAGCCAACAGAGAAGTTAGCCTTGTCGACGGAGGTGAACAGCTTATGAGATGGAAAACACTCTGTCGACGCGGACGGAGAATCAGCCAGTCCACATCTAAATTGGGCAGGTGGGAATCCGTCATCTATACTGGTACTTGTGAACACCACCACAGAGAAACAATGGGAGTCCCGCCAAGATCAAAATCAGGCCCTTAGGGGCAGATTTACTATTTTTTTCACGTAGCACACTGCAGCAGCCGCAAATGCTGCGCTGCGCTACATGAAAAGGAGAGAGGAGGAGAGTGCCCTATTTACTGAAATAAGGAACTCTCCTCCCCTCTCACTAGAGCCGGTTTTGAAAGCAGCTGCCGTGCGCCACAGAGACGCCTTTGCGCCATGGTGCATGGGTGTCTCTGTGAGTATAGCATTGTAACCCTTCCAGTACAAAATACTATGCACAGACTCACTTTAACTATTTTCCTACTTTGTATGTGTGCTGTAAAGTGCAGCACACATGCAAAGTCGGAAAAGGAAGGAGAAATGTAAGCATTTCTCCTTCCTTGTTTAGTTAGTAAGTTGGGTTTAGTGTGAGAAACCTTAGGTGGCTGCATGGGAACGCCCCTGCACCACCGTTGGTATGCTCTCATGGCACAAAGTAATGCGAAGCAGCACTATGCGCTGCTTTGCATTACTTTTCTGTTATTTCCAGCGCTAAAGTAAATTGGGAAAAAAGATTTGGTACCCATTTGCGTCCCTTTTGCGACGCAAACACAGTGCAAATTCTCAGTAAATCTCCCCCTTAGTGTTTAATAAATCAGAGTTCACTGAATATAAATAGGCAAAGCTCACAAAAAAAGGGCACACAGTCATTGGTTTTATAAGTCTTGTCAAATAGTTCATTGAGATCAATAAACTAATGTATAAACAAAAGGTGACAGACATACTGCTGTTCATAGTTTCCCTTGTGTATGTTTGTCTTCAATATTTTTATGATTTGTGCTTAAGTTGGAAAATCTGCAAGTGTGGGATTTTTATTCTCATATGAAGAATTTTTTTATTTTTATAAAGATATCCCTTCCTCTACATTCTTGAAGGAACGGAGGTACCTTCCCATACCCAGTCAGAGGTTTTATCTTTGGACTTAGTCTCTGAAATAGAAGTCAAAAATCCTAAGTGGTGCAAGGCAGCAGGCTGTGACCAAGGAGGGCTCCACGTCGTCAGGTACCTGCTGGATGAAGTATTGATGAAGATGTTGACTTTTTTCTGGAAAGTTCAGAGCGGGAGAAACTTGAATCTTGTACCCAGAAAAAGTCCCTCACCATCCAAATACTTTTTGTACCTTCTCCCGCTGAAGATTTTTATCTTTGGACTTAGTGACTTTTTTGGAGCTCAGATTGATGCATCAGGGCGATGCTGTTGACTGTAGCCAAGGAAGGCTCCATGAGACTAGAAACGTTCTTTGCGAAGTCCTGTGAGTCTGATGTCCTGCTCCAGAGAAAAATGTAGCTGGAGCTGTGGGGATCTTTGGCCCACAGGCAATGCAACTCTGTTGTATCAGCTTGACAGGTTGGTCCCATTTCCCCGCCAGTACTCAGGTCAAAAATTTTCTAGGGCCCAAGTTTCAGGACAGGTTTGAAGGAGTACAATTTGACACAAGTCAAAGGTCCAGGACTTTGGGGACAGCACTTGAAAATCAAGACTACCTCCAGCAAATGCCTGCAACAGGGTCTAGTGCAGGTCCAGTTGGACCTGGATAGCTGGGTAGTTGCAGAAAAGGCCTCAGGTAGCTTGTTGTTTCCCTGTAGCTTAAACAGGAAGTCACCTTATGACACTTGAAGTCAACTTTTTTGTCCTGGTACAAGAGAGAGAGCAGGTCTAGTCTTCTAGGTTCTTCTCAGTCCACAGGTCCAGAAAGAGTTCTCTAGATGGTACTGTGGGTGATAACTTTATGCCTGGGCACCAGCCTGTGGTTGGGGGCAACTCCTGGCCACTCCCAAACCAATGGGGTGAAAGTTCCCCAAGGATAACACTACCCACCTTTGCAGAACATTTTGTGTGCCCTACTGTAAACAAGATTGTAGAACCTTTCTTCCCCTGTGCAGAAATTCTGTGCCCACCCTAGAAAGCAGGGAACGAGCTACCCTTCCTCTGTGATCACTCAAAACTGGCTCTTGAGCAGTTCCTCTCCCACTGGGTGTCATGCCTTACTGGGTAGAGGTAAAAATGATGGGGGCATGCCTAGGTGTTGGCTACACCTGCCTGTGACAGGGTATGATTCTTTGAAGTTAATTGAGTTCTTGTGCACAACCCAGATGGTCATTCTGCGAGAGAAACAGAAAATCCCCCCACACCCAAGACCTTTGTCTAAACTCGTGACCACATTCACACCTCATCAAAGGTGCTATTCAGCTCCTGGGCAACAGTTGGAAGTTCATGCAAATGAGTTTCTAGTGACTTTATGCAAATTACAGGCCTCTTTCTAAAAGTACCTGTTTATACTTAGCAGGCGGGGGTGCTGGCCTCGAGGGGCCTTACTAAAACAGCCTGTTCTTCAGCATCTTGCAGAATTCAAAAGGTGATGAGGAGGATTAGTGTGGTGTGGAAGGTCTTTCTGTGCTTTACAAGCGATGTATGAGAAAGCACGGCCTCCTACAGTTTGTTTGTGTATTCATGGTACATGTGTAGGTGAAAGTCCGACTGAGAAGAGGTGTCTGATGGGTTGGTTTAACTTCAAGTGGCTGTTCAGGTAGGCAGGTCCTATGTCGTGTAACGGTTTGTATGTGTTTAAAAAGCTTGAACTGTGCACACTTAAATATATGGAGCCAGTCTAGCTCCCTTATGTGTGGGATGATATGAGGCTGGCATGGGAGTCTGGTTTCTACATTCTGGACTGTTTGAAGTCTTTTTTGAGTTGGTTGGTGATTCCTGCATAGGAGGTGTTCCTGTAGTCCAATTTGTTGGTGATCATGCCTTGGGTAACAGTTTTCCTGGTGTTGTTTGGAGTAGTAAGTAACCACACGAACCAACCCTCCTTGTAGGATCGAGGTAAAAATGACATTACTAATTTGGGGATATATGTTGCTAACCTTGGTATTTCCCCATTTTTATCCTGAATTCCCTGCAGCGTTTGACTACAAGGCTACCCTTTTCCCGATCCCCTTGAGACACGTACTATCCACCAAAGTAGGGTAAGGCCTGCATTACATAATACCTACATGAATGAGGCAGAGTAATATGGACACCACACTCATCTTAGAGATGATAATACGTAGCGGATGCCTGTGTTGACATCGATGTGATAATCCAGTTGTGGCGGTGTAGTGGAGTGTGTTTTTAGCAGGTATTCACGGTTTTGCGAATAGAAATACAATGCGAGTACTGGACGCATACTGCGAGTGGCAGTCTGATGGACAAGATTGCCCATGAATAGCTCATTCCTTTGGTCACAGATCACTGAGTGAATGGAGTGAGAGCACACCGAGCACAATGGGAGTGCGTATGAAATGTGGTAAAATGCAAAAACTGTTTTGTTTCTTCTCACTCTTATCTTACAGGTGGATTTTTTGCTTTCACACCGGATGGAGAGATAAGTATACCCTCCATTCTTTTCAAGAGGGAGCAGCTTTGTGCTCCGTCACCATAAATATATAGGAAAATCCTTTATTTAAAACCAGGGAGGGAATCTCAATTTGCCTTGAAGAAAGCCCGGGACCTAAGAGGCCTTCAATTAAGGGCTGAAACATGTTGGCATGACATTAGGGTCATAGGACCATTATCTCCAGACGACCCCGTGTATATATATTTTTTTAATATCCACTACGTCCCCGCCATTAAAGGGATACCTGGGGAACGTAGTAGGATTTTTATCTTTAGACCCCCTGGCCTACTTCTCCTAAGCGCTCCCTGAAATTCGGTCTAGCCCACCCTGACCTTTAGGAGTCAGGGTGAACCCTATGATGAAGCATGACACCAATAGGGTGTGTGAGGGTTAACTTACAAAAAGGAGTTGCCTCCTTTCCTGCACTTAAGCGGGTTACTCCACGTATGTCTAATTCTGAGCCCTTTGGGGTTGGGATACATTAGGTTTGGAATAGTTGACTCAGGAGGCTGTATCCACTTCCCTTTAATACCTCTCTTACCCTTTGGCTTTGGTGGAGGGCTCTCTTCCATAACCTATGGTATAGTGTTGTTAGGTAGCCACTTGAAAATCTTTTTCAGCATCCTCAGGGTGAGGGAGCAGGCCCTGATGTTTGAAGATGACACACTTTTAATATCTAAATTCCCTATGGGCCTACAGAAAATCCTATGTCACTTTGAGAGGTTTTGTGACCAGAGGGGCCTTGAAATAAACACTGGTAAAACAAAATTCATGATCCTTAAATCCTGGCCACTTTAAGCAGCTTACTCCCAAGCTCATTGGTGTCCCCTTAGAGCGGGTCAAGGTTTTTGACTACCTAGGGCTAACCCTTACAGAGGATTGGATTGGAGTTCCCATATTGAGAAGCAGAGACTTAAACTTTTACAACATAGTGGGGCATTATGAGGAGCACAGCAAAACTCGTCTTTCCGAACAATTTCACCTGCATTCAAACATAAAATGCAAGTTCTGGGAGCTGCCATGTATGGGTCTGAACTTTGGGGTTACAAAAATGTGCCCAAATTACTAGTTGCAGAAAACAGTTTCCTACTCCAGCTATTAGTACACCGTTAATTCTTAGATTTGAATTGGGTTTAAGACCTATTACTGTGTTATATCCCGCATAGAGGCCCTAATGTAGACCAGTTCATACATGCCCTAAAATGGACATACTCGTATTTGCCCTAATATGGTCATATTCGTACTTGCCCTATTATGGTCATAGCCGCATATGCCCTATTACGGTCATAACCGTACGTGTCCTATTATAGTCATGATTCCTTATATAGGCATGGTCTTTCACCTACATTGGTCCCAGCTAGTACACAACGAGCTCTAAGGGCTGAACGTTATCTATCCTGTGGTTTTGAATACAGCAGGGTTTTTCCCAAACACAGGCCCACACTGTACTCATCAATTATGCATGGCTCTCTAGGAATACACCACTTGCATAATATGTATGTACAAAGTTCACCCCTGACGTCTTCCTCATGTCCAATATAAACCATACTGAGGACCGAGAGTCTTTAGGGTATAAATACACCACATTTTGCCCCGGTAAGACAGAGGGAACCGAGACTTCCATGCTGACACACTGGCCAGAGATGCTGAGGCTCCTGCATGCAGTCGCTCCAGCTGACAGTGGTCTGACACAGCCCTGACGGTGTGTCCAACTCGAAACCAGGACGGGGTCCCACACTCTCTCTATTCAGGTATGGGGGTTCGAATAAATCCTAGAAGGATTCATGGCTCTTAGCTTTTAGACCTACACATATGCTAGGTACACTCAGGTACATCTAGTTAGGCATCGTAGGAGTACGCCCACTTGCATAATGCTTTTATATTCATGTATGTATTCATGATTATCGCAATATGGTAGAACTGTTCTATCCCTTTGCTTTTATCGTACTGCTGATAATATATCTCTGCTATTGTCTGCTGGTTACCGCAGCACATATATTTTACACTAGAATAACAACTGTTCAATAAATACTTATTGAAACGCCTGACTGTTTATTCTGTGTAACTCTCTGAGACAAACCGAATAAGTAAGCACGAGTGACTGAGCGAAAAGTAGTACATTGTTTCCACGATTCTAAGGAATTTGGGTTGTCATGATCTAAGGTTGCCAGAAACTAATCTCTCCCCGAGAGGAGGAGATTCTAGTGGCACTGTGAGCTAGCTAATGCAAACCAGGCTAACATATACGGTGGGGGTGCTCAGAGTCAGTCTACCACCAAGCCCACAGTATATGTTATCCAAACGACAGGTCCTGCAGGGGTACTATAGGAACTACACGACAACTGAGGGGTGGGGCTCAGGCCCATACTTTATTGGAGGCAGTTTGGGCCATGCCTGAGCTATCTTCCTACCGTGCTGGTCTCCAAGAAGTGTTAGGTTTGCTGGGATCGAGAAGCATTCCTTGGTTTAGCTATGTGAAGGAAACTCTAGCCAAGATAGGGTGTGGAGATTTGTGGGAGGAGCCGGAGGTTGCACGATCTCTCAGTAAAGCCCTGGTTAAAAACATATATCTTGAGTAAAAATTAGATCATGGCACTTTGACTGATTGTTTTCTCCAAATAAAGGTAGCTTACAATTTTGAACAATTCCTTGATGAAATAGAGTCCCCGTTAGCCTGGAAGCTGTATCTGCAGCTTAAATATTGTAATATTGCCAACTGCTCATTATACTGACAAATGGGTCCATAAGATGGGCACTAATGGGAGTTCTTGCCCTAAGTGTGGAACAGAAACGGAAACAGTAGAACATGTGTTGTTATTTTGTTCAGCCTACCGTTTGAGCAGGAAAAAGTGGATTATTCTAGTTTGTCTGCTTTTGGGCGTCTTGTTTTTGCTGTATCTCGTTTCTAATATATCAATGTGGAGGACTAGGCAGGTAGCATTCTTGCAATCAGCCATTCGTGACCCTTACCATCCTCTGTGCATTAGTATGTTTTTATTTTTTAACTGTATAAGGGACCTATATTGTGCTTGTATATGGAATTTGTCGTACTATATTATTTTATATGTATATATTCTCTTTTATTTTTTTTTGGGATGTAGGCAATACTAGAGTAACTATTTAAGATCTAGCTTTCTCTGTCAAACTGCTAGGTGGGTCTTTACACTGATTTTATAGTATTTATTACCAATTTTGTTTTTGTTGGTTGTTATTAATTATGTCTTCGATCTTTCTCACAAATTTCTGTGTCTATGTTATTGCTTTTATTTACTACTTTTATGGCCTCATGACCAAAAAAGTATTTTGAAGTGAAGTGAATACCGAAAAGTAGTAAAATTAGACTTTTGGTCCAAGTTTACCTCTGTGAATATCGAAAAGTAGTAAGCTTACACAAAAGTGTAAGTTTACCTTTGTGAATCAGGCCCAATATTTCCAGAATCTCTGCGGGGCTGGTGGCGACTTTGTGATCAGTCCTCACTCCTTATATTCTTCTCAATTGACTCCAAGTTGTCATTTAAGTGAAAGGGAAAATTCAGTTTGTGGTGTGAACTGTTTATGGTAAAATCAAATCAGCTTAAATAATGGTGAAACTTCTTGTGTTTTCAGTGAACTGCACCAATTTGTTATATGCACATGCAATTTGTGAGGCTTTGCAATTCCTCCTGTGACACTTTCAAACAATCCTGCCCAGTATAGGGTTTATTTACCAGTGTAGTTTTAGAATGGATAGCATGTTGAACTAATAAAGAATGTGGGAAGGGCACCATGAGTGCTACTATAATTTAGCAGCAGTAGAGGACAAATTATGTGGGGCAGTTTTGACTAAATTATGTTTCAAGAAAAAGCAAATGATCAGGAAAGGAAAGGAAATATATAGCATTCTATGCAATCAACAGGTATTTAATGGGCTTGGTTTGTGGTATATATTAACATTTTAACACATATTGACTCAAAAATTATTGCAATGCTATACAATACATAGGTGTACCCCGTTAATATCAAAGACAATATAGCATGGTATGGAAATATATTTTTTTTAGAACACTTTTTATTGCTGTTAAACAAGCAGCTTGAGCTTCAGTCATTTCCATTACAAAGTTTGCATATGGGGTGTCACATAAAACCCTTGGTGCCCACTAAACCAGAATCAAATGTATATATACTCTTCCAAATGCAAAGTTAAAATTACTCAATGGCAGAGTCGGAATAATTGAGTCACCCCCCCCCCTTTTTTTAGTGTGCTTTGCGAGACATCCTCTTGTCTTTTACACAAATTATTCTTCCTTGGCACAGTAGTCCATTCTACGGGTCCATTCAGCCATTATAGATCTCCACTGTCTGCCAAGTCTCTTTTGGCTATGAGGAAGCCTAAGGTCACTAACAGCCTGGTGTATCTTCTACCTCCCCACTCATTCATCAGTCCCAGCAGTATCATCTTGGGCTCCGGTTCTATTTGTCTGTTCACTAGATATGACAGGGTGTTTCAGATTTTATGTCAGTACTTCCGTGTTTTGGGGCAGTCCCATATCATGTGAAAAAAGGTTCCCCGCTACACATCACATCTTTAGCAGCAAGGATCTGTGCATGGTTTCATTCTACTCAATGTCAGGGGGCTATAATGTACCCTGTATTTAATCTATTTCATCCTAAGTCTCTTAGAGACCACCAATAGGGTGGGGGTCATTTTAGCCTCCACCCAGTCTTTCTCTTCCAGTGCACTTACGTCTTGCTCCCAGCATTCTTTAAAAGTTAACATGGGGTCAGGAGTGTTATTGACCAGCATAAAGTACAGTCGAGAAATCCCCTTCTCGCTATGTCTTTCCCTAGAGATGCGTGTCTGTATGGGATTAGCCCCAAATTGGGAAATGACAAGGTAACACTGAACAGTTTTCTATTTAAGTAAAGAAGGACTGTTTGCTTAATAATATCATGCATTTGCATTGCATCCTTTCCATACACTTTAAGCATCAATAGAGTAGAAAAGTCAAAATCTGACTAACAGGAAAAATCTATGCGATTGCACAATGTACACTTGCAATCAGAAGAAAAAACCTCTTTTGGTGCATTCTCCTTTTCATATGATTGTTCACTCACCCTTTGGAATGTCTAAAAGCTATTTTAATTTGCAAAGGTTTAGGAACAGATTTTAAATTAAGCAATTCAAATTATTTAAATGTAATTACATATTATGATCATATTTGAATATATCTTCTAAGAAGTTCATTAATTTTATAAGAATATGGGGCCGATTCCGATCTCGGCCGGAAATCTCTCCGACCGAGCCGGACCCGGAGAGATTTCCGACCGAATCGGACTCTGGCAGTCCGACCGAACGAGTACGATGCGCACGCATGCCATCGGACTCGAGTCGGTCGGACTCCCATTGAAGTCAATGGGAGCCTGTCGTACAACGCGTACGCGGGCTCCCATTGACTCAATGGGTGCGAGGCGGACAAGGGCACCCCCTACAGTGTGTACGCGTCCATGCGCATCGCGGCATACATGCACAGATAGGGGGACCCATGGGTCCCCCCTGTGTGCGACTCGCGCGCCTACGCGTACATGGGGGTCCGACGCGGACCCCCAAAGTCCGGCTCCGACAGCTTTTTCGAGCCGGACGGCGCGGGTCGGTCGGACTGCTCGCGACGCACATCGTACTTACCCGGCCGGGATACGTCTCCATAGCGCGGTGCGAGTCGTGTCCATGCGAGTCAGTCGGAGCGTGTTGAAGCCGCGTTCGAGTCGGTCGGAGATTTCGCGGGTGTCTGCATCGTACTCGCTCGGCCGGACCCGCGTACGATTCGGTCGGGAAACAGGGCTCCGAATCGGATCCGGTAAATCCGAATCCGATTCGGAGCACTACCGGCCGAGATCGGAATCGGCACCTATGTCTTTTCTGTTAAAAATAAACTTTGCAGTACTCAGGGCATAGCAATGCTTCAGTTCGCTGTCTGCAAGAACGTAGTCCATTGGAAATGCAACCCTAGTTACTCACTCATCTAGCCATCATCTAAAAGAACATATTTCATTCTGCATGTCAATATGCAAACAAAGGAAAAGCAACATAAAGACTCTGAATTCCTGGTGCAAGCATTAAAATGTAACAATAGGCATTGATGCATGTATGTTATATGAAAAACAAGATCACGTCAGTTTAAATTGAATCAGAGTGTAGTGCACCATCATTGTTTAATTGCACACATGGATCAAACAGCAATAGTGAAGTATATTGGGATTTGAAACTGACCCAAATTGCATTTAGCAATATTCATAAACCCACTAACATTTTTCAGACACAAAAAGTCTAAATTCAATAGCTTCATATAAATAAAGTTTTATTTCAATAAATAGAGAAAATGTTAATATGCATGAACAATATTTGGATAACCCCGTTATTTTGAAATGTCTGTCCTTACTGCTGCTAGTGTGTGTTTCTGATGAGCAAAGTATGTTTAAATGCAGTGTGTTTAAGACTGCAGTACTGCTTCCTGTCTACAGGGGCAGAGCTGAGCAAAAATATAAACACGCTTGATGAAACACAGGTCCGAACAAGGTAATTTTTCAAAAAGTTGTAAAAATTGGCATGAATATTCCTGAAGTATTTTTTTATTATTTAGCTGGTTCAGTGCCGCGGAAGTAACGGTTACGTCCTTCGGCTGTGGCGTTGTTGTGCCAAGGACCTAAACGTTACGTCCTTGGCACACCACCGCAAAATCCCTCTGCTGTAAACAGCAGAGGGATTTCCTTTTTATTTTTTCCACCTTGGGAGGTGGGGAAGAACTTCCTCAACCTCCTGAGGCATTTTTTTCCCAATGTAATAACGATCGTGCGCATGGCGTGCTGACATCATTACATTAAAAGTGAAACTGAAATGAGCCAATCAGCTCATTTCACTTTCACTGTTTCGGTGCTCATGGGGCTATCTCAGTCCACTGAGCACCGAAACACACGGTAGAGGTATCGTTGGAAAGGGGAGAATCTCCCCTTTCCAATGGTACCCTTCCCTAGTGCATCCCTGCATGAGGATCACCACAGGATGGCGATCCCCAAGCAGGGTTCCACTACTAGACACCAGGGATGGGGGAGCGGCCCCTTGGGCAAGGGCCTTTGCTCCCCCCATATTATTTTGGGTGTAGTCAGTCTTTCTGCCCCACCTGGAGGGCAGATGGGGGCAACAGCCCTGATGCACCCCCCGGGGAGGCAAACAGCACACTAGACACCAGGGATTATTTTATTTTCAAAACCAAGGGGTTCGGTTTGCCAAAAATGGGCATGCCAATGCACCCAACCCCCCAAACCAATAGGGACATTCTTTCTGCTCCCCCCCCCAGGGGCATATGGGAGTTATTACCACCAGTCTGCTGCAGAAAGCCCACTAGACACCAGGGATTTTTTATTATAAAAGAGGGATGGTGGCTGCCCACAATGGGCAAGACCATACCCCCACCCATAATAACAAAAATAGTATTTCTACCCCCCTCAGGGGCAGATATGAGCACTAGCCCCAATCTGCCCCCCAGGGGGAGGCAGAAAGCCCGCTAGGCGCCAGGAATTATTATTTTTGAATATGGAGGATTGGGGGCTGCTGAAAAAGGGCATGTCGATGTTCTCACCCCTCCAAACAAAAAAGAGACAGTCTTTCTGCCCTGCCTGGGGGGCAGATCAGGGTTATTACCCCTGGTCTGCCGCTGGGGGGCAGAAAGCCCACTAGACACCAGGGTTTTTTTTTTTTTAAATAAAAGGCGGCGGCTGCCCATAATGGGCACAGTCATTCTGCCCCCCGGGGGCAGATGGGGACAATAGCTCCCAGTCTGCATCCCAGAGAGGGCAGAAAGCCCACTAGGCACCGGGGACTTTTTTGTTTGTATCTTAGGGGTGGGGGCTGCCTGGAATGGGCATGCTAATGCCCCCCCAAAATAGCCATCATCTTTCTGCCCCCCTGGGGGGGCACATGGGGCCAGAAGCCCCCGACCTCCCCTCAGGGGGGGCAGAATGCCCACTATGCACCAGAGATATGTTTATGGGCATGTCAGGGAGTGGCCCCTTAGGCAAGGGTTGCTCCTCCTTTTTTTGTGCACACATTTTGGCCATTTCTGCCCCCTTCAGGGAAGATCAGTTATTTTTTTAGGCTCATCGACATCCAAGGGTGGCAGAACACCATTAGACACTAGCGAAAGTTTCTGTGTGTGTGTGTGAACTGGAGCTCGGCTGACGGTCTGTGTGTACTGGTGTTTGGCTGGCTGTGTGTGAACCTGCAGTGCGTGTGGATTAGCGCTTATCTGGCAGTGTGCATGGACTGTCACTTGGCTAGCAGTCTGCATGGACTGTCGCTTGGCTGGCAATGTGTGTGGATGCCGCTTGACTGGTGGTGTGGGCAGATGGTGCTTGGCTGGCGGTGTGCATCAATGGCACTTGGCTGGTGGTGTGCATGGATGGTGCTTGGCTTGCGGTGTGCGAGGATTGCGCTTGTCTGGTGGTGTGCGTGGATGGTGCTTGGCTGGCGGTGTGCGTGGATGGTGCTTGGCTGGCAGTGTGCGTGGACTGTCGCTTGGCTGGTGGTGTGCTGATTATGTGCGTGGATGGCACTTGGCTGGTGGTGTGCATAGATGGCGCTTGGTTGGCGGTGTGGATTGTGTGGATCTGCCAGTGTTTTATTACCCAGAATCCCCTGCTAACCTCAAATGTAGCTAAAAGTCACACTTTCCTCACATTTCTGTGTGGTAAAGTTGTGGGATCACTGCGCCGGCACAAATTTCTAACCACCCAATGTTCCCATCGGTCTTCTGATAAAAATGGTACCTCACTTGTGTGGGTGCCCAAAGCAGAGAGGCTAAAAATATATCAAATAATAAACTGAGGGGGAACCAAAGTGTGTCCAAAAGGGCAGGTTTTTATTTCGTAAGTTTTTAGGCTGACTGTGCTTTGTGCACCCACACAAGTGAGGTATCATTTTTATCAGGAGACTGAGGGGAATGCTAGGTGGTGGAAAATGTGTGCTGGTGTGGTGATCTCACAACCTTCCCACAGAGAAATGTGAGGAAAATGTGACTTTTAAGCTAAATTTGAGGTTTGCTGGGCATTCTGGGTAGGAAAACATTGGGGGATCACACAAGCTACACATCCCTGGACTCCCGCAAGTGTCTAGTTTTCACAAATGTCTGGGTTTGGTAGTTTTGCCTAGATAGCCACCAAGACCGGGACCACAAATGCAGGTGCCGCTTTCTATCACAAAAAACCTTGTTTTGACAAGGGATCACTTGCGTTTTTTATCCCAGGCTCGGGCCATCTAGGGAAACCTACCAAACCCAGACATTTCTGAAAATTAGACATCTGGAGAGTCCAAGGAGGTGTGACTTCCGTGGATCCCCCAACATTTTTTTACTCAGAATCGCCTGCAACCCACAAATGTAGCTTTAAAAAAATCATGTTTTCTTCACATTTCTTTGTGGGAAAGTTGTGGGATCACTGAGCCCACACAGATTTTCTACCACCCAGAATTCCCCCAAGTTTCCCAATAAAAATGGTACCTCACTTGTGTGGGTGGGCCAAGGGCCCGCGACACGGAAGGGCCAAAAACATATTGTAGAGATATTAAAATTATCGATCACAAAACAACATGGTTTTGCAAGAGGGTCACCTGCGTTTTCGGTCCCGGACTCGGCGGCCATCTAGGAAAACCTACCAAACCCAGACAATTCTGAAAACTAGACACCCGGGGGAGTCCAGGGAGGTGTGGCTTGGGTGGATCCCCCAAGGTTCTCTTTGCCCCCACAGCATGAGTGTGTTATCACACTCAAGTTATCACAAGGAGAGTACCACGAACCACACACACTCACACACACTAGCTACACAAAAAGTTAATGCCTCATGGCCAGCAAAGAATGAGGCATGTAGAACAAAGAACAATGTATGGCCTATTACAAACACATGCACACAATGGCTACACAAAATGGCTCCAACAAAATGGAGAACAATTACAAGGTTGCCCTATCCTGCCTGGAGCACCTCCCCCACCGAAAAAAATCTTGAATTCATTACAGGGAAATGATTGCACAGATATATATTATTTACCCTAAATGTGCTTGGGCCTACACATGGGGCTGTCCTTTACCCACCATCAATAAATTAGCAATGTCAGGAAAGAATATTAAATAAACTTGATTAATTCCCTGTAGGAAAATTAATCATCAGCTAATTCACATACTTCTCTCTGTCTCAGTTTTTTACATGATGTGATGTCTTGTGCATCTGCAGCAAAAAACTGAACCATGAAGTCTGTGAGACCTGGGCAACCAAGCCAATTTAATACAAGTCATCATAATCATCACAAATTCTTAACAGTAGTGTACCCATAGATAAACACTTTGGGGCCGATTCCGATGTCGGACGGACTCAGGTCCGTCCGACATCGTCCAGGAGCCGTAACCGACCGACCTGCTGTCGTTGGTTACAGCCCTGCAAGTACGATGCGACCGAACCCTGTTCGGTCGCACTCGTATACTTCACAATGGGAGCATGCATTCCGAGCGGAATGCATGCTTGCATTGTGAAAAGCAGGGGTGCAGTTCATCCCTGCACCCTGTGGCCGGCACCCCAGGGATCAACAGAGGGGCACCATAGGTGCCCCCAGGCTGCCATTCGGTGGCCTCGCACCCATGGGCGCCCTACTGGGGGCCCCCAAAGACAGTTACCGACTGCCTTTTCGTGCCGGAAAGACCGGCACGAAAAGGCAGTGAAATACTGCCATCGTACTCCCTCGGTCGTGAAGAGGCGGCCGGGGGAGTACTGAAGGATTTCCGGACGGCGGACGGGCTCTCCGAGCCCGTCATAAGCCATCCGGAAATCCCATTCGGATTCCTTTCCGACTGAGCCCATCGGAATGGCTTGGTCGGAAAGGAATCCGACTGGCACGTTCCGATTCAGTCGGAAGGGCTCCGACCATCGTTCGGTGCCCTTCCGGCCGAAATCGGAATCGGACCCTTTTTTGTTAGAAATTACACAGGAAAAGCTAAACTAGTTCTCCTCTAGGGTCCATGGGGCAGACAAAAATGGAAGAAATTAATTTAGTACTTGCTGGTGTGCCTCCAGGGGCAAGGGGGGCCCTATGGGAGTTGGGAGGGAAAGGGGGTCAGGCAAACATTGAACAAATTAATTAAATAACTGCAGCTACCCATACAGGGCCCGTGGGACCCCTATGGAAGGCGGCGCAGGCAAAAATCAAATCAATGAATTAAATACTTGCAATTGCCACTTCCATGCCAATGGGGACCCTAAGACAGGGAGGGGGCAGGTAAAATTAAAAAAAAAATGAATTTCAAATTTGCTGGTGCTTCTCCAGGGCCTATGGGGACTCACTGGCTACACAAAATAGCCTACACATGCGGCCGCCCTTTGCCAACTATCAGTACATTAGCAATGTCAGAAAATAATATTAGATAGACTGTAAAGATTCCCTGTAAGAAAATGTCTCTTTTTGAATGCTCACCACCAATTGTTTTAACTGATGCTATTGGTTTTTGTACTCTCTATACAGGCACATTTTCTCTTCTGTCAGTGTTCATTGTCACCTGACTGTTAATGGTTCTCCAATAGTGAGATGTCTATTCCTCCCAGACAGTGGACCAAGGGCTTGGGTGTGGCGATATGCGTTTCCCCTGATAGGATGGGCATCTTGTCTGTGCCCAGAAACTTCCTTAAATTTCAAAAGGTGCCTAACCTGTTACAGGTAGATGTAGCTCACACCTAAGCCTGCCCTTCATTGTCCTGCTAGCCAGCCAGGCACCAATCCCAGTGGAGATGGGGCTGACCTCAGAACTGGTTTTGAGTGATTACAAGGGAGGGTTTGCTCATTATCATAGTCACACCTTTGGGTGGGGACAGGAAAATCTGCACTAGGGAAGAGAGGTTCTGCCATGTTGCTTTTAGGTAGAGAGGGTGCTGTGTGATAATAGTCTACCATAAAACACACAGGACATGCTGCAAAAGGGGCTAGGGCACACTTGGGAACCTTTACCCCATTGGTTTGGGAGTGGTCAGGAGTTTCACCAACCTGCAGGCTAGCACCGGACATAAAAGTGGCACTCCTAGTGACCCTTTCAGAACACATCTGCACCTGTTTAAGACAGAAGAACGACTGCACCTACTTTTGAACATGTGAAGAGAGACATCAAGGGCTTGTCCTGGACCACTTGTACCCAGGACTGAGAAGTGGATTCCAAGGGTCATTTACCTGGCCTCCTGTTAAGATACAGGGACACAAATGCTCCAAAAATCTCACCTTCATAAAGAGCTCTGCTGACCATTTCCAACTGGAATGGCAGATTTTGCACTGCAGCAAATTTGTTTCGGGGAGACATAACTGAGAAGGCATCCAGCCTCATTGGGCCCTGATCAACCATAGCTTGCAGCCTTGCCCCGCTGGAGGATTCTGAGCTCCAAAAAAGTAACTAAGTCCAAAGGTAGAAAGTATCTGGCTGGTGAGGGACCTTCCTTGGGCACAAACTTTTTCCTGCTCCAAAGCTTTCCCACCAAAAGTTAGTATCTTCACCCGGACTTTTTCTGATGACTACCTGGCTTCATAGGACCCTTTTCGGCCACAGCCTGCTGCCTTGTCCTGCTGAGTATTTTTGACTTCCAATTCAGAGACTAACTCCGAAGGTAAAACTTCTGACTGGGTTGAACATGGTCTCTGTATCTCAGCTGTGCTCCATTTGGCTCGGCTTTAATTTTTGACTTTGCCCTAGTGTAACACAACTACTTGGCCGCACGGTTGTATCTTTGTGCTTTTTGGCCATAAAGCTTAATTTAATATTTAATAAATCATATCGTTGGTTCTCATGTTGGATTTTTGTCATTTTAGTGCCTGTTTGTTCACTAAAAATTTCTCTATTTTGATAAATTGGATTGGGATTTTCATTGTGTTGTGTATTTTACTATTTAACTGTTTTGGTACTGATGAATACTGTTCCAAATTTCTCCTAAGTTAACCCTGTCTGCTCTGTGCTACAGCTATCAAGGGTTGAACTTAGGTTTAAATTATTGCCTAGTAGGGAATTGGGATAGTATTACTTGGTGATGACTCACATCCCCGCAAACTAATAATCCACATTCTTACATTCCCCCACCACAAGCAGCCCAAGACATCATCATGTACCTCTCCAAAATATTTTTAAAAATTGTAGGAATAAAGTAAAACGTACTATCATCCTCATCACATGTACACAAACTCACAAACAAAGCACAGGGCGTGATGGTAGCTGAGAACAAAGGAACACGTTTAACTACATGGTCCTGGACTCCAGGAGCTATGTGACCCATGCTACGAACATGTATGTACAGACAAAATAACTGACATTTTGCATTAAATACATGGTCGTCCACAAGCCCCTAAAATTATTGCAAAAATTGGTGTGATATAGAAAGAGCACAGCAGTAGCGAGAAGGTGAAAAATAATTCAAAAATACAAACACAGCTTACTGTTGGGCTGACTAAGCCCCAAACAGTAAAACAACAACACAGTAAAATGATTAACAAATCTGTGCAAAGTTCACAAACAAAACACAAGAAAATGTTTTTATAACCCCAGGTCTCTACTATCCAAAAATATGGAAGCATTATCTCTCAAAAGAACTTGATCCCACAGTGGCCCCTGCTCCTAATTCCAGGCCAAAGACCAACAAACAAAGAAAAAAAAGAAAAAAAGAACAAACATTTTTCCCAAAAAGTAAAAATTCTAAGGGTTATGGATGCAGCAGAGGTTGTAGTCAAAAAGAAAGTGATGCCTTCCTTCTAAGATCCAAATCCAAAAGTAACTAATGGCCAAGCAAAGCAGAGGGAGAAGGCTTCATGACAGGAAGAGGAAGTTGCTGCTGACTCTATGGCAGTCTTTTCCTGTTACATAAAAATGTGAAAATGTGTTTCATCTCAAAAACTTTCCAGAATGTAATTTCAAATGGATTTTCTGGTTGCTTGCATTAAAAGAACTGCAGCGTGCATGTCGAATTGACGTTTTGGGCTAAAAAATTACCCAAACAGACCGCTCGGGTGAAAATTGACCTGAAATGTTTGTGAAACGCTCATGTTAATCACCTACTGCTCACAATGAGAAGATGTTGGTCTTGATTCTGCTGTTTTTGTTGTTCCAATTATACATAAAGTCGTATGTGATATATTCTTTGAACACTGTGTAGACAATCCCTCAACTAAATAAAATCTGATAACAAATATATTTATTACAATTGTATCTCAATTCCTCTTTTTTTACACAACAATCACAAACCTAAAATGTCTTAAAATCTCATAAAATCCATTCATCATTTATACATTGGAAGAAATATTTAAAAAAAACAAGCTTTGAAATTAGCTATCAAAACACATATCCATCATTTTATGTGACTGCAAATATAAATTAATTTTTTGTGTACAAGTGTTAAAGGATTATGCACAAGATGTTTCGTCGATGCGTTTCGGTGAAATATGAATATGAAACGACCTTCCTCAGCACTTAATATATTAGTAAGAAGATTGCTCAGTAATATGTTGTCCCTTTGGTTTCAAGGGATTGCTGTCATCAATTTAATGGAGTAATTAAAATTTTACCCAAACATAATTTAAAAGAGGGGCTATTTAACAAAGCAGTGTATGCTATTAAACATAGAGCATCCGTTAAGGCCTGAAGTACGACTTCTACCTATTTGAATTTCTTCTGCCAACATTTTTGATCTGTCCAGAGGTGAGGCTTTAGACACCCCCACAAATAATGCATCTGTGGCTTAAAAATTGTGTATGGGGGCCCTGAGTCAGAACTGGCATATCTGTATTGGTTTTTCTCATTGTCTCAATAAGAGGTTTTAACAATTTCTTTCTTTGGATCAGGAACGTAAATATATATAGGGAGCAATTTACCAAGAAAGTAGTAGATTTGCACCTGTATAAGTATTCCTGGAATGGATCCAAATTTACAAATTTTTGGAATTCACAAACATTGACAGTAGTAAACTTGGAAAGCTGTACTAGTCTCAGGTTTCTAGGCATACTACTGACAATCTGCTGGACTTAGCCCTTTCTGCAGGGCCAGCCACTAACCTATTTGCTTTTACCCTCATGTTTTCTAAACCCATTTTTCTGGCTTTTAGGACTCTGCACACTTTACCACTGCTAACCAGTCTTAAAGTGCTAGTGCTCTCTCCTTAAAAACGGTAAGTTGACATAATATTGAGTTTTAAATATCGTTCTGCTATAATATCGAGTTTTAAATGTCGAAAGTTAAAAATATCGTTGTTTTTAATATCGGTCAAGAATATCGATTTAGTGTGTTGTATAAAATATCGTTGTTAAAAATATCGATTTTGAAGATATCGTTATTTAAAAATATCGATTTTGTAAATGTAGTGAAATTTTTAGTATAATATATTTGTAAATGTATTAATCATTTTTAATAAATTGGATATGTTTTCTATTAAAATTGTTTTAGGAGCAAGATGTTGGTTTCCTAGGAGATAAGGGTGGGGAGTGTTTTTAAAACAAATTTAAAAAATTTTAAAAGTAATATTAAAGAAATGGGGTTATAGGGGATAAGGGTGGTGAGTGTTTTAAAAACAAAAAATTAAATTACATTTTTTTAAAATTTATATTAAAGAAATTTAAAATTGTGTTTTAGTAGCGGGATGTTGGGGTTATAGGGGATAAGGGTGGGGAGTGGTTTAAAAAAAAAATTGAAAATTAAAAAAATATATATATATAATAAAAAAATTAAAAATTGTATTTTAGGAGCGGGATGTTGGGGTTATAGGGGATGAGGGTGGGGAGTGTTTAAAAAAAATTAACTTAAAATTTGTTTTTAAATAATAATAAAGAAATGTAAAAATGTCTTTGGGATTGGGATGTTGGGCTTATAGGAAATGAGGGGGTAGTTTTTAAGTTAAAAAATTTCAATATAAAATTTAGAAAAAAATAAAAAATTACAAATATTAAAACATTTGTTTTATTAATAGTGAATATTTGTTGATTTTGCAGATAATTTTGTGAAGTAATGTTTAAAATTAAAAAATAGTTGGAAAAAGTGAAAAGTTGAAAATAACATTTAATTTTTTTTAATTATGATTTGTTGTTTTTATATGGTATTACAGTAACGAAAAATATAAATTTATAAAAATTAAATAAAGATTTAATGTAGAGGTGTTTTGTGTTGAGATGGGATTATTGTGCTTTTTTAAAAAAGAAATTGTAATTACATTTTTTAAAAATTCAAAATTTAAAACAAACAATTAAAAAATTGTAAACTTTGAAGATGTTTGATGATTGGGTTTGAAATTGTTAATGTTATAAAACTGAAAAGTTAAATTTATTTTTAAGTTTAATATTTTTATATAAAATTATTAATTATATTTTATTGTATTTTAAAAAAAATTAATTTTTTTAATCATGTAATTTATAAATACAAGAAAATTTATAAAAAATAGTTTAAAGTGTCTCATAACTTTGGGGCTCATTATGATGGCGGGCGGCCCAATTAGGATGCGCCCGCCATACTGGCGGGCGCATCCTGGCCTTTTACCATTGCGGACGGTGGTGCTGGCTGCAGCACCGTCTGCAATGGTAAAAGGGCATGCACAGCATTACCCTGTGCCACATGGCAGGCACCATGCTGTGCCTGCCACGTGGTGCAGGGAACTGCAGGGGGGTACCATAGTTACCCCCCCAGTGCACTCCCTCAGCCCCCGAGGGGGCCCGCAACGGTCCCCCAAAGCCAATCCCCGCCAGCCTTTCCATGGCGGCATCGCCGCCATGGAAAAGCCTATACTCACCCACATCCTAATATGGTGGGCGGTGCCTGCTAGGCACCACCACCATATTAGTGGCCCAGCTCCGTCCGGCAGGCAATCATGACAATTGCCACCGGCGGAAAAGCTGCGGGCGGCCGGTCCGCCACGATACCCACCGCCATCATAATATGGCAGGGGGTATTTCTCATTACGATGGCGTAACGATCGCCACCGCCGGGCCGGCAGTGGCAATCATTACGCCATCGTAATGAGCCCCTGTTCTGGATATGTTTTTGTAATTGGGGATAGGTTAATATTTATGTATAATGTGTATTCTTTATATGTGTTTATGTGATTTTTTGGGGAATATTACATTTAATGAGTCTATTGTTTTGCACTTTCTTTGAGTTAATATAGCTTGGAGTGGCAATAGTTAATTATATATGTTTAGTGTCCAGCACCTTCCCTGAGTTAATTTAGTTTGGAGTGGGAATAGTAAATTATATATGTTTAGTGTCCAGCACCTTCCCTGACTTTTTAGAGTTTGGAGTGTGAATAGTAAATTATATGTGCTCAGTGTCCAGCACCTTCCCTGAGTTAATATAGTTTGGAGTGGGAATAGTAAATTATATATGTTTAGTGTCCAGCACCTTCCCTAAGTTACTATAGTTTGGAGTGGGAATAGTAAATTATATATGTTTAGGGGCCGATTCCGATTCCGGCCTGAAATCTCTCCGACCGAGCCGGACCCGGAGAGATTTCCGACCGAATCGGACTCTGGCAGTCAATGGGAGCCTGTCGTGCAACGCGTACGCGGGCTCCCATTGACTCAATGGGTGCGAGGCGGACAAGGGCGCCCCCTACAGCGTGTACGCATCCATGCGCATCGCGGCGTACATGCACAGGTAGGGGGGACCCATGGGTCCCCCCTGTGTGCGACTCGCGCGCCTATGCGTACAGGGGGGTCCGACGCGGACCCCAAAAGTCCGGCTCCGACAGCTTTTTCGAGCCGGACGGCGCGAGTCGGTCGGACTGCTCGCGGCGCGCATCGTACTTACCCGGCCGGGATACGTCTCCATAGCGCGGTGCGAGTCGTGTCCATGCGAGTCGGTCGGAGCGTGTTGAAGCCGCGTTCGAGTCGGTCGGAGATTTCGCGGGTGCCTGCATCGTACTCGCTCGGCCGGACCCGCGTACGATTCGGTCGGGAAACAGGGCTCCGAATCGGATCCGGTAAATCCGAATCCGATTCGGAGCACTACCGGCCGAGATCGGAATCGGCCCTTTAGTGTCCAGCACCTTCCCTGAGTTAATATAGTTTGGAGTTGCAATAGTAAATTATATATGTTTAGTGTCCAGCACCTTCCCTGAGTTAATATAGTTTGGAGTGGTATTAGTAAATTATATAAGTTTAGTGTCCAGCACCTTCCCTGACTTTTTCTAGCTTGGAGTGAGAATAGTAAATTATATATGTTTAGTGTCCAGCACCATCCCTTAATTAATATAGTTTGGATTGGGAATAGTAAATTAAATATGTGTAGTGTCCAGCACCTTCCCTGAGTTAATATAATTTGGAGTGGAAATAGTAAATTATATATGTTTAGTGTCCAGCCCTTTCCCTGAGTCGATATTGTGTAAAGAGGGAATAGTAAAAATCTAGTTTTTTATTTTGAAGTAAGGTTAATGATAAAATGTATGTTTAAGTGGTAATAGTATGTTATATATATATGTATTGAAAAAATATATTTATAACTGACAATTAATGTAAGATCATTATTTTATTGTAAATATATAAAAAAATAGGAAATAAATACAGAACAATATTTATATTTTATTTATGTCTTTATTTTCATTCAAACACTCAAGCAAAGAAAGTTTATGTATTTTATTTTATTTACATTGTTTGATATATATATTGTTATACAGAGTAATAATACTAAGGGGCCGATTCCGATCTCGGCCGGTAGGGCACCGAATTGGATTCGGCTTAACCGGATCCGATTCGGAGCCCTCTTTCCCGACCGATTCGTACGTGCGTCTGGCCGAGCGAGTACGATGCGAGCGCACGCGAAATCGCCGACCGATTTGTTCGCGGGTCCAAAGCGCTCCGACCGACTCGCATGGACACGACTCGCACCGCGCGATGGAGACGTTCCCCGGCCGGGCAAGTACGATGCGTGCCGCGAGCAGTCCGACCGACTCGCGCCGTCCGGCTCGAAAGAGCAGTCGGAGCCGCACTTTGGGGGTCCGTGTCGGACCCCTCTGTACGCGTAGCCGCGCGAGTCGCACACAGGGGGGACCCATGGGTCTCCCCTACCTGTGCATGTACGCTGCGAGTCGCTTCCAGGTGTACCCGCTGTAGGGGGCACCCTGGTTCGCCTCGCACCCATTGGGTCAATGGGAGCCCGCGTATGCGTTGTACGTCCGGCTCCCATTGACTCAATGGGAGTCCGACCGACTCGAGTCCGATTGCATGCGTGCGCATCGTACTCGTCCGGTCGGACTGCCAGAGTCCGATTCGGTCGGAAATCTCTCCGGGTCCGGCTCGGTCGGAGAGATTTCTGGCCTGATTCGGAATCGGCCCCTAAATGTTTTACTTTTGGATACATTGCATATTTAGTACATATTTAAACATAAACATATAATATTTAAGTATAGTCATCATGAAACATTTTTATGTTTTATATAATGGAGAAGTTGGCAAATATGTACATTTTTAACAAATAAAAGATGCAGTTATCCACTGATTTATTTTATACATTTTATTAATACATATTTTTTGGTAACAGTTATAGAATATTTATTTACATTGTAAATATGCATTACATAATTACATATAGGGGCCGATTCCGATCTCGGTCGGAGGCGCACCCAATACCATTCGGTCGGGAAAAAAGCCATGCGAAAGCCTGTTTCCCGACCGATCCGTACAGCACACCGAACGAGCAAGTACGATGCGCACAACAGCAAAGAATCCGGCCGAGCCGTACTCACCCAAACCAGGTCCTGTTCTCCGACCGAGGCGAATCCGGAAACGCCGAATCGAGTCGCACGGAAGGAAAAATGCAGCCCCGTCCGGCCGGACAAGTACGATGCGCGCTTCCGTACGCGCCAAACCCGTCGCTACGCACGGCACGTCAAAGCATCCGGGAGAGGCGCACATAAGCTCCGATGCGCGCCACAACACGATCCACGGCTCCGAGACGAACACGGCAGCGACGAGGACGACGCGAAGCGACGAGGACGAGGCGAAGCGACGAGGACGAGGCGAAGCGACGAGGATGACGCGAAGCAACGAGAAGGACGAACGACACGAACAAACCATGAATCCCTTCGTCCCGATCATACCAATATTCTACATATACTACCGGAACAGGCACGGACGCGTACGGCGCAGAAGGCAAGCCAGACACCAACCACAAAACACATACAACACGTACACGACACATCACACACACACACAGGGATGCAGAATATACTTACACCAGCAACAGCAGCACCATAGGGGCGGGATGCCCATCACCAATGCCACATATGCACACAGGGGCCTGAATGCGCACCACCACCCCTACCCAGGGGGGCAGGATGCCTACCACCACTACCACCCTTACCCAGGGGGGGCTGGATGCCTACCACTACTACCACCCTCACCCAGGGTGGGCTGGATGCCTACCACTAGTACCACCCTCACCCAGGGGGGGCAGGATGCATACCACTACTACCACCCTCACCCAGGGGGGCAGGATGCCTACCACTACTACCACCCTTAGCCAGGGGGCAGGATGCCTACCACTACTACCACCCTCACCCAGGGGGGCAGGATGCCTACCACTACTACCACCCTTAGCCAGGGGGGCAGGATGCCTACCACTACTACCACCCTCACCCAGGGGGGCAGGATGCCTACCACTACTACCACCCTCACCCAGGGTGGGCTGGATGCCTACCACTAGTACCACCCTCACCCAGGGGGCAGGATGCCTACCACTACTACCACCCTTAGGCAGGGGGCAGGATGCCCACCACTACTACCACCCTCACCCAGGGGGGCAGGATGCCTACCACTACTACCACCCTTAGCCAGGGGGCAGGATGCCTACCACTACTACCACCCTCACCCAGGGGGGCAGGATGCCTACCACTACTACCACCCTCACCCAGGGGGCAGGATGCCTACCAATACTACCACCCTTAGCCAGGGGGCAGGATGCCTACCACTACTACCACCCTCACCCAGGGGGGCAGGATGCCTACCACTACTACCACCCTCACCCAGGGGGGCAGGATGCCTACCACTACTACCACCCTTAGCCAGGGGGGCAGGATGCCTACCACTACTACCACCCTCACCCAGGGGGGCAGGATGCCTACCACTACTACCACCCTTAGCCAGGGGGCAGGATGCCTACCACTACTACCACCCTCACCCAGGGGGCAGGATGCCTACCACTACTACCACCCTTAGCCAGGGGGGCAGGATGCCTACCACTACTACCACCCTCACCCAGGGGGGCAGGATGCCTACCACTAGTACCACCCTCACCCAGGGGGGCAGGATGCCCACCACTACTACCACCCTCACCCAGGGTGGGCTGGATGCCTACCACTAGTACCATCCTCACCCAGGGGGGCAGGATGCCTACCACTACTACCACCCTTAGCCAGGGGGGTCGGATGCCCACCACTACTACCACCCTCACCCAGGGGGCAGGATGCCTACCACTACTACCACCCTTAGCCAGGGGGGCAGGATGCCTACCACTACTACCACCCTCACCCAGGGGGCAGGATGCCTACCACTACTACCACCCTCACCCAGGGGGGCAGGATGCCTACCAATACTACCACCCTTAGCCAGGGGGCAGGATGCCTACCACTACTACCACCCTCACCCAGGGGGCAGGATGCCTACCACTACTACCACCCTCACCCAGGGGGGCAGGATGCCTACCACTACTACCACCCTTAGCCAGGGGGCAGGATGCCTACCACTACTACCACCCTCACCCAGGGGGGCAGGATGCCTACCACTACTACCACCCTTAGCCAGGGGGGCAGGATGCCTACCACTACTACCACCCTCACCCAGGGGGGCAGGATGCCTACCACTAGTACCACCCTCACCCGGGGGGCAGGATGCCTACCACTACTACCACCCTCACCCAGGGGGGCAGGATGCCTACCACTACTACCACCCTTAGCCAGGGGGGCAGGATGCCTACCACTACTATCACCCTCACCCAGGGGGGCAGGATGCCTACCACTACTACCACCCTTAGCCAGGGGGGCAGGATGCCCACCACTACTACCACCCTCACCCAGGGGGGCAGGATGCCTACCAATACTACCACCCTTAGCCAGGGGGGCAGGATGCCTACCACTACTACCACCCTCACCCAGGGGGGCAGGATGCCTACCACTACTACCACCCTCACCCAGGGTGGGCTGGATGCCTATCACTAGTACCACCCTCACCCAGGGGGGCAGGATGCCTACCACTACTACCACCCTCACCCAGGGTGGGCAGGATGCCCACCACTACTACCACCCTCACCCAGGGGGCAGGATGCCTACCACCACTACCACCCCCAACCATAGGATGGACAATGCATGACACAACCAGCACACCACAACCTAGGGAATGCAAGAAGAAGACATCCCCCAACACCATGACAAGCGTGTGTAGACTGTGTCAAATGCCTACAACACCGAACATGACTTCTAACATACAATGTGACCCCCTAGCACATGTGCCACACAAATATGTGTGTGGCACACACAACGCAAGCAGGCCATGACCATTGTGGCAATGGGGTCCAAACCCCCATCATCACAGTGACCAAAGGGCAAGTGTGGGGTCCATAGCTGCAGCACATTTTGAACATTGTGGCAATGGGGTCCAAACACCCATCATCACAGTGACCAAAAGGTAAGTGTGGGGTCCATAGCTGCAGCACATTTTGAACATTGTGGCAATAGGGGCCAAACCCCCATCATCACAGTGACCAAAAGGCAAGTGTGGGGTCCATAGCTGCAGCACATTTTGAACATTGTGGCAATGGGGTCCAAACACCCATCATCACAGTGAACAAAAGGTAAGTGTGGGGTCCATAGCTGCAGCACATTTTGAACATTGTGGCAATGGGGTCCAAACCCCCATCATCACAGTGACCAAAAGGCAAGTGTGGGGTCCATAGCTGCAGCACATCTTGAACATTGTGGCAATGGGGTCCAAACACCCATCATCACAGTGACCAAAAGGCAAGTGTGGGGTCCATAGCTGCAGCACATTTTGAACATTGTGGCAATGGGGTCCAAACCCCCATCATCACAGTGACCAAAAGGTAAGTGTTGACAAAGTAAGAGGTACAACTGCCAAACTGCATGGATGATTCCTGGTCACAGAACAACAAACACATCAGTGGCAAAGTAGTGTATGTGTCCCATTGCAACATAAATTGGGGGAGCCAAATCCTGCAGTGCAAATAAGACATAACTTTGGCCATGTGCAGACAAACAACACCCATGGGGGCTGACACCGTCAACAATCATCAATGACACAATGACAGAAGTGACCATCCGAATGCAGACCCACATATTTGCACCAATGGGCACACACATGCAGATACCCTGTGGAGACTGCAAATGTGAGGCGAACAGATACCATACCATGGCAGCAATGGGACACACAATGAACAATTAGCACCAAATGAGGGCTCCGGTCCCATCAGCCTGGTCATGGAAGTGCCAACGGAATCATCAGCACAGATCCAACACACTTGTATAGCAATGTTGCACTGACAACACAGATGAGTCCTTCCCCATTGATGCCCAAACCTGCATGTTCACTGGAGATGGCCACACGGTCAGGGAAGTAGACGAATAGAACAATGGCAGGCACAACAGATGTGCAGGGGTGGAAGCCACAGATGTGAAGTTGCCAATCTAAGTAGGAAATCTCATTGCCAAATACTGAACACATGACACCCTCAGATGCTGCTATGGATGACATGGATACACCACAGGATAGGACACATTCCCCCTGGACCACATGGGTTCCTACACAGTAACACTTCATTATCATTAGACCAAATATCACCATCACTGCAGCAAGGGCATTGTTAGCATCATCAACATCATGTACATCAGAAGCAAAAGCACTAGAGAACAGAAAGTTGCTTTATTCAGCATATGTGGCATTAAAAGTAGAAGTCCGGTAGAACATAAACAAAGGCCAATGGCCAGTCCATCAACAAAGTCACAAGTGGGTGACAGTGGCAGATGCCACCCTACACATGCCTGCACAAAACCAGGGACAATCCACTAGGAGGGGCAACCGGGGGGTAGGCCAGGCACCGCAGGGACAGGATCAGGGCTCACCAGGAGGAAGCAGGGAAGGGGTGGTGGGTGCTGAAGAGCCACTGACAACTGCAGTGGAGGTGTCTGACATGGTGTGTGCCGGCACAACTGGGGGGCATGGCTCAGATGTTGTGGGTGCCGGCACGACTGCAGTGGACCCTGCAGATGGAGTGGACAGGTCCGCCACTGCAGTGCCCAAGTCAGACAGGGTGGTAGTGGACTCCACTGCAGTGCCTACCACCAGGGGAGGAGAATGGGGAACAGGCAAGGTGGGCTGGACAGAGGGGGAGGACACCCTCACCACATCAGTGGCACAGACAAGCGCAGCGGGGGTGTGGTGCCGGGAGAGCAAGTGGCAGGGGGAGAAGGCCGGAGCCTCTTGGGGATGGTATATCTGTGGGTGGGGGAACCTGGGGCAGGGTGTGGTGGGGGCACCTGTGGAGTGGGGGCCTGAGGGATGGAGGAAGGAGACCTGGTGCTTGAGCTGCAGGGCGGCGGCGGGGTCTTGCTCTTAGCACTCCGGGGGACTTGCGGGTGGGGGCCTCAGTCTGTCTGCGCCTGGGGGAGGGTGTCCGGGGGCGAGGGCACTCTGCTCCGTGTGGGGGCTTCCTCTTCCCCCTGGATGCTGGGGCAGCTGGATCGGAGGGGAAGAGGCCGAGGTCACTGAGGAAGAGGCGCTGGGTCTTTGGGGTTGCAGGTGAGGCAAGGGAGGGTGCTTTGGAGGGAGAGGCAACTGAGGACTGTGCAGTGCCCGTGGATGCGTGTGTGTGTGTACCAGGGCCCCATCCCCTGTGAGTCTGGTTTCAGTCCCCTGACTGTGCGTGCGTGTGCGTTTAGTTTGTGCTGTGTGTGTCTGTGTGCTGGATGTGTGTGTGCTGGTGTGTGCCTGTGCCGGTGTGTGTGTGCTTGGGACGGGCAAGGTGCTGGGGAGTGTGGATGGAGCAGAGGCAGGAGGGGTGAGGGACTGTCTGAGGAGGGACACTGCTGCCGTCAGGGAGGAGTCCATGGACCTGTTGCCCCTCTGTAGGTCAGACATGCCCGATGAGATGCCCTCCATGAACGACACCAGCTGAGTCAACAGTGCGGTGTGCGCATGGAGGACACTCAGCATGGCTGTCTGCCCTACATGGAGCTGGCGAAGGAGGTACACAGACTCCTCACTCAGGGCAGCAGGGGACACAGGGGCAGGGGGTGCGGTGCCTGGGCCAAAGGAGACACGCTCCCGAACATGGGAGCCTCCACGGACCTTGGGAATGGGAGCCGATGGGAGGGCGGTGGTGGTGCTGGTGGTGGCGGGGACAGCAACACTAGCTGGGGTGTGGTGGCTGCTGACACCCGCCTCCACAAGGGAGTCATCCTCCGAGTTGCTCTGGTCCTCAGCTGAGGTGGATGGTGCTGAGGACTCCTCGGTGTGGCTCCCCTCGCCCTCCGTGCCACTGGGTCCCTCCGACCACTCCTCGGCTGCTGACCCAGTCTGGCTCTCTGGCTCCTCCTGGTCCGTGGAGCTGTCCCCTTCCGTGGCCGTGGATGTATCTGCAAACAATGGGGAAACAGACAGACATTAGTCACCTGCACCAAACGCACACACCACTGTGAGCACAGCACATCACAGAGCAAGCCCTGGCATCATTAGTTGTACATTGCTAAAAGTGCCCTAACTGAACAGGAGAAGCCAATTGTCAGTCTGATGCCAAGCATGGCACTCACATCCCACATGGCCTTGCACCCATCTGGCTGGTGTCTGTTGGATTGCAACACCCCAGTGTGGACACATGCACCAAGTACGCAGTAGTTGGACAGTGCAGAGGACACGGTGTGGACACATCACAGCTCTTGCCACTGAGTCAGTACAGGTTTCCGGATGAAAGGGATGCCCAGAGTCAAATAGGAAATGCATGTGATGCATACCAGCGACAGAGACCATGATGCACCCATGTCCTGATAGCCAGCGCCACTATGGTGTGCATGTAGCACATGTCACTCCCCTGCAGGACCACAAATAAGTTGACACATGCCATGGCAGAGGCATGACTGCTAAGTCATACATCACTGTCTCAGTGATGTATGACTTGGCAGCCACACAACAACACTATGCACTGTGTCACAATAGTAGGTCATGGGGAATGCAAGTCCTGGAGCTGCACAAGTGCACATGTACATCCCCCACACAACACATCATCTCAACCCTCATCTGTCCAGGTCACACCTATTGGACATATGGGAGACCTGTGACACTACCCTCTGAACCTGAGCCCCTCACAATTTGCTGTGAATGGGGAACAGCTGCCTGAACATCACATTCGCATACCCCAGTCTGCACGGGCAGCTGATCAAACACCTATGTGACACACAAGTATCGTCTCCTATGGTCACATCTCCAGGGGCATGCTGAGCCCCTACCAAGAAACACCCCAGCAGTCCTGGCAACTAATCCACAGCACACTGACACAGAGGCAGACACCGGAGGGGTCAAATCACTGTGCACAATGTGTCAGCTGATACACGGGAGTGGGAGTACTGAGTGCATTGCATGGCCTGGAGTAGGCATGACTGTCCTGCTCCACATGAATGAGGGATGTGCCCTGGACAGTAGATAGCTGGCTATGTATGTGTGACACACGTAATCTGCACACTCCTGGGGCCCAAACATTGTTCCCACCCGCTGCATGGGCGTGTGCCACATACCCCAGGCACATGTGGTGGCTCAGCTCAGCAAGTGGACCGCATATCAAAGCAACACGCAGATCACATGTCCAAACCCAGGCGTTGTGTGAACAATGGACCCACCCATGATGCCCACAACAGAGTTAGGGAAACAGATGCTGTCCCCCACCTTTAGTGAAGCAAACTGCAAGGACACAGTCCCAAGTGACACAATTCCCTGAATGTAAGGGCCACACCTGGGTATCAGATGAGCAGTGGGCAGTGCACAATAGAGGGACATGGCTCCTGGACAACATGACTGCTGCACTGTGGCAGTTGAACCAGGCCAGAGGAGGGCACAAAGCATGTAATACAGAGTTCACAGTGCAGTCTTTGACTCACCCCCTCCTTGCTGCTGTCTGGCCTTCAGCTGCCCATCCAGGTCTGGAAACACCACCGCCAGGATCTGGAGCATGTGGGGGTCAGGGTCCGTGTTCCGCCCCTCCTGCGAGGAGGCGACAGCTTCAGCTGGTCCCATGCAATCCTCCGGGTCCAGCCCCGAAGGTCCTGCCACCTCTTCTGGCAGTTGCGGATCCGGCGCTTGTAGACCCCCACGGACCGGACAGCCCGGACGATGTCCTTCCAGATTTCCTGCTTCCGATGGGCATTAACCTGTCAGGATGACAAAGTGAAAAGGCCATTACCACACATGCAACATATCCGTGCATGACACAGTTGCATATACATGTCTGAATCACAGGGGCACATGATGTACACAGGCAGTGCAAAGCTGACCATGGACAGTTTGCCAGACGTCACTACATGGTATCATTGTATGGGAAGTAAAACCATGTTCAAATGCACTGTCACTGCACCATACCTGTCCAGTGCAAGTCATTACACACTATGGGGGTGACAACTACTCAGTGAGCCTGCTAGCCAGTGGCGTGCAGACTCTCAGCCTTGCTAGTCACACAAAATGCACATTCAGAAAGGCAGTGCACAGAACACTCACCTGCTCCCCTGGTGTCCCATACAGCTTGCTGTACTGTGGAAGTAGGCTGTCCAGCAGGGCCTGGTTCTCTTCAAGGCTGAAGGCTGGGGCTCTCTCCACAGTACGTGCCATTGCAGGGTCCAGAGGGGCAGAGACAGCAGCAGTGCAGTGGCAGATGTCGTCCTGGAGCATGTAGTGCAGGCAAGTGAGCTCTCAGGGGAACAGCCAGCAATATATATGTGCTGGAGAGGCAGATACTGTCCCTTGTGTCCAAAGTGATAGGTCCAAGTCGTTTGCATCTTCTGAATCTGGCCAATCCATGGAATAGCAGCACCAAAACACGCCCACAGCATCCTTCAAATCCTCAACTTCATGACATACATGATTTTGCAACATTGTTGTGGGTGACCAACTGAATTTACAGCAACCGACTCGTTCGAAATTCGAAACGCGTCCGTTGCCAGGCAAGCCCATTGTCAATGGGTGCGCACCGATCGGTCCATTGCGGTACAACGCGCACAGGGGTACAACGCGTACCCGCACACATTGAATGCAATGGGCCGGCCGGAGGCACCGATCGGTCCATTGCAGTTCAACGCGCACAGGGGTACAACGCGTACCCGCACACATTGAATGCAATGGGCCGGTCGGAGGCACCGATCGGTCCATTGCGGTACAACGCATCACTGTACATGTGACTGGCATATGTCAGCATGCCTGTCTCAGATGGACATATGCCAGCCACAGATAGCTCCCAGGGAGTGAGGGGCACACCTACATCACGACAGCCTGTCCAAACCTTATCATAAGGCATGTAAGGATGCATTTCCTATTGTGTGTATGTTGGTGTACATGTTGTCCTGTGGGTGTCACCTGTGGGCAGCCACCCCCAGGCTGTGCACGTGTTCATGGGGACAGGATCCTGGGTGTTACGTGTACGTGACCACTGTGATGTGCAACTGTTCATATCTGTGCATGTGCCATGATCACATTTCACAGTGGTGTATGTGTATGTCATGTCACATACCCCGTGAGTCCCATGTGGGACGGTATGTTTGAGCCAGGGTGTCCCAGTGGCACAATAGTGATGGTCCTCCACAGTCTTTGTGCATGTAGTGTTTACAATGTCTCTGATTTCATGTGCACAATGGGAGACAGTCTCCACATCCATGTTGTGTGTGCATGGACTCTGATGTTGTGCGTGTGTGTCACAGACGTCCATGTCTGTCCTGCCGTGGCAAGTGGGGCCACTACCTGTGGGGGTCATGGTTGTTTTGCTGTGGTGTATACATGATACTCCATGTAATGCCAGTGTCCATGTGGCATTACAGGGTCCCTGGGAATGTACCTGTCATTGAGCTGTGGTGCCTGGGGCACATCTGTCCTCACATGTCACTGTGGGGGTTATTGTGACACGGCAGCAGGAGATGGGAACTGTGACACGGCCTCATGATATCCAATGGGCCAACCTGGGACTAATTGATGCCACCTGTTGGACCGTGTTGACAGATGTTGGCCATGTATGTACCATACATGTCCTTCCGGTACTGCACACTTCATGTAGTTGTGCCTCATAATGATGTGTGTTGGGATCTTGAGTGTGTTCAATGCCGCATATGTGGGGTGACTGACAATCTTGCTTACTTCTCCTCTGCACTGCAGGGCTCCTGCTGTCCATCGGCCATTCCCAGACCTGGCAACGATGGTGGAACGGGACAGCATCCGACGGTACCGCTTCACCAGGCAGCTGATTGAGGATTTGGCAGTGCAGTTGTCCCCACATTTGCAGCCTGGCCGGCCGTATCCTACAGCGCTGACCCCCAAGGTGAAGGTGATGGCAGCCCTACACTTCTTTGCCACTGGTACCTTCCAACATACTGTGGCGACTGCTGGTGGGATGTCACAGACCATGTTCAGCCGTGTGCTCCGCGATGTTTTGGCGGCAATGTTGCTCTTCCTGAACCGGTACATCTATTTCCCTAGACTGCGACGACTCACTGACGTGAAGAGTGACTTTTATGCCCTGGGGAGGATGCCGCATGTCATTGGCTCCATTGATGGGACACATGTGGCTTTGGTACCACCACAGGCCCAGGAGCAGGCCTACAGGAACCGCAAGCACTACCACTCGGTCAATGCACTGGTGGTGTGTCTTGCAGACATGACCATCACACACGTGTGTGCCCGTTTCCCTGGTTCAGCACACGATGCCTTTGTGATGAGGAGTAGTCGCATCCCCAGGATGATGGCACAGATGCAGAACCAGCGTGCCTGGCTTGTCGGTGTGTACTGACTTTGAGCCATTGTGTGTGATCTGATCTGTAGTATTCCGCCCACTTTTCCAAGTCAGCTAATGTGCACTTGTCTGTCCTTAGGTGACTCGGGATAGCCCAACATGCCGTGGTTGCTGACACCCCTCAGGAACCCTGTGACACCTGCCCAGATGCGCTACAATGAGGCACATGGTCGGACCAGGAGAGTGATTGAGCGGACCTTTGGTCTCCTGAAGAGCCGCTTCCGCTGCCTGGACAAGACCGGAGGGTCCCTCCCATATGCCCCCTGCGAAAGTGTGCAAGATTATCATCGTCTGCTGCATGCTCCACAACCTGGCAGTGCGGAAGGAGTTGCCTCTCATCCAGGATGACAATGACCAACATCCGCCACCTGTGGAGGATCCTGGCCTGGACCACGATGCCAGTGACGATGATGATGATGATGGTGATGGTGATGTCCGCACACAGCTCACCAACTTCTTTAGCTGAATGTGAGTATCCTGAGGTGTCATGTCAATGATGTGAGTTGGCATGATGTGTGGGGGGTGCTCTGGTGCTGTTGGAGTGTGTCCATGGGCTACTTGACTGGATGTGTGTTGCGATGTGTGGTGACAGGTGGGCTGTACTCCCCAACAGTGTTGACATGCTAACTTGGTTCTGGGTGGGTATCTTGTAACATGTATTGTGCATGAGTTTTGCTGTTCTGTCCTGTACTCCATTGCTTTTGACTGTGTGTCATTTCTGTCCTTCACAGGGTACTTTCAGATTCGTTTGGTCAACTGTGTCCACCGACGACGTGATTGCACATCCAGGCTGGTAGCTGTTGTGTCCCTACAGGTGATGTGCGCCACACCCATGGACTTCCTTCCGTCTACAGTTGTTGACTGTGTGCCCGCTGCCAGGTGGGGTTACCTTGCATCTGTAGTGGTTACGGCATGTTGCAACTGTGTAATAAACCTGTGCTTCACTTTGTGATGTGCGTTGTCTGTGGTCACACATTTGACTGCCATTTGCTTACTGCACCTGTGGGCTACTTGACTACAACTGGGAATGGGTGTGGTGTCTGTGCATTGCACCGTCTTCCCTGGCAACATCAGTGTAGGCAATGAGTCAGATGGCCTAGGTGTGTATGTGTTGTGTAGCCCTGGTGGTGTGTCTCCCTCATGTGTGTCACGTTGCCTGTACTCACATGCCTGTGTTGTCCTTGCTGTTGCAGTTCGCATACACAGTGTAATTTTGCAGTTCATCATCCCCATAACAGCACCCACGTTGGAATCACGACAGAGGCAAGTATGGTGTATTAGTGTGTTTATTGTGATACATTTGTGTTAATAGTGCATAGGATGGGTTGTGCTGTACATAAATCTTGCAATCCCAAGTTCCTAGGTGAATTGAAAGTCCGGGTAGACAGGATCCCCAGTATCGGGGCCACAGTTGTCTGACACATTGGTCCAACTTGTACTCCCCATGCAATGTGTGGGAGTAGTGTTGCCGTCAACAGGGTGAACAGTCTGTGCACAAAGGCGAACATCCAGAACAGGTTCAGGCTTCCTGGGAGTTGCGCTTGGCCATCGGCCTCTCACTTTTCCCTCCTCGGACGACCCCTCTTCTTGGGGGGGGCCCTCAAGTACAGGCTGCTGCGGTGCAGGGGACTCTCCGCCAGAGTCCTCCTCCCTCCCTGTGGCAGTTGCAGTTTGTTCGGCACCAGATGTTGTTGGCACACAGGGAGGTGTGGACTGGTTGCTGTTCATCTGGCGGAGGCATTGTAAAATGTCCCTGTGCACCGCCGTCATCTCATGCAGTGCATCCCACTTGGACTCCACGCGGGACATGTGTGAGTCCACACGGGACATGTGTGACTCCACGTGGGAAATGTGGGAGTCCAAGCGGGCATGATGGGCAGCCTGCTGCTGTTTAATGTCTCTGAGGAGCCCCACTACCTGGCTGAGCTCTCCGGTGCTGGACTGGTACGCATCAGCTATGCGTACCAGTTGTGGGTCATCATGCACACCAGCAACGTCTGCAAGCAGCGACCTCTGTCTCCCACCCCTCCCACCACCCCTGCTGACATGTGCAGTGTGTGCAGTGGCACGCACAGATAACCCTGGTCCACCTTGGGGGTTGGTGGTGGTGGTGGTGTCCATGGCCCCAGGTTGGTCCAGGGTCACTGTGCTGGTGTTGCTCCTTGTTCTGTCCATGTCGGCAGGGATGGTATTCGTGGTGACAGTCGTTGGAGGGGTGGGTGCAGGGGGTGCAGCTGGTGGTCCTGCTGGTGCTGCAGCTGGTGGTCCTGCTGGTGCTGCATGTTGACTTGCACCGGATGTGCCAGGTTGTTCTTCATCGTCCGAGGAGGACAGAGGCTGTACGACGCCAGTGAGCTCGGCATCCTCTTGAGCCTGGGACTGGGACTCCTCAGCGTCTGCTGCTGTGTCCCCATCATCACCTGTTTTTGGGAGACACAAACAATGTATGTCATGTTTCTGCAGGCATCAATGGTTGACACACATGACAGTTGTGACTGTGCCTCTGGGTGCGGGCCTGTACATTGCATTGTCCTAAGTCGTCACAGTCAGGGGTTGATATTGGTGTGGCACATTGTCCTGCATTATTTGGGCATTTCTATGTATTTTCTGGGGTGTGAACATGGTCTGCATTGGTTGTGTTTGGTTGACAGCCGGCCCTCCTTCCCACCCACCCAGCCAGTCAGTTATCCCACCATGGAACGTGCTTGCGTTGCAGGGAGTGTAAGTTGTCTCTCAGGATGTCAGTCAGTGGTGTCCTGCTGTTTGTTGGTGCACAGTTGCCAGCAGGGCCTTGTGCTCCCCACAGCAGTAGCCAGTGTCAGCCATCTTGTGAGTCCTTCTCCACTCCCTGTGATGTGAGCATGGTTCAGGGTGGTGTTGATGGGACAGTTGTGGGGGTGACCAATATCAGTGACTACGACTCCCATCATGCTATTGCCTCCACCCCCTTCCCAGCATGCCCATGCTTCCTTCCTTTGATTCTGCTTCCCTGTGGGGTGGGCTGGCTGTGCTGACAGGATGGCTGGGAGTGTTGTCCTGGCAGTTGTTTGGCTAAGAGTCCCAAGAGTGTCCCTGTGCTTCACACAACATAACCCAGGGTGGTGGTTCTTTGTGGGATCTTGTGTTAGGATGGAGGGCATTGCATTCTACCAGGTGGGTACTGTGGAGTTTGTGTTGGGGGTGTGTGAGGGGAGGTGCTTGTAACTATGGTTAGTGCTGCAAGTCCTCCTTCCCACCCAGCCAGCCAGCCAGTTATCCCACCATGGAACGTGCTTGCATTGCAGGGAGTGTAAGTTGTCTCTCAGGATGTCAGTCAGTGGTGTCCTGCTGTTTGTTGGTGCACAGTTGCCAGCAGGGCCTTGTGCTCCCCACAGCAGTAGCCAGTGTCAGCCATCTTGTGAGTCCTTCTCCACTCCCTGTGATGTGAGCATGGTTCAGGGTGGTGTTGATGGGACAGTTGTGGTGGTGAGCTATGTCTGTGACTACGACTCCCATCATGCCATTGCCTCCACCCCACTTCCCAGCATTCCCATACTTACTTGCTTTTGTGTGGAGTTCAGTGTGTGTGGGTGTGAGAGCAATGGCAAGATGGCTGACAGTGGTGTCCTGCTTTTGGTTGGTGTGCAGTACCCAGCATGCCCTTGTGCTCCCCACGACACAGCAACAGTGTCAGACATCTTTGATGGGCCTTTCCACTCTCTGTGGGATGTGCATGCGTGAGTGTGAGCTTGCTGGGCCATGTGGTGGGGATGTAGAGCTGTGACTACGACTCCCATCATGCTATTGCCTCCTCCCCCTTCCCAGCATGCCCATGATTCCTTCCTTTTGACTCTGCTTCCCTGTGGGGTGGGCTGGCTGTGCTGACAGGATGGCTGGGAGTGTTGTCCTGGCAGTTGTTTGGCTAGAAGTCCCAAGAGTGTCCCTGTGCTTCACACAACATAACCCAGGGTGGTGGTTCTTTGTGGGATCTTGTGTTAGGATGGGGGCATTGCATTCTACCAGGTGGGTTCTGTGGAGTTTGTGTTGGGGGTGTGTGAGGGGAGGTGCTTGTGACTATGGTCAGTGCTGCAAGTCCCCCTTCCCACCCAGCCAGCCAGATATCCCACCATGGAACGTGCTTGCATTGCAGGGAGTGTAAGTTGTCTCTCAGAATGTCAGTCAGTGGTGTCCTGCTGTTTGTTGGTGCACAGTTGCCAGCAGGGCCTTGTGCTCCCCACAGCAGTAGCCAGTGTCAGCCATCTTGTGAGTCCCTCTCCACTCCCTGTGATGTGAGCATGGTTCAGGGTGGTGTTGATGGGACAGTTGTGGGGGTGACCAATATCAGTGACTACGACTCCCATCATGCTATTGCCTCCACCCCCTTCCCAGCATGCCCATGCTTCCTTCCTTTTGATTCTGCTTCCCTGTGGGGTGGGCTGGCTGTGCTGACAGGATGGCTGGGAGTGTTGTCCTGGCAGTTGTTTGGCTAAGAGCCCCAAGAGTGTCCCTGTGCTTCACACAACATAACCCAGGGTGGTGGTTCTTTGTGGGATCTTGTGTTAGGATGGAGGGCATTGCATTCTACCAGGTGGGTACTGTGGAGTTTGTGTTGGGGGTGTGTGAGGGGAGGTGCTTGTGACTATGGTTAGTGCTGCAAGTCCTCCTTCCCACCCAGCCAGCCAGCCAGTTATCCCACCATGGAACGTGCTTGCATTGCAGGGAGTGTAAGTTGTCTCTCAGGATGTCAGTCAGTGGTGTCCTGCTGTTTGTTGGTGCACAGTTGCCAGCAGGGCCTTGTGCTCCCCACAGCAGTAGCCAGTGTCAGCCATCTTGTGAGTCCTTCTCCACTCCCTGTGATGTGCGCATGGTTCATGGTGGTGTTGATGGGACAGTTGTGGGAGGGGCAATATGTGTGACTGCGACTCCCATGATGCTATTGGCTACACTGACTTGGCCAGCATACACAGAATTCCTTCCTTTGAGTGGTCTTCACTGTGTGTTGGTGTTGTTGTGGTGGCTACATGTGTGGATGTGTTTGTTAGTTCTATTTGTGCCACTGCCTAGCTGTAGTTGTGGTTGTGTTTGTACATGTGTTGGCACAGTTGGATGTGACTTTTTTGATGGCATGTGTTGTGTTTATCTGACTGACATACACATTTTGGGATGATTCTGTTCTAGTTGCTGTGTAATTGCTATGAGTGCATGGTTTGACTCTCCCTTGACAGTGTTGTGTGTGTTTTGTGGCAGTATGTTGTGTACATTTGTTGTGTACTCACCAGGCTCTGGGATGTCCTCTAGTCCATATACGCTCACTGGCGGAAGGATGGCCCGCACCTTCTCCTCCCAGGGCCTGAGGTATATTGGCTTGGCAGGAGGGCCACTGCCGGTGTATTGGCTGTTGATGTAGTCTTTCTTCAGCATGTCCCGTACCCTCCTGCGCACGTCATACCACCTGTTCTGGATGTCCGTCTTTGTGCGCCGACATGGTGATTGGGCATTCACCCTGTTGATGATCCTCTCCCACATCTTGGTTTTCTGCGACATTGGGGTCTGTTGGACCAGTGTGCCAAACAGCTGTGGCTCCACCCTGAGGATCTCGTCTACCATGACTTCCAATTCACTATCTAGGAACTTGGGATTCTTCTTGGGGGGCATGGTGATGGGTGGTGATGGTGGGTGATGTGTGTGTTGGTGTGCAGGTGAGGGTGTGTGAGTGTGTGTTTTGCTGGGTGTATGTGAGGTAGGTATTTGTTGGTGTGCTGATGGTGTGTGGCTTGTGTGAGGGATGAGCTGTGGGTGTGTGGTTGCTTTCTCTTGGGTGCTGGCAGTGGAATGGCATTTGCAAAGGCTCATGGTAGTGATTTGTGTCCTTTATATAGGTGGAGTTGTGGGTGTGTCTTTGTTCTCTGTCCCCACCCCCCAGTATTTATTGGCTTGGTAATTGCTTGTTTGGCCTTTTTTTGGGTGATTTTTCCTTTGTGCTGTTTGTGTATGTTGGAAACGTTCTTGTGACCGAGTCGGACCCTGCATTGGTCTCGTACGGTGTTCTCCGTTTCGTTCACGCTGTGTTTGTGCAGTTTTCTATGCTGCGTACGCGTCGGTCGCGGTGTATTGTGTTGCTTCGGCTCCGTTTTGTATGCGTGTCGGTCGTACGGCTTGTCCTCCGTCCGACTCGCTCGTGGTTTTCGCGCCTTGCATCGTACTTTGCGGTTTGGAGTTCGCGTGTACGTTTCAGTCGGATTTGTTCCGGGTGCGTGTCGGTCGGTTGGATTCGCGTGTATTTCCGGCCGGATTGCTGTTTTCCGTGCGGCTCGGTCGGTCGACTTTGTTTCGGTACGTGTCGGTCGGATTTTTCGTGCCTTGCATCGTACTTGGCGTGTCGTGCGCCACGGGTACGTGTCGGTCGGTATTTTTTCCGGATCCGAGTCGGTCGGTGCTTTTTCCGGCCCGAATCGGAATCGACCCCATGGTGTACATTTTAAATAACATACATTTTGTTACAATTTTTTCATTGTATACGTTTTTTATATTTTTTGCTAATTCCTAATAAATAATAATATATTTTGTATAATATTATTTAAATTGTAAATATAAATAATATTATAAAGGTAAGAAAGCATTTTGTAAAAGAAAAATATTTTTAAACATTAATGCATTTTTTCACATTTTTAGCAAGCAGTACATTTTTTTTTCTTACATTGATAAGTTAACATAATTTTTTTTGATATCTAATAATAAATATTATTTATGTTCTAATATTTACTATTATGATTTAACAACTTTAAACAGCAAAGAAAAACATTTTGTACATTAGTAATATTAATCAGTATTTTTTTACTTTTTTTGTATTACATTTCTAATGTACATTGAGTTTAATGTAGAAAAATATTTTTCTTATTTCAATTAGGCAGCCATTTTTTAAACTTAGGGGCTGATTATGATGGCGGGCGGATCGCCACCGCCGGCCCGGCGGTGACGATCCACGCGCCATCATCATGAGATTTACCCCCGCCACATTATGATGGCGGTGGGTATCGCGGCGGACAGAAAGTCCGTCACCGCTTTACTGCCGGTAGCAATCGTCACGATTGCCTGGTGGAGCAGTCAGCATGCTCACAATGGCAGCGGAGCCTAGCAGGCTCTGCTGGCACAATTATGATGCCTGCGGAAGCCAGCCTTTCTGTGGCGGTTAAACCGCCATTGAAATGCTGGTGGAAAATGCCTTCAGGGGCCCGTTGCGGGCCCCCTTTGTGTTGGGGGGAGGTGTGGGTGCACATTTCACTGCACCAAGTGGCAGGCACAGTGTAGTGCCTGCCACGTAGTGCAGTGAAATGCACAACATGCTATTTTTGACATCGCAGCTGTCAGCAGCCACCGCCGCAATGTTAAAGGTGCAGAATCCGACCGCAGCGGTGGCGGTCCCATCATAATTGGATATGCGGGACCGCAGCACGCATGGCGGTCGGACCCAATCACCGCTACGTAATGAGCCCCTAAGTTCTATTTTGTAGCCTATCTGTGTGGTTTTAGGTCATTTCTGAGGGGAGAAGCTTGCGGTTGGAAGCTGCGTCGCATCGGTTAAGGTAAATTTAATTTAATTACGTTTAGGCTTAATTTAGGAGTAGGGCGAAGGTAGTTAGGTAGTCTATACTTTGGGGCCGATTCCGATCTCGGCCGGTAGGGCTCCGAATCGGATTCGGCTTTACCGGATCCGATTCGGAGCCCTGTTTCCCGACCGATTTGTACGTGCGTCCGGGCGAGCGAGTACGATGCAAAAACTCCGACCGACTCGTTCGCGAGACCCAACCGCACCGACCGACTCGTACGCGAAAGCCGACCGCTCCGACCGACTCGCTCCGACACGCCTCGCACCGCGCAATGGAGACGTTCCCCGGCCGGGCAAGTACGATGCGCGCCGCAAGCAGTCCGACCGACTCGCGCCGTCCGGCTCGAAGGAGCAGTCGGAGCCGTTCTTTGGGGGTCCGTGGCGGACCCCCCTGTACGCGTAGCCGCGCGAGTCGCACACAGGGGGGACCCATGGGTCCCCCCTACCTGTGCGTGTATGGCGCGTACACGCTATAGGGGGCGCCCCTGTTCGCCTCGCACCCATTGAGTCAATGGGAGCCCGCGTACGCGTTGTACGACAGGCTCCCATTGACTTCAATGGGAGTCCGACCGAATCGAGTCCGATGGCATACGTGCGCATCGTACTCGTTCGGTCGGGCTGCTGGGGTCCGATTCGGTCGGAAATCTCTCCGAGTCCGGCTCGGTCGGAGAGATTTCCGGCCCGAATCGGAATCGACCCCTATATGTAATGTTTGTATTTTGTGTTTTGTGACGTTTCGTTTGTAGTTTTGCATATGCGAAATGTGGTTAGTGTATTGATAGGTAGGTGTTATTTATGTTTCATTATGTTTAGAGTATGGTGTTATTAGTATTTTTATGTGTGTTTTTTAATGATTTTATTGCATTTTTGTGCGGGAGGGATTGTGTTGTTTTTTTCCACAGGTTTTTGTCGTTTGGAAGTTGCCGTTGGGAGAAGTATGCATTTTTTTTTTAAAGGAACTGTGTATTAGTTTCTAGTAAACTAATAATTATTTTACAGTTCCTTTATTTTTCGGGTATTCCTGGAGCGTTTCTTTTTTTAATTACATTTTTCTGGTTTTTTATGGATTCAAGTCTATTCATATATTGCCGGCGGATTATATTTTACACAGTTGTATTTTTCCATTTTTTTTAAGACTTTTAACTAAGTATTGGGATTTTTACACGTTTGGAATTATTTGTGGCAGTTTGGATTCAATTCTTCAGCTACAAAAAAGTAAGTTATTTTAAATTATTTACAATGAGAGGGAAATGTAATTTTTGTAATTGTTATTGATATTTTTTAATATATAAAATATATTTATTATGTCAAATATATTTTTTTTAATTGTAAAATTATTTGACATTATATTTATATTTTAGATGTTTGAAAATAAATGTTTAGTTAAGAACTCAGTTCATAATTCCGATTTTTCTATGTTCATGTATTACTGTTTTAAAGTAGGGATTTAGCTATTGTTTCTAGATATTCTAGCCCTTTAGTGTTTGGGTAGAGTCTTACTTTGTATTGTAAGTGCTTGAACATTGTTTTAGTTTATTTAGTTAGTTTTGGACCTAGCTGTGTTACAGACAGTTCAAGTCTTAGGGGGTGATTACGATGGCGGCCGGAAAACCACCCCGACCGCCATGGTAGCGGAAACCAACCGTCCGCTGGTATCGCGGCAAAACCGGCGGTCCGATTAGGATCAACCGCCAGAAATTCCCGACCGCGGCGGAACGACGCCACGAAAGAACGCCGGTAGCGGGCGGAGCAGCTGAAAATCCGTCCGCGGCGGTCTGATTCGAGGCAGAAACACACGAAACCGCCGCGAGCACAGCAGAGTGACCGCACATAAAATTAGGATTCCCTCGATGTGACAGCGGTATGTTCTGCTGTTTCCGACCGCCGCGAACGCAAACAGTGATGAATGGCAGAGCCGGCAGAAGGACTGTTGCATAGCCACCGCTCCGGACGCTCTGTTACAGATATGGCGGTCAGCAAAAAAAACACACAACAAGGCCACCAAGTGCACACATCAAACTAGCTCTGCCCCCAAAAACACCTAACACACCACAATAACACACCCCCATGGCAACTTAAAAAATACAAATCCCAGGACAATCCACACAACACACCTGACAGCAATACCCCATTTTGACACACCCACATAGCTGAGTATAAAACCAGCCCCTTCCCTGACCACAATCCTTTGCACCACTCCAGCCCTGAAGGAAGCAAACCCTGCAGTACATCGGATAGGCAAAACACCACACATTTCACAAGCACAACAACACACATACACACCCCCACACCACCCCCACCACCCTCACAACTGCACCTCAAAACATTTGCACAGCACACACCATGGCACAAAAGAAAATGCCCAAATTCACAGACAGTGAGTTGTCAGTCATGGTAGATGAGATAATCACAGTGGAACTACAATTGTTTGGTACCCTGGTCCAACAGACACCATTAGCCACCAGAGCACAAGTGTGGACAAGGATAGTCAGCAAGGTCAATGCAGTAGGGACCATCCCACGCTCCAAGAAGGAGATCGTGAAGCGGTGGCATGACCTCAAGAGCAAGGTGAAACAGAAGAACAACAAGAATCGTCAGCTGGCTCAGATGACTGGCGGTGGCCCTCCCATTCCACCAAGAACATTCACTGCATGGGAAGAGAAGGTGTGTGCCATACTGCATCCAGAGAGTCTCACAGGAATACCCGGGGGAGTGCAGGCTGGTAAGTGCAAACAAATGTACATCTTTACCCTGCTATGTACTGTCTTGCACAACTACAAAGCTACACCTCCTAGGCACAGTCTCATTCATCTGCACCACAATAACCAACACAGGTCTCACAGATGTAACATGCACCCCATCTGATTCACCCCAAAGGTAGCCAGCAACATTCCCAGGGCTGCATGTGTCCAGGCAGCCAGCATTACAACTCCCCCCAGGCCCCCTTGTACCACAACTCAGAAAGATGGAGCATACCCCCAAACAGCCAGAAGCATGTGGCAGCCATTGCATCTCACCAACCAAACTTACAGGTAGGTAGCCATCTTCCCAGGGAGGGTGGTTTGGGGGTGGGATGACTGCACCACAACTCCCAATAGGCACCCCTGCCACCCCTGAGCAGGATGGAGCACTCCCCCCACACCCAGAAGTACGTGGCAGCCATTGCATTGTTCACCTTCATCCAACAGGTAGGTAGCCATCTTCCCAGGGAGGGCTGTTTGGGGGTGGAAGACCTGCACCACAACTCCCACCAGGCACCCCTGTCCCACCCCTGAGCAGGATGGAGCATTTAAACACACACCCAGAGATATGTGACAGAAAGTCCACCCCAATGTGACAACAGAACAGGTAAGTAGACAGTGAATGCACCCCACCATTCCCCTCAAAAAGCATGGAGCCATATGACAACACCAGCCCTCACATCCCACCAAAATTGACACAGACACAATATCAGATTACAGTGTGCAAACAGCTAAGCGTATGTAACGGTCACAGAAAGAAAAGTGTGACTCACCAAATCCCATGTTGAAGCAAATCAGGGCACAAACATGCACAGCACTGAATGCCATCTGTAAGTTCCATGGGGGCTGAGCTTGAAGGCCATATGAAAACAAAGCAAGCATGGACTGTAGAACCAATAAATCAAACCACACGACATGACAAAGGTATGCATGAGATGACAATGGCTAGTTCATGCGTAGATGTAACTCCTACCAGGCAGAGTAATCAGCAAAGATGCTTCACATCAAGTCGTATTGCCGCCAGTTGTCAGCTGACAACATGTCCTCGTAATCACGAAATCTGCACGTGGGGCATGGTATCCATTGACATGTCACACCATCGAAAATTAATGTATGTACCTCCACATCATGTCATGATGCACATTACTGTGCAGAGATACAATGTGAGAACTAGTAAACTGTGTGTTGCATAACCTGTAAATAAGATACATCGAACACTAAGCTTGAGGGGTGCACCTCAATGACCATTTCCCCTCTGTCCCACAGGTGACCAAGAACTGACTGCAGAGGATGACAACACCAACCTGCAGAGCCAGTCTCCACCCCCGGAACATGGACTCTCTGATGATGACTCCCTGGATTTCGAGGATGCGGAGCAAGTAGCCGGCCCATCTGGCATGCCAGGGTGCAACAGGTCCCAGGACCCCACTGTCCCCCCCGCCACCACATCAGCAACAACAACAACTACGCTGACCCCTGCTGGACCGACCTGTGCGGCCTCCACCACCACCACCACCAGTGCTGCCTGCAACACTCTCCCTGCCCCAGAGGATGACCACCCCACCCCACCAACTGAAGAGGGCAGGGAGAGTAGGCGGGTGCGTACAGTGGCGAGGCAACAGGTCTGTGACAGCAAGCCAAGTGGGAGGGCAAGGGGGAGTCTAAGCCAACCGGACACTGGGACTGAAGCCCTGGACAACATCACCAGAGTCCTTTGGGCCTATGAACGGGCCCAGGGACAAACGGGCCAGGCTCTGGAAGATTCCTGTGAGCTCCGCCTGCTGCTGAGGTCCATGGACACCCGCCTGGGCCAAATCGTGGACCTCTTGGGCCAGCTAGTGGCGGTTCAGAGAGACAGGCCTACGGCACAAACAACACCTCCACCTCCCTCCGGTGGCCTGCGGGATGACAGTTCCACATCCTCCCCTGCGGCCACGGAGAGGGGGGACTCCTCAGATCCCAATGGCCCTGCAGCAGAGGCCACCCCTGCCAAACGACCAAGGGGCCGTCCAAAGAAATCCAAGGGAGGATCACGTGGCAAAGCACCTGCCAAACACCAGTCAAGGAGCCAGCCATGATGGCACCTCTCTTCACCATGCCATTTACTTTGTTGACTGTCCTTCCCCACACTGCCATGTTAATTTCATCCGTCTGCTGGACTGGGTCACCACATCAATGTGGTGACTACTCGATTGTCTCATCTTACATCTCTCACAACTCATTGCTTCACTATTCACCTTTTTGTAGATATTCACTCCCCTGTCACATGTCCCCATTGTAAATAAACACTCCTTACACACCTATGTCATTGTGTCTGCTCCGTGTTTAATCACAGGATGTGCAATGTTCACCATGATTACAATGTACCAGGAGCACGGATTGTTTGTAGGCAAGGAGAGGCAGATGGGACCTAGGAAAACACAACATAACAATATTCACTAGTCAGGCGGTGGCATCACAGCAATCACACAACACTTGTCATCAAGGTATTCCAATCTGCACACATTACAATGAGCAACAGTACCGACATAGACATCCTGTATCTGTGCCAAACTACCCTGTCCCAGAAACATTGGCAGCCAACACTGAGTCAACAACAGGCTGCAGTCACAAAGCTCACATGGACCTTTTCACCAACAATGACATTAGCAGACAATGGCCCCGTTGTACATTGTCACTCACCTTCAAGTGAAGTAGCGGTTGATCAGCTGCTGACGCAGGCCGACACCTTCCTCCTCTCTACTATCTTCGTCACTGGACATGGGTTGGTTTGCAGGCGGGGGCCTCGGCTGCTCATCAGCATCCAGGAGCAGGGGGATCTCCTTGCGCAAGGCCAGGTTGTGGAGCATACAGCATGCTACTACAATCTGACATACCTTTTTGGGCGAGTACATCAGTACACCTCCTGTCTTGTCCAGGCAGCGAAACCGTGACTTCAGGAGACCAAAAGTCCGCTCCACCACACGACGTGTCCTCCCATGGGCATCATTGTAGCGGACTTCACTTGGGGTCCTGGGATTCCGCAATGTGCTCAGCAGCCAAGGACAGTTGGGATATGCAGAATCACCTAGGTGTGAGATACACAGAGCAACTTTGTAATATAACTGTGGCAGAGGGCAGCATGTCACACACACAGCACGCTACTTGACTCTGCGTACTCGCCCACAATCCATGCATGCTCCAGAAGCAGATTATCCATCAGCTGTGGCACAATGCTGTTACGCATGATGTACAAGTCATGGGCCGAGCCAGGAGATTTTGCACAGACGTGTGAGATGATCATTTCCGCCTGGCACACCACCTGCACATTGATGGAATGGAAATGTTTCCTGTTCCTGTAGATGTGCTCTCGTGCCTGTGGTGGAATCAGGCCAACATGTGTGCAGTCAATGGCACCAACAACATTGGGGATGTGCCCAAGGGCAAAAAAATCACCCTTCACAGCTGCCAACTCATGCCTCCTGGGGAAATGGATATATCTGTCCTTGTAGGTCATCATAGCGGACAGGACATCACGTAGCACCATGCTGAACATGGGTTGCGACATCCCACCTGCGCTGGACACCGTGTACTGAAATGATCCAGTAGCCAAAAAATGCAGGGCCGCCATCACCTTAGACGTTGGTGTGACAGCAGTCGGATATGTTCTGCGAGGCCGCAGGTGTGGCTCCAACATAGCACATAGGTCTTGTAGGGTGGCTCGATCCAGACGGAATCTCCGTATGACCTCCTCATCCTCCATGTCTGCCAGCACTGTGAAGGGACGATGCACATTTGGTCTCCTCCTAGGTGAGATGAAAGTGGACACATGTCAATGCAATCCACCATGAGATGTGTTCGACATCTTACATTTTGAGTGACACAACGCCAACAATGACTGTCATCACAGTTCAGATTACAGCCCAACTTACATGTAGGGACACCTTCAGCTCCACCAGTCGTACACTTGTCCACTTTTCACACAGCGAGTACCTCCAAAACAAATCTGACTATGTGAATGCCCAAAGGGATATGGCCACATCTTGCATGAGCAGCCCTGAGAGTAGTTCATACAGCATATGTGTGAAACAGCAACACTACTGTCTCCTACCTAGCTGCTGTACCTGCCACACCTACTTGCATAAGTCAAACAGGGTACACATCAACAACACAATGAGCACAGCCTGTGCATAAACAACAAATATGTGCATGAGCCAAGCAAAGTAGACAGTGTAATATGCACATTGTGTAGTCAGACATTCATCAATGTGAGTTGCTCAGTCCTATCACACATTGACATGTGTACCCATTGGTGAGTCCATCACAACACTGTTCTGTGTACATGCCCAGCAATATCACAAGTGACATCTGACGGAGTACATGCCAATGTTTCAATCATATACACCAACATGGCATGTGTAGTCAGCAGTGGGGTAAATGTTACATTGGCATTGTGTGCCCAATTTTGTGCCATGATTCATGTGTCTACTGTGCACTGTTGAGAACTGGCCATTGGCCAATCACACAGCATGATGTGTCCATAGGTGCTGTCAAGGTGCTCCGCCACCCCGATCACGGTCACTGGCTTCAATGTATGGCAGCCATATCGCGGTAGCGACCGCCTGGCCCCTGCGGTGTGTCACCGCAATGCCAAAGCCACACTCGCGGTAGTGATACATATAAGTTGATGGTCAAATGGCGGTTGGCATGCTCCGCCACCCCGATCACGGTCACTGGCTCCAATGTATGGCAGCCATATCGCGGTAGCGACCGCCTGGCCCCTGCGGTGTGTCACCGCAATGCCAAAGCCACACTCGCGATAGTGATACATATAGGTTGATGGTCAAATGGCGGTTGGCATGCTCCGCCATCCCGATCACGGTCACTGGCTCCAATGTATGGCAGCCATATCGCGGTAGCGACCGCCTGGCCCCTGCGGTGTGTCACCGCAATGCCAAAGCCACACTCGCGGTAGTGATACATATAGGTTGATGGTCAAATGGCAGTTGGCATGCTCCGCCACCCTGATCACGGTCACTGGCTCCAATGTATGGCAGCCATATCGCGGTAGTGACCGCCTGGCCCCTGCGGTGTGTCACCGCAATGCCAAAGCCACACTCGTGGTAGTGATACATATATGTTGATGGTCAAATGGCAGTTGGCATGCTCCGCCACCCTGATCACGGTCACTGGCTCCAATGTATGGCAACCCTATCGCAGTAGCAACCACCTGGCCTGGCCCCTGCCGTGTGTCACCGCAATGCCAAAGCCACACTCGCGGTAGTGATACATATATGTTTAGGGTCAAATGGCGGTTGATGGTCAAATGGCAGTTGGCATGCTCCGCCACCCCAATCACGGTCACTGGCTCCAATGTATGGCAGCCATATCGCGGTAGCGCCCGCCTGGCCCCCGCGGTGTGTCACTGCCAGTGCCAAAGCCCTTACAGCCAATGGGAACCGCAATCGCGGTAGCCTAATGCAATTTTGAAAATCGCGGTAGGCGTCGTCCGCCACCGCGGAGCCGGTCATTGGATGCATTTGAAAAAAGCGGACCTGGAACACCAATTGCAGCAGCTTCGGACCACTGAAACTACCCCAGGGGGCTATATATGTGTGGGAGAGAGCCTCACATTTCCACTGCTTCCAGACACTGCTGCCTGGCACCCCTCACCACCAACTGCTGCTGCTCCTGTCTCCAGACACTGCAGCCTGACACCCCTCACCACCAACTGCTGCTGCTCCTGTGTCCTGGACCCAGTGATGGCGAGGACTGACAAAATCAGGGCCCGTCCCTTCACCACCGAGGAGCTGGAGGTCATGGTGGATGAGGTGCACACATGAGAGGCTATATGGTGCTCCAGATGTCATGGTAAGTGTTTCAGAGTGGAAGTGAGAGTGCAGGGAGTGCACACATGGAGTTGATCTGCTGCAGTATGTGCCTGAGAGTGTGGGGTTGTGTCATACACTGCCTAGCATGCTGACTCCAGGGGAAAGGGGTGTGTAGCCTATTCTTCACATTTCCCTGGCTGCACATCAGAATGGGAGGGACATGCATTGTTTCTTCTGCCATTCAGTGACACAGCAAGTTGGTTAAGCGGGAGTCATGACTGAAATTGCCTATGTGAATGGATGTGTGGGTCCATGATGTTCTTCACAGGCTCATCTGTGACATTACCAAGGGTATACGTCCAGAGGGTACTGATGGAAGTATGTCTGACTCAAATTTGCCACCATGTATGGGTCAGCACTATGCACAGGACTTAAATGCCAGAGGGTGACACTCCTGGTGGTAATTCACATATGACACAGCAAAATGTTGTACTTTTGTACAGTGCCCTCCCATTTTCATCAGCATGTGTACTGACTCGCATGTGTAGGCACTGTTTCCGCTCTCACATTGTCCATGCATGTGACATTTTCGAAGCCCCACGTTGGACCTCAGTGTGAGCCCACCTGTCCTGCACAGCCACTGCCCAATCTGACAAGGACACATCACTGAATGTACAGAGTGAAACATATGGGTTGTCTGCTAGACTATCCATCAAAGAGCTATCTCAGCCCTGTAGATCGCACACGACAGACCTTGTGAGAAGGATGTGAGATTGTAAGATCATCTCCCTAAATGTGACCTCCATGACACAGTGAGCCATTCACAGGGCAAGTACATTGAGGGCTGAGCAGTGTTGGACACAGTGAGTCTGCCCTGAAACATATTTTCCAATGTAATGTACGTCTTGCTCACCCACAAACTGGATAGCAGATGTGGGCCACCTACACATAGCTTTCTGTGCTGGCATCCTGCATGTGTATGAGATGGGCAGGTACTGTGTCCACCCTCATACCTTCATGCAGTTTTTGTATGATTCTCCCATGCTTATGTACTATGTGAGATGCTGTATTGTCTCTGCTCGACATATCTGTGAAGTAGTACTGAGTTAGTATCATGCTCCTATACTGAGAGGTAGTGGTACATAACCCAGTGTCACTGATATTTCCCCCTCTTGTCTCCCATGCCTGTAGCTCAAAGTCCACCAGCGTAAGGCCATGTGGAGGGCCATTGCGCGCAAGGTGCGGGCTCTGGGTGTCTCCAACCGACGACACACACACTGTCACAAGAGGTGGGATGACATCTGCCGGCTGAGCAAACACGTGGCAGAGATGACGCTGGGGCTGCTCCCTCGGACTGGAAGGTTGGCGCGCAGGAGCATGACACCACTAATGGCCCGCATCTTAGCTGTGATACAGCCTGAGCTGGATGCACGTTTGAAGGAGCATCAGCAGCAAGCTGGGGGTGAGTATTCTGGGAAGGGTGACTTTGGTTGTGAGTGACTGTATGTGTTCCAAGCCTGAGCCAGTGCTGAGCTCTGTGATGTTGCTAGTGTGATGCAATGGCCTGTAAGTGGCCTCTGTGTTGGGTGCAGCTGTCATGCATTTTCCCTACCTGTACTTTCTCATGTCCTTGAAGTAATGGCCCTTGACATTGCATTCTGAGTTGTGGCCTTCTGGCATCGTCTGCATTGGGGAAGTCAGGGACATCCCATGGAAGGGAACGGCATTGGGCCTCACCTGAGTGTGCTAACATCAATGTGTGCATTGCCTGACGTCAGTATTGTGAGGACTACACATCTGACACCAATGTGCAACTGTAGTTGTGCCCCAAAGTACGACATGGTGGATGGCATGAGCTCATGGCCATTGTGGACTGATATTTAGGAGTCTGCATCTGTGTTGTCCCCTTCTGCTGCCTCCAGATGTGACTGTGGCAACATGTTGGGAGGTACATCTTTTCCCCCCTCAGGGCCCTGGGTATGCTCAGAGGGATCTGTATTTCTGGTTACACGGAGCCACAGGCAATCTATTTGGCTGTGTGGTCATCACATGGGTCACTTATGCCAAGTTTGCATGACAACGCGCAAAATCCGAGTTTGGAATTGAGGTTGCACAATGTCACTGCACAGGGTGGTGTACGGCATGGGGATATCATCATCTTGTTTAGTGCTTTGCTTGCATATGATGTTTGTGTTAGTGCCACTGAACTGACACTACATCTCTGTCTCTTGCAGCATCTACCGTGGGCACAGATGGACAGGGGACGGACACCAGTGGTGAGGCATCAGGCACGACTGCTACCCACGAGCACACAGACACTGATGTGACCAGCACCTCGGAGGGGGACAGGAGTCTGCTTGAGGAATCACAGCCAGAGACACCAACCTCAACGTCATCTGACGCCAGCGGTGACACATCTATGTTGGTGGGCCCAGGGAGCGGGGACTCTGCCTCCTCTTCTACCACATATCGTCCAGTGCCCACCCTCCCAACTACTTCCACTAGTGCTGCACGTGCTCGCACCAGTAAGAAGGGAAGAGTGTCCTTCACCTCAGGCACCGCTGCCCCTGCCCCTGTCCCTCCTGCTGCCCTCAGTGTTGAGGCTGTGGACCTTTTGCGCCAGCTGTGTGTGGGTCAGACAACTCTCCTCAATGCCTTCCTAGACCATGACAAAAAGTTGGCACAGGTAGTTGCCTTCATGGAGGGCATTCATTCAGACGTGGGTGGGCTACACCGGACTGTCCAGTCCATGTCCTCCACAGTGACGGCTGCCATTCAGCTGTCACAGGCTCAGAGTCCAGCTTCAGTCCCTTTGGCCACCCCTCTGCCACTGGCTACTTCTGACGAGAGTGACCACACACCACAGACCTCAGGCTCAAGATACAGCACACGCAGCACACAACAGCAGCACCCCAAGCGGCCCAGAGCGCAGACACCATCCCCCAAACAAACCAAAGTCACCACAAAGCGCAAAGGCAATCAATCCAAAAGCAGGCCTCAGGCTCACATGCCTCAAAGGCATCCCCATCCAAGGACACTCCCGTCCCCAAAACGGCTCCCAAAGTAAAGCAGACAGTTGCCATGCCTGCTGAGAAGCTGGTGCCTGCTAAGAGTCCACGTAAAAAGAGCTCTAAGGCAGATTCACCCACAACCTCAACTCCCATCCACAGCCCTGTGAAGCAGGGAAAGGAGGGCACTGTAGGGGATCACATGGTCAACAGGGGATGGAGGGGAAAAGGCAAGGGCAGGCCAAGCGTACCGCTGGATCCAGCAGGTCCCCAGAAGGAGGGCCACCGGCTGCACCTGATGCAGCTGTAGTGGAGAGTGTGCCTGTTGTGTCCGCCTCACCTCTCACTCCTACCAAGACCAAACCTCCATATCGCATCCCCAAGAAGTGGAAAGGCACCCCTCCACATTCTCCCACCCACACTGTGTCTCACGGCACCATGTCTCCACTTCCACATGCCACGTTGCCACCCAGTCCAAGCAGCCCTCCAGCTCACGAAGCCACTGATGCCTCTACCTCAGCTGGTCCTCTCTCTCCCAGGTCCAGTCCTACAACTGGCCCGGACACTCAGCCACCTCCCAGTCAGACTGACAGCCAAGTCTGAGCCAAAGTCCCCCTCACACACCTGTCTCTCCCACAGCGGTGCCTGGACTGCCCATTGTTATCCCCCTAACTGTGTTGCTGACCGTGGCAGTGTACAGTCTCACCCATTCCCTGTGCAGGTTCTCATGCACACATGTGCCTACTTTTAACTTTGGACTGGCCACTGGCCTTGCTGTTCATCACTGTGTTTGCCCATTACCTGTGCAGGATCTCATGTACCTACTCTGCACTTTGGACTGGCCACTGGCCTTGCTGTTCATCACTGTGTTTGCCCATTCCCTGTGCAGGTTCTCATGTACCTACTCTGCACTTTGGACTGGTCACTGGCCTTGCTGTTCATCACTGTGTTTGCCCATTCCCTGTGTAGGATCTCATGTACCTACTCTGCACTTTGGACTGGCCACTGGCCTTGCTGTTCATCACTGTGTTTGCCCATTCCCTGTGCAGGATCTCATGTACCTACTCTGCACTTTGGACTGCCGACTGGCCTTGCTGTTCATCACTGTGTTTGCCCATTCCCTGTGCAGGATCTCATGTACCTACTCTGAACTTTGGAATGGCCATTGGCCTTGCTATTCATCACTGTGTTTGCCCATTCCCTGTGCAGGTTCTCATGTACCTACTCTGCACTTTGGACTGGCCACTGGCCTTGCTGTTCATCACTGTGTTTGCCCATTCCCTGTGCAGGATCTCATGTACCTACTCTGCACTTTGGACTGGCCACTGGCCTTGCTGTTCATCACTGTGTTTGCCCATTCCCTGTGCAGGATCTCATGTACCTACTCTGCACTTTGGACTGGCCATTGGCCTTGCTGTTCATCACTGTGTTTGCCCATTCCCTGTGCAGGTTCTCATGTACCTACTCTGCACTTTGGACTGGCCACTGGTCTTGCTCTTGTCTACTTTTGATGCCTATCTGTGTCATATGTGGATAAAGACAGTTACTCAAGTTGTCTGCTTTGTCAGTGTCCTTGCAAAATAAAGGGTTGTATGTGTGGCTATGCTTTGATGTGAAACATGCTCTGTATGCCACTTTCACATTGCCAATGGCTGATTTCACTTTTTCTGGGTTTTGCAGTGGTGACAGGCACTTCAGTTCTTCTTGACTCTGAGGCTTGGGGGTGCAATGATGGTTGTTTGCGATGAACTACTGGTATCATGCTCAATCTATGGTGATGTTAGCTAAATTGTACACATGTCATGTTTGGATGCACTGCCAGCACAGAGTGGGATTCTATCCACAGGATTGCAGGCAGGCTGGCCAGGATCCATCATGTCTGTGTGGTCTTTCTTCATGTGTGAACAGCAGTGTTGGTGTATGGTAATCTTGTGATGGCCAGTCATCCTATTCACATGTGTGAATTACAATGTGTGCACTTGGGTGGTCATGAAGTATGCAGTGTGAAGGGGTGACCCTGCGATGGCAACTGCACACGTGTCAACCTGGATTTGAGTGCCTGTTGGTTGGATTGGTCAGCCGTGTGCTTGTGATTGTGTGCACATGTGGGAGTTGTAGGTTGTGCACAGTGCAGTGTGTTGGTGTGTCCTTGCACTTCTGGGGGACACCTACTTGTTGTTGTTGCCAATTGTGAGTGTGCAGAGTGTGTGACTGGCAAGTCAGTGTTGTGTTTTGTTGATCAGCCATGTGTCTTGATACTGTTTGTGCTCACTGTACAGACCTGCTCAGCCACACTGACATTGTGGGTGTGTTTTCTCATGCATTGCTGTCACTTGAGCAATTTTGTGCTGCAGTATGGCATGTGGGATGTGTAGTTGTTCCATCCCCTATCTGTGCTTATGTTAACTACCCATTGTGAGTGGGCACTCCATCTATTTGTGTATGGTGCACTCCTGCCATGTCCACTACTGACATGCACACCACTTCACTCTTATGTCAGCTATCCCCTTGGGTTGCCAGTGTGTGTCCCTCCACACCACTTCATTGGTTACACTATGCTTTGTGGTGCTGATCTGTGCACAGGACCAATGTGCCACGCAGGACAGTTTCCCAATTGGTTATGTGTGATTTTCTTGTACTGCTTTGGAGTCATGGTTGGTCATGTGCATTGCAACTGTTTGTGCTGCACAGTCCTCTGGTCATGTTGTTTGCACCTGGGTGTCCCAGACTTGTGCATCTGTGGGTGATGGGTAAGCTGTATGTGTGTTTGCTGTGGTACTGCTACCCTTCCTGATTGTGATGTTGTCTGTGTGCTGTGGTGATTTGTGTTGTGGGGTTCATGTTGTGGCACTCAGATATGTGTGCTACTGGTTTGGTTGGTGTGCACACACTGCTTGTTGTGCATGCAGTGCTGTGAGTCTATGTTGCCTTGTAATTGCCTGGTGTGCAGCCCCTGTTGTACAGCTGTGTTTGCAATGTGAAGGATTGGCATGTGCATCTGTTGTGTGTTTGCTGTGGATGTGTGCAGTGTTTGGCCTGTGTTGTCTATTTCAGCTGACAGATGCTCTGTGTGTGATGTTCTCTTTGCATGTCATTGTGTGTGAGTTGTTTGTGCATTGTGATACATTCAGATGTGTGTTGCAAGTGTAGTGTGCATTACTTGTGTGTCTGCACATGCACTTCAGAGTATTCTTGTTCCTGAGCTTGTTTTAAGTGACCCCTGACCTTGACTGGTAGGTCGCTCCCCCACCACACAGCTCCGTCTGTGTGCCCTGCTGCTGCCCCTGATTGTGCTCGTTTTTCCTTTCTGTGCCCCCTTGCTGCCCCTGATTGTGCTCGTTTTTCCTTTCTGTGCCCCCCTTGCTGCCCCTGATTGTGCTCGTTTTTCCTTTCTGTGCCCCCTTGCTGCCCCTGATTGTGCTCGTTTTTCCTCTCTGTGCCCCCCCCTTGCTGCCCCTGATTGTGCTCGTTTTTCCTTTATGTGCCCCCCCTTGCTGCCCCTGATTGTGCTCGTTTTTTCCTTTCTGTGCCCCCCTTGCTGCCCCTGATTGTGCTCGTTTTTCCTTTCTGTGCCCCCCCTTGCTGCCCCTGATTGTGCTCGTTTTTCCTTTCTGTGCCCCCTTGCTGCCCCTGATTGTGCTCATTTTTCCTTTCTGTGCCCCCCTTGCTGCCCCTGATTGTGCTCGTTTTTTCCTTTCTGTGCCCCCTTGCTGCCCCTGATTGTGCTCTTTTTTTCCTTTCTGTGACCCCTTGCTGCCCCTGATTGTGCTCGTTTTTTTTTCCTTTCTGTGCCCCCTTGATGCCCTGATTGTGCTCGTTTTCCCTTCTGTGCCTGTTTCCCGCCGCTGCGCCCCTGCGGCCCGCCCCCTCACTGCCCATTCGCTGCCCCATTCCCTGCTCCTCCCTCCCACCTCCCCATTTATGGCGGCCGCTGGGCGGCCGCGCAGCAGACATGCGCAGCGGGCGCGCCGCTGGCGCGCCGAAGGCGCGCCTAAGGCAAGCCCGTCTGCACCCGTTCGCGCCGTGACCGCGCCCAGCGCCAGACCCCCTGGTCCGGGCATCCCCGCGCCCGCCACATCAACAGACGCCGATACGACGCCAGCACCCTCCACGCACTCAACCCCGGAAAAGATCACGCCTGCTACCAGGCCACCCCGAAGCGCACCCAAGGGCCCTTCACCTGCCGGAACTGCAGCTTCGCCAGCACCCGCCCCGCCAAACCACCGCCCAGGAAAGAACCCAACTACCTCAGATGCATCCTCCTCAACACCCGCTCCGCCCGCAAACACGCCATCGAACTCTGGGACCTTCTCGACTCAACCTCCCCAGACGTCGCATTCCTGACGGAGACCTGGCTGAATCCCGCTTCAGCCCCCGACATCGCCATTGCCATCCCGGACGGATACAAGATCACCCGCAGGGACCGCACCAACGGAGTCGGAGGAGGCATCGCCATCGTCCACAGGAACACCCTCAGAGTCTCAACCAACACCGACGACACCCTCAGCACCGCCGAACACATGCACTTCCAGATCCACACCGATCCCAACACCACCCTCAGAGGAACCCTCATCTACAGACCCCCCGGACCCCGACCACAGTTCGTCAGCACACACGCCATCGCCTCCACGGACTACATCCTCCTCGGGGACCTGAACTTCCACCTCGAGAACAACAAGGACACCAACTCCACCACCCTGATCGACAACCTCGCCACCCTCGGACTCAGACAGCTCGTGACTACACCCACCCACGCCGCCGGCCACACGCTAGACTCCATCTTTTCCGCAAGCCCACACGTCTCCTTCAACCACACCTCCGAACCCCACTGGACTGACCACCACTGCATCCACTTCACCTACAGGAAGCCCACCACGCACCACCGCACCGAACAAATGCCTCGCCGCTGCTGGAGCAGAGTCACGGAAGACCAGCTAACCACAACCCTCGCCCTGAGCCCACCCGCCGAACCCTCCGACCCCGACACCGCCGCCTGCAACCTCAGACAGTGGATCGACGACTGCGCCAACACCCTCGCCCCGCTCAAGAATCCGCCCAACAGCCACACCAGCAAGAAAGCCACCTGGTTCACCGAAGACCTCCAGGCCTCCAAACGAACATGCCAAAAACTGGAGAAGATCTGGCTCCACGAACGGACAGTGGACAGCTATGCCGCCCACAAGAGCGCCACCCGCAGTCACCATCACCTCATCAGATCCGCCAAAAGGGCCTCACTCAAAGACCGCGTAGACAACAACGCACACAACAGCAAAGAGCTCTTCAACATCGTGAATGAACTCTCCAACCCCAGCTCCAACACCAACGACATCCAGCCGTCGCGAGACCTGTGCGACTCACTGGCCACCTTCTTCCACCGCAAAATCGCCGACATCCACGACAGCTTCAACACCACGACCGCCCGGCAACCACCGAGACCACTGCCCCCACAACCACCAACCGCCTGCTCTCCTGGACCAACATCAACGACGAGGACACCAGCGAGATCATGAACACCATCCACTCCGGTTCACCGCTAGACCCGTGCCCTCACCACATCTTCAACAAAGCCAGTACAGCCATCGCGCCCCATCTCCGGAAAATAATCAACATCTCCTTCGAGACAACAACCTTCCCGGAAAGCTGGAAGCACGCCGAGATCACCGCCTTACTCAAGAAACCCAAGGCAGACCCCAGGGACCTCAAGAACTTCTGACCCATCTCTCTGCTCCCGTTCCCCGCGAAGGTCACCGAGAAAATCGTCAACAAACAACTGACCCGCTACCTCGAGGAGAACAACATCCTGGACCCTTCCCAGTCCGGCTTCCGCAGCAACCACAGCACCGAAACCGCCCTCATCGCCGCCACCGATGACATCAGGACCCTGCTAGACAATGGAGAAACAGCAGCCCTCATCCTCCTGGACCTATCAGCCGCCTTCGACACGGTCTGCCACCACACACTACGAACACGCCTTCACGACGCCGGGATCCAAGAGAAGGCCCTGGACTGGACCACATCCTTCCTTTCCGGCAGAACACAAAGCATCCGCCTCGCCCCCTTCCGATCCAAGGCCACCAAGATCATCTGCGGCGTACCCCAAGGCTCCTCCCTCAGCCCAACGCTGTTCAACATCTACATGGCACCCCTCGCCCACGTCGCCCGACAGCACAACCTCAACATCATCTCCTACGCCGACGACACCCAGCTGATCCTCTCCCTCACCAAAGACCCTCACACCGCCAAAGCCCACCTCCACGAAGGAATGAAGGCCGTCGCCGAATGGATGAGGACCAGCCGCCTGAAGCTGAACTCGGACAAGATGGAGGTCCTCATCCTTGGTTCCAACCCTTCAGCCTGGGATGACTCCTGGTGGCCAACATCACTGGGAACAGCCCCGCCACCCACCGACCACGTACGCAACCTAGGGGTCATCCTCGACCCCACCCTCTCCATGACTAAGCAGGTCAACGCCGTTTCCTCATCCTGCTTCAACATCCTCCGAATGCTCCGCAGGATCTTCAAGTGGATCCCCACCGAAACAAGAAAAACAGTCACCCAGGCCCTCGTCACCAGCAGGCTGGACTACGGAAATGCCCTCTACGCAGGAACGACGGCTAAGCTCCTGGAGACGGCTGCAACGCATCCAGAACGCCTCTGCACGTCTTATCCTTGACATCCCCCGACGCAGCCACATCACACCCCACCTGAGAGACCTGCACTGGCTCCCTGTCAACAAGAGGATAACCTTCAAGCTCCTCACCCACGCACACAAAGCACTCCACAACTCCGGACCAGCCTACCTCAACAGACGACTCAGCTTCTACACCCCCACCCGCCAGCTCCGCTCGACCAGCCTCGCCCTCGCCACAGTCCCCCGCATCCGGAAAACGACCGCCGGCGGCAGATCCTTCTCCCACCTCGCCGCCAAGACCTGGAACACCCTCCCCACCAACCTCTGACAGACCCAAGACCTACTGGCCTTCAGAAGACTCCTCAAGACCTGGCTCTTCGATCAGTAGCAGCACCACCCCCCTCTTCCCCCAGCGCCTTGAGACCCTCGCGGGTATGTAGTGCGCTTTATAAGTGACATGATTGATTGATTGATTGATTGATTAAGTGCACCATGGTGTTTTCTCCTCTCATATTTGACCTGTCACTTGTCAGTATTGGGCATGTGCATGCCTGTGGTATACTATTGCACCATGTTGACTTGATGGGTGGTGTTGTGTGTCTGTCTGTCTTTTCTTATTGGACCATTGCTCCCAGTTTGTGTCCATGATTGTTTTGAGATGATGCACTTCTTGTCTGTGTTGGGGTGTGGTGTCTGTGCATTGGTCCTGAGTGATGGTGTTGTGTACTCCTGTTCTGTCTGTGATCCCATTGCCTTTCCACTGTTTGTCTGCACGTCTGGGCTTGTTGTACTTCTGTGTCTGTTGTTTGTGAAGTTTGTGTTTGGCTATTGTATTTGTGCCAGCATTGCTTCAGGCATCCCTGAGTGTGTGTGATGTTTGTGGATGCACCCCAGGGAGTGTGATTCTTTGTCAGTGTATTCACAGGACATTATTTGCACCATTCTGTGTGTTTGACACTAGTGTGGGGTGGTGCAGGTGTGAGGTGGGTGGAGGAAGGGTATGTGTGTAGGGTCCAAGTTGTGGTTGGCAGTCATGGAGTGTGTCACTGGGCCCTGTGTGTTGTGCTGATGACATACACATGTCAAGTAAGTAGGTGCAGATGTGTGGCTGATCACTATTAGACTTCAGACACTTCCTATCATCCCTGTGCCTATGCATGGCTTGCATTGCTGTCTCCCTGAGTTGTTGCACAGAGATCACTGTGGTTTGATTTCACTCACTGTGCCAGCCATGTGTTATTGGTTGGCATACGGGTGTTGTGATCTGTTCCTTCTCTTGCATGTGATGTACAGATGCTTTGTGGCGGGCTCCTTGTGTTCCCATCGCTGTCCACCTCACTTTTGTCTTGCCCATTTCTTGTCCTCCATTGCTGCTGCCATCTGGTTTGTGTATGTGGCTGTGTGTCAGTGTGGGGTGTGTCTGGGTGGCTTGACAAGCATTGTGTACAGTTAGGGTATTGTTCATATTCAGTGTGAGTGTTCATTTTGTGATTGGACTCAGTTTGCTTGACATGAGTGGAGTGTGTGTGTGGGGAGGAGGTTTGCCCTGCCCCTGTGCTTCTGTGCTGTGTGTTCCTCTTCACCCCCACCCGCTGAGACTGTCTCCCTGGTTGTTTGGTGTGTGTGGTGCAGGGTCTGGGTTCACCTGGCTGGTTATTGTGCAGGGGGGTGCACAGTAGGAGCACACAGCATGTCCCCTAATGGGGGGGAGCCTAGTGTGTGGAGGGTAGAGGTGTGGCCCTATGATCTTTGTGGACTACCATGCCTGGCGCTGGCCCTGCCTACTACATTGTGCGCACGTTTTCCCTCGTCTTCACCACTGCGGTGACGTGACCGGGACATTGCATTGATTTCGCGGTTGATGGGTGACCTGGATGCGGAGGGGTGATTTAGTGACAGGTAGGACATGTGTGGGTACACTTGGGGATGTGTTCCTGTCCCCACTAGTGTGTCTGATGTGGACAGGAACCGTATGTCAGCCCAGAAGTTCTGTGTTGTAGTTGTGTGCAGAGTTGTGTGATTGCGTACCTGCGGCGTTGTCTGCGACGGGCCATTATTTGCTGGTGGTGGAGCAGGTACAGCACCGGAAAGGCGTGTAGAGCTGGATCCATTGCAGTCGGGACCGGGTGGAGGGGACCGGAAGTCTGGTTTCGCGCTCCGCTGTCGTGCTTCCGCAGTCTCTGGTTGGGTGGTTTCTCCACAGCGGTGTGACTGGCTGTTTGGGGCATCCTGATATGTACGGCGGTCAGGACGTCATTCCGCATGGCGGTGGGTCTCGATTGGCTCCCACCGCCGCAGTGGCGTGCGCATTTTTATGGCGGTTCACGTTGCACCGCGGCGGATGGGAAATGGGCTATGTTTGCCCATTGCAATATGGCGGCCGTGAGGACCGCTGCTGGCGTGCGGAAAATTGCATTTTCTGCCACCTCCAGCTCCGCAGTGGTACCTCCGACCACCATCGTAATGAGCCCCTTAGTTGTTGGTAACTTTGTTCTTTTTGTATTGATTGTAAAAATTTATGTAGGGATGATTGGGTTCTGCCTGTTGTGGCTTGGAAAGCATTATACCATCCTTCCACAGCATTATTAGTTTTTGCTTCTTTGTTTAGGGTACTGTTATATACATTCCACCATGGAATGTGTTATTTGGGCTGTCTTCTGTGTCCAGATCTGTGTAGCCTCCCCACCCAGGTATCCTCAAAATAGTCCAGTAGGGGACTTAGTTTATGTTCATTTGTTTGGTAGTAGGGGCTTTTTATTAATAGATTATAGTGTTCTGCTACATCAGTTATTGAGACGTATGCTAGTGCTATTAGCTTTTTAATTCCATATGCAAAATTGCTATTAGTTGCATATTCTACACTAAGGGCCCAATTCCGATCTCGCTCGGAAGGCCCTCCGAAAGCCGTCCATAGCCTTACCTTCCGACCGACACGTTCTGGGAGCCGGTCCATCCAAACGACGAAGTACGATGCACAAATGTCTCCAACTCCCGAGCGGCAAGTGCGCTCCGATTGCAGGACCATTTTCCGTACGAACAGGCTCCGTAAACACTGAATGGAGTCGTCCGGAGGCATTTCCAAAGCAATTTCCGGCCGGCCAAGTATGATGCGTACTTCCTACGCGCCGAACAGGCCGCCACCTCCAGCACATCACAGCATCCGGGAGAGCTGTATTTCAGCTCCGATTCACACCACAACACGATCACTGCGTACGAGACGAAGCAGCCATGTATCCGATCGTGCATGTCATCCCCATACTGTACACCTACGGTCGATTCAACAACCGTAACTCACGCGTTCGTCACAGACGGTAAGTCAGACACCTACCACCCACAAAAACGTCACGACCCCGCAAAAGGCAACACCCCCATAGGGAGTGGATGGCTATCACTAGCAGCATTGGCCACCCCACAGGGGGTGGATGTCTAACACTACCAGCATTGGTCACTGTTAGAACTGGGGGTCTCTAGTTGGCAATGGTTTGCACCTTTGTCCAAATAGGGACCCTTGCTTCTAGTCAGGATAAGGGGGATACACTCCTAAAATAACCCCTGCTCACCCCCTGGTAGCTTGGCACAAGCAGACAGGCTTATCTCAGAGGCAGTGTGTAAAGCATTTGTGAACACATACAGTAATACAGTGAAAACACTACAGATGGACACCACACAGGTTGTTATGTAAAAATAAGTAATCTTTATATAGACTTATCACAAGACCCAATAGCAAAAATCCACAATACTGTACTCAAAAATAGACTTTAAAAGGTTATAAAATAGTTCAGTTCTCTCAAGTTGTAAATGCGACACTTTACTCTCAATGTACCTTGAATGCGTAACGCAAAGAAAACAAAAGGGTCGCAGGGAAGGTGATACGTCGGTTCCTTACACTCAGGGAGTGGATGCATCGGTTCCTTACTGCTGCGCAGGGGAGTTGATGCTCGCTTCCTTACTGTGTGGGGAGGTGATGCGTCGGTTTCTTACTGCTTTCCGGTGCGATGCGACAAGATGGCACTTCGATGCGATACTCTTCTCCGGTACGATGCGACTAAATGGCATCTTGGTTGCGATGTGACAACGTTGGTGTGATGCGTGCACGCCCGACGTCCGTGCGGCGACTCGATGATCTTTGGAGCCGCGACAGGCCCTGCGACGTGCTTCTACGGTGATGCGACGATGACCTCTGTGGCAGCGTCCCGCTTCTCCGGTGATGCGCCGCGCTTCGGCGATGCGAGGATGACAGCGGCAGCGGCGTCTCGCTTCCTTTTAGGGATGCGATGACCGCGGCTGCGGCGGCGACACGCTTCTCGTTGTTGCGTCGCGCTTCCAGCTCCCAGCGACACGCAGTCTCTCAGAAGGCCCAGCACAACAGCAGGCACTTCAATTCCCAGCAAGGGAATGCAGGGGGGGAGCTGGTTGGTGAAGTCTTGTATCCCTGAGACTTCAGGCAGGAGGCAAGCTCTAGTTCAAGCCCTTGGAGATTCTCTTCTTCAAGATGACAAAGCACAGCAAAGTCTTTTCTCCTGTCCTTGGTAGAAAGCAACCACTGCAGGCCAACCCCAATCAGCAAAACAGCACAGGGGCAGTACTCCTCCTTCAGCTTCTCCGGTTCTTCTCCTTGGCAACAGGTTTCTTGATTTCCCAGAAGTGATCTAATTTCCTAGGGGTCTGGGTCCCCTTTTTATACACAGTTTCTCTTTGTTCTCTGAAGGCAGAGAGGCCTCTGCCTAGTCCAAAACCAGTTCTGGTCAGTCCTGGAGCACTTTGTTTTTCTGACTCCTTCTTTCCTTTGTGAGTGAGGGGCAGAGCCATCAGACGCCCGGCAGGAGGTGGAGCCAGCATTGTGGAAGGCAGGCACAGCCCTATTCAGACCCAGGTGCAACTCCTCCCTCCACTCTGGATGCATATCTTTCTATTCAGCCCTGTGCTGACTCACCCTGTCTCCTGTAGCCACCCCCAGCCCCTGTCACTCAATCTCCAGACAAGGAATACACAACCTAGCAGAGGCAGGCTTGGAAGTTTAGGCAAGAAAATACCCACTTTCTAAAAGTGGTATTTTCAAACACAGAATGTTAAAACCAACTTCACTAAAAGATGTATTTTATCATTCTGAGTTCAGGCATACTAAATTCGTTTTTCTACCATGTTCCCTGGGTCAGTTAGGATTATAAGGTGTAATAATCAAACTGCCCATTCTGGCCTATGGAGAACAGGTAGCCTTGCAATAGTGAAAAACGAAAATGGCTGTAATTCACTATTAGGACATGCCACACACACCAGGGCATGTCCTACCTTATACTTACAATGCACCCTGCCCTTGGGCCTACCTTAGGGGTGTCTGATATGAAGATAAGGGAAGGTTTAGGGACTGGCAAGTGGGTGCACTTGCCAAGTCGACATGGCAGTCACAGACCGCACACAGGCTCTGCAATGGCAGGCCTGAGACACATTTTACAAGCTGCTTCTGTGGGTGGCACAACCAGTGCTGCAAGCCCACCAGCAGCATTGGATTTACAAGCCCTGGGCACACTCAGTGCACTGTACTAGGGACTGACAAGTAAACCAATCATCCAATCATGGAGTCACTAATCCATACATCAATTTACAGTAGGGAGAGCATATGCACTTTAGCACTGATCAGCAGTGGTAAAGTGCCCAGAGTCATAAAACCAACAAAAACAGGTCAGAGAAAATACAGGAGGAAGGCAAAAAGTTCAGGGATGACCCTGCAAAAAGGGCCAAGTCCAACAGTCACCCCATAGGGCCTTTGACAATGCTTGTTTGGATTTTTTCTGTCTGTTTCTAGTTTATTTTGTTGAGCATGAAGGCAACGTTCCGTTGACCGCAATGTATGCTTTTTCATGTATTAGCGGGATGGTCCGAGTCTGTCCCATTCACGCTGAGCTATGTTGCAGTGTTCGCGTACGAGTCGGTCGCGTCGGGCTCTCTTCCTGACATTTCGCTCGGACAGATTGATTTCCGTACGTGTCGGTCGTCCGTATTATGCTCCGTGCGAGTCATTTGTATTTGACACGCATTACATCGTACTACGTCGGTCGGACTGCGCGTGTACGTGTCGGTCGGAAGCCATTCCCGATCCACGTCGGTCGGAAGGCTTTCCGAGCGAGATCAGAATCGGGCCCTAAGTGTAGATTTTTTAAGGTGTCTCCATATGCATTGATTAAAGTGGTAATAGCAACCTTGTATTGCTGTGTGAGGGTAGTTTTTCAGGATGGCTTGTATCATTGACTGTGCAAAGTCTATGATACTTTTTTGAGGATAGTAATTATTATTGTCTTGCTTTACTTTTGTTAGGAGTTCCACGTAGGTAGTGGTTTGTTTGTTTGGTAACAGGGCAGATATAACGTGGTTGTTGGTATTTTGAAACAGTCCATGGATTGTATATAATTGGTAGTAATTTGTAGATTTGTTCTTAAAACCTTTGGTCACCAATTTGCCATCATACTTAAGAGACACCATGGATGTGTTAAATCAATTACAGGACGTGGTCTGGGAGGAAGAGATGAATTTTGTTACCTTATACGTTGTAGGTTTATACACCTGCATAGAAAATGAGAAAGGTGCAGAGGCGCTACATCACTTTCTGGGTAAAAGAAGTGCGAGTTTATGGGATCATTCCAATATGTTAGCAGATATGAGCATGTTGATTTTGCAAAACAATTTTTTTCTATTTGAAGGAGAATGGTACCATCAAATTAGGGGAACAGCAATGGGCTCCAGGTTTGCTCCCTCTTATGCTAACCTCTTTATGGGGTGGTTTGAGAGGGAGCACACCTGGAGCAGGAGAGGATCTAAATGGATTGACTCGATTTTTTTCTGGGGGCGATTCATTGATGATATCTTGGTAATATGGAGAGGCTCAGACAAAGATTTAATTGAATATTTTCAATTTCTGAATAATAATAATTTTAATGTTACTTTCACCATGTGTCACCAAAGAAATAAGATTGAATTCTTAGATGTAGAATTATTTATAGTAGAGAATAGAATTCAAAGCAAATTATTTCGCAAACATACAGCAACTAACTCTATCTTAAGAGCAGATAGTGCCCACCCCCTGAGGTCATTAAAGGAATTCCTTACGGAGAAATGATACGCATTAGACGTAATTGCAGCTTAGACAAGGACTTCGAAGCAGAACTAAGTCAGCTACAGAGTAGACTATTGGGTAGAGGATACTCTAAGATGGGTCTAAACCGAGCAAAAACCAGAATTTGTACGGTTGAGAGAGAGATAACTCTGGTACAGAAAGACAAAACAAAAGAACAGGATAGGGTAGCCTTCATCTCAACTTACAGTGTTAATCAAAAACAGATCTACAAGATCTTAGAGAAAAATTGGGATCTATTGAAAGGGGTGCCAGGACTAACACATATTCTGACAGACAAGCCAAGGTGTATACACAAGAAATGTCCCACGTTGAGAACATTGATTACACGCAACTATTTGGAAACATTAGATCAACTAAATAGAAACTGGCTCCCAGCCCCACCAAAAGGGTTCTATACATGTGGAACATGTAATATCTGTGATCTAGGTGAAAATAGGATTCAGGAATTCAGTTATAATACTTCTATCAAATACCGTATTAACGAGTTCATGAACTGCAATAGTTATGGAGTGATTTATGTCATTATATGTGAGTGTCAAAAAATCTACATAGGAAGCACAAAGCGGGTGTTGAAAGTCAGGATTCAAGAGCACAGGAGGGCAATTCTAAACAAAGACATAAAATCTCCATTGTTTCAACACATAAAAGATAATCACCAAGGCAGAATAAAATTGAAATTTCATGGCTTGCAGAGAATAGAACAGCGAACGAGAGGTGGTGACTGGGAACTATATTTAAGACAGCAAGAAGCCAGATGGATTAGTAGGTGCAGAGCAGTAGCCCTAGGCCTAAAAAGTGATAATGAATTTCACTATTTTTTTACTTAAACAACTTTCAGAAATAAGAACATAATAATCCAGAGATCAGACTGAATAGTAAAGAGATGAAGACAATTGATAGGGTAGCCACTAATGTATAATAAATGGGAGTACATACACAGAGTATGATGAATTAGGGTAACCACTGATGAGATATACATTTATTGAACATAGTGGAGAAGGATTGAATTATGTTTTGAGATAGCGGATTGAAGGTTTTTGGATTATAAATGTCAATGGATGGAAGATATATCATTGGTAATGAAATTGCTCGGTTGACGTGTGATTTGGCTGAACAACGGTATTCGGAAAACGATGACTATTGAATATTCTGATTGGTCCTAATGGACTTGGATCAGAAAGTAAACAGGCGTTAGAATGCGCAAATTTTATAGCTACAAAATAAGTAATACTGATTAGATTAATCGGACTAGTTTATAGTGTATTTTAATCGCGTAGAGCGTAAACGCGAGTATCACATTTGGATTGTTTTACGAGTATTGTATATTGGTAAATTGGGTTTGAACATGCTAAACTATGAAGAAGAGCTTGGATTGGCTCATGAAACACCGGATATTAGTTTAGGCTCCGCATAAAGTAGCTAAGAAATAATATGCGTAAGGCAAGATAATCAAGGATTTTGATTGGCCATAAGGAAGTCGGACCAGAGAGAAAGCGGGCGAAATTATATGCAAATTTGTCCATTGGAGATAAACGAATAGGCGTTACTGTTAAGATGAGCTGTGATTGGCTCATGAAATACCGGATACTAGTCCGGGTTCCGTGTAAAGTAGTGAGGCAATGACGTGCGTCGATGGGATGATCAAGGAATTTGATTGGCCCGTAGGAAAACGGACCAGAAAGAAAACAGGACGGCGAACATTCTAATTTGTACACTTGAGAATTAGTACTCATCACTGGTACTGGCGGAAACGGTCGATCTGATTGGTTAATACCATATTTAAAATGAGTAAAGCGCGAATAGTTCCACGACAGCAGGATTTATCAGACCGGCTGTTCGTGGACCTCAGTGCATTGTGGCAGTTGTTGGTAAGCGTTTTAAGGTTTGTGGGAAAGTGTGGTGGGGGTTTAGAGAATACAAGTCTCTCTCCTTTTTTAGAGGTGTGTAACAGGAGTTAGCTTGATAATGAGATTTTTTAGTGGCATTAACTCTCTTTCTGGTTTATGGCTCACCGTGTAGAATCTTACATGGTATAAATCATTTGATATTGCTGTTAGGACCATCACAGTTAATATTAGTGAACTTGTTTTTGTAGGAATGGGAGTTTGAATTATTCAGACCGGTTCCTTTTTGTTTTTTCGTTGGTTGCAGATTAACATATGTGCGAAAAAACAGTAAATTTAATTGGGGAATACAAAGACCTCTCATCTAGGATAATGGAGCAATTTTAAAACAAAGGTATGTCCAATAACATACACACAATTGATTTGTAGAGGTATATAGGACTAAGAATTTTAGATGAATTTGGAGTCTTTATGCTGATCGATCTCTTTTTCCTAGTATAGTCTGACAAGAAGATTACAAGGTCGTGTATGGAAATATAAAACTGTCACATTGGAACAGAACACAGGGAGGAGAATACAGGATATGGATTAACATAGGAGATAATAAGAATATGGATAATATTCTTTGATTAGGTAAGACTTGATAATTTGAGTGACATTAATGAGATAGACTAGAATTATCATGTTGAATAACCAGCGACTTAATATTTCGTCATCAGAAAATCAAACTGAAGAGAGAATACTTACTATAGGAAGATATTTTGACGTAATACGGACCAATCACATTATAATTTAGGTATGTCCCTTATTGTTTTACTGTATCTTTCACTTTTCAGGAAACAAATAATTGATAAGATAGTCTAGGAGTTACCCTCTAACAAGACACTAGGGTATTTAGAATATTATTTGAAATGGAATGGTTTGAGATGTTCTTTTTGCACTGAATATTATCTTTGTAAATGAGTTTAATTGTATAGATAAAGAATATATTGTTTTCTCAAGACTGTCGAGCGTCAGGGTCCTGGGACAGTAATTATAGAATGGGGATAGGCAGGATATAATGGAATAGAAATTAAAAAAAATTGTTTAGATATTGAATAATGTATTGATATTTGTTAATTCAAGAGATACTGACAAGTGTCTATGTGTACTTTTTCTTGCAGCCCTGATGACGTCCAGTATAGGACAAAACGCGTAGGCTGACAAGATTATTTGACATTGAACAGATGATATTGTTGTAAAGAGCGGCTGACAAGATTATTTGACATTGAACAGATGATATTGTTGTAAAGAGCGCTGGAATTAAACTGAAATTCATATTTCAACCGGAACCTGGCCTGTCGATTATTCTTTGGATAAATGTCAATTAAGGACTAATATAATTGAGGATACTGAGAAGACGCTCCTTTCGTTTAATTATACATTGGTTTGGGACATACTTTAAATGTTCCATCCATCATCCATGTCTCACAATTCTGTAGTTTAAGTAAGTTTGTGGGAGTTGCAAATATTATAATCCTTTTGTCGTTAGATTTATTGTCATAAAGAAGAAATTGCTCTTCATTATGAGTCACAGTGAGTTCAGGTGGTATTTGAATTTCACTGAAAGTTTTGAGGGTAGGTGGGGTGGTAGCAGTTGATTTTTTTGTTCTAGCTATTAGCCTTTTTAACGTTGAGACAGAGGGTAATTGGCCAGTTACATGTTCTGGAACTCTGGGGAGTATGTATTTTAGTATTTCAGTAGTAGGTTTTTGAGAGCTAGTGCTAGCTTCTTTCAGAGTCTCTAAAGTGTCTCTCACTTCTATTTCAGCTATGTTAGGGGGATGGTTATGTTCCTTAACATTTAATACAGTAGTTTCTTTTGTTGTATCCCTCACATAACATGCATTTGCATAATATTTGCTGCATTTTCAATTAATTTTGTCGCCTGTCTGTTTTTCTTGGGTATAGACATATCCCATATAGCATAATAACAGTTTTCCTTTCTGGGAAGTAATGAATTTTGCACCTTCAGTCATTCTGATGTTTCAAATGCTATGAGAAATGTATATAAAAAATATTAAATGTATTGTAATTGTTTTTATTGTAATACACATTTCCATATACAAAATTATACTTACATGCTTGAATATGTTGAACGTTTTTCGACGCTGAGGCGTTTCTGTTGGTGCTTGGCTTTAGTGTTTCTTTTTATTTCCTGCAGAAAAATAATAATAATGCTAATAAATTTGTTTAACAGCATTTTCTGTATTTTGGGGTTTGTGTGGTTAGTGGGCACTTTGGGTTGGGATTTCCAGTTGTTATATTAGTTTATTTGTGATTTATTCTTACTTTTTTTGCAAAGTGTTTTTTTGATGATTTTTGTAGTTAGTTGAGTGTCTTTTGGAGTTTCTGTAGAGGAGATATAATTTTAAAAAATAAAACATTAATTATTTAATTATTGTAAAAAAGTCCTTTACTATTATTTTATACAGTTGTAACATTGAATTGATATTTTACTTACTTTGTGAAGTGAAATCAGAGTTTTCAATGAGGAAGTCCAATGCTGTACAAGCAATCCGGCAGAGATTCCCCTTATTCTTGGTTTTGTTGTAGAATAAAATAATGTTAAATTTTCTTTAGTTTATATAATGTTTGTTTAATTGTCCTTTTAATCGTATTGGGTTATTTAAGTTGTAGGTGTTTTTCCTTGGTTGTTACTAATGTTCTTAATTAATTTGGCAGTTGTGTCCTAAGATGGGAAAGGATAATTAATGTTTAGTTAAACTTTTTTTATTCTTACTTTATTTAAAATTATAATAGTATATAATTTGTAATTTATGTTGTATTGAATGTATAATAATAATTATTTATTTTATATATTTTGTTTGTAAGGAATAATTAATTTGGTGGATTTAATGATGTTAATTTTTTTAATTATAATTTATTTAACTTTAGTTTTATTTATTTAATATGTTGTGTGTGTTTGTGATATTGTTTATATTTTTTGTTGTATATTGTGTTATTAAAAATATTTTTAAGGTGTCGATATTTTGTTTTTGGCAATAATTGTGTGGTCTAAATTTTTGTTATCGATATTTTGTTATTTTGTATGTTTACTTAATGTTTGCGATATTAGTTATAACTATATTTTTATGATCGATATTAGTGATATCGATGTTAATGTTTGACGATATTTTTGTGTCGATGTTTGTCTATTTTTTTAAATAAGTATAGGATATCGATATTTATGTTATCGATATTTGTGTGTCGATAATTTTGTAGGTCGATATTATGAGTGTCGATGTTATGTCAGTGAGAATTATCTTATAACCAATTGGCATATTTAATTTACTTGTAAGTCCCTGGTAAAGTGGCACTACCTGTGCCTAGGGCCAATAAATTAAATGCTTCTAGGGGGTCTGCAGCATTGATTGTGCCAACTATTTAAGTAGCACTTTAAACATGTCTCAGGTCTGCTATTGCAGCATGTGTGTGCAGGTTTAAACTGCCATGTTGACCTGGCAAAATAAACCTTTTTGCCAGGCCCAAATCTTCCTTTTTAATACATATGTGTCACAGCTAGGGTAGACCCATGACAGCCCAGAAGGCAGACTGTAGTGTTTTTAAAAGGTGGGACATGCACTTTTTAGTTTTGCATGTCCTTGTAGTGAAAAACTCTTAAATTCATTTTTCACTACTGCAAGGCCTACCTCTCCTGTAGGCTAACATTGGAGTTACCTTATTAGATCTAATAAGTGATCATTTTCAGTTGGGAGCAGGTAACGAGTTCATTTTGGGTGTCTTTGGCATTATAATGAAAAGTTCTGTCTCATGGTGAAGTTGGATTTTAAATTACAATTTTGAAAATGCCATCTTTAGAAAATTTACATTTTTCTGCCTTAGCCATTCAGTGCCTGCAGCCTGCCTCTGGGTCACATGACTCAGTGCAGCTGAAATATGGGCTTTGTGTATTCCTCCTAGACAGCCACACACATTAGAGAGCTTAGGTGTGCCTGGATGGCAGGATGGGAGGGTGGAGCTGGACACATCCCCACTTAGACCTGAATAGGCTGCGTCCTGCCTCCCCACAAAGGGCTGCATACCACCTGTAGTTAGTGTGGAGCCAGGACAGGGAAGGCAGGATGCCTGTGGACTTCAAAGGGAAACCTCTAGAAGCTTTTCCAACTTCAACAGTAGTCCCAGGTATACATTTTGGACCTCAGATACCAACTCATCAGGACACTTCTGGACCTGTGGATACTCTGCCAGAAAGAAGGACTGCTGTGCTGCTGAAAGGACTGCCACTCTGCTGGACTGCTGCTCTGAAGTACTTGACCTGCATCTGTTGAACCCAGGACCCCAGAGTGACTCCAAGGGCTAGTTGACTGGTCTCCTGACTAGAGCCTCATGGACAGAAGGCACCAACGACCTTAAACCTCACACTGGGACTCTGATATCTGTGAGTCCTACCATGGGTAGTACTATCCCAGTCCTGAACCCTTGGAAGTGGGCATGAAGGTGCTCTGCCAGTCCATCTGGGAATCCAGCAGAACTGATGCATCTCCTATGCTGTGCAGCACAATCCCGTGCCGAACCTACGCATTGCCTCTGCTGCGAGGGTTCTCCCAGAGCAAGGACTTAGCATCGACCTTGCATCCAGAATGGGAACTGCTGCTGTGCAGAGCTTCACTGATGCAGGCCCTTGCATTGCAAATATGTTGTCAATTTCAGCCTCGACGATGACTTAGGTTCTCACATCGCAGCCTCGCCGCTATTCAGAACGACGCATCCCCTTGACTGCGCAACATATTCTCAATGCTGGACTTCACATCTCAAGTCCTCATTGCAAGATCTTGTTGATGGGATCCTCAACAACGATTCAGGACCATGCACCACTCTCTCCAGCTCCTCGGAACCAACGCATCACCTTGGCTGCACAACACATCCTTGATGCAGGAGCTCACAACGCTCTGAAACCAGGATTTAAAGTACTCTTGTTCAGTGGACCTACCTGGGTCCCTGAGGTCGGCCCACAATTGTGGTCAGCCTAAACTTATGACTTTGTCCCAGTCCGGCGCAACCAGATATCCACAGTTGGTGCTTTTTGGCACTATATTTCCTGAAATCTTTAAACCTGCATATCTCTGGTTCCACTAATTGGATTTTTTGGTCTTGATTTATTTATTAATATTTACTCTATTGTTCTAGATTGGTGTGGGAATTCTCTTGGGTTGTGTTCTCACTTGATTACTGCTTGAAGTGCTGTGCCTTAAGTTAAGCCTTACTGCTTTGTGGCAAGTTACCAGAGGGTTGAGCACAAGTTAATTTGGGATTTGCTTGTGTTTCACCCTGGCACGAATTATGGTTGCTGCTTGAGTATGGGTTTCATCCCCCTCAACCGGCACCCCAATTTCTCACACAATCTAACACCTAAAAGGTGATTGGACAAATGCTTGCAAATAGTCTAACCAATGGCAATCACTCAGGGTAGCATTATAAACCAGTGTTTTTGGCCCATTGTGTCTGATTTAGGGCTTGGTGGACACAGTAAAGGCTGACAGAGTGGCAGAGGACTTTATGTCAGCCACCATGCCTTTACTCCACGGTCAAAATTTAAAGATGCCTGATAGCCCCTTGGGTATCAGTCTACATTGCCAGGAACCTCTGTCACTGGTGATTTCTGTCAAAGTTTGATGGCCAGGCATCAAACATTTTTACATTTTTATTTTTTATTTAAAAAAAAAAAAACTTTTAAACCGGAAATTTATTTTTGAGAAATTAAAATCTAATGAATCCTACACCATGGGAGTTATCTTCCATTGAAGTGTGGGCCATTTTTCTTTTATTTTTTTTACTGTCCCTCACCGCCAGGATATACCTGGTGGTAAAAGACAGTTAAAAAAAAGCCATCTGACTGTCCACTCTAAATTTGGGTGAGAATAGGCTGGATTACCTCCAATTGCCTCTAGTCCGTCCGGCCATCAGAGGAAGTTTTACACTGACGGAGCTCCCCCCGATTCAAAATCAGGCTGACAGACCTTGTGTTTAGAAGACAGGGCACTCTGTCACTATAGCGGCAGGATACCCTTTACACCAAACTCTAGATCAGCCCCAGAGGCCCACCCAATGCAAATCAGTACTGACCCTTTACCTGATGGGAACAGTCTATCCTTAACCTTGGTCATCTCATCCATTCACCCAGTGGTCCACTGCTTTTTTATTTGGGAAATTTGTAAATCACACCCCGAATCTCTGACTAAGCTACATCCCTGGTGAGGCCAGGTTTGAAGGCAGGAAGTAATGTGCATCTGTGTATCCTGAAAACTGCAGGCAGGAACCCACTATTTCTGTAAATTCATCAAAGGTAAGTGGTTTCAGGTTTGAATTACATAATAGCTAGCTCACTTGAGTGCATACCCTACCCTATGACAACAAAGACACACTTTCACTATAGTGCAAGGGTGTGTGCGTTGGCAAATGACTGCCTAAAATGTGCCATCGCAGAGAGAGAGAACAGCTGTATTATGCCAAATCTTTCTGTGCCTGAAGCATCATTGAAGAGGCACCTTTCGGGCCTAATACCCATGGTGATCTCCATATTAAGGAGCCATCAAATTGTTTAAGAAGCTGTCCCAAAATCTGCATCAAGTATTTACTAGGCCTCACCAATTGATGTGCCAAGGTAACCTTCAAGGTCGTATGTGCACGCCTCGGAGCAAAGACCCCCAAACTTACCCAAAAGCCTTTGGATAACCAGCCAGTGGTGCTTTGTCTCTGGACAACATAAAATCAGTATCAGACATTAGAGCCTAATCTTCTCATGTGGCAGCCTGGAGATATCGTTCGCCATGTCCAATTCAATGCCCGGCAAGGTCATCAGCTGCAATCGACCTTCTGTCTTGTTAGTGGCAAGTGAAAAGTACAGTTCTACAGCTAAATTCTGAAAACACGTAGTGCTGTTTCAGAGTATTCTATGTTTGTCTTGCCTATGAAGAGAAGTCATCCAGGTAATGGGCTGTGCACCCCCTTAGATGCGACCTACACAATGAACTTTCGAGAAGAGTGCTAAAGGTTTCAAATTATGCACATGAAAACTGCAGCCTAGGGTATTTAAAGGCCCTAGAATTCACACAACTGGATGGGGGAGATGCTTCTCCTCTTATTCAAAATCCCCCAACATTATGAGCAGTGGGCAGATAGGGGGGTGTATCCCGTCAGGGAAATGCAGTGATAAGCTCCTGCCTGCTCGGTGGTCACATTGCATTCTTTTCAATGCTTTATTACCAATGACAACAAACAGAAACACTGTGTTGACTTACTTGATGTTTGAAACACCACATATCTTGTAATATCAGTTGAAAGGACTAACATGGACATTAGTATGTCTCACAGGAAAATCAAAAGGTGCTCATATGTGCATACATGGGCAGATATGAGCAGTAGGGAAGACGTTTAAGGCCAATATAGTCAAGCAAGTTTGCTGCCTACAGCAACACAATAGTCTGTGTGTCCGCAGCACCACACGTGTGGTTCCAGCAGGAATTATTCATTTTTAGCCCAATAACGCCTACAGCGTCTTTAAGTTTGTTCCATGTGGCATCAAAGCCAGATTTTCCTGGTTCTACTAGAAGAGGAATAACTATTCAATACTATGAGTTGTAGTAAAAGGGGCAGGGATGTGTTCTGGGTTGTTTAGGCCACTGAACATACTCTAATATCTACATTCCAGTTTCCCCCTGCTCCGCAAGATCTTTGTTTTTCCATCACTGTTTCACTTGGGGTAAGGTTGGCTAAAAGGACGCACATCTTATGCCAGGATACTACTTTTGATTGTTCTCTGGCCAGGAGCCATGCTGAAGTATCCCTTCAAGAGTCATCTGGAGAAGTGGGGTGAATGAATTATAGTGTTAGAGGAGGGTGTGCACTCCTAATATTTACATAGACGCTTTCACACGCAATAAACAACCGAAATAAATAGTTATCTGAGTAGCAACAGCAAGACTCCCTACAATACATTGAGGCTCGTTATTTTGTCTCAGGAGGAGGCCCTGTTAACACCTTTAAACAAAAATGTACCTGAAATGAAAAAAGATTTTGAAAAGTGTACCAAACCCGAAGGTATCAAAGCGCTGACACCATTCTAGAAACCTATAACATCCGTGGTGGGGAAAAGAGGAGGAATGCTCCCAGAAGAAAGAAGGCTAAGAGGAGAAAAGCCAAGTTTTAGGATTTTCGTGAAAAGTAGCCAATGACTCACTTCCTAAAATGAGGACCAGCAGGATGTTCCAAAGTTTTGCCGCAGCAAAGGAGAAGGAACTTTGCGGAACTTCAGCACCAGCAGGGGCCGGTGCAGGTAAGTGCGGTTGGGGGGGAAGGGGGGAGAGATGTCGACAGATGACGGAATAGGGTACATTAAATAAATAAATAACTCCTATTCTGTCGTCTGTTGACATCCCCCCACTGCAGCACCCTGCCCCACCCCACCTCGCTTGCCTGCACCGGCAGCTGCTGCTCAGCACTACCACCTTTTTGCTAAGTGCCAATCCGAGTAGCCTGCTAGGCACGTACCATTGAAAGATGACATAATGATCCAGGGTCCCTTATGATGAAGTGCAAGTAAAACTTTACAGAGGTTTTTAAAAGCCACTTGCTTCTTTACTGGGAGCCAGAGAAGGGCCTGAAGGCCTTCTCTGACAGAAAGGGGTTTGGGAGTGGTCAAAACGAGACCTGCTGTCGCATTTTCGATGGCCTGAAGCTTGTTAAGCGAATAACTATTAATGTTCAGATATAGTGCAATACAATAATGTAAATGAGATGTGATCAAGGCCATATTCACAGATTTATGTAGCTCTTCAGGAATTAAAAGACATATTTTTTCAAGGTTCTAATGATGTAGAAGCAGGCATTTGTCACAGGATTGACCTGTAATTGAAGTTCAAAGAATTATCAAAAAGAACACAGAGATTCTTAGCTGAACCTGCTTGATAGTTGATTGATAATTAACTAAACCTTACCCTTAACAGATTTACCCTTAGCACTACCTTATTTCTAATGTAGTGGTCCATGGTGTAGTTGATCCGTTGTAGAGACCCCAATGTACTGTATTCGATGGATAGTCAAAGGCTGTGAGGTGGGAGCCACTGGGGGTAAGATTGACTTTCTGGCCTGCAACTACTAGCTCTGGGACACAGTAGCACACTGGGGTAAGTTGAGAGCCATGTGGGAACGGGCTCTATCATGTGTACCCTATCTGTGCATTCTAGTTTGTGTCTCGAAGCTTTGTTTATCAACATCTCAAGATAATTTTCGTTCGCTTTTTATTCATATATATGTACATAACTGAAATGTGTTATTGAGTGTCCCTTGGTTCTCCTCCTGAAAACTTGTTATATACATTTTAAATGTGGCGGTGGCCCTATTTAAGATGTTTGTCTTTAAAGGTGGTGTGACCCTGAGCCACTAAATTGTGAGAACATTTTACGATATACCCATCCCTCTTCTTTAATGTTTTAAGAGATGTTTGTGTTCTGTGTATAACAGCTGTATTGGCATGCGCTAGCCTCGGTTTTGGTCATTAGCGATTTACCACAGGCCAGTACCTCTTCAGTATACCTGCTATATAGTTATCTGGTCTGAATTGATGTGTTCTGTATCCCAGGACTGTGGAACTGCACTGCGGACAAGTTTGGACTTCAGGGTTTAACGTTCAGCCTCTACCACTGGGTTACCAGCTGTTCTGAGTCAAGCATTGGGGTCTAGACTTGGTCATGTGCACCTCCTCCTTCTGTGCTAATTTTGTGTTGATATGTGCTCTGTGGTATAACCATGTGATTTATATATTGACCCTTTATATTGATTTGGTGACATGATCATTTTATTGGGAAACCATCAGTTCTCTTGTTCGATTGTCATGTACACATTTAATGTGGCCATGCCCTTTCTTAATTCATAATAGGTTTGTCTATAAAGCTATCATGGTCATGTACATCAGCACTACTATAGGGTCATTATGACCACCCTCTTAAATACCCCATTTACCTAATTTCTCTGGAGTTACCAATGCTGTGGATAGTGGCAATTCCGAAGGGAAAAGTTAACAAAGGATTATTCCCCAGTTATCCTCTTATCATTTTGCCTAGTTGGACTGAATTTAGACAGTCGACTACATATGTCTAGCAGGATAAAATATAAAAGAATTCAACTAGAAAACACCATGCTACCCCATTAGAAATTAATGGATGCCTCTGCTGACACCCCTCTCGAAAAAATGCCTTCTGTACCCCTCATTGCCCCCATTTCTCTGTGCCCGTTTTGCCTTCTGTACCCCTCGCTGCCCCCATTTCTCTGTGCCCGTTTTGCCTTCTGTACCCCTCGCTGCCCCCATTTCTCTGTGCCCGTTTTGCCTTCTGGACTCCTCGCTGCCCCCATTTCTCTGTGCCCGTTTTGCCTTGTGTACCCCTCGTTGCCCCCATTTCTCTGTGCCCGTTTTGCCTTCTGTACCCCTCGCTGCCCCCATTTCTCTGTGCCCGTTTTGCCTTGTGTACCCCTCGTTGCCCCCATTTCTCTGTGCCTGTTTTGCCTTCTGTACCCCTCGTTGCCCCCATTTTTCTGTGTCCATTTTGACCTTCTGTTCCCCTCGTTGCCTCTCTCCGCTCCCGCCGCTGCGTCCCCTGCGGCCCCGCCCCCCTGACTGTCCATTCGCTGCCCCTGCCTCCCAGCTGCTCCTCCCTCCCACCTCCCCATATATGGCGGCCGCTGCGCTGTGAGGAGAGCGACCCTTGACCTTGCCAGGTAGGTCGCTCCCCCACCACACCGCTCCGCCTGTGTTGTCCTGACCGCTGCTGCTGCTGGTAAGTTCGCCCCTCTGCTTGTTGCCTCGGTGCCTGTTTTGCCTTGTGTACCCCTCGTTGCCCCCATTTCTCTGTGCCCGTTTTGCCTTCTGTACCCCTCGCTGCCCCCATTTCTCTGTGCCTGTTTTGCCTTCTGTACCCCTCGCTGCCCCCATTTCTCTGTGCCCGTTTTGCCTTCTGTACCCCTCGTTGCCCCCATTTCTCTGTGCCCGTTTTGCCTTCTGTACCCCTCGCTGCCCCCATTTCTCTGTGCCCGTTTTGCCTTCTGTACCCCTCGCTGCCCCCATTTCTCTGTGCCCGTTTTGCCTTCTGTACCCCTCGCTGCCCCATTTCTCTGTGCCCGTTTTGCCTTGTGTACCCCTCGTTGCCCCCATTTGTCTGTGCCCGTTTTGCCTTCTGTACCCCTCGCTAGCCCCATTTCTCTGTGCCCGTTTTACCTTGTGTACCCCTCGTTGCCCCCATTTCTCTGTGCCCGTTTTGCCTTCTGTACCCCTCGTTGCCCCCATTTTTCTGTGTCCATTTTGACCTTCTGTTCCCCTCGTTGCCTCTCTCCACTCCCGCCGCTGCGTCCCCTGCGGCCCCGCCCCCCTGACTGTCCATTCGCTGCCCCTGCCTCCCGCCTCCCAGCTGCTCCTCCCTCCCAACTCCCCATATATGGCGGCCGCTGCGCGGTGAGGAGAGCGACCCTTGACCTTGCCAGGTAGGTCGCTCCCCCACCACACCACTCCGCCTGTGTTGTCCTGCCTGCTGCTTCTGCTGGTAAGTTCGCCCCTCTGCTTGTTGCCTCGGTGCCCGTTTTGCCTTGTGTACCCCTCGTTGCCCCCATTTCTCTGTGCCCGTTTTGCCTTCTGTACCCCTCGCTGCCCCCATTTCTCTGTGCCTGTTTTGCCTTCTGTACCCCTCGCTGCCCCCATTTATCTGTGCCCGTTTGCCTTCTGTACCCTTCTTTGCCCCCATTTCTCTGTGCCCGTTTTGCCTTCTGTACCCCTCGCTGCCCCCATTTCTCTGTGCCCGTTTTGCCTTCTGTACCCCTCGCTGCCCCCATTTCTCTGTGCCCGTTTTGCCTTCTGTACCCCTCGCTGCCCCCATTTCTCTGTGCCCGTTTTGCCTTGTGTACCCCTCGTTGCCCCCATTTCTCTGTGCCCGTTTTGCCTTCTGTACCCCTCGCTGCCCCCATTTCTCTGTGCCCGTTTTGCCTTGTGTACCCCTCGTTGCCCCCATTTCTCTGTGCCCGTTTTGCCTTCTGTACCCCTCGTTGCCCCTATTTTTCTGTGTCCATTTTGACCTTCTGCTCCCCTCGTTGCCTCTCTCCGCTCCCGCCGCTGCGTCCCCTGCGGCCCCGCCCCCCTGACTGTCCATTCGCTGCCCCTGCCTCCCGCCTCCCAGCTGCTCCTCCCTCCCACCTCCCCATATATGGCGGCCGCTGAGCGGCCGCGCCGCTGGCACGCCGAAGGCGCGCCTAAGGCAAGCCCGTCTGCGCCTGTCCACGCCTGGACCGCGCCCAGTGCCAGAACCCCTGGTCCTTGCGCCCCCCGCTCCAGCCTCGAGGACCGACGCTGATACGATGCCACCACACTCCACGCCCTCAACCCCACACGGACACACAACTGCTTCAAGGCCGCCCCGAAACGCACTCATGGTCCCTTCACCTGCCGGAACTGCAGCTACACCAGCCTCAGAGCCACCGAGCGCCCGCCAAGAAGGACCTCAACCACCTCCGATGCATCCTACTGAACACCCCGCTCCGCACGCAAACACGCCGTCGAGCTCTGGGACCTGCTCGACACATCATCACCAGACGTCGCCTTCTTGACAGAGACCTGGATGAACGACTCCTCCGCACCCGACATCGCCATAGCCATCCCAGACGGCTATAAGATCACCCGCAGAGACCGCATCAACGGAGTAGTAGGAGGAATCGCCATCGTCCACAAGAATACCATCAGGGTCTCGACCAGCACCGACGACATTCTCTGCACCGCCGAACACATGCACTTCCAGATCACACGGACTCCAACACCACCCTTAGAGGCACCCTTGTCTACAGACCCCTGGACCCCGACCCCAGTTCAGCGACTCCATCGCGCGACTTCATCAGCACGCACGCCCTGACCTCTACCGACTACATCCTCCTCGGAGACCTGAACTTTCACCTGGAGAACAACAACGACAGCAACTCCACCACCCTGATCGACAACCTCGCCATCCTCGGACTGAGACAGCTCGTCACAACACCGACCCATTCCGCCGGCCACATGCTCGACCCCGTCTTCTCCTCAAGCTCCCACGTCTCCTTCAGCCACACCACCGAACTCCTCTGGACCGACCACCGCTGCATCCACTTCACCTTCCAGAAACCCACCACACACCACCTCACCCAACAGATCCCACGCCGCTGCTGGAGCAAAGTCACCGAAGACCAACTACAGGCAAACCTTGCTCTCAACCCACCCTCCGACCCATCCAACACCGACAACGCTGCCTGCAACCTCAGACGATGGATAGACGACTGTGCCAACACCCTCGCCCGCTGAAAAAACTCACCTACAGTGACACCACCAAAAGAACCAGCTGGTTCACCCCGGAACTCCGGAAACTAGAGAAGAAATGGCACAGTGAAAAGACACCGGACAGCCACGCAGCCCACAAAGACGCCATCCGTAACCACCACCACCTCATCAGGTCCGCCAAGAGAATCTCCTTCAAAGACCGCCTCGACAACAACGCACACAACAGCAAGGAGCTCTTCAACATCGTGAAGGAACTCTCCAACCCCAGCTCCAACACCAACGACATCCTGCCGTCGCAAGCCCTGTGCAATTCCTTCACCACCTTCTTCCACCGCAAGATCGCCGACATCCACGACAGCTTCAACACCCAGACAGCCCCAACTGAGATCGATGCACCAGACCCGCCGCACACCATCGACCACGACCCCTTGCCAGCCTGGGCCAGCGTGAACATCGATGACACCATCAAGACCATGAGCACGATACACTCCGGCTCCCCGTCAGACCCTTTCCCGCACCACATCTTCAAAAAAGCCAACAGCTCCATCGCACCCCACCTGCGCAACATTATCAATCTCTCCTTCGAGACCGCGACCTTCCCAGAGAGCTGGAAACACGCAGAGATCAACGCCCTACTCAAAAAACCCAAGGCGGACCTGAGAGACCTCAAGAACTTCTGTCCCATCTCCCTGCTTCCGTTCCCAGCCAAGGTCATCGAGAAGATCGTCAACAGACAGCTAACCCGATACCTCGAAGAAAACAGCATCCTGGACCCATCCCAGTCAGGGTTCCGCAGCAACCACAGCATTGAGACTGCCCTCATCGCCGCCACCGACGACATCAGGACCCTGCTGGACAACGGTGAGACCGCAGCCCTCATCCTGCTGGACCTCTCCGCCGCCTTCGACACTGTCTGCCACCGCACTCTACGCGCACGCCTCCACGACGCAGGGATCCGAGACAAGGCCCTGGAATGGACCACCTCCTTCCTCGCCGGCAGAACCCAGAGAGTCTGCCTCCCACCATTCCGATCCGAAGCCTCCGAGATCATCTGCGGCGTACCCCAGGGATCATCCCTCAGCCCGACACTGTTCAACATCTACATGGCCCCGTTGGCACGCATCGCCAGATATCACGACCTCAACATAATCTCCTATGCCGACGACACTCAACTGATCCTCTCCCTCACCAAGGACCCCCTCGCCGCCAAATCCAACCTCCATGAAGGAATGAAGGCCGTCGCCGATTGGATGAAGATCAGCCGACTAAAGCTGAACACGGACAAGACAGAGGTCCTCATCCTCGGCTCCAACCCCTCAGCCTGGGACGACTCCTGGTGGCCAACGACACTGGAAGCAGCCCCGACACCCACCGACCACGCACGCAACCTGGGAGTCATCCTCGACTCAACGCTCTCCATGCCAAGCAAGTCAATGCAGTCTCCTCCTCCTGCTTCAACACCCTCCGCATGCTTCGCAAGATCTACAGGTGGATCCCGACAGATACAAGAAGAACAGTCACCCAGGCCCTCGTCAGTAGCAGACGTGACTATGGGAATGCCCTCTACGCGGGAGCCCCGGCCAAGCTCATCAAGCGACTACAACGCATACAAAACGCCTCCACACGCCTGATCTTTGACGTACCACGCCACAGCCACATCACCCCCCACCTGAGGAACCTGCACTGGCTCCCCGTCGACAGGAGAATCTCCTTCAAACTCCTCATCCACGCACACAAGGCACTCCACAAGACCGGCCCAGCCTACCTCAACAGACTACTCTTCTTCTACGTCCCCAACCGCCAGCTCCGCTCCGCCGACCTCTCTCTCGCCACCGTCCCTCGCATTCGAAGAACAACCACCGGCGGCAGATCCTTCTCCCACCTCGCCGCCAAGACCTGGAACACCCTTCCACTCAGCCTACGACAGACCCAAGACCTGCTGACCTTCAGGAGGCTACTCAAGACCTGGCTGTTCGACCAGTAGCGGCACCCCCCCCTTTTTTTTCCCCAGCGCCTTGAGACCCTCGCAGTAGTGCGCTCTACAAATTCTGTGATTGATTGATTGATTGATTGACACTTCGACAGGTGGGCAAGGCCATTAAAGCCTTCATTTGGAGACCAACAAGGCCTTGTCTGGCCATCAGGAAACTCATTACCCATAGGTCCACAGGGGGCTTAAGCCTCCCATCCCTGGAGCATTACTGCAAGGCCCTACATCTGGCAGAAATTACCTGCTTGCACACCCAGGTCCGAAACCCCCTGCTCTGGGTCACGAATGAGAACAGGCTCATGGAGGGCCTGCCGGGGCTGTTCTCTCTCTACCTACATGGTCCTTCAAACACTGGGACACCAAACCCCATGCTACAGGCAATGTACTAAACCTGGGCGTGAGCTCACAAGCTTCTCTCGGTAGACGCTCACCTGCATGACAAACCACCCATGTGGCACAACAACGATATCCACATTGGGGGGAACATGCTAAATAGGGGCCCCTGGCATGCAGTAAGGATCCAGACTCTCACACATTTGCTCTCCCGTGGTGAGTTCAAACCCTCCGCAGTGCTGCAGGAAGAATTTAGCCTACCACTTATTTAACTGTGGCGTTACATGCAACTACATCATTACCTGACAAGCAAACTTGGCCCACAGCCCTGGTCCATCTCCCATTCCCAAGTGCTTGTGTACCTTAACACCTGGGGCCAGTTTAAGCGCATGATGTCTGGATTCCACAATCTTCTGATTCACCACCTCTATTCCGAACCACAGATGGCAAGCCTTAGAGCCACCTGGCAGGTTCGTCTACAGGTGGAGTATGAGGAGGAGGACTGGGCAGAACTTCTGGAGGGCCTGGGCAGGGGAGTTCGGGAAGCCCAGGTGATGTCCTGCCTTTTTCTGATCCTCCAGGGCTGGCACTGGACACTGGCGTGGCTCCAGGGCATGGTACAATTGCCCCACTCTTCCTGCTGGCAGTGCAATCACGCGCCTTGTGACATTGCCCATATACTACTGAAAAGCCCCACCATTGATCCCTTTTGGACCAAGATAGGGTCCATGCTATGGGAATCCATAGACATACCCACACCACTCCCGGGCACTCTGATCCTTCTCCATGCCCTGGCGGACCTTCCCCATCTGAAGCACTCTGCTCACCGATTACTCACTACCTCCTTCACAGCCGGCAAGATCTGCATCCTACAGCATTGGCACTCCCCATACTTGCTGACACACAAGAAATGGCTCACTGCCATGTTCAAAACTGCCTCCTATGATAAGGTAATCTATAACCTGGTGGACAAATATACCTCTTTCTTCTCATATGGTCCCCCTTCCCGCGGGAGAAAAAACCCTCACCCTTCTCGTCTGTTACCATATGCCTTCCCCCTTTCCTCCCCTCTCCCTTGCCTATTGCCTTCCCTCACCAAGCCGCTAACGGGCAATGCCAGTTCATGCCACCCTTCCGTCCTCCAATTCCCACTCCCCTCTCTTCCCTGTCTCATTCCGCTTTCTCTTTTCTTTTCTTTCCTCTCTTTCTTTTACCTCCTTTGGAGACTGCCTCCCCTTCCCCCACCCCCCACCCAGACTGTCATGATATGGTTGGACCTGTTGCCCCCCTGTAAATTTTGTTGGATATCACTATAAACGGTTGTATCTTTCTCTTGGGTCCGTGATGGATGTACATAACATTACCCCCTTAAAATTCTTGGCATCAATAAAAAGAAATTTAAAAAATAGAAATTAATAGATGCCAATAATTCTTTTAACTTCTGTGTGAATTGGGGGGTTTGGCCCTTACCTTCAACCACCTTGGGCCTTAAACAATTGTATACACAAAACAAAATCAGGTTGTTGTGAGATTTAAACACATCTTTACTTATCCGTGAGGTACATTTTACTCAATAATCATGACCTCAAATTTGTTTTAGTAATGATTGAACACAAACGTTTTTAAAGTTTCACATTTGGTGCGATAAAAGAAAGGACAATCCACATTCAACTCGGATGTACAGTGAAAAATATTAAAAAAACGTGTGAAATATGGAAAGATAAATCAAATATACTTTGTGATAACGCAAAATTTATACATGAACTAGGCTACAATTGCATCTTCACCAATCCAAGATTTTACAAGACCAGAGCATTACATTCACAGAAAGTGCTCTTAGTACTGGAATGTATAAAAGGTCCATAGTTATCTAATATGGGCCACAAAGATACTCACACACCTAGTCAGTCAACCAAAGACTCAATCACACTGCCATTTACTCACCAAAACAGTTATACACACACCACCTCACTTATTCATACAGATAGTAACACATACTTACTCTCTTATACAATCACTGACACAAGCACACACTCATCCATATAGCAACTCTCACAATCACTCACTGTCACATATAGTCACGTATATACTCCAACATTCACATATACTGCCTTTCACATATGTAGTTACTCACACATATACCACTGATATACCACTGAGACATCCATTCACTCACCAACACAGCCATACGCACACTCACTCACCCATATAACCCCTCGCAGATGCACTCATGAACCCATACACCCACTGAATCACCCACTCACACATCCATGGAGGGAGACACACACACCCCCACCCACCCACACAGACACTCAGGCACCCATACAGGTAATCAGACAACCAATCATTAACCCATATAGACACTCATGTAGCTAATCACCAACCCATGCAGCCACTTACACACCAACTGATACAGACATTCACACAGATTAGTCATTCACCCATGCATTCACTAAGACATGTTTAATCTCTCACTTAAACAGTCAGTCACGCACCCACTAAATCATCCATTCAGACACTCATACACCCACTCATTCTTCAATACACCTTTATTATCTATAATTAACATTCTTTAACTTTTTAAAAACACCCAGTCTGTGGATGATGTCATCAGTGATGACATTTGAGATGTCATCAGTGATGTCATCAGTGATGTCACTGACCATGTCAAGAGTGATGTAATATGTGACGTCATCAGCAGTGCATTGCGGGGGCGCGAGTTATAGTTAGCTTAACTAACTATAACGGCTGGATTTCTCTGGTTTTGTATGAGTGAACTGTCCAACTAACTATAACGTCCCTGAAACCTGTGGTTTTTTCAGTGAATTTCAAAGGTTTTTTAAATGCTAATTTCTAAGTATAACGTCCCTGAAACCTATGGCTTTTTCAGTGAATTTCAAAGGTTTTTTAAATGCTAATTTCAAATTATGCCTACATAGGTAGGACATGTGCAGAAAGAGGAAGAAAGGTACAGAAAGAAGCAAGAGAAGTACAGAAAGAGGCAACAGAAGTCCAGAAAGAAGAAAAAAGGTGCAGAAAGAATAAAGAGAAGTACAGAAAGAACCAACAGAGGTACAGAAAGAGGCCTACTTTGACTGTACCTTACAACAGACTCATACAAAGTAGCCTAATCACTAATCCTTCACCCAAGATGTCTTAACCCCTTCGCCGCGGCGCGAATTCCGCTGCGGTGCGAGGGGGGGCGGTGTTGGGCGTGGCGCTGCGGTACTCATGACGGCTCCCAGCTGTCATAAATCACGGTGGGCGTGTGCTCATGACGGCTGGGAGCCGTCAGAACTCCGCCCACTGATGAATTCTCCCACACAGTCGGGGAATTAACAGCGCATGGGCGGAGCGTCAACGGTCTGACGGCTCCCGGCCGTCATGAGCACACGCCTACCGTGACTCATGACGGCCGGGAGCCGTCATGAGCACCGAAAAGGTTAAACCTCACTTTTCTCTTGAAGGTTCACTATTCCTCGACTGCTCAGAATGGTAGGCCTACCTACCAAATATAAAACAGCAATCCAAAGCATATCACTGTTGTAAGTCTGACCAAGTTTGTGAAGGCATGCATGTGTGTCTCTGCTTTTACTGAGTGACATGTTACATAAAAATAAACATAGAAATACTTGAATACCTGTGTTTCAAACAGCATACTCTGTAAATATATGTACAAAAGGTGTATGCATTTCTTTCTGCTCATAATACAGGGCACATGGGTATTCAATAGTATATTTGAGAGGCTCTATAACACCTATATACATAAGACGTGTCTGCCTGTGCAACTCAATGACAGAGCAGAACTGAGAACATTTAACCACCTATAGAAGAAGGTACCCACTTTTTAAGCTACCATCTTCAGATGCATAACACATGTGAGAATACATATACAAGTAGACATATACCTCAGTCACAAGAGCACGCAGACCTTTAAACTTGACAGCTTGCACTTCCCATTTGAGTACAGAAAGAGGCAAGAGAAATACAGAAAGAAGCAAGAGATGTGCAGAAAGAAACAAAAGAAGTGCAGCAAGAAGGAACAGAGGTGCTAAAAGAGGCAACAGGGGTGCAGAAAGAGGGAAGAGGGGTGGAGAAAGAGACAAGGGGCTGCAGAAAGAAGCAAGAACACTGCAGAAAGAAACCGAAGAAGTGCAGAAAGAAGAAACAGAGGTGCAGAAATAGGCAAGAGGGGTGCAGAAACAGAGAAGAGGGGTGCAGAAAGAGGTAAATGGGGAGCAGAAATAAGCAAGTGAGGTGCAGAAAGAAACAAAAGAAGTACAGAAAGAAGGAACAGAGGTGCAGAAAGAGGCAAGAGGGGTGCAGAAAGAGTGAAGAGGGGAGCAGAAAGAGGCACGAGGAGTGCAGAAAGAAGCAAGAGAGGTGCAGAAATAAGCAAGAGAAGTGCAGAAAGAAGCAACAGAGGTGCAGAAAGACGGATGAGGGGCGGAGAAAGAGGCAAGCGAAGTGCAGAAAGAAGCAACAGAGATGAAAAAAGGGGAAGAGGGGTGGGCAAAGAGGCAATAGGGGTGCAGAAAGAAACAAAAGTGCAGAAAGAAGCAACAGAGGTGCAGAAAGAGGCAAGAGGAGTGCAGAAAGAGGGAAGAGGGGGCAGAAAGAGGCACATGGGTTGCAGAAAGAAGGGACAGAGGTGCAGAAAGAAGCAAGAGAAGTGCAGAAAGAAGCAACAGAGGTGCAGAAAGAGGGGTGAGGGGTAGAGAAAGAGGCAAGAGAAGTGCAGAAAGAAGCAACCGAGATGCAAAAAGGGGAACAGGGGTGGAGAAAGTGGCGAGAGGGGTGCAGAAAGAAGCAAGAGAGGTGCAGAAAGAAACAAAAGAAGTGCAGAAAGAAGGAACAGAGGTGCAGAAAGAGGCAAGAGGAGCACAGAAAGAGGGAAGAGAGGTGCAGAAAGAAACAAAAGAAGTGCAGAAAAAAGCAACAGAGGTGCAGAAAGAGGGACAAGGGGTAGGGAAAGAGGCAAGAGAAGTGCAGAAAGAAGCAACAGAGGTGCAGAAAGACGGACAAGGGGTAGGGAAAGAGGCAAGAGAAGTGCAGAAAGAAGCAACAGAGATGTAAAAAGGGGGAACAGGGGTCGAGAAAGTGTCGAGATGGGTGCAGAAAGAAGCGAGAGAGGTGCAGAAAGAGGGAAGAGGGGTGCAGAAAGAAGCACAAGTGGTGCATAAAGAAGCAAGAGAGGTGCTGAAAGAAGCAAGAGTAGTGCAGAAAGAAGCAACAGAGGTGCAGAAAGAGGCAAGAAGGGTGCAGAAAGAGGCAAAAGTGGTGCAGAAAGAAGCGAGAGGTGCAGAAAGAAACAAAAGAAGCAGAAAGAAGCAACAAAGGTGCACAAAGAGTCAAGAAGAGTACAGAAAGAGGGAAGAGGGGTGCAGAAAAAGGCATGAGAGGTACAGAAAGAAGCAAGAGAGGTGCAGGAAGAAGCAAGAGAAGTGCATAAAGAAGTAACAGAGATGCATAAAGGGGGAAGTGGGGTGGAGAAAGAAGCAAGAGGGATACAAAAAGAAACAAGAGAGGTGCAGAAAGAAACAAAAGAAGTGCAGAAAGAAGGAACAGAGGTGCAGAAAGAGGCAAGAGGGTCACAGAAAGGGGGAAGAGGGGTGTGAAAGAGGCACAAGGGGTGCAGAAAGAAGCAAGAGGGGTGCAGAAAGAAGCAAGAGATGCAGAAAGAAACAAGAGAAGTGCAGAAAGAAGGAACAGAGGTGCAGAAAGAAGCAACAGAGATGCAGAAAGGGGGAAGAGGGGTGCAGAAAGAGGCACAAGGGGTGCAGAAAGAAGCAAGAGAGGCACAGAAAGAAACAAAAGAAGTGCAGAAAGAAGCAACAGAGGTGCAGAAAGAGACAAGAGGGGAGCAGAAAGAGGGAAGAGGGGTGTATAAAGAGACACAAGGGTTGCAGAAAGAAGGGACAGTGGTGCAGAAAGAGGCAAGAGGGGGCAGAAAGAAACAAAAGAAGTACAGAAAGAAGCAACAGAGGTGCACAAAGAGGCACGAAGAGTGCAGAAAGAGGGAAGAGGGGTGCAGAAAGAGGCACGAGAGGTGCAGAAAGAAGGGACAGAGGTGCAGAAAGAAGCAAGAGAAGTGCAGAAAGAAGCAACAGAGGTGCAGAAAGAGGGTGAGGGGTAGAGAAAGAGGCAAGAGAAGTGCAGAAAGAAGCAACCGAGATGCAAAAAGGGGAACAGGGGTGGAGAAAGTGGCGAGAGGGGGCAGAAAGAAGCAAGAGAGGTGCAGAAAGAAACAAAGAAGTGCAGAAAGAAGGAACAGAGGTGCAGAAAGAGGAGCACAGAAAGAGGGAAGAGAGGTGCAGAAAGAAACAAAAGAAGTGCAGAAAAAGCAACAGAGGTGCAGAAAGAGGGACAAGGGGTAGGGAAAGAGGCAAGAGAAGTGCAGAAAGAAGCAACAGAGGTGCAGAAAGAGGGACAAGGGGTAGGGAAAGAGGCAAGAGAAGTGCAGAAAGAAGCAACAGAGATGTAAAAAGGGGGAACAGGGGTAGAGAAAGTGTCGAGATGGGTGCAGAAAGAAGCGAGAGAGGTGCAGAAAGAGGGAAGAGGGGTGCAGAAAGAAGCACAAGTGGTGCATAAAGAAGCAAGAGAGGTGCTGAAAGAAGCAAGAGTAGTGCAGAAAGAAGCAACAGAGGTGCAGAAAGAGGCAAGAAGGGTGCAGAAAGAGGCAAAAGTGGTGCAGAAAGAAGCGAGAGGTGCAGAAAGAAACAAAAGAAGCAGAAAGAAGCAACAAAGGTGCACAAAGAGTCAAGAAGAGTACAGAAAGAGGGAAGAGGGGTGCAGAAAAAGGCATGAGAGGTACAGAAAGAAGCAAGAGAGGTGCAGAAAGAAGCAAGAGAAGTGCATAAAGAAGTAACAGAGATGCATAAAGGGGGAAGTGGGGTGGAGAAAGAAGCAAGAGGGATACAAAAAGAAACAAGAGAGGTGCAGAAAGAAACAAAAGAAGTGCAGAAAGAAGGAACAGAGGTGCAGAAAGAGGCAAGAGGGTCACAGAAAGGGGGAAGAGGGGTGTGAAAGAGGCACAAGGGGTGCAGAAAGAAGCAAGAGGGGTGCAGAAAGAAGCAAGAGATGCAGAAAGAAACAAGAGAAGTGCAGAAAGAAGGAACAGAGGTGCAGAAAGAAGCAACAGAGATGCAGAAAGGGGGAAGAGGGGTGCAGAAAGAGGCACAAGGGGTGCAGAAAGAAGCAAGAGAGGCACAGAAAGAAACAAAAGAAGTGCAGAAAGAAGCAACAGAGGTGCAGAAAGAGACAAGAGGGGAGCAGAAAGAGGGAAGAGGGGTGTATAAAGAGACACAAGGGTTGCAGAAAGAAGGGACAGTGGTGCAGAAAGAGGCAAGAGGGGGGCAGAAAGAAACAAAAGAAGTACAGAAAGAAGCAACAGAGGTGCACAAAGAGGCACGAAGAGTGCAGAAAGAGGGAAGAGGGGTGCAGAAAGAGGCACGAGAGGTGCAGAAAGAAGGGACAGAGGTGCAGAAAGAAGCAAGAGAAGTGCAGAAAGAAGCAACAGAGGTGCAGAAAGAGGGGTGAGGGGTAGAGAAAGAGGCAAGAGAAGTGCAGAAAGAAGCAACCGAGATGCAAAAAGGGGAACAGGGGTGGAGAAAGTGGCGAGAGGGGGCAGAAAGAAGCAAGAGAGGTGCAGAAAGAAACAAAAGAAGTGCAGAAAGAAGGAACAGAGGTGCAGAAAGAGGAGCACAGAAAGAGGGAAGAGAGGTGCAGAAAGAAACAAAAGAAGTGCAGAAAAAAGCAACAGAGGTGCAGAAAGAGGGACAAGGGGTAGGGAAAGAGGCAAGAGAAGTGCAGAAAGAAGCAACAGAGGTGCAGAAAGAGGGACAAGGGGTAGGGAAAGAGGCAAGAGAAGTGCAGAAAGAAGCAACAGAGATGTAAAAAGGGGGAACAGGGGTAGAGAAAGTGTCGAGATGGGTGCAGAAAGAAGCGAGAGAGGTGCAGAAAGAGGGAAGAGGGGTGCAGAAAGAAGCACAAGTGGTGCATAAAGAAGCAAGAGAGGTGCTGAAAGAAGCAAGAGTAGTGCAGAAAGAAGCAACAGAGGTGCAGAAAGAGGCAAGAGGGGTGCAGAAAGAGACAAAAGTGGTGCAGAAAGAAGCGAGAGGTGCAGAAAGAAACAAAAGAAGCAGAAAGAAGCAACAAAGGTGCACAAAGAGGCAAGAAGAGTACAGAAAGAGGGAAGAGGGGTGCAGAAAAAGGCACGAGAGGTACAGAAAGAAGCAAGAGAGGTGCAGAAAGAAGCAAGAGAAGTGCATAAAGAAGTAACAGAGATGCATAAAGGGGAAGTGGGGTGGAGAAAGAAGCAAGAGGGATACAAAAGAAACAAGAGAGGTGCAGAAAGAAACAAAAGAAGTGCAGAAAGAAGGAACAGAGGTGCAGAAAGAGGCAAGAGGGTCACAGAAAGGGGGAAGAGGGGTGTGAAAGAGGCACAAGGGTGCAGAAAGAAGCAAGAGGGTGCAGAAAGAAGCAAGAGATGCAGAAAGAAACAAGAGAAGTGCAGAAAGAAGGAACAGAGGTGCAGAAAGAAGCAACAGAGATGCAGAAAGGGGAAGAGGGGTGCAGAAAGAGGCACAAGGGGTGCAGAAAGAAGCAAGAGAGGCACAGAAAGAAACAAAAGAAGTGCAGAAAGAAGCAACAGAGGTGCAGAAAGAGACAAGAGGGGAGCAGAAAGAGGGAAGAGGGGTGTATAAAGAGACACATGGGTTGCAGAAAGAAGGGACAGTGGTGCAGAAAGAGGCAAGAGGGGGGCAGAAAGAAACAAAAGAAGTACAGAAAGAAGCAACAGAGGTACACAAAGAGGCACGAAGAGTGCAGAAAGAGGGAAGAGGGGTGCAGAAAGAGGCACGAGAGGTGCAGAAAGAAGTAAGAGTGGTGCACAAAGACGCAAGAGAGGTGCAGAAAGAAGCAAGAGAATTGCATAAAGAAGTAACAGAGATGCATAAAGGGGGAAGTGGGGTGGAGAAAGAAACAAAAGAAGTGCAGAAAGAAGGAACAGAGGTGCAGAAAGAGGCAAGAGGGTCGCAGAAAGGGGGAATAGGGGTGTGAAAGAGGTACAAGGGGTGCAGAAAGAAGCAAGAGGGGTGCAGAAAGAAGCAAGAGAGGTGCAGAAAGAAACAAAAGAAGTGCAGAAAGAAGGAACAGAGGGTACAGAAAATGGCAAGAGGAGTACAGAAAGAGGGAAGACGGGTGCAGAAAGAAACAAAAGAAGTGCAGAAAGAAGGAACAGAGGTGCAGAAAGAGGCACGAGGGGAGCACAAAGAGGAAAGAGGGGAGCAGAAAGAGGGAAGAGGGGTGCAGAAAGAGGCACAAGGGTTGCAGAAAGAAGGGACAGAGGTACAGAAAGAAGCAAGACAAGTGCATAAAGAAGCAACAGAGGTGCAGGAAGAGGGATGAGGGGTAGAGAAAGAGGCAAGAGAAGTGCAGAAAGAAGCAACAGAGGTGCAAGAAGGAGGAACAGTGTGATTAAAGTGACGAGAGGGGTGCAGAAAGAAGCGAGAGAGGTGCAGAAAGAAACAAAAGAAGAGCAGGAAGAAGGAACAGGGGTGCAGAAAGAGGCAAGAGGGGTGCAGAAAGAAGCAAGAGAGGTGCAGAAAGAAGCAAGATTAGTGCAGAAAGAAGCAACAGAGGTGCAGAAAGAGGCAAGAGGGGTACAAAAAGAGGGAAGAGGGGTCCAGAAAGAGGCACGAGGGGTGCAGAAAGAAGCAAGAGATGTGCAGAAAGAAACAAAAGAAGTACAGAAAGAAGGAACAGAGGTGAAGAAAGAGGCAAAAGGGGTGCAGAAAGAGGCAAAAGGGGTGCACAAAGAAGCAAGAGGTGCAGAAAGAAACAAAAGAAGTGTAGAAAGAAGGAACAGAGGTGTAGAAAAAGCCAACAGGGGTGAAGAAAGAGGGAAAAGGGGTGGAGAAAGAGGCAAGGGAGTGCAGAAAGAAGCAAGCGAGCTGCAGAAAGAAACAAAAGAAGTGCAGAAAGAAGGAACAGAGGTGAAGAAAGAGGCAAAAGGGGTGCAGAAAGAGGCAAAAGGGTGCAGAAAGAAGCGAGAGGTGCAGAAAGAAACAAAAGAAGTGTAGAAAGAAGGAACAGAGGTGCAGAAAGAGGCAAGAGGGGTGCAGAAAGAATCAACAGAGGCGTACAGAGGCAAGACGAAAGAAAGAGGAAAGAGGGGTGCAGAAAGAAGCACAAGGGGTGCAGAAAGAGGTAAGATGGGTGCAGAAAGAAGCACGAGTGGTGCCGAAAGAAGCAAGAGAGGTGCAGAAAGAAGCAAGAGTAGTGCAGAAAGAAGCAACAGAGGTGCAGAAAGAGGCAAGAGGGGTGCAAAAAGAGGTAAGAAGAGTGCAGAAAGAGGCATGAGGGGTACATAAAGAAGCAAGAGATGTGCTGAAAGAAACAAAAGAAGTGTAGATAGAAGGAACAGAGGTGCAGAAAGAGGCAAGAGGAGTGCAGAAAGAGGGAAGAGGGGTTCCGAAAGAGGCACAAGGGCTGCAGAAAGAACCAAGAGATTTGCAGAAAGAAACAAAAGAAGTTCAGAAAGAAAGAACAGAGGTGCAGAAAGAAACAAAAAAAGTGCAGAGAGAAGGAACAGAGGTGCAGAAAGAGGCAAGAGGATGCAGAAAGAGGGAAGAAAGGTGCAGAAATATGCACAAGGGCTGCAGAAAGAACCAAGAGATTTGCAGAAAGAAACAAAAGAAGTTCAGAAAGAAGCAAGAGAGGTGCAGAAAGATACAAAAAAAGTGCAGAGAGAAGGAACAGAGGTGCAGAAAGAGGCAAGAGGATGCAGAAAGAGGGAAGAAGGGTGCAGAAAGAAGCACGAGGGGTGCAGAAAGAAGCAAGAGAGGTTCAGAAAGAAACAAAGAAGTACAGAAAGAAGCAACAGAGGTGCAGAAAGAGACAAGAGGGGGAGCAGAAAGAGGGAAGAGGGGTGCAGAAAGAGGCACAAGGGTTGCAGAAAGAAGGGACAGAGGTGCAGAAAGAAGCAAGAGAAATGTATAAAGAAGCAACAGAGATGCAAAAAGGGGTAACAGGGGTGGAGAAAGTAGCAAGAGGGGTGCAGAAAGAAGCAAGAGAGGTGCAGAAAGAAGGAAAAGAAGAGCAGAAAGAAGGAACAGAGGTGCAGAAAGAGGCAAGAGGGGTGCAGAAAGAGGGAAGAGGGGTGCAGAAAGAAGCACAAGTGGTGCAGAAAGAAGCAAGACTGGTGCAGAAAGAAGCAAGAGTAGTGCAGAAAGAAGCAACAGTGGTGCAGAAAGAGGCAAGAGGGGTGCAAAAAGAGTGAAGAGGGGTGCAGAAAGAGGCACGAGTGGTGCAGAAAAAAGCAAGAGATGTGCAAAAACAAACAAAAGAAGTACAGAAAGAAGGAACAGAGGTGCAGAAAGAGGCAACAGGGGTGAAGAAAGAGGGAGGAGGGGTGGAGAAAGATGCAAGGGGGTGCAGAAAGAAGCAAGAGAGCTGCAGAAAGAAACAAAATATGTGCAGAAAGAAGGAACAGAGGTGCGGAAAGAGGCAAGGTGGGTGCAGAAAGAGTGAAGAGGGGTACAGAAAGAGGCAAATGGGGTGCAGAAGGAAGTGAGAGGTACAGAAAAAAAACAAGTGGAGAAAGAAGGAACAGAGGTGCAGAAAGAGGCAAGAAGGGTGCGGGAAGAGGGGTGTGAAAGAGGCACAAGGGGTGCACAAAGAAGCAAGAGGTGCAGAAAGAAACAAAGAAGTGTAGAAAGAAGGAACAGACGTGTAGAAAAAGCCAACAGGGGTGAAGAAAGAGGGAAAAGGGGTGGAGAAAGAGGCAAGGAGTGCAGAAAGAAGCAAGCGAGCTGCAGAAAGAAACAAAAGAAGTGCAGAAAGAAGGAACAGAGGTGAAGAAAGAGGCAAAGGGGTGCAGAAAGAGGCAAAAGGGTGCAGAAAGAAGCGAGAGGTGCAGAAAAAAACAAAAGAAGTGTAGAAAGAAGGAACAGAGGTGCAGAAAGAGGGAAGAGGGGTGGAGAAAGAGACAAGACAGGTTCAGAAAGTAGCAACAGAGATGCAGAAAGAGGGAAGGGGTGGAGAAAGAGGCAAGAGGGGTGCAGAAAGAATCAAGAGAGGTACAGAAAGTAACAAAAGAAGTAGAGAAAGAAGGAACAGAGGTGCAGAAAGAGGCAAGAGGAGTGCAGAAACAGAAGAGGGGTGCAGAAAGAGGTACAAGGGGTACAGAAAGTAGCAAGAGAGGTGCATAAAGACGCAAGATAAGTGCAGAAAGAAGCAACAGAGATGCAGAAAGAGGGAAGAGGGGTAGAGAAAGAGGCAAGAGAAGTACAGAAAGAAGCAACAGATATGCAGAAAGGGGGAAGAGGGGTGGAGAAAGAGGCAACAGGGGTACAGAAAGAAGCAAGAGTGGTGCAGAAAGAAACAAAAGAAGGGCAGATAGAAGAAAAAGAGGTGCCAAAAGAGGCAGGAGGGGTGCAGAAAGAGGGAAGAGGGGTGCAGAAAAAGGCAAGAGAGGTGCAGAAAAAGATAGAAAGGTGCATAAAGAAGCAACAGAAATACAGAAAGAGGCAAGAGAGGTGCAGAAAGAAGCAAGAGTGGCTTGCACACCAATAGTACCAATTTAACACCCACATTTAGCAATAAGTAACAGGTGACCATTCTAGGTTTACAAAGGACCTTCCACCACGCTGTAACACTTTTGCTGCATTTTTGGTAACGTTTGAGCCTTTTGAGCTAGAAACAAGGTTTCTTTTGTTCAAATCTACAGATTAGGCAGCAGATGATGGATTATGTGGCTAGTGCAGAAAATATATATATATATTGTGCGAAAGTCGGTGCAGAAAGAAGCAACAGAGGTGCAGAAAGAGGCAAGAGGAGTGCAGAAGAGGGAAGAGGGGTACAGAAAGAAGCACAAGGGGTGCAGAAAGAAGCAAGAGAGGTGCAGAAAGAAGCAAGAGAAGTGCATAAAGAAGCAACAGAGATGCAGAAAGGGGGAAGTGGGTTGGAGAAAGAGGCAAGAGGATACAGAAAGAAGCAAGAGAGTTGCAGAAAGAGGGATGAGGGGTAGAGAAAGAGGCAAGAGTAGTGCAGAAAGAAGCAACAGAGATGCAAGAAGGGGGAATGGGGTGAAAAAAGTGACGAGAGGGGTGCAGAAAGAAGCGAGAGAGGTGCAGAAAGAAACAAAAGAAGAGCAGAAACAAGGAACAGGGGTGCAGAAAGAGGCAAGAGGGGTGCAGAAAGAAGAAAGAGGTGCAGAAAGAAGCAAGATTAGTGCAGAAAGAAGCAACAGAGGTGCAGAATGAGGCAAGAGGGGTACAAAAAGAGGGAAGAGGGGTCCAGAAAGAGGCACGAGGGGTGCAGAAAGAAGCAAGAGATGTGCAGAAAGAAACAAAAGAAGTGCAGAAAGAAGGAACAGAGGTGTAGAAAAACCCAACAGGAGTGAAGAAAGAGGGAAAAGGGGTGGAGAAAGAGGCAAGGGAGTGCAGAAAGAAGCAAGCGAGCTGCAGAAAGAAACAAAAGAAGTGCAGAAAGAAGGAACAGAGGTGAAGAAAGAGGCAAGAGGGGTGCAGAAAGAGGCAAAAGGGGTGCAGAAAGAAGTGAGAGGTGCAGAAAGAAACAAAAGAAGTGTAGAAAGAAGGAACAGAGGTGCAGAAAGAGGCAAGAGGGGTGCAGAAAGAATCAACAGAGATGTACAGAGGCAAGAGGAGTACAGAAAGCGGGAAGGGGGTGCAGAAAGAGGTACAAGGGGTGCAGAAAGAGGGAAGATGGGTGCAGAAAGAAGCATGAGTGGTGCAGAAAGAAGCAACAAAGATGCAGAAAGAGGCAAGAGGGGTGCAAAAAGAGGTAAGAAGGGTGCAGAAAGAGGCATGAGGGGTACAGAAAGAAGCAAGAGATGTGAAGAAAGAAACAAAAGAAGTACAGAAAGAAGGAACAGATGTGCAGAAAGAGGCAAGAGGAGTGCAGAAAGAGGGAAGAGGGGTGCAGAAAGAGGCACAAGGGATGCAGAAAGAACCAAGAGATTTGCAGAAATAAACAAAAGAAGTGCAGAAAGAAGGAACAGAGGTGCAGAAAGAGGCAACAGGTGTGCAGAAAGAGGGAAGAGGGGCGTGAAAGAGGCACGAGGGGTGCAGAAATAAGCAAGAGGGGTGCAGAAAGAAGCAAGAGCGGTGCAGAAAGAAACAAAAGAAGTGCAGAAAGAAGGAACAGAGGTGCAGAAAGAGGCAAGAAGGGTGCAGAAAGAGGGAAGAGGGGTGCAGAAAGAAGCACGAGTGGTGCAGAAAGAAGCAAGAGAGGTGCAGAGAGAAGCAAGAGTAGTGCAGAAAGAAGCAACAGCGGTGCAGAAAGAGGCATGAGGGGTGCAAAAAGAGGGAAGAGGGGTGCAGAAAGAGGCACGAGTGGTACAGAAAAAAGTAAGAGATGTGCAAAAAAAAACAAAAGAGGTACAGAAAGAAGGAACAGAGGTGCAGAAAGAGGCAACAGGGGTGAAGAAAGAGTGAGGAGGGGTGGAGAAAGAGGCAAAAGGGGTGCAGAAAGAAGTGGGAGTACAGAAAAAAACAAAACAAGTGCAGAAGGAAGGAACAGAGGTGCAGAAAGAGGCAAATGGGGTGTGGGAAGAGGGGTGTGAAAGAGGCACGAGGGGTGCAGAAAGAGGCAAGAGAGGTGCAGAAAGAAGCAACAGAGGTACAGAAAGAGGGAAGAGGGGTAGAGAAAGAGACAAGACAGGTGCAGAAAGTAGCAACAGAGGTGCAGAAAGAGGGAAGAGGGGTGGAGAAAGAGGCATTTTTGGTAACGTTTGAGCCTTTTGAGCTAGAAACAAGGCTTTTTTTGTTCAAATCTGCAGATTACGCAGCAGATGATGGATTATGTGGCTAATGCGGAAAATATATATATATATTGAGCGAAAGTCAGTGCAGAAAGAAGCAACAGAGGTGCAGAAAGAGGCATGCGGAGTGCAGGAAGAGGGAAGAGGGGTACAGAAAGAGGCACGAGGGGTGCAGAAAGAAGCAAGAGAGGTGCAGAAAGAAGCAAGAGAAGTGCATAAAGAAGCAACAGAGATGCAGAAAGGGGGAAGTGGGTTGGAGAAAAAGGCAAGAGGATACAGAAAGTCGGTACAGCCAAACAGTCGCATAATTCCAGTGGCGCTGCTCATACCTCTGACTAGGTCCAGAACTGCTCCTCAGTGATTCCTTCTTTTTGTATCATTGAGTTCATAGTTTAGCTTCTATGGAAACGAGGAAGACTAAACCTGAGGTTACCACTCCACAACACAGACTACCGTACCACATAATTACTCTCCATAACACATAATCCCACTCTACTTAATTCCTATATACTAAATACCACATACTTTCTATCCACATAATTTCACTGCACAACATACCACATAATTCCACTACACACAACGTACATCCACTCCACTCCAAAAAACATTAGTAAAAAATGTTTACATTTACAATGCCAATAGCTCTAACTCTCGCAAATGCAAAACCTATTACATTGCAAATGCTTCTTTAACTCGTAGTCGCGTTTGCAGAGTGGTGGAGAAAGGGTGCTAGGCTTCCGACCAGCGCTTAGGAATTCCACTGTGTAGGACTTACAGGAGGTACCAGGAGGGCTTTTTGGCCCCCAAAGTCCCTCAGGAGTAAAGTGGACTTTATCCCCCAACCCGTAGTGTGCCAGGAGGCGCATTTGCAGAGTGGTGGAGAAAGGGGGGCGTGACCTCCGAAGACCTCTTAGCAATCCCACTGTGTGGGACTTACTGGATGTAACAGGAGGGGTAGTCAACCCCTATGGACATCTTTGGGGGCCAACTACCCCGCCTAGTATCTCCAGTAAGTCCCACACAACAGGATTGCTAAGTTCTCATAGCATTCCACGCCCCCTTTGCCCACCACTCTGCAAACGCGCCTCCTGGCATGCTCTTGGTTGGGGGATGAAGTCCCCTTCGCTTGTGGGTGTCCTTAGGGGGAAACTAGCCTACCTGTTACCTCCAATAAGCCCCACACAGTGGGATTGCTGAGAGGTGGACACAGGCCCCCCCCCCTTTTCCCCACTGTCCCAGTGGGACCCCCTGAGCAGGCCAAGGGGGTCAGGGTGTTTCTACCCTGTCCCCTTTTCTTCATTTTTAACCTTTTTTTTAACCTTTTTCTTGTGACTCGGTTCTACCGAGTCACAAGATGGCTGCCAACACTTCCTGGTTTGAAGTGTTGGCAGCCAATCAGAATCAAGCTCGTGCTCGGGAGGGTTCGCAAATCCTCCTCGGTCACCAGATATCGATATTTTTTTATTTTTGAATTTCACAGGAATGACTGAATGGTAAATGTCATCTCAAATGACATCACTGATGACATCATCCAGTGACTGTGTGTTTCTGTAAAGTTTAAATATGTTTAATATATATATATGCCAAGGTGTCTTGAAGAATGAGTGGGTGTATAAGTGTCTGAATGGATGATTTAGTAGGTGCGTGACTGACTGTATAAGTGAGTGATTAAACGTATCTTACTGAATGCATGGGTTAGTGACTAAACTGTGTGAATGTCTGTATCAGTCTGTCAGTTGGTGTGTAAGCACCTGCATGGGTTGGTAGGTAGCTACATGAGTGTCTATATGTGTTATTGATTGGTTGTCTGAGTATCTGTATTGGTGGCTGAGTGTCTGTGTGGGTGGGTGGGGGTGTGTGACTCTGTGCATAGATGTGTGAGTGGGTGATTCACTGGGTAAATTCTTCAATGATCAGTGATGTCATCAGTGATGTCATTTGAGATGTCATCAGTGATGTCACTGACCATGTCATGAATGATGTAATATGTGACGTCATCAGCAGTGCATTGCGGGGGCGCGTGTTATAGTTACCTCAACTAACTATAACGGCCGAATTGCTCTGGTTTTGCACGAGTGAAATGTCCAACTAACTATAACGTCCCTGAAACCTGTGGTTTTTTCAGTGAATTTCTAAGGTTTTTTAAATGCTAATTTCTAACTATAACGTCCCTGAAACCTATGGTTTTTTCAGTGAATTTCTAAGGTTTTTTAAATGCTAATTTCTAACTATAACGTCCCTGAAACCTATGGTTTTTTCAGTGAATTTCTAAGGTTTTTTACAGGCCACGCCCCCTTTCTTCACCACTATGCAAACACGACTCTTGGCGCATTCTAAGTTGGGGGATTAAGTCCCCTTGAATACTGAGGGTCCCTGGGGGCCAACTAGCCCACCAGGTATCTCCAGTAAGCCCCACACAGCTGGATTGCTGAGAGTGGTACGGGGCCAGGCCCCCTTTTTACAACACTCTGAAAATGCGCCTCCTGGCGTACTGCTGCTTGGGGGATGAAGTCCACTTCAGTCCTGAGGTCCTCGGGACACAAGGGGACTTCATCACCCCACCAGCAGTGCGCCAAGAGGCGCATTTGCAGAGTGATGTAAAAAGGGGCCTGGCCTCGTACCACCTTTTAGCAATTCCACTGTGTGGGGCTTACTGGAGGTTCCTGGTGGCCTAGTTGGCTACCAGGTACCCTCACTAGCAATGGGGAATTAATCCCCCAACACAGAGCGCGCCAGGAGGTGCATTTGCAGAGTCATGCAGGGAGGGGGTGGGGCCTCTGATGAGTTGCCGGTTTATTTTATTTTTTATTAATTTTTTTATTCTAAGGGAGGGGGACCACGTGGCCCCCCTCCTGAGGCCAATTATGGCCCCAAGGACCCCATCCCCGGGGCCTGGCCCGCCTTTTTTGTTTTTTTTTAGAGGGGGGCCGCGTGGCCCCCCTCCAGAGGCCAATTATGGCCCCGAGGCCGACCTTCCTTTTTAAAAAAATAAATAAATAATTCCCGGGTGGGGGGCCACGTGGCCCCTCTCCCCTGGGCCACTTCTGGCCCCGGGGACCCCATCCCCCGGGGACGGCCTTCCTTTTTAATTTAAAAAAATAAAAATAAAAATTCCCGGGAGGGGGGCCGCATGGCCCCCCTCCCCTGGGCCACTTCTGGCCTGGGGACCACATCCCCCGGTGCCGGCCCTCACATTGGGAACTGCGGGGGGAGCCCCAATGCCCCCGCCATCCCTGCTGGCTCCCCGCCTCCTGCGGTAGCCGGCATTGCTTTTGGACAAGGAGAGCTGCTGACATGCAGCTCCCCTTGCCCAAAAGCAATTCTGCTTCGCTTCATGGAAGCAAGAGCAGGTTTTCTGCTCTCGCTTCCATGAAGCGAAGCAGAGTTTGCTATGACAGGGCGGGAGCCATAGCAAACAGCAATGTCCCGGGGTGGGCACCCTGGGACATTGCAGGAGCCGGCCCTGGGGGTGGTGGTCCCCAAAGCCATTGAGAGCTCCAGGAGGGGGGCCACGCGGCCCCCCTCCCATTATTTGCAAAGCCCCGGGGAGGTGGTGGTCCCCGGGGGTCTGCAACGTTCCCCCTATATTTACATAGAGTTTGCCCCGGGGAGGTGGTGGTCCCTGGGGCAGTGTGGGGGAGGGGCAGGAGCCCCCCACACTTTTTAAATTTCATTTAAGCACCAGGGAGGTGGCGGTCCCTGGGGCTTGGGGCTTGGGGGGAAGCGAGGCCCTCCCGAACATAATTAACAGTGCCCCAGGGAGGTGGCGGTCCCCGGGGCAGCCGCGAGTCCCCCCACACATAAATAATGAAGCCCCGGGGAGGTGGCGGTACCCGGGGCTGCGGGGGCCCCCTATACATAAATCATAAATGCCGGGACCTAGCCCACCCAGGGGCTTTAAAAAACAAAGCGCGGGAGCCCGCGCTTTGTTTTTTTAAAATTTTCGGGTGGACCCGTGCTGGGTACGCGAATCCGGAAGATTTTTTTTTCTTCAAAAAAATGCTTTTTTTGGCCCTGGGGGTCTCTGTGGGACCCCCTGACCAGGCCTAGGGGGTCAGGGTGTTTTTACCCTACCCCTTTTTCTTCTTTTTAAATGTTCCTTTTACTTTTTTCCTTCTCCTTCGGTAGCGAGTCACAAGATGGCTGCCAACACTTCCTGGTTTAAAGTGTTGGCAGCCAATCAGAGGCAAGCTCGTGCTCGAGAGGGCTCAGTCAACCAGATCTCACAATTCTCAAATATCGATATCTGTAAATTTTAAATATCTCAAAAACTACTGAACGGATGGACCAAAGGGGATGATGGACGGAGTGTTGAACATTGCAAGCACTCACCCCCGTCCATCATCCCCTTTGGTTTTGCTATGTTCGCCCTAAGTTGGCAGGGTCTGCCCAGATGTGGGTCCCTTGCTCACTTTGCCACTGGATTCAAGATAGCCTGGCTGATGACGGCTGTAAGCCAGAAACCGGTCCCAGGATGCTTGTTTCCGGTCCAGGGAAGACATGGCTTGGCAGTTTGGGCTGGACTGTTCCCATGAGGCACAGGGTCAGACTGATTTGCATATGGCCATGTCTGAACTGGGGTGGCGGAGTGAGCTAAAGAATGATGATGGATTAAACCCAGATCAGTTGACTGGGGGTGAGTGCTTGCAATGTTCAACACTCCATCCATCATCCCCTTTGGTTTTGCTATGTTCGCCCTAAGTTGGCAGGGTATGCCCAGACGTGGGTCCCTTGCTCACTTTGCCACTGGATTCAATATAGCCTGGCTGATGATGGCTGTAAGCCAGAAACCGGTCCCAGGATGCTTGTTTCCGGTCCAGGGAAGACATGGCTTGGCAGTTCGGGCTGGACTGTTCCCATGAGGCACAGGGTCAGACTGATTTGCATATGGCCATGTCTGAACTGGGGTGGCGGAGTGAGCTAAAGAATGATGATGGATTAAACCCAGATCAGTTGACTGGGGGTGAGTGCTTGCAATGTTCAACACTCCGTCCATCATCCCCTTTGGTTTTGCTATGTTCGCCCTAAGTTGGCAGGGTATGCCCAGACGTGGGTCCCTTGCTCACTTTGCCACTGGATTCAATATAGCCTGACTGATGACTGCTGTAAGCCAGAAACCGGTCCCAGGATGCTTGTTTCCGGTCCAGGGAAGACATGGCTTGGCAGTTCGGGCTGGACTGTTCCCATGAGGCACAGGGTCAGACTGATTTGCATATGGCCATGTCTGAACTGGGGTGGCGGAGTGAGCTAAAGAATGATGATGGATTAAACCCAGATCAGTTGACTGGGGGTGAGTGCTTGCAATGTTCAACACTCCATCCATCATCCCCTTTGGTTTTGGCATGATATAACACAGACACATCATCTTGTACAATATCAACAACAGATGAAACAATATTCTCTAATGTGTAAATGCGGGAAGGCAGGGTATTAATACTATTGTCAACAACAGCGAGCACTTTTTCTAGATTTGCCTGATCGATTTCCCGTAAACGGGAAGCAGCTTCAATTTGCGAAAGCTTCCAGAGTTCATTGTAAGTCTCATAAAGAAATCTTTTAGGTCTGGGACCTCGAGGCCCTAGAACAAAATCGGACAGATCAATGTTGCCTGATAGGAGGGATAAATGTTGTTTTACAGAATCTAATGAAGAGTGGTGCAACCACTGTTTACACAATTTACCAACAGAATAGGTTGTAACAGTAGGAGAGTCAGAAAACCTTGGATCTGGCCTATCCTGTTTATAACCAGGAGCAGAGTCATGAAAAAGTAGTTGGCAGGCATTTGATGATAGGGGCCAAGCCAACCAGGGTGACTGAACAAACGTAGAAATATTAAAGGAATTATTTTGAAACAAAGCTTGCAAATTTGCAAGGGAAATATTGAAATGCAAGCTCTCGTTGGGATTTGAAGACAATACGGGAATGGAGGGTGCATTCAATTGTTTGGAAGTAGCCAAACCCCAACAAGTTGTTTGATAGATCGTACTATTTAAAAAAAAAATTTGGGCTGGGATTAGGCAAGCACTGTGTAAGGCTTCCGTACCGCGTACCTGCCATGATTTCGTGCCCCAGACAGACTTTAAGTCGATGGTGCCCTTCCAGTGCTCATAACCACCCACGGCTAAGGTGTCCATAAAGGAAGTGGAATATAGTAACATGGTGCGGGTCAACATGACCTTTTGATTCAAAGAAATGTTTAATTTGAAATAATAGGACCCAGGGTTTGATCTATCAAAGTCAGTAAAGTAAGTAAACTTACTTTTAAGTGTTTGGGAGCTACCTGGTTGAGGGGTCGGACAATGTTCCCATTGGGTGTAATTAAAAGTACCTCGAAGTGTATTTGGTTTATGCAGAAAATGGTTGCCCCAATGCTAGTAACAATATAAATCAGCATAATTTGCAGAATTTAAGTACAAATCTTCAGCATTAAAAGCAGCATAATATTTGAAATCAGAGAATAACGATTCAACGGCATGTACATCCCAATCGTCAGAATGAATATTCTTTTTTACCACATCACCCATGGAAATACGAAGGACATTCGGTACATTAATAATCTCGGTTGGTCCATGAATTTGGAAATTTACAGCATTCCATACGATGCCATCAGAGACTGGGAAGGCGGAAATGTTCACAAATATGTGGTCACGCTTCATGATGTGAGATGAAGAATGCGGAGCTAAAGTTCCAGCGACACAGTTCACCGCAGAGCATTCTGGTAAATAGTGACCATTGATGAGCAAGAAAAAACTGTCACAAAGCCAATGGACATGAACAGGAAAATCAGGAATAGTACCAACCAGATGTATGTCCATGGTGGGACCAAAAAATTGTCTCTGAACCAGGATATAAAAATACTGAAGCTGGACGGGATAAGTGATGAGGTGGAAGCCGAATCAAAGGAAAAACGGGTTGGGTTCAGTGGTGTTGTAGGTAAATGAGCCACCGACTCGTTTGCGGGGTATGCATACTCGGTTTCCTCATTGCAGGAGGAAGCCGGGAAGTTGAGCAGGCGATCAGGCAAAGCGACCATCTCAATGGCAACATCAGTGTCTGTGTAGGCAGGAGGGCCACAAACAGGAGTCCTTGAAATGGCTGGACATGATACGGCAGGTGTCACGCTATTCAGGATCGGCCAGATGTTGTAGCTTGACATTATCCACTGAGATGTATCTGTTTTCTTTGCGACCAGGAAGCGGTGGTAAGATGACTGTACGAGTACCCTTCAAGCCAAGAACTGGAACCGGTGCACGATAAGAGGGGCCAAATTCTTTTTTGTTCTCCACCTTCTCTCGGACAAGATCTCCAACCTTCGGAAGCCAGCCGGCAACCGAAATCTGCAACGCAGCGTCAGTGGCTGAAGGCAAGTGTTCGTTTGCAAGTTTGTCACGGGTCTCTTGTAAGTCCTGCAACATAGTAGAATGATTATCTACGTCAAAGATTGCGGCATTCGCCGCCATGTCTAGACCATCAAGGTCTGGCACAAACATTTGTATGCCAAAGAGCATTTCGTATGGGGTCCGCCCACCAAGAGATCTTCTAGGGAGATTATTAAGTGCACGTTGCACGCCATACAAGTGGGCCAGCCAGTACCTAAGACTCTAGCTGTCAAGGATTGCTTTAAGTCACGGTTCATTCGTTCCACAATGGAGTTGCCCTCAGGCCTATATGGAGATGAAAATTGCACCAGCACCCCCAGTGACCGCATTGCGTCCTTGTACGCCTTAGAGGTGAACGCTGGACCTTGGTCGGAATGGAAGGTGCCACAGGCAAAAATTTCCACAAAGACACGCAAATCCTTGATGACATTTCGAACGTCAGCACTTCGTTGTGTCCAAACCCAGATGAAACGTGTGCACGAATATACTGCAACTAAGATGTATTTATATGCAGTGTCAGAAGAAAATGGACCGCAGTGATCAAGGTAAACACACCCAAAAGGTTTGTTAGAAATGCAGAGCTGTGTTTGTGGTGGTCGTGTAACCGTTGAAGGCTTTATTCACAAGAAAGCACAAAAGTACGGGTCTGTTTAAATAAACCACGCCACCAGTAACGCTGCTGCAAGATGGAAACAGTCGCAGATACGCCAGCATGGGCCGAAGCCAAGCCTTCGTGTGCGGCCGTTATCAAGGAAGCTCTGCGGTCCTCGTTGGGAATCAGCCGATCACCAACGTCTGGAATTCTTACGTAAGGAACCTGTTCGGGACTTAAGTGATAAGAGTACTTGGAAGGGAAACCCCGTGGGTAATTAGCACCTTCCTTTGTTGCAGCAATAGCTGCCAAAATCTCATTATCTATTTTTGTCATGGATCTTGTAACTGCTGCTACTGAGCACGTGGCTACTGCAGATTTAGCAGCTTCATCCGCCAAACTGTTACCGACCGCGTGTGTGCCCACACACTGGTGGCCAAGAGTGTGAATCACCTGTGTGAGAGGCAGACGTTGTTTAAGATCTGCCACTCGAACCCAAAGCATTTTATGCTTAATTGTGCTGCCTTTAGCATCTCTATAGTCATTTTGAGACCAAAAGAATAAGTTGTCATTAAAGGATTGAACACAGTAGTAAGAATCGCATACAATAAGTGCCGTCACGTCTGGATTCGCGAACTCAAGTGCGAGTACCAAAGCACGCAGCTCTGCCAATTGTGCAGTACTGTCTCCTAGTGCCTGCGTGTGCACCACACTCAATTTGAACTCACCGTTCACCATAGTACCTGCAACAATAGCACATGCTGCGGAATAAGCATGCTTAGAACCCGTGGCCGGTTGCGCCGAACCATCGGTGTAAATGATACATTTGTACTCCTCAAGCGGCAGCAAAGACAGAGGAGGAGGATGAACAAATTCATACTGCAAGAACTCCTGCGTCTGAAGAGAGAAATCAAAAATAAAAGTGACATCCGGGGACATCAGAGATGTAGTCCATTGTATCCAACGGGGGTGCAAAGCCTTAGAGTTTGGTACACTTGCCTTCGTCACTGCCTCAAGGGCAGGATATGGTGTCACCACCAAAATGTGTTTCCCCTGTGCCAGTGCGCGTTCCTTAAGAATCGCCATTTGCACTGCAGGCAAAACTTTCTCCACAGTGGAAAAGCGCAACACCGTTGAAGTGTAAAGATGTGACTTGTATGCAATCGGTACTGTGTCACCTTCGTTAAAGGTTAAGTACGTGAAACCCACTGCCCCTGGCACAATTCTAATCACCAGGTTCGTGTGGTTATCACAAGTCAACAAGAACTTAGATTCAAGTAGATCAGACTGCCAAGAGTGCAGTATAGAGGAATGTTCAGGAAGCCAGCATGATTTCGAAAAGTTAGGTTGTATCAAGGCATAAAGAGGCTTGATACGCTGGGCATATTCGGGAAAGTAAGAACGCCCGAAGTTTAAAAATCCCAGTAATGACTGAAGTTTCTTCAGGGTCGTTGGAGGCGCAAAGTGCGCACTTCTCCAAGAAATGGGGAGCTAATCCCCTATCTTCATTGTTGAGCTCATACCCCAAAAACAAAACAGTGAATTCTGCAATGTGAGATTTGGCAAAATTAAATTTGTATCCTAAGACTGCAAATTCAAGAATAATGTGGTCCACTCGGGAAAGATGCGGCCATAATTCGTCGTCTGTCTGATAGATATCGTCGACATACGAATCCGCATCTGGGTCTATGCTGTCCAACAAAGAGACAATACGGGCGGCGAAGACTCCTGGGCTGTTCTTGTAGCCCATGGGCAAACGCCGAAATTTAAACAGTTTTCCACCGGAAGTGAAAGCGCTCCATTGGCTGCACTCCGGGGACAAATTGTGCGTGTAAAATCCATTGGAAAGGTCAAGTGTCGTTTTATATTTTTTGCAAACAAGACTATCTACGAGCGCAGAACTGTGGGTATTTTGTACCGCAAAGGTCCGACAATGAGAGTTCAAATGTCGGTAATCCAAAACTAAACAGTACGACCCATCGGGTTTAGAAACCGCAAAAAGGGGTGATACGCATGTTTCAATTACTCCTTGATATTCTGTGTCAGAATGTCTGAAACGGGACCTTTAGCTTCCCGCCGGAGGGGATATTGGGGTTGGGGCTGTGGCAGAGACCGCAAGGGTATATCATGGGGGGGGAGAATCCTCATCCCAGCCCACGTGGTTACGGTATAGCGCCGGAGCCAGGGCCCCAGCCCATTCAGCTGCGAGAGCCTCCGCTTTGTCCTTGGGGACATGACGAGAAAAGCTCGGAAGGATGACCTCCTCCCCTCTACGAGCAGCAAGTATGAATGGGGGCGGCCAATCCGCCTCTGCCAACAAAATGTCGTAAGAATAGGTCAGATTTTCCCAAAAAATCCCTTTAATAACACGCTCAATGTCACCTTCAATTTGAATGACAATATTAAATAGTCTGTCAGGGGGTGCCACTCGGGTGTCAGCTGTCTCGACAGTAATGAAAGTATCAGTTGCTGTCACCTCCACATGAGGACGCAGTGCCTCCCGCACTATGGTAACTTCCGAGGCACTGTCTAGCAGCGTCACTGCCCACGTCCAATTCTGGAGTCTCGTTCTCACCGTCTGTGGCATACCTCGCTGTTAAAGCTGCAACTTTTTTCTTCTGAAACTGTGGGCGAGAACGTGGAAATTCTTCTGGTTTCCCTCAGCCTGGTTGTCGAGGTTGGTCTCGTCCCTGTGGGGCCTCACAACCCCTGCCTCTTTCCTGGCGATCCCCTCCACCAGTCTGGGAGGTCGATGGTGCCTGTGGAGAACGAGGAGAACGCGGGTCAGGGACTTGAAATCTATCTGGAGATTTAATTCTCGCTCGGTCGCGCAAATCATAAGTGCGTTCAGAAGATACGGAAACCGGGGATGCAGCACGCGACCCCGGTTTTGATTGTTGCTTTCCCTGTTTCTTCAACTCCCAGTTCTTTTTAGAAAAGAACGGTTTCTCTTCTTTCTCAGACTGAGTTTTTTGTTGTGGTTGTGATTGAGTTGTGATTGAGTTTGCGTTTTAGCAAAAGGCTTAACCCCCAAACTATTGCGGCCAATGGTTTTATAAGCCTGTGCAATAATTTTCGGTAATTCGCGTGGCTTGTCCGGCTCCGGGACCAAAGCCAAAGCATTAGCGACTTGAAAGTTGACTGCGTCACCCTTGACGTTCGCAAAGATTAGATCAGCCACCACATCGAACACTCCCACCAGTCTCTTCCCCAATTCCGCCGCTTCAGGGCCATGTTCATCCTGCACCCGTTTAATTACAGAGGGGAGAACCGTCATGGAAGGAGTGCCGAAACACTTCGCATACACTGCTGCGAATACCTTGCCCCAGTTGTTGCATTCTGTCAACCGTGGAATTAAGTCTTTCGGCAAACTAATCGTCAAAATCCTGTGTTTGTCCACAGGAGAATTATTCGGAAAAACAGCCTCCAGCTGATCAAATTTTTCTGCAAGCCAATAAGGCAAATCATCCTTATTCTGTGGGCGCTTGCCCATCACCGAATTAACCATGACGGGACTTATGGTTACACCGCCCATTCCAGCTGGATGCTCCGCAACTCCAGGAGGGGCCCCCTGGACGTTGCCTGTAACATATTGTACCAAAGCTCTGTGCATGCGGATTAAAGACGCATGCAACACGCGCAGTTCATCAACCGCAACCGCTAAATAATGCGGATGTGGGGTATACCCGGCCAAAACTGGCCAAGTGGCCCCCTCTATTGATAAGGGTCCAAACGAACCGGGGTGACCGGATGTGGGAGGGCGCCATTAAACCAAATAAGTTGTTGCCATGCCGTAAGTGGTACTTCAAGAGCCTGATAAGGCCGATAAGCATTGGGTAGGGCAGTGGGAGCGTAAACATGAAGCAAATTGTCAGCTCCATCCACCGCCGGAAAAGTGACCCAAGAGTAAAACACCTCAAAGTGGTGAGCCGGATCAGCCTGCACCACAAAGATGAGAGCGACACCCGCGTCAGGCACTCCATAAGCCAGTAAATGAGCACAGAGCGCAGCGTGGCTATGTGCCGGGATATTTACATTTGCGGCCATTAAGACCAGGAATGATCAACAACCTAGTGCGTGGCAGCGCAATATAGGGTTAACATAAAAGAAACCACCTTTTAATAACTTCAGCTTGAAAGAACCTATAAAAACATCAATATAGGAGGTACCACCCTCACATACGTTTCCGGAAACGTAAACGAAGGTTATTGTGGACAAGCACAAGCACTACTCAAGGGTCTCGCAGATAAGAAGCCCCCGTTGGGCGCCATGTTGCGGGAATTCTGCACATATACAGAGCTATGCACAGGAAAATAGGACCTCGGTGTATAGTGGTGTACCAACCATGCACCTTAGTACCCACAATCCCTATCCGACTAGCTTTAGCATCTCATTCGTTCTCTGTACTACAGCGAAGCTACCAATGATTAGACATCCCAGAACACGGACTCTCTCAGGAATCGCGGGAGCAAGAACACTCTTTTATAACTCACTCATACTTGTCCACAACGTGCGTAATAAGAGACACAGTATAGTTTAAAATGTTTATTTCAACTATCGTGCTCTAAGATAAAGTACACGTGCCAGTACTATCAGCATAATGCAGAACGATAAAATAATAAGCATTGTTACAATTCCATAGAATACAAATGGGGACAGCATTTTATAAAGACAGTTGATATAGGGCTAAATTGCCTTACCACCCTCCCCATGCTAGTAACTAGTTTATTATAAAAATAGAAGACCTCTGGGCTTTGTCAGGCGGAACCCATACCTCAATATGTAGATGCAATGTTTACATCATCAGACAAGCACAGCTCTTCTCCCTGGAAAGGTTTTTCTCCAAGTGCCACCAACAGGGAGATCACAATATTAAAAGCACACGAATTTCTCCAATGCAGCTGTATTTCATGTTATGTCTAAGTGCGAGGGGCTGACCAGATCAGCAATAACAAGGGACGTTGTTTTTCGACCTTGTACATGGTGTGCAGACGAAACCCACAGGGAACATGAGAAACGGTGAAAGGCAAAAAGGCAGACAGTTCTAATATAACCGGGCACAAGCAGAGTCTGGAAAAACAAAGTCACAGAGTAACGTGTGCAAAAAAGGCATCATGGCAGCCAGGCCTAAGCTAACTTAGCAATGTAGACAATGAGGCCACAATCCACACTACAGCAGTACCATCCATATGGCCCACGTTAGAATCCTCCAGCATCTGAGAGCAGTGAAAAACAAAGACCCAGCTTACCCAGTGGCTCGTCACATTAATGATGTACATAAGGGAAGAATTGATGACTTATCGTACTTCATTATTGACTCAGTGCCTAAAAAAAGAAGAGGAGGCAATAGGGAAGTGGAGCTAAGAAAACTAGAGTCCCGTTATATTTTAATGCTCGACTGTAAAAGCCCCAATGCCCTAAACTCCGATGAAGGACTGCACATACATCTAGTATAGCAGGAGGCACTGAGTCGGGAGTTTTCTCTATGCTTTATTGATAGAGAAAGAATTTAATAATATCTGGAAAATGTGAATCTGTTGACTGCTTTTTAGATCTTTTGTATGAATTTTAGATGTGTAAATGTTTTGACTAGACACGGTGTATTTAGTGCCAAGTCCAGGAGTGATTTTAAGATCACCCCCCTTTTTTTAATGAAGGATGTCTTGTTGATATTTTTAGGAAAGGATATCTACTAGTATGTGGTTCCCAATAGTTAGGAGGGATTGTGCAATGGGAGCAGAAAAAAGTGGAGGTTACATGGGTCAATAGTGTAGTAGCTGACTCTGATACACAATTCGAACCAATATTGTATTTTTAACCATGCACTGACACTTTATCATATATGGCAGCTATGATATAAATTTGCGCATTTGCACATGATTTCTGTATTTGCACTGTATAAAGACAAATATTAGGTCTTGGAGTCAAACCAATGATATTGTGCACTTGCACTTTATTTCGTATGGCAGCTATGTTAATATATTGCGTGGTTGCACAGAATTGCGTATTTGCACATTATAATGATGAACATCAGATTTCAGAGTCAAATCAATGAGATCTTGCACTTGCACTTTATATCCCATGGTAATCACATTGTATCTAGCCTGTTTGCACAGCATTTGCTTTTCTAAAGGGAGAAATTAGATCACTCAGAGTAAGAACATCTAGTGATTGTCAAAAACCCACATTACTGAGATACAAAATGGGGCCCAATAACAACTTTCTCCTCCTTTCTCTTCAACTATTGCAACACTCCGATTGGGCTTATATAAAAGGCACAATAAAGTTCATTGAAGTTGTAAAAAAGAAAAAAGAAAAAAATATTTTTTTCTGTGTTAATACATGACCTATAGTGATTTAATCACAGTGCTAACAAGGCACCAGAGCATGTATTCATAAAGTTATCAGGCAAACATTGTGTATGCTTTAAATTAAGAAATATGAATGTACTAGCAATGAACTGTTTTGTAATATGTAGTCTTTTGTCTATGTTTTTCTGCATCACGGGGTGGAGGAAGCACACATAAAATGCATTGTGGGAATTTGGCTCATTGTGTGATCAAGGCAGGGGATCCTGCCGAAACGCGTCATAGCCCTCAAAAACATGCTAATAAAATAATTTGGAGGAAATACCTTTGTCGTTGTGTCGGATTCCGGTGCTTGAAGGAAACGCGCTGGTCTTTGTTTTGATATATATATATATATATTATATATATATATATATTATCTACTGGCGGTCGCCAGTAGATAGTTATAGTTAGGACCTATTTTCCATAGGAAATCCGCAACATTCTATTTGAAATAACTCTTGCGTCGGTTGACGAATCTTCGCGAAATTTTCAAACTTTATGGCCCGCTGCGGTCCGCTCCTACCCTGAAAGTGTCGGGGTGATTCGTCAAGCGGGGGCCGAGAAAAAAGGGGGGTCCCAAAACGTGTTTTCCCCATTCATTTTCACATAGGAAACTTTAGCCACGGTTACAGTCCGAACTGCTGAACGGAATTACACCAAATTTGGCAAAGAGGTAGTTCTTGGTTCAGAAAGAACCCTTTTTGTTAAATGGTGTAAATCCTTTCAGTAGTTGCTGAGAAAATCAAAAGTAAAATCACATATATATCTATGGCCGCGTAGGGTCCGCGTACCCTCCCGATCACGAGCTGCATGCTAATTGGCTGTCAACACTCCAAATCAGGAAGTGTTGGCAGCCATTTTGTCCCTCGGTAGAACCGAGGCACAGAAACAAGTGCGCAAAACGCACAAAGGGGGCAGGGTAGAAACACCCTGACCCCCTAGGTCTGCTCAGGGGGTCCCACAAGGACCCCCTGGGCAGAAAAAAGCATTTAAAAAAAAAAATCGGCGGGATGCACTTAGGGAGCGTGGATACCGCCGATAAAAAAAAAAAAAAATCAGAAGTGCGCAAATGCACAAAGGGGGCAGGGTAGAAACACCCTGACCCCCTAGGTCTGCTCAGGGGGTCCCACAAGGACCCCCTGGGCAGAAAAAAGCATTTAAAAAAAAAAAAAATCGGCGGGATGCGCCGTAAAAAAAAATGCTATTTTGCCCTTGGGTGGGCCAAGTCCCGGGGGTATGCGGGGGGTGGGTTTATAGTTAATGGGGGGCCTCAAAGGCCCCCAAGCCCGGGGACCACCACCCCCGGGGCTTTCTAATAAAAATGGTGCGGGAGGGCACTGTGCCCCCACACGCCCCGGGGACCACCACCTCCCCGGGGCACTAAAAATTTTAAAATGGGGGTCCGTTTCGGACCCCCGAAGCCCAGCTGACCACCACCTCCCCGGGGCTATGTAGAAGTGGGGAGGGGGGCCGCGCGGCCCCCTTCCTGGAGCCTGTGGTGGCCCTGGGGACCGCCACCCCCCAGGGCCGGCTCCTGCAGTGTCCCGGGGTGCCTACCCCCGGGACACTGCTGTTTGCTTCATTGAAGCGAGAGCAGGGAAACCTGCTCTCGCTTCAATAAAGCAAAGCAGATTGCTTTTCCATAAGGGGAGCTGCATGTCAGCAGCTCCCCTTATGGAAAAGCAATGCCGGCTCCCGCAGGACGCGGGGAACCGGCGGGACTGTGGGGGGATTGGGGACCCCCCCACAGTCCCCAACCAGAGGCCAGGCCCCGGGGGATGGGGTCCCCGGGGCCATTAGTGGCCCGGGAGGGGGGCCACGCAGCCCCCCTCCCAAAAAAAAAGAATAAAAAAAAAAAGGATGCAAAGGCCGGCCCCAGGAGATGGGGTCCCCGGGGCCTTTAATGGCCTGAGGAGGGGGCCCACGCAGCCCCCCTCCAAATATTTATTTGTTAAAAAAAAAGAGGGCATGCCCCAGGGGATGGGGTCCCCGGGGCAAATACAGGCCCAGGGAAGGGGGGCCATGCGGCCCCCTTCCCGTTTTAAAATAAATAAATAAATAAATAAAAGAACAGCCTCAGGCCCCGGGGGATGGGGTCCCCGGGGACAAAAGTGGATGAGGGAAGGGGGGCCACGCAGCCCCCCTCCAATAAAAAAAAAGGAAGCAAAAAAAAAAAAAAAACTGCATTGTGCCAGAGGCCCCGCCCCCTCCCTGCAGCACTCTGCAAATGCGCCCCCTGGCGCGTTGTAAGAAGGGGAAGTAATTCCCCTTGAATACTGGGGGTCCCTGGGGGCCAAATAGCCCACCGGGAATCTCCAGTATGCACCAGGGGGCTGCGTTGCAGAGAGGTGTACAGAGGCCACGCCCCTTTTTACACCTCTGTGCAACGCAGCTCTGTGGCGCTTTTTGGAGCTACATGGTGCCCTAGTTGGACTCCAGGGACCCTCAGGATTCAAGGGGACTTAATCCCCCAACTTAAAACGCGCCACGGGGTGCGTTTGCACAGTGGTGAAGGAGAGGGCGGGGCTTCAGGTGACATGTGTGCAAACAGGCCCCGTGGCGCGTTTTAAGATGGGGAATTAAATCCCCTTCAATCCTGAGGGTCCCTGGGGGCCAACTAGCCCACCAGGTACGTCCAGTGAGCGCCACGGAGCTGCGTTGCAGAGTGTTGTAAAAGGGGCGTGGCCTCTGAACACCTCTCTGCAAAGCAGCTCTCTGGCGCATACTGGAGGTATCTGGTGGGCTAGTTGGCCCCTAGGGACCCTCGGGATTGAGGAGGAATTAATTCTCCAACTTAAAACGCGCCACAGGGCGTGTTTGCAGACATGTCACCTCAGGCCCCACCCCTTCCTTCACCATTGTGCAAATATTCCTCTAAAATCAGCTGAACTACGAATTCCTATTTACTCACCTGTTATCAGGAGAGACCACAGTGCTGCATCTTTGAGCCCAGTACTGATCCTGAAAAGTAATTTTAACCGTACTTACCAGTAACTTGAATTTCCTTCCATAGGCTAACATTGACTGGTTTCACTTGGAAATTCTTCGAAGTGTGGAGTTTTGGAACTTTATAATATTCCTCTAAAATCAGCCGAAATACGAATTCCGATTTACTCACCTGTTATCAGGAGAGACCTCAGTGCTGCATCTTTGATCCCAGTACTGATCCTGAAAAGTAATTTTAACCGTACTTACCAGTAACTTGAATTTCCTTCCATAGGATATCATTGCCTGCTTTTTGCTGAAAAAGTTTCTAAGTGTCGATTTTTGAAACATACAAATATTCCTCTAAAATCAGCCGAACTACGAATTCCGATTTACTCACCTGTTATCAGGAGAGACCTCAGTGCTGCATCTTTGAGCCCAGTACTGATCCTGAAAAGTAATGTTAACCGTACTTACCAGTAACTTGTATTTCCTTCCATAGGAATCCATTGTCTGGTTTTCAGCAGAAAAGTTTCAAAGTGTCAATTTTCACAAACTACAAATATTCCTTAAAAATCGCCTGTATGACTTAAACGCATTCTTTCAACTGTTTACAGGAGATGCACCAGTGCTGGATCCAGGATCCACCACTGAGTAAGAAAAAGTAACGATAACACTACTTACCTGCTAAGTGAATTTCCTCCCATAGGATAACATTGGTGATTCTATGTGAAAAAGTTTCTGTCAACTTTTAAAAAACATTAATATTCCTTAAAAATCACTACTGTAACCAAAACGCTTTTACTCAACTGTTTACAGGAGATGTCCCAGGACTGAATCTAGGATCCAGTCCTGTGGTTAGAAAAGTAATCCATAAAGTAACTAATTGCATTTAACTAGAAATTCACATTGAGCTCAATGTTGCATTGTGTTTGAAATTGTGTTGCCCATTGCAACAACTGTAACTACTGTACTTAAAAGTCTATTGCCTATTTGCAAAGTATTTAAACTAAAGTAATTCATTCTGAGAAAGTATATTTTGTAATGTAATGTATAATGTAATTACAATGTAATTTAAAAAATAAAATATCTAAAAATAAATAGTTTAAAAAATGTAGTAAATCAGTATCAAAAAATAAATATAACAATTAATACATTTAAAAATTGTCATTTACAAAACCTTTGAAATTCACTGAAAAAAACCATAGGTTTCAGACATGTTATAGTTAGGAATTAGCATTTAAAAATCCTTTGAAATTCACTGAAAAAACCATAGGTTTCAGGCACGTTATAGTTAGAAATTAGCATTTAAAAAACCTTAGAAATTCACTGAAAAAACCATAGGTTTTAGGGACAGTTATAGTTAGTTGGACATTGCACTCGTACAAAACCCGTGAAATTCCCCCGTTATAGTTAGTTCAGCTAACTATAACTCGCGCCCCGCAATGCACTGCTGATGACGTCACATATTACATCACTCATGACATGGTCAGTGACATCACTGATGACATCACTGATGACATCTCAAATGACATCACTGATGACATCATCCATGACATCATCCATGTGATAATTTCATGCATCTTCTCACACCCTAATATAACTTTTGAATACACCCACTCTAAATTACAGACTGCCATTCTCAAAACCATAGACACTCCAACACCAATAACTACATACCCACTCACTGATTCTTAGGTCTACACACACATCCACTCACTCACCTGTACAGTCACTCATACTTACGGTCACTCAGTACAGGACTATCATATGCACTCATACACCTACATAGACACTCACACACCGCCACTCATCCATAGAGGTACTCACACACCTAGTCAGTCATGCAAATAATTAATCACACTGCCATTTACTCACCTATACAGTTATACACACACCAGCTCACTTACTCATACAAATACTAGCACATTCTTACGCTCTTATACAATCACTAATACAAGTACACACTCATCCATACAGCCACTCTCACAATCACACACTCTCACTTATACCCATTTATATACTCCAACACACATATATACTGCCTTTCACATATGTAGTTACTCACACATGTACCACTGAGATATACATTCACTCACTAACACACCCATACACACACTCACCCACCCATACAGTCCATCACAGATGCACTCTTGAAACCATGCACCCAGTGAATCACCCACTGATACATCTATGTGCAGTCACACACACCCCATCCACACAAACACTCAGGCACCCATACAGATACTCAGACAACCAATCAATAACTCATATAGACACTCATGTAGCTATTTACAAACCCATGCAGCCACTTACACACCAACAGACAGACGGATAAAGACATTCACACAGTTTAGTCACTAACCCATGCATTTAGTAAGATACGTTTAATCACTCACTTATAGAGTCAATCACGCACCTACTAAATCATCCATCCAGACACTTATACACCCACTCATTATTCAATACACCTTGGCATATATATAAAACATATTTAAACTTTACAGAAACACACAGTCACTGGATGATGTCATCAGTGATGTCATTTGAGATGTCATCAGTGATGTCATCAGTGATGTCACTGACCATGTCATGAGTGATGTAATATGTGACGTCATCAGCAGTGCATTGCGGGGGCGCGAGTTATAGTTAGCTGAACTAACTATAACGGGGGAATTTCATGGGTTTTGTATGAGTGCAATGTCCAACTAACTATAACTGTCCCTAAAACCTATGGTTTTTTCAGTGAATTTCTAAGGTTTTTTAAATGCTAATTTCTAACTATAACGTGCCTGAAACCTATGGTTTTTTCAGTGAATATATATATATATATACTCATTAAATATGCTGAAATAGACAGAATGGACATTTTAAAGGAAATTGAGATAATTAATCAGCAATTGGATGTTTCTGATCAACAGGAATTGATCAAAAAGAGCAGAGAAGAAATTAAAGCGCGCCTTAACAAACATGAGGAAGTGATAAAAACACGCAAAATATTTAAATTTGCTCGGGACAAAAGGGATTATGAGACCGGCAGGGTCTTTACGTTCTCTAAAAAATTTGACACAGTAAAGAGGCAAGCATTAGTCCCAAAGCATTCAGACAGCTCTGCATCCAATCCTATCCATACAGCAATATCAGATACGGATTTAAGTTCGTTGGCCAGCAGTACTGACTCAGACGCGGATGGTTCTTCTATTCAGCAGGCACAATTACCCACTAACTTCACTCCCTCTGAAGAGTTGGGGTTTATAATCGAGGACCGACGCCACACATTGCGACCGAGACCACCCCAGAAAAAAACCGGCGCAGGTGCAACAAACGTCACAAACAGAGGCGCAAACGCAGGAGGGAGCAACAGAGGCAAGAGAGGGAGAGGGAAACAGTGGCCCCTACAATAACTGATTCACCATGCACTGTCAATACTGTAATTAACCTCACCGAGATTGAACTGAATAAAGCTGAAATACAATTGTTATCATTAGGTTTGTCCTTCTGTCCAAAGAATGGGTTCAAATATGTGCAAGCACGTATCGACGTATTTAAATTCATACGAAAATTAAAACTAAAAAAGCATTTCAAGTTGAACATGGCCCAGGAGACGGCAGCAACAATTATTGCCTCTAATCAACCAAGCAGATCTCTTCAAGCTTCCGACATCACCACACTTAGGTCCATGCATGCATTGGCTGAAAACATTGATGACACTAATTTAAACACGCAATAAGAATTGCATGAATTGAGAACTGTTAGCATTGGTGCAGGCAGTAGTCCTTTTCGCCCCCCTTCTTCTTTCATTCCTCTTATGCCTAAAGATGCAATAGATACTTTCAGTGACGTCGTAATTGAAGATTTTAAAAAACTTAATCACAATGTGATGTGCCAACAAAATTGAAGAGGCTACTCTGAAATACAATACTCCATACTTATGAAAAAAATTAAAGACAATGGAAATATAATTGTCAATAAAGCAGATAAGGGAGGGAACATTGTTCTTTGGCCTCGTGATGCATATGTGAAAGAAGCAGAACGACATTTGAATGACCAGTTGTGCTATAGAAAAGCCTCATTTCAGGAACTAAAATCTATTAGAGATCGAGTATTCAAGGAGTTAGCGCAGTGGAAAAGAGATGGGCTGTTAAGCAAACATAAACATGAGTTTCTCAGAAATGATTATCCCATAACCCCGACCCTATATTTTATTCCAAAGATTCACAAAAAAGTGACTCCAATACCTGGAAGACCAATCATTTCCGCCCAGAGAAGTCTCTTTGAAGCCATGTCCAAGTATGTGGACTTTTATCTACACGAGTATGTGGAAAATCTCCCCTCGTTTATCAAAGATACCGGCCATTTCCTCACAAAACTACAAGAAGTTACCTGGAATGATGACTATTATTTTATAGTGATGGACATTTGTTCTCTTTATACCAGTATACACCATACTGACGGTTTAAACGCTGTAAAGTATTTTCTAGCCAAAAGAAACATTCAATTTTTTAGACATAATGCTAAGTTGTTGAAAATGATCGAAATGTGTTTAATGAACAATTTCTTTTTGTTCAACAAGGAATTACATCAGCAACTACGTGGGGTGGCTATGGGGGCATGCTTCTCTCCCAGCTACGCGTGTTTACACGTGGGGTGCTGGGAGGAGCATGTCCTCAGGCATACCCACAAGGAAATATGTGCCACTCATGTAGTACAGTGGTGGCGATTTATTGATGATGTTTGTGTAATTTGGCGAGGTACAAAAGAATCTGCACTAGACTTTGTTAACACCATCAATACCAATGATTTAAATCTTGAGTTTACGGCCACTATTAGTAATGAGAGAGTTGAGTTCCTTGATGTGGAGTTATATATAAATGACAAGAACATCCAAACAAAACTCCACAGGAAAAGCACAGCAGGGAACTCAACATTGCATGCAAACAGTTGCCACTCCAGACACCTAATAAAAAGTATTCCGTATGAAGAATTTTTAAGAATTAAAAGAATTTGTAATTCAGATACAGATTTTAAGCAGTGTCAAGCAGAATCATTACAGAGATTCCAATCACGAGGATACAAAACAAAAGATTTACAAATAGCATTACTCAGAGCCAATAATACTAGTAGTGAGATGGAGTTGACCAACAGAGATCCAAACACCGTGTCCGCTATAGTTGTAAGAAAGGGTAATAAACACAAAAAAGATGAGGTGGTTAGATTAATAACTACATATAGCCGCCATGAGAAGCAAGTTAGAAGTATTATCAACAAGAATTGGCCAATACTCAAAACTGACATTACCCTTTCCCCAATTTTACCTGAGACACTAGCTATTACTTTCAGGAGGGCACCCTCTATGAGGGACGCATTAATTAAAACCAGCCCGGAGGTATTAACTCCTAGAAACTGGCTCTCAAATAGGACTGGGTTTTTTAAGTGCAGCTCTTGTACAGCGTTTAAGTGCAGCTCAGTCAATAAACTGGAATACACTGACGCTTTTGGACTTATCCCATCTAAAATCAATGGAATGTTCACTTGTAAAACTGAATTTGCAGTATACGTACTGGAATGTTCTTGTCATCTACAGTACGTAGGCATCACTAAGCTACAGGTGTTTACTCGCATTTTGCAACACCTTTGAGCGATAGTAAATTCTGACCCAAGTTACCCAGTTGCTAGGCATTTTAAGCTTGTACATAATAACAATTTAAGTGATTTCAGCTATTTTGTAATTGATGCAGTGCCTAGGTCGATAAGAGGAGGTAACAGAGAAAAGAAACTAAGACAACTGGAGACACGGTACATTCTACAACTGGATCTTAAGATGCCAAATGGCTTAAATACGGGGGAAGATTTACACAATGTTTTGTAAAAGTGTTGATGAATTCGCACTTGCTCTCCTCCGTAGTTATACTAAAATTACTGCATCTGTTTTTGTCTTCTCTTTTAAAACCAATACAGAATTGTTTAACTTCATTCAGTTAAATTTTATCTGGTGGATTTTAGTCAGGTTTTAGCCCCGATTTTACCTTGTTTTACTGGATTTTAGCGGTTTTACTTGGTGTCAGGGGGGCTCTTACTTGGGGATTCTGGTTATACAATGAATATGGGAAAATTCTACTGTATTCATTGGAGTCATTAATTACTGTACTACCAGTTAATATTATGCTATACATAGACTTTATGACAGCGTATTTGCACAGTTTTGAATTTATTTGGTACTGTTCTAATATTGACCTCAACTATTGCTCATTTGCACTATTGCTCATTTGCACTATGGAATCTGCTAATTTTGCACATTGAAACTACTTTACTCATACTCCCCAGTTTACTGATGTACAGGTATGAATTTATGTGATTATATCTCCAGTGTTCGGTTATTGTGCATTCATGTACACGATATAATGCATTTTGTAGCGTATATCAATGAAGAAAAAGGATACAGGCATAGCACGACCAACCATTAATATTTATGTATTTTTTATATGTAAGAGTATCAACTATGATGTAATAGTTGTTTTATTTTTGTCACTAGCACCTTATTGGCACTTGCACTTTGTTTATGACTATTTGCACAGTCATTGGTATGTGCTCGACCTGCTCAACAACAATAGAACCGTTAGTCGACGACATTATGTTTTTTCAGTGTGTATTGCTTTAATAGCGACACACATCAGCACAATGGTTTCGGGCACTTGCCCATTATGCAATATGTATTGTGTATCATTGTGTTTACATCAAATTATGTGTGATTAATTTTAAAATGTTTAGTTTTATGGTTGATACAGCTTTTATTAAGAAAAGTAATTTATTGTCACTAATGGTTTTAATGATGAGGCTATACATGTAGTCTGTTGTTGAGTTCTATTGAGCGGGTGGGAAGGATTGTTCTCCCAGGGTGTAACTATTTAATCACGTTAAGGGTCCTGGCACATCATGGGATCAAGACCAGGGTGACCTGGTCGAAACACGTCATGCTGTGGAGGTTGCAATAAAGCACTAAGAATTCTAAAACTACGTTGTGGTCCGTACCTGATTTTCCGAGATACAGGATTTTCTTCAGGATTGTGGTTCTTTCATATATATATGACAATGAAATAAAAACTTTACGCAATTTGCCCCGTGAGTGCTGGCTTGTTCCGAAAGAAGGGAGGAGGAACTTTGATGTGTTACACGGAACGCCACCGTGTTGCCGGCACCCGCCCGTGAGTGCTCCTGTCTCATGGTGTACAAAGGAGCTTTAATATATATATATATATATATATATATATATATATATATATATATATATATATATATATATATATATATATTCACTGAAAAAACCATAGGTTTTAGGGACAGTTATAGTTAGTTGGACATTTCACTTGTACAAAACCCGTGAAATTCCCCCGTTATAGTTAGTTCAGCTAACTATAACTCGCGCCCCGCAATGCACTGCTGATGACGTCACATATTACATCACTCATGACATGGTCAGTGACATCACTGATGACATCACTGATGACATCTCAAATGACATCACTGATGACATCATGCAGTGACTGTGTTTCTGTAAAGTTTAAATATTTTTAATATATAGAGGAAAAGACGTATTGAAGAATGAGTGGGTGTATAAGTGTCTGTATGGATGATTTAGTAGGTGCGTGACTGACTCTATAAGTGAGTGATTTAACGTATCTTACTGAATGCATGGGTTAGTGACTAAACTGGGTGAATGTCTGTATCCGTCTGTCTGTTGCTGTGTAAGTGGCTGCATGTGTTTGTGAATAGCTACATGAGTGTCTATATGAGTTATTGAATGGTTGTCTGAGTATCTGTATGGGTGCCTGAGTGTTTGTGTGGGAGGGGTGTGTGCGACTCTGTGCATAGATGTGTGAGTGGGTGATTCACTGGGTGGATGGTTTCAAGAGTGCATCTGTGATAGACTGTATGGGTGGGTAAGTGTGTGTAAGAGTGTGTTAGTGAGTGAATGTATGTCCCAGTGGTACATGTGTGACTAACTACATATGTGAAAGGCAGTATATATGTGTGTTGGAGTATATAAATAGCTATAAGCGAGAGTGAGTGATTGTGATAGTGGCTGTATGGATGAGTGTGTGCTTGTATCAGTGATTGTATAAGAGCGTAACAATGTGCTAGTATTTGTATGATTAAGTGAGCTGGTGTGTGTATAACTGTATAGGTGAGTAAATGGCAGTGTGTTTAATTATTTGCATGACTGACTAGGTGTGTGAGTACCTCTATGGATGAGTGGCGGTGTTTGAGTGTCTATTTAGGAGTAAGAGTGCATATGATAGTCCTGTACTGAGTGACCATAAGTATGAGTGACTGTACGGGTGAGTGAGTGGATGTGTGTGTGTAGACCTAAGAATCAGTGAGTGGGTATGTAGTTATTGGTGTTGGAGTGTCTATGGTTTTGCGAATGGCAGTCTGTAATTTAGAGTGGGTGTATCAAAGGTTATATTAGGGTGTGAGGAGGTGCATCAGATTATCACGTGGATGATGTCATCAGTGATGTCATTTGAGATGTCATCAGTGATGTCATCAGTGATGTCACTGACCATGTCATGAGTGATGTAATATGTGACGTCATCAGCAGTGCATTCGAGGCGCGAGTTATAGTTAGCTGAACTAACTATAACGGGGGAATTTCACGGGTTTTGTACGAGTGAAATGTCCAACTAACTATAACTGTCCCTAAAACCTATGGTTTTTTCAGTGAATTTCAAAGGTTTTTTAAATGCTAATTTCTAACTATAACGTGCCTGAAACCTATGGTTTTTTCAGTGAATTTCAAAGGTTTTTTAAATGCTAATTTCTAACTATAACGCCCCTAAAACCTATGGTTTTTTCAGTGAATTTCAAAGGTTTTGTAAATGACAATTTTTAAATGTATTAATTGTTATATTTATTTTTTTGATACTGATTTACTACATTTTTTAAAACTATTTATTTTTAGATATTTTATTTATTAAATTACATTGTAATTACATTATACATTACATTACAAAATATACTTTCTCAGAATGAATTACTTTAGTTTAAATACTTTGCAAATAGGCAATAGAGTTTTAAGTACAATAGTTACAGTTGTTGCAATGGGCAACACAATTTCAAACACAATGCAACATTGAGCTCAATGTGAATTTCTAGTTAAATGCAATTAGTTACTTTATGGATTACTTTTCTAACCACAGGACTGGATCCTAGATTCAGTCCTGGGACATCTCCTGTAAACAGTTGAGTAAAAGCGTTTTGGTTACAGTAGTGATTTTTAAGGAATATTATTGTATTTTAAAAGTTGACACTTAGAAACTTTTTCACATAGAATCACCAATGTTATCCTATGGGAGGAAATTCACTTAGCAGGTAAGTAGTGTTATCGTTACTTTTTCTTACTCAGTGTTGGATCCTGGATCCAGCACTGGTGCATCTCCTGTAAACAGTTGAAAGAATGCGTTTAAGTCATACAGGCGATTTTTAAGGAATATTTGTAGTTTGTGAAAATCGATACTTTGAAACTTTTCTGCTGAAAACCAGACAATGGATTCCTATGGAAGGAAATATAAGTTACTGGTAAGTACGGTTAGAATTACTTTTCAGGGTCAGTGCTGGGCTAAAAGATGCAGCACTGGGTTCTCTCCTGATAACAGGTGAGTAAATCGGAATTCGTAGTTCGGTTGATTTTAGAGGAATATTATAAAGTTCCAAAACTCCACACTTAGAAGAATTTCCAAGTGAAACCAGTCAATGTTAGCCTATGGAAGGAAATTCAAGTTGCTGGTAAGTACGGTTAGAATTACTTTTCAGGATCAGTACTGGGCTGAAAGATGCAGCACTGAGGTCTCTCCTGATAACAGGTGAGTAAATCGGAATCCGTATTTCGGCTGATTTTAGAGGAATATTATAAAGTTCCAAAACTGCACACTTAGAAGAATTTCCAAGTGAAACCAGTCAATGTTAGCCTATGGAAGGAAATTCAAGTTACTGGTAAGTACGGTTAAAATTACTTTTCAGGATCAGTACTGGGCTGAAAGATGCAGCACTGAGGTCTCTCCTGATAACAGGTGAGTAAATCGGAATTCGTATTTCGGCTGATTTTAGAGGAATATTTGTAGATTTCAAAAATCGACACTTAGAAACTTTTTCAGCAAAAAGCAGGCAATGATATCCTATGGAAGGAAATTCAAGTTACTGGTAAGTACGGTTAAAATTACTTTTCAGGATCAGTACTGGGCTGAAAGATGCAGCACTGAGGTCTCTCCTGATAACAGGTGAGTAAATCGGAATTCGTATTTCGGCTGATTTTAGAGGAATATTATAAAGTTCCAAAACTGCACACTTAGAAGAATTTCCAAGTGAAACCAGTCAATGTTAGCCTATGGAAGGAAATTCAAGTTACTGGTAAGTACGGTTAGAATTACTTTTCAGGATCAGTACTGGGCTGAAAGATGCAGCACTGAGGTCTCTCCTGATAACAGGTGAGTAAATCGGAATTCGTAGTTCGGCTGATTTTAGAGGAATATTTGCACAATGGTGAAGGAAGGGGTGGGGCCTGAGGTGACATGTCTGCAAACACGCACTGTGGCGCATTTTAAGTTGGAGAATTAATTCCTCCTCAATCCCGAGGGTCCCTAGAGGCCAACTGGCCCACCAGATACCTCCAGTATGCGCCAGAGAGCTGCGTTGCAGAGAGGTGTTCAGAGGCCACGCCCCTTTTACAACACTCTGCAACGCAGCTCCGTGGTGCTTACTGGAGGTACCTGGTGGGCTAGTTGGCCCTCAGGGACCCTCAGGATTGAAGGGGATTTAATTCCCCATCTTAAAACGCGCCATGGGGCCTGTTTGCACACATGTCACCTGAAGCCCCGCCCCCTCCCTTCACCACTGTGCAAACGCGCCCTGTGGCGCGTTTTAAGTTGGGGGATTAAGTCCCCTTGAATCCTGAGGGTCCCTGGGGTCCAACTATCCCACCAGGTACCTCCAGTAAGCGCCACAGAGCTGCGTTGCAGAGAGGTGTAAAAAGGGGCGTGGCCTCTGTACACCTCTCTGCAATGCAGCCCCCTGGCGCATACTGGAGGGTTCTGGTGGGCTAGTTGGCCCCCAGGGACCCCCAGTATTCAAGGGGAATTCGTTCCCCCTCTGCAAACGCGCCAGGGGGCGCGTTTGCAGAGTGGTAAAGGAAGGGGGCGGGGCCTGCGGCACGATCGTTTTTTTTTTTCTTTCCTCGAAGGGGGGCTGTGTGGCCCCCCTTCCTTTTTCCTTTTTTTGGGCCCTGGGGACCCCATCCCCAAGGGCCTTACCCCTTTTTTTCATTAAAAAAAAAAAAAAACGGGAAGGGGGCCGCGTGGCCCCCCTCCCATGGCCGATTCCGGCCCCGGGGATCCCATCCCCCGGGGCATGGCCACTCTTTTTATAATTTTTTTAAGGAGGGGGGCTGCGTGGCCCCCCTCCTCAGGCCTCCTTTTGCCCCGGGGACCCCATCCCCCGGGGCAGGCCTTTATTTTTCTTTTTTTTTATTTTTTTTTTTGGGGGGGGAGGGGGGCCGCGTGGCCCCCCTCCCGGGCCACTACTTGCCCCGGGGACCCCATCCCCCGGGGCTGGCCCTCTCCGTTGGGGACCGTGGGGGGGTCCCCAATCCCCCCACCGTCCCGGCATTGCTTTTCCACATGGGGAGCTGCTGACATGCAGCTCCCCATGTGGAAAAGCAATCTGCTTTGCTTCATTGAAGCGAGAGCAGGTTTCCCTGCTCTCCCTTCAATGAAGCAAAGCAGTTTGCAATGGCAGGACGGGAGCCGCGAGGCTCCCGTCCTGCCATTGCAAACTACAGTGTCCCGGGGGTAGGCACCCCGGGACACTGCAGGAGCCGGCCCTGGGGGGTGGCGGTCCCCAGGGCCACCACAGGCTCCAGGAGGGGGCTGCGCGGCCCCCTCCCATGTCTTTAAAGCCCCGGGGAGGTGGTGATCCCCGGGGCTCGGGGTCCGTTACGGACCCCCGCATTTACTATTAGTGCCCCGGGGAGGTGGCGGTCCCGGGGCGTGTGGGGGGCTCGAGCCCCCCACACAGGAACTGTTTTTTGTTAAAAAAGAAGCCCCGGGAGGTGGTGGTCCCCGGGGCTGCGGGAGGGCCGAGTGCTCTCCCCAACATCTTTATTAGAAAGCCCCGGGGGGTGGTGGTCCCCGGGGCTTGGGGGGCCTTAGAGGCCCCCCCATTAACTATAAACCCACCCCCCGCATGCCCCCGGGACTTGGGCCACCCGGGGGCAAAATAACATCAAAGCGCGGGAGACCGCGCTTCGATTTTGTTTTTTAACGGCGGGATTCGCGCACCCTGAGCGCATCCCGCCGTTTTTTTTTTTTTAAATGCTTTTTTTTGCCCAGGGGGTCCTTGTGGGACCCCCTGAGCAGACCTAGGGGGTCAGGGTTTTTCTACCCTGCCCCCTTTGTGCATTTTGCGCACTTTTTTCTTCTGGGTTTTTTTTCTAATCGGCAGGATCCGCGCATCCTGCCGATTTAAAAAAAAAAAAAATGCTTTTTTCTGCCCAGGGGGTCCTTGTGGGACCCCCTGAGCAGGCCTAGGGGTTAGGGTGTTTCTACCCTGCCCCCTTTGTGCGCTTTGCGCACTTGTTTCTGTCCCTCGGTTCTACCGAGGGACAAAATGGCTGCCAACACTTCCTGAATCGGAATGTTGACAGCCAGCTGACAGCCAATTAGCATGCAGCTCGTGATCGGGAGGGTACGCGGACCCTACTCGGCCATAGATATATATGTGACTTTACTTGTGAATTTCTCAGGAACTACTGAACGGATTTACACCATTTAAGCAAAAGGCACCAGTCTGAACCAAGGGCTACCTCTTTGCCAAATTTGGTGTAATTCCGTTCAGCAGTTCGGGCTGTAGCTGCGACTAAAGGTTCCTATGGAAAAATGAATGGGGAAAACGCGTTTTGGGACCCCCCTTTTTCTCGGCCCCCGCTTGACGAATCAACCCGAGACTTTCAGGGTAGGAGCGGAGCGGAGCGCCCCAACAAGTTGGAAACTTTCGCGAAGATTCGTCAACCGGCGCAAACGTTATTTCAAATAGAATGTCATGGATTTCCTATGGATAATAGGTCCTAACTATAACTATCTACTGGCGACCGCCAGAAGATAATATATATATATATATATATGTATATATATATACTGCTCCAAATTGCCCAAAAGCGAGAAAGCACTCAGAAGCCAGCCTTCAGCTACAAGCCTTTATTCAGGCAAGCCGATACATATTCCAGCACACTCGTCATCCAATGCCTGACGCGTTTCGGTATTCCTTCCTCAGGGCTTACGACGGTGAAATGAGTGCGCAGTCTGACCTCCGTCCTTTTATTAATCATAACACGCAATTAGATGGGCTGCTCTATTTAGTCCTGTGCATGCTGGGACTTGAAGTCAATTAATGTGCAAATGTTACTGGCAAAAAATTAAAAGCCCTCAAATGGGACTCAGCATGCCACCGCCATTCTCAATCCTGCTTGGCCAATCCACAAAATAGTTCAGGTGACTCCCAAACATGCGGCCCCCAGGGATAACGGGGTGGTGCTCTCTCGGCGGCGGGGCTCCCGCCTACACATACTGCTCCAAATTGCCCAAAAGCGAGAAGGCACTCAGAAGCCAGCCTTCAGCTACAAGCCTTTATTGGTATGAAAGGCTTCAGGCAACAATAAGGTTCTAACTGGCGCGCACTACAGCGGGTGCCAACGTGAGGCCGAACCAATGGTCTGGATTGAATTGCTTTACAACAAAAATACACCGCACTCAGTAATCCTTTGCTGACTAGTTTATGTAGTCAGACCTAGTCTACTTCACCTATGCGTTTCAGCCTCACAGGGCCTTGATCGCGGTGATCAAGGCCTTGTGAGGCTGAAACGTGTAGGTGAAGTAGACTAGCTCTGACTAAATAAACTAGTCAGCAAAGGATTACTGAGTGCAGCGTATTTTTGTTGTAAAGAGATATATCTATATATCTATATCTATACATATATTAACTTTAACCTTAACTTTAACTTTAACTTTAATCTTGGTTCCATAAAGTGATGTAACATAAATCTAAATTCTAGCTACAACCACAACACTCTTACTGTATAGATAAATGGAGGAATCCTAATACAAACGTATGCTTTATAATCAAATAATGAGAAGCTGCCACCTGACCTTAACCATAAATACATTGGTTTTTTAAAAATTGTTATTTGCACATTTAGAGGTGTCGTTTAAAATATTTTTATGGTCACCAACTGGTCCAAATCCTAATTTTGAGCAATAGGATCATATTTCTGCACTAGCACTTTATTTTTTAGGGGACATCCTATGACAGGATACAAAGCTATCATGACAAACCAAATTGAACCATTTTTTAACAAACTGCATTATGCAAGAATTTTATAATCAATTTTACTTGGAAAATAATAAAGTTTTACACTTTGTTTTAACATATCAATTGTTTTAGCAATTTTAAAACAATTTTATGGACCGTGGTTTAGAAATGCTAATCATTGATCCATATTTCCATGTATATACGTTTTTGCTGCTAAGGTATGTAATATGTATATATTTATCAATATATATTTATTTGTATTTATGGAATTGGTAGATACTAATGGACAAAATGCCACTTGATCACATATAAGCAGACAGAGACCGCCAAAATAGCGCAAACATGGTATAAAAGAAATTTGTTAAAATGTATAACAGGATGGTTTGCCATGAATAGTATGTTTTCACTGTCTATAAGGCGGAAACCACAATTTTCACTAATTTGCACTGTCACTTTAAAAGGGGTAATAAAGCCGATGAGCGTTGTCATGTGATCAAGGTCCAGGAGGACCGAAACGCGTCATGACCGACTAAAAATAAACTAAAGATTCAGCACAGAAACGTGGTCCGTGCCTGCTTACTATATCTGGAATGGTGAACGGCGTTAAGCAGCATTTTCGAATATAGATATATATATATATACACACTCACTTGCATACCCATACAATCACTGACACAACCACTCACACACTTATAGACCTAGTCGGAAATCCACTCACCCATGGAGTCACTTATGCATGCACTCACACACTCATTCGGCCACTCCCACACCGACTCACACACTGATACAGACAGTCACACACCCACTCAGATCACATAGTATCACTCAATAGTAGTACAACTAGAATACTAATCTAACTTTTGTAGTAGGTTAGTATATTTGTTTAACACCCATATACTCTTAAAAACAATTACACTCACTTGATGATATCATCAGTGAAGTCATCAGTTATGTCATTTGAGATGTCATCAGTGATGTCATGAGTGATGTAACTGACCATGTCATGAGTGATGGAGTGATGTAATATGTGAGGTCATAAGCAGTGCATTGTGGGGGCGTAAGTTATAGTTAGCTCAGGTAACTATAACTGCTGAATTTCAATGGTTTTGTATGAGTGAAATCTGAGCTTAACTATAACATCCATCAAACCTTTGGCTTTTTCAGTGAATGTCTATGGTTTTTATAATTCTATTTCCTAACTATAACGTCCCTGTAACATTTGTTTTTTCCAGTAAATTTCTACGTTAAAAAAAATCTATTTCCCGACTATAACGTCCTTGAAACCTTCGTTTTTTTAAGTGAATATCTAAGGTTTTTTAAATTCTATTTCCTAACTATAATGTCCCTGTATCCTTTGGTTTTTGAAGTAAATTTCTATGGTTTTTTAACTACTAGGCGCATTTGCAGAGTGGTGGAGAAAGGGGACGGGGCCTCCGACCAGCTCTCAGCAATCCCGCTGTGTGGGAATTACTGGAGATAACAGGAGAGGTTGCTGACCCCCAAGGACACTCAGCAACCAAGGGGACTTCATCCCCCAACAAGAAGTGTGCTGGAGGTGTATTTGCAGAGTGGTGGAGAAAGGGGGCGGGGCCTACCATGAGCTGAATCCTGCTGTGTGGGACTTACAGGAAGTAACAAGAGGAATTGTTGGCCCCCAAGCACCCTCAACAGCCAAAGGGTCTTAATACCCTTACAAGTTGTGCTCCAGGAGGCCCCTTTGCAGAGTGGTTGAGAAAGGGGGTGGGGCCTATGGCGACTTCCCCGAGGCCAGCTTTTTCATTTTTTATTTTATTAGGGCAGGGGGGCTACGTGGCCCCCCTTCCTGGGCCGATTTTGGTTCTGGAGACCCCATCCCCAGAGCCGGGCCTTTTTGCAATGTGGAGTGGGGTGCGTGGCCCGGCTCCCAGGGCCAATTTGGGCCCCAGACACCCCATCCCCTAGGGCCTAGCCTTTTAAAAAATTATAATTGTAGTAGGGGAGGGGGCCTGCTGATTTTGGCCCTGGGGACCCCATCCCCAAGGGCACAGGTTTTTTTCATTTATATTTGTAGTAGGGGAAGGGAGCTGTGCAGTCCCCCCTCCCCGGACCGATGTCTCCCGGGGCCTGGATATTAGTACTGGGTGCCGCCAGGACACCCAGTTTGCATTCGGACAGCGGGGAGACTCAAGGCCCCCGCGGTCTCTGCTGGATCCCTGCCTCCTGCGGGAGCCAGCATTACTTTCGGACACAGGGAGCTGCTAAATATGCAGCTCCGTGTGTCTGAAATCAATTTGTCTGTTTTCCTGTTCGCTTGACAGAAGGCAGGAAACAGACGACATGCTCTACTTCCAGCAAGAGAGAGCATTTCTTCGCTCTCGCTTGCTGGAAGCGGAGTGTTTGCTGTGCCTTGGTGGGTGCAGTTAAAGCCTTCGCCAAGCTATATCAAATAGCTATGTCCCGGGTGTGAGCACCCCGGGACATAGCAGGACCGGCCCTGGGTGGTGGTGGTCCCCAGGGCCATCTATGGCTTTTGGAGAGGGGCCACATGGCCCCACTCCTTTCAGTTAGTAGGGCCTGCCCCAGGGAGGTGGCAGTTCCCAGGGCTGAAAGCAGCCCGAGAGGGGAGCCTAACGGCCACCCTCCCACTTTTAATGTAACTTTGGCTTTGGGAGGTGGTGGGGCCCAGGGGGTCTATTCAGACCCCCATTACATTTATTTTAGCCCAGGGAGGTGATAGTCCCCATGGCCGGGGGGTCTGGGTGGCCCCCCAATTTATTTTTGCTATGTGGCCCCGGGGAGGTGGTAGTCCTGGGGGCATTTATAAGCCCCAGGCTGGGGGACCTGTGCGCCCACTCCTTTAATTCCCCCATGCCCCCAGGACCTGGCCCAACCGGGGGCCTATTAGAAAAGAAGCACGGGAGCCTGTGCTTCCTTTTTTAAAACATTTCGGTGGAAGCCGCAGCTCCAGCGTGACTCCCACTGAAATGTTTTTGTTTAAAACACATTTTGTTTGCCCTGGCGGGGTCCCTCTGGGACCACCGCCAAGAGGCCGAGGAGGTCAGGGTATTCCTACCCTCCCTCTTCTAATTTTGTAAGCGTTTTTTGTCAGACCAGGCTCAAGCCGAGTCCCAAAATGGCTGCCAACACTTCCTGGTTTGAAGTGTTGGCAGCCAATCAGATTTGAGCACAAGGACTGTTGGATTCTGCTTCCCTATATATACAAATTTTAATTTTCCCTAATATTTCCAAAACTACAGAATTAATTTACGCCAATTTACAAAAAAAGTCACTTTCTGGACCAGCAGCTACCTTTCTGCTAAATTTCGTGTAATTCCTTTCAGCAGTTCGGGCTTTAGTTGTGTCTAAAATCTCAATTAACAATGGGAAAACCTGTTATGGGACCCCCCTTTTTCTTGCCACCTGCTTGACGGATCACCACAAAACTTTCACGACAGCCGCTGGAGTGAGCGTCATACTAGTTTTGAAAACTTCACGAGGATTCTTCAAACAATGCCAAAGCTATTGGCAAACGAAAAAACACTCTTCCAATGGAAATTAGTTCCTAACTATAACTACCTACTAGCGACTGCCAATAGGTAATATACTCTGGGCCAATCCAAACGCTTTATTTTTCAAAATTCGGTTTGAGGGACTCTTGAAACCAACCATTTAGAAATGCAAATATTTTTTAACCTTCATTTCTCAAAAACTACTGAAAAGTTTAACACCAAATCAAAAAAAGCACAGGGGCTTATTTATGAGCCCTTGCATCACTTTTGCGCCACCTGTGCGTCACTTTTTGTGGCACACCAGCGGCGTAAAAAATGCGCCATGTTGCATCATATTTACAAAGTGACGCATCTAGGTAGATGCGTCACTTTGTAAACCCCTGCGCCACATTATATACCTGCGCCAGGTAAAATGTATGCAGGGTGGGCGTTCTGACGCAAGTAAGCCTTGTAGAAGTGACGCAGTGAAATCTATGAGATTTCACGGCGCCACTTCTAGGACGCAAATGCGTCAATATCTTACGCCTGCATCACAGCAGGCGTAAGACTGACGCAGGCACATTTGAAATGGGACTTGCCCATGTGAAATGACCCATTGCTGGAGTTGCGTAACTTTTGTGACACACTACAGCAATGCGTCATTTTTGCGCCTACAGATACGTCAGAAATACTGACGTATCTGTAACTCCTTGCGACATGATGCGTCATACTGTAAATATGACGCATCCAGCATGTGGCAAGGAGGGCGTAGTGAAAAGTTACGCATCGCTGTTTTCACGCAGCGATGCGTCACTTTTCATAAATGAGGCCCACACTTTCCAGACGATGATCTAGCATCCCACCAAATTTGGTGTGCTTCCATTCAGCAGTTTTTGCGGTAGTGCTGTCTAAAAAAGTCTATGGAAAATGCATGAGGATTTTGAGTTTTGGGACCCCTTCTTTTCTTGGCCCCGCTTGATAGATCACCCCAAAATGTTTCATGTACACACTAGTCAAAAATGAGCACTTTTCTGGATTTTTTGGGCAGCTTTGTCAAACGGTGCCAAAGTCGTAAGCAAAAAAAAGGCATTTCCTACGGAAACACTGACCTAACTATAACTACCCAGTGACGACTGTCACTTTTAGTTTGGGAAATTCCTTTACGGTATAAGAAGAAATGGTTAAAAAGGAAGGATTTTTTAATATATAAATTTATTAGGAGATTATTTCAGCAAGATTTCCATGCAGCCTTATTCCTCCCATAGTATACATTGGTATGCAAATAAGGTTTGAACAGCACATTTGTACAAAGGATGGCATGTAGTCTAGGCTCATGCGTAATTCTAGATGAGAGTGTATGTATATATATATATATATATATATATATACATATATATATATTTATATGTATATGTATATATATATATATATATATATATATATATATATAGTGTAAATGAATTGAGCAAGATTCCATTTATGGTCATGCAGACTAAATTGATGTATAGTTTAATTTCAGTATGCTGTGAAAAAAGGGCAGGTTTGTGTAATATGCAGAATCAATTAGGGATATGTACCTAGTAGGGACTATCTCCAACATTTAAGGCTGTGAGCTCTGGCCAGGAGAGACTATCCCCTACCGGTTGGTTATTTGTGGGAAGTACCCAGTAGTGACTCACTCCACCCTATAGGGGGTAAGGGCAGGTGCCTGGGGATGGAAATAACTGAACCAGCTGTAGTGACTATGAACTGTACTCATGAGTGGCAATCCCACCATGCACAGCCGATGTGGGTGCATCTAGGGCAACTCTGTACACTGGTATGGGCAGTACTCAGGAGTCCACTTATCACAACCCAACTGGGAAAAATTGAGGGCAGTACCATCCACAACGATCTGGTTGTACCGGACCGGGTCAAATTTAAAAGTTCGGGCCGACCGCAAAGAGGCGCAGGTCAGATACAGTCCCAGGTTAGTCCAGCTGAAGGTTTACCTTCTCAAGTTTTGTGCCACGAGCCCCATTCGCATTGGAGAGGGCCGCAGGAAGCAAGGAGAGCAATGCTACCTGTGGTCGGTGTGGCGTTAGGAGCAGGACGGCCATTGTGGACAGGTGGGCTGGAGTCTCGCACTGACGGTCCTCCATGACGATTAATGATTGCTGTGCAAAGAGGAGACCTGGTGGCGGCTGGCACTGATTTTCGGTGCAAGCGGCACAGATCTGGTGTGAACAGGCCTGTTCACGGTTGCAAAGAGCCTGAATGCTTGATTTATGAGCCTGCTGAGCCACACCAAGGGTCCGGGACCTGAGAGACAGCACTTGGGGGTCAGGAACCAGTAGCTGCAGGTGAGCCTTTTATGTCCCTGAGGCTCAGATCAGGAAGTCAGCAGATTAGCCATTTGAGTCACTCGGGGTGACAAATGCAAAAAGAACAATTGATGGACAGAATGAGGAACAATGTCATACATTCACCCCAGTATGGAGATCTGGGCCTAAATCCATCGTTTTTTGCTCCCCATGCCATTCCAGTTTGAACCCAGCCATATGCAAATCAGTCTTGACCCTGCTCCCTATGGGAACAGTCCAGCTCGAACTGCCAGGCCAGGCCCTCCCATCCCAAGTGGGACGGGTATGCCCAGACGTGGGTCCCGTGCTCTCCATGCCACTGGAGTCAAGCTAGCCTGGCTGATGAGGGCTGTTACCCCAAAACCGGTCCCAGGATACTTGTTTCCAGACCAGGGAGGACCTGGCCTGGCAGTTCGAGCTGGTCTGTTCCCATAGGGAGCAGGGTCAAGAATGATTTGCATATGGCTGGGTTCAAACTGGAATGGCATGGGGAGCAAAAAAAGGATGGATTTAGGCCCGATCTCTGTACTGGTGTGAATGTACGACATTGTTCTGCATTCTGTCCATCAATTGTTCTTTTTGCATGCCCACCAGCAGCATTTAATTTACAGTCCCTGGGCACATGTACTGCACTTTTCTAGGGACCTATAAGTAAATTAAATATGCCAGTTGGGTATAAGCCAATTCTACCATGCTTTAAGGTGAGAGCACAAGCCTTTTAGCACTGGTTAGCAGTGGTATAATGCAGAGTCCTAAAGCCAACAAAAACAAATTCAGCCAAAATGAAGGGCACATGTACTGCACTTTGTAAGGGACTTATAAGTAAATTAAATATGCCAGTTGGGTATAAGCCAATTCTACCATGCTTTAAGGTAAGAGCACAAGCACTTTAGCACTGGGTAGCAGTGGTAAAGTGCACAGGGTCCTAAAGCCAACAAAAACGAATTCAGCAAAAAAGGAGGAGAGAAGGCAAAACGATTGGGGGTGACCCTTCAGAAAGGGCGAGGTCCAACAGAGGGAATGAATGTCCTCCTCCTTAATTGGATCTGGGGGTTCCTAAAAATTATGAATAGGGATATCTGTAATTACTGGCAGAGTGCCAGGTCAGCATGGCATGGATTGGGAGCTATAATTAAGATACACTGATGCTGTTTAATAGGGAAGGTCCTGTGAGATACTACGTGGGGTTAGACTCATGAACAGAAGCAAAAACAATAAGGACACTTGTTTCAGCACCCTCATTAAATGCCCTATGTAATATCCTATATGGTATGACACAAGAAGTCGGCAGGATGGCTCGGTGAGTTAGACACTTACAGTTGAGGTATGAGACGATCCACAGGCTCCTAAATTCAAATCCTAGCAAGACTGACCCAGCCTTCCATCATTTTGAAGCGGTTAAATTGAGAACCCTTACTTTGGGTTATAGTGTCTCCTGTTATTTACAGTGCTCAGATCTTGTATCAAGCTCTATATATTCATGAGAAACATTATTTCTTGGTGCCTTGGGTATTGCATAACCGCAATGCCAGTACGAGCAAGAGTGCACGCAGAACATGTACTCAAGGGGGCATTAAGAAGAAATGCCCTAAAGCAAAATTGTTTTGTGCAGCTCACTTACCAGAACATTCAGCTTATACACTGAAAAAGTGATAAAACTAAGAAGAGATAAGTGGCTTTCCTCGCTCCATGCCCTATAGTACTTTGTCACTTGCTTTGAAACATACATTAAATATTTAAAAATAAATATGTCCTTAGGAACCGCTTTATGTAAAAACATTTTATGACCACATTTGAATGAGGCAGACTTAGCATTGCTTTCTTATGCTAACTTTGAACGTAAACAGAAGGCACTTTTTAAAGTACAATTGTACATGTTGTTGTCGTCCTTTCTTTATTAGCAATGCGTACAGAAACTGTGCAGTGTCACGAGCAGGTACGTTTAATGGCTTACCAAGGACACGAACCAGTTCTGGAGTGCTACAAAATGTCAAGTGTGGCCTCAATCCACAATCATCGGATCAAGATGAAGGCCGGCCGCTTCCAGAAGTTGTATGGCAGAAACTGTGTAAAACCTTCAAAGTAGTGAGTAGCAGTATCTACCTCATGGCTCATAAGCTGAAAATCGTTCACTGAATTTGTTCTGCAGGTGACTATGGAACTAGGTCAATGTAGAGCAGCAATATTTGTCACTAAAACTTTTGTTTCAGCTCCACGCATAACTTGCACATGGGCAATAGTGCCTTGGGATGAGAACAAGACTGGTAAAGATGGTTGGTAACTTCTGTGCAATAGAACACTGTTTATTTATGTATTTATTTATATTGGTGAATGTATTTAGGCACTTTTAAGGTGTTCATGGAGACAATGAAGACTTCTCTCTACCACCATGCTTTCGCCTGCTCCTTCCCAGATATAAGGACGACTCAGACGTTGCTGTCTAGCACTTTGAAGCGATCCTCGACTGCCTATGGTCTGCAGCCAATATTCCAATATATAAAAATCAAATAAAATTCCAAATACATTTTGTAGAAAATGACAATGTGCAACAGGTGCAACAGACCAGACAACAAGAAGGTAGAGAATTGGAGAAAGACTTGCTCAAAGGCCCAGATTTTAGCACAAGGAAAAGTCTGTGCTTAATTTAAGCTGGTGTTTTCCAGCGCTCGGCACCCACACTTAAATGTCAACACGAGCACTTATGAAAGTTTGCCACATGGTGGCACTGTCTGGCTAATTTACAGATTACCACAACAACAGTTAATTATAAATTCAATATACATTAAAAATGATTATTACCTGCCGCCCAATCCCTTCTTATAGCTTTCGGGGCCTGAAATAGTCCAGATTGTCTCTCTTGTAGGAGTGTGATGGTTAGTAGTTGCGTTGTTACTGTGAGTGGCAGCACTGGCAGGGATGATGTGTGGTGCAAGGTGCAGCAGCCTCCTAATGAGGGACCTGTCGCTTATTTATTTTTTACAAATTAAGCACTCTGAATAGTTCTTGAATTCAGATTACTCTGAGACAGTAGGACAGGATAAGTGGGACTTTTGCAACCTGGCTACAAATGCAGCAGCAGAGAGTAGAGAATGATTGTGCATGGCAGCCATGTTGACCTCGGGCACATACACATAGCATTGCGGGTGACAGACCTCATACTTACGTAGAAAGTATTTTTAACCTAATCATTCACTGATATGCATATGAAAGTTATGGGCAAACTATATTGAGTGCTGCTGCAATACTAGGAAGGCGTGCTCACAGGAAACAATATTGGTTCAAATGTACAGTGAGGCAAAGTCTCAGTATGTAACTTTCATATGACATAGCATATCACCAAGCCCACATTGCATCTCCCAGTCTCTGTCCCATTTCCAAGATCAATCTTCTTTGAAAGGAGGTGCTGGTCCAGCCATGTGTGGGACCTCTTCTTATTTATACACATAAAAAACGTAGGCAGAAAGTTGATACATTAGTAAATCAATGGTGTGTCGTTTATGGGGTCAGAAGATTCATTAGACCTTTATGGTTCACATGATTGTTAGTCATACCTTACGCTATTAACATGCACCCCATATATTGTTAATTGCTGTCATTGCTATTGTTTTGTTTATGCTTATAGTTACATCTACTCTTGTAATCTGCATTAGATTGGGGCATTACTATTTTAATAAAGTCATTAACACATATAATATGGATTTCTTGTGTGTGTCCATCCATGGTGAAAGGAGTTCTGGAACTCACTAATACAACAAATAATCCTCATTAGACCTAGCATCCTTGGTGTAAAACTCCCATAAACATTTTGCCTTTTCTCCCCCTGTTTTGCTGAACTTGTTTTTGTTGACTGTCAAACTCTGTGCACTTTAACACTGCTAACCAGTGCTAAAGTGCTTGTGCTCTCTCCCTCAAACATGGTAAAATTGGCCTACAGCTAATTTGCACATTTAATTTACATGTACGTCCCAAGTAAATGGTATACCCAGGGCATGTAAATTAATCACTACTAGTGGGCCTGCAGCACTCAGTGTATCACCCACTTAAAGCAGCCTTTTAAAACATGTCTCAGTCCTGCCACTGCAGACTGTAGTGAGGTTTTCAACTGCCTTTTCGACCTGGCAAAATAAGCTATTTTCCAGGTCTAAACTTTCCTTTTTGATGATTATAAGCCACCCCTAAGGTAGGCCCTAAGGGCTCATAGAACAGGGTGCACTGCATTTAAAAAGTAGGACATGTGTGCTTACGTGTTACTTGTTCTAACAGTGAAAAACACCTAAAGTTGTTTTTCACTGTTGCAAGGCCTATCTATCTAATACTGGGTTACCTTATTACATTTAATAATTGCTAACTTTGGATTGTGAAAGACACACAATTGATGGACGGAATGCAGAACAAATCAAAACATTCACCCCCAGTCAAGAGATCTGGGTTAAATCCATCATTCTTTTGCTCACCATGCCACCCCAGTTTAGACCTGGCCATATGCAAATCAGTCTTGACCCTGTGCCTCATGGGAACAGTCCAGCCCGAACTGCCAAGCCAGGTCCTCCCTGGACCGGAAACAAGCATCCTAGGACCGGTTTCGGGGTTTCACCCTCTTCAGCCAGGATAGCTTGATTCCAGTGGCACAGTGAGCCCAGGACCCACGTCTGGGCATACCTGGCGCACTTAGGGCGAGAAAGCAAAAGACACACAATTGATGGACGGAATGCAGAACAAATCAAAACATTCACCCCCAGTCAAGAGATCTGGGTTAAATCCATCATTCTTTTGCTCACCATGCCACCCCAGTTTAGACCTGGCCATATGCAAATCAGTCTTGACCCTGTGCCTCATGGGAACAGTCCAGCCCGAACTGCCAAGCCAGGTCCTCCATGGACCGGAAACAAGCATCCTAGGACCGGTTTCGGGGTTTCACCCCTCTTCAGCCAGGATAGCTTGATTCCAGTGGCACAGTGAGCCCAGGACCCACGTCTGGGCATACCTGGCGCACTTAGGGCGAGAAAGCAAAAGACACACAATTGATGGACGGAATGCAGAACAAATCAAAACATTCACCCCCAGTCAAGAGATCTGGGTTAAATCCATCATTCTTTTGCTCACCATGCCACCCCAGTTTAGACCTGGCCATATGCAAATCAGTCTTGACCCTGTGCCTCATGGGAACAGTCCAGCCCGAACTGCCAAGCCAGGTCCTCCCTGGACCGGAAACAAGCATCCTAGGACCGGTTTCGGGGTTTCACCCCTCTTCAGCCAGGATAGCTTGATTCCAGTGGCACAGTGAGCCCAGGACCCACGTCTGGGCATACCTGGCGCACTTAGGGCGAGAAAGCAAAAGACACACAATTGATGGACGGAATGCAGAACAAATCAAAACATTCACCCCCAGTCAAGAGATCTGGGTTAAATCCATCATTCTTTTGCTCACCATGCCACCCCAGTTTAGACCTGGCCATATGCAAATCAGTCTTGACCCTGTGCCTCATGGGAACAGTCCAGCCCGAACTGCCAAGCCAGGTCCTCCCTGGACCGGAAACAAGCATCCTAGGACCGGTTTTGGGGTTTCACCCCTCTTCAGCCAGGATAGCTTGATTCCAGTGGCACAGTGAGCCCAGGACCCACGTCTGGGCATACCTGGCGCACTTAGGGCGAGAAAGCAAAAGACACACAATTGATGGACGGAATGCAGAACAAATCAAAACATTCACCCCCAGTCAAGAGATCTGGGTTAAATCCATCATTCTTTTGCTCACCATGCCACCCCAGTTTAGACCTGGCCATATGCAAATCAGTCTTGACCCTGTGCCTCATGGGAACAGTCCAGCCCGAACTGCCAAGCCAGGTCCTCCCTGGACCGGAAACAAGCATCCTAGGACCGGTTTCGGGGTTTCACCCCTCTTCAGCCAGGATAGCTTGATTCCAGTGGCACAGTGAGCCCAGGACCCACGTCTGGGCATACCTGGCGCACTTAGGGCGAGAAAGCAAAAGACACACAATTGATGGACGGAATGCAGAACAAATCAAAACATTCACCCCCAGTCAAGAGATCTGGGTTAAATCCATCATTCTTTTGCTCACCATGCCACCCCAGTTTAGACCTGGCCATATGCAAATCAGTCTTGACCCTGTGCCTCATGGGAACAGTCCAGCCCGAACTGCCAAGCCAGGTCCTCCCTGGACCGGAAACAAGCATCCTAGGACCGGTTTCGGGGTTTCACCCCTCTTCAGCCAGGATAGCTTGATTCCAGTGGCACAGTGAGCCCAGGACCCACGTCTGGGCATACCTGGCGCACTTAGGGCGAGAAAGCAAAAGACACACAATTGATGGACGGAATTTGGATTGTGGGCAGGAAGAAATATACTGTTTACACTCAAATTAAATGTAATTTAATGTCCTCTTTAATTATCAATTCAGATTTTAAGACACAATTCAGAAATGCCACTTTAGAAAGTTGGCATTTTCTTGTCCTAATAATTTGTGTCTTCTACCTGTGTCCTGGGTCACTTGACTGTGAATGGTCCTGCTGTTGCGGTTTGTGTATTCCTTCCAGACAGTGACACAAAGGGGGCTTAGTTATGGACAGGATGGCCTTCCTGCCAGTATGCCTGGGGGTGGATCTCTAACAGTCCCACTTACCCTTCAAAGGGCTTTGCCTGCAGGCCTCACAATGCAACCTGACACCAGGTCTACCAGCCTTCTGTCACTCCAAGACAGTTTGGAACCTTGACAGGGGGCAGGGAAGAGCTTGCCAGAACCAGATGTGGGGGTAGGGCAGAGAAACCACCCACACAAAGACTAGCACCAGGTATAACTTTTGGACTCCAGGAGTCACTCATTAGCACATTCCTAGAACTGTGGGCATTAGAGAAGAAGGACTGCCCTGTAGCTTGAGGACTGCCTTGCTGTATGAGAAGGAATCCTGGACCAGCTTGCTTTCATCCCAGGCTAACCCGAGTGACTCCAAGGGTCAGGTGGATGACATTCTGTTTATGCTACAAGTTCAGAAGAAGCTCCAGGCGCCTCACTGCAACTGCCTAGCTGACCTGCTGCAACTGGACCTGCCTGAGCCCTGCTGGCCTCTACTGGAGTGAGCTCCTGATCCCCAAGAGGTGCCTCCCAGCGCCTGGTTCCTTGGCTGGCATCAGTCTGAGCTCTTCCCAAGAAGAAAAGGTAAAATCCAGAATTTTGGGCTCTTCGTGACCACGAATGGGCTTGTTCACACCAAGACTCTGTCGCCTGCTATGACTGCAAATGCGAAGCTCCGGTGAAACTTGCTCTTCACGCTACAGTGACCACTAGCAATGACTGGCAACACAAGATTTTCACTTTGCACTACAGCAGCGATAGGCTGCGGTGACCACCAACAATGATCTGCCACAACGACCGACTGCGATGCCCAACCAACTCTTCGTGCTACAGCATAACTGTTTGTGGTAACCTTTGTTTTATATTTGCTGGCCATAAAAAGAGCATACAAAAAATATACACACTATTGCTTTTGAGAAGCAGATTCAGTATGGAACAGCTGCAACACAGCTATGGTGTATTACTCAGTACAGAGAGGAAATGTGGTAGTAAGATCTCATGTTAAGCATAAAGACTTTGTTTCCATATAACCTCACATAAAGTACAACATCAGCAAGAGTAGGGAAAACCTTTAGGAGTAAAAAACACATGTATATGCAAAATCACATTTCTGTGGAAAGAGCCAGACATATACTTCCATGGGGTGCAACACTAGAAAAAATATTGAGACAAAATAGTTTCCTGTTATCAATAGTGGAAATAAAACTGAACCAACAAGAACTCTGGGTGAAACTTAATTGCTCCATGGGTGAGATAAACATAAACAACAGGAAGAAGAGCAGTGGATTTGAATAGACAGGAAAGCCATCCAATAATGATAAAGGGTCAGGCAAAGCTACCGGGGAGTAAATTAGGAAGAGGAAGAGTTGAAATGACCTGCAGGGGTGAGGGCCTTCCCTGGCCTCCAAGCGTCACCTGGAGGTCCAGAGGACTGGCAATGGTTCTCCCAGGCCCCCTTTACAACTATATCCCTGGGAGGAGAAGGTCTTGCAGATCCTACATCGCAAAGGCTTGAGGAGACTGGCAATTTATACTTTTCGGTGTGTCACTTAACCTAAATGTCTCATTTGCTTTGAAGTTAGCTGTTGCTAATGTGTCCATCACAATTTGTTTTACATAGAAACCTACATATATATCAGTAACATCATCGTTGGCTTGTTTATTTGAATGTATTGAGTTGTATTTAAGACAACAGGTTTCAATATGCATCACATTTGTACTCCAAATAATAAATAACATATATGTGTTTCACTTGTAAATGTCTATTCAATTTCTAATGCAGATTTTTTCTAGGTACAATTTTGCAAGTGGTGTGAATGTTTCCTTGAAATAACTACAAACCACCATGATGCCTTGTTTCAGTTCATTTAATTTAGCTAATGCTCTCTTTTCTATCATATTTTCACACATGGCAAAGTGAGTAAGTAAAAAAATGTATTGTTTCAATTAATAAAAATTGTTACAAAAAGTCTGTGCTCGGAGTGTCCTTCCAAAGACCTTCTTCCTGGCAAAGTGTCATTTATTGATCAATCTCTATTTAATGCTCTCTTTTGAAAATTGTTTGCGTTGAATTTTGTATGTTGTCCTTTTCTTGTCATGTAATTGAATTGATGTCATTAGATTCAAAACTATGTTTGTTGACCTTAAAAATGTAAGACATGCAAAATTGTACGCTGAATAAAAGTGGCATATGTGAAAGTTTCAATCTGCACTGTTTCTATGATGGCTAATGTCAAACATCTCTCTAAGTTGTGTAAATGTCATTTTCTTTAGCCTGCTAGGCCTTGGAATAATTAATTTCACATGTCTCCTCTGTTTATTTGAAGTAGTTCTGTATGAAACATAAACTGTTTGTGTAATTAATTAAAATTCCACTGAAGGTTTAATCAGGATATTCAATTCCTTTCCCCTTTTAGGTTGCTACATTACATTTGCTTAAAACTCATTGGATTTGTAATCTACACTTTTACAAAATATTCTTTTTTAACATTTATTATAGGTTCAAGAGCCAGAGCACGGTGTCTCAGGTTACCTCCACTGCAGCCCAGGATCAAGCCTCCAGGGAGGACTCCACTCCTGAAAGTCCAGAGGAAGAGGATCAGCCTGGTCCATCTGGTCTGCCTGGGCAGATAGCTCGAGTGAGTCTCCCATGGCACATACCCACACCACCCACCCCAGCTGTTACAGCACCTCTTCATAAGGATACCTCCACTTCTTGTGTCCAAAGCAACATAACACCCATCTTGTGCCTCCCATTCCTGGCTGCTGGTGAGACAACACCACCTGCGGTTTAGCCAGGACTCAGGGGGACAGGGCACACTAGTTCAAGGCCACAGGCTAGTGGGGATAGGGGTCATCGAAGGGATTCTGTAGGCTAGTATAGTGAGGCCACTGGGGTCACTGTCACCCAGCCCACCATCAACCAAGTCTTGGGATCCCTCCATCAGTACCAATACATGATGGCCAGGTCCTTACAGAGCTCAAGGGCATGAAGCAGTTGCCGAGAGAGCACAATGTTCAGATGGAGAATCTGAACTTCAATGTGGACTCCCTGACTGGGTTTCTGCAGGACATTTACAACCATATGTGCAAGGCTTTTCCTGTACCATCCTCCCCTTTCTGTGGCCCAACTACATCTGTCCCTACCACATCTGCCTAAGCTAAAGAAAGGCAGGCCCTGCCACAAGAGGCAATACCTGCACAAACCTCAGTCCCTGCAACTGTGGATCAACCAGCCTGCTCAGGAGGGGATGTTCATCTGGACCACTAGGAGAGTATGGCACTACCCCCACCACCACCACCTACAGACGCAGAACCTAATTTCCTCCAGTGTGTGACTATGTGAACTATTTTCTGGTCACATTTAACATCCTGAGGTCAGTTGTATTTTGGACATTGGTCTTCTAACAATTTTGGCTTAGCAATTATGGTTTCATTACCAAAACAAAGTCAAAGACTGGTGTTGTAGTTATTTTCTGTATCATTCAATTGTTCCTTCCATCAGACATTTCAAAATGTAAACAACTAAAGGATTGTTTTCTACATAAATGATTTGCAAATAGGTAAAGTTTCTTACTAATTTCTGCCATGACAACAAAATAAAAATACCAAAAACTCATCAACTAGTATTTTATTAAACTTTAAACAGATTGTTCTGTCAGATGTTTATTAAAAATAACAAACCATTTATAACACAAACACTCACTGCCATTTTTACGCTTCCAGTTCCACACCTTGCCACCATGGAAGAAGGGCATATAATCAAAAGAATCAGATTCAATAGGCAAAATATAATTGGATTATGTCATCAGCTGGAGCCAGATCCCCTGCCTCACAATAGGAATTGCACAACAATAACACCATATTCCTAAATCCTGGCAGAACTCAATTTTGTGGTCACATGATCTTTCCACTACACTGTTGCAGTATCTGGGGGAATGTCACAACCAACTTTAAGTGGTGTGCTACAAGACGTTCTTTCTACAATGATGAGACACATCAACAGCTTCATCCAGTTTCCATGACATGAGGATTTTGCAAATGTGAAGGGCGATTTCTACGCTTTGGTTCACCTACCAGATGTGAAGTCATCAGAAGTCCAGCTCGGCAAGTCCTCCCAATGTGGGATGCGTGTGCACCACACCATGACCCCCCTAATGGCCCAGATTCTTGCAGTGGCCTATCCTGACCTTGATGGGCAGTTGAGAGCCCAACAACAGCAGCAACGGGGTAAGTTCTAGTGTGAGTTTAACATGTTAAATAACTACTTTTTGTTACAGCAACTCATTTTTGCCATCAACATTAAGGTTGACACATGTCCAACGCAGAAGAAGGGTTCTTGAAGGTGTAAGTTTTGCACAAGGTGTATGATGATGTGATTTTTAGATTACATTTTGGGAAAAGAAACCACCTGATTTGTGTTCCCTACCAAAGGACTGGTCTGAGGAGGCATATGCCTGCCTAAACAACAAATATACATCAGATAGAACGATATTGTGAGGGACAGTTGTACCAAACAGGCCACTAGTCTTTATTGTGTCAGGTGTGATGCTCCTTCACTATTGTGAATGAAGTTATATTATCCCTATTACAGGTGACATAGCATAAAATGGTATTATGATACAGTGGATGTTCCAAACGTCACATTGTTAAGTTGGTTTCATACCCAAACAAGAGTAAGCACGTGAGTCAAAATGACTAGTAACATCAGATTAAACGGTCACATTTCTGATTCAAAACATATCCCAAATGTGTTATAAAGCAAAAATACTATTTCATTCACGGCAAAAGTGACAGATTTGCATGATATCTTACTCCTTCACAAATGTGCAGGCAAGCCAGTCTGTTTTTTGAAAAATAATTGTGATAGGCATACACTTTATGGTACAACATAGACAAACATTGGGGACAGAGTACCACATTCCCAAAACCATTTTACAATGTTCTTTGACATATCCAGATGATAAATCAATGATGGAGAAAAATGGGATACTTAAAGGGACTTTTGCAGATGGAATGTTCCATCACATATATGTAGGAGTATCCCATCAGGCAAACTCAAAATCAGGCGCAACACATCACACATTGGGCAAATGTGGAAATGCATCTAGGTGTATGATGTTGCATATTGTGAATTACATTTGAATCTTTGGAGTTAAAATTATATATAAATCAATGTATGTAATATTTACTGTGATATTGTACCAACTACCTTTCAGTTTAATCAAATATTGGTACAACATTGCAATATTTTTTGACACACATTGATGCATATTTTACTTTTTGTGAATGAAAATAATACACATTTTTGGGCCTTTTGAACACACTGTACAAATTCATGTTTGGTTTATTTCCTTTTTGGTGACATAAGTTCACTATTCTAAACAAAAAAGCCCAACCATTCAGACGTGTTAAACAGTTCCTGCAGAGAACTAAAAATGGATAAGATGCAAGACCATACATGATATATGAGCTATCATGGAGAATTACAAACCTGTGAACAAATGGTTTTTGAAAATGTCGCCTACATGCATGAGCTTATGCTAATGTAGGTTACAAACACAGTTGCCCCTGACAGGAAGAATACATGGGAGCGGGAATAAATATAGACTCTGATTCAGTACTATATTGAGGCTGTCCAGCCGGACAGGGTTATTTTAATAATAATTAAATTCGAGGCACAAATAAAGTGGGACACAATCCTGCGTCCAACGCAATACATATAACACAAAAACAAAAACAAAGGCTCAGGCAGGACAAAAAGCTTGTATGCTATACAGAAGATAAAACAAGCAAAAATATTTTCAACCTACAACTGCTTGAAATATGCTTGACCAGAAACTTTTTTCTTTTCGATGACCAATATTACCAGCAGGTCAAAGGTACATCGATGGGAGCTGTCTTTGCCCCCAATCTGGCCATACTCTTCATGGATCATTTGGAAATTACACGAATCCTCTCCACAAGTAATCCTTTCCACACTGGCATCTGCTTGTGGAGACGATATATCGATGATATTTTCTTGATTTGGCATGACACAGAAGAAACTCTTAAACAATTCATGCATTTGCTTAACAACAATTGTCAGGTTCTTAACTTTACCCTCTCATATAACAGAAACGCTATTCCTTTCCTTGACCTCACCATCCATCATAGAAACAAGAACTGATTACGAGTCTCTACAGAAAACCAACTGAGGGTAACACCCTTCTCAGATATGAGAGCAACCACCCTCGCGCCCTCCGCGACTCATTACCCTACTCCCAATTCTTGAGGATTAGACGAAACTGTTCCCTAAAAGAAGACTATTTCCGTGAGGCTTCCTTTCTATCCAACAAACCCTTGGCCCGTGGCTACCCCTGCAGACTCATACGTACCTCATTAAAAAGGGCCTGGTACTTCCCCAGGGATTGTCTTTTACCTCCCAAACCCAAGCCCATTCAAAATCGATTGGTATGTGTTACTACTTTTTCACCTGTTTCTCATACTGTGCGTAAGAGCATCTTGAAACACTGGGGAATCCTAAATGCAGGTAGCCTGAAAATTGACCTCCCACTTTTTGCATTCCAAAAAAGCAGGACCATAAAGGATCACCTGGTTAGGGCTGCACTTCCCGCCGCAAAACCAGCCGGTACACTGAATGAGCATTGGGGTCTAGAAGCCCTCACTGGGCATGCCAAATGTGGTAACTGTAGTGTTTGCAAATTCACAGTTGAGGGCAAAGAATTTACTTTCTGTAACATCAAGGTTCAGTCAAAACAGTTTTTCAATTGTAACACATGCAATGTGATTTATGCTATTTTATGCCCCTGCAACAAAATTTACATTGGGCAAACCACTCAAAAAGTGCGGATCCGGATTTGCCAGCATCGTAGCCGAATTTGATGCAAAACACCCAATGCCCCTCTCATGGAACATTTCTCAAACGCAGGACACAGTGAAGATGACATAAGATGGACTGTGATCAGCGTGATCAGACCCTTGCCAAGAGCAGCAGACACGGGTCAACTCTTGAATAAAGAAGAGCTCAAGTGGATCCTTCGTACTAGCAGCATCAGAACCGGACTCAACAGACTTGAGGATTGGACAACCTTACTGTAATAGCACCAACTGACAATGTCCACCCCAAGTAAAATTTATTTTCAAAATGTTAAGGTTCTAATTAAGGACATATGGTAAGCCTTCAGCAACCTTGCCTCTCCTGCAGGCTTTCAATTTTGCCTTTTGTTTATTGTTTTGTTTATTTAGGTCCTCTATTACTTTCCAGAACTCATGATCATGATGCTTTACCTCTTAATACTTTCTAAGGGCAATTGCTATGCATTATCAATTGATGAAGTAACCTGTCAAATCCACAATTTAAATGCCCAGATTTTTACAATTCCTGTGATACCAAATCTCTAGGTGGCTTTTTTTGTTTTCCATTCCTTCATTCACTTAAAATATGCATGCTTTATGTTTACATGGTAAAATATGAACCTAACACTCCATTGCAAACGATTGCGTTTTGTTTCATGGTTATTTATGGTTTATCATTAATTGTAATTTACAACTATCTTTTGCTCTTCCATGTGTCCACCTCTCTTCCTTTTTTTCTTATCCTCAGTCCATTGCCTGCATCTTTATTATAGCTACTCCACTCAAAGATGGCCGCAACTAAATCGACGGCGGGCACACACTGTACCTATCACATGACACGTCACATGATCGTGTCCCGTTCTTATCTTCACCCACTGTGGCCGGTTCACGCACTCATCGAGTCAACACGGACACCGCTGGTTATCAAGGTAAGCCTTTCCAAGCCAGTGTGGGTTACTTTAGCCCCTACAGCCACCCTTTGCTAATTCTTCCCTCCCTCCTCCGCAGGTCATTGTACCGCTACTTCTCCAGCCCAGCTGGTTCCCGTTCTGGACTCGCCATTGCAGTCCAGCCATTTTTTCATGTACCAAATTGTGCTTGAACGCACAGTAAGAGGTTCCTCCAATTTCTCGTATTCTGAGCACCTCCGGTTGGCACCACCTTGCTTACGGGCTCATCTGTTACCATTTTAGGTTTACATCTGCAATTTACCACGCTCGGTTCTGCCCTCCCGGCGAACCCGCGCCTTAAGGAATTCAACGCTCATTTGGTAGACCGCTTGCCATTGTGCACACCGCACGGTAAGCCTTGCTTCATCAATCCTCCACACCTGTTAGTGCTCGTGTCCTGGCGACTGTTTCAGGCAATATTCACCGTGCTCCGTAAGGTTTAAAGGTATTCCAAGCCACTAGCCATTCACGGCACATCCAGCACCTCTTCACTGCACCCTCTCTATGCACGGCCCGTCACTCAGTTCTGGTTCGCCTTTACTATAGGTGTTCCACTGGTGCCCACTGCAGCAATTTTTGTGGTGTTTCCACCCCGCTGGTCTATTCGCCCCACCGGCCTATTCGTGGCTTCACTCCCTCTGCAAATTGAAATTAATTAGGTCTTAACTATTACCAACTTCTATCACTCGCCGGTTCTTTCACTCCACTCCAGTATTTTTCCAGTCCATGCATCTCTTCACTCGCCGTTTTTCACCATCCGTTATTATGACAGTCCGCCACATCTCTTAATCAGGCTCTAGGTTCTGACACGTAGAACAAGACTTTGTCTTAATGGATGCATACCACCTGTTCTTCACAGGCACTATGTTGTTAAGGATGTGTTTTAGATTCTTTGATCTTCTTACCGTTTTCTTTTTTCCCCATTTCCTCTATTGTTTTATAGGCAAATCCTTCTCAGGCATGTAATACTATGTCCTGATGATGATCCCAGTATTGTTCTTATGGGATCGAAACATCGTCGACTCATTGTACACCGCAAACACAATTCAATTTGTTATTTATGTGTAACGGTGTGTCGGGATGCCAAACAACAAGGTGCCACTAACCTTTGGTAGCCATCCAGCGGGGACAATGGTTCGAAGCAAGCTCTTCCACTGAGCGCAACCTCCCACAGAGTACTTATCACACTGCTCTGAGAGGGAACACTCCGGGGAAAAGAAAAGTGGATAAAACAATAAACGATGCTGCTCAAGTTGGTGTCTTCTTATACCTATTCCTGGCCAATAAGCTCGGTACGTCTTCAGAAGCCACCCCACAAGAAAGTGCTGTGTACAGAAAAGAAGAGAGATATGTGAGATGTAGTACGGGGTATAACATACACAACAATTAACTGGAGGGTATAATATAACTACACATACTCACAAACACTTATGCAGCAGTTTACTTCATCTAAGCAAGATGATAATCCGTAGAAAAGAGAGAGAGAACCCCTTGTGGATCAGGTATGGGGGTTCGTCTCTGCGAACGTTAGGTACAATGAATAAACAAAGCTAAAGTCACAACCTGGCTCAGCAGTGGTAACCTCCAGAAATGAGTGATCCCCCAACTACTACCAAATGTCTAAAAAAGGATACCAGTTCCTGTGGAGGAGAGAGCCGGGGCAGAGCTCTCATGCAGCTAATGGCCACAAGTACATTTTCCAGTAATCACACGCTGTTTAGAATCACAGCGACCATTGCCAGTAATCACATGCTGTTTAGAATCACAGCGACCTTTGCCAGTAATCGCACGCTGTTTAGAATCACAGCGATCTACTGCACATCGGTACAGGGCGTCACGAAACAGTCTAGGTAGGGGGAGGAGTGCTCCTGCGCGTCACTCCCTCTTTCAGGCCTACGATACCTGTGGTCTCCACTGCTGGTGGAGAACTTCAGTGAACTCTGGTACGGCTGGCTCACCCGCAAATGAATCGGAAATCCAACGTAGAGTAACGCAGATAGCCTCCAAGGCAGCAGGGGAGCAAACCAGCCGCGGGCGGAATCTGCTGACAGGAAATGAGAAGATTGTCAAGCCCCAACCCCAGGAAGGGGAGGGGCTTTATAGTATGTCAATACCCGGGCTGTGCCGGGTCTTCCGTCCAGCCTTGGGTCCAAATGGATACTGGGATTGTAGTACCCTGACAGGCGCCAAGTGCCTAATGAAGGCGGCGCCACCCTCTCACCAGTCATTACATCGTACAAACATGGAAAGGAAGCCCTGCGAGGAGACGTGACTAACCCCTTCACCCCCTGCCTCCGTTGGATGACCATGACATGCTGTCACTGTTTATTTTTGCTTGTTTTATCTTCTGTATAGCATACAAGCTTTTTGTCCTGCCTGAGCCTTTGTTTTTGTGTTATATGTATTGCATTGGACGCAGGATTGTGTCCCACTTTATTTGTGCCTCGAATTTAATTATTATTAAAATAACCCTGTCCGGCTGGACAGCCTCAATATAGTACTAATTCAGAATCTATATTTATTCCCTCTCCCATGTATTCTCCCTGTCAGGGACAACTGTGTTTGTAATTTACCAATACTCAAGGTCCCTGACCACAACAATTGGGTTCCCTTGTTCCTATAAACATATGCTAATCTAGAACCAAAGTATGAGGAGCATTGAAACAGCTGAAATATGAAAACTTTCTAAATGTTTTGTGATCAAAGATCATGATGAGTTCTATTTACACAGATACAATAAAACTATTGTATATGTCATTTCAGCATCATCAGGAATAGGCAGAGGAGCCATTAGCCACATAGGCGGGGAAGCTGTGGCCACTGTGATTCGGGTGCTTAGATCACCGACACCAAGGGACCCAGTGGCACGGACGGTGAGGGGACTGGAATGGAGGCCTCAAGCTCAACATCATCATCTTCGGAGGCCTCCCCAAGTGACCAGTCCCTAGTGGTGGTGGTCCCTACAGCAACTGTTCCACCTACACCCTTTCCCCCACCCAGAGAACCATCTCCATCCTGCCTCTTGCTCCCCCCAGTTTGCCAAACCCACACCCCTAAAAGAGGTGGTGTCTCTTTCGTTGCAGGCACCTCACCCCTGCCCCTGTTCCCCCAACTGCACTGAGTGAGGAGGCTATTGACTTCCTCTGAAACATCTCTGCAGGCCAGACTGCACTCCTGAATGCCATCCAGGAGCTTAGTTGCGATATGCTAGCATTGCTGGAAGGCATTCACAGTACTATGTCTGGCCTACAGAGGTCTTTTCAAGGTCTAGCCTCCTCACTGACTGCAGCCTCCCAACCATCCCAACCTTGTGCTCCAACCCCCACCCCTTTCCCATCCCAGTTCCCTATTCTGAGCCCTGTCCCACAGCACGCCCACAGACACCACACCCACCACCAACCTCCACCACCACACCCACGTGCACCACCACCAGCACACCCACAAACACCCCCACCACACTCACATGGACCACCACCTGCACACCTACAGACACCCCCACCACCACACCCTCATGCACCACCACCAGCACACCCACAGACACCACACCCACCACCACACCCACATGCCCCACCACATACACATGCACCACACCCAGCACCTAAAGCACACACCCATCCACACACAGACATACATTATAAACCTTACCCAGGAAATACAAATGCCCACACTCACCCGAACAACATACACCTAGGAAGAAACATACACCCAAACATACACCACATACACCAGACCAACAGGCACCTGTTTTTCACATGAAGATGTCCTTTTTGTCCTTACCTTGACCTCTTACAAACCCCAACCCACCCCTCCCAAATGCAAAGCCACCACTTCCAAAACTCACCCACTCCTCCTAAATCCAATAATACCCCTCGCAATCCAAAAACCACCTCTCACAAACCCAAGACCACCCCTCCCAAGCCCAAAACACCCCCTCCCAAGCAGGATCATTGAGGTGCCTGCTCTGTGCCCACTAGATGCCCCTTCCTGAGGATGTTCCCCTTGGCAGTGATTTAGAAGGCTAGCTTAATGCCACAGCACATCAGTGCACTGGACTTTTTTATTGTAATGGGCTGCCATTTGGTTGGGATTTATTTTGAGAGATGTATCTCATGGTTTGAATCAATGTCTAATTTTCTTTTCACCAAGTTTGTCCTGGCGTTAATTGTCCTTTGCAATTGTTTGATTTCTAGAAATGTTTCTGAGTTAAATGTGAAGTACATATTTTTCTTTACCATTATTGGAGGAAATATAACGTATTTTTTTAATGTCAACTTTGTTAAGTGCATACACGGGTTAAAATAGCATGTAATGGTCATTTGAATTCAGGTGCAGGCATACATCATTATAATGGACACTTACGCCAACAAATAGATATTTACGTTTATTTTTTCAAGTGTTACTACAGGTGTCTGTGCTTCACCTTTATTACTGATAAGAATGAACACATATTTAAAACATCTTATAAAATAGTGTGACCGTTGAAATTGGTTACAATAGAGGACTTGCACTAGACAAGGGGAAAGGTTACATGGATGAATAAAATGAATGATCCAAATTTGGGACTGACATTGATTTGACAGTTAATTGGTAAGGTAAAGGTTACACCTTGTGTAGTGCAATTTTTGTAAGTCATGTTCCATTGCACTTATCACAATGATGTGTGATGGATATGTTTTTAATTTGAACATTTTCAAAATGTATTTAAACACACCTGTATGGAGACTATTTGATTTTTTTGATTGATATCCTTTTTTGTGCTAGTCTTCATTTTTTTGAAGGCAGCTTGCACCAAATTTAGAAATACAATTTAATCTTACAGGTGGATTTCTTTAAATTTTTTAAAAGTCAATATTACAGACATCTGCATTGCACATTGGTATGCTATTTCTTGTAAGACAGAATAAAAATGCATGAGTCCAAATGTTAACAGACAAAAAAAGTGGAGCTTACCATTGATTCTGTCCATGACGGTGTTTATGACAGGAACCCCTTTCCCTTGGTAAATGTAAAATAAGTTTTTTTATTTGGTAGAGCGCGGATAATTATGTAGAATTTGGGAATAAGCAGTTTCAGACATGTAATTCAAACATTCAGTTATAAAAAAAAAGAACCACCATTTTCATATACACAAATCCAAAAAAAAGAAGACTTGTAAAGAGGCTGATGGTTTATACACATATCCAAAAAGAGAAGACTTGTAAAGAGGCTGATGGCTTGATGATGAGAAATATTTATTAGTACTTGTTTCTTAGTATTGGTGACAAAGTAGCCGGAAGCAGAACAGCCAGCACATGTTTCACCCTGTCACAGCGCGCAGGCCTGGGGCCTTTTCAAGGCTTGTATGACATAGAGGTCAAAGGTTGTGCTTAAATGTGGTCTGTAGATGAGGCATCCTGAGGACACAATTAATAACACCCTCTGGAGCCAGATGGGAAACTGGCCAAACTGGCTTTGTGGGTAGAGTGCGCAGGGCCATTAATTCTGTGAACTTCAGAAGGGTTTTGATGAACGTTCTAAAGGCATTGTTTTCCTCACTTAAGCGAACTTTATACTGTATTTCTTTACTTTCCATTTGGGGTACAAACCATGTGCAATTGGTATCTTTAGAAACGTCTGCTGAGATTTATTACCAAATGTAGAAATTCAATATTTCTTGCTCATTACAACTGCTATTTTATCTCGTTCCTACTCATTTTGTTTTCCAGGGAAAATGATGACAACCAATGTCATCTCAATTCTATTATTTAAATCACATGGATATCAACAATACAATAGTTCTATCCAAGCTATTTCTCTTTGCAATAAATATATTTTTAGTCTCGTTATAGTTTGATGTTGATTTTTTGCTAGTGCCTATAACTAATAGGTTGACATTAAGTTTAGGTTTCCTTTAGGGGAGCAGCCACCAATAATTCAGCATTTTTCTATTGCTTTGAAGTTCATTCAACCTCTTCTTTATCTTATACCCTGTTTTCCCCACATACACTAAACACACTAGGGGGCAGAGTTACAAGAAAGTGACTCATTGCGGAACGCAAGCCATTTGGCTGTGCCGCACTGAGTCACTTTCAAAGCACAGGGATGCGACATATTTACAACAATATGCCGCATCTCTTTGCTTCCCCCTGCGCTGGCGCACAAACTGCTGCCATGCGCTGGAGCAGGCACCCTTGCACCATGGTGCAAGGATGCCTGCGTTGTGGGGAGATTGTTTTTGTTCAGGGAGGGTTTCCTTCCTGCACAAAAACAATCTGAAATGCAGTTTTTCAACTTCTATGTGTGCTGCATTAGCACACATAGAAGTTGAAAAACGGCATTGTTTAAATGATTGTTTATGTGCAGGAAGGGAACCCTTCCTGTACATAAACAATCATTAGAGGTGATTTCCTCTTTCTGTGTGTGCTGCAGAGTGCAGCACGCATAGAAAGAGGAAAAGAAAACGAGGAGGAATGAAAACATTTCTCCTCGTTGCGCCTCCCTACGCCTCCCTACGCCTCGCCACGCATTTCCAGATTTATGATTCCTCGTAACTCTGGAAATGTGTCTGGTTCCATGGGTGTTACGTGGGAACACCCACAGCAACACCCATGGAACACCCCTTTCACGCAAAGTGCTGCGTGCATAGGGGCCATATTTACAAGGACAGGAAAAGTCACGCGGGGTGGCTTTTCCTTTCCTTGTAAATATGTAGCACTAAAATGCGCCACAGGTACGTCACAAAAAGTGACTCACCGGTGGCGCAAGGGGCTTGTAAATCTGCCCCTTGGTACTTACTCTAAGCATTGTGGAGCTGGAGGCTGTTGCTTACTAAGGATTGTGAAGATGAAGACCTTTATTGCTCAAATGACTGTAGACTTTGGAAGAGCATCAGCCTATAACAGGTCCAACTTAAATGTCATGCCGGTTTCTAGAGGAGTTCTATGGAGTGGATTGTATACAATTAGGTAAAATGGAGGCCAGATAAGATCAAATACTCTAGATAGATTTACAGGGTAATAAATAAAGATCAGGATGTCTTAAACAAATTAACAGTGAAAGATATTAGGAGATGTTCTCAACTAAATCAACCTACGGGTGAATATCAATACTATCAAAATTATAGCTTTTGTATGAATGTCCATATGTGCTAACTGTCCAGTCAAAAGAGTCACCAAACAGAGAACAGCCGAACGTGCTCTTGTGTGATCTAAGAAAGCTTCAGTTCTGTACTGAGAGACTGCAAATGTCATTCAGCATAATAAGGTTTTCTTTGTTTTTCCAAATTTCAAGGACTACTACACTGCTTTTTCCCTTCAGCAGATGCAGCAGTGGTTTTTCTTGTGTCTGTCCAGGAAGTGCCCAATTGGGTGGAAATAGAAGTGAACCTTGCTAAGCGACCAGGATTTATACAATGCTTAACCATACACGTTTCTCCACTGTCATCAGCACAGTTAATGCAGACCACAAAATATCAATGCATTTCTATATTCAAATACTTTTAGTGCAAACCCTCAAATGCTATAAATAGACGAAAAGTCGAATCACGTATTGGTATAAGACATGTGCCTGCTTCACAGTTATTTCCCCCATCTCCCAGATGGGGAATCATAGAATTATCTGAGCATTTTCTCACTTGGTACTATGCATAGTGGGCCAATGACCACGAGCGATCATTGCTCGATTTATTTATAGCCTCGGCCCACGCCTGGCCGGAGGATGTGGGTGCGACACTTCCGGCCTCTAGCCGCGAGAACGACAGGACTGCTAACCTGTCACAGTAGGTATGTCGCCAATTATTAGGGAAATATTGGGAAACTGTTTTTCATTTGTTTTGGTCTATTTATGGGAACCAACTATTCAATAACTAAAGTATCGCAGTGAACTAAATATAAGGAGATGGATTAACAAATGATTGTTAAGAAGGATGCAAAACTTTAAATATGTCCTTTTATAAGAGCTAAGAGGAGGTATTGAAGAATTTAAATGCAGGCGTTGCTTCACTACGTTATTAAGTAGCTTGTTCCAAAGAGTTGTAATCTCAACAAGTTGGAAAATACATCAGAGGAAAAACAGGGGTCCTTAAGCGAGAGGTCAGTAGTCCAGCTCTTAATCATTCCCTGGATTAGGAGTTTTTTGAAAGACTGCCAGAATGTAGCATCCCCAGACGCGCCCATGCTGCCAAAGTTCAGTCTGATTATTTTAATGCATTGCTGATTCGGCATGTAATTATTTCTCAGAGAGTGCATCTTCTGTAAGCAGCACTGGGTTATCTGTAGTCTACCGTTCTTGAAAGTAAGCTAGAACTGGTCTTTTTTATCTTTATATTCCATAATATAGTTCAATCATGCTTACTGTTGGAAAAATGGGTTATTAGTAGTGGAAAATATGCATCTGCCACTGGAAATAAGGCCACTGACACAGTCGAGGGCTCAGAATAGGTCTCAGAAAATTATTCCCATGTTCAACCCTTGTTAGCTTGGCTGCGAGCAGACAGGCTTAACTTCAGAAACAGGTAAGTAAAGCATTTAAAAACACCAATTCAGTAAATAATTAAGACACACCACACAATAAAAATCCAACAACAATTTATAATAATAGGAAATATTTTTATCTTTAACATGATACCAAATTGAAAAACATTCAATGTAGGGAACCGGAGATATGGTTATTTAAAGACAGCACTATATAGCACATTGAAACCTATAGCGCCTATTGGTATATCTGATCGTGCTATACCGGGACAAGGTCAAAGTTTCAGGTCAACCGCGATGGAGCCCTCCGTGGCTACCGCTAGCGGTAGGTCTCGGTCAAAGTTTGTATCTTCTGACTTAGAAACGTTTCTGGAGCTTTTGAGCTTTTCTTCCTGATGTCCTTCGAAGCTCTCAGCCAGTACGGATTCGGTGAGGGTTCACCTGATTGCCTTGCGCGAGCTCCCGGTGAAACCTATCCAAGTCAGACCTCCGGAGCTTTTCAGCAGGACGAACCAGAGATCCAGGCCAGCTTGCGGTTGAAGGTGGGTGGCTTAGCTCTATTGTTTGGTCCGGGCCATCTTTTCTACTTTCAGACTTAAAAACCTTTACTGAGTTTTTTCTCCCGGGGACCCTCGATGCTCTTCATCGGGCCGGATTCAGTGAAGGTGCGCAGGCATGGGTTTCCACTAACTCCTAGTCAAACTGTGGAAGTTGGACCTCTGGAGCCGGCTCGCGATTGAGGGTCGCCAATCAGTCGGTCCACTTATGGAGCTTTTTTCCAAAGTTGCTCCAAAGTTCTTCATACTTCTAGAACTTCTTCCTGAAGTTCCTTTGAGGACCCCAACATGCCCAAAACGTACTCCAAGGGTCTGGAAGCTACAAGATGGTCCTTGAATGTTTGAGACTTCAATTCCCACAATTCACTTGGACAAAACCTTTACAAATTAACTGGAAGTACTCCAGACTGGGGATTATTGGTGGTGAAGGTTCAGGGGAGCTCTGTTAACCTGTAGCTTGCAGGAAGTCCACTCTTTAGTTCTTTTGAAGCAAGTTAGATCCATAGGGTTGTAGTTCCAGATTGTGCAGCAGACGCAGTCAGTCAGAGTGCAGGGTGTGGTTGGTGCAAATCAAACTTCTCAGCATGGACCCTTCTTCTTCCTCTTGTTTTAAGCAATAGATCTAAGAGGCACTGCCGCTCTCAGATACTTATTCAGTGTTCTCTGGGATCACACAGGAGGGCACTCCTGTCCAATGAGCTGGAGGGAAACACCCCAGAGCTTGACCATTTCCTCCAAAGAGTGGCACAATGGTCTACCAAAAAACACTATTTCTCCAAAATTCAATATAGCTGAAGTCTCAGGAGAAAGGTAAGAGCTGGCTAAACCAACCTCCAGGATGGTTCATCTCCATATTCTCCTGCCCCCTGGCATCTGCACATTCCTTCCTTCAGCCCGCCATCTGGCTGGGTTCAAAGAGTAGAAGTGTAAATGGAACTGGCTTCTTCTGCCTGTCTCCTCCTTCTTTTGAAGATCATGGTTTATGACCCCTTCCCCTGCTCTGTCAGAACCCTCTCCTCCCAGAATGGCTCTTTCACCCCAGGGGCTACTTATCACCTCATCAAAGCAGCCTGGCTAATCCACTTAACTGTGACCAATCAGGACAGATCACTGGAAGGCTGAATTGTGGCTTACTGATAAGAAAGTCTTATAACTTCTTGTCTGTACATTTTAGGATAAATTCAACAATTAACATATTGTTGGATTTATCAATAGCATTCTAGTAAGTCCTTGAAGGTTATTTCCTATGTTTCCTTATTGAAGTTATTAATTGATAACGTCTTGCCATGTTAACCTATGTGGCTGGGGATCTGCAATGGGGAAAATGAACTGGACAATTTCTCCAACACCAGGGCTTATACAACATCTTTTATAAGGACCCTGCTAATATCTACAGGACCCCCCACCCCTGGAATACCTAGGAGAGACTTTAAGGGTTCTGAATATGTAAAACTATTGCAGATCCTCACTCCACAGTGCTCCTAGAACAAAAGTCGATTTTGGGAAGCACTTTACCACAATGTGAGAAGTGAATTGTGCAATTTCACTAAATCCAAGGCATGTAAGACCTATTTTTATAAAGGTCCTCTTTATACGTACTTGACCCTCTACCTCTGGGACACCCAGGGGGTACCTAATATGGACAAATATTGTAGTTTATTAATTTGTAAGTGCCCCAAACACCAAAGTCGAGTTTGGGCACAATGTACATGTTAAAAGCAGTCCTGCAACACAGGGCTGCTTTTAAACTGACCACAGGCCTCCGCAGTGCACACATGTATGTGCAGAAAGGGCTGCTGGCCTCTAAACCGCCACACCCTAATATATACTAGGGACTTAAGGGTAGTTTTGATCCCCCTGCCCCATGTACTAGGGCCTTATAGGGAGGTTATGCCAATCATAGAGGTATCCTAACCCATAGTGTACCCTAGTGTATGTGGGTGTTTTCACTGTATTCTAAGTGTGTTTTCAGCATAGCACTGGCCCTGGGACATTCAGAGTCAGTTACCACCAGCACCAGTCAGCAAAAAGAATAGGTGTGCCCAGGGCACAAGGCTGACTTTGCAACGCTTACCCACTCTAACTTTGAAGAGAAGAGCCACTCTGTAAATATTTGTAGGCAGGGCATGGTAATATCTTCCTTTTGGTTGCTTAAAAGACAATAACTAGGAAGCATGGACATTGATTCATCAAAATGCCATAGGTATCACACACAGCTTGACCTTCATGACAACACAGAAAGTTACATCAAATGAACTTTGACCCTGAATCTTTCTGACAAGTGATGTCACATGACCCTAACCCTGATGGCATCCAAATACCTGTCACTGAAGAAAGTCTATAATAACTGCAAGATTAATATAATAAAACAGCACAGACAATTGTCTTTTTATAGGCCATCTATATTAGGGTGCAACTAGATGTGCTAGGGAAACAGTCCCCCATTTCTCATACACTACGTGAAAAAGTATGTGCTCATCTGAAAAGTATATAGTGCCACAAAAGACATAACAGCACTGGGACCCTGAATATTTGTATCATAAAACGTAATGATTTAATGGTTTCTCTTCTGTATATCGCATAGAGAAATGTATTGATAAATAATAGGGAAAGAAAAAGAGTTTTTAAATAAACAATAGCAGTTATGTTCATATATATTTTATTTGCAGGCCACACTCACCGTGTTAAACACAGAGGTGAAGGTTTTATTAAAACAAATTATTTTTAATTTTTTGAACTTGACGCTCCTTATGAGATGCTCCCATTTTGTATTCAAATGTGCTGTGGGTTGACCCATATGTAAAACAAAATACGTATAGTGCCAGCTCCTACATTATGTAATGCCCCCTCCATATGCCATGGGAGCCACCCTTCTGCTATGGATTCCCCCTTTGGCCAATATTCCAGTGTCAAAATGTTTTAATAAGTGCTGTTAATACACCATGGATGACCCTTATGTCAAAAACTACTTAGAATCATGACAGGACCAGCATTTTATTATTCCTGCCCCTCCCTCCTCCTATTGTTGTCTTCATTTATGCCAAGAATTACCTCTAATGTGTTACTGCCAGCATTTTGTCATGGGTATCCCAATGCCAAGAATTGCCTTCACAATGCCAACAGCAGCCTTCATCATGGGTGTCCCATATGCCAAATATTACCTATTGTATGCCAGCACCAATATTTGGTTATAGGTGTCTTTCATGCCAAGAAGTGCCTCAAGTGTGCTAGCACAAGCATTTTAGGTGGTTGTCTCTGTAAGCCAAAAATTACATTTAGTATGCTAGGGTCAATAGTAGACTTGCAAGCATAACACAACATTGTCACTCATGGTTACATACAGTCACTCACTCACACTCATTTCTCACTCAGTCATGCTTACGCTTACACAATACTTCTCATTACCTTGCACTTCCTCATTCATTCTCCCATACTCTCTTGCACTTATTCGTACTCTCACTCATTCATTCGCACTCACACTCTGATTTACTCATTCTCACTGGCACTCACTAGCAGTCATTCTCTCTCACTCAATCATTAATATCACACCAAGGATCCAGGGGAGTATAAAAGGAACATATCTCTCCCTCGTCAGAACTAATAACTCACTAAAGATATGTTCTACTAGAATTTGAAAATAGAGTGGTGAATATATAAAAAAATATGTGGAAAAATATTTCTTTTAATGGACGAGAACCCTCACTCACCCAAAGGTGACATGCTTCATCATTGGGCTCCCTCCGCACATCGGGCCCGCAAGGTCCCTGATGTGGGCTACAACTCCCCACCAGATGTGGTGGGTGGGGAGGAGCTGAGGTGTTTTAAAACAAAGGGACGCCGCAAAGTGAATGTTCATGAGTGAGGAACAGAGTGCAGTGAAATTATATGTGAAGGTTAAAATGATCTCAAGGGCACAAACTATTTTATTCCATAGTGTCTTTGGAAAGGATTAAAAAAGCAGAGGACAGGAGGTTCACAACAAATATACCTCCTCAGAGGTCAACATGTTTCCTCCTTTCACAGACTCCAAAGGAGTTCTTAGGCATTCTTCAGGACCAAATATTTAAACTAGTCACTCTGTAAAATATGGAACTCTAACACACTCGTATGTGAGAAGTTGACGCCAGCGACGTGATTAATTACCACGCCTTCTCCATCTGTATTGAAGACAAACTTTGACTCTCAGTAGCCATACGGTACCCCTCAACCAATTCGGCTCATCAAACACAGCCCTTGGCCGAGTGTCCTGTGTGTAAGGGTCCTGGCGAGAGAGAGTTGTAGCCCACATCAGGGACCTTGCGGGCCCGATGTGCGGAGGGAGCCCAATGATGAAGCATGTCACCTTTGGGTGAGTGAGCGTTCTCGTCCATTAAAAGGGATATTTTTCCACATATTTTTTTATATATTTACTACTCTATTTTCAAATTCTAGTAGAACATATCTTTAGTGAGTTATTAATTCTCACTTAATCATTCTCATTCACTACCTGTCTCACACTGTCACTCGCACACATCCACGCTCACACATACAAGTAGACCTACATGATCACACAACACACAGACACGCAACAGTGGTTTAAAAACACTTTACTTTGCTCAGCTACCAGTAAGGCTCCTGTTACAGTATCTGATGTTCTTATGTTACTACATCAAAAGGGAATAATAAACTATTATTCACTATTAGTATAATACATGTGTAGAAAACAAGGAGGGTCGAACCCGACACCCATAAGGGCACTCAGTCCCTGTGTTCTAAGCACTGATGGTGCCATCTCTGGGGCCAGAGGTCACCAAGGCAGCACAAGGGATCTCAAGGTTCAAGCCAGGGTTCGCAACTGCAACCTATGATTCCATGCATGGACAAGTACGTCACATACACAGTGAATCCCTCATAAATAAATGCGCTGGTGCACTCCTTCTAAAAAACAGACAACTTCCTCGTCCTCAACACATACCGGCTTTATAAGGCATGCATCAATTCATATGACTTGTGAGGCCGCAGCAGCCCATAAGTTTGGAATACAGTGCTGTTAGGAATAGGAATATTAATTTGGGAGGGGTTGCCCCTACCAATTCAGTAAACTTACTCGGGCTAGGTCAAAGCATAGTTCTGAAAGAATCTCTGCTTAACTCCAGGTATGGCACAAGCAGCAGCCAATACCAGAGAAGTATGTGTTGAATTCAAACAATATCAATAATTCTAAAGTAAAGAACACAATACAATCAAAATCCCAAACCAATTCAGAAAATAGAGAAATGTAATGAGCACGAATACTCCAACATTGGTAAATGGTACGTTTTTTTTATTGTGCTAAGATAACATTTCCAAGGAAATTGCCAAGGAAAAATAAAGTGCTTGACTTTACCCATTTGATATTGTAGTTTTGGAGAGGTTCTCCTTTAAGTACAAGATTGAGGTGTTCAAATTAACTTGGAACCCAATTTGCTTACCACTGTGGATTTGTGTAATGTGTATGATGACTCTGTTAATCAGTTGATATAATTTGAACCTGTGTGGCTAAACGTCTAGCTTGTGATAGAAGACAACCAGGGGAGGATCCAAAAGAAAGAGTTTTAGGTAATGTTGTGCTTTATTGAGAGCCTCATTTTGATTTGTCTTCTGGCTATTTTTGGAATTCTAGACCACCTGTAGATTGTTTCACTGAAGAAATCAGGTAGGGATTAAATGTAGATATTTACTGGAGGCTATTAGTACTGGTCAACATCCTAGGTGACAGAGGCAGGCGATGTGGTGCCCAATATTGATAGAGCGGTAGTGGGATCAGGTAGACTTAGGGGAGGCATACATCTGTGCAAGCTGATAGTTAGCACAACCTGAATACTATTTAGTCTTCATTGGTCATTGAAGTTGTCTTTGGCCTGTGAAACATATACCTGGAAGTTAAATATATCGAAAATGCTTATTATTATTTGCTATATCGAGAAGGCATGTGCGTTCCTCTGTCATGATTCAGTCACCCATCTACTTCTGTTGTCTGAGCTGTGTGCACAGCATCAGGTAAAAAATTTACATATTTTCTTCTGAAACACTGAATGAGGAGCACACCAAATTACTCAAAATTACAGTCACTTAATCTCATTTAGGGGCACATTACGATACCCGGCGTAAATAACACCGCCAGGCATGGAAGCGGCAAAAATCCGCCCGCACACACCGCCTGAACACCGACCACGCCATTACGATTACACAAACCGAATACCGCCATCGGCGGAAAAAGCACACAAAATACCGCCCGCCAACGTCCGAGTCGGAGACAAACCGCCCGCCACGGACGGAAACACGCACGACAACACAAAACCGCCCGCCCTCACGGCCGACACACCGCACGTGAAATTACGATCGCACCGACATGAGCGCGGAAAAACAACAAATATACCGCCCGCCAGCGCAAACAACGCCGATGAGAATCGACACGGCAGAAGCCATGGCGCCCACGTACCTGCACAGAAACCATCCGCACACAAAACCAATAGCACACAACATGGCCAACAAGTCCACACAGCAAGGCACGCACAAATACACAAGCACAGTACATATCCCGAAAACACCCCCCGGACAAACAAAAAATACAAAGGCCAGAACCCCAGACACAACACACCTGAAAACAACAGACCATGAGGACACACCCACATAGGTGTGTACAAAAGCAGCACTCCCACAGACCGCAACCCCTTGCTACATTGCAAACCAGAGAGGAGAGGAGAGGACACAGTGACACAGCAAGGACAGCAGCACACCACAGAAACGCACACATCACAACCACCACCACCACCACCACCACCAAACACCGGCACCACAAACCCCCTGCACATTACACAACACACACCGCACCAGCACCACAAACACCATGGCACCACAAAGAATGCCCAAGTTCACGCCCATTGAGCTGACGGTCATGGTCGACGAGATCATCAAGGTGCACCCACAAATCTATGGGAACATGGTCCAACACACACCACTAGCCACCAGAAACAGAATGTGGAACCGGATCGTAGACCAGGTCAATGCAGTCGGGACCCTGCCCAGGAACAGAGTCGAAATTAACAAACGGTGGAATGACGTCAAGAGCCTGGTCAAGAAGAAGGAGGGCAAAAACAGAGAGCTGGCTGCCGTCACTGGCGGAGGGAATCCCGCGCTCTTCAAGACCTTCAAAGCGTGGGAGGAGAAGGTGCGAGTCATCATACATCCCGAGATCCTCGCCGGATTAGCAGGGGGAGTGGAGGCTGGTAAGTACAAACTAATGTATACCAGCACACCGCTATGTACCCACATGCACTACCACCATACCACAGCTCCCAGGGACAAACACCCCCATGTCCAGCACACAATACACAACACACACATGCAACAGACACCACCACACACAGCCCAAACAGAACAACTGTAAGATGCGTGGGGACATGTGTACATTCAGCCAGCCACGTAACCACCAACAGGTCCCCAAATATGCCAGAAGCGCCACAACGAGCACCCACCACACCCATGTGTCCGCCACAGCTGCACAAACCGACAAGTAACAGGTAAGTGGCAGGAACACAAAGTGCAGTGGGTGGGAGGGTGGACAGCCCAAGTACAACACACACCAGGCCCCTAGTCCCACAGCACAGCAAGGAGGAGCATCCCCCACACCCCACAGCCACGTGTCAGCCACCGCAGTGCACAACGACAGCCGAAAGGCAGACATCACGGTCCACAGCAATCGGTGTCAGTGGGTGTCCAGCCACCCCCACGACCCACAACACCCCCCCACCCCCACAGACCTGCAACATGGAGCACCCCCCGCTTAGAGCCATGTGGCATCCAGTACAGTGCACGCACGAACAACCTGCAGGTGGGAAACTGGACAGGGCTGGATTACTGGAGGCATGAGGACTGGCACACGACCAACACATGGGACATGTCACGTAGCAGACGGAAACGCAGCACCGCCCACCGTCACGAACAAGTGAACAATGTGCACACGGACATGAACAACAGATTCACACCCCACATGACCCATCACAGACATAGCAACACCCAAGGAGCCACGTCTGCATACACAAGCCACACTGAAAATAGTACCACACGGCAGCCACTGTGCAACTCATCACACACAACCGAAACACCATTGAAGTCCTGTCCATGTAGCCCCTACTGCCTGTCAACCACACACCCCACAACTACGCCTATGTAAGACAAACAACACTAGACGCAACAGAGCGGAACAACAGAAATGCACACGAACACCACTGAACCCATCAAACACACAGACACACCATGCACATACAACATACCATCCATCCCATCCGTCAGCCCCAGTCTCATGAAAGGCATGTCATCCGCACAGCTGCCACACATACAGCAGTCACGCTAAGATACATGCCCATGACCAACCATGTGCCAGAAGTCAATGAAGCGCACGACACACTGTGAGCAACAACACACAACATGGGCCACACCCCCCCACGAGCACTGCAGTGATGCACATGGCACAGGGCAGCACGCACACCAAGGAGATGGGACAACTGCAATACGTTGGCTTTCACACACAACCATCACTCACTCATAACGATGCGTCCAATGCCATGTCCAGTAATCACAACAGACAGCAAATATGCAGGCCATGTCAAGCATGCACACACCTCAAACCATGCACTGTCATGCTGCCACAACACATGTCACGTTCGGCACCCATGGCTCACAGCATGTACCCCAAAAGCATATACCCTCCCAAATGCGAATCTGGGGCATGGCCCCCATGTTGCCATATGCGTTCCTAAGCGTTCCATTTGAACCCCAAAAGCATATTCCCTCCCAAATGCGAATCTGGGGCATGGCCCCCATGTTGCCATATGCGTTCCTAAGCGTTCCATTTGAACCCCAAAAGCAAAGTACAAACCAGACCCAGGATGGGCCAGGAGCCCGCATACACCAGAGTCACAATGAGTAGGGGCACAGCAACACACCCATCGGCATGGCCAATCCGTCCCATGCCACATGTGCACAGCACACAGTCCCATTGCCAAGCACACACAACTACAAATGCCACAGCCACACACACGCCTCCGGGAAACCCATGTACGAGATTGCACGAACTGCCAATGTCAGACGATAAATACATACTTCGCCAGGTGCAACACAATAACAAATCTCATTCTCTCCACAGGTGACGAACTGCCGGATGCTGGGGATGGAGACAGCAGCCAGCACAGCCAGCCCACAAGCCCCCAACGAGGACACACGGATGTGGAGGATCTCACCTCCTCTTCGGACACGGACCACCAAGCAGGCCCATCTGGTGTGGCAGGGCCCAGCCGCTCCCCAGGACCCCTCCTACCCACCAACCCATCATCCAGGGCTGCTGAACAGTCCCAGCCCCCTGCTGCCACTGTCGTTGCGGCCACACCCACAGTCATTGCGGCCACACCCACGGTCATTGCGGCCACTACCACTGCCGCAACCGCCACCATCGCCGCACCGACCACCACCGCCGCCACCACCACCACGTCTTCGCTGGCACCAGCCCCAGCGCAGGTGGTGGCCCGGCCGACTGGATCCACCCTGGGAGCCACAGCGAGGACCGTGGTGAGCAATGTGGCTAGTGGGCAGGGCCGGTGGCAGCAGGACTGGTAGGAGGAGCAGGGTCAGGGAAACGCCAGCCTCCCCTGGGAGCCATGCCCTGCCTCAAATGGCCAGAGTCCTTGGAGCCTATGAGGAGGCCCAAGAACAATGGGTCAGGTCTGCTTCAGACACGCGGGAGGTGCTGGGGGTGCTGAGGTCCATGGACGCCCGTATAGGTCAACTCGTGGACCTCATGGGCCAGCTGGTGGTGGCGGTGAGGACACGGCCAGGGATAGCAGCTCCCCCTCCGCCACCACCTGCCGGGGCGCAGGGTCGAGCAGCAGTGTCCAGTTCCCCTGCGTCCACAGCCAGTGAGCACACCTCAACCACCAGCATGTCGCAAGCAGGCACCCCCCTCGCAAACGTGGAAGGGGCCGTCCGAAGAGGAAACAGATCTCCCGGGAGGACTTCGCACGCTCCAGTCGCAAGTGAGGCAGCCAGCCAGCCTTCCGCCAGCCTTCCTTGACCAGCCACTGCATTGACTTGGACTACGATCCCACTCCACACAGCCATCTGGATGGCATGTGTGTGTTGGACTATGGACATAGAACCAGTGGGTACACCCTGAGCATCACGCAGCCATGACCGACAGCTCATTGTCACAGCACGCACCACTTTTGTCATCACCTTACACACAATCACATGTCACAGTTTGTAATAAATGCACCTTTTTCACTAACTGCTGTTTGTGCCCTGTGTTTTATTTGTACGGAATACAACGGCCACCTTGGGCGGAAAGGCACCTGATGCGTGGCATGGCAATGGAATCCGGAGGGCCTGTAGGGACCTAGGGGTGGGAGACAGAACAGGAGCACATTCAATGAGTGTGTCACACACCCATCACACAGTACATGTCAACAACTACAAGCAATGTACACACATCGCACAGAGCAATAGGGCACAATGCCACAGCCACCATCAGTGGTATACTAACCTGGGCATGGAGCGTTGACACACAGCACGCAGTGAACAAAAGGCCACCCGGACACAGCACACACACACCTGCACAAATACAGACACATCAGCCGTCGTACATGGACACTCACAGTCAAGTGAAGTAGCGGGCGATGAGCTGCTGCCGCACATTCCCAGCTTCCTCCTCTCCGCTGTCCTCCTCACTCGAGCTGTCCTGGTCTGCGGGCTGGGGCCCTGGTTGATCTCCATCATCCACAATGAGGGGGATCTGCTTCCGAATGGCCAGATTGTGCAGCATGCAGCACGCCACCACTATCTGGCACACCTTCTGTGGGGAGTACGCCAGTGCACCCTCGGTGCGGTCCAGGCACCTGAACCTGGACTTGAGGAGGCCAAAGGTACGCTCGACCACACGTCTGGTCCTCCCATGTGCCTCATTGTATCGATCGTCTGCTGGGGTGCGAGGATTCCTCAATGGACTGAGCAGCCATGCCCCATTCGGGTACGCAGAGTCACCTAGGTGTGAGGGACACAGAGAACCGTTGCTATTCCAACTGGACAGGGGACAGCATCGCACAACCAGCACGCTACACCACTCCACATACTCACCGACAATACAGCCACGATCCTGTTGCAGATTGGCCATCAGCCGTGGCAAGATGCTGTTGCGCATTATGTGTGCGTCATGGGCCGAGCCTGGGAACTTTGCACACACGTGGGTGATCACCATGTCCGCAAGGCACACCACTTGCACATTCAGGGAGTGCGTGTGCTTCCTGTTGCGGTACAGGTGCTCAGTGGCCTGTGGTGGAACAAGGCCAACATGTGTGCAGTCAATGGCTCCAACGACGTGTGGGATTCTGCCAAGGGCATAGAATGCACCCTTCACTGCCGCCAATTCACGAGCCCTGGGGAAGCGGATGTACCTGTTTCGGTACAGCATCATGGCTGCCAGTACATCCCTCAGCACCTTGCTGAACATGGGCTGGGACATCCCTCCTCCACTGCCCACTGTGTGCTGGAATGACCCAGTGGCGAAGAAATGCAGGGCAGCCATCACCTTAGCCGTGGGGGTGAATGCTGTTGGATACACCCTGCGGGGACGGAGATGGGGTTCTAACATGGCACACAGTCGATGCAGGGTTGGCCTGTCCAGCCGAAACTTCCTAATAACCTCTGTATCGTCCATGTCCACCAGCAATTGGTATGGGCGGTCAATGTTCGGTCTCCGCCTAGGGAAATTGCAGAGGACACATGTCAAAGCAAGACAACACATAGCAGTTTCGCATACACATCACTGACATGACTGAGCACGCACATGAGCCACAGCCCAGCTGTCAAGCTGGGACGGCACGGCCACAATACACTTACACAGGTCTCCCAACAATGGCAATGGCTAGTGAGACATACCACTGCCATGTGCATGCACATGGGGATCTAGGCCCCAATGACTTGCGGGGCGTGCTGATGGGGACTGACTGCATATTCGTCAAGCGGCAACGCCACGGCAACATGAGTGTCTGCTGAGCATGGAACTGCTTCCGAGGCTGGATGAGTATGGCACACGACGACGACGATGTGGGCACAGGCTGAGCGGCCAAAACAAGTGGGACCTGTGGCACGAGGGGATATGAGACAGTAGTAGGTGTCAGCACTGCACCCTATGTACAGCACTGTACGGATCACAGCTCCCGAAACATTGACAGGTGTCCACATTGACAGCCCCATGCCAAGACGGCTGTGTGCTTGCAGTCACACGTCACAGGTGAGAGGTTACATTGCACGTGCCAGGTGGCAGACGTACATAGTGGGAGCTGGCATGTGTGTGCATGTGTCTCCTGTTCAGGATCCACCAGATGGGCGCTGACTCTGTACTGACCATTGGACACAGCATGTTCCGTGGAAGGCTTGTGTGTGTGGGATGGTGGCACTGGATGTGCCTCCGTTGGGTGGGGGGCCATGCACAGGGCGGGTACGTCGATGATTGCGCATTGTTGGTCACGGTGGGTGCACCAACTAAGATGTGTTGCCCTGTGTTCAATTCCTATGTCCGCATGATGATGGACTGTGGATGTGGGCAGACTACACATTGGTCGATGTGCTGTCTATATGCATGTGCCTTCACACCAGGCACAGCTGCCCCTGCACATGTGACCCCTGCTGGACTCGCTGCTGGGTCTGTGGAGCTGATGCACCTTCTGTGCGTGGGGCGGACAGCTCTCCTCACTTCCCTCATTGCGCATGTCATGTCTTTGACGCAGGTGACATGGATCATGGAGGGCCCACATGTACGCGTGGGTAGGCTACACATGATTGTTCACTGGTCGCCACCCCCAGTCAGTGTTTCGAATGGGAAGGTTGTCGTGCTGGTGGTATGTTCGATGTGGCGGATGGGCGGGCCTAGGTGCGGGCTTACATTCCGGACATGGGGGGTAGTTGGATTGGCGACTAGTTGCAGTACACACGGGACACGTCTCTTCCTTTCCACATCTGGGTCATCCCTTGTACTAACTGACAGTGATACAGTCATCTTCGCCCCAGCCCTCATGTCCTCCCCTCGCCCCCCAATATGCATGCTCACCTGCGAGGCTAGCGCTTGCACAGGCAGCCCCAAGCTCGCACCAGAGAGGGCAAGGAGTGTATGTGTGGGTCCAGTTGCACGAGTGGGCTGTCTCAGGGTATGATGTGTGGCGGGACGCCGTCCACCTGCGTGGTGCCCCAAATGGAGACCCGGCCTGCATGGACTATGCATCACAGTCTTCGCCTTCCGGATCCGCCACCTGCGACACCCAGTGGCTGTGGCTGCCCTTGCGGCCAGGCCGCGTCCGTCTGTGGCTGATGGCCCACACATTCACTCTTTGGCCTCTCTGGGGAGGGCTCAGGGGTGGTGGCGCACGCGCTTGCACTTAGTCGCAATGGCATGTGGCGTGGTTGGTATGATGGGCAATGGATGGGATGGTGCGAGCCACCTCCCGTGACGTCAGTGCTGCTCGTGCTGTGGTGCGTCCCCCTACACTTCCATTTGACTTTTTGCCATGCTAGACGTTGAGGTTCTATTGCCTGCGTGATATGACCAGGAGGAGCGCGAGGAGGCCTCTCACACACCATGCTCCACTGCCATCCCGTGCCCTGTATCGCCTGTGCGGATTGACTATGTTGGGGTTACACCTGGTCGACTGGGGCTGTGTGTGCCTTGTCAAGGGGCATGGCGGGCGCACAACAGGATCCAGCTTGTCCACAGAGGGTGGGCTGAGGTGCGCCTGGTACCGCTTTGTACGTGTGCCCGGCTGCTGTGCACACACGTGTTCACTCCCCCCCGACAGGTGTCCTCTCACAATGCCCAGGGAAGCGGTGGTGTACTGTTCATGAGCCCTCCCAACACGGCGTGCTCCAACTTGTCATGTGCGCATCTACCCGTCGCACCCACCCACCTGAGCACTGCGTCCATACGACTTCACACGACACATGTGTGTCTTCCACAGTAGTGCTACTCATTTGCGTTGACATCCAATACCAGTGGACTACATGGTCATGTCACGACTGCCGTGTACTTCACATACTCTCATCCTCTCTCATTCGTACTTGTGAAATGAGTCAGCGGAGACAGTTTTGGTTTCAAACATTATATTGAGTCTTCTGTCCTCTGTGATGCAGTATAGTGGACACTACTGGCAGCGGAATACATGTTGAGGATATACTGAGCATGATTGCAAATGGGATAGGGTGTGGGGTTACATGTGATTGGCTGTTGCATGTGGGATGTGGGCTTCAGAGTGACATCTGCTTGGCCAAGGCTGTGCTAATGTACATTTACGTATAGCTGCGGAGCTGCGGACTTTGACACAGACGGTATACATGTAGCCTACCAGACCGCTTGGCATCATGGGCACAGTCCATCTCAGTTCCATGTGACAGGTTTGCTGCGGTTGTTCCTCATGCACGCGTGCATGTGAGATGACATCAGGGCATGTGCTTGCGTGCATGCAGCGGCGTGCCACTTGTTGTTGCACTGTGGTGGTTACTGGACATGTCACAGTCACTGGGGTCGTGTTGTTGTTGTATGCACTTGTCGTCCATGCAAAGGTCCTGGTTTGGGATTCCCGGGGCGGGGGTGGGAGGGGTGCAGCACCCACAGACTCCAGGCGACCTATTCATGTCCACTGAGCGGTGTGTGTGTCCATGGGCGCTGGATCCATGTCGTGTCCTGGTTGTTCGTGCAGTTCCGTCCATGTGGGTGCGATACACAGAGCCCATGCCACTGCCTCCCACGATGCATGCGGTGTTCCTGGATGTGATGGGGAACAGTGTGCATGTCCCGGTCATATCCGATGTCATGGCGATGTCGTTGATGGTGTGGTTACAGTTGCCAGTCGTTTGGTATGGCTGTTGTGGTGGTGACTGGCCAGTCCGTGCGGAAGCTAAGCATGGGTGCGGGGTTGGACATCATAGGTCACTCGGGGAACCTGCGTTGTGGTCCGACGTATTTACAGGTTGTCAGGTATGCGATGCCGTCCAGCAGGGCTTCCATGTCATTGGTGGTGTACATGTTTGCCAGCCAATGTAGCGGATGGTGGCTGTCAAGGTGTTGTTCGTAAGTTGTCCCTTGGAGGACCATGATGGGGCATGCTGGGTGACATTCGATGTAGCTGTTCTCGATGATCCGTCGTGTGGAGGCACAGTGGTCCCATTTCAGTGCGGGTGCGATGTTGGCCACATACGCCATGCCCCCATAGGCAGAGCAGGCCCTGTCGTGTGCGTCCAGAGGGAGGAGTAGTGGTAGCAGGTCCGCCTTCAGACATGCCGGGTTGGAGAGGCATATCTCGACGGGATGCTGGTAGGGACACCTCCGACAGTAGAAGACGGGCATGACGCAGCTGAACAATGTGATGCGGTAAGTCAGTCGGTAACTTACGTTCAGCAGGGACAGGAGATCGCATCCCAATGTATGGAACAGGTTGGTTTTGTACAGCTTGAGCTGTTCGGCGTAGTTGGGTAGGTGTGTTGCGGTTGCCATTTCGCAGCGGTTCGTTGAGGTGGCGTGCTCCGGCTGTGTGTGCAGTCTGCAATGTGCACGCTCCGGGGTTGCTGTGAGCTCTGTGTAGTCGTAGGGAGACAGGACTTGTGTTCTGTTTGCTTGTTTGGAGGACACGGGCCCTCTTCCCACATGCTTCTCAGACAGTTCAAGGTCAGTGATGTGTGACTCCTTCCAATTAACTTGCATGTGGCCGACATGGGGGAGTGTTTTCTTCTTTCTTCCCCGTCCGTTGTGTGCTTCTGTGATATGCGCTATCTGCCCTGTGGTCGGTCTCCTCGGCATGCCTGTGTTGGTCTATTCTTGGACAATGGCTGTATTCACCGGCTTCTGTCGTAGGGCTGTGGTTTCGGAGTTGGAATGGAAGGTCATTCAGTGCTGTCTGCTCTCCCTTGTGTGGGCGGCAGGCTGCCTTTCCGCTCTGCGTTGGGCCTTGTGTGTGAATGTTATTCTTGGGCCACCTGTTGTCGGTCCCCGGGCTCTTTGGTGTTCCGTTTCATATGTCTTGTTCATATGTGCAGGGTGGTATGGGTTTTTCAGTGTGGTACTGGCGTTCCTCTTCCCGAAGGGGCCCTGCTTCTCCTAGTTGGTGTTGCCGCCGCTGTGTGCTACGCCATGTTTGTTACACTGGGGTGTGTCCTGCTGTTGCGTGTCTTCACTGACATGTGTGCGTCGGTTGTGTGGCGTTGGGTGTTGTCCGTGAATTGGGCATTGGGGACATGTCTGTGGCCGGCCTGTCACGTGTCATGTGCGTTCGGGGTGGGGCTGATGTGTGTGCTGCTTGGTTGTGTCCCTGTGTCTGTGTGCGACGCATGCATGGCGCTGCGGTTGGCCTCTGCGTTGTGCGCATGTGTGGCGGCGTCATCGGCGCTTTGGGGCCGTGACGGGGTGGTTGGTTCCTAGTCCCAGGTGGTGTGTACACATGTGTTCTGCGATGTTACGATTTGGCCTGTGTGTCATATGTGGATGCGATGGTGGATGTGTTGTGTACACGCGCTGGTGGGGGGTTGTCCGCTTTTTCCGCCCTTGCACTGTGTGCGCTGTTTGCGTGCACTTGTTGTGTGTGTGCCTACCTGCGTCTCCGCGGTACGTTGCGTCCTTGGTGGTGCATCAGCAGAAGCATGGGGAGGGCCTGCAGTGCTGGATTCATGCTCGGGGAGCCGCTTCTTCGTTGTCCGTGCTCTGCGTCCGTGTTACCGCCTCTCTTTCACGTGCGGTGTCTCTTAGCCGTGGGAGCCGTTTGTTTGCGGCATCGTAATTTATACGCCGGGCGGGACGTGTTTCGTAGGACGGTGTGTGTCAATTGGGCTGCGCCGCTACGTGTGCGGACGCACTTTGATGGCGGACGGGGTTGCTGGCTTGCCGGCGGTGTTTGGCCTACTTTTCGCATCGTAATTGGGCGGGCGTGTGGACTGCTGCGTGCCGGCGGTAACTGGTGGTTTTTGCATCCGCCAGCACGGCGGTTGTGCTTCCGCCCGCCATCGTAATGGGCCCCTTAGACTCCACTATAAAAAAACAAACACCATTCTACAAGTCTAAAAACCACACAATTGCCTGTATGCTTCACAGGCAATGGTTTTTCCAAAGGGCCATATCACAATTCCTCCTATTCCATCTTCTACCTTCCAGACTGAAATAATTATATGTCTTAATACTCTCAAATCATTATAGTACTGCATATAAAAGGGGGCATTTTACTACATGTCCTGGGATTATTCAATAAATCTGATCATTCACCGCAAAAGTGAAAGTGAGTAAAATTAAATACATTCAGAAGGTGCAGATTTACTAGGTGTTTTGGTTGGTATTTAAATATACTATTATTTTTGAGCTGATCACGCTAAGATTATGCTACCTTAGTGGATCTTGGTAAAATACCCCAAAGGGATTTTATTCAAGGTAATGCAAGGATGTTGGAAATGGCCCTTTCTGCAGGATCACCTTCAAACGTTTTGCCGTCCTCCTCCCCTTTATGCTGAATTAATTTTTGTTGGCCTTAGGACTCTGGGCACTTTACCACAGCGAACCAGTGCTGAAGTGCATGTGCTCTCTGCTTAAAACAAAGTAACATTGGCTTATCACAATTGGCATATTTATTTTACTTATTAATCCCTAGTAATATGCATTATGCCCAGGCCCTGTAAATTACATGCTACTAGTGGGCCTGCAGCACTGATTGTGCCACCCACTTAAGTACCCCATTAAACATGTCTCAGGCCTGCAATTGCATAGCCTGTGTGTGCAGTTATAAACTGCCATGTCGACCTGGCAAGTTAACCCTCTTTCCAGGCCCAAACCTTCCTTTTGAATGCATATAAGTCACCCCTAAAGTAGGCCCTGGACAGTCCAAGGACAGGGTGCAGTGTATTTAAAAAGTAGGACATGTACTTTTAAGTTTTACATGTCCTAGTAGTGAAAAAACTCTTAAAGTTCTTTTTTCACTACTGCAAAGCTTATCTCTCCCATAGAATAACATTGGGATTACCTTATTACATTTTACAAGTGTAATTTGCAATTAGGAGAAGATTGGACCCTCAAGTTTGGAGTCTCTGGAATCACATTTTAAAATCACAATTTATGGTGAAGTTGGATTTTAAATTGTAATTCAGAAAATACCACTTTAAGAAAGTTGGCATTTTCTTACTTTAGCCATTTGGTGCCTGCTGCCTGTCTCTGAATACATGTCTGGGGTTCTCGTGTAGTTCCCACTAATCCGTAGGACCTGCGCGTTTGTTTGGACAGCATAAACTTTGGGTGAGGTGCCTAGACTGATTCCGGGCACCCCTGCAGGATATGTTGGCCGAGAGACCAGCTAGCTCACAGTGCCACTGTAAGCCCCTTAACCTTACCAGGGAGTGAATGGGTTCTGGTAACCACTGAACATGACAATCTTGACCTCATAGGGATCATGGAAACAGATCCGAACCTTTTGCTCAGTCACTTCTGCTTACCTGTGCTCAAAGAAATATACAGAATACACAGTGGGACGTTTTCAGTATAATTATTGGTGCAGAGACAGAATATCGAATCAAAAATATTGACTTGCACAAATATCGAGTTGCAAATATCGTGGGTCAGAAATATCGACATACAGATTCTCGTGGTCAAGAATATCGATTTTAGGTAAGCAATATCGATGTAAAATATCAAAGTGTTTAATATTGTTTGCAAAAATATAGGGGGTCATTACGATGGCGGACGGACTTAAGTCCATCCGCCATCGTCACAGGGATTGGGACCAGCCGCCTATATGGCGGCGGTCCCGCAAGTGCAATTACATTGCGACCACCACCGTGGCAGTCCCATTGTGCACGTTTACCATTGCGGCGGGTGCTGCTGGCTGCAGCACCCGCCGCAATGGTAAAAATGCAAGTGTTGCATTTCCCTGCACTACGTGTCAGGCACCAAGCAGTGCCTGCCAGATGGCACAGGGAAATGTGGCCCCCAATTTCAAAACTTGAGTGCCCCTGCATAAGGGGGGCCCGCTACGGGCCCCCAAAGCACATCCCCGCCAACCTGTGAATGGCGGTGGAACCACCATTCACAGGCTGGCGGGGATGCAGCATCCTAATCTGGCGGAGAGTGCCTGCTAGGCACCGGAACATTTTGTGGATGCGGGGTGGGTTCGACAGGCAATCGGACTTCCCGTCTGCCAGTAATCCGCCCGCCATCCTTATCTGGTAGGCAGAGACTGGCCGCACAATGGCGGTGAATCTGCCACCAGCAGGCTGCCAGTGGCGGATTCACCACTATCGTAATGACCCCCATAGTTGTTAAAAATATCGTTTGTTCATTAATGTTATGTATTTTAGTATTTATTTTATATATATGTGTTGTATGATTTTTGTATAAGAATTGTTTGTATTTTTAATATATGTGTTACATTTTTAGTAGTTATTATTTTTTTTAAATTTTAATTTTGCGTTTTTAGTTCCGTAGCAGGTTGTGGGTTTATAGGGGAATAAGGTGGGAAGTAATTTAATTATATTACATTTATTGATTATATTTTATTTAATAATATTTGTTTAATTGAGATGTTGTAGTGTTAAATGTGTAAAGTAATTTATTATTAATTAATTCATAATTGGTTGTTAATTAATTTCAATTAATTAATTGGTAATTAATTATGGTAATTGTGTAATAAATTTTAGACGTGTGTTGTGGAGTTTATAGGTGTTAAGGGTGGGAAGTTATTTTTTTAATTTATGAATTAATAATTGGCTGTTAATTAATTTTAATTCATTAATTGATGATTAATTATGGTAATTGTGTAATTAGTTTTAGGTGTGTGTTGTGGTGTTTATAGGTGTTAAGGGTGGGAAGTAATTTATTTTTAATTGATGAATTAATAATTGGATGTTAATTAATTTTAATTAATTAATTGGTAATTAATTATGATAATTGTGTAATTCATTTTAAGTGTTTGTTTTGGTGTTTATAGGAGTAAAGGGTGGGAAGTAATTTGTATTTAATTTAATATATAGTTGTTAATTAATGTTAATTATTTGATATGTATTTTGGGTAATTGTTAAATTTTTTTGTCTGTTGTTTTTACTTTTAAAGGGGTAACGGGTGGGTATTAAATACATTTTAATTACTTTATTGATAGCTGTTAATAGTAATAGTTTTTACTTTATAAATAAGTTTTAATTGTGTTTTATTATTTTAGAGTTTAATTTAGGTGTGTGTTGTGGATATCATAGTGTTAAAGTGTCTGTAGTCAATTAATGTTTATTAGTTTTTTCTTTCTTAATAATATTTTTTAAATTCATTACTAATTATGTTAATTTTGGAAAACATTTAATTAGAAATGTTGAAGTGTTTTGTTATTGGTGTGGTGTTATAGGGTAGGAAATACAATAAATATATTTATGTATTAATTAATGTATTTGTTTATAAATATTTTCTAGTTTAAATTAATTTTATTTTATAAATGTATTTATTATTTTATATTATATATTATTTGTAGGTTTTTTATATGTAATTAATATTATATTTTTTTAAAATTTTTATATATTTAATATATTTGATTTTTAATTTCTAAATATTGTTAATTTTTTTATGATTTGTTTTAACTGTTTGAGTTTGAATAGTAATTTTTTCTCTTCGCTATCCAACACTTTTCCTACTGTTGCACTCACTGGAGTGGGAATAGTAATTTTTACCCCTCCGCTATCCAACACTTTCCCTACTATTGCTCTCACTGGAGTGGGAATAGTAATTTTTACCCCTCCGCTATCCAACACTTTCCCTACTGTTGCACTGTTTGGAGTGGGAATAGTAATTTTTACCACTCCGCTATCCAACACTTTCCCTACTGTTGTACTCTTTGGAGTGGGAATAGTAACTTTTACTCCTCCGCTATCCAATACTTTCCCTTCTGTTGCACTCGCTGGAGTTGGAATAGTAAATTTGATTATTTAGCTACCCAACACTTTCCCTACTGTTGCACTGATTGTATTGGGAAATTTAAGTTTAAATATTTTCTAATAGTTTAATGTTTTAAATTATTGTAGAATGTTTTTTTTGTATTTTAAATTATTGATATATATATATTATTTTTATAACATTTTAAAGTTTTAAAATAAATTAAAGATAATAGTTTATTAGTTATTTTAAAGTAAATATATATATATATATATATATGTATACATTATTATGTTTGTGTGTTTATTTTTTTAAATTAAGTTTATTTGTTATATTTTGTTAAAATGTATACTAAATGTATTTGTGTTAATATTAATATTTAATATATTTAATATATATTATTTTATTTTATATATATATTTAAATCGATATTTTTTACATCTATATTTTTTACATCAAAATTTTTGATTCAATATTTTTGTACTTACCTGTGTAGGTATGAGAGTCAATATTTTTGTATTCTATATATTTTTGGGGATATTTTTAACATTGATGTTTTTGTCATCGATATTCTATCAGTGAACCATATTTATTGAACCAACTTTCAATAAATATTCTTGTATAGAATACATATGCAGTGATAATCAGTAGACAGAAGCAGATGAAAGTGATTACAAGCACCAAAAGATTAAATAGCAGGTTCAGCTCTCCCATGGTGCTAAAACAGTGTGTATATGCAGGCAGATAAACAACGCAGTAATGAGGCGTACTCCTACTGTGCAACCCTATTCTAAGTGTACCTAGAGTGTGTCTGTGGGTGTAGAGCCAAGAATCTCCCCAAGAGACGATCCAACCCCATTACCTGGCAGGGGAGAATGAAGGACCCCGTCTTGGTCACAAACTGGACACCCCTCACGAAATGTCAGACTGCTGCGTGGTGAAGTCTCAGCATGCAGGGACCATTGGTGTCAGCTGAACTGCCTGCTCTGCTAATCTATGGGGATGCTCATTATTTATAATAGAAAGCAGCCTTGTAATGTACGTTGTAGATTAGCAATGTTATGGATTTGTAGATAGCTCTGTCACCCCGTGGATGAAGATAGAAAGGCATTTGTACATAGTGAGTGAAGAGGCCTTGTCCATGATGCTCAAGGCATCGTGATAGTGTTGTGTGAAGCTAGATGTGTAAACAAAGTAGTTTCAAAGAAACTAATCCAACATTGTCGTGCATGCAAATATGTGCAAAACTTCACGGCAGAAATGTTATTGTGAAAACTAGGACAATGTAAAAAATGAGCCGCTACATTGGCCTAACCCAGGAACATAACACCCACTCCTCATACTAAGGGTCGATATATAAAAGCTATCTAAAAAGCCAACAAGCCAAAGCTCAAGCTAAAAGAGGTCTAAAACCACTTTTAAAATCATCTAAAAGCAAACTTCCCTTTAAAATATTCATAACAGCCTTTAAAAGCCATTATAAGTATTTGAAATCCCAAGCACTCAGTAAGCCACTGTGTCTAGAAAAATAAAGCAAAAAGCTGTTGATCCATTTTAGTTTTGTTTTTAAAAAACAGGCCAAATGGTTCCCACCACACAGAAAAGCCAATTGCTTATATGTTCCGAGTGGTAGACACAACGCTGATGTTCCTAGCGACCGCAGACGATGTTCCCAGAGGCGCACCTTGAAGCAGGTGTATAGCGCAAAGGTGATTCCATCTAGTTTCCACAGCAGCCGCTGAGGGAAGAACTGCATCCTGTGAGCGTATCGTAGTGCCAGTGCCCATTTCGTTAGGAGCCAAAGCCATCCCAGGGTTGCTCGAAGAATGCATTCATCAGCCATGGCATACTCTGGGGACAACAATACCCATGGGCCTATAAGGAGTCCATCAGTGGCTCAACCGATCGTGATCCTAGGCATAGATCCAATACACATTTGTGGCTGCAAAGCAGGTAGTGGAATACAGGTTGAACGCAGTGAAGCCAAACAGGACTGAAGGACAAGAATCAGTGCTCATTCAGTTCTCGAAGCAGAGGTGTGCCAAAGCAGTGTACTATGCGCTCACGGCATCACACCACAAGCAGTGCTATCTCCCTTCCGGGTTGAACTGGAATGTCCAGGATTCCCGCCACAAGCAGCAGGACAAGCGGGAGCCCTCCAAAAACGCTTCCCAACACAGAGTGTATGAAAGATGGTATAACTCCAAAAATCGTCTAGAGCCAATACATTTTAAAAAGTGCACTATTCTCTTCGTATTAGACATATTAAAGATACAGTGAACCAGCTCCCCAAAATGCAGTGGGAAGTTAGTTTGGAGTAGTGTCTGTATCTCAGACGAGGACCTTGCACCCTGGAGATCAAACGTCTCTCTGGTTGCAGTTACGGCCATATCCTTTTGAAAAAGCATGGCTTCCAGTTTGCTCTGAGAATCATAGTGTATGTTGGAAACATTTATCGAAGGCCATAGTGTTGTTTCCCTAACTGTGCGGGCAGGTGGAAACAATACTTGTGTGCAACAAGTGACTATGGAACTAACCGTCACCAGATAAGCGATGCCCGGTTCAATTCCACAGCAACCTTGATCATTCAGCATCAAATAACTCCCATTCCAGAACAGCTTGAAAACCAGATGAATCAAACAGCTGGGGAACCCTTCAGGTAAGAGAACAAATTTGCCACTGAAGCATTGTATGCCCCATGAAGAGAAATGTCCTTGTAAACTAGCATTCTCACAGTCGGAACCACTAAGGAGAACTTCTGTGTCCCCATTCCTGCATCTAAACCTGAATGTAACTCCCAGTACTCATTCACATAACCTTCCCCTAGCGCTTCGTATCTGCCTACCTGATGTTATTGGAGACAATATTAGAATTGGAAAGTTGTGACCGGTACGGTGATATAACCATGGATAATCCAGTCTGTGGACGGTGTCTTAGTCACGGTGAAAGGTAATTGGTCTAATTTCTCAATGTGCAACATGGTATATTTTACATCTCTGCGTGCCATTACTTTCTGTCTTTCTGTTAGATCATATGCAGAAAACAGACACGTAGTATTGATGTAATGCCATGTCACGTGGCCAGAACGTAGTGCTTGCAACGTCCAGCTCAATATTGCAATTGACCGTAATTGTGACTGTCCACACTGTAAAATAGACATGTCTTGCTGTATAATGTCAATTGCAGAAGACACTATGGGGCCGATTCCGATCTCGGCCGGTAGGGCTCCGAATCGGATTCGGCTTAACCGGATCCGATTCGGAGCCCTATTGCCCGACCGATTCGTACGCGCGTCCGGGCGAGCGAGTATGATGCGAAATCGCCGAGCGACTCGTCCGGGTGTCCTGACCGCCTCGTTCCCGGGTCTAACCGCACCGACCGACTCGCTTGGACTCGACTCGCACCGCGCAATGGAGACATTCCCCTGCCGGGTAAGTACGATGCGCGCCGCGAGCAGTCCGACCGAGCCGCGCCGTCCGGCTCGAAAGAGCAGTCGGAGCCGTACTTTGGGGGTCCATGTCAGACCCCCCTATACGCGTAGCCGCGCGAGTCGCACACAGGGGGGACCCATGGGTCCCCCCTACCTGTGCGTGTACGGCGCGAGTCGCTTCGCCGCGTACACGCTGTAGGGGACTCCCTTGTCCGCCTCGCACCCATTGAGTCAATGGGAGCCCGCGTACGCGTTGTACGACAGGCTCCCATTGACTTCAATGGGAGTCCGACCGACTCGAGTCCGATGGCATACGTGCGCATCGTACTCGTTCGGTCGGGCTGCATGGGTCCGATTCGGTCGGAAATCTCTCCGGGTCCGGCTCGGTCGGAGAGATTTCCGGCCCGAATCGGAATCGGCCCCTTAGTTGCCCAGTGAATACATTTTGGATGATAAAGTGGTCAACTACAGCAAAAGCCTTTTCCAAATTAACCCTGTTTATCTCTTGCAATCTCAGCAGCCTCATGTTGAGAAATTCTCCACAGCTCATTGTATATTCCATACAGGAAGTGCTTTTGACGTGGGTTCCGGGGACCTAATATAAAATCCCTGAGATCCATGTCATCAGAAAGAATGGACAAGTGTTGCTTCACCTGAGAGAGTGTTGAGGTTTTTAGCCAATCAAGGCACAACTTCCCAACACTATATGATGTTACCACCCCAGAGTTTTCTGTTTGTACATACCGCTGATCAGGCCTACTGACACTTTACCCTTCGTTGTTACCCAGGAATCTAGAGTGACACCCGTTTGTGTCCACAGGCCAAACCAACCACCCCTTCCAATTGGGATCTGATGAATTAAAAGTTCCATTACGTATCATGGTATCTAGTTTATCCTCACTGTAGTGTGTTGAGTGCTGCCAGTTCTCAAATCGTGAGAATGTGGGAATGCGAGCTATGTTCAAATCCTTGATCTTGTCTATTCCAAGACAGGAAGTCTGTTGCACTGTTTTATTCAGGAAAATTATTTGATGTAGTATGAGGCATGCTCTAAATAAAGTCTCAGTTCCCTGAACCTGCCATTCTTTTGTCCCACAGACAGATTTTGTGCCTATGGTGTTTTTCCAAAAGTCAAAATCCTGAACAGACAGTTGGGAAATAAAGGAAGCAGAGTATATCAGCTTGGTGTTTATTAGCATATTTTTCTTTGTTGGTGTAAGTGCAAGCCTATAATAATAAGAGGCTGGGTCTGATGTGTCAAAGCCAGAAAAATAAGGAAATGTTTATGCAAATGTTCTTGAACTACCTTTCGGCGGTGTTGGGCAATGTTCCCATTGAGTGAAATTGTGAACCGCACATGGGATACTAGCTTTGTGTAAAAAATGGTGACCCAAATGTCAATAACAAAACATATCACCAAAAATAGATGTACCATCATACAATTCATCATTAGAAAATGCAGCTGATTACTCTAGATCTGCAAGCAAAGTATGCACAGTTTCAATGTCCCAATCATCAGAGAAAGTACTAGAGGTGATGATATCATTTAAGGAAATTTTAAACAAATTTGGAATTTGTAAAAGTTCAGTAGGACCATATACACCATACAATACCCTATCCCATACTATTCCTTCCGGAACTGGAACTGCTGTAATGTTTACCAGGGACAAGTCCCTTAGTTCTACGAGTGATGATGCATGTGGTTTCAGAACCAAGTTAACAAGTTGTACTGCAGAGCGTCCTGGGAGATAATGTCCATTCAGGATTACAAAAAAGATAGCCACCAAACCATTCCAGAGGACCAGGAATAGTAATCCGATTATAATCCAAAGACGTATCCAAGGAACAACAAAGTATTTATTTTTTAGTCAAAGATAGAGAGTGTATACTCGTAGCCTGAAAGGGAGAGGCGGTGGTGGCAGCTCAGGTTCATTTGAATCCTATGAGAAGTCGTCTTAATGCACGAAGTAGCCAGACATCGTCCGGTCTATTTTTGGAAGCTCAGCAGGTTTTGTAGAACTGGGAGATGACTCAATCTGGGGCATATTCAGATAGACGTCATCAATTTTTTTGAATTGAGATTTCTATACTTGTTGATTGTAAATTTGTAGTTGTTTCAATAGGAAGAAGTATCACTTCATTGTTTACAGCTGCTCTTTGCAGAGGGGAATCTTCTGTAGTTATTAAAGCTTCCAACTTAACTTCCTGAACGGTAGCGAGAGGAGTGTGGTGGCTACCCAGGAGCCAACACGCCCTACTTTTGAAAATCAGCCACATAGTATGGTTTGATCAGATCAATGGAGATAAACCTTTTGTCTTTACGACCGGCAAGGGGCGGAAGAAGTACAGTTCTGGTACCTTGGACAGCCAGGACAGGTACAGGCGTTCTGTAAGATGGCCCAAACTCCTTCTTGTTCACAATTTTCTCTCTGACAAGGTCCCCAATCTTCGGGATCCAGGCTGGTCTTGCCGGTACAACCTTCACTTCTCCAGTGGCTGTGCGTTTTACTTGGACGTTGCTTTGTGCGCCCCGGAATTCATTGAGTTCCTGTAAAACAGCCAAACGTTCATCAATGTCAAATGGTTTTTCTGCCAATACTGGGCTGACAATATCGAGGTTTGGTACCCACATTCTGACACCAAACAGGAGTTTGTAAGGAGTACAACCCCCCCAGGGATTTTCTTGGTATGTTGTTGATTGCCTTCTGGACCCCATATAGGTGACTGACCCAACTGCCACCCAAGCCTAATACCCTTGCTGTTAAGGACTGGTTTTTCCTCTCAACTACCAAATTTCACTCAGGATGGTAGGGGGAGGAGTACCGCAAGGCCACACCCAAACTTCCCATGGCTTCTTTGTAAGTCCGAGAGCTAAACGCTGGGCCCTGGTCGGACTATAGTGTGACAATTGTGTATGTCCCAATGAAGAATCGCATATCCTTTATAACAGTTTGAGCGTCAGCTGAGCACTGTAGCCAAACCCACAGGAATCTGGAGCATGAATCTGCTGCCACCAAGATGTACTTGTAAGCCCCATCTGAGAGTAAGGGGCCGCAGTGATCCAAATAAACAACTGCCAGAGGCTTGCCTGAGATCATTAGAGGTGTCTGAGTTGGACATGCTATTGTTGAGCTCTTCATCTGCTGACAGATGTCACATTTGAGGACAAAATGCTTGGTCTATTTCGTAAGGCCAGGCCACAAATAGCGGTGCTTCGGTAATGAAACTGTAGCAGTGACCCCTGCATGTGCTGAACCCAGACCTTCATGTGCAGCTAGTATCAATCTGCAATCAGTGTTTGGTGTTACTCTATCCCCCACTCCTGGAATCTGAGCATATAGAATGTTTTGTGCATCTAACTTGTAGGAGTACTTGATTGGAAAACCTTTTGGCAGGTGGGTGTCGTTGCGAGCAGCATTGACGGCCAACATGATGTCTCTGCCTATTCTCGTACTTGAACAAGTGATTGCAGAGATGGCAGCAGTACGAACTGTTGCCTTTACAGCCTCATCGGCCATGGAATTCCCTTCAATGTAAACACCAACACGCTGATGACTCAGTGTGTGAATAACATGAGCCTGCGGCAAGCATTCTTTCAGCTTTGCCACTTGTTCCCAAAGCAGCTTGTGCTTGATGGTGCAACCCATGGAATCTTGAAATCCATTTTGGCCCCAATAGTGTAGATATTCATTATAGGACTGGACACAGTAGTGTGAAACACACACTATAAGTGTGGGGAATTCAGGATTTGTACTTTGTAGTGCCATAATTCGAGCTTTTAGTTCTGCCAGCTGAACTGTAGAGTCCCCTAGGGACTGAGTGTGTGTTTTTTCAGGACTGAACTTTCCATCACGCAGCACCCCTTTACGATGCTCCAGAATATTGCTGTTGTGTTCCTATGGCAGGCTGAGCAGATTCATTGGCATAAATTATGTATTCATAGCGATCTAGAGGCATTATTTCATTTGGCAGAGGATATTCTTGTTCGTACTGCAGGAATGCTTTTGTTTGTAATGTAAAATCAAATCTGTAATCTACATCTGTCGCAGTGAGAGAGTTAGTCCATAGAATGCATCTTGGATGTAATGCTTTGGCATTATGAACGCTTGCTTTAGTAATGGCCTCTAGGGTCGGTACTGGGGTATCAACTATTATTTGCTTACCCAGAGACAGTGCTCTCTCTCTCACTACAGAAGTCTATAACACTGTGAGAATTTTCCCATTTGATGCAAAATTCATTTCAGCATTGGTGTACAAATGTGATTTGTATGCAATGGCTACAGTATCACCTTCATTGAAAGTGATATAGGTGTCCCGGGTGGGTCCAGTGACTATGCGGATCACCAGGTTAGTTGTGTTTACAAGTGTGTGTAAATGTTTGGAACCTATCATATTACCATGTATGAAACGTAATATGTTTGTGTGTTTCTGTGTCCAATGGTTGATTGAAAAATCTGGTCCGATAAGTCGTAGAAAGGTTTTACTCGTTCCTCGTAATCCAAAATGTATGTTCTGCCACAATTTAAAAATCCTAAAAGAGAATGTAATCTTTTCAGAGTCGCTTGAGATTGGAGCAGTGCGCGTTTTCTAAAAATATTTGCCGCCAGGCTTTTGCCTTCACTTGACAGCTCATATCCCAGAAACAAGACATTGAGGTGGGCAATTTTTGAATTTTTGAAATTAAATTTGTAACCAAGGTGAGCGAACTCAAGGATTATGTGGTTCACTCTAGCCAAGTGTTCCATCAATTTATCGTCCGTCAGATAGATATCTTCCACATTGGACAAATGCCTCCTCATCAAAATTTTGAAGTAACTCTGTTACCCTAGCTGAGAACAGCCCAGGGCTATTCTTATACCATTGAGATAAAGCTGCAAAATTGATGCTGTGAACCTAGCGCTGAAAGGCTATCAAATATCAGCTTCCAGGCACTAAATTCTGGCAGAAAAACCCATCAGAGATATCTAGTGTTGTTTTGTATTTCTTCCGCACAGTGCTGCACTATGTGCATTTTGTACTGCAAATGTGGGTGTGGAAGTGTTCAAATCTCTGTAGTCTAAGACTAGGCGGTATGAATTGTCTGGTTTCACTACGGGCAACATGGGATTATTCATGGACGAGGTGCAATTTTCTATTACACCCTGGTGCTCAAGTTGTTCTAGGAATTTTGCAAACTTGCTTTTTAGCTTCATGTTCTATTGGGTATTGTGTCTGCGGTTGAGGAACTGATTTGAATGGTATTTTGTGATGAGGAGACTCATCATCCCACCCAACGTGATTGTAGCAAAGTGCAGGAGCTAGCGCTAACGTCCACTCCTGCGCCTATGAATGTTTAACTGATTCAAGAACGAGGTCGGAGAAGGCAGGTAAAAAAAACGTTTCTCCCAGTGGGCATTCCATTACGAACTCAGGTGGCCAATACTTTTCAGGAAAAATAATGTCATAACCATATGTCAGGTTCTTCCAAAAGAGATCCTTGATGTTCCTGGGTATGTCTCCATCCATTTGGAGCATTATTTTGTTTAAATGATGTGGGACACTTACCATTGTATCAGGCGTTTCCACCGTGATATGCTCATTCAGCGCTACTACCACCAGAAAATCCACCAGGTTCTGGCGAGCTATTGTGACTGCTGCCATTCTGTCCAGCATTGTCACTGCCCACTCCCCGTTCAGAAGCAGAGTCCACATTAGTCTGGGCATGCCTTATTTTAATCCCCGCTACCATCTTCTTTTTAAACTGAGGTTTTTGAGTCTTTTGTTTATCCTCCTTAAATATGTAATCCGAAGTGCGATCTGTTTCCCTTTTCGGTTTCACGTGCTCATCTGATCTGCGCTCTGACCGGCCACCTCTCTCTGAACCTCTTTCAGATGAGTCATGAAAGGAAGGAGAGGAACGTGTATCAGTATCCTGATATCTATCAGTCTTTTTAATATTATCACAGTTTCTCAGATTTATATTTTTTGTCAGTGGATTCCTGCTGAGGAGACCCACCCCATGATTGTGTTTTATTTTGTTTATTGTCCCATTTCTACTTGGAAGAATCGGGTGCTTGCTTAGAGTTATCCTTTTCAGAATTACTCTTAACCTGTGGTTTCACAGATCTGGCTCCCAACTTATCTCTGTGTAGCGTAGCACAGGATTTCCTCAATAAGTCTAAGTAATTCCCGTTCCTGCTGTGCAGGAGTGAACTCCCTCAGGCTTTGGTGTGTAGCCAGTGCTGCTGCTCCCCCTTTTATGTTACTTAACATAATGGTCGATACTGCGGCAAAATTGCCCATCAGTTTCCTCCCTAAGTCCAGGGCAGGTCTTGCCCTGTACTCATTCAATACTTGTCTCAGTAAATAAGGTAGAACTGCTATTGAAAGGGTACCATAAGTTCTGGTGTAGACTGCAGGGAAGACTGTACCCCAAGTGCACAATCTTCCACTGAGGGGGCCATCCCCATTGGCAAGCATATTGTTAATATTCTATGTTTATCCTGCAGTCCTGTATGGAGAAAAATCACTTCAAGCTGGCGTTATTTTTATTTGTATTTATTTATAAAGTTTTGTATAGGGCGAACATGACCCTTATGGGTATCAGAGCGCTTCACAATTTTGGGTAAGAGGGATACAGTATTGGGAAGCAAAACATTTGTTACATAATTATGCAAGATGCGTGCAAGACTCCTGTAGGTATCGGAACTCTTCACATAAGGGTAGGACAGATACAGTAATGGATGAGGAACATTCGAACATGTATATGTGCAATGCATGCTAACAATATTATTCCCAGGTATATAAGCATGTCAAAAGTCAATCAAGATGACCGAATAGAGGGCAGTAATGGAGCCTAAGAGTCAAGGTCTATTCAGGCAGGAACTTGAGCATTAGGATTTTTTTCACTTCCTTTTTGAAGGAAGCAGTGGAGGAGATTGTACGGATTTCCGGAGGAAGGGAGTTCCAAATCTTTGGGGCAATGCCAGAGAAGGCTCTGTTACTCGATCTCTTTTTGTGGAAAATCTGTGGATTCAGAAGCATTGTACTTGCACTTTGTGACGCTCTGCAGCCCCCTGATAGTTCTAGTTTTTGAGCCAGATAGATGGGGGACTTGAAATGAAGGGCTTTGTGCGTCATGCAGGCAATTTTTAAGTGAATTCTGGCTTCGAATGGCAACCAGTTTAGGGATTTTAGGGCTGGGGATATGTGTTCTTTTCTTTTTGTCCCAGTAATCAGTCTAGCTGGGGCATTAAGGGAAGCCCTTAGTGGGTCCAGGGTCTGTTTGGGGAGACCACATAGCGTGGAACTACTATAGTCTAGTCTTGGCAAAACTAGAGCTTGTACCGCCAATTTGAAGTCTTTCTGTGGAAGGAATGGTTTGAGATTCCTTAGTATACTCAACTGATGTTTAGCTCCCATGGTAGCATTGCTGATATGGTTCTTCAAATTCAAGTGCATGTCTAGCGTGATTCCGAGGGATTTAGCTGATTCAATAATGTGGAGGGAGCAGTTGAAGGATGTGAGGTGTTTCATCCAAAGGTCAATCTTGGGAATGTGATTAGGGGGAGCAATGAGAAGGAATTCAGTTTTGGATGTGTTGAGCATGAGGTAGTTGTCCGTGAGCCAGTTTTGAGTGTTCATCAGGATTGAGTTGAGCGAGATGATGTCTTCTGGGGAGGTGATTTTCAGATAAAGTTGAGTGTCATCCGCATACATATGAAAAAGAATGTTCGCGGAGTTCAAGGCATTTGCTAATGGTTCCAAGAGTAAATTGAACAGTATGGGTGATAGGGCGGACCCCTGTGGAACCCCCATAGTTACTGTATGGGGCTGAGAAAGAGACTGATTCATCTTGATTCTTTGGGTTCTGTTTTGAAGGAAGGAAGTGAACCAATTCAATACCGACCCTGATAAGCCCATCCTGTGTTCTAGAGTAGATAGTAGTTTGATATGGTTCACAGTATCGAAGGCAGAAGATAAGTCAAGGAGGATCAATAAGCAAGATTCATTATGGTCTAGGAACTTTAAGATGTCATTCATGATGTGCGTGAGTGCGGATTCAGTGCTGTGCCCTCTCCTGAAACCAGATTGATGATGATCCAACAATTGGAATTTCTCGATGTGTGAGCAGAGTTGAATTAGCACTCATTTTTCAAGAAGTTTTGCCAGAGTGGGGATGTTGGAAATGGGATGGAAGTTGTTCAGATCGAAGCTGTCTGCGTTAGGTTTTTTTAGAATGGGGGAAACCTGTGCTGCTTTTAGACAGTCGGGGATCGTGCCTTGCACTAGTGAAGCGTTGACGATCTTAGACCATAAGGGGAGGATGAAGGCTTTTATTTCCTTGAAGAGGGGAGGTGGAAGAGCGTCGCTGAAGTGGTTAGATGGATTGATTGCAAGAATAGTGTTGTAAATGTCACTTTCACTGAGGTGAGTAAAGGTGTACCAGGATGCATTGTTTTTGAGGCTTAAATTAGGGGGGATGAGTGGCTCTTAGTGGGTAGGTGGGGCCGTGGTTTCATACATTGGGAGAAGAGCCCTCTTTGATTCAATGTCTATATTGATGCTGTTAGTTTTCTGGGAGAAAAAGGCGGCTAAATCGTCACACGTAGGAGAGCCATCACCAAGGTCATGGGGGTTGGGTGCCTTGACCGATTGTTGTTTAATGAGTTCAAAAAGTTTCTTAGGGCGGTTGTCAATCAATCAATCAGGGAATTGTAAGCGCGCTACTCACCCGTGAGGGTCTCAAGGCGCTGAGGGGGGGTCCGCAGATCTGTTTAGTCGAAGAGCCAGGTCTTGAGGGTCTTCCTGAAGGTGTTCAGGGAGGGGGCGCGTCTGATGTCTGCCGGTAGCTCGTTCCAGGTCTTGGCTGCAATGTGAGAGAAGGATCTTCCACCTGCTCTGGCTCTGTGGATGCACGGGGTTTTGGCCAGTGCGAGGTTGGAAGATCGGAGGTTTCTTTTGGGTACGTGGAAGTTGATTCTGTCGTTGAGGTATTTGGGTCCGTTGTTGTGTAGGCATTTGTAGGCGTGAGTGAGGATTTTGAAAGTGACTCTTTTCTCCATGGGGAGCCAGTGGAGACTTCGTAGGTGTTGGCTGATGTGTTCGTGTCGGGGGATGCCGAGGACGAGTCTGGCGGCGGTGTTCTGTACTGTCTGGAGTTTGCGGAGTAGGGACTTGTTGATGCCGGCGTAGAGTGCGTTTCCATAGTCCAGTCTGCTGGTGATGAGTGCGTGGGTGACTGTCTTCCTTGACTCAGGGGGATCCACTTGAAGGTCTTGCGGAGGATGCGGAGGGTGTTGAAGCAGCTGGAGGTGACGGCGTTGACCTGTCGGTTCATGGAGAGTGATGAGTCGAGTACGATGCTGAGGTTCTTGGCGTGGTCTGAGGGGGTAGGTGGGCTTCCAAGGGCGGTCGGCCACCAGGTGCTGTCCCATGCAGAAGGGGTGGTACCGAGGACGAGGACTTCTGTCTTCTCGGCATTGAGCTTCAGGCAGCTGTTGGTCATCCAGACTGCGACGTCTTGCATTCCTTTCTGGAAGTTGAGTTTGGCAGTGGTGGGGTCTTTGGTGAGGGAGAGGATGAGCTGGGTGTCGTCGGCGTAGGATACGATGTTGAGGCCGTGTTGTCGGACGATGGCTGCGAGGGGGCCATGTAAATGTTGAAGAGGGTGGGGCTCAGTGATGAACCCTGTGGGACTCCGCAGGTGATTTTCGTGGGGTCGGAGAGGAAGGGTGGGAGTCTGATCCTTTGGCTTCTCCGGTGAGGAATGATCGGATCCAGTCCAGGGCTGTTCCTTGTATGACTGCGTCGTGTAGTCTGACGACTAGTGTGCGATGGGAGACGGTGTCGAAGGCCGCTGATAGGTCGAGTAGGATGAGGGCTGCGGAGTGGCCTTGGTCCAGGAGGGTGCGGATGTCGTCTGTGGCAGGGAGTAGGGCGGTCTCTGTGCTGTGGTTGCTTCGGTTCGGTTGTCAGCTTCATTAAGTTGGAATCTGAAGAAGTCGGCTTTTGCAGTCTTGATTTTTTTTTTGTAAGAATTTACTATTTATAAATGTTGCTTAGAGTAGACAGTTAAGAGCACAAACATTTCTTAGGACTGGGCACTCTTCAGCTCTAAGAAGGTTAAAATGTTTGGTGGATGGTATGGACCTCCATGATCTTTCGGCTGCCCTCAGCTTACGGTTTTCCGAGTTTAGGTTGGAGTTGAACCAAGGTTTGGAAATTTTGAGGGAGGCATTTTTATGCTGTAAAGGGGCTATAGCATCCATGACACTAGAAATAGAGGAATTATAACAAGCATTGGCATAGCCATTAGGTCTCGCCTTTGGGTCCTTATAAGTGTTTAGCTAGAGTTCTTGACTTAGCCAACGTGTTTAAGCTATGTTGTAGACCAGTGTGGCTGCTGGCAACTATGTCAGCCTGTTTTGAAATGAGAGAGAAAGAGTAAGGAATTGCGTGTGTTGATAGCGAGATGAAAGTGGACGTCACTGAAGTAAGCAACAGCAAGAATTAGTAAAAATGAAAGTGAGGAAATAAATAGTGTGTGTTATATTGAGAATAAATGTAGGGGATATGAATTGAAATAGAGGACGAGTGTTGGTAAATGTGAGATACAGAAAGAGAGAAGGTAGAAGAGTAGAGACTAAAAGAAAAAAGAGTTGTATACCGGAAAAACAAAAGAGTAGGTGAGAATGGTGAGAGGATTATTGGAAAGAGACAGAGGAGAGAAAGTGGAGGAAGAGAAAGGGTGATAGAGGAAGTGTGAAAGGGATAGACATGAATATTATGGATATTGTGAATTGTAGGAAAATATATGAAAATTAGGGAGAAAAGGAAAGTAGTGGAGGGGAGAATGTGAAAAGTTGTTGTGAAACAAATTGCGAACGTATTGTTTCAAAACAAAATAAGAGAATGTTTGTGAACTAAAAGTGTAGGTAATGTCAGAAATAAAAAGCTGAAATACTAGAGAAGAAAGATGGTAGTTATGAAAGAGTGAAAGTTAAGTGGGGTGAATATAGGAGCTTAGCGGATGTGCACTAATAAAATGCCTTTTCATAAGCTTGTTTTCGCTATTAAGGAAAACCGCGCACACAATGTAAGTGGAGTCAAATAATTTGTATAAATATAACTAGATTAAGTCATACACTTGTCATTAAATATCAAAGCTTGCTCCCTAAAACAAAGGCTGCTTTGATTGGGCAGTGATAACGGAGCTTGGGCGGGATTTGACACTTGCCTGTATTTGGGAAAAAAACGTGAATGCTGTGTGTGTTTCAGAGAAAATAATGCCATCAGCATAGCGTGGCAATGAAAGTAACCAACTAACCAGTGTGGGTCCCGAAGAGAGTCTGACATTATTCGTCCAACAGCTCGCTAATTTACGTCTAGACACTTGTAAAGTGCAGCAATAAAAACACAACTCCAGGTCTCATAGTAGATTAAAGGACTGGTCACAGTCTCACACACATCTAGGAATGCTCAGGGTGTAGCATCCCCACATGCACTTTCGCGACTCCTCGAGGGTATGAAGTGATACATAACCTGACTTCAGAGATCAATAAACACCTTACATAGTTAAAAACACAACAATCACTAAAAAGACAATAATGTCACAGTTATAAAAGAGAGAAGGATGCAGACGTGTGGGATAGCTCGGAGGAATGATTATTGAGAGGAGGCTATACATAGGCACGAGTTTTGCGGGCGTGGGGCAGGACATGCTAGGAATATCTTTGGCTGCTTTCTGAATTGTACGAGAAAGGAGTGTAATGAACGGACTTCAAAATTTAGGAGCATGCAGGGAAAAGGATTGACCGCGGATGTATTCTTTCCATTTCTGGCTCTTGAATCTTGCTGGGGTACGGCACCACGACATGCAGAACCATACTACCAGCACTGGCTTTGACCCCTCCACAACAGCATAGCAACCTAGGCAGAAAAGATGATCCCGCTAGCACCTAACACATCCATCCAGGAACTCCAAATGCTCCGACGGTCGGTCTTGATGTATTTCTTGGATTCTGAGGGGGCAGGATCCTTTGTGGGGTACCCTCAGCATCTCGCGTGGCCCTCCCTCGGTCACACACATTGGGTCTCTCGCATGAACTGGTTATGGGTGAAGTGTGAAGGGACCTCATGCTATGTGGAGAAGCTATGCAAGGGTGAGGCGTTCAGACTCCCCCATGCGGAGTACAATACGACGGTTTTGCAGCAGCTAGATGCTGCGATGTGGGTAGCAGTGTATCATACAACAGTGCTTGCAAGTGTTCCCTGCTCATGCATAGGGCACCAGCAGCACCTGGTTCGTTGCCATACATTGCTAGGCATGCATGGTCTCTCCCTCTAACCACGCACACTAGTGCAGGAAGTCCCACGTTTCTCTCCCGCGGGACCCCTTACCTCTTCGCTGTGTCCGTCAGGTGTGGTGCTCCTCTTCGAGCCACGCCGGGGGTCGTCGGCCGAGCTCGTGCTTTCTTTGGCAAGGATCCTCGCCGAGCGACTTAAGCCAGTCAGCGGCCTAAGCAAGATCCTTCCTGCAGTAGCAGGCAGCGGAAGTGCTGCCCTGGGAGCTGGAGTCCCGCATGCCCTTCCGGCAGAGAGAAAAACCTGTACATCAACTACAAGCCCCAGAAACAATTGGAGCAGAGGCTCCGCCCCCGGCAGACAGAGACTAGAGCGCAGGGTTGCTAGTTCTGGAATTTTAGTTATCAGCCTGACATTTCACATACTGCGTATGTGTTTAAGTAAATTTTCACTGTGCTTATTCTTCCATCATTATTATGAGAATTTAGAAGCCCTTTTCTTCTACTGTAGATGAAGCGCGCCCTCTACCGCTATTTTATATTAAATGTATTCAAACTTCAGACACATAATAATATCTCTCTGAACCAGCGTTTCTTATCATTTTGCCTTCTGTGAAAGCCTCCGCTGAATCACTACTGGAAGCTGGGGACCCCCACCTAACCAATTGCTATGGTTGGAACCTCAATACAAACAAGCCCAATACTCCTTAGAACAAAGCCCAAAACCATACTGACACTCTACTAAAAATAGCCCAAATGACGATCGATGTTAAAAATTGCTAAAATCCTAAACAATATAAACAACGAAGCGGGAGGAATGGCGCAAGACGTACCCCCAGTACAACTGTGGAATTAAGAGGAGGTGGGAGGTAGGAAAACTTTATTGAAATGTAATTAGCTATGGTGCAGGAACTACAAACAGGCAAACAGAAACAGAGCAGGAAGCAAAGAAATAAAGTAGTCCCCCAGAGAACAGACAAAGAACTGTAGTGTGATGAGACAGTACTTAGTCTCTGCTGCATGGGAGGAACGGAAGAGAGAAAGGAGGGACAAAGAGGCAGGACTGACCACTGGCAAGCAAGGATTTTTGAAGGACACTGAAACAAACAAATCAAAAACTGGGGGATGACTTTAACCCAACATAAGAAATTACAATAGGTCTCGAATGCTCGACCTAAAAATCAGTGAGGATATGAACATGCTTCAAGTCTGCTTGGGAAGACACAGCATTTTCACAACGGGTAGCTAGTTCTTCAGTGTTTATATTTCGGAGGTTCCTTTTCCATTGCTTCGTTTTCATGGGCTGGACCCCCTTTACTGACACCTTCCTGTTGATGAAGAAGAGGATGCAGTAGTGGTCGGACCAATCGCATGGGGTAATGGAGTCCAGTGTGATGGTGTTAACTTTGGCTATTATGAGGTCCAGAGTTTCACCCTTGTTGTGAGTTGAGCTATCACAGAATTGTGTCAGTTCTTGATCCAAAAGAAAGGATTTGAGACAATTCACTACGTGATCATTAGGGTTAGACCAATGTAGGTTAAAGTCTCCCAGGAAGATTTGGGACACTAGAGGGTCATCATTGGAAGAGATTATTTCCATTAAGTGCTCAATGAAGGGAAGATTGTCTCCCGGGGGTGGTAGAATGTATGTAATTTGCAGACCGGGCGGGTTTTGCATGATATGGTGATGCATAGATATTAACAGGAGATCGGAGTGGGGGTTTCTGATTGTGAGACCGAGAGCGCGTTTCTGTGTATACAGGCTATTCCTCCACCCTGTTTCAAGGATCTGTCCATACAAATTATGTCATAACTAGGTGGGACTAGAAGGTCAAGGGCAGGGAAGGAAGAGCAATTTAGCCAGGTTTCTGTGAGGATAATGATATCCAATTCATTTGTCAGGATGAGATCATAGATATCCGTGGTGTGTTTACTAGCTGATCTGCAATTGAGAAGTATGCATTTCAGTTGGTCAGTCAATTGGGGAGTAGGGGTCTGGAGGATGTTAACCCGCTTGAGGTTTTCGCTATTTATAGTTCTGGGATTGTAGACAGGTACTCTGTCAGGGTTAGCGTGGATAGTTTGGATTTGACCTGGTAGGGACTTGTCAGAGCCAAGAGGGAGGGAATAAGATACGAGTAGATCAAGGATCTCACTTGACGACAGATAATCCTTAAATCTTCTGGGGCGAGAGGAGGCATTTGGGAGGGGTGAAGTTTTCAAGGTGTTGGGAACAGTGTGTATGACAGGGGCAGGAATTGTGTCAATAAGGACACTAGTTTGGGTCCCTAGTGTGCTAAGTGTTCTGAGTAAGGGGACATGTTCGATAGTAATGGCCTTCAGTTCTTTTGTGAGAAGACGCAGGTGACACGAGATCTCATTAAGACGAGCGGCCCAATCTGTTTTTTGATAGTTGGATAAGGGTTGTGTGGGAAGTTCCAGGAAGGGGGTCCTTGAGTGATCGCTGAGGGGACCAAGGTGGCATTGAGGATGTTAAAGGGAGTGCATGAAGCAGTGCGGTCTTGATGAGTCTCTGTTAAGGAGGGGAGAGGAGCCGGTGGTGAATGGCGGGTGATAGGTGTTGTGTGTGGCAGATGGGATGAGGTCGAGGAAAGGGGCGTGTCAGGGTAGATCAAGCAGGTGATGGAGCAAGGTCTCGTAAGAAAGAGACTTGCTCGGAGGCAATCCACTCGTTTAACTCATTAACAAGTTATTAATGATGTTTGTGAATAACTAATACACACCACATGAACACGCGGGTTAGTGAAGATTGCCTATGTGTGTACTAATGCGGATAACAATGAAGATGGAATAATACCGCTTTAAACGGGGAAACTGTTGTGTGCATGCGTCAACTGCATCTACGTAGTATGACGAGGTAATGCTTGGAGGGAAATTCTAGCGCATGAGCAGAAGACACTAAAATGGAGTCTTGAAGACTCGCGTGCATGGCATCTGCTTAGCTGAAATGAAAACAAGCTATTTTACCAATGCTAATGCGGGAAAAGTATTAATAAATGAACTGGGACAGAGTAGAGGTGGGAGGTATACAGTGCGACCATTTATTTGTGAAATTAATATTTGTCTTTCTGACTTTATTATTAGTGCGCATTTGGGCCTCTCACGCATAACTGAATTAAGCTGAGTAATGAAAAGACTGCGCATGTCCACTGAAAGTTAACCCGGAATGATGACTTAGATGTTGAACGGGAGCCAAGGACACGAGTGACATACCCTGAGAACGGATGGTGAAAAGTTCAACGATGAGGACTCTTATTCATAATGTTATAATAATGTTACAAGTAAAATGTGAATGCGCATGGGAACTCAATACATGAATAAAAATTAAGGGGATGGGTTTGCGAACAATAGTTGAACTGATTTTAATGACATGTAAGCATGATGTGATGGAGCTTCCCCCCTTGCCTGACCAATCATATTTCGTATTTTTACGATATTGAAACTTTAGTAGGTGGAACATGAAGAAACAAAGGTATAACTAAAGTAGCTTTAGTTAGTTAGAGGGAGAGTGTTTTTGGGAAGAAGGTCCAGATGCTGTGAGTCGGAGATGCTGTTGCTGGGAGAGATGCTGTGCGATGCCGATGAAGAACTGAATGCAGAACCTGAAGCAGAACTTTCTATCCTAACTTAATTGGGTTAGATCAGAAGATCACGGAAGAATCTCGAGGAGGAAGAGAGTGTCAGAGAGGGGTGCGGCGCAATCATCGGTATTCTAGAGAGGTCAACTATCCTGTCCAGAATCCTGTCCTGAAGTCTTTGTCTCCTGACCTATCCTGGGGGACCCTTACCAGCCCTTTGGCCAGGGGGTTGGTCTTTCACACCATTCTTGGTAACTATAATTTCACGTTATTTGCAGATGTTCTTTTCTCTCTATCCTCTCCCTTTCTGAGCATTGATTATTATATGAGTCCGAAGTATATATTTGATGTTTAATCAATTGAATTTTCTCTCCTAAGAATGATGGTGACTGCACTGTATTTTGAAATGGTTCACATGCATTTAATTTAGATAAAGATTTTAAACCTTCCTGAGTCTGTGATCATTTACTTTAAATAAAAGAATAGTTAAGGGTTATGTTAATTATCACCATCAACTAGTTCAACTAATGGTCCATTGACCAGAGGAAAGAACTCTTTGATCAGTGAAAGGTTAGTTAGGAATATTAAATAACTAATCTTGAATATTATGAAATATATAAATAAAACTTTGTCACTCCAGCGGTTTACTCAATTGTGTGTTTATGGGCCCAGGTGAGTATATGGTAGTGGAGTATCTGTTGTTGGTTTACCGCTGGATCAGTTTTCTGGTAGCAGAGTTATGGTTATTATTGACTAGTTTGGTGATAAATATTGATTATTGATTATTTATTTATGTTTAACAAAAGAGTTAGTGTCTTGTTTTATGTTGTCTAGAAGCACAGGTACAGAGGTTGCCTGGGCATCCCGGGAATGGAATAGCGGGTGGTGATAGAAGCCACACTGCAGGAGGTTACTCGTCTGTTGTCATAACACTGAGAAGCTACGAGGGCTGGCAGTGTTGTAGTAGGGATTATATTGTATAAAAGTATAGTGCGAATGATAGCAAAAGGGGTTCGCTGGTGAAACTTTGGTCTCATTTCCCAATACGGGTGACACTGAAGAAGTAACAGGTTCTCCTGAGCTTGAATGAAGGACAAGCAGAGGTTTTTGCTCGTAGTGAAAAAGGATTCTGGGATAAGTCATAATCTATCCTGATTTAGTGGAGCAGGCAGAGTAGCAAATGTTTTTATGTTGTTACTAACGGATTTTATTTTAGAAAAGTAAAAGAAAATAAGTTATCGTATTACCTTGTGTAGGGAGGGTCAGTCGCAGGAGTTATACTGATGTCATAAAGAGCCGCGCTTGGATTGGTTGAAACAGCGGGCGTGAGCTGGAAGCAAATTGTAAAGGGAGGGTCAGTAGTGAGGAGCAATACTTACGTCACAAAAGACCGCGCTGACATTGGTTAGACCACGAACGTGAGCCTGAGTCTGATTGGTTGGTAGATAAAAGCACCGCTAGGATTGGTTGAGAAAATATTGTATGTTGAGTTCTTATTTGACTGTGGGTGTAAGTCGTGCTGATATAGGACGCAACGTAGGTAATAGAGCTAGAAGATATACGGAAGACTCTTTCTTATATCGACCGTCTGAAATGTTTGGAGGACGAAAGAAAATGACGTTAATGAAGAAAATTACAAATTTCTTTAAAAAAGACAAACCTGAAATGACTAGAGAGGGAATTCCTATTCTGCCACCTAAAGCACCTGCTTCATTTATGATGATGGAGAAAGGATATCACACGTGTGTATGGTTGGAGAATTGGGTGGAGTATCCTAAAGGTGATGGTGTTTTGGCTTTTCCGGAGCATGGTACTTTTAATTTAAAGATACTTCAGAATTTGAGAGATAGAATGAATATGTTAGAACCAAATCCTAGAATGACACTGTATGAAGCTTTGGAAGAATGGGAAATTGAGGCATTTGATCGTGAAAAATTCAGAAGTGGTCGGAGATTTAGAGGATTTTTGCCTAGATATCTGTATGAATCAAGTGGAGATCAAATGAAGCGTTGGAGAAGAGCTGTGGTGACCGAGGGTTTATATCCAGTATTAATGGCTGAAGAACAGTTAGGAGGAAAGTGTAAAGAAAAAACGAAACACATGAATACGACAGGATATGGCGAATCAGATGATGAGCTATTAGAGAATATTTTGATTAAAAACCCTCCACCGTACCAAGAAGAACCTAGTAAGCTCACCCCAAGTGCACCAGTGATAGGAATGCCTTTAACCCCACAAATTTTACATGATGTGTCACTTAATAGGGTGTTGCAGGATAATGAGAGAGAAGCTTTAAATAAAACTAGGGAAGAATTAGTTCAGAAAGTAAGCCAACTGAATTTAAATGCTGAAGCTTTGACAGTACCAGTGACTATCGGTCCTGTAATCTGATTATATGGAGATAAAAAGACTTGCCAGAAACCTCAAACTGTGACAATTCCATTAAATAGTCCCAGAAAAGAAGTAATAATTACGGATGATCAGGCCAAAGAAAGTGAATCAGTTATTTCATTAATGGATCTCCCGAATATAAAACATTTAACTGAAACTCCGAAAAGAGTTATACCTGAAAATTTGAGAGAAAAGAGATCTTTGGTTCCTATAGGAACTGGAGGTTCAACAGCAGTTACTCCTGAAGATTTGGGGGTATATTCACAAGAACGTGAGCTAAACATCTCCAAAAAATGTTAACGCAACTTTACACATCGCAGTCCATCGCGGGAAAATAACCCCGTGTTAACGTGGAATTCACAACACGGCGGTACCATGCGATAGTCTCCTGAAACCGCGGACAATGTCCGCGATACAACCACCGCGACGGCGATAAAAACACAAACCCCAACACCAAAAAACGTGCGATGAGCCCATTCGCAATGAGGAAATCAGCGATAAGCAGCGCCAGGCCTGCCATACACACACAGCAGGCGGGAAAATCACTACAAAAGGAGAAAAAACACACAAACACAAAATGACCAACACCGAAGCACCATGGAGGCAGCCGGAGCAGGCGCAGAGGACGAGCGGAACCCCACAAGTACCCAGGATGACCAGCCCAGGACCACGGTGACAGGGAAGGGCAAGGACAAGAAGAAGAGGAAGACGAAGTACAGTCCGCAGGAGAATCGGATCCTGGTCACGGAGGTGATAGAACACCATCAACAACTGTTCGTTGCCTCCAATGTGTCATTGGGCACCAAAAATGGAATATGGCGGGACATCGTGGACAAGGTGAATGCCGTCGGAGAGCACAAGAGGTCAATGGACGAGGTCAAGAGGTGATGGATTGACATCAAGCGCAAGACCAAGGAGAAACTCATAGCCAACCAGAAGGCAGCAATGCAGACTGGAGGTGGGAGCCCAGTGCCACAGCTGGAGCTGGATGACATGGAAGAGCTGGTGTCGACAGTCATCAGTGTGGAGACCATGGCAGGAGTCGGGGGACCGGACACTGCTCGACAGGACACAACACAACCGCAACAGGGTGAGTGACCACCAGGTACTGGGGGGACGGGGGGAGATGGCCACAATGGCACACATGCACAATCAAGCAGAGCACAGTGCACACCCACAATGACTCTGGATCATGGCCCTGATCTACACACTGTCACAATGTACATTGCCATGCTGTCTGAATGTCAACATGTACCATGCGGCTACATACATGTGGACACATTGTAATACAGCATCTCCCCTTCACATTGCAGGGGCACCGTCAATGCCACCTGCAGAGCAGTCCCAACCACTCTTCACTGATGACGAGGAGGACACCACCAGCATCGACACCCAAGCCCTCCAAGACATCATGGAACTCATCCGCCACTCACCTCCAGGACCAGGGCAGCCCAGCTGCATCGAGGAGAACCCACCCACTCAACAAACCACCCAGCAGGAGGCACCCACAACCCCAGCTGTCTCCCAAGACTCCCCCCGAACAACACATGGCCTTCCAATGCCGTGTGTTGGAGGTCCAGAGGGAGATGGCTGAGCAGGTGCGGGTGGGGTTCGACCTTATGGCTATCAAACTCAAAGCCATCCATGGGTGCCTGAGTCCCATCAGGGACCACCTCCAGTCCCTAACGGACACCCACACGCCGCTCCATGGTCTCCAACGAGCCCTGGCTGACATTGCTGGAGTCATGACTCGGAGACAAGAGCACCTGTCCGCTCAGAGTGGCTGCAGCGATCTCAGCCAGGAGATGGCACGCATGCGGAGGCTCATGGAGGACATGGTGCGGATGGAGGCAGAAAGGATGGCAGCCGCCGCTGCACATCAGCGAAATGTAGCTGGGATCTACCATGCCCTGCATGTCCTCATCATGGCATTGCTGCCACAAGGCGTGGTGCGGATGAATGCTGCTGCCCCTACACCATCCACATCTCCGCCCCCTGGTGTGTCCGTGCCTCCCAGTGCAGAAGACATTCCATCTCCAGCACCTGATGTGTCACTGCCACACAGTGCGGCCGACAATCCTCCTCCGGCCCCTGATCTGTCAGTGGCACACAGTGCCGCAGCCGGTACTGCAACACCCACAGGTGGGGCAGAGCACACATCCGAGGACGAGGATGTGGATGGGCTTGAGTTCAGAAGGAGGCACTAGCATTCATGTCCGCCACCTGGCCTGTTGCTGCTGGTGCCGCACATGGCCCCATGACCTTCCACTGACCCCCGATACACTCCGCTGCACTCACCTTGGACCGCGACATGGACTGCCATATCCTGTTTGATGGCCAATGACACGGCGACCAGACTGCGGACTGTACCCTTCCTCCTCCACAATACTTGTCATCCCCGGATGGACTCTGGCTGGCCCTCCACGGGCCCATATTGTGTAGGGTGCTTGGCATGGCCCTGTACCGCTCCAGCTGCAAAACTCCACTGGATGTGCAATAAACATCCAGTAATGCACTGCTGTGTCATGTCTTTCATCATTCATGTAGGAATGTGTGGATGAAAGGGACATTGATTTCCCTTACGTCAATGATGCTTATCTAGTGTGATGCCAGTCACAGTGTGCTACATTGCCTATTGTGTTCCGGGTGCCGTGGACACCACAACAGGGACACACGCATTAGTCACTTCCTTGTCCGGACATGGACTGAACCACGCCCAGAGCCCCCGAGTCATTGTTGCAAGCCCTGCGCTGGTCCGGCGTACGCCAGGCCAGGCCACTCTGCTTACGCTCTGAGGGGGGGGCCCACATAGCTACCTGTCGCAGGCGTACTCGCTGGTGGTGTGCAGGTCACTGGTCTAGTTGTCAGCATGTCACGGCCACTCCCTGAGGGCAGGTTTGCACACACACCACACCCATCCGGCATAGGCGTCACAGGCCATGTGACCCCGCCAATATAAGGGGCCGACAATGTCACATTCCCCTCTGCCGGTGGTGACTGGATGACGGACGCTCCACGGTTCTCAATTATAAAGGGCCCATGACTTGTTGCGCACAGGGTTAGTGGCACCCGAAGCCTTGCGCCCGTCATGGACTTACCACCACGTGGTGCTGACTGGTGTTGCACAGGGTTAGTGGCACCCGAAGCCTTGCGCCCGTCACGGGCCTACCACCACATGGCGCTGACTGGCGTTGCACAGGGTTAGTGGCACCCGAAGCCTTGCGCTCATCACGGGCCTACCACCACGTGGCGCTGACTGGCGTTGCACAGGGTTAGTGGCACCGGAATAGCTGAGCGGGTGTGCAGCCTGAGATGATGACATGTGCACTGTTGCACTGTGATGACTCAGGACTCAGCGTCATGTGTGGGACCTGCTGGCCGTGGGGCGGGTCCGCATGATGTGGACCATGCCATGGTGGCAGGACCGGGGCCTGGAGCTTGCACCTGGTGTGCCCACTGGTGGACACACCGTTGGTGGCAGGTGAGCAGTGGGCCCGGGTTGAGCAAGTGCAGACAGCCAGCGCTGGCCGGCGGGAGGGGGTGGGGTGCGGCTGCATGCGTGCGCAGGGACGGACATGCGTTGTTGCTGTGTGCTGTGTGATGGACTCTGCCATGATTGACTCTGGCCTCGATTACAGATTGCAGACCTGGTGGCTTGCAGTGTATCCCGGCACGTGGTTGGAGACACACCGGTGGCAGCAGGTGAACAGTGGGGCCTGGGTGCGCAGGGGCAGCGGTGTCTCTCTCTCTCTCCCTTCCTTTCCTTCTCTCTCTCTCACTCTCTCCCCTTTCCTTCCCTCTCTCTCGCACTCTCTCTCTCTCTCCCTTCCTTCCCTCTCTCTCTCTCTCACTCTCTCTCTCTCTCTCCCTTCCTTTCCTTCTCTCTCTCTCTCTCTCTCTCTCTCTCTCTCCCTTCCTTTCCTTCCCTCTCTTTCTCTCTCTGCCTTTCTTTCCTTCTCTATTTCTCTGTGTCTCGCTCTTTGATGTGCGCATGACACACGTTCTGATTTTGTGTTTATTTTCCAGCCTGTGACGTCGAGATTGTCCCTGACGGACCCAACAGGAGTCTTCCGCATTGGTGTTTTGTGTTGTATTTCAATAAAGTTTTTGGTTGTTACTTCAGTGCTGTGTGACTGTTTCTCGTTCTTCTGGCCACACATGTGTGGTTTTTTTTGGCAATGTGCGTCATCATGTTCTTTTTGTGGCTCTTGTGTCGTGCACGGTACGTGTATGTCTGGGGGGGCTGAGGAGGGGGGCTGGGGGTGGTAGAGGTGAGTGTTGTGGCCCTCATGGGTATCGGAGCTGCATGATCATTGTCTCCCTGGCATCTGTGGGTCTTCAGGTGTGGCTCTTGGCTGGGCTCCCTTTCATTCTGTGGGTAGTCGTCCTGCTTAGCACCTGCAAAAGGCAGGTCTTAAATCCCTGGTGCTACCGTGGCTTATCGCCTGTTTTTGGTTCGCATCGCGGATCTGGCAGTTCATTGTGAAAGTGGTGTTGTGGTTTTTTCGTGTGTTTTTGCACGGGAACGCCTACTCTGCATCTCATTAGGGTTAGTTGGTGGTGTCCACCGTGGAGATAAATTTTCGGGCAGTTATCTCGGGAATACTGGCTTGTGAATGGGGTGTTAAATCTATCTCCACTTTTGATGAGTTAAGGTGGAGATAAATCGGAGATAAGTCCTTGTGAATATCCCCCTTAGAGAGATGGGCACAGGAAATAGAAAATCGAAACCCACAACCAAAGATTTTAGATATCAGTAGATTGAAAGTAGATTTGGAAGAAATTATAACTGGCAATGTGAGCATAGAAAGATTGAACGTTTATAATGATGATGAGTTGTTATTCTTATGTAAGAGTATAACCAGAAGAGCAAGAGTATCTAATGAGAAATTAACAGAAGTTGCCTCAGAGATTGGAATAGATATAGGGAAATCGAAATTATTGCAGAAACCATATCGAGTGAAGTTTACTGATAAAGATTTAGAAAGTGTAAATGCTTCTGGTAAGAGACTACAGATAAAAGAATTGATGAATATTTTGCGAAAATGGGGAGACATTGACAAATGGAGAATTAGATGGATAAGAAAGAAAGAGGAAGTACAAGCAAGAGAAGCGTCATCTGCATTTCCAATGAGAGAATCAGATAAGATTGAGAGAATGTTTCCAATGAGAGAAGTTCCTGGTGGTGGATATGTTCATGTCCCTTGGAGTAGACAGGATATTTTGTCATTTACAAATGCTTTCCCTAGGTTGAGAGAAAAACCAGTTGAATGGTATAAACAGGTGGAAAGATTTGTGAAAGTTTCAAAGGTTTTGTTGAAGGATTTGGATGGTTTATTTGATATTGTAGTACCAGCTGATTTATGGACAGAATGTAAGATTACAATTGACTGGCCAAATGAGGAATATCCAAGGGATTCCAAAACAGGAGCGCCATCAGAGGAGGTGATGAAGAGGTATCACCAGGTGATTACTTTCTTGAAAGGGAAAATTCCTTATAAAGAGACTGATTGGGTGAAATAGATAGAACCACTCAGGAGCCAAAGGAGTCTGTACACGCGTACTATGAGAGTTTGTTACAGGTATTCAAGCAGTATAGTGGATTTGAGAACATTGGAGATAAGGATATGGGACATTTTGTATATCGGTTCGTGTATAGTTTAAAACCAGAGATTAGTCAGATGATTCAACAACACATGTTGTGTTGGCAAAGTAAAACCATAGATGAAATATTGAAATATGCGAAGTATTGCGATGACGACATTGAGGCAAAACATAGAAAGTTAAAAGAGAAAATGATGTGGGCACAAGTGAAATTGGCAGAGCAGCAGGAAGCAAAATTAATTTCCCAGAATAATAATGAAATAAAAGACCAGAATCAAAGTGAACAAGTGTCGAGTGGTGGTAAAGGACGAGGACGAATGAGTAGAGAGGAAGCAAGGAAGAAATTTCCTTGTCATGCGTGCGGAAAGTATGGACATTGGAAGAACGAGTGTAAAAATGTCCAGAATATTAATGGGCCAAATCAAAATTTAAATCCGCAGATGCAGAATGAATCCCTGACAAAATATCGACTACAACAATATCGAGGTACAAAAATATCGAAGTCAAGAATATCGACATCCTATCTACATCATGGTAAGTACAAAAATATCGAGAAAAAAATATCGATGTCAAAAATATAATTGTAAAAAATATCGTTTTTTTTAAATGTTAAAAAAATAATGTAAAATAAAGTAAATAATACATATAATTAAAAGAAGCATTGTTAAAAATATTTAAAAATGTTTAAAAATAATAACTAATACATATAATGTTAAAATAAATTAAACATATACATATAAAATATAATATATATACTTACTTAATAATATTCATAAATAATTATTTTAATAACTTATAAATTGTTAAAAACATTTTAGAAATTATAAATACATATATACACATACAAAAATAATATAAATAAAATTAAAAAATATATATATAACAAATTAAAAACTACAATATTTTTAATGTTTCAAAAATAAATTATACACAACATTAACTAAAACAATACAGAAAAATATTGGATAGCAGAGGGAAAAAATTACTCTTCCCACTCCAAAGAGTGCAACAGTAGGGAAAGTGTTGGATAGTGTAGGGGTAAAAATTACTATTCCCACTCCAGAGAGTGCAACAGTAGGGAAAGTGTTGTATAGCGTAGGGGTAAAAATTACTATTCCCACTCCAGAGAGTGCAACAGTAGGGAAAGTGTTGGATAACGAAAGGGTTAAAATTACTATTCCCACTCCAGTGAGTGCAACAGTAGGGAAAGTGTTGGATAGCGTAGGGGTAAAAATTACTATTCCCACTCCAAAGAGTGCAACAGTAGGGAAAGTGTTGGATAGCGTAGGGGTTAAAATTACTATTCCAACTCCAGAGAGTGCAACAGTAGGGAAAGTGTTGGATAGCGTAGGGGTAAAAATTACTATTCCCACTCCAGTGAGTGCAACAGTAGGGAAAGTGTTGGATAGCGTAGAGGTAAAAATTACTATTCCCACTCCAGAGAGTGCAACAGTAGGGAAAGTGTTGGATAGCGTAGGGGTTATAATTACTTTTCCAACTCCAGAAAGTGCAACAGTAGGGAAAGTGTTGGATAGAGTAGGGGTAAAAATTACTATTCCAACTCCAGAGAGTGCAACAGTAGGGAAAGTGTTGGATAGCGTAGGGGCAAAAATTACTATTCCCACTCCAGAGAGTGCAACAGTAGGGAAAGTGTTGGATAGCGTAGGGGTAAAAATTACTATTCCAACTCCAGAGAGTGCAACAGTAGGGAAAGTTTTGGATAGCGTAGGGGTAAAAATTACTATTCCCACCCCAGAGCGTGCAACAGTAGGGAAAGTGTTGGATAGCGAAAGGGTTAAATTTACTATTCCCACTCCAGTGAGTGCAACAGTAGGGAAAGTGTTGGATAGAGTAGGGGTAAAAATTACTATTCCAACTCCAGAGAATGCAACAGTAGGGAAAGTGTTGGATAGCGTAGGGGTTATAATTGCTATTCCAACTCCAGAGAGGGCAGCAGTAGGGAAAGTGTTGGATAGTGTGGGGGTAAAATTACTATTCCCACTCCAGAGAGTGCAACAGTAGGGAAAGTGTTGGATAGCATAGGGTTAAAAATAACATACTTATCAATTAAATAATTATTTAAATGAAATAGTGATTTAGTAATAAATTAACAATAAATTAATTATAAATAACAATAAATTAAAATTAATATTACTGTAATAACTTTAAATTACTTCCCACACTATTTCCCAATAAACACACAACCCACTCCACATTAAATGTAACACAATTAATATAATTATCAATTAATCAACTAATAAAAATTAATTACCAATTAATGATTAATAAACAATACATTAATTATCAATACCCAAAAATATTAATTAATAAAAATTAATGACCAATTAATAATTAATTAACAATAAATTAATTATCGATGCCAATAAATATTAATAAATAATTACTTAATTATAATAAAGTACTTCCTACCCTATTCCCCTATAAACACACAACCCGCTCCTAAACTAAATTAATACAATTAATATATTTATCAAGTAATTTATTATTAAAAATTAATTACCAATTAATAATTAATAAACAATAAATTAATTATCAATACCCCCCAAAAAAAATTAATACATTTATTATAATTAATTTACTTCCCACCCTATTCCCCTATAAACCCACAACACACTCCAATAAAAAATTAACACAATTAATATAATTATCAATTCATAAAAATGTATTACCAATTAATAATTAATTAACAATAATTTAATTATCAATACCAATAAATTAAAATTAATAATTACTTAATTACAATTAAATTACTTCCCACCCTATTCCCCTATAAACCCACAACCCGCTACGGTACTAAAACGCAAAATGTACTTTAAAAAAAATTACTAACGTCTAAACAATTAATACATATATTTAAAAAAAAATACAAAACACAACAAAACATGTGGAACACATACATATAAAATACATACTAAAATACATAACACTAACATAAACATTGATATTATTAACATCGATATTTTTGCTATCGATATTACTAACTTCGATATTAACAAAAACTATATTTCTTACCTTCAGTTCGATATTCTTGTCACCGATATTCTTGATGTCGATATTCTGTCCCTACGATATTTAAAACTCGATATTAATGTAAGTCGAAATAAAACACTCGATATTATGTCTGTGCACCATGCAGAATGAAGTGGTTGTGAAACAGCCACAGCAGCAGCAGGTAACTACCCCACAGTATCAGGTGCCACAACCTCCTATGGCAAGCAATGTGAACATTCAAAAATACAGTGCGAACACCGGATTTCACGGAGAAAGTGGTAAGAATAACAGAGTGGTTTCACAATATTTTTTGCAGAATGATGAAGATGAATTGGACTACGTACAATGACGGTGCCTGAGGGGGGAGGAAGAGGAGTGCGTGCTTGGCGCATCCTTGCCGGTAGATCAGACAGGTCCATTTGTTGAAGGGAAAGTTTAAGGTAGTGACATCACTTTCCTGTTGGACACTGGTGCTACCCGGTCTACTGTGAGAACAGCAGACATCCCAAACCTATCCCTCTCGGGAGAAACTATCCATGTTGTGGGAAGCTCAAACCAACAGATTAGAACCCCAGTTACAAGACCAATGGAAGTACATATTGGAAATTTTAAAGACATGCATCGGTTTGTAGTTTGTGACTCAAGCCCAGTAAATCTGTTGGGGAGAGATTTATTGTGCAAAATGAACTGCACCATCTATTGTACGCCTGATGGTGTTGCTTTCCAAACACCTGATGAGGATGTTGTTTATAAGATGATGTTAGCTAAGCAAGATACAGAAGTGGATGAAATGTTTTCATTACTAACTGAGAGTGAATTACCAGAAGAATTGAGAACCACAGTAAATCCAGAAGTGTGGGACTTTTCAGGAAAAGATATAGGGCTAATGGCGAATGTAGACCCTGTGAAAATAGTGGTAAAAGAAGGTGCAGTTTATCCAAATACACAGCAGTATAAAATGAGTCCAGAAGTGAAAGCAGGAGTTGCTCCAGTAATTGATCAAATGATCAAACAAGGAATTCTAAAAGAAATAATGAGTAGTCCATGTAATTCGCCAATCATGGGACTCAAAAAGCCTAGTGGTAAATACAGGATAGTGCAGGACTTGCGAAAAATAAACAAAATTGTAGTGCCTTGTTGCCCAGTGTTGCCAAATCCAGCAGTGATCCTTTATCAAATATCTTGGAATGCAAGTTGGTATACCGTAATTGATTTGTGCCAAGCATTCTTTTCCATTCCTTTACACCCAGACAGCCAGTATCTCTTCGCCTTCAGGTTTGAGGATCGTATTTTGGCATGGTGCTGAGTTCCTTAACGGTACACAGAGAGTCCCTCAATTTTCAATCAGATACTGAAAAAGTGTCTGGAGTCATTAGTTATGCCCGGGAAATCAGTTCTGGTTCAGTATATTGATGACCTTTTAGTGGCATCAAAAACACGAGAAGATTGTGTCACTGACACAGTTGCATTACTGAACCATTTGGCCGAAGGATGACACAAGGTGTCTCCAGAAAAATTGCAGTTTTGTCAACAAGAAGTTAGATATTTAGGGCATAAAATAGAAAGAGGAGTTAGAAAAGTGACACCGGAAAGAATAAAAATAATCAAAGAAATGCAACTACCACAGACACAGAAGGAGATGAGAGTGTTTTTGGGAAGAAGGTCCAGATGCTGTGAGTCGGAGATGCTGTTGCTGGGAGAGATGCTGTGAGATGCTGATGATTAACCGAATGCAGAACCTGAAGCAGAACTTTCTATCCTAACTTAATTGGGTTAGATCAGAAGATCGCGGAAGAATCTCGAGGAGGAAGAAAGTGTCAGAGAGGGGTGTGGTGCAATCGTCGGTATTCTAGAGAGGTCAACTTTCCTGTCCCGAATCCTGTCCTGAAGTCTTTGTCTCCTGACCTATCCTGGGGGACCCTTACCAGCCCTTTGGCCAGGGGGTTGGTCTTTCACACCATTCTTGGTACCTATAATTTCACGTTATTTGCAGATGTTCTTTTCTCTCTGTCCTCTCCCTTTCTGAGCATTAATTATTGTATGAGTCCGAAGTATATGTTTGATGTTTAATCAATTGAATTTTCTCTCCTAAGAATGATGGGGACTGCAATTGTATTTTGAAATGGTTCACATGCATTTAATTTAGATACAGATTTTAAACCTTCCTGAGTCTGTGATCATTTACTTCAAATAAAAGAATAGTTAAGAGTTAAGTTAATTATCACCATCAACTAGTTCAACTAATGGTCCATCGACCAGAGGAAAGAACTTTTTGATCAGTGAAAGGTTAGTTAGGAATATTAAATAACTAATCCTGAATATTATGAAATATATATATAAAAACTTTGTCACTCCAGCGGTTTACTCAATTGTGTGTTTATGGGTCCAGGTGAGTATATGGTAGTGGAGTATCTGTTGTTGGTTTACCGCTGGATCACAGGGAGGTTCCCAAGAGGAGGAAGGGGGTGAGGAGTAGGGAGAGGAATCCTCACCAAGGGATCCAGTTTGGATCTGTGTGGAGCCCGGGGAGGTGTGAGAAACTATAGGTCCAGTAGCTGCTTGGTTCGTAGGTGATGTGGACTGTGTAGGTTCTGATGATACTAAGGGGCCGATTCCGATCTCGGTCGGAGGCGCACCCAATACTATTCGGTCGGGAAAAAAGCCATGCGAAAGCCAGTTTCCCGACCGATCCGTACAGCACACCGAACTAGCAAGTACGATGCGCACAACAGCAAAAATTCCGTACTCACCCAAACCAGGTCCTGTTCTCCGACCGAGGCGAATCCGGAAACGCCGAATCGAGTCGCACGGAAGGGAAAATGCAGCCCCGTCCGGCCGGACAAGTACGATGCGCTTTCCGTACGCGCCGAACCCGTCGCTACGCACGGCACGTCAAAGCATCCGGGAGAGGCGCACATAAGCTCCGAATCGCGCCACAACACGATCCACGGCTACGAGACGAACACAGCACAGACGAGGACGACGCGAAGCGACGAGGACGAGGCTTAAGCGACGAGGACGAAGCCAAGCGACGAGGACGACGCGAAGCAACGAGAAGGACGAACGACACGAACCAACCATGAATCCCTTCGTCCCGATCATACCAATATTCTACATCTACTACCAGAACAGGCACGGACGCGTACGGCGCAGAAGGTAAGTCAGACACCAACCACAAAACACATACAACACGTACACGACACATCACACACATACACTGGGAATCTGAATATACTTACACCAGCAACAGCAGCACCATAGGGGCGGGATGCCCATCACCAATGCCACATATGCACACAGGGGCCTGAATGCGCGCCACCACCCCAACCCAGGGGGCTGGATGCCTACCACTACTACCACCCTTAGCCAGGGGGCAGGATGCCCACCACTACTACCACCCTCACCCAGGGGGCAGGATGCCCACCACTACTACCACCCTTAGCCAGGGGGCAGGATGCCCACCACTACTACCACCCTCACCCACGGGGGCAGGATGCCTACCACTACTACCACCCTCAGCCAGGGGGCAGGATGCCCACCACTACTACCACCCTCACCCAGGGGGCAGGATGCCCACCACTACTACCACCCTTAGCCAGGGGGCAGGATGCCCACCACTACTACCACCCTCACCCACGGGGGGCAGGATGCCCACCACTACTACCACCCTTAGCCAGGGGGCAGGATGCCCACCACTACTACCACCCTCACCCAGGGGGGCAGGATGCCCACCACTACTACCACCCTTAGCCAGGGGGCAGGATGCCCACCACTACTACCACCCTCACCCAGGGGGGCAGGATGCCCACCACTACTACCACCCTCACCCACGGGGGCAGGATGCCTACCACTACTACCACCCTTAGCCAGGGGGCAGGATGCCCACCACTACTACCACCCTCACCCAGGGGGCAGGATGCCCACCACTACTACCACCCTTAGCCAGGGGGCAGGATGCCTACCACTACTACCACCCTTAGCCAGGGGGCAGGATGCCTACCACTACTACCACCCTTAGCCAGGGGGCAGGATGCCCACCACTACTACCACCCTCACCCACGGGGGCAGGATGCCTACCACTACTACCACCCTCACCCAGGGGGGCAGGATGCCCACCACTACTACCACCCTTAGCCAGGGGGCAGGATGCCCACCACTACTACCACCCTCACCCACGGGGGCAGGATGCCTACCACTACTACCACCCTTAGCCAGGGGGCAGGATGCCCACCACTACTACCACCCTCACCCACGGGGGCAGGATGCCTACCACTACTACCACCCTTAGCCAGGGGGCAGGATGCCCACCACTACTACCACCCTTAGCCAGGGGGCAGGATGCCCACCACTACTACCACCCTTAGCCAGGGGGCAGGATGCCTACCACTACTACCACCCTCAGCCAGGGGGCAGGATGCCCACCACTACTACCACCCTTAGCCAGGGGGCAGGAAGCCTACCACTACTACCACCCTTAGCCAGGGGGCTGGATGCCTACCACTACTACCACCCCCACTCATAGGATGGACAATGCATGACACAACAAGCACACCACAACCTAGGGAATGCAAGATTAAGACATCCCCCACCACCATGACAAGCGTGTGAGCAGGCTGTGTCAAATGCCTACAACACCGAACATGACTTTGAACATACAATGTGACCCCTAGCACATGTGCCACACATATATGTGTGTGGCACCCACAATGCAAGCAGCCCATGACCATTGTGGCAATGGGGCCTAAACCCCCATCATCACAGTGACCAAAAGGCAAGTGTGGGGTCCATAGCTGAAGCACATTTTGACCATTGTGGCAATGGGGTCTAAACCCCCATCATCACAGTGACCAAAAGGCAAGTGTGGGGTCCATAGCTGAAGCACATTTTGACCATTGTGGCAATGGGGTCTAAACCCCCATCATCACAGTGACCAAAAGGCAAGTGTGGGGTCCATAGCTGAAGCACATTTTGACCATTGTGGCAATGGGGTCTAAACCCCCATCATCACAGTGACCAAAAGGCAAGTGTGGGGTCCATAGCTGAAGCACATTTTGACCATTGTGGCAATGGGGTCTAAACCCCCATCATCACAGTGACCAAAAGGTAAGTGTGGGGTCCATAGCTGAAGCACATTTTGACCATTGTGGCAATGGGGTCTACACCCTCATCATCACAGTGACCAAAAGGTAATTGTTGACAAAGAAAGAGCTGCAACTGCCAAACTGCATGGATCATTCCTGGTCACAGAACCAAAAACTCATCTGTGGCAAAGTAGTGTATGTGTCCCATTGCAACATAAATTGGGGGAGCCAAATACTGCAGTGCAAATGAAACATTCCTTTGGCCATGTGCAGACAAACAACACCCATGGGGGCTGAGACCGTCAACAGTCATCAATGACACAATGACAGAAGTGACCATCAGAATGCAGAACCACATATTTGCACCAATGGGCACACAAATGCAGATACCCTGTGGAGACAGCAGATGTGAGGTGAACAGATACCATACCATGGCAGCAATGGGACACACAAACCATGATCACTGTGCTGACCGATGACCTAGGAGTCCCAGGGACAGCAGGGGAAACACACCAAACAACATACAGCCAATGGCACACCCAAGATATGCCAATGCAGTGGTGCAGATGCACAAACACAAACAGGCAGACCAACACTGTCATCATACACAGCAGGTGAGGGGTGGGGGTGCCAGTGTCCCCAGGCAACAACACAACACATGAGGAGAGCTGAATACCAATCATACAGATGTGCATACACTGCCACACTAAGCTAACTCATGGATCCAAATCCCCTATGTGGGCAAGCAGGCATTGACAGGTGAGAGGGAGCACAAAACACACATGTCACACAGGCACGTAGGAACAACAACTGACACAGCAAGTCACAGACACACCACAGCACCACCCCCAGGGCCCCCACAATGTGGTGACCCTGGGCTGAATAAAAATACCACTGTGATGACAAAGCTAAATGTCGTTCACACTGTGAACCACAGTCAGGTGTCCTGAGCAACTAACTACCATCACACCTACACAAGCACAAATCAATCAGCATGGCCAGTAAGCCAAGGCCAACATGGAGGCAGGGGACTAGCCGGGCAACAACTCTCATCTGCACACACTCAAGACCACACCCTCGACCTCCAACAATGTGCAGCAGTGAAGTACACATGCACTGGTGACATTGCACATGCACCCATGACTATTCCAGGGTGGTGGGTGGGAACCAAGGTGTAGAAACACATCACACATGGACACTCAACAAGACTCCTGAATGTCTGACACACTGCACACTACGCTGTACATGGACATGACGGCAATACCACACCGACCAATGGGATCCCAGCCACAGTCACACACCAATGAAGAAGCCAAGGTCACCCACAAAGAACACACATAGACAACAACCAACATTGCAGCCCGGACCCTAAGGAGTGCCAGCAGTCACACACACAACGTGTCACAATCACTGAAAGATAACACAAACTGGAAATCACATGACAGGGGCAAACAACAAGTGCCAAAGGGAAACCTGATCTGTGACCCATCTGCGTCAGCACACAAACTCTGCCCTGACAGCAAACACACCTATGGGTGACACCCTGATGACCAGTAATGTGCCATGCACCCACATCACAGAGAACACAGGGAGAAGACTTTGGGGGAACATAGCTCAAGTCAGCAAGCATCACAAACAGGTACAACACTAGGGATCACAGCATGCGCAGATGAATGAAAGTGAACACACAGACATGCACATACAACACACACCTTGGGCGCAGGCAATGTCACACGTGTACACACTGCCATGAGGGGACTCCACTCCTGTGTGAGGAAAGCTGTGCCATATGTTGCCTCAGTAGGGCCCCATCATGTCAGCTGAGCACTTGGTCACACAATCAACAATTAGCACCAAATGAGGGCTCCCATCACATCAGCCTGGTCATGGATGTGCCAACGGAATCATCAGCACAGATCCAACACACTTGTATAGCAATGTTGCACTGACTACACGGATGAGTCCCTCCCCATTGATGCCCAAACCTGCATGTCCACTGGAGATGGCAACACGGTCAGGGAAGTAGACAAATGCAACGATGGCAGGCACAACAGATGTGCAGGGGTGGAAGCCACAGATATGAAATTGCCAATGTAAGTAGGAAACCCATTGCCAAATACTGAACACATGACACCCTCAGATGCTGCTATTGATGACATGGATACACCACATGATAGGACACATTCCCCTGGACCACATGGGTTCCTGCACAGTAACACTTCATAATCATGAGACCAGATATCACCATCACTGCAGCAAGGGCATGGTTAGCTGCACCAACAACATGTACATCTGAAGCATGAGCACTAGAGAAAAGAAAGTTGCTTTATTCAGCATATGTGTTGTGGCTGATAACGACGTCCAGAAGAAATTAGAGCAAAGGCCAATGGCCAGTCCATTGTCAAAGTTCAAACAGGGTGACACTGGCAGATGTCACCCTACGCATGCCTGCACAATACCAGGGACAATCCACTAGGAGGGGCAACCGGGGGCAGGCCAGGCACCGCAGGGACAGGATCAGGGCTCACCAGGGGGAGTCAGGGAAGGGGTGGTGGGTGCTGGAGAGCCACTGACAACTGCAGTGGAGGTGTCTGACATGGTGTGTGCCGGCACAACTGGGGGCATGACACAGATGTCGTGGGTGCCGGCACAACTGCAGTGGACCCTGCAGATGGGGTGGACAGGTCCGCCACTGCAGTGCCCAAGTCAGACAGGGCGGTAGTGGACTCCACTGCAGTGCCTACCTCCAGGGGAGGAGAATGGGGAACAGGCAAGGTGGGTTGGACAGAGGGGGAGGACACCCTCACCACATCAGTGGCACAGACAAGCGCAGCGGGGGTGTGGTGCTGGGAGAGCAAGTGGCAGGGGGAGAAGGCCGGAGCATCTTGGGGATGGTATATCTGTGGGTGGGGGAACCTGGGGCAGGGTGTGGTGGGGGCACCTGTGCAGTGGGGGCCTGAGGGATGGAGGACGGAGACCTTGTGCCTGAGCTGCAGGGCGGTGGCGGGGTCTTGCTCTTAGCACTCCGGGGGACTTGCGGGTGGGGGCCTCAGTCCGTCTGCGCCTGGGGGAGGGTGTCCGGGGGCGAGGGGCACTCTGCTCCGTGTGGGTGGGCTTCCTCTTCCCCGGGATGCTGGAGCAGCTTCATCGGTGGGGAAGAGGCCGAGGTCACAGAGGAAGAGCTGCTGTGACTTTGGGGTTGCAGGTGAGGCAAGGGAGGGTGCTTTGGAGGGAGAGGGAACTGAGGACTGCGCAGTGCATGTGGATGCGTGTGTGTGTTCCAGGGCCCCATCCCCTGTGAGTCTGGCTTCAGTCCCCTGAATGTGCGTGCGTGTGCGTTTTGTCATTGGCGTGTGTGTCAGTGTGCTGGATGTGTGTGTGCTGGTGTGTGCCTGTGCCAGTGTGTGTGTGCCTGGGATGGGTAAGGTGCTGGGGAGTGTGGATGGAGCAGAGGCAGGAGGGGTGAGGGACCGTTTGAGGAGGGACACTGCTGCCGTCAGGGAGGAGTCCATGGACCTATTGCCCCTCTGTAGGTCAGACATGCCCGATGAGATGCCCTCCATGAACGACACCAGCTGAGTCAACAGCGCGGTGTGCGCATGGAGGACACTCAGCATGGCTGTCTGCCCTACATGGAGCTGGCGAAGGAGGTACACAGACTCCTCACTCAGGGCAGCAGGGGACACAGGGGCAGGGGGTGCGGTGCCTGGCCCAAAGGAGACACGCTCCCGGACATGGGAGCCTCCACGGACCTGGGGAATGGGAGCCGATGGGAGGGCGGTGGTGGTGCTGGTGGTGGCGGGGACAGCAACACTAGCTGGGGTGTGGTGGCTGCTGACACCCGCCTCCACAAGGGAGTCATCCTCCGAGTTGCTCTGGTCCTCAGCTGAGGTGGATGCTGCTGAGGACTCCTCGGTGTGGCTCCCTCGCCCTCCGTGCCACTGGGTCCCTCCGACCACTCCTCGGCTGCTGACCCAGTCTGGCTCTCCGGCTCCTCCTGGTCCGTGGAGCTGTCCCCTTCCGTGGCCGTGGATGTATCTGCAAACAATGGGGAAACAGACAGACATCAGTCACCTGCACATAACGCACACACCACTGTGAGCACAGCACATCACAGAGCAAGCCCTGGCATCATTAGTTGTACATTGCTAAAAGTGCACTAATTGAACAGGAGAAGTCAATTGTCAGTCTGATGCCAAGCATGGCACTCACATCCCACATGGCCTTGCACCCATCTGTCTGGTGTCTGTTGGATTGCAACACCCCAGTGTTGACACATGCACCAAGTACACAGTAGTTGGACAGTGCAGAGGACACGGTGTGGACACATCACAGCTCTTGCCACTGAGTCAGTACAGGTTTACGGATGTAAGGGATGCCCAGAGTCAAATAGGAAATGCATGTGATGCATACCAGCGACAGACACCATGATGCACCCATGTCCTGATAGCCAGCGCCACTATGGTGTGCATGTAGCACATGTCACTCCCCTGCAGGATCACCAATCAGTAGACACATGCCATGGCGGAGGCATGACTGCAAAGTCATACATCACTGTCTCAGTGATGTATGACTTTGCAGCCAGACAACAACACTCTGCACTGTGTCACAATAGTAGGTCATGGGGAATGCAAGTCCTGGAGCTGCACAAGTGCACATGTACATCCCCCACAACACATCCTCTTAACCCTCATCTGTCCAGGTCATACCTATTGGACATATGGGAGACCTGTGACACTACCCTCTGAACCTGAGCCCTCACACTCTGCTGTGCATGGGGAACAGCTGCCTGAACTTCACATTTACATGCCCCAGTCTGCATGGGCAGCTGATCAGACACCTATGTGTCACACAAGTATCGTCTCCTATGGTCACATCTCCAGTGGCATGCTGAGCCCCTACCAAGAAACTCCACAGCAGTCCTGGCGACTAATCCACAGCACACTGACACAGAGGCAGACACCTGAGGGGTCAAATCACTGTGCACAATGTGTCCTCTGATACACGGGAGTGGGAGTACAGAGTGTATTGTATGGCCTGGAGTAGGCATGACTGTCCAGCCCCACATGAATGAGGGATGAGCCCTGGACTGTAGGCAGCTGGCTAAGTATGTGTGACACACGTCATATACATACTCCTGGGGCCCAAACATTGTTCCCACCCGCAGCATGGGTGTGTGCCAGGTACCCCAGCCACATGTGGTGGATCAGCTCAGCAATTGGACCACAGATCAAAGTAACACGCTGAATACATGTCAGAATACAGGCATTGTGTAAGCAATGGACCCACCCATGATGCCCACCACAGAGTCAGGGAAACAGATGCTGTCTCCCACCTTGAGTCAAGCAAACTGCAAGGACACAGTCCTAAGTGACAGAATTCCCTGCATGTAAGGGCCACACCTGGGTATCAGATGAGGAGTGGGCAGTGCACAATAGAGGGACATGGCTCCTGGACAACATGACTGCTGTACTGTGGCAGTTCAACCTGGCCCGAGGAGGGCACATAGCATGTTAGACAGAGTACACAGTGCAGTCTTTGACTCACCCCCTCCTTGCTGCTCTCTGGCCTTCAGCTGCCCATCCAGGTCTGGAAAGACCACCGCCAGGATCCTGAGCATGTGGGGGTCAGGGTCCGTGTTCCGCCCTCCTGCGAGGAGGCGACAGCTTCAGCTGGACCCGTGCAATCCTCCGGGTCCAGCCCCGAAGGTCCTGCCACCTCTTTTGGCAGCTGCGGATCCGGCGCTTGTAGACCCCCACGGACCGGACAGCCCGGACGATGTCCTTCCAGATCTCATGCTTCCGATGGGCAGAAGCCTGTCAGGATGACAAAGTGATAAGGCCATTACTACACATGCAACATATCCGTGCATGACACAGTTGCATATACATGTCGCAATCACAGGGGCACATGGTGTACCCAGGCAGTGCACGGCTGCCCATGGACAGTTTTCCAGAAGTCACTACATGGTATCATTGCATGGGGAGTAAAACCCTGTTCAGAAGCACTGTCACTGCACCATACCTGTCCAGTGCAAGTCACTACACACTATGGGGGTGACAACTACTCAGTGAGCCTGCTAGCCAGTGGTGTGCTGACTCTCAGCCTTGCTAGTCAGACAAAATGCACATTCAGAAAGGCAGTGCACAGAACACTCACCTGCTCCCTGGTGTCCCATACAGCTTGCTGTACTGTGGAAGTAGGCTGTCCAGCAGGGCCTGGTTCTCTTCAAGGCTGAAGGCTGGGGCTCTCTCCACAGTACGTGCCATTGCAGGGTCCAGAGGGGCAGAGACAGCAGCAGTGCAGTGGCAGATGTCGCCCTGGAGCATGTAGTGCAGGCAAGTGGGCTCTCAGGGGAACATGCAGCAATATATATGTGCTGGAGAGGCAGATACTGTCCCTTGTGTCCAAAGTGATAGGTCCAAGTCGTTTGCATCTTCTGAATCTGGCCAATCCATGGAATAGCAGCACCAAAACACGCCCACAGCATCCTTCAAAATTTCAACTTCATGACATACATGATTTTGCAACATTGTTGTGGGTGACCAACTGATTTTCCAGCAACCGACTCGCTCGAATATTCGAAAACGCGTCCGTTGCCAGGCAAGCCCATTGTCAATGGGTGCGCACCGATCGGTCCATTGAGGTACAACGCGCACAGGGGTACAACGCGCACCCGCACACATTGAAAGCAATGGGCCGGCCGGAGGCACCGATCGGTCCATTGCTGTTCAACGCGCACAGGGGTACAACGCGTACACCGCACACATTGAAAGCAATGGGCCGGCCGGAGGCACCGATCGGTCCATTGCTGTTCAACGCGCACAGGGGTACAACGCGCACCCGCACACATTGAAAGCAATGGGCCGGGCCGGAGGCACCGATCGGTCCATTGCTGTTCAACGCGCACAGGGGTACAACGCGTACCCGCACACATTGAATGCAATGGGCCGGCCGGAGGCACCGATCGGTCCATTGCAGTACAACGCGCACAGGGGTACAACGCGTACCCGCACACATTGAATGCAATGGGCCGGCCGGAGGCACCGATCGGTCCATTGCAGTACAACGCGCACAGGGGTACAACGCTGCACCCGCACACATTGAATGCAATGGGCCGGCCGGAGGCACCGATCGGTCCATTGCAGTACAACGCGCACAGGGGTACAACGCTGTACCCGCACACATTGAATGCAATGGGCCGGCCGGAGGCACCGATCGGTCCATTGCAGTACAACGCGCACAGGGGTACAACGCGCACCCGCACACATTGAAAGCAATGGGCCGGCCGGAGGCACCGATCGGTCCATTGCTGTTCAACGCATCACTGTACATGTGACTGGCATATGTCAGCATGCCTGTCTCAGATGGACATATGCCAGCCACAGATAGCTCCCAGGGAGTGAGGGGCACACTCTACATCACGACAGCCTGTCCAAACCTTATCATAAGGCATGTAAGGCTGCATTTCCTATTGTGTGTATGTTGGTGTACATGTTGTCCTGTGGGTGTCACCTGTGGGCAGCCACCCCCAGGCTGTGCACGTGTTAATGGGGACAGGATCCTGGGTGTTACGTGTACGTGACCACTGTGATGTGCAACTGTTCATATCTGTGCATGTGCCATGGTCACATTTCACAGTGGTGTTTGTGTATGTCATGTCACATACCCCGTGAGTCCCATGTGGGACGGTATGTTTGAGCCAGGGTGTCCCAGTGGCACAATAGTGATGGCCCTCCACAGTCTTTGTGCATGTAGTGTTTACAATGTCTCTGATTTCATGTGCACAATGGGAGACAGTCTCCACATCCACGTTGTGTGTGCATGGACTCTGATGTTGTGCGTGTGTGTCACAGACGTCCATGGCTCTCCTGCCATGGCAAGTGTGGCCACTACCTGTGGGGGTCATGTTTGTTTTGTTGTGGTGTACACATGATACTCCAGGTGATGCCAGTGTCCATGTGGCATTACAGGGTCCCTGGGAATGTGCCTGTCGTTGAGCTGTGGTGCCTGGGGCACATCTGTCCTCACATGTCACTGGGGGTGACTGTGACACAGCATCATGATATCCAATGGGCCAACCTGGGACAAATTGATGCCACCTGTAGGACCGTGTTGACAGATGTTGGCCATGTATGTACCATACATGTCGTTCCGGTACTGCACACTTCATGTAGTTGTGCCTCATGATGATGTATGTTGGGATCTTGAGTGTGTTCAATGCCGCATATGTGGGGTGACTGACGATCTTGCTTACTTCTCCTCTGCACTGCAGGGCTCCTGCTGTCCATCGGCCATTCCCAGACCTGGCAACGATGGTGGAACGGGACAGCATCCGACGGTACCGCTTCACCAGGCAGCTGATTGAGGATTTGGCAGTGCAGTTGTCCCCACATTTGCAGCCTGGCCGGCCGTATCCTACAGCGCTGACCCCCAAGGTGAAGGTGATGGCAGCCCTACACTTCTTTGCCACCGGTACCTTCCAACATACTGTGGCGTCTGCTGGTGGGATGTCACAGACCATGTTCAGCCGTGTGCTCCGCGATTTCTTGGCGGCAATGTTGCTCTTCCTGAACCGGTACATCTATTTCCCTAGACTCATGACGACTCACTGACGTGAAGAGTGACTTTTATGCCCTGGGGAGGATGCCGCATGTCATTGGCTCCATTGATGGGACACATGTGGCTTTGGTACCACCACAGGCCCAGGAGCAGGCCTACAGGAACCGCAAGCACTACCACTCGGTCAATGCACTGGTGGTGTGTCTTGCAGACATGACCATCACACACGTGTGTGCCCGTTTCCCTGGTTCAGCACACGATGCCTTTGTGATGAGGAGTAGTCGCATCCCCAGGTTGATGGCACAGATGCAGAACCAGCGTGCCTGGCTTGTCGGTGTGTACTGACTTTGTGCCATTGTGTGTGATCTGATCTGTAGTATTCCGCCCACTTTTCCAAGTCAGCTGATGTGCACTTGTCTGTCCGTAGGTGACTCGGGATACCCCAACATGCCGTGGTTGCTGACACCCTCAGGAACCCTGTGACACCTGCCCAGATGCGCTACAATGAGGCACATGGTCGGACCAGGAGAGTGATTGAGCGGACCTTTGGTCTCCTGAAGAGCCGCTTCCGCTGCCTGGACAAGACCGGAGGGTCCCTCCCATATGCCCCTGCGAAAGTGTGCAAGATTATCATCGTCTGCTGCATGCTCCACAACCTGGCAGTGCGGAAGGAGTTGCCTCTCATCCAGGATGACGATGACCAACATCCGCCACCTGTGGAGGATCCTGGCCTGGACCACGATGCCAGTGACGATGATGATGATGATGGTGATGGTGATGTCCGCACACAGCTCATCACCAACTTCTTTAGCTGAATGTGAGTATCCTGAGGTGTCATGTGAATGATGTGAGTTGGCATGATGTGTGGGTGGTGCTCTGGTGCTGTTGGAGTGTGTCCATGGGCTACTTGACAGGATGTGTGTTGCGATGTGTGGTGACAGGTGGGCTGTACTCCCCAACAGTGTTGACATGCTAACTTGGTTCTGGGTGGGTATCTTGTAACATGTATTGTGCATGAGTTTTGCTGTTCTGTCCTGTACTGCATTGCTTTTGACTGTGTGTCATTTCTGTCCTTCACAGGGTACTTTCAGATTCGTTTGGTCAACTGTGTCCACCGACGACGTGATTGCACATCCAGGCTGGTAGCTGTTGTGTCCCTACAG